>OV121087.1:45183546-46503880 GCA_921293015.1 Phorcus lineatus
ACAGAATTGGAAATTAAAATAGTGCTACTTCATTTACAAAAGAATTCTTTCCTTTGAAAAGCTAATTTGAGGAATAAAGCCATACAATCTGTTAACCTACAGATACATCAACTGAAATAGAAATAATAAAAAAAAGGCAGCGCTTGCAAACAAATACAAAAATGTCCGACTACAAAAAGTTGGCATTGCAAAGTAAATATTCGGGTGCATTGTGTTAGCTCTACAACAATGCATGCCATGCAAAGAAAATGTGCACCATGCGAAAGATAGTACTGAGATGACAGAGGCACAGAGAGACACAAAGTTGGACAGATAGGAAACCTTGCACAAGAGTAACAGGCTCAACGCTGCTAGAAGCCATCTGCGAGAGAATACTGCCGCCATCATCCACCTCGATTCTCTCACCGATATTCACACAGCCTTCACTCCTATCTCCGACTTCAGCTGAGTGGTTTGTGGGCGGGGCCTTTGTTAGTTTTGGGTCGGCACTTTGCATATGTGATGTAAGTATTTTTGTGATCTTCTCTCCATTTTGAGGACTGGTGGCACCGGAAATGTTATTATCATTGAGGAGAGGGACAGACGGGGAGTGGAGTTTTTGCCAGAAGGGGTTTCCTTTGGAGGCATTCACGGAAGGAAGAAGAGAGGAAAACAGGATTTCATAAAATGCATCACAATAGGAAAAGAATAGAGTTGATTTATTTCAAATGTATATGAAAATGAGGAATAAATTAAGGAAAAGGTTTATAAAGATGTTCTGTTATTTGTAATAGTGTGTTATATGAGAATCAATGACTTTAGTTAGATTTGATCTCGACAATTACATAGAATTTGCAGATCTATACCATAATGGAATAATTCTAAGTAGATGAGTTGAATGAAAACCTTCACCAAATGCAATAGAGACTTAGTAAAACCATTATTCCAAAACCAGAAATACATTAAAAACAGTGTATAGAAATAATATATATACAGAAATAAGTTTAGCCTCAAAAGTGGTAAGCAGCTATCTTTCTCTCTGTCTGGCAAATTCAGTGTGTTTGTTAACTTTGAAATTCAATTACAAGGATGACAATTTCAAACTAGCTACTATAAAAACTTTTGTAGTACACTCTGCACAGCGTTTGATATATTTTAAAAGTGCTGGAACTCTTCAACCTACAAGAGGTACAGCAAGCCTCTACAGAGAAAGACCGAGTATATCCTAGATATTGAATGACCTACCATCCTTCACAGAAGGGGAGTTGATGACAGAGCGGGTGGGCGTGGCAGCCGGGCTGGGTGGTTCCAGGATGTCCCGGTATTTGGACACCATGAGGACGGATGAGAAATAGACAATAGCAAGCGCCAGGAACTGTGCCTGTTTAGTTTCCTCCTGTAAATAATATAAAGTAGATATAATTCTATGCTTGTTTCATTTATGTATCTACTTCCTCGTTCATGCTTTGATGTAGATGATTACCTAGAAACTTCATTTTTATATGAAATTTAGACAGCCATCACACGGAGTTTCATTTTATTTTTTATATCTTATGAAGTAATTCCATGGTGACCTTTAAAATGACAAACGAGGAGTTTAACATGCTCCTAGATAAAGCCATTACTGATTTTTATCATAGATATTCTGATCTGTGTAAAGACACTTGATATGAAAGTCACACATGACATTTAAGGATGTTCGCTCCTCAGTCACAGTTACAAAATTCAAATAACCTTAAATCATAATGTTCTTATATATAAACCAAAATGAAGCTGTAATTTCTCAATTTTGATGATTTCAGACTAAATATTCATCAAAATAAAGAAAAGTAGTATTTTCATTTTGAAATTATTCACAATTTTGCTGACTCAGCAATTTTAATTGTAACTATTATTTGAGCAAGTTCTATTATCTGTTTTTCTTAGAAGTAGATGTTGTTCAATGAAAATGATTTGTATGAATTCGTTAAGGTATATTTTAAGATAATGAGTGGGAGAAAGCATGTTTTTAGTCCAAAAATAGCTTGAATGTTGATAATTTGATTAAAATATTTGAATACATTATGTGCCGTAGCGGCTAAAAACCCACACTACCATATATATTTTTTACTTTTTTCTGGAAGAGGATTATGTTAACTGTAACATGTTTTCATATTAAAAAAAGTTTAATACAGGAACTAATTAAAATTTAAGATTTCTCCGAAAAGGTCATCATTTCTCCATAGACTCCCATGTTAAAACCCTGACTGACAGAGGAATCTTTGTCTTAGAATATCTCGAAAAAACCCACACTAACCCCTATTTTTTGGGGTGGATATTTCAAGCATATACACTAAACCTTTGAAAAAAACAAGTTAGAAAAAAAGTTTAATACTTTAAATTTGAGGAGCGAACATCCTTAAATAACAAATTTTAAATCAAATTGCATTTTTATCAGAATCTCATTATCTATCTTTTATAGAGATATTTCATGTAGAAGGTATTCCAGGTTGCCGATCTCTGTATGGAGACCTGTGGAGGAAGGGAAATGTGTGTTGAGTAGGAATACAAGAGACGGACAGACAGACAGACAAACATTATGTACAAGACTTTGTCACACAGATCCTATATATCTTTCATGTTTAACTTTCTGACCAGTTAATTGAAAAACTTAAACTTCCAAATTTTGAGGATAGACCTTCACTAGCAAAGCACCAATAGTTGGCTTTCCTCCTTATTCACAAGATGTGAATCCTCTTTATTTGCTGGTTGGAATTGCTTGGAAGAACAAAATCAAGCAGCTCAAGTCTTGAAATTATAACTGGACTCAAACCATCAACAAGTAAAGAGTCATGGTAATAACCTACTTCAGAGATATTTTTATCATTATGAGATTTTATGAGAGCTTCACTTACTAATTTCAACTGGATTGAATACATCGAAGCTCATAAGTGAATTGTTTTACGCTGCTTGCATCTTTATTCTACCGTTCATTTTAACAACACATAACAATTTTGATATATATGTAAACATTCGAAGGTCAAAATTTTTATTTGAAAAATCATAAATGTGACACTATTTTCAACTGTCTGACAAAATCTGTACGATTATAGAATAATAAACTAAAATACATGATTACATGTATAATAAGGTTTACGGAATTGTATTGAAAAATACATTCAGATATAGTGAATATGAAATATGAATTATTTGATAGATAAATTTCAATCAATAAATTTTAATCAATTTGTCTTAAACATTTACAATTCTTTAAAAAAAAATTTTTTAAATTACAATTAAATAAAAATTAATTTTGTTTTTCAAGAAAATAGAATTGATGATTACTGATAATACTATTGTTATATTTTAAAACAGCAGAAAATTAGTGAAGAAGAATTTCATTGAAAATACAATAGCGAAACCTATTTTTTTTGTCTTATAATTTACACTTCATAAATAAAGAAACAAATATTTTATACTTGATGACGTTTCAAAATTAAGCAACAATGACAAGATTGAAATGCTTCTTCACACAGTAGCTACTACAGGGGAGTGAGCAGTCTTGAATGTTTCCTTGGAACTGCACTTCAGTAATATCAAGAACTTGAAATTAATCCTCAAAGGTAAATCAACCCATTTCTAGCAGTAAGTAGTTGACAAAGTCATCGACAGTTACAAGTCAATTTACCTTAAAATTCTTTTCTTAAGTTTAGTAAATATTTAAAAGATTTAAAGGATTTTTCTTTATATTTCAAAAGCTTTATCTTATATTTCAAACATTTATTTTATATTTCAAATATTTTCCTAATTATTATTTCAAAAAGAGTTCGATAGAAGACAGAGTCCACTAATTACAAACCTATACCAGTTATCTTTTATATAACAGTATACAGACCAAAACCAACAAATATATCCTCTGCCCTCTATCTATTTGAATTTAATAAGTTGTTGAGATTATTTTATTACAAAATGTAGTATAAATGTGTTTATTTATCAAATTCACTTGAGACAATAAATGTTATTCCCAGGAACTAATAAACATCCTTCAGTGATTTAGCTCCTAGGGAACTCGCTTGATGATTTGATTAGCAGAGCTTTTCAAGAACATTTATATAACTTATTGTAAAAGTAAACCTTAAAAATTTTTATTGAAAATTAGATCATATCCTTCACTAAAACAAATAAATGAAATGTGAAATTCTTAAACGAAATAACAATCATCCTTATAAGCAATTGATAAACCTTACTCCAAGACCAGAATCGAAGGAAGCATTCAGCTAGCGTTAGCCGCACCCAGTAGCAAGAGAAAGGGAGACAACTCTGGCACTTACCGTATTAATGATGTTCTTCACTATTTTCTCAAAGGGCATCGATGGATGCTTTTCGTATTGACCTACCACGTCCCTGTAGACGACCGCTCGGAGACGGTTGATGTCCATTTCCTGGAGCAACTTCTCAGGGTCCTTGATGGGCGACACTTGGCCTGCTAGATTGTCCACGATGTTCTGAAATAAACAAGAGTAAAATTATCTTTCTTTTACACTTTGATATACATTGGTGAGGATTTTAATTGGTACATTAACAAGTTGGACACTTGTCAACAGTGGTTTTGAATATTGTATTTTCAGTGTTAACTTTCCTTACTTAGGTCGACTGTTACAATTTCTAATAATATTGATAATATTTCACATTAAACAACTAACACTTTGCCTTTGATTACTAGAGAATGGACACAAAAACTATTTAAGGCTTTCTCTGAAGGTTAACAAAAGATAACCTTCTCTTATTTCATTGGAAACACAAAATGCCACTGTTATATTATATAAATATTACAATGTAACACATTAATATGACATATATTACAATGTACCACTGTAATATCATATATTACAAAGTACCACTGTAATATGATATCATCATAACAATGTAACATATTAGTGGATCTCACCTTGGTGGTTGGATGGGAGCCCTCTATGAGAGACTGAATGGGGTCAACTCCATTGACGGTGGCGCTGGACGGTGGGTTGGGTTCGGTCGGTGTGCGTGGATTGTAGCGGTGTCGACACTCCAGACAGTTCCGCACAGCTGCTGTACACACTGAAGAGAGACAAGAGTGTCAATGGATGAGGATGAAGGTCCTCAGGAAGTCAACGACTGAATCATTTTCAAAATACTGGGAAATTTTGTTTTATGGAGAGCGTAGACAGTGACAATGATAAATGACATATATAAATATCTGTTTATTTCTTTAAACTTGCCAGTGTTACGTGTCACAAGATTACATACAGCTCATTCAAAATGGTAAGAATCGCAATATACTTGGAGATACCAATACTTGGACAAACTTATATCAAAACTGAACTTCTTTCTCACCATTTTTTAGCATATAATTAGGGGTTGAATGCGTTTAGAACTACTTGTATGGGACCAGTTCTTATCCTTAATTTCAGTATTTCATATACAAATAAACAATTAATACAAGAAAGTTATATATATGCACAAATATTTCAATGAATGAGCACCTAGTCTGAGACACTGTCGGAGGATTCCACCAGAGGGCATGTTCTTCTCCGTCTCGAGCTCGGCGAAGTTTGTGGAGCTAGCAAAGACGAGAATGTCGGTCATGTACATGATGCGCTGCAGGATGGACACAGCCTGTTCTATACTCAGGCCCTGGTTGGGCTCCAGGATCTCGATCTCTCCCTGCAGAAGTCAACATATCATTCAATTTACTTTACAATTAAAAGCATTGATTCTTAGCCAGTTCCCTGCATGTCTACATATTCACCATTGAACAGTGTCCTCCTAATTTAACTAAATAATTACAACCAGTGTTCAATATTTTGAATCTTTTCTGGCAAGCAGGGTTTCTGGTTTTAATATTTAACCAATTTGACAGGCCCTATGATCTTATGACGTTTAATAAATTGAAAATTACACAAGTCAGGCATGCTTACGTGTCTTTTAGCATATGGCCCCATCACATATCAAAATACAATTGGCTGATTAGAAGACAACTATTTACATTCTGATTGAATTCATAGTCAGAATCATAGTTATGCAATATAATCGGTGCAAAAAAAACAAAATGGTACAAATTATACACTTTGAAACACTATCCTCCATAAAGCAATTTATCTTGAAATTGAATGTATATGAAACTTGTGCTTTTAAAACAAGTAAATGACATACATTTGGTGATGTGGCGGCAGCGAGCAGGGGAAGGAGTCCGCCACAGGATGTGATGAGATTGTCAGCCAACTGGGAGATCATGTGGGTCACGTTCACAACGTACACGTGATTCTCACTTGCGTTCACAAAGTCTATCACATTTTTAGTGCTGTGGCTATAAGGGAAATCAGGAGTTGATATAGTTTAACATACACCTAAACATAGAATAGAATATGCATACAATATTACTTATGTCAAGCTATGGCTGTATGGCAATAAAGAAATAGTCAGAATTGTGATGTGACAAAGTGCATATTTACATCTTAGCCTGTAAGAAGGAATGGTTTTAATATTGTTTTTAAAAAAAATTCCATTCATATGAGCAGGGGTACATTAAATTACAAACATGTCAAACAATTCTAATAAGGTTCAAAGTTAACAAAAGATCTACTATGAGACATAAGATTTTGAATCTGTTTTGAAGATATTTTTACATATGAAATCATAACAAAGAATTATTCAAAATCATGAGATGTCCCGATTCTCACCTTTTCCAAACTTGGATATCAGTCTCCACAGCAAACAGCAGGTCGGAGAGAAGTTTCTGATGCAGATAGGACCAGCGGAACTCAGGGATTCTAAATGGAGGAGCTCTTGGACCCGGGCTGAAAATAGTCCGTCCACCTCGCCGCTCCTCCCCTGCCCTACTTGTAGTAGAAGGAGTCCGTGTTACTTTGGCAGCACCTTGGTCCTCTGGCTGGGAACTCTCAGCCTTGTCCTTGGTATCATCAGTCTTGTTGTCCTTGGTGTCTGTTGATGGTGCTTGTGCTCCTCCTGTAGAGTCGCCTTGACCCTTCTCTTTGGATTCCACATTGCTCACAACCTTGTCTATCACATCGTCCACAAATTCAACAATCTCTGCCGGGTATTTCTTCTTCATTTCCTTTGTAATTGAATCTTCCTTCTCTGCTTTGTCTTCACCATCACCTCCTGAAGCAGATGTGTCCTTGACCTTGTCATCACCTTCTGACCCCTCTGCACCTTCCCGTGCCTCACTTGGGATTCCACTCGTTGCTCCCTCGTCTGTGATCTCTGAGATCTGAACAGTTGACTTTGGGATAGGCTTCTCCATTGGTGGATCCGATATTCCAGAGATTGTGCTGATTGGTCGGTTCATGCGCTCTTGAGGGTCTGTGATGTCATCAGATCTTTGTTGTTCGTACTGCTGGTACATCTTTGACATGTGCTTCTTGAAATCTTCATAGGCAACCTGCAAACAATAACCACATATATAATTGACCACATGAACTGATGCCTTTGTACATAAATGCCTTTCTTTATCTAAACCAAAATGTAAAAACTTATTTCCAACTTTGTTTGCAACAAATCATTACCATCGTTAGCATCACGAACAGTATTAGCCTTGAGGTCATTATGAGGTATGACTTTCCAGAGTTGTTCCAAATCATACCTTTTCTAAATAGAGTCAACTCTTTTGAGTGTGCTTAACTCTCAGCCGTTCATATGCCCAATTCTTAAAAACATTACTTTATTACAAGGGATGATTCTAGGTCATCATCTTATCAATCCTAAGCACATAAAGCAAGCTATAAAAGAAATGAATATTCTCACACCTTAGAGTGTAGAATAGCAAGAGTGTCAATCCACACCCTCCAGCCGCCGAACTCAAACTTGATGGCGTGATGGAGGAGCATCCTGAAGAGAGCCATCACCATGTCCGTGATCCGCTCCTCCTCCTTGTTGCTCGGGTAGATGTACGCCATCGAGAACAGCCAGTCCTGCCACACAGACATCTGCAGCACAGTCCTGCAATAGGAGACCCACAAGTGAGGATTGAAATTCATACAGTAGACAAAATTTATGTCTTGGTCACTATTGAAAGTAGGTCTTTCATATAGCACATTTATCTGTGATCAGGGCTAGCTATAAGCAAGGATGACATATTACAAACATTATCCAGACAACTTTGGTGATGGTAAATTTTGATTTTTTCCCCAATGATTTATCCTTAAATTAGACTAAACAACAATTTGTGGCTGACTATTTTAAAGAGGAAAATACAACCAGTTGCCTCTCAGTTACATAGGACTCAAATTCAGAGAAACATTACAGTGTAACTCATGAAATATTGAGGACTCTTTATGAAATGTCTAATGGGCTAACCATCACTATACGGCCCTATAGAAATGTAAGGATCTACAATGACAGAGAGATGTACGACTACGACATGAATGAGACGAGGGAGCTGACCTCCTGTTGTCCCTGTTGTTGTTACAGAGGAGTGTGAGGTCTGACAGGAACATCTTCTTCACCTCCATCACCTCCCGGTTCATCTTCGACTGGCGGATCATCGTCGCTACCACCTTCAACACCGCTGCAACAGTGATATACAATACTTAATACTTACATTAAAAAAACATCGAGGGTGGTCATAAATCAATAAATCATTACGGTAGTAAACAGTTTTATGTGAAAAAATGGGAATGGAGGTCAACCTTTGAGTCGTTTGTAAAAGGGAAGCTCTGTCCACCTTGAGTAATCTATCAGTCTGTCTATAGCCAGTGGCCATTCCAAGATCCTTAAGGTTGTTATAAAAGCTATAAATACCTGAGTTCTCTATCCGGTGATGAGACTCTGGCTCCATGTGTTTGTTCTGGTTGATCTCCATGTTCATCCTCTCCGTCAACAGCTTTGCAGAGAAATAGAGACATGGATAAATCAGTTTGTGTATCATAATGGTCCTGAATACATAGCTGGATCATTTGCTTACAGTAACTGTAAAGGTTGTTACGAAGTCAATTTTGTTTAAAAATAACAAACTGTGTTAGATTATCTAGTATTCAGTGAATCAGATCTTGATAGATATTCATTTATGTCAGTCCTACAAAAACATAGGTACAAATAATATGAAAGCATTACAAAATCTTCTATGCAATTTTTTTTTCGAAATATACAACATATATATTAATATGATCAGATCAGATCAAATATGGAAACATGAAATCAATGCAACAGCGACTAATGTGGCCTAAGGTAGGTAATTTGGGAAATAAACTTTGCTTACCACAAAAGACATTTAATCATTTTATCCTTTTATACTCTGTTTTTCTTTCCGTCATTATAAGGAAAGGACGACAAATTCAAGTTGGAATGTTTGTTATAACTTTTTAAAATACTGGCATAACATCCAAAACAAATAATGCCCACCTCAAAGAGAACATTGTAAGTAGCCATGGTGATGTGTGAGACATTGATCATAAGCCGGTCCCCGATGAGAGAGAAGAGGTTGTGGGGGGTCATGGCATCCTGCTTGCGGCGGTGGGTGCTACGCATCAGGAAGTAGCCAAGCAGCTTCAGGGTGTAGATTCGGATCTCCTCATTCTCCGAGCCTAGTAGCTTGAACACACACCTGGGAGAGAGGGATTGGATTCATTAGGATGTTTTTAGGGCACTCACCATGTCATGTCTATCAAAACTGAGATGATAGAATTTAGATCCCATGCTCCATACCAATTTAACAGGATTTTCCCGAAAATGAACAACATAGTTCTGTCTGAAAGTCAAGCAAAGGTTGGTAACTGATTTTTTAAAAAATTACATAGATTTTAAGCTACGGTATAATTTTGTTAGTTAATGACTTTCGATTAACATGATTTTAACAATAAACATCAGTAACATCAGTGGCTATTTGTGACAGAATGAAATATCTGTGTCTCTAACATTGGTATGAGAAACAACAGTGATAACAGAAAACTTTCAAAATACAATGCCTTTTATTCCCCAACTACCTGTCTGATCATGAGAGATGATATCAACATAAGAGAATCAAAGTTCTGGTCAAATCTAATTGCTAATTGAGGTACAGTACCTGATTCCACTCTTCTTGTCAAAGCCTGGCACCATGGATGACGGGGTCTCTGCCATCAGCTGAACTAACAGTTGAAGTACGTCCATAAGGTTATCATCCTGGAACACAACACAAACACATCTGTCACAATGCTAAAAGAATTTCTAGGAAATAATGTCAGGTAAATTATAAGTTTTAGAAACACGTTATCAGGGTGATGGTAGTCTAACTTCTGCATTGATAAATATTCTATACAAAAGCTTCAATTTACGAAGCTGCAAAAGCCTATGATTTCTTAAATTCTAATCCAAACTACCTCCCAAGAAAGGCAAAATTAACAGTAAATTTCAAGCCTTGCTGCCATGTTTCACATTTGTTGTTTGACTGCAGTGTCGTAAGTGGCAACTGTTGGGAACTTTGAGTCACCTTTCTGTTTGTTCAGTATCCAGTTAGGGAAAACAAACTGGACACAGACAAAGAGACAAACAGTAGCTAAATTTTAAATGAAACTGAACTGTGTGTGTAATTGCAGGTCAAGTTTGTGGATGGAGAAAACATAGGTTAATGATGCATTTCATATTAATCATAGGCGCACCTCATGCAGTGTGGTGAGGTAGTTGAGGATGCTCTGCAGCTCATCTTCCAGGATCCCGTGTCCCTTCAGTATCAGCTCCTTCACATACAGCAGCATGAACGATCTCAACTTCACTATTTCATCCCGCGTCGGTCGCACTCCGTCTACACAAAAGATAAAATATTGTACAAAAGTCAATTTTCTTTCTGATTTTTATTCGGATTTGAAGTAGTTACATGCATAAAAGATTTTATCAATGCAATTGAGATAAAATGTTGGTTAGTAAAGTTTTACAGAGTTATCTCCCTTTGCCCACATATTATTTTTTGATATAATTATTAATCATTTTATTAATCTCCCTTAGGAAGGGAATACTTGCCTATACTTTGAGCAGTAATGGACAGTTCTGTCTTGCTAATCAACTAATGGGTTGAAATACTGGCAAGTCCCACAAGTGCCACTTTTAACCATCCCGCAACTGTCTTACACAACCATAAGTGAATTTTTTAAGTTGAGCTAATTGCACATTCAGTACAAAATATACTGCTACCTACCGAGGCCCTTGGGTGTGATGCCGCTCCTATCTTGGGGGTTTACAACCCAGTAGTAATACTTGAGTGTGTGCATCGTCTGTAGGACTGCGCTCACCCGCCGGATGTTGTTGTAGATGTGTGCGTCGTTGATGAATTCTGTGGCCAGGTAACAATACAGCTTGGTTTGTACCTGAAAATTAAAATGACAATTATTTCTTCATAGAAACTTGTTACTGAACGTGTATCCACAAACAATTTCAAAAACAATTACTTGTAATGTAATCCCTCCAAAAAGTGGCTTTTTATGATGTCAATATCATGAATTTCCTTGTAAAATAGGATGGCATGTCTCTTGCTTTAGATACCATGTTTCAATCAATCAAATGAAAAGGCAAAAACAAGTACAGGGACCTGTTTAAAAGTTCTCAGATGTGATCAATGATTACCTCTACGGATGAGTAGACCCAGAGAGCAGGGTTGAAGAGGATGTAGTCGAAGAGGTGTTTGAGCAGGTGCCCCCCGGTGGGCAATTCAACCAGGTACTTGGTCAGCTTCAGGAATGCCTCCAGCACTGACGGGGTGATGTGGTCTCGGGATGACTGTGTGGATGGAAGTATGTACATATGGAATATATATGACATCTTTTACATTATGCTAATAAAATATCAAATAATATACACTGGGCGAAATAAGTTAGGGATATTGTTATTTTCACAATTGATATTCCTTAGCATGTCAATGGAGTTAAAAGGTCATTATTCATGACTTCAAAAGTTGCATACATCCCTTAACATTAAGGCCCATTATATATAATATAAGTAATGTTTCAATTGACATATGGTCTAGAAGTGACACCATTACTATTAAAAATCAATAGAGATAAGTTCTCAAACATAAGATGACTTACTGATCCTCCCATATTCTAAAATACTTATTTATTTTATATATCTTTCTCTTTGAAATAGTATACCTTATGGTTTCTGATGATCACATTAAATTTTGAATAGATATTCATGCACCTATAATAAATCATCTTATGTTTTGATGCCTTTAATTTTGTTTTCCTACATGATTTATTTCAAAAGACCAATAGAAGATGGCCACAAAGTAACTCTAGAAAAAATGACTCTGCTTTGGATGTTCTGAAAAGTTTGAATTGGTCGATTCAAGACACTAATCTTTTATCATTATCAACAGGTGAGAAATACCAGCAGGTAAGAAGAACAGCCCATACCTTCTCCAGGAGGTAGCTGATGACGAGGAAGCCCCTGTTCTGCAGGAACTGTTGCTGGATGGTGACTGAACTCTCCAGGAGCTCACATACCAAGCACATCAGGGATGCACTGTAAATACATGCAATTGACATAGTAAAGAACTTCCCTTGCAAGGTATACCTAGCACCAGGCTTCATCACTGGCTACTTTAAATCTTCCTGCATTGTGCCAAAATATTTGGTGGTACACTGAAGGCCTAACACAGAAAAGGTTGACAAATGCAGCAAGGTTCAAGTCAACTGTTGATTGAGACTGGTGAGAGTTGTCCACTTTGTGGAACTTGGAAATGAACAAAGGTAAGATCGTATATTGGGAATCAATGAACAAAGGTATGGTTATTTTATTTGGTTTAACATTATCTATACATGACTAAATGATTTGTATCTGAATAAAAGATCTCCCATCTCTCTCACCACGTGGTGTAGTCTACAGCACTCTCCTCCTTCTCTCCGCGGTCAACCGGACAGTCCAGTTGTCCGAACAGGGGGAACAGTACCTGGTAGAGACAATTTTGAACAAATATGTATGTGGACACAATAATGATTATCGGATTAACAGACTTCAGATTTCAAGATACATCTATATGGTTATGATGTACATGAATATGGCTCATCATGTGATACCACATTACATATGATGTGATATCGACTGTTTGAGTGGTATTCTACAAATTGTTAAAAGTCAAAACCAAAAGATTTATATTTGTATTCTTCTTATTTACCCATAGATTGCAACATTTTGTGTTAAATTCTTTCAGCATACGAAATGGCTTTGACAGCAGATATCACTTGTGTAAGATTAAGAGATTTCTACAAGTGACATCTTTATTGGAACAATTGTCATAGTGCTTTTGCATCATCAGTGCTTTTGAATAACTGAGGCCACTGATAACAATGCTATGACGTCACAATGTATAAGACGTTACCTCCCTTGAAGTTGTAATGCTGATGACATCACAATATAATGACCTCATAATATCAGACCCTAAATGGCAGTTTTATAGTCTGAAATCATTCTTTTACTGAAAAATGTTGAAAAATGATAGAAAATATTCTAAAAATGATTCCAAAAATCTCACCATCTAGATTCTGACACTAAATATATCAACCCTCAAATATATCAGCACTCATTGATATATATATATCAACATTTGATGATACATTTGATGTCAGAAGACATTTGGGTGAGATTCTTTATGTAACATGTTTATATGCCAGCAAAAGGTATAATGGTCTTAATTGAAATGTTGCAATCTATGATTGAAGAAATTGGACATAAATAAAAATTATGTGTAAGTCTCATATTTGAAGTCTAAATACAGACGAATGCCACATTGAGAGACTGACCTGGACTCCTCCCAGTGAGTGCAGCGTACTGTGTATGGAATGTGTGATCACAGCCTTCACATCCTGTAATACAATAAAACATGCTTTCTTCTTGCTCATCTCATCATTGAATATACATCACAAATTTCCTCACAGCTCTTTCGAGGTTGTAATTTAAGAAACTGCATGAATACCAGTACATGTTTAGCTGTTAGAGATTGTACCTACCTGAGTCATCAGGGCGTGAGGGGAGTGGAGGAAAAACGACGGGTTTCCTTTCGGTGAGGACTCAAGACAGAGTTGACTGTCACATGCAATGGGGTTGTACATGAAGACAATGCAACTCGTCAGACGGCCATCATACAGCACCTGGAAATAGGATATATGCATGTACTATCACTCTTGCTAATATAATTATAAATGTATGTACGTTGTATTTATTTGAGGCAGTTCAGAGCTGAATATAGAAAAATGAGTTGACATCATATTTACTCCAAAACAAGATAATTGCAAATCAAATTGCAAACTTTCACAACGATATATAAACCAAGATCTCATCTTGTGAAAAATACTTATTAGAATCTTAATTTACAGGTCATTCTAAAGAAAGGACAAGTAGAAATTGGATTGTTGACTTTACAAATTAATTTCTAAAAAACCAACATTTCAAAATGTTTGAAAAATGATATTTGAAAAGAATCACTTTTAGCTTTTAGATAAGGATCCATCTTGATAAATCACATTAATCTTTGGAATATCATAACCAGAAATCTGAGACATTTGTAAAACAAAGAGGGGAAATAGCTTGTGCACTATTCAAAATCATAGAGTTACTTCTGAAATCCCAGGTTAAGTGATCATGCATGCAGGCAGAACTGGAGGAAAACTAACGGTGCTTGTAGACTATGGTGGTACACATCTTGTATACACCGTGTGTATGTTAATCCATGTAGCCCAGAACAGTACACAACCAATACACATAAGCTTTTATCAACCACCACAATACCATATCAATTATCACCTCACATATTCCATCAACTTCCCTGTGCAAGGCTCAATTTGAAGCAGTCTCCATTAGCTTATTTAAGCCTCACTGCAGCTTGTCCCTTTTCCTGTGCCAGCTCCTTAGGAAGCTGCACTTGAACTTTATAGTCAAATAGATCAGAAATCTCCTTAAAGGACTAAATTTTGCAACAGAAACCAACATGGTCACAGTCAGTCAGTTATTGCAGGTCTTGCTTTCAGTGGGTACTGATAATTTTTTATTATCCAGCGAATAAAACAGCTTACCAACTGGCTCCGGCAGGGAAAATAATTGAAAAAACTAGGAGAGGCGCTGGAATTAATACAATGAATAGCAAGATGCTGCAGCAAGTCTTAGACTAGTCAGTGATTTAGACTGGTGTGAATTATACCTTGCCGGGGAATCTGATACGCCGCCGCCACCAACATAGATCTATACACAGTGGGGAGTAATCATTTTCATCTTGCTGATTAATCATTTTAATTGCGTCTAGGTTCAAGAAACTATCAATTTTGTTTAATCATTTGAATATATATAAGATATTGTGAATTCTACTTCAGAAATTTTTTACCATTTTCTGTTATGATAATTTCTATTCTACTATAAAGAGAGTAACTGAAGGTGATCAAGATTATAATAATGGTATACTAAAGATCTATGTGCATAATATACTGATACAACTAAAATGAGCTACATTCAGGTCATTGTAATTTTTTCACGTGTTATCAAAATCTTTCCAAAGTAATATTGATGTCATGATTCTATTCACACTTGCCCTGAGAAAAAAGGCTACATTGGTATAAGATCAAACAATTCTTTTAATATTTGTGCTTCAATCTTTGATGTAAAATAATAAATCACACAAAAATGTATAAAAATGAATAAATTAATAAATAAAGAATTTGATAAATGGAACTAAGAGGAATCAAAATAAAAATTTAACCTGAATGGTACTTCATCTTTCTAAAATATCATTGATCTCCCAACCAAACGCAGTCATGCACAACACCACAACAACGTCATGCAGGACATGACAACATGGTCATGCTCAACATGATAACATGACATCCTACCCTTTTGGTGATCTCATTCACCATAGTGGGGCTCTCATTGTCAAACCTAAACTGGCTCTGTAGAGAAGCAAGTGAAAATATTACTATATTTTAATTAAATTTTAATTCAAAGTATTAAATCAAAAGGCAATGGCTGTCTTACAAACAAAGTTGAAGATAGGTTTGCTAGTTAAACCAACACAATTCTACAATTGATGTTGATGACCTTTGGCTGTGTTTTATCTACTGATTTTGCCAGTGTGATCATTTCAACAAAATAAAACTTAGATAATGAATAATGAGAAATGTCAATGAGATCTATCAGAAACATTTAACTTCAATTTCCTTTAAGAAATACATAACCAATCAATCTTTGAAATATATAGAAGAGGCCTACATTCTTCAGATACGATAGATTCATCTAAACGCAATAAAGGATGGGCAGCACTTTTTACCTTTATGAAGACAACGTTTGTACATAACAAATACTTGAAATAAGTCGTTAGTGAAGCAGTACCTTGTATCCTGGACCGAGGCTGTGTAGTGCCACCACCTGGGGTTGTTGTATGGCCTCACTGAAGAGGTACACAGTGGACATCTGACCGCAGAACATGTGGTCAATATCTCCGTCAGTGCTCGAACCAAGATAGCACTTGTCAAACGGCTGAAACATTCATTGCTTAGATCAAGAGGAGGACATGGATGGGAAATATACTCAGACACAGAAAAGAAGTAATACATGTTGGAAGGCTTGGATGAAGGGTGTCATGATGTTTGCAATCAAGAAATTGTTTAAGGTGCACAACAGTAAGGTATGAGGGTTAAATCCAAAACATGCTGATTGTTTTTTAGGGATCATGATCATTAATCCTTTACATTGCTGGAACTATTTTTGCATCCAAATTCATTCAAATACAGTCTTGCAAGGTTTGACCTTGAAGCCGTTTCTCCACTAAAACCAAAACAGGTCGCACTAGTTCAGAAATTGAAGAAAAAATATGCAAACATGAATACATACTTCATAAGGAAGACAAGGTTACAAGAAATATTCATGTTGCTCTGTCAATATGTTAAATGTATTTCTGATGGTACTCACATCGCTAGTACTGACGAGCCAGGACATATCTGCCGATGAAACGAGTTGACCGTCCACAAAGCAGCGAATCTCAGACTTGCTCCAGCGGTTGTACACATGGGCTATTGTGATCATGTACCACTGTAACAAACAGCACTCATGTCATTTCAACAGTAGAACCAACTGTCAAAGAGATATGGTGCTACAGCAACTACACTGTACAGCACAAGGCTTTTTAAGCCAAATCTAAACTATTTGATAAGGGTAAATGCATCGTTATGGAATGGTCCTGATATGACCAAGTAAAGAAACTTTCAAAAATCAATTGATCATCATATCATCTAAAGCCACTAATGGCTGAAATATTGCCCAAGCGGCGTTAAACAATAACTCACTCACTCATATCATCTAATTTATTAAAAAAGATATTATACAGTTCTATTTTTCATATATAAGATTATTATTCATTGTATTTTCTACATAAGATTATCATAATTATACCATGTTAATTCTTTTCTTTTTTTTGGCAGGGGGGAAGTTTGATGGCTATGTTCCAAAATCAAAATCAATTTCAGCAAAAACATTAACGTACCTTCCTGGGCTGGAATTCATAGTTGACACAGTTCTGGAATCCTTTCCCCTTGACCTTCATGGAGGTGATGATTAGAGACTCTCCCACAAAGTGGGCCGAGTACCCAACCCCCTTGCTTGTACGGAAACTGAAAAAGTTAAGATATCATATTTAAAACATCGTTTATATCATAAACTAACAAGAGCTTCATGAATATGATGAGCAACTCCCCCACAAAGTGGATCAAGTACCCCTTGCTTGTATGGAAACTGTAATTAAGAACTATCACAATTATTATTCTATTTTTCACTGTTACTTTACAGATCTCTCCTGGGGTCGAGAAAGCAGGCAATTCAATCCAGACTGCCTGTTTGAGCAAAAATTGGAATTATTCACTGTAACAAGATGAATATATATCATAAGCAAACTTAATGGATGTATATATGATTAGAGACTAATGGATGCGATGATTTGAGACTCTTTCAAAAAGTGGGCCGAGTATGCCAATCCACTTCCTTGCTCAGAAACTGAAAATGGGAAATATTCTTTTACACAGATGATTACATAACTAAAGCAAACAATTGATTTCACATATATGGGTATCATAATTTGAGACTCCTTAATAAAGTGGCCTGAGTACCAGAGTCCATTTCTTTGTTTGGAAACTGAAAATGATGATTATATATAGCCATAGCTAACAATTTTTAACGGCTGTTATGATAAGAGACAACCCACTGACAATTACCCCATTACCTTGCTTGTTAAGAACCTGAAAATTACGAACAATCACAACTATTACCTACAGTTATTCTGTCAAACATCTAGAAGGCCGGACAAATATTTTGAGGTGATATTAACCCAATAATTGGCAATATTTGCTCTAACAAAATGAGACTCTGAAGAAAATGAGACAAGTATCCACTCTCTTGCTTGTTCTGAAACTGAACATTTTGAAAAATATGCTAAATGATTAAATATATCCAAAAATACCAATAGTATTATGGATGCTATGATCCAAGACTGCTTATCAAAGTGGATCAAGTACCCTAGTCCCCTTGCTTGTTCAGAAACTGAATATTTGTGATATTTTTTGGTTTGAAGATACATAGAGGATATTATATGAGGGTCCATGACATACTATGTTTACGACACAAGTGCCTAAATATTAGTATTTCCCGAGCGAGAGCGAGGGATATACTAATTTTTAGGCACGAGTGTCGTGAACATAGTATGTCGTGGGCACGAATATGATATTCTGTTTATTACCGAAGTCGCGAAATCAAAGGAAATTACCAAAATCGACCTCCAAGCATGGAGTGATATGTTGCCCTAGGGCATCGTATGAAAAATATGAATCTCAATATGATAGCCCCCGTAGGTAATAAAAGAAAATAACCTCCTTTTTTGTCAACTTCTTAAAATATTTCTTGAGATACGGATATGCTAATTCGAATAGATAAAACGTTAAAGCGATGAATTATGCCATTAAAAAAAATTTCTAGACATGTAACATAATTTGTTTAATAACTTCTTTTTAGGTTTTGTAAATTATACCATGAACAAGGGAAACTGTAAATGTTTAAGGGAATGTTACTATCAAGGTCTTATAAATACTTTTACAAAGAAAGTTTAGCAATTCAAGATAACTATGTTTTGGTTATTGATAAGGAGCTCAATGTCAGCCTAACCCCAGGTGAGAAATGACCAAGTCTTCTTTAGCCATGGTGTGTATGGCACCTTAACAATAGCCTCTTATGATATAAGAAGAATCAATATGACACCAAGCCAAGTTTGGATATTAGTGGGCTGCTGCAGTAGACACAAACAGGTTGACGCCGATGCTGAGCTTGTGCTTTAAGTCTGGTGTAATTGCTTGCTGAAACATCTTTGTGGAAATGACAGAAACAAATAAATCTTATCAATTTGTATTGTGTTTTATTGTGTCATTAGCAGAGAATGAAAATTAATATGATTTCCGGGGGTTTCAGTTTATTTCATCTGAGTGTATTGCTGGTGTCTGGAGTCCTAAAGCTAATGACTGATAACATAATTGCTAGGATCGCTTTAACCATGTGCTACAGCATTTACTTGTGAACACATATCAGTACCCATAACCTGTATCATGAATCTCATTTACACAATAGTGCAAATATCACTGTTATTAAAGGTGTTTAATAATCCACCAAAATAAATAACAAAAAATGAATAAAAACAATCGAAAAGCTCAAAGTTACAAAAAATCTTGATATTCTTATTTCTAAGGTAAAGTAACAAAACTCAATACAAAAAACCCATCTGAAAAATATATGAACTTATCTACCATAAATAATAGAAATAAACCTGATATTGTCAAACTCTTGTTATTCCGCTCTCTATACTAACCAATATAGATATGGCTTCTCCCGCTCCACGCTGGCTCCGGTGACAGGGTCCAGACGGATCCAACACGAGAAGGTCCAACCATTCTGGTATGGCCACGTCTTGATGGGCGGGAGAGCTATGTGCTGCAACAGGACATTGACATTACAGATTGTGGTTACAGTTTTAGAGAATGTTTATTGAAGAGTCACATCCTTTTTGCACATTAAATGCACTGCAGGCTAATGCAATGGATATAAGAAATAGGGTTTATGATTTTTGTCAAAAAAAACATACCAATATTTCATCATTGTAAAGATTGATATGCTTGAAAATCATGGTAAGTAGTGATACACAGATTTACTTCAAATGCATATTTACAAAATATTTGTCTACATTTTGTTGTATTTATTTAATTTTAAACAGAAGTGCAAATTTTTTTGGGGCAATGTAAGGAAGTTATAGATGTATGTAAGTAAACAATGTAAGTAAGGATGTTAGTATGTAACAATGTAAGAAAGGATATAAGTATGTTAACGATGTAAGTAAGGATGTAAGTATGTAAATGATGTAAGTAAGGATGTATGTTAACAATGTAAGTAAGGATATAAGTATGTTAACGATGTAAGTAAGGATGTAAGTATGTTAACAATGTAAGTAAGGATGTAAGTATGTTAACGATGTAAGTAAGGATGTAAGTATGTAAATGATGTAAGTAAGGATGTAAGTATGTTAACAATGTAAGTAAGGATGTAAGTATGTAACAATGTAAGAAAGGATATAAGTATGTTAACGATGTAAGTAAGGATGTAAGTATGTAAATGATGTAAGTAAGGATGTATGTTAACAATGTAAGTAAGGATATAAGTATGTTAACGATGTAAGTAAGGATGTAAGTATGTTTACAATGTAAGTAAGGATGTAAGTATGTTAACGATGTAAGTAAGGATGTAAGTATGTTAACAATGTAAGTAAGGATGTAAGTATGTAAATGATGTAAGTAAGGATGTAAGTATGTTAACAATGTAAGTAAGGATGTAAGTATGTTAACAATGTAAGTAAGGATGTAAGTATGTAAATGATGTAAGTAAGGATGTAAGTATGTTAACAATGTAAGTAAGGATGTAAGTATGTTAACGATGTAAGTAAGGATGTAAGTAAAGAAACGATGTAAGTAACAAAATAAGTAAGGAAAGTAAAGATGTAAGTAAGTAAATGATGAAAGTAAGTAAACGATGTAAGTAAGGAAATGCTGTAAGTAAATGATGTAAGTAAGTAAATGATATATGTAAGTAAACAATGTAAGTATGTGTGTACCGATCCCTTCTTGCCAGGGAAGCTGAAGAACTCATCTGGGCCGTGTCGCTGTGGCATCTGACGTAGAACATTCAGAAGCTTCACGGAGTGACGTTGCTGCAGATAAAACACAAAGTTCTTACCAAATAGCATTTTGAATGAAAATTCTACTGCTGAGACACTTCATGACAAGTTAAGGACACAGGATAAGGATACAGTCTCAGATCAATGTAGCTAACACAACAGGTTTCTTCTTCCCAACAGATTATTTCATTCATTAAATTCACACATGGCAATGTAACAAAAGTTTTTTATACAATTTATTAACAAAGGAAACAAATCATGTTTTCTTTTGGCGCTGTTTGGTTTTGAGGATAGGAATCAGTCGCTTGTATTGTCCATACAACTCATTTTATAGAGAACAATGTAGTACTAGCAAGCTCACTCAAGACGAGTATGTTTGCATGCCCAAACAATATGTAAAAGAAGAATACTGAACCTTTTATTCTCAACTGTTCAAGAATTTCTTAGAATTAACGAAAAGATATCTTCCCAGTACAAAGAAGATAATAATGGACAATACAGTAGATGAAACAGTTTTCCAAGTTTTGCAATCACCCACACCCATCTATTTTTGGAGGAGAGATCTCTGTGATTTTGTCTACACTATGTCCAACAAATAAGGTGGTGAAGAATTCGGTTTCGCTTGTGAGACTCCAAGAAGAGGAAAGTAGCTCACCCAGACTCCGTCCCTGGTTTTGAGTAGAGAGAAGAGGTCCTTAAGTTCCTTCACCGTGATACTGTAACTGGCTAGAGATCCTAGCATGTCTGTCAGCAGGTCTGAAACAGTCATAGGTGTACAATAGATCTGGGTTACATTGATGCCTAGTTTCACATTTACACAACTGGTCATGGTTCAACTGATGCCTATTTTCAGAATTACACAATAAGTCTGGCTTTAATTGAAACTCGGTTTCACAATTGCAAAATGGGTCTGGGTTAAATTGAAACTCGGTTTCATAGTTGTATAAGGGGTCTGGGTTAAATTGAAACTCGGTTTCATAGTTGTACAAGGGGTCTGGGTTAAATTGAAACTCGGTTTCATAGTTGTACAAGGGGTCTGGGTTAAATTGAAACTCGGTTTCATAGTTGTACAAGGGGTCTGGGTTAAATTGAAACTCGGTTTCATAGTTGTACAAGGGGTCTGGGTTAAATTGAAACTCGGTTTCATAGTTGTACAAGGGGTCTGGGTAGCACCAATGCATCATTTCACAGAACTATCATTATTTTGATTCTAATCACTTACACAAAGTCTCTGAAAAATTTAGTTTGCAAACTTTTCATTACATAAGAGAAACATTATTTTCATCAAAATCTATCTTGCTTTTCAGGATGACTTTCAAAAGTGACATAATTCAATATAGGATTAGCAAAATCTTGGACTGGCTTTTATTCACAAACCTTTTTAAATAAATTTCAGAAGTTTGATATCTTAAGTTTGAAAATTTATTCAAATACATTTGATCATTTTATGCATGTTAAACAATATGACTCTACAATGACATTTGCCATAAGTGCATTCTACATTTGAATATATAATCAAATGATCTACAAGTTTCTTCCCAATTACTGTCAACCTCTTCATCAAGAAGAGATCAATTTCTACAAGCGAACGCCCACTGTACATGTATTTACATCCCACATAAGAGAGAATTTGAGAGGTGTCACAGAGTCCCAGATATTCCACCAGCATCTAACTAGGTATACAGTGAAGCTATACTTAGATAATAAAGTGCGAAAACTATGGCATTCAAGCATCACTTTATCCTTGTAGAAAGCTTTTTTCAAAACTTTTTTTTACAACAAATCAACATATCCAAAGATAAAGCTTTCTAGGTCAAATAACACTAAGAACTAACTATTACCTACCACTGAAATGGTTAATGCCGGTACTTTTTGTCAGCAGAAAAATAAATTGTAGCATGGTGACACAAAACCAAGATCTGAATGTTTGTAACATTGCTACCAAGATAGATAAGCGTATGGCAAATGTTCTATTGACATTACCATTCCTTACTTGTGAAGCATTTTGGTAATGTGTGTTTCAAAATATTTCTAAGAAACAACTTTTGACTTTCTATAACTCTTTGTTGTAATTGACCACTATTATTTGAAAAATCTCTGAGTTACATTGAAGACAATGCATTTGAGAAAAATGTATACATGTCTTTTGAAATGAAAGAATTTACAACAGTTTCTTGTTGAACAGAGTTAACTTATCAAAAGAAGTGAATTGCAAGAGATCTTGACTTTCAATATTTGTCAATACATATTTCAACTTCATATTTTCAGCAACATGTACACTCCAGACTGAGCCACTTGACATTGATGACCATCATCATCCAATGAGAGGGTTTGAGGATGACATCTAAATGTTTAATTGTCTGTGAGTACACTGATAGTGATAGTGATCGTGAACAAGAGGATAATCACAAGTTCCAATGAATATAGGCTGACAAGCTAACTGGTACAGATGACAAGCATTACAGTCTGCTGATTGGGCAGAAATTTAGTCCAGAAGATTAACTTTAGAAAATGAAGAAGTACTAAGAATAACTTTAAATGTCCGACCATATGAGGGGAATTCACTGTACTGATTAGCACCATTATAAAAGAAGATAAATTTGTTCTCCTAGAGAATCACCTGAAGGAAATGTTGATACCAGATGTTGAGAACCTATGAACTAGGCTATTGAACCTATGACTATTGAACCACAAGGGACTATTGTGATTGTTATAGTCTATTGTACCTAACTATTGCAATAACTATAGTTTATTTGTCTAATTGCCACCTAATATTGCGATAGATATTGAAATAGTTCATCAGTAAATGAAATAACACAATTCAAGAATAAACGATGTTTCGGTGAATAGAATAATTATTCTTGCATTTTACAATCATCCATGTATCAGGGCTTTGTTAAAGCAGTTTTGAAATTGGGTCCTTCTTAGCAAATTTCACTTAAAGATTAATATCAATTTCAAATGACTTAGCTATAAAAGCTATTGATAGATAGCACGGCTATCTATACCATTGGTAGTTTAAAATTACTATCAATAAAGTAGTATTGGCACAACAACTTTTCGGAGAAGTTGATAGTTTAATTATTTGTTAAACCCCTAACATGAAGTGCTATAAAACTGAAACATAAACCATAAACATAAACATTGTGCAAACAGATAGTCAACATGATTGCACTAACTTAACCAACAGTATGGATATAAGCAAATCAAACGTCACTGACAGGATCCACCCATTTCTCTCCTCACACTCTACTAGAAAATTACAGGCGAGAGATGATTGAATAAAAAGTTATCCTTCTTATAGTCTTGTAACTGAAGGTGAGGTTATTAAGGGCTTCTTCCCTAATTCTCAGAACTTAGTCAATGATTTGTATTAAAGAGATCGAGTTCATATCTAACCTTTACATTTTCATTATGTTACATTTTTACCTGGTAATACAATGTGGATGACAAATCATCTGCCATTTACCAGACGATGCAAGAAGTACATAAATGACAATTTGAAGGATTTATTCTGACTTGATTGATAAATCAAAGAATGATAATTAATAGTACAGTCAATGTTTTTAGTTTCAGAGAATCTTCTTTATCTCATAAGTTTTTGTTGGATCATCTTGTAAACTACGTTACAGATTTTCATGAAAAGATGCGATATAAAGTTTTAAAAATGGTACAACGTAATTATCAATCAATGACATCCCATACCATGCATCCTGGCTGATAAAATTATTACTGTATCATATGTTTGTATTCAGTTCTAATACATGTATGATGATGTATATAAATATCTTTAAGACAGCGAGATCTAACAGAAATTGGCAAAAAAGTTGAAATATTTTTTTACAAAATCACTTGTTAATACTGAATTTCCTTTTGTCCTATAGGAGACATTTGCAAATTTTTAAAGGATAAGTTACACTTTTTCTTCAATCACTCAACCAAATTAAGATTTCTGAAAATAAATTACTACAAAGAAAGAAATTTCTCACAAATTAAAAAATTGCTTGTTTTTTGGCACTGCACCTTTCCTTTAAGGGTTGAGACAATAAAAATTGGAACATTTTTCTGCAATTTATGCAACAAAAGGGAAGGGTGAATGGATGGTGGGATGTTTGGATGAATGGATGTTGGATGGAAGGATGGAAGGATGGACTGAATCAATAGTGTGATTATATATATTCTGTTTGGGGATAGAAGATCACTAAAAACAAATGATTTTTCTTCAATCACACAAGCCTCAAATTTGAAAGATTTCTGGTACCATCAATGCAATCTGACTGCGGTCATTATGGAGGGATAGAAGCTTGGCTGGACATTCAGTCTATTGGCTTAACATACGCTGAATGTCAATAAGCACAAATTAATAAGATTTGAATTGTGCATTAGTGAGAGACTGGTCACATGTCTGTGTAGAAAGCTCACAGACTATGCCTTCCAGTGTAGAACTAACACCTGGTCTCCGGGGAACAGGCAGGCAGTACTCTTTCTCTCTTATCAATGCTGCAATTTGTGGTATACTTAGAGCCTATTCAGTCTCTGCTCCCATGGGTTTACAAAGGGTACGAAATGATGGTTAATTCAATACTCAATGTATTCATTCCTTTGAGCTAAATGTTCAGATGTACTTGTTTTCTAAGGAAAAAGTACTTTTACCAAGACATTATAATTTTTGCCCAGAAATAATTTATCTGATATAAGGGACAAAACATTAGCTTTGTTTTTAAAGAAAAACATCCACAATCTAAAGGCAACCATTTTCAAATTGTTTTGATATTTATCAAGAGACTTAAAAGGCAAGATTTAAGATGTTCTTTATGAAAACATTCCCTGAAGGCAAGTTTCTTCATTAAGATATGTGATATGGAATACTACAGTATTTGTTACCTGCTGTTCAGGCATTCATTTACTTGAAGTGTTGAAGTAAGAAGGTCATCTTTACATACAACTTCTTATTCTGTCTTTGCAACATTATGACATAACTTTTTACGTGTCAAACAAGTAATTACTTGTTTGACAACATATGTACCGAAATAATGAAAATTGCACAGAATGAAGATGTATCTCTGTAAATATTTCACCTTACAAATATATGTAGTAATTAGGAAAAGTTAGCCAAGTTCTTGAAAAAAAACCATCCCCTTCATCCAAACAAGTATTTTCATCTAAAATGTTAACACAACTAAGTTGCCATTATGAAGTTATTTGCAAGTTCCCCTGGCACCAATAAATTGGTTCACAGAAGTGGGATCAAAGAGGGCGCACACAGCATCACGTTATTGATTAGTCCTGTGATATTCGTTCTTGACACAACAGTACCTTCATCGCTTGATAGATAATTTTCATATTAACAATTTTTACAAACCCTGTCTTCAAAGGTGGGTTTAGCAAATAGTTTTTGAGTGTTTAGATCTTAAGAATTGATGGCAATTTAAGTTTGATATTTTGGTATTGTTGACTTTAGCATTACCGTCAACATATTTTATGACTGAAATAACTAATAATTGGTTCAGATGTTTCAATGTAGTTTTAACATTTGACAAGCTTATTCTTAAAATAGGGGTCTAACGTTTGATTAAAAAGTTCTGATAAGTCAGCTCTGAAGTTAAAAATACATAATGAGGAAGATAACTGTCCACTTTTCTATTGATGGCCTATACAAAAACACCATCAGAGATGCCAATACAAGACAGGGGTTGTGATTGATCATACAGGTAATGGCAAGAATTTCATTGTAAAAGAGGAGCCTATCTTTTGTGTTTTGGCCGCTACAGTCATCCTGTACTGGAGGTTGAAACTTCATCAACCATTCCCTGGGGTAGAGTTCAACCGAATGAACAGGCGCTGGTTATACATTTGTGTACAGAATTCTGTACATTTTTTAATAACAGCAGAACCTATATGAACCAGACAGTTAATCGTTGCCTGAGGCTGAACACTGCAATCTTGTGGACATTCAATATCTTCTTCAAGATTCATTCAGATGCCCCGAGCCAAACTTGCTGATAGTTTTTTTTAAAGGTTGACTGTGGCGTAGCATGGTAACTTAAGCTTTGAAGCCTACATTCTAAAGTATGCCTTCAACATGAAAACAGTATCACATTGCAAAAAGAGATGTGAAAAGCCCTGTGGTAAAACCCCTCTATGATGTTCCTTTCCAACACAGTCACTAGATTTGAAGATCTCTAGAACCGGAAAACTCAGAACTCAAAAGTATTTATGTAAATCCCTTCAGCTTCAATTTACAAAAGTTTTACTGTATCAGTATAAAAATTTAACCCCAGATCAAATTTAACAAAGGAAACCAAGCTCCCCACTGTAGCCACAGGGTTGGAAATTCAAAGAAATGGTAAAATGTACTTTTCCAATCTCATCTATGAAGTGTGAAATTCAATTCAATTACAAAAGTAAATGCTTTATGAATCTCTTATAAAAACAAATAAATGAAAATGAACTTTAACCTTCATATATAGTGTTTTTGGTGTCATTTTGATTTACCACACTACGGTTGAAATTAATAATTATCTGTCTTGCAGTATACCAAAATACACAAATATGATTGATCATTGGTGTAAATGAAATAAAGTATCACCTAAAAAATTACTCTAAGGAGTTCCTTTATGTAACAGGGATTTTTTAATTAAAACTTTATCAAAGGATAATAATGATAAATTGCTCCATTTGTCAACTTTACTTCAACTATTTACAACTTAAGATAGAACAATCTTAGAACCATACAGATCAGGGGGTGGTTGCAGAAAGCCATTAACACTAAGGTTAACCTTAGTGCGATTCTTTGACATTGTACTAAGGCTACCTTAGTGATTTAAGGTTATCTATTTGTTTTGTGCAACAGTACCCAATTAGGTACATAATTGGCAGTCTTCAACTACCCTTCGGCTTTAGCGAATTATGTTATACTGGTAAAAATACTACATTGAAAGGTAGGAGGGTTTGCGGTTCTATATATAAGGGGTTGGCAGTTACTCTCAGCAATTGGGTAATGCTACGACAAGAATTGGGATTGGAATGGTGCACATATATGTTGATAACAGCTTTGAGGTCAAGGAGTGTATTGGTAATTCAATGATGGTGATCATAATCAATTTATTTTATGTAAATCAACAATAATATTTCAAAGGACTACCTGAAAACAAGTGTATCAAGATATTGTTTCGTGTGACATTTGAGAAAAAAAGATGAGAAGAAACATTTTCCTCAGTGGAAATAATATTTTATATTTTGTTTTGTATTTCAATATGACAATATGATTTATAATCCAAGGATTATATGGAAGATCAGCATTATTCTCACAATGACATATTTTATATCCACTAGTTATGTTATATCATTTTCATACCAACATGTTTCTTGCATAAAATGTTTGGAACTCAGGATTTTTCCATATGCTTGGTAACGGTTCAGGAATTTATCATCCAAAACTGTGTTTAACAGGAGATATTTTCTAGGAGATATCAATTTGGGCAAAATTTGAACGTTTTCAAGTACACAACATCACATTATTTTATATCATCAAGTAATGACATCACAATTTTGTGATGTCATAATCAGGACATCATTACAATGCTATGACATCAGTGCATTGGGAATCTTAGGGTAGTACAGTGTTCAGGGATATAAATTTTGTATGAAAACATAATGAAAAATGATTTTGGATGATGAATAGAACCTCACCCTTGTGTCTTCTTATATCTTGTTGATAAGATTAAAAATACCACGCCTTGATCACTTGTAATATTTATCTATTCAAAACGAAGTTGATCATCCAAAAACGCCTTGTTTTCTCTTAGCCAAAACCTTCCAGAATGCATCTACAATAATTCAGATACATAAGTCAATGATCACCTCACTGCACTCAACCAGATTGTTGATAAGTATAAATGAAATAAAGTATCACCTAATACATTACTCTAAGGAATCCCTTTACACACCAAGGATTTATGAAAAAAAAACTGAATCAAATGATAATAATGATAAATTACTCCATTTGTCAACTTTACCTCAACTCTTTACAACTTAAGATAGAACAATTTAAGAACCATACAGATCAGGGGGTGGTTGCAGAAAGCCATTAACACTAAGGTTAACCTTAGTGCGATTCTTTGACATTGTACTAAATGATTTTGGATGATGAATAGAACCTCACCCTTGTGTGTTCTTATATCTTGTTGATAAGATTAAAAATACCACGCCTTGATCACTTGTAATATTTATCGATTCAAAACGAAGTTGATCATCCAAAAATACCTTGTTTTCTCTCAGCCAAAACCTTCCAGAATGCGTCTACAACAATTCAGAGACATAAGTCAATGATCACCTCACTGCACTCAACCAGACTTACAGAATTACTGGAGAAAATGAAGCATGTTCTGATAATCTGATAATCAATTCTCGGCCACCAAGTCTGGAGTTGATTTAGTAAATAGCATAAACTGATGAGAGTGAAAACTGTTGACTTCTCATCCTGTGTGAACGAGACCTCTCTGAACTGAGATGGCGCTGTCTGAAAACGGGATTATTCGATTATACTTTCACGTCACTGAAATCATTTCAAAACAGTAACAATGTTTCACTTATTTCAAATGTACCATCAACCTTCAATCGAATGTTGTTCATGTTTATGTCTCAGTATCTTCTAAAGAAACTTCTCTACAATGACAGATCGTTTTTGCATTTTTCAATTGATTCGTTAAAACTGACAGACTGAACGTTATGCTAAGATTGCATGTCACTAATGGTATAATAAAATATGTTACAATCATATTTAACAAAAGCAAGGAGCTGTTAAGAAAGAAACATTTTAACGAAGTTCAGTATGAAGTTGACAGATCTAATTAAGTTTACAACAACTATCAAGTTTAATCATCATCCTTGCACTTTAAATTCTTAATATTATCAAGATGGGCAAGCGTTAGAAAATGATAAAATAAATCACACTTCAACACATAGTGGATCCATTTAAACAGGATATCAAGCAGCACGTTCAAATCAATTTAAGTAAAGCTGAATTGAAGAGAATTTGATAGCAAACCATTCTCCCCTATTTGTTTTGGAGAAGATTTAAGTAAAGGACTCACTTTATTAGGCTGGAAATTGATAATTTATTGACGATTTCTAAATTGTTGGAATAACATGGTTGCTAGTTCATGTTCAGTACAAGTCAAGCAGAAGCCATGTTTGTAATAATTTATCTTTCATTTATCCAGAAATCATTCTTCAACTAACAAAATGTTTTTAAAAACCTTGCGCACTTTTTTCGCTTTAATTTCAGAATAACTATCACCCTGGGCATGTGAGCTGAGTACACAACAGCTAACAAGGACAGATTTGCAGTTCAATTGGAGATAGCAGTCTCCTCAATATGCAATTGATTTATTTACATCAGTAAAAGTTTAGCTCAACTTGCAGTTGTTTTCAAGCTCAATATTTGATTAACGTTTTTATCTCATTGAAATAGATTTAGCTCAATTTGAAATTGTTTTCCAGCTCAATATGGCATTGATTTATTCAGCTCAATGAAACTTATTTATTTAGCTTGATTATCGTGATAAATGTCTTAGTTAAATTAGCAGTTGTTTTGAAATCATTGATTTTATTATCTCAAGAATTGTTTCAGCTTAATCTTTCCAGCATAACCAATGTGTGATTGCGTTATTCAATTATTTGAGATTAAATTTTGAAAAAATTAAATGTTGTTCTTATAAAACTAAATTTGAAATTCATTTCCATCACAATGGGAGACTGGAAACCCCTTAGAATCAACATTATTTCAACTCGATTTATCTCAAAATGCAAAATGATTTCCATATTAATATGATTTTGTTTGGAGCTAAATTTGCTACTGTTTTCAAAACTCAATGTAAGATTGTTTACCAGGTGAATGTGACCTTAATTTAAAGTGGTTTTATCTAAATTTTTATTTCAAATTGTCTAACACTCACCAGGTGCTGATTTACAGCTCAATTTTACATTGTTTTTCCTTTAACAATTTGAGGTTGATTTCATCTGAATCAAAACCAATTTTCTGCTGACAATTCAGAACCAGTTTAATCTAGTAGAAAACATTTTAAAGTAGCCACTTGAAGTATGAAGAACAAGATCAAATCAATCAAATCTAAATTAAATTTTCTCCAAGTGTTGAATCAATTTTTCAAAACAATTCAATCACTACAAATAAGGGTAAAGTAAATTCCCAAGAGGATGTGAAGTACATGGTATTGAGATAATCATCGATACGAGGCCAGACCTGGACAGTCAATAAGCAATTCTAGTCTCTACTTTCCTTGTCCTGTATCTAATGGACTGTCTATAAATTCTCTTATATTTTTTTTTAGATAATTCGTCACCTGCCAAGCAAGAATTCAAGTGTAATTTGATAAAAAAGACTCCATTTATCAGAATCCCGAGGCATCTTGACATGACTTGAAATTAACTGGAAGAGAATTGCTCCAGAACAGCTATCTGGAAAATGAGTTGGTCAAGATTGGTTTCCTTTTTAGGCTTTGAGGGGAAGAATGATATCCCAGATGAAGATATCAATAATGGTGAAGTGTATCAATTACACAATGATATCATTGAATAATTATATAATCAACATCAACATCAAGATTTCATGATTTTCACTTTAGCAATAAATGAAGCAAATTTTTCAAAAGATAAATCCTAATTGAAAAGGAAGTGCTCTCATAGAGCTTTTAATGCATTACTTGTTTCTGAAGAGAAGAAAAATAACCAAATTTAAAGCATGTCATTTAATTATTGTAATTGTTAGAATTGTCAAATGTAAATAGTTCATGCAGCATGATCAAAATGTTAACATCATAGTTAGGATTCTAAATTGATTTTGTTAAATAATTGACAAGACTTTCATATTTCATATAGCTATTTCATGCAAATTAAAGCTGTTAATCATAAACATTATTCTTACATGCATGTACAGACTGAAAGAAAACATACATTCAGAGAAATTAACTCGAAACATGCTGGAAAAAAGTTAAAGTAAATTACAATTGAAATAAGAATCAGGATTGAAAACTTATTCATTCCCACCAAGAGTGCAGATACAATTTTCAACTCCAACTTCAACAATGATATATGATATTTTATTAAAATCTTAAAAAATTTTGCTATTAAATTTCTATCATATCATAGGAAAAACAATAAAAGGAATAAAAATTGCCTCTTCTGAAGATATCTATCAATACTTGATGATAAACAATAAAAAAATTTATCATATCTTTAAAAATATTAGTTTAAAAAAGTAGAACTACACAATGAAATAAACATATTCCTCCCACTTAATAAAGAATTTTCAAATACTGGACATAAAACGTGATATCTCCCAACTGTGAGGCCACTAAAGGATTTGTAGCAGTAATTGCTATCATTAAGTCCCGTATCTGCCTACAATCTTATAAAAAATAACACCCTCATAGATAAGGAAAATGAACACTTGTACACCTACTATAAGATTAATGTAACTTGATACAGCATCTACTTATTGATAAAGGTTCCTGTTTCAAGAGTTGGATTAGCTAAGCAAGTGAAATGGCAATATAAGTTTTCAGGGAAGCTGCATCTTCAAAGCATTGTTAAGATAAAGTAACAAAGCCCTAACAAACTTTATAGGGCCTTGATGTTGAAAACATTTTTTTGAAGTTTCAGAAAGCAAAGCTTTAGGAGTGCCGCTATTCACTCTATCCCATATCATACTTCTAATTAACATTAAATCATTTCATAAATACTTAATATGAAATTCTTAAGAATTTTCTGATTGAATAAGAAATATGTTTTGAAAACAATGCGCTTTTGTTGTGACATATTGATTAATATCTTACAAAACAACAAACAAATCCTTATTATCGTAAAAAAATTTCTCACAAACAGAGCTTGATAAAAAAGAAAGTATATGTAGATAATTATTGTTGTATTGGAATTCAATTTTTTAGAAATCTCTCTTTTTACATTTGATAATTGATTTATATTTCAACCTTGATATAAGGAGGGAACTACATTTATATTCTAATAACTAATGAATGCCATATGAAAATGAAAACATATATTAAGACAATATTCAATGCATTAAAAAGCATTCCTCTAGAACATCACTATTAAAATAGAGGCATCATTTATTTGTCACAAAATATGGAACTGAGGATAACATTAAAATGCAGTAGTAGTAGACTTAGTAACACTAAATGAAAACATCAACCTTACACTGTCATGTCATTATCACGCTATTGTTCAACCTGTGGCATAGACATTATAACTTCATACACTCCCTTGCCATATGTATTCAGGATTTGGAGAAACTTCTATAGATTTGCATAAAAGATAATCTTTGTGACTGACATTCCTGGGATTTTGTGTTTAGGAACAAGAACAGAACATTATCTAAAATTTGTCGTAATTCATGTTTTCAGAAACATCACCTTATAACTAATGGATGTATATTTTAATGGAAATTTTAACATGACCATCCTCAAAGAGGAGAAAAAATACACATAGACCTTTTAAATATTTTGATTTAAACAATGATAAAGTTTAGAAAATTATGTGTCTGTCTTTGCATTATTTTTATGAAACTAGCAAATTTTTAAAAACAAATGCCAAAACTAACACACACAAAATTATCATAAAAGAATATAAATCCTTTATCAACAGATAAATTTCCATAGGAGAAACAGGAAGAAGAGAATGATGTAGTTATATCCGTATATAATCTCTAAACCAACGGAAGTGTATACAAGTTACATCAAATCAGATATACGTATGACAAGAGCTGTACATGATGAGAAGGTTGACAGTGCCGTGCATGCATGTCTCCTCATACTGGAGGAGAAGGAGGAGACAGAGAAGTCATGAGGCAGGCCAGGAGGAGACTGAGGAGACTAGAGGAGACTGACTAGTTTGAGGAGCATGCACTTACCACTAATGCCTGTAGAAGAATGCATAGACAGATGAAATATAGCACATCATTGTGAAGGTTCTACGCTACAGATCGAGATCTTGTGAAACATGGGATGGAGATTATAATTTCATTGTTTGAGATTCTCGAAATTTCCGTAGGAATTATCTAGAATTGCAAGAGTTATTTTCCATACAGATGTGACTGAAATAATGATATGAAAGTTGCTTGTGCTATCATGAAAGACAGATAAAAGCTAGATATTCAAGAATGGTAATTTCAAGTTAAGATTGTTTGATTAATGAACCTATTTCATTTATCAATCAAGGGAATGTTTCAAAAGTTATCATCAATCATAAATCAACTGGCATTTAAAACATTTTTTTCAGAAATATCTCATTGCATTTATCAAAATTAAATTCAGTTTTAAGCACTTGCTCGCAATGAAATGTTAAGGTAATTAAGAATTATGGTAATCAAATGTGATTAATCAAATGTCTTCATGCAATGTGCAACTGAATGCATGTGATTCAAAGTGAAGGCTACAGAGAAGTACAATGCATCATATTCTTTTTACGATCATATCCGGTAAAAGTCGATGGTCATATCACTTATGCTCGTTTCAGAAATATATGCTTTTTATCATTGTTAAAATACTTGATATCAGATTTGAAATAACAGAAATAACAGTGGGAATAGAAGCAAATAAATTTTGTAAATATATCAGATCAAATACTCTGCTTCTGTTTGAGTATAAAGGCATTAATTCAGATCTCTCGTTTGTGGTCCACAACAAATCTTTTATTCCTTTTGCCTTACCATGCTAATTCATCTAATTTTGAATAAGACAATCATCTCACAAGAACCATTCACTTATGATACATGTCCTGACATTTATTTACTTTAACAACGGATATAAATCGTTTTTCAATAACATAACGAATTTTTGCTTTTAAAAGAAAAGAAGATCATTTTAGTTTCTAGACAAAATTTTCCAATTGTTAATATATATGACCTTTTTTAGAGGTACAGAAGTAGAGTATATTGAAACTGATTGAAGCATATCTGAAGTTTATTGAGTTTGAAGTTGACGTCTACAATCCAAGGGGAAATAACTCTAGTTATGTCTAGAGGGTGTCACCTACCTGCAATCATATCGTCGGAGCTGTTGAGGAGCTCGAAGACACGGCCAATCAGACCGACCTCTGTACACGCGTGCAAGTTGCGACGACTCTTCTTCAGCATGGCGGTGAACACACTCCATATCTCCGCCTGAATTAAAAAAAGTAAATTTCATGAAATTTGTAAATGATGAAAGCATCTTCTAACATAATGTTTCACATTCATGATATCACATCTAAGATTTAAGGATATTATACTCAAAGCCAACGAAGGCTAATTATTATCATGGCTTAACCTAATCTAGCTGCCATTGATGGAACTTGAAGGTTGGTTACCATCAACAGAAACTCCCCTGTCGTCCGCAGACCAGGTGAACTGAGGCAACAATTGAGGAAATTCTCATGACAGAATAGACAACTAGCGATTTGCTGTCAGGTGGGTAATCAAATAATGAAGCAGGGAGGGGGTCACCATTCCAGTTCATAACTCTGCTCAACATTGCTTCATGTCTAATGATAGTTGTTATGCTGCCATTTAGGATTCTTGACCATGGCCATCTTCCACAAAAAATAATTTCCCACGTTTACTCGTTTCCATGTAAACGTAAAAACCAACTGATAAAATTCTTTCCAGAAAGTGACACAACAGATCAGAAAACTTATGATTTGTTGTGAGGCAGGCACTCCCATTTTTTAGGTCACCCTTTCAGTGGTAACTGTGTCCATCATTGATAAATTAATCTGAGACTGTGCAACCAAGTGTGAGAGTGTGCAACTAAATGTGAATGTGCAACTAAATGTGAAAGTGTGCAACAAAATGTGAGTGTGCAACCAAATGTGAGAATGTGCAACAAAATGTTAAAGTGTGCAACTAAATGTGAGTGTGCAACTAAATGCAAGAATGTACAACTAAATGTGAAAGTGTGCAACCAAATGTGAGTGTGTGCAACTAAGCTAAAGAACATGATTGTGTCTGAATGTGAGCCATAATGCTGGAACCAATTTTGGTAAAACATTTGGACAATGTTGTTCCTTAATGACAAACTGATAATAATAATAATACGAGGTTCCACAAATATAACTTTGGTTTTGTGCATTTAACTCTGATCGGCTATCATGGTAAGATTATCATTTTTCATCAAGAATATTTCGGATGCTTAGCAATAAAGTCTGAGCTCCAGCATACAGTGGTTAAAAAACATTTTTACAATGCAATCTACGAGTTAGTTTGGACAAATCTTCTAGTTTTTTATGCACAGTTTAGTACAATTTTCAAGATTTAATCTTTATGCTTTGAAATTATGATCAATTCAAGGGGTAAGAAATATGTATTTGAAGAGTTAAGGAAAGAGTAATTATATAACTGATCAAGAAATCAAACATATTAAGAATTTAACTGTCCAGAGTTTTCTGTTCTCTCAGCATACGTAGAAACATGAATATATAATACTTGATTGATCAGCTGTGTACAAATTATTAATTTCTTCAGGACATTTTTTCAAAGCCCAAAGGCTCCCTGTTTATTTGATGGCATATCATATTGAAAATGACTGATTGTGTATTCCTTGACAGTGATAGATTAAATAATCAAATTATCAAAAGCTTGTCAGAACACATTTTCTAAATTACATGTAACATGTGGAATAGTGTCAAATATAATGAGTAATTTCATACAACTTCAACAAACCATCAAGTGATTGCATTTCCCAAAAATATTGGTGATTATTACACGGGAGAACACGCTCGTTGAAGGATTTGATAATTTGATGAACATCGCTTGAAAGGCTTATGATCATTTTATAAAATACGTAAAAAGGGCAGCGAATGATTGGTCTCCTATTGCATCAAAATTTTCCAAGATTTTTATGAGTTTATGGTAAAACTAGATTACTTGCTATATGGACCGAATATGATATTGTTGAGGATTTAACAAAGATTTTCCAATATTTTTAAACAAGTTGATTTTTGTTGAAATAATAACTGAGGTTTAATCAGATCTATAGTGTTGCATTTCAAAAGTTTGGTTTTCTCTCTTAATTTTATTCTATTTTTTTAAAATGGGCATGAAGCAGAAGGGGAGACAATCAACTTTTAGGATCAGTACAGACCACAAGGTAATTCTTCATGCTCTCACATTACAGTCCTTCAGGGGAAAGAAAAGTCAAATACTTCTCTAGAACTGAAGTATTCAGTGAAATTATTGTGTTGGATGCAAAAGAAAGGAACAGGACCAGCAAATATCCTTGATTTAGCAATATTATACAATCACTTTATGACATACACATTTTTATCCCTCTTTTTTTGGCCCATGATAAACTGTTGTTTCAAATTTACAGTCTAATTTTGAATTTAAAAAATAGCATTTTTGCATACAAAATAATCTGAACAAAATCTGAGTGGCAGAGTAAATAGACTATCAATATATCATCATGACATAAAAGCAACATGATCACCTATATATGTAAGACTCAAATCCATGGCAGGCCTCAAATCTGTGGCTGGTTTCCAAATCTATGGCAGATTTTAAAATGCCTGGTTAACTCTGTATACCTACACAGATCTGTGGCAGATTTCGGATTGATCGATAACTCGCAATTAGGCACATTAGGTTAAATAACATTCATCTATGTCTATATCATATTTACTGTATTTAAATCAGTTAATTTAACATTGCTACGTTTCTGATCACTTTAAATTCAAATTCTTATCTTTATTGGGCAAAGAGCTCATGCCTTTAGAGTAGGGCAAGAATCGACAAGAACTACTCGACCACCGCGGCCTTTAAATTTTGCATAAAATGTGATCCGAAATAAATTACTATCTAAATGACATATTTTTAAAATCAATTAAAACTATAGAAAATGTCCTTGGTTTATAATTTATTCACCTTTATAAAACTGCGAAAAGAAAGACAATAAAGCGTTGCTTTCTTGCTAGCGACGTGACGGAAACAGTTAGCTATTATGACGTCACCTAGCATGACGTCATGAAACAACCTAACAATCGAACTGGCCACGGATTAGGAAATCCGCCACAGATTAGAGACCCGCCACAGATCTGAGTCCTACATATATAGCAATTTCTTTTGATAACTTTACCCAAACCATACTAAATTGTATCTTTTCTGATATAATATTACATCTTGGGTGGATGTCAGTCTTTTTAAGCAGATATATATACGTTAAACATCAACTCTGTTTAACCATGAATTCCTTTTGTAAAATAACACAGCCTTTAAATTCTTAATAAATTTTTCATTCAAGAATTTATGAGAAATCAATTATCTATCAATTTTTTCATGACTGAAAATACTAATATATGACATAAAAATGAAATTGGTCATGATCACCAAATTAAGGCAACATGATGCATAGAATTTATTTTACATTGACCAGATTCAGAACAACCAAGTCATTATCAGAATATACCTTAATGTTCAACATTTGAAAAAGCTAAGAGAGGTGGTACACTGCTGGTAAAGACTTGAGAACTAACACTGAGCCAGGACTTCACCGCCGATGTTTACAGCCTGCCATTAAGCCAATGCATGCCAGAAGCCAGTTAAGATCTACCTAAGGAGTAATTCATTGATCTTAACCCAACATCCAACTCTCCTAGAAACTGCTCACTGAATGACTTAGAGCGATAGCTCGGGCAATATCGTGACGATTACTTCAAACCTTGAGAACCGTCTGAGCCACCTGCTTCAGAGACTTGTAGAAGGTCAGAAAGAATGTGATACAAAACTCTCGAATCAGAGACCAACACCTCTTTCTGTATCTAGGCATTACACCAATAAATCTCTGCAGTCAATATTTTGACTTCAGGCCCGGCAGACTAAGAAACTTAATCAATTAGTGAGAACTTTGCGACTCCCCAATGGCCAATAATAAGGGAATAAAGTGACTAGCTACAGGGCGAGGGTTTAATTGTCTGATCCAATCGTAGCCCAGTAACGGAATCGTGTGGTAATACACAGCGGCGCTGAATCAGGTGATGTCAGTGTTGTCCCTGCAGTCATCGAGAACATGATGCCAACTACGTGACTTCTGGATCACTTCCTGTTGTCAGAGTGAATCCATAGCTTGTGAAGATATCATAAAGTAAATGTAATTGCTTGTTTTTTTTGTAAAAGGGCAAGTTTGGTTGATGGATAGTTTATGTGAACACTTTGGTAACTTGACTGCTGTGATGCCACTGAGGTAATGAACAAGTTAAAATAGAACTGACTAGGTTTATATACCGTTACATGTTTTTTAAAGGATGAGTTTGGTTGATGAATAGTTTGTGTAGCTAGTTTTTAATGAATATTTAAGTGTAAATCTAACAGGTAAACATACTGATGTACTGTACTAATCATGATGTTTTTTTGTAAAAGGACATGTTGGTTGATGGATAGTTTGGTTGAACATTTTGATAACTTGATGATTTTTGAAAATATGATGTCATCTAGCAAACTCAACTGCTATACAAAGGTGTGGAAGCCTGTTGCTATGCCAATATTGTTATATGGTTTTGAAATTTGGGGGTTTACTTTCAGAGGTGAAATCGAGAAAGTTCAAGATTTGTTCTTTTAAGAGGTGTCTTAATATTTCTAAATTTACTCCAAATCGTGTTGTACTAGGCGATGTTGGAAGGCATCAGGTTTGTATAAATTATTTCAGTCGCTGTGGTGGATTTTGGTGTCGGCTTCTGTGTATGGACAGAAATCGGAATCCTAAAGCATGCTACGAAATGCTTAAATTACAGGATAGTAATGGTAAAGTTAACTGGGTACCAGGAATTCATATGTTAATGTTTTCAATGGGATTTTCATATGTTTGGATATCGCAGGATTTTGGCAATTATGATTTATTCATGCAGACTTTCCTGGTACGCTGTAAAGATATTCAGTTCCAAGATTGGCATAGCAGACTTGTTGGAAGGAATGATTTCAGATTTTACTCTAGCTTTAAATCGCTGTTACATACAGAGAAATATGTTTTAGAATTATTTTGTCAAAAGGATCTCCTACGAATATTTTGTAAATTCAGATTCCAGTCACACAAACTTAAGATTAGTAAATTAAGGTATGACAATGCTATTGATAATGATCAGCTTTTATGTATCAATTGTAATATGAAGGTAATAGAAGATGAATATCATTTAAAAAGAAAACTGCCAATATAATTAATGTAAACTTGACATGCGTCAATTTTGAGCTGTATTTTCATGTGCGTTTGGCCATGAGGCCTTTTCACGGAATAAACTTGTCTTGTCTTGTCTTGAAGCCTGTTGCTATATATCAGTGTTATATTGTAGGATCACACTTTCTGCCATAGTACAAATTCTTGTTCTTTTTGGGTCGAATCCATTGCAGGTTCATAAAGTAGCAAAACCAACTCGCCCATTTCACTTTGACACAGTAACCTTTGTTAACTATCTTATTGCCATGTTTCTCTATATTGTTATATTTTCAATGGCATAGAAGAAACAGAATCTTGTATTCAAATATATATCCATATAAATACGATGGAATTGTATATATTTTTTCAAGATGTGACGTATACTTCAACAGGGTTATTCCTTGTGGAATCACTCGCAAGCGCTAGGTTCTAAAATCATAGCCATGACTCACTCTTTCTCTTTCTCAGAACAGTAGAATCTTTACTGGTCTCCTTCTAGAGGCATTTTAGAAGCTAGTGCAATGAAGTTGACTAATGAATTGATAGACAACAACTTTGATGCTATTATGTCACAATTTTCAGGCAAGCGATGACCTCAAGGGAGGTAACTCTTGGGTGGATGAGATTTTGGTGCATGTGCATATTAATATCTTAAACGAACAGGAACTGATAACTATTTTCAATCTATCTTCATTTGATCAACAAAAGTGAGCATTTCCACAATTATCTCTTAGATTACTATGTCTGGAAAGTTATTTGGAGAATGATTGAAAATACTTAGTTTACATTTATCTGCATTCATGTATCATTCTAAAACTACAACAAAGGAAGCAGGTTTACAGGGTCGGAACTGTTTTGTAAACAGTTTATTTCAAACACATATTGATAATTTCAATTACACATGCACCTTTATAATTGACAATTATGAATCTTGAAACCCACTTCGGTCAAAAGACAAAAATCAATTGACTTCTCCTAAAATAAAAGACAATACGCAGTTATTAGAATTTAAATTTATAAAATTCATAGAAAGTTTAACAAAATATCAAAGAACCAACAAACATTTCTCTCCATTTCTAGTAACAAATATTAACGTTCAGTCTCCCACTACATCTATCTACACCAACACTGGACCCATCAGAGCACAACATTTATTGATACTTCAATATACACATCATTTGGAGTCAAGTAAGTCATTCTGATGCAATATAACAGACATTTAGAAAATGAGAAAATGGCCTTGCTGATTATTTGTCAGCAGTAGTCATTTAACCAAGATCGATTTTCCCACAAACTCTGATTTCATCTTGGCAACAACATTCATTTACTGACCATCAAGAGCATCGGAGGACTGGAGATTAATCCAAGAGATACCTAATCTCTCGACTGACCACTGTGGACATAAGGTCATGTCTCGGAGAGAAGAGGATAGACTAATACAGTAATGGAGTTTATAGTTTGGAGTTATAAGTCTGGCGCATTAATCAAAACAGACATGATTTAAATCAACATCCACTATCAGAAATGATTCTTACAGTTCATAGCAATGAGTTTTCCTAGACCAATACACTGATAAAATATTTAACTTGGATTATGTCTGGAGCATCGATAGTTAAGGATATCTTTCATTGTTAGTGTGAATGAATTCATTTCTAAGATTGCTTGCAACAACATGTTTCTTGTGTGTGGACTCAAACGGTAATGAAGTATGTAGCTAGGAATTATCAGTCTGGCACATCAATCAAGCTCATTATCTAACCACCAGTAATATAATAATCTCTATTACTGTTAACAGCAACAAGAATTTCTGAATGAGATCCCTGAGTAGTTTCAAATTCCTTTTTTGAAGTGGAGTTTATCAATAATTAGTTTATGAAGTTTTCAAATTTTGAAATCAGGAGAGGGGGGAGGCATGGAGAGTGTATTCCCTTGACATTCTAACTGTTACACATTTCGTTCAGAAAAGGGGGGATGAGGGGGAAATTAGAAGGGAGAGACGGTTGGAGAAGAACCAAGGTGAGGTGAGGTGATTTGGGGATTAACGCCGTTTTCAAGAGTATTTCATTTTTATCGCGGCTGCTAGTATAATTGCAGGGAGAAAGCTCGCAACACCATTGTGGCAATGTATTGCTGTGAAACCTGTGAGCATCGGCTGGAACTTGTGAACCATGGATACTGCTCTGAAATTCACTGTTGCATTGCACCAAAACCTGACTGCGTGTAGAACAGTTCTCTACTGCAAAGTTGCCGAGCCCCTGGCGGGATTCGAACGACAAACCTTGTGATCTGAAGCCGAATGTGCTAACCACTGTGCTATCCCACACCTGAAAACAAGCTTAAACAGGACTTGCGTGTGAAATCATTGTTAGCAATGTTTATTTCTTAAATCTATTTTGCAAGATTTACATTACAATATACAAGTGCAAACGTCCTCAGTGACTTATCTATCAACATGTTTCTCAAGATCTACTCTATCATCTTCTACAGCATGGTGAAGATCGAAACCAGCCACAGATCCTACAATTATGGTATAATAATCTAAATGGGAAAAACATCATATATCAAAGGGAAAATTCTTTGAAGTTTGAACAATAATACCTGAGCAAAAATATTCAGTATGAAATGGAACTGCAGGCTTAAAAAAAGTGTGTTTATTTTCAGTATTCTATCTTAATCAAATCCCTAGAAGCAAATATCAAGGGTCAAGTTATATGTATATGTACACAAACTCCATTACCAAGACATAGTTTCCCTTTCTGCAAAGGTCTCCATCAAACTGACCTATTCAAGATATAAGTAAGATAGATGCCCCACAAATATCAACCAATAAGCTACTATTAGAGTGAAATTTTGACTTTTTTCCCCTTTAAGATCTTAAGAAATAAACCAGACAAAATAAGGAATATTAGATTGATATTCTATCAGCATCAATCTATGAATAGAATATTTAAAACATAATCCCAAATATTATTATATGATAGTAGTAGTGAGCAAAATCACTGTGTTTCCCTAACAGATCTCAAGAAATAAACTAAAATAATGAACAGATATTGAAATGTTTATGATTGATATTCTATCAGTCTGTTAATGAATAATTAAATCATTATTCAGAATGTTAACATTCCAAACATTCTTTGTGGCCAACATACAGCAATTTAATGGAACAGACACTGCAAACTGACTGTCAATAACAGCTCCAGCAAATGTACCACTGCTTTGTCACATGGCGCCAGATATCACCATGACAGCCTGTCTGCTATTAGGAGGTTCCGAGGCATCGATATCTCTCAAGATTGTATCACATTTCCTCACAGCTCTCAATCTTTGTCAGGGGAAGGTCTCTACTTGGAGCAAGTACCTTCTCTTACCATCAAGGATGGATAATTGGAATGGTGTTGTTTCTTTGCTGAATAAGATAAGATAAGCTATTTTGGCATATTTGAAATTGTCATGAACAAGGAAATGCTCACAACGTAGTAAAAGTTCAAAAGAGTTTTCTGTGATCGGAGAAACATTACAATCCATGTCCATCAGTGCAGATGACTCAAGGCAAAAAGATTTGGAGTTTTAAAGATGCTTCACAGAGAGATTCTGTTTTGATTGTTTGATTTAAAGAGCTCACCAGTAAATAATTCCTTACCAGGGTCACTTCTTGAAAGTGAAGTAAACCAACGAGGTCACCTAAGCCTTTCCCGCTATCAGAACTTACCCTAGAGATCTATAACCATAGCCAAATTTGTTATTCAAGCTTCTTCCTTGTAAGTTTATTACCAGAAATAAAAGTTTGCAAACTTATTCAAAATTTGAAATAAAATATTTTTTTTAAAAAAGAAAAGGGGCTCTGATCATGATGTTCCTTCTATTTTACCATCTTCGGTTTTGTCTAGGCCTTTTTAACATCTAAGGGTCTGGATTACGAATACTAGGGCCATAATCTATAAGAGGAATGTTACCAAGAGCCAGAATCTTCGGAGGCTATGAAGGATGTTTGGATAAGAAAACATCAGCGGAATTGGAGTCATTGATTCTCCTTAGCTAAGTTACCAATCTTAACCCTATTTGTTAATAGTTATGACTGATACAGCGATTAGGGCTTCCATGGGTAAAAAAATTAGACTTGAGTATTCAAAGGGTCAGGCCTGACTACCGAGTACCCGAAATTTGTATCTTTACACAAAAGGTCGTGTTCAGCCCAGATATAATACCCATATATAATATCGACTTATATAGGGTCATCTACGTTATATTTTGGCATAAATCGATGTCTTGACGTGATAATGGTGATCATCTTATTTCACACATCACAGGCAGACAGTTTAAATAAAGTTAAATAAGTTGCACTGATTTTCTCTTTTTGAGTCCGACCAATCTGGATCCAACTTAGGCTCGAGTCCTGGAGTAACAGTGGAAGCCCAAATAGGGATAAAATGTGTTGTTATAATGGGGTGTCCCAGGATGAGCCGAAAAAGAGGGCACTACAACTCACCTGTAGAGTAGTTGAGCAGGCATTGAGCAGACTGAGCATGTGCAGGATATTGTTCGGTTCATGGATCACAAAGTTGGACTCGATGTCAAACTCTCCTCCCACCAGCTGAAAAATACAGAAGCAGACATTCATGAATACAATCGCATATATAGCATTAATGTGTCTTCAACAGCTACTTTCCAAAAGCAACTCTTAGCAGTGTTGTCCCTAGGTTAACAGCTAAGACTGTTAATTTTGGCCATTTTGACCCTCTTAAATTGTAAAGTATCCTTTTCACACATCAAACCAAAATGGTTGGCACATTTCCCAAGGCCACTCATGGGACAACACAGTTTTACAAAAGTTAAAGGAATTTAAAACCCTACTTTATGTAATTAACTTTTATGATTGTGCTAGATTTTTAAAGTAAACACGAGCCACAATGTTTTTACTTCAATTTTGCAAACCCATGCCAAGACTTGCAAATCGGGCTAGCTGATTTGCCAGAGGTTGCTTACTTCCGGGTTTGTCAGACTACTATTACATCACTAGTTCAAGCACTCAATAATGTTCAGGATCTTTCCAATTTCCCTCATGAGGAAGCAAGTTTACCAAGAGGGCAATGTTTTTAGCTGGCAAAGAGAAAACAGCATGATTATCAAGGTACTCTATAACTAGGCATTACCATATCTAAATAGTTGTCCAAGGTACATCTCAATTGAACTTAATCTGCAAACTAAAACTGTAGTGATAAAACTCCTTTTGCCTTTTACATATAACAAGGTATAAGATAAAACCATGGAATTTCGATTTCTATTGTTTAAGCTTGAAAATAGATATAAACATTGAATAAAATTAGATAACGTGAAATTTCTAAATGTGTATAAGAACATTTTACTTAATAAACTTCATCTTACAATATTTTTTTCTACATCAACATGCTATTGAATTCTCTTTGTTAAAATTACAAAACCGTGATTTGCAGAAGTCCTGCAGGTTTCTTACAAAATACTTTGGTTCTTTTCAAAGTTTAATTTTCCTGAAGTATAATATTTTGATCGAGTTGTTAAAGGTCAAAGATGGCACCATCTGCTTCAAGAGTTTGATTGTTGCAGTGAAAAGATTCAAAGATCGTTAGCTTGGAGGAAATTATTTTATCAATATTTTACATTCAATAATAGCTCATTACAATTGCCTCCAGAAATAATTTGCAGAGAGACAAAAACAGGAAAAAAAGACATCTTCACAATGATCTTGATGATTGTTCTATTTGTTAGAAATTCTTTGGAATGATTTATCCGGAAGAGAGTGCAATCCTTTTTTTATACTCCTTGAAATTATTCATTTTAACCAGCTTCATGCAAAATAGAATCAGATTAATTTTGGGAGAATAGAATTTTCTTATGAGATTTTTTTATTCATTAAAGATAAATATTACTTTAAAAAAATTCTTTTTATATGATATCAGGAAATTTAATACAGACAAATCATTTGAATCATTTCGGATAACTGAAAATCAGTTGAATTTGGGCAATAAGTTCTTTGACAACAATTGTAAGAAACATAATTTTTAATCAAAGCAAAAAATAACTTGTCAGAGAAGAAAGATGATATTCCTTTTTCTTCACACCAACCAGGTTCATTGAAAAATAAAATGTAATTTCACAAGCTAAAAACTTCTTAAACAAATAAAATATTAAAGATGAGAACAGCTAAGCTGGTTTATTGGAAGATTTCAAAAGAAACATGTCAGTTTCAAAGTTCAGTGTACCATGCTTCAACACTAAAACTAAAAGATGGATCTGATCTGATCAATTAGAAAGTATTGTATGGGTAATCTGGTCTGACACGTAGTTTAAAAGTTGTTATATGAGTCTATTTTTCCTTTTCTCATTTTCACAGCATAGATGCAGCATATATATCACCCGACATCAAAGAAACATCAGCTGATATTTGATTATCATTCACAAGTTTCACACCTCTCTGGGAGCAACACGTCCTATATTACAAGGCTCAAATAAGATTTCCTGCCCTCGCGTCACAGATTGAAGCCATAATCTCATGATGCTGCATTTCCTCAACCAAAGACTCAATAATTGCCATAGATCTTTGAAAAATTAATTTTGGTCCATTCATGTGAGCAACGAACAGGATTCAATTTCAAACGATAGAAATCATTTTCTTTGACAGCGAGTTCTGGATTATCAAGTCGTTTGATGCCGAAAGTCACATCATGCATCAATCCACAATAAAATCAATTATAGATCTTCAATCTATCAAAGTTTTCATCAATACCATAAAATGAAGTTAAAATCTCTTTAATTAAACCACTTCTCTTCTTGAAGTCAGAAAACTGTTGAATCGTTAAATGTGTGAAATCAATACCTGATCATTTGGGCTTTAACTATGTAGAAATTATATTCCTTCAGGCATAGTGATTTTACTTAATTTCATTTTCCTTTTCAAACAAGCTTTTTCATTGTTCCCCAATTATTACAAGACTTTGAAAACTTTTTATCAGTTCTAGTATTTCAAAAAAGATAAACCTGAGAAATTCAGAAGCCAATCCTTGAAACGATGGATAGCGTTGACTGACTAACGGTGTGAATGAAACAAGGCCAAAGAGACAGAAGGTGAGGTGAGGTGATTTGGTGTTTGACGCCACTTTAAAAAGTATTTCACTGAGATCACGCCAGCTAGTATTGGTGCAGGGAGAAAGTTCGCAAACATTGGCTGGAACTAGCTAACCATGTAGTACTCAGTGAAATTCAGAGTAACATTGCAGACACACCTTATCGCAAGCTAAGAACAGATCCCTACCGCAGACAAAGTTTCTGAGCCCTGGCAGGATTTGAACCCCGGACTTCTTGATCCGAAACCTAACATGCTAGCCGCTGCCCCAAAGTGACAAGAGACATAACTTTCTACTGTAAACAGCTATAACACTTTCTGACTGACACTGTAGCTGGGTGTGACTGAATGTAACTCATGTACTGACAATGTACATGACATATATATGTGACTATATGTAACTGACTATGACTGTCGCTAGAAGTGACACTCCGACATACACAGTGCCTGACAATGAAACCTACCAATATCTGCATCTCATACTTTGCCTGAGAAAATATATGATCTGGCTACAAAGTCACTGACACTAAAACTAACCATGCCAATATCTACAACTCATTCTTTTACTGACAAACTCTATGACATTGCTACACAGTGACAGTGACACCATATGAAACTGCACAAGCCAGGTTTTCTGGCTGGCCTATTCTGGCCTCATCTGAAATTAGCCAGCACTTGATGCTAGAGCAGGTACCTATATAACAAACTCTGCACAGTGAGACTCAAATCTGTAGTTGGACTGGTTGTTTATTCAAACCAATAGCTCTGCATGCAAAGAAAAACTTGAAAGTATTTTGAACATGGCTGACTTGTGGCTGAGAAGAGTAACTGACACTGACTGACCACATGAGTGACAGGGAACCCGATAACAGTCCGCACCAATCAGTCACGTCTCCACGTGATCATTTCATTAGAGCCAGCAGACGTTGCTTGCCTTATACACATCGTCCACTCGGCCAGATAATCGATGCAACTCAATTGCTCAGGAGCAGATTTGTGGACATACAAGAGCAACTTAGAAGAAAAGCAATCGGATCCAGGCCGACTCCATTGTATGTTTGATACTTTGTCAACTTTCTGCCAAATTTGCTTCTTTGAATCATCCATGGAATAATCGGCACTGAGGAATGACACTTGTGAAATTCGTTGATGTCAATATATTATCAACTTACAGCTTTAAGAAGCATCTGTGTCATGAATCAGCACAAATATACTAATATCATTCCAATTAATCAATAAATCAATTTTGGTGTCATGTTCAGTATCATACAGTTGTGTATACTTTATACAGGTAAGTTATGATGTGAATCGACATGTTTCATCTGACTTCGAAATCACTGATTGTGGCATTATCAATTGTTTTATTCCCCATATGGTCAGACATAAGTGGTGACATATATTTCAATGTGAGCACATGTGCACATATCACTTTTGCCTAGCAACAATTGTTTCAGCTCGAGTTACTGTATTTTATCGTTTCATAAAAGTAATGTAACATATTTCCTCAGGTAATAATCTCTATTTATTACTCACCCGTGTAAGATACTGCAGTGTAATATTTATACGGCGATTTTAAACTAGTGTAATACCGCTTTGTGTATGATGTCACAATTAACAGTGTGTGGTTGTGATGTCACAATGTCAGCACTGCCGTCACAATGGCAACCTAGTCACAGAAATGTTTCCTTCGGCACACTTTCGACAATTATGCTTGATTACTGAGGGCTAGTAATAAACAAAATACTAAACTCCCTTCATTTTAATACTATTTTTATTAAACTCGTTAATGATTTGATACCAAACTCGCTTTCACTTGTTTTATACTTAATCATTAACTCTTTTAATAAAAATAGTATTAAATGGAAGGTCATTTAGTATCCTCTATATATTACCAGTTTCATATGACATCATTTCCGTGTAAATAAACAATGATAGGACAGATACAGCCAAAAACTATCACACATATAGACATTTTGTTCTCACTCATACAGTCATCGACAAAACATTACCACCTATAGTCTACTAATTTGACAAGGTCTTATCATCTAAAGAGCATATGACTAGAAAATAATTACTAACAAAAAAGTGCTTGCTTAATTTTTGTCTCAACATTAACAGACAAATTGCCAAATCTGAAACAAACAAAGTGTTAACCTCTTTACCAAAGTAACATGTTTCAAACAGATTGTGTTTTAAACATGAATTACTACTTTGTTTAAATAGGAATGTCCTTCTTTGACTTTTATCTGCAAAAAGACCCCATAGAATCGATCTCCTAATGTTGTAGAGGTAAGGCGAGATTTTAGATCTAACGCTGGTTTCAAGATTATTTCAATTCTATCACGGTTGCAAATATTATTGCAGGGAAAAAGCCCACAACAGTGTTGTGGTGATGCATTGCAGTAAACCCTGCAAGCATTGGCTGGACCTAGCGTACCATGGATGGTACTGCGCTGAAATTCATTGAGCATTGCACCTAAACCTGACTGAATATAGAACAGACAAAGTTGCCGAGCCACTAGGGGGATTCGAACCCTCGACCTATCTTGATCCCCCCTCCACCCACCCCCCCAAGGTTATAGGTTACATTTGATGTCAAATCATGTCCTACTGTGCCTTTAACAGTGTCAGCTCCCCAATCTAGATCACCCTGCCCTGATCAAAGAGAATGATAGGGCAAAAGCCTGAACCAAACAGGCCTTCCATAATGAGCAATTCTGTCTAATCTAGTGCTGTCCTTACAATTTTAAAAAAGTTTAATTTGAACAGTAACTTCTGTTTAAAGCCAGCAGTTGGAGATACACGATGTCTCGCAAGATTGGACTGTTAATTCTGCCTACCATAGCAGGAGGTGACGGAAAGCTATCAATTCAGCGCAATTCCATCACACGGGGATTACACCCCACAGTCTAACAAGCAGGAGTGGACGAGGGGCTTCACCAATGATTGGCCCATAGAAGGGAATGTTCTAACATTATAGAGACTGATCTGTTTGAAGATTCTTTTTTAGGAAACTTTCTGTTCCAACATTTGGCACTCAAAACACAAATTCAAAGACAAGGATATCATTCATGTAAGAGAAAGCATTGATGGCTAATAAAGATCTTTTACCAATGTCTCTTGTTTCTGGTATTTAATGTTAAGTTCATGATCCTATCTAAACTTTGGTTTATTACCTGAGAGAAAATGTTTCAAGAAATGGACATTATCAAAAAAGATGACCAAGTTTCGATTGCTGACCATACATTGATGGTTGAATGTTTCTATTGAATTGTAAATGCTGATGTTGCCCAAAAATATAACATGTTTGAATCAATTCATAAACTGAAATTGTTTTGGGTTTTTTAATCTTGAAAATTTAATACTCTTGGTTTTCAATCAAACATAACTTAACTCTGTTGTGTTCATTCCTTTAAATTGTGCAAAACAACATTAATAGGGACAAAGACCTTGGGTTTTTATGAAAGTAACATATGACAATTTTTCTGCCAACTGCTTCTCACTGACATCTTTCTCTGATACATTGCAGAATCAAAGTGAGACAAATATTTGAAATATCATCTTGGTTTAGTGTTAGATAAGCAATGTTATAATTACTATCAGTTTTCTAAGTTCTCTGGAGACCTCCATCAAAACAGCTTAGAACTTTCAAAATGTTGTAATTTTTGAATACTAATTTACTTCTGAAGATGCTCCTCTTAAACAAACATCCATTAATATTTTTTTCTAAAATGTAGATCTATGACATTAAACAGACAATATAAAGATAAAATTAAAGCAGATCAAATAAACAAGTTCAACGAAAGAAAATGCTTCTCAAAACTGAATAAGTTCTATCTCGAGTTAAAACATATTTACATTCAACTTTTGGCCTTAGCATCAGCCTTCTACATATGTATGAATTCAAACTGATTAAATCAATTACCGTCCTCGCAAACTTGAAACAATTAAAAACAGATGGTGTATTTGATAGTGAGACAGGGAGGATATATACAAGAATATTCAATTCATTCTCATTCAAAATTCCGCCTCCAAGGCTGTAAGATTAACCTCCTTTCTTCTGCACACCACTGTAGTGTAGATGATAGTGACTTATCTTGTCTCCAGCACAGAGAGGGTTAAAGGATTTCACTCAACATGATGGATAGACCAGCTGTCTCATTATGAAACACTTAAAGCCTCTGGGCTGCATCAAGTTTGTTTTGATGAATAATGTGACAATGGCAATATACTAATAGATTGTTAAGTTTCAAATATTTCTGAAAATTGATATATATCCATCCTGATGTAAACGTCATAAGTCATTTTTATATGGCTATGTAATAAGTATAAATAAATCCTTTAAATAACATTATTTAACAAATTACACATACATATTTTTATATATTATATGTATACACATATATACATTTTTATTTCATAAGATGTACAATCACCTATGGTGAATGATTTACAGAAAAAAAATGATTTTCCACCTTGAAAAATTAAGCCAAACATTTGACACCACTTTTTCAAAAGCTTTTGAAGATTTTTCTTTCAAAATGAAAATGCTCATTTCAGGAAAGGAAAGGAATTTCCAGATGAAAAAATAACACAAGGCTGGTGGATTTAATTATGAATTGTGAGGAAATTAATCTCCGACTGCCAGAGGATGACAAAAGGCTGAGTTCACTTGCCTCCTGATTGCTGCAACTCTGCATCTGAAGTACACAGTGTGCATTTCACTTTGTTTCTCACTTGACAAATAAATGCCGTATTTTTTAATACTATGCTTCACCTGAAGGAGGTGAAGTGAATTGTTGTTTAACGCTGCTTTCAAGATTATTTCACTTATATCGCGGCTGCTAGTATTATTGCAGGGAGAAAGCCCGCAACACCATGGTGGCTATGCATTGCGGTGAAACCTGCGATCATCGGCTGGAACTTACAAACCATAGGTGGTACTGTGCTGAATTTCAGTTTAGCATTGCACCCAAACCTGACTGCGTGTAGAACAGTTCTCTGCTGCAGACAAAGTTACCGAGCCCCTGGCGAGATTCGAACCACAGACCTTCTAATACCTAAAGGAGGCAGTAAAATTCAGCCTGAAGATTGTCAATCTAAAGTTGTGTAGTTCTGTTGGTAAGATGGATAAGTCTGCTCATCTGATCAATCGTATCATGCAGTTCACATTTCAGACTTTTAGCAAAATATTGTTTCACATTGTTTAAAAACAATACCATCATGTCCTTTAAATTCTTGTATCTGGAAATAATATTCAGCCTGTATTAAAGTTGTAAATGTGATGGTGTCATTGGACGAGGCTGCTTACTCTAGCATGCTTCCCCACCGACAAATTAATTGTCGAGTTAAATGTTGCGAACACCTCTTGGGATTTTATTTTCCATCCTCTAGCTGAGCAGACAAAAAGGAACTGAAGCAGAAGAACTGGTTAAACTGGGAGGAATATCACTCGAAGTCCATCTGCATCAAAGTCTTTGAGAAAATCTGTAAGAATTCCGCTCAGATACATGATCAGATGTAATTTGTCCTGCAGTTTTTGCTCGTTATTGATGTAAGTAGGAGTAACAATGGAGAGGATGAACCTGTCAGTTCCTGCAGGTTCAAAGTCTACATTTACCGACTTGGAATCTATTTGGGAAAGTCGGTTATTGACCGGTAATCAAACGTTAAAGCGCTGGGACTTGTCAGAGGTCTTGACGCGGTAGACTCTACACATGCTCAGTCGACGTCGGCGAAAGAGAAAAACTAGATTGAGGCAATAAGAAAGGCTTTCTATTACCATGATTACTGGGCTTATTGATTTTTAGTTTTTATATGTTTTTTACGATTTTCAAATCCAATCGTGCGGATTTGTATCTATGGTGATAACTGATATCTTGATCATCAAATTAAAGATACTTTTTCAACAAGATATGTTTTATTAATATATTTAACAAAATCAATTGGATTAATATAATCCTACAAGATATGTTTAAGAAACTTAGAGATCTTTGAGAGGCACTTCAAAAGTTTGTAGAGATGATTATGAATAAGGGTATTCAACTTTTCGAAATATTTGTGACATTAATGATTGCAGGGAATCAATGGCATGTTGCATTTTAATTACACATAGCAGTAACAAACCAGGTGATGGGTGTGGCCGCTAGTTTCTCGATATTTCAGAACAGGATGTTTGACAATGTAACATATATATAGATTATTACACGACCAAGTGTGTCATATGATATATACGAAACGAGTGTCAAATGTTGTATTACCCGAGCGAGAGCGAGGGTAATAAAACATTTTGACACGATTTCGTATATATCATATGGCACACTTGCGATTGTAATAATTTCTTTATTATCCATTTTAGTTTTGTGAGAATTCCCCCGAAAACCATGAATTTAGCATACGAAACATATGAAGTAGAAACTAGGTCATTGCTCACTGATACTTTACGGCGAGGTCAGTGACTGGAAATAGCGCACAGTTAAATCTCTCTAGCTTCGTCAAATAGAGAGAAATATACTGGGAAAATAACGGAAATATATGACCATTTACTTTACTTGTTTACGTTATGTAAGTAATATATCGACACTGCTTCCACAAATAGCGAAACTGTTACATCGCTGTGGAAAGATAAAAGTTACCATAGTAGTGACGCAGCCATTTTAACGTGTTGATCGACGTTTAAGCAAGACCGCTAGAATGATTATTCAGCTGAAGATAAATGACAGAAAGAGTTGAAATTAATCTTAATATGTTTAATAACTTTGAATATTAATATGGCATCATCGATGAAATGTTAGTGTTTACGTTCGAAGGTTTCATTCGTCATCTGACGAGAGGTCGAGGGGACGTTAGATTCTCCGTTATTTGGCTCGAGGCGATGTAGGCGACATGCACTCAGTCACACCGGCACATAGCTGACCCCATAGAAATCTCAAACGATAACGAGGAATTTGTTCAATTGTACCTGCTTCCTTAAGAATCACAAACACATTAAAACTTCCAAGTGGCTGAATTATGTCTATAATTTTAACAACGATCTATTTTAACAAGAGAGTTGACAGGTGAAAATGTCGCCATATTGTCGACTAGCTGCTACGTAGACTTATGAAAATTTTACAACAAAATTTTGCAGGAAAACTGGAAAATAACGTATACAAAGTTAATATTTGTTGACGTTGGTTTATTTAGTGACAATTTATGAATAAAGAAAGCGTTTATTGTTGTTATGATTCCCGACTTGTAATCTCATCTCATCGTGATTGAAAACCGTGAATGAAGTTTACGCTACATAGTAAATATTTATGAATTGAGAAAGTAGTCCCTCATCTCGTTCACAGAGGTCAAGGTCATATTTCAACCAATCAGATACACCAAAAGTGATATGTGCACATGTGCTCGTATCGAAAATATTAACTCGCTTATCATCAACCATATGGATAATAAAATGCATTATTCTGTTACTCATGATTTCATTCTGGCTTTACAAAAAAAGTAAATGCTAACTGACCAAAAGGTAATACAACTAATGATTACATAAACGGTGACGTAAAAGTCATTTAACAACATCTTGCTTAATTCGATTAGAAAATTGCTAATGGCCAGGTTTGAATCCCGGTGGTCAGACAAAAAAGTCATTTTACATCATCTTGCTTAATTCGATTAGAAAATTGCTAATGGCCAGGTTAGAATCCCGGTGGTCAGACAAAAAAGTTGTGAGCTGGGTCTCATACTGAGTTGTGTCCAAGAAAAGGCACTTTATCCAAATTGTACTCAGTTCCACACTTCAACAGAACATATTTCTGTTGTACAGACCTTCAGGATCACAGCAAGTGCTATGCAGCTATTGTAGAGCAAATTTATTAGTGAGCAATATGAATGTCTATATTGATAACAATACAATCAACATAAAAAGCCTTAGCAAATGCTAAATACAATGATACTGTCAACTACTATCTCAGGTTGACCTAGAATCATTGCAGCAAGGAAGACCATGGAAGACATCTACAGTTATCTGTTTGATAGTCATGTGAGTGTCACTGAGCTAGATGGATGGGCAACTAAGTGGGAGTGCGGAAGGTTAAGACACATCAACTGTCGGCAGATGTGTTGGGAAGCTCTCGACTCTAGAACTTAGACACAAGTTGACTTACTCTGCATCTTCAACTGTCTGTTCTTGGGGAGTTAACATTCTCTGTATTTTGCAATTTCCAAAATGATTCTAGCATATATCACAGTTCCAGATGGAACAGCACTAAGATGGGGTGGAGAAGGACACATCCTGTCAGTTGTCAATCAGTGAGGTGGGTGGTTTGGTCTAAGGTTCTTCAACTGTCTGTGTTTGAATTGAGGAACATTGTCGTCATTAAGATAAAAGATTTTGCCTTTTCTCTCCTGGAAAAAAATCTCCAAATCCTTCTTTATGAAAAATGTAGAAAGGCTTTGAATCATGTTGACCATTTGTCTTAACCTTATCAGGTTGATTTTGTCGTGAAAAACACCCAAAACTTACTGTGTTTAGACGTAGATATAAAAACAAGGGATACAATACAAGACCCTAGAACTCAATGCAAATGTGGGAAAGTCCAGATCTCATGTGAGCTCAAGAGATCTGGAAGCTATAGAGTCTGAATTAAAGTTGGTTTAAGTTTGGAGAAAAAGTACAATTTGATTATTTGGCTATTTATGAATTTCTCCGGTTAATTAACTTGTGATTTTTATTACCCTATACTCCATGAAGTATCTCAATAAAGATCTTGTACTGTAGTACCACTAGAACTTCTTGAATGTCAGTTTATGAACATGATTTTGCTAATTGGTTTTGATGAAAGAACTGTTCCATATATATCCGCTTAACATAACACATTAAACAAATTTACTTAAATAGTACGATCAACTGTCATAGTTGGATTATGTTTTAGACTGGTAGTTCAAAGGTTAATTTCCATCTCAAAAGTGGCCTCACAGACAGTGATACGAAGGAAGAACTTTAGAAAATGTCAAAAACATCTGGAAGTGAATACCTTTTTAAGATCTGTCTTATCATTTCTAAAGGAAACTATGGCTATAAAAGAGATCTTTTGGATTTCAGAAATCAAAATCAGAACTGCATTCTATAGATAACTATGTTATAATTTGATGACCGATGTAGTTCTTGAAGTGTACATTCTTCAAAAGACTTGCAGACCATCAATTTGTGCACCATTAATACAGAGGTTGAGGCAATGGTTCAGGAGACCCCTCTTCATACACTCAACTCGGAATAATCAATGAAGAAATATGATTAGAATATTTGGAGGCACACTAGACTAGCAAATATTTGCCTCTTCTTTTACAGGAACTCGTTCTTGATTGTCTGCATCAATAAGCATGTCTAGCTGATGTAGAATCAAAGCATTATCATGAAATTGGCAAAATCAAAGATATCAATAAAAATCAATTATTGCCAATCGTCAAAAAGTTGAATGTATTTTTTCATATATTTTGTGAGAAAAGTCATGGAAATAATGTTTACCCCAAGTCCAAATTTTTTCATACAAGTATGAAGTCAAGAAAAAAACAATCAAAATATTTCTTTAAACAAAATATTGATAGGCAGGAAAAGATTTCAAGACCACAAATTTATTTTTTTTACGACACAATAATTCTGTATTTGGTAAAGAGCTAAAATTGACTGAGAATGAGAAATCATCAGACTAAATAACAGCAAGAAGGAAGAGAAGGCGGATTAGTAAATATTCACATATAAACAATACTTTTAGAAGACTATGAGAAAGACTAGGCTAATAAATCTTTGCCTCATTAGTCTAATCAGCTCTGACGAGTTGTACACATCAATAAGTAATCATCAAACATACATGTAATCTACAATTCTCCAGGCTATGAGAAAGCTATCACGTACATCAACAACCTCAATCTTATCACTATTGGCTTAATAATGAGTGTAGAAGCAAGCACAGCTCACATATCCCTGCTTCCCATTAAATCCAGGAAACCTCAAAACAGCTAATGGCAAATCAACTGGTAACCAGGTTTAAGAGTATGAAGTTGGATGAAAACAGAGTATACACATTCAAAAATGTTCATACTATTGTTTACTGTTTAAGTAATTTTGATCTCTTCACTGTTTTAATTCATTTCCCTTTATCTCATTGATTAATTCTACTAACTGAAATTTTTTGTTTACGTTACTGTTTTAATTGAAGAAGCCATAACACAATATTTGTAAAGTTGTAATCTTGCTGTCTAAAATGAATCTGTGGTTGAACAACAAATAAAGTCACATATAAATCATACAACTGAAAATACAAAAACAAATCATTGTCATATCTGACTTACAAAAGTCACATTACAGGATCATGGTTGATGAATATCACTTCTGATGAATCTAGCATGACAAATTTGAAAGATGTTTCTTGATGGACTTTCAGACATAAGGACAGAAGGGAAGCTATGTACCCCTACTTGCATTGCAAGGCCTTAAAGTATCAAAAAATCTACAAAATAAACAACATTTCATAAAGAGATTATTTCTTCAACCTAACCTACAAACAGTTAAAGGACACACAGATTCAGAATGTAAACCCATAGACATATCACTATCCTAAAAGACTATTTCTATAACTAAATGCTAAATATGTATCTTAGGATGTACCCAGTCTTACTCATTTCTGATTATTATGCTGTTGAATAACTAGAGGGCAAAAAAATTGGACTGTCAGCCATGCTGTTAAACAGAAAATCCCCGAGTCAGCAGATCGGAAAGCAGTGTACAGTTCAGTAAAGATGTCTGACAGATTAAGTATACAGTGGGGACACATCTAGTGAACCACTTCCTGCAGATTCTCAACCAGCTTCTAATCTTGTAGACAAATAGACACTTAATGGTAGCTTCTGACCCAGACAAACACAAAAAGAGCTTTCAATGAGGTTCAACCGTGCTTATCAACTCAATTAGTTTACTTGTGCAACTGACAGTCTGAGCATACTAACTGGGATAGCTTCAATTGAGGACACTTTTTCTGATGTTTAAGACTTGAAAGAAATATCTCCTTATAATTTGGAAAAGTGCAATATTTTCTATCACCACTATTCCAAGACATTTATGCTAAATTGATTTGACATTATTGGCATTCACATCAGTTAAAAGATGAAAAATTCTTCCGTACCAGCGTCAGTCAAGAGTGGTTCAAGTCAAACTAAAACCAAGAATAAAACATAAGATTTAATTCTTCCACCTGTTTGTGATTCTGATTATTAATTTCTTTCATAACATTGTTAACATGTACATTATGTATCAAATTTATATTGCAATAATTAGTGTTCAATAATTTTATCAATTAATTTTATACCTACTGGTATGCTAAAATCATAAATTCGAGCAACACTGAAACACTACTCTATGTATCTTCCCAAACGAAGCTTGTGAAATACTTTAAGATTTTTTTTATTTTTTTACTGAAATGACACCCATTACATAAAAGATAGGTATAATCATTAAATCAGAAAAAAAGGTTTCTGATTCACTAATCAATTCTGCATTACCACCAAGCAATTTCTCGCTCATACATCAGCTTTCTTGCCTTCAACATCTAATAACATGACCGTCATAACACCTGATCAATTTGCTATCATTTTATGGATGAATGAAGGAGGAAATGAAGAAAACGCATCAGAGATGAAAATGGCTAAATTCATCATCATAAATGGGATAAGTGCATGATTAAATAGTGATACATAGTCAATCAGCCAAGTAGTTGAACACCATGAGCTGAAAGTGTATCTCCCCTCCATCTTGATCAATCATGTTTATCCCATGTCGGCTAGCGACCTCAGATCTCATGACCTCTGACCTCATAACCTCTGACTTGATGACTTCTGACTGCTACATTAATGCATACACTATGATGTACACAGAACATGGTCCATGTATGTGCTGAGGTTGAGTTCTTTCCAACCTTATAAATGGCAATACATATAGATAAACAGTGCTGAAATTCTTTCTGCCAAGATGACAAGTTTCTTATCTAATTCCTATAATGTCCAGATTTTGTGTCCTTGACACATTTCACAACTGATCTTGATAAGATTTGTATATTAACAAAGAAATCCAATATAGTGAAATAATTGAAATTGCTTGAAGTATACAATTTCTTGCAGGTGAGACAATTCTCAAATGGGTTTTTTTCATGTTCTACAAATATGTACAGGGTACAGAAAACATATGAAACCTTGAGGAAAGATATACATATACATACATATATATAAATATATATATAAATTGATTATGCACTTCTAAGAGTAGATATGGTAAGTGGTAAGTTTGGCCATGTGTTTCTCTTCAAGAAAGCTAATAAGGCTTAATCCTACACCAGGGAGCCTCCTACGGATACAAAGTAAGCCAGACCAATATATAACTTTCAATACAATCAATTTCATACACAATGCCAGCAGATATATCAATGTGAGAGTAGTGAACATTTCATTACAGATCATTGCTGGTGGCTGAGTCATTAGTGTCTCCATCTGTACACTGAGAGCTGCTCAGGAAAGCTCCGGGGTAGATAGGATATTGAGATAGGTCTCACTTTCTCTTTCAATTGGCTGAAGCAGTGACTTGAGTTAATAGTCATCAAAATAAGATGAGCTGGATTTGTAATTGAACTACCACATTTTTCTTCAATTTTCTCAAGCTTGCAGACCTGCAGTTCAGTGGAATATGGAGTTTGAGTTGAAAACACCTAAGTAGAATGTTATGATAAACCACTGTAATTCATACATTCGTAAATTGTTATCATAAGCCACTTTAATTCATACCTTAGTAAAATGTTACTATAAACCACTGTAACACATACCTTAGTTAAATGTTACCATCAACAACTGTAACTGATATCTTAGTTAAATGTTACCATAAAAAACTGTAACTCATATCTTGGTAAAATTTGTGATCATAAACAACTGTAATACATACCTTGGTAACATTTTGTCATAAATTACTGTAGTTCATACCTTAGTAATATTATATCATGAACCACTGTAATTCATACCTTAGTGAAAATGTTATCATAAACTACTGTAATTCATACCTTAAGTAAAAAATGTATCATAAACCACTGTAATTCATACCTTAGTAAAATGTTTCCAAAAACCACAATAACTCATACCTTAGTAAAATGTTATCACAAAACACTGTAATTCATACCTTAGTAAAACATGTTATCATAAAACCCTGTAATTCATGCCTTAGTTAAATGTTACCATAAACCACTTTAACTCATACCTTAGTAAAATGTTATCATAAACCACTGTAATTCTGTCGACTAGTATCTTACAAATATCACTCAATATCCTGATAAAGTTGACATCTTTTTATTTGCAAAAACATGAGATGATTTTAGAGCCAATGACAATAAACTCCTTATATGGAAATGGTTTGAAATGTAATTTGTTTATACTTGCATTATTATTATAACTGAATTATGGTAATTTTCATTCGATCCATTATTAATCTAAAAGCATCAAATATATTTTTTCATACATAATTGGTATTCACAAATATTTCAAGATTTCATTGAATACGATGCAATGGATTTTGGTTTCCATGACACTGAATAATAACTTCCTTTTCTTCAGACAGTTGCAACCTAATAATTGAAATAACTTTGGGAAAGGAAAACTTGTATCCCTGCCACCAGACATTAATGACATTACTGTGACAGGAAATCCAGAAATTGACACTTATTTCATTGAATATATAACTGGTCGTGCAAAGACACTCAAATGCTTTCTCCTGTTATTCTAGAAAAAAATCATATTTGTAAAGACCAACTACAACTTCCATTATAAAATTTCTTAAATATAGTTTTAAAGTTATTGGTGAGGCAAACTTTGTTATTAAATAAAGTTTTAAAGTTATCAGTAAAGCAAACTTTATCATCGTTTCTTGATCAAATTCAAGGTCGTGTACAACAAAGGACATTTTTCGCTATGCATAATTCAGATTAAGTTTAATATCAAAATGACTTCAGGTTAATGTCAGATGTAGTACATATTCAGTTAATTCATTCGGAAAAAGGAAACCAGGGACTAGATTTTCAAAGTTTTCTTAGTACTAAGTTAGCACTAGTAGTTTGTTCCTTACATAAACAGTAACATACAACTAAGGTGTTTTTAAAAATATGGGCCCATGTTGATTAAGTCACAGCTCTGACTCTCTGAGATGCCTAAGAAACTTTTGACAACATAGGCCCTGTAATGCTAAGATGTTGTTCATAAAGTGTAAGGTTGTAATGACTAACTTTGCACTAAGATGGACGCAATATATGAGCCCAGCATAACCTGTTAAGATATATAATACCAAGTGAATGAGCTGTACAACTATGTTTGCATAAAAATGGACAAAGTATAATATGTGCCCAGCATAGCATGGTAAGATATTCACTAACAAGTGTAAGGCCTGTACAAATGAACATCTATGCGCTAAGATGGACTAAGTATATGGGCCCAGCATAGCATGCTAAGATGTTCATCAACAAGTGCAATACCTGTACCTCTTACCATCCTAGCGCTAAGTCTGTTCTAGTATATGCACAGCCTGCTATGATGGTTATCAGTAGTGAAAGGGGCAACTTGCTTTTTGCAAAGAGAGCTTTATAAAGCTGGTGGCATGAACATTCACCAAGAAGCCAGTTGAAGTGTGTGACTCTAAAGACAAGCACAAGTAGAGTAAGAGGAGCAATCAGCAGTGATTGGGTTCCAGTGGGGATTCAACTACACTTCTACCTCTGCACTGGCATAAGCTGCAAGATTATACATAGAACCTGATTCCAACGACATGTTTTGTGCATTCTTTGCCAGTCACAAACACCAGTGAGTGATATTTGTATCATTTCTTGGGTCAATGTCCGTGCAAGTTTAAAAAATTACTCCATGATTTGATTTCAAATGTATCATAGCCCAAAGCCTTTCTCTTTACTTGCAGAGGAGGACTCAAATCAGCAGCAGTAATGTGATTAGGAATATCTTGAAGAACTAGAATCAGACATTTTTAATGCTAGGGCCACTCTAACCCTTATGTCAAAGCTCTGGTGGACAAAAGACAATGACACAGATGTACAAATGCTATCAGTGTTGGTGCACCTCTATTATCTACACCAGTCATAGAGAAGGCTCCATCTTGGGCATATAGAATACAAACATTCCAAAACAGCAATGACCTAATCAGAACTCAAATGGCTACCACAAAGAAATCTAGATCTGAAACAAATGGATATCTGACTGAGCTAGATCCGACATGAAGGGAGGGTACAGAAGAAGCTGAAATAAAAAATCATGGATCTCTTCCATAGCATCTCTTGTTATTATTTAAAGACTTGGCACCCATCAAGCTGAAATCTTCATATCCGAAGTTCCAGCTACAAAGGAATGAATGGTGACCATTTGGTAATTCCCAATTTATTCATTATTGATAAAACCCTGACCAATAATTTACGACCCTAAGTGGAGATTAGATCTTGAAAAATTATAATTCTTAAATATTGGCTCTAACAGAAGATTGTCTCTCATTTTTACATATTGGTTTGATATAAATATATATTTGATTCTTAATACATATGTTAAGAATTTGTCCAATCATATTTCATGTCACAAGCAACGTTATGTTTCCTAAGATTTTCATTAAATATTGTTTCTCAAATCAACAATTTATTGCTGAGTGCAAATCAACACTTTCAGGAATCAGGTGACTTTTAAATCAATTTTTAAACAAGAAGCATCAAAAAAGCAGTAAAATGTCAAGTTAATGCTTGAATAGTAATTTAGTACAAGCTGAGCCCCATTCTGCTAAATTCTACTTTAGAGTTTATGATACCAGAGATTTGTTTGCATCTTAAGCTACTGCCACTTCATGAACAATCCTTAGGCTAAACAAATAACGTATTCGACGTGATAAGCGCCTAGGGCGCTTAAAAAATTGGTAAAAGGGGGCGCTTATTAAAATGATAAAAATTGTCCTCAAGTTTAGTCTTCAAAGTGTTTTCTTACGATACACATGTCTTTGAAATATGGTTTTGTAACTTTTATAATTTTGATGGTGGCTGGGGGTCTTGAAATACCCTGTATTTTTCACTTTAGTGGAAGTAAAAGACTTATTGAAAGCCTGAAAAAACCTTCTTCAATCAATCAGCATGCAAGGTAAGCAATGTTGAGAGGTGGGCGCTAAATCAGGACGCATATTGTTCAGTCAAAAATGTGATGGGTGGGCGCTTATAGGGGAGTGGGTGGTTATTAAGTCGAATACGGTAAGTTGAATGTTTCTTGGGCACCAATACATATCTTTTATTTGATAGGTTATTCTTGTTATTTAGATCAACAATTTTTTAATTAATCATATCATTACTGATCAACAAAAATATCAATTTGTCTACCAAATATAAATTTTTCTACCAAAGACTACTATAATGTAGTGATTGCTGACAGTAAGTCCATAGTGTATTTCTGGTAAAAACAATTGTGTAATCAAAAAGTAACAAAAATGCCTACAACCATTGTTACACTTTAACAAATTTTCTTAAGAAATGTTTTATTTTCTTTATACAGAGCTATAAAGCAATGAGTTGTCAAATGGTGTGTATTGCTTAACTTCATATTTATAGTCTCTTTGGTTTAATGTTTATTTAATTCACTTCTTCAAAGGAAAGATGATTGACTCCATTTTGTCCAAAACATTAGAAAAAAAGTAATTTCAGAACACCCAACGACTTTCGTCTTCCAGACGAACAGCTTCAGCTTTGTAAATTTACCGAAGGATGATAATTGGATGAAATTATTTTCCTTTCCCTTATAAATTGCATAGTCCTATTCTCCGAGCAGTCCCGAAAATCCAATGCGCTCTCACGTTCCACCCATAAAGGTAGACATATTCCAGATTTGGACTGCACTTAGGCAGATTGTGTCCACAGAGTCCAGAGAATTACCCTTGGTTAAAACCAGTGGTACACAAGCAAGGGGCCATAGAGACTCATAATCTACAGAAGGAAATTACCCTCTTAATGCTCTCTGTCCATTACGGTCCTGACTAACAAGTTTGTAACAAAATCTCAAAAATCATTTCAGAGTTATGATCCATGAATAATTAAATAAAAAAATGGGCCTTCTTGCTCATATGTGGAAAGAAATATAAGAAAGGGAGAGATCATTAAAACCCTACTTAATGTTAATATTGAGGGATAGATAAGCAAGAGACAGTCCTCTTCGGGATAAGTTGAAGTTACAAGAAAAACATTAGAAAATCAATAATCGTCCTCAATCTCTGCTCATTAATAATTTCAATGGGAAACAACAAAGAACTAGAGCCTCTTAGCAAATTCAATCTAGACTTTAACAGTTTGTCTTGTACACATTTTTAAATTTTCACACTTTGCCAAGATTTCTCACTTGCACAGGTTGTTATATATTCCTGGACTTTCCCAATTTACCAAATTTTTGTTGAACTGCATAGATGACAAGATTTCTTCAACATGCACAAATTGTCAAAATTGGATCCATTTACACCAAATGTAATTCTAAGATTTCAGATTTGCACCCTTTGCCAATACATGTACGTCCAAGGAGTGAACAGTTTGCTATTATTTCCTAATGTCTCACATTTGCCAAGATCGCAAAAAGGATTGGCTTCTAAGCCACGACTTAATTTTAAAAGATTGACAAGATTACAAATATCATCAAACTTTTCCCAACTTTTCCCAACTTTCCCAGATTGCAAAGATTTATTTCAAAGTGATGACATTAACAAGAGAATAACAAAGCTAGCAAGGACTCCTAGAGATAGAATATCAGAATTCAAATACTTGATAAGAGTTAGGGCTTGAGGTATCAGTCCTGAGAGCTGATAACCTACTAACCAGTGGATCACAGTTAATTGTGTCCCACTAATTAAGTTTGACCCACATCTTGAGGCCAGATCTATCAAACATAACCCAACTGTGCCAATACTGGACACCACTCATGAGTCACTGATAGTTAGGAAAATAAAAAAACAGGGCTGATTGTAATCCATATTTCCTCAAAGACAACCTATTCTATTTGGTTCAGCACTTACCCCTTGAAGCCAAGTTTATGTTCAAAGTTAAGTTCTCCATGTGTAAACCTGGATTGTACTTACTTCAATCCCTCCTGAACTCCCGGGTTGAAACATGGCCCTGGTAATATTTGAAATTTGAGTTGTATTCGAGGAAAAACAGTACTCCTAACATGTCAACAACATTACACAGGTAGTTGACACTAAATTAGCAATGTCCTCCACTATAAACAGCTGAGCTAAACTAACTACCGGTAGATAATATCAAATGTGAATCATACTGTGATTAATACATTTTCAATATTCGTCCTGTCTTAGAACTTCAAAATACCAAATTTCACAAGAACATGAAAGACAGTAATTTGAGAAGTAAGGACTTTGGGTTTTTTTGAGAACTACTTATATACTTTATGTACCCTAATAATACCCTGTTCAAGTTCCTGTATGGCTGACAGATAACTCATGGTATTGTAGTGGCAGCTAAAAGGTTAAGTACTAGCAGAAAAGACTTGGATTATAGATAATTATGCCCAGTGAGCAGTAACTGAAATCTATTGTATACCCTCATGATGCTAACCTCATGAATAAACATCAAGCAACAGTTTTCCTTCCGTGTGTTAACTCATTATTTTATTGTCTTTTGGCATCAAGTACTTAGAATTTCAAATGATGATCTCAAAATCTCTCTGAGGAATTGAACATGTCAATTCTTCACTACCATCGAGGGTTGTTGCATTCACTTGAATAATCCTCTCATTTCAAACTAACTATGACAAAATTCAAACTCAGACCTTCCCATGACGCCGAACTCACCGGGAGTTTTAAAAATATTTTCAGTGACAGTAAGTCATGTTTTTTTTCAACAAAGTCAGAGCTCAAGGCCTAGAAGTCCTGCCAATTCAAGTTACTGTTATAAAAAGAATGCAAGTTGTATGATTTTTCGGTCAAGTCCAAAGTAAAATTTGGTTAGTATCTTTGCCTTACAGATATTTTAAGCCCTAATTTGTAGTAAAGGATGACTATTTTGGTGGCAATAATAAGTTTCAACAAAATAAGTTAAAGAACTGTTGTATGTTGCAATATTAACTTGTTCTTCTCATTAACAAAAGATCTGAATTTACACTTTAAGCCGCTTATTTTGGTGGTGAAAATATTGAGTTAGATCTAAATGACCAACAAGAACTTGATTATGATGAGGATTTCTTAATCTTTTTTATCATTTATAAAATACCTTAACTTTTAAGAAGAGAAAACTTTTTGAGGCGGGGGATTGTGGGATGGATTCAAAGGGGTTTATAAGGCAGACCATAGAGCCAACAAGCTGGAATTGTTGTGTTACGTGGAATATTCACCTGTTTTTTTCACCTGGGATCAGGTATCAATGCCAAGAGCTGATTGACAAAGCAGTATCAATGTCCATATTGTCCAGTGATTTATAAAGCAGTATTGATCTAAACACTCCAGCCCTACCTGGCTCTGAAGCCATTACGTCTCACTCCAGCCACATTCCATTGTGCTCCAAATGCAGTTCACAGCTCAGTATCAGCAGTTGTCAGGGAAATATCATGGAATGATTATTCTTGTAAAGATAAAATGTTGGATTTCTTGAAATCATGATGACATAGGTTTATTCTAAGATTTTGATATAAAAAGGTCTTGTTTATCTGCATGTATTACCGTGTTCTCCCAATGCAGTTCTCAGCTTAATTTAGCAGTTGTCAGGGAATTACCATGGAATGAATATTCTTGTAGACATGCCATTAGGAAACTTATGTTTCTTGGAAATCGTGATGGCATAGGGTTTTTTTAAAACTCCGATATTTCAAGGACTTGTTGAGATGTATTACATTGTGCCCACAGTGCAGTCTCACCTCAATATCGACAGTTGTCAGGGAAATACCATTGAATGGTTATTCTTGTCAACATGCCCATGAGAAGTTTTTCGTTTCCTTGAAATAATAATGACATAGGTTACATTCTAAAGTTATTACATTATAAGGTCTCTTTAAGATGTATTTCACTATGCACCCAGAGCAGTCCACAGCTCAGTATCTAAAACGTTGTAAAAGAAAAACTAGAGCTCTTTTAGTGGCATTCCAGTATTTGTAATAAAGTATAAGATTTTACGGATATTCAACGTCTAGAACCCTTAAACTTATCTACATAACACCTATATATCTTTTTGGGCCATAGGCTTGAAAACTGTATGAGATCAAAGCGAAATGTTGCTTTTCTGTTTTACAAGATATTGAATATCCATAAAATCTGTCTTTGATAGATCAAGGTCTATAGATTCCATTATGTGTCCACTAAGCAGCGAAACAAAATACATGATTTTTTAAAATATAGATGAGTTGGGGTTTTTTTTAATGGTTGGTGCTTTCAGCTCTTAAACAATTCTGTTGTTCGGTCTTAATTTGATTTTAAAGAGTGAATTAGAAGTGCTGAAGTCGTTATTCATACAATTAATCCAATTATGTATTTCAAACTTAACTGTGATAAACACAGGGAAAATGTGTCTTGATATAATATCCTCAAAATTATACTTCAATCAAACATCAAATGTAACACAAACAACTTTACCAGATTGTTTCAAGAAAAATGCATAGAAATCTTTAGCCTTTTTGGAATTATTTAAGGGAGATTCAAGCATTAGCAAAATTTTCTTATGAAAACTACATTCATCGCTTTTACAAGCATACTGCAACTGGCAGCTTAATCTATCATTTGATACAATAATCAATTGTGCTTGTTAACGGTAGATGTTTCCATCATAAGTGATGTTGGCCAGCGATGTGACGAGAGATGACAGTGACACCTAGGGGCAAAGTCAGTCAACAGTTGTTCTGTGCCGAGATGTGTTGAACTCGTGACCTACTGCTTGAACAACTAATTACATCTATTATAGGAGGTACATTCGGTCACTGCAGTGGTGATACAATTACAACTACATTCACTCTTATACCTCATATTGTTTAGTGTTCTAATATGTATACATGTGTCTCATAAGCCATTTACTGGCTTGGCCCTCAATCTTTAAAAAAATGATTTTATATAATGTATTTGTATATGTTTGATTGGGGCGTGACACAACAATAAAAATTTCCTCTTCTTCTTTTTCTTCTTCACTATACTGATCATGGATATAACAAGGAATCTTACGGATAATCAACTTCTTTATTTCATACATTATATATATCATTTCAAGTTGAGTCAGTCATGTACTTTCAAAATATGATTCCGAACCCTGATGAATATACAGTTAAGACAGTTATAAGATAAATAAATCAAATTTAAAGTGACAAAGAGTATGTTTCATGTCCCTGCCAAAATATTCATTTGCGAGGGCCACTTTCAAGTTTTCAATCTAAATCTCTACATTAACCTCGTCCTGTTTATTGTCACTATACTTAACTCTTAAGCAGCATGCTTATTTTCAGAAACAACCACTACTTCTCAATCAAATAACACCATTTAATAAGTTTGACATATTTGACCCAAACAACATACACTGCATTCCATTAAAATACGATTGCAAAATATATTCAAACTTTTTTAACTGAGGTCATGTTTTATGTAAAGAAATTGTTGATTGGAAGCAAATAATAAAAAGAATATTGAGAGAGAACAAAGTTTCAGGAGTTAGGAGTTGAGTCATGTAGTTGAGGATAGAAGTGTTATTGCAAGATTTAAATTGAAAATTCTCAAGGTACAATAGTACAATAACATCAGCATTAATGTCAAATTATATTTACCTTAAATTGCACAGCCATCACAGAAAGATATTACCAAGATTATAAGTCTGGCCTTATGGCGAGCAGTATTGAGAAGTTTGTTGAAAGTTATGCCATGACATCAAATTTGAAAAGTTAATAACACCATGTGAAACCGAGACCAAATGTCCAACATGTTTCTGAACTTGGCAAGATGACTCAGGTTAACAAAATTCTTATCAATGCATACTTTATTTAATGCAAAATAATATATCATATGAAATTATAGTAATGTTTTCTATTAAAATCACTCAACTTCCTTACCTAAATTACCTTACATTTACCATTGAAAGCAAGATGTTACATACGGTATGTTATTGATTCATATAAAAACAATAGAGGTGAATGACCTGCAAACCAAGCCATGCCAAGTTAGTATCGGGACATTCTAAATGGGTAACTGGTCATAACATTGTTGAGTTATTTTCTGCTGACAAAAGATGTGTAACAAACTCTTTCTAAGTCACAGACATCTAATTTTTAACCATTTTTACAATAATTTCTCTGATTCTAAATTTCAAATCTGTGTCTGTGACATATATGTATTGTTCCCAGAGAAAATGGGATTGGAAATAGGCTAAAGATTATGGAATAAGACTATTTTATCCTAACAACATGTGGATTCATTATCCCACACTTAAAATTTTTTCTAAAGCTGTTGCAGATGGTTTTACATGTCACATATCCGGGGTGATCTATTCAAATTCAGTTCTAAAGAAAAATATGATATCAACCTTGGTCAATTTATTTCAACTTTTCCACTGTGATATGTAGGTAGTAGATCTAAGCTGTTCAACAAACCATAAATAAATATAATGTTGTAGGATCTCTTCTGCATGTTTGCATAATTCAAAGCTCCATTCATTTTGCTCCGTAAGCATTATCGCACATTCCACAACTGGGTGTATCGAAAGATAGCATTAATATGGCTTGTCATGTAACATGTCTAGAGCCTTGATACGGATCACAGTACATCACCCAGCATCACTTCCTTGTTCAGCCTCCGAACAGAGCAAGTGATGTGACTAGACAATGTGCACTGGAGCGTATCTCAACATGGTCTGTATATCGTTGTCTGCACACTATTGATCATATCAACCTGCAGTCACAGTGTAGGATCATTGATAACTACACATTGGATCATCACATTTGCAGTTTACAGTTTGACAAACAAGACATCGCAAGTGTGGCCAACATTCCTCAGGGTCAGGATATAGTTCGCTCAGTCATTTAAGGCTTAATTTTGTTTAATTTACTAATTCAGCTTTGTAAATCACATGTTAATTTTACTATTTAAAAGGACTCTTCTGATGTTGAACTTCCAATATTTATGAAATAGGGAAATGAAATAGAGAAAGCTATCATTTGACTTTAGGTGAAACTTGACTTTCATTTTCTTTTTCATTTTTAGAGTTCACATTTTATCTCTAACAGGTATTTGTTTTTTCAAAAAAACTGTTTCTTTTGAAACAAGCTAATATGCTCAAACATCACAGAATTAATGTAAGCAAAAAAATATTTCCGCAAATATAAGTGATATAAGTTATTAAAGAGGTAAACATATTTAATAATTCACATTTATAAATCTTAACATTGTTATATTGGGGGTCACAATATCTTCAATGGTACAAATTCATCAACTTTTTGGAAAGAGTCTCTTGCGGGATTCGAACCCATGAAACCAGCATTGACTGCACTTACTGCTAACTGACCTACCAACCAGACCTTGAGAAAGATTAAGTTTGACAATGTAGCAAGAGTTCAACTAATAATACATTCAGTACGACTCTGTTAGATGTAACTTGGCACAACTTCCCAGGATGAAAGCATTAGAAACATAACAAGGTTTTTTTTCTACTTATTTTTTTCCCATTGTAAAGATTTTGAAGATTTTTATAAGAAGAGGTTTCCATCTCAAAATAATTCAGTAACAAAGATAAGCAATCTATGTGTCAAAATTGAAAGATGAAATTTATCAAGAGATTTGTAAGCTTATCATCCATTTTTCAAAAAAGTCTTTAGAATATAACTTAACAAAAACATTAAGGATTTCTAAACAGTAATTTCTCGAAAAGCTTTCTAATGAGAACACTTTGCACAGAGTATTATCAGTCTAAATCATATAAATTCAAGAATATTATCCATCAGATGATAATATGACAACATAATTTAATCCAAGCAATACAACCCACAGCAAATTCAGATCATTAACAATGTACATATAAGAAATGCTTTCCCGTTTACAAATAGCCAGTAGGATCTGCTTCATGACAGTGTATTAAATAAGAGTCTGTCTAGATCCTTATTCAACAAGTCAACATTCCACTTCAAACACAAATCAAATGAAAAGAATATTATGAATAAAGGAACGGTAAATCATAAAAATATCTTATTGACTATATGTTTGTACAGTAGCACTGACATCATCCATATTGGATGAGATACAAAACTATCCTAAACCTAACTCCTTCCAGGACCTTTACTTCTTGCCATTTTTCATATAGAATTGATATGGTGATGGGGCAAAATTTCATGCTCAAAATGCAACTTGCTAGAAAGGGCTAAATTGATAGCCGATAGGTAATATGTACTTTCTATTTCAATTCTGCAGATTTCTTTGGATGCTCTGTATTAGATATAACCTCAGTGATTCAGATCTCATAAACTTCACTCCCTTTATTGAATAAAAATGAATTTTTCTACTTCAGTGAATCAATACAGGAAATTGTCCAACAAGGTAGAACATCTCAACAAATTGAAAAGGATTATGATTTTCTTGACATAAGCATTCTTCGGATGAAAAGTTAGAATTGAGACGTATGTACACTCCTGTATGAACATTATTTTAGAGAAGCTGGCAAAAGAAACTCATGATTGTAACCATATTGAGTCCTTCTGAAGAACCCAGCCCAGACTACAAACCATGTCACCAATAAGACCTGAGAGGCAACAATAAAGCTTTGATGTCCCCCACTTCACAGGAGATCAATTATGTTTTTCATGAGACCGGGTATTACAGAGTCTGAGACAGTAGGAAGGGGATGCTCGGAGGTGACGGCAGATCCTGAGGGGGCGACAGTGATGAGATATTGATCAAGAACTCCTTTGCCTCCCTACCTAACCATGCATATCGTCTTCCATAAGCCTGGAAGTCTCTACCTATGAAGCATGTAATCTGTATCCATCCTGTGCAAGTTGCCATACTCTTCTGGTTTCAGCCTTCTAACTATAATACCTGACTATAAAGGTCACCATGAAGGAAGCTATAATGCAATATTGATGGTGATGCTAAGAAAGTCAACTCCAAGAAGTGTTGTGAAAGAAGGAAAGCGCCATAGGCATCAGAATGCTTACTAAAATGTTGCTTGAGTCTGAAAGTATGGGCAGTTTTGGAGTAGGAACTCTAAGTGGTAAGTGGCAGGGTCCACATTGCCAGAAGAAATGGAGGGGTTCGTCCAGGGGGTTACCTTACTAGCAACCATGGAAGAGAGAAACCCACCACCCTAGGTCTTCCACTCAACATTACTGAATCATTTGTTTTCCACACACATCTTCATTGTCAATCCTATACTGCTATTCTCTGAAATTTGTCTAGTTCTAAATAACCACAATAGGACCTTCTTTGCCTGGCTATGCAAATCATTTCTTGATTATCATTTGAAACATACCAGAGGAAGAAAACCTGAAATCTTCTTCAGTAGATCTCAAATTTTCATCCAACTTTGGCAAAACTTATTAATCAAGGCAAACATAAAATTGCATTGTTGCATTGAATGAAAAACTCCTTTTACAATCTTAATCACCTTGATGCCCCTTTCTTCAGTCAAACTGTCTTTGTTTATTACCTTTATAAGCTGACTCTGTATATTTCTTTGAGAAAACCAAATTGACCTGAGTCTGTCCTACTGTTTTATCTAAAGTCTAAATTGCCTGATGTATCCATTCCTAGCCAAAAGATTTCAGTTTTTCCCTCTCATTGTCTCGAAATAGGTTTCTTAGTACATGTGTACTAGAGGTTTTGAAAACTGCTGTATCATCTGTTTTTCAATAACTGATACAAAAATTACTTATGACCAACATTTTTCTTAGTGAAGACCACAATAAGGGTGCATAAAATAATTCCATGTTTTTCTGGCATATTGTTTCCAAAATGTTGAAGGCAGTTGGACCTTTTTGCTTCTAATTGAAAGAATTATGATTTTAGAGAAACACATTTCAATTCATTTCATCAGATACACAGTTTGGTATAAAAAAGTACAACAGTTGTTCATATAGATATGTATTTTTGATGATAAAATGGATGATCTTGTTAAATAGTAATGATGTTGATAATTTGGGAGCAATAATCATAGTCAAAATCACTATTAATAACTGTTTAATACACATATAATAGAAATCATGTCTTAATTATTTGTGCTTGGTATGGTATATCCACGCAGGGATTGGGAAAGGCAGGGGCCATGGGCCATTTTGCACATTGGATGAGAAAATGGCCCATTCAAATAAGAAATTTTACCATTGCTTCAAAGGGGAATGGCCCATTCAAAATTCTGAAAATGACTTCAAGCCCTGAAAATGGCCCATTGTCATAGGTGTCTTTCCCAATCCCTGTCCACATCCACATTTCTTTGGATATTCACATTTACATCCATTATTTTGTGTTATTGAATTCATAATAAATGATAAAAAGTTTCTATCCCTTTTGAAAACAGAAAACCTAGTTTTACTTCACCGGATGAAGGTGAAAGTGTAAAGTCAATAATGAAATGATCGCCAAAGGAAAATTTGTGCTGAAATATTTTACTCGGTTTACCAAGGACAAAGTTTCGTATCAATAAAACATCTGCTATTAAACAACAAGGCCTGAGACCCTCCCTTCAGGCTACCATGATTAAATAACTAATATCTAACACTGATATAAAGCTATTTGAACAAAAGAAGTTTATGGAAGATTTGAAAGGTATGAAATATCAGTTTTCAAATTCCTATGGCAGAACAAACTTTTTAAACTATGGAAAAGGGAGCCATTATGTTAGAACTTGCACATCAAGACAAGGATAAAACAAGACTGTAAACTAACGAGGGGCTGTTTGAGATATTGTTGTTCACCAGATTGAGCAACCAAAGTGTTTTCCTGTATTTCAACTTGCAACAATGGCATGATGGAAGATATTTATACTGTGCAGACCACAGCCACTGCCGAGTGATATATCTTAATGCCATGTGATGGCTAATGCCTCTGGAGTGATCAAAGAGAACCAGATGATCGTCTCCCAGATAGCCATGTTGCACTGTCATTGATTTTAACTCTTTCTCTCTGTTGAGTTTAAGCTTAAATCATCATAAATTGTTAATCAAATTTTCAAACCACCATAAATTCAGAGAAAGTTCAGTTGCTCTTGGCAGATTTAACAGTTGATGGGCCATTTATGATTCTTGCAAGGGGGCTGAGAGAATGAAGATGGAAAACGGAAAACTAGAGCTTTAAAATCCAGAGATTATTATGCAGAATAATTTGTGCTCTGGTTTTGTTTAATTTGAGAGAGGGGGCAATTTGATGACTTTCACAAAGCCTCCTGTAATCGTACATCCCTTGTTGGAGACTGATAATTCAAAAGTGTTGGACTAGCCCTCTAACAATAGAAATACAAAAGATCTGTCCGCATACAACTATTTTAAAGTTTGAATCCAAGCATTACCCCGGACAATCATCAACTAAATAATTCTAACAATCACATCAGTTTGAGATTCCCATCTCATCATGAAAGAGAAAACACTTCTGTGATGTCAAATTGAGACTTGGAATAGTTCGTTTTAATGCCAAGTAGCATGTTCTTGTGTAATGATATCTACCCTTGACACAACTTTAAAGGAAACATGATACAGCTGCTCCTTTTTTAATTATTTTATAATTAGACAAACTTGAAGGTCATTGATCCTATTCTCATGTAAAATAGGGAGGAAGTTAATCTAGTTTACAAAAGGAAATAGTTGATACACCATTACAGAAAATGAAGTTTTTGACAGAATTACGAGATTTTTATCAAAGAAATCAAGCTACATAATAATCGAACATGAAGTAACGACAACGATAATTTGTGACTTAATTCTCTGACATTCAGCAGTGAAAGGGTTAATGTTGAGAAAATGTTTAAAAGCATTCAGCCCTGAGTGAATATAATCATTCCTGAGTTGCAGACTTCCAGGAGTCACAAGTGTTAACAAACAAGAAACTGAGTTCATTCAGAGGCAACTAATTACGTATTCAACTTTTTTTAGCTGGACAAAGTTAAAAATAACTGGTCACTAATATCAGGTGCACAAACCTTCACTAGATAAATCAACATTTATGATAGAAATTTTTTTAAAGATTTTGTTGTACTTCCTTCCGTTTACTTCTTAAAATCACGCAAAATAGCATATTTTTCCAAAAACAATTTCAAACCCTGCTGTTTGAGAACGACAATTAATCCCTTTGAGCCTTATTAAATAGGGAAGAATCAAATCCTGTTATTAACAGTTCAATAAAGATTCTATTTCTATAAGTAATAAAGACATTGTTTTTTTATTGTCCCAATCATAAAATCATTATATAATGTATTTCAGGAAAATCTACGTCAAACTTAATCTGCTCTAGAAATGATTGAGTGGAAGATTAAATCTGCTTATGAAATGATTGAGTTGACATAAGACAATATTGATAAGGCTGTCTGTTGAGCAATGGAAATATAAACATGTCTGGAAATATGATGCAATATTTACAGATGAAATTTGATCTGTAAGTGTAGTGATTAAACTGACACTAAGCAACTCATGGAAATAATTCAATTAAGTTTTGAACAGGGAATAATTCCAGAATGATTTATAGGAAAAATAAATTAAAATTCAAAGGTGAATCCAAATTGATTTTGTCTTTACACTTAGTTGTAAGATGTGAGTCAAGAGTTATCTATTTCAGTTTAAGCTTGTCAAAACATGCAGAATCTGGAAAGGAAGGAGTTAGACTTGAATAAGGCAGCCTGCGTAATGACAAAGACTGCGTTGATATGCCTAAAGAGGGCTAACACTAGTCGATGTGTGAACATTAGTATTGACACCTGACTTCTCCAGATCATGTTGACATTACTGACTAAACCTGATTTACTCTCCTACCTTCTTTATCAAATAAACATCTAATTGATTTGCCTTTTGGGGTTAATAAACCACTTGAAGTTAGCACCAATGAAAATATTTAAATGAAATTAAAATTAAAATTAACACATCAACTTGCATATCAATCATATGGATAGAACTAAATTAGTTGATTGAATTTTTATTATCTTGATAAAACTTTAATGTTATGAACAACTTTTTATATGTTATAACAACAAATTAAAGGAAAAGTAAACAATGGTACTTGTCAGGCGTTATATATATTTTTTTTCATTTGATCTATTTCAAATGAACATACAAACTATAAAGGAAATGTCTAAAGGAAAATTCTATCTCATCAAAGAACCGAAGATACTTCTTACATGTTTTCAATTAGTAAGAAGATTTCTTTAAGGGGCATTTTATGCGGTGTATTAAACTTGTTACTATTCATTGAACTTCAAATTTGACGTTTTTCAAAGTTCAAAACATGTTTTCAATACTAACTCGTATACAATATTTAATCCATAACAACCTTGATTTAATAATGCAAAACAGCACATTAATTGATTATCATTTCTGTACTTAAGTCAGTGAACAAAACATGTGCAGTTAATTGTTTTAAAAAACTCGTATTATTCCAATTCAAAATCCAGTATGATTTGGAATAGAATTAAATCAATCGGCAAATATCAGTAATGTTTGATCCTTATCATTGAAAAAATGGTTCCTGAAGAATGTCTCTTCTTTCACAGTGACCTTGGCATTGATACAAAATGCCTGACAGAGTGGAATATGATGGGTATCATTATATGTATACTTGGTTAATCTGTTTTGTTAACTTCACCATTATCTGCATGACAAGTTACTTGGGATTAATAACAACGATCGGACAGTGTCTGTTTGCAGTCACATAACAATTTATTCAATTGTCTAGACTAAATTTTAACATAACAAAGCCATTTGAAAATATTGAATTTGTTTTTATGTTGAAAGCATAAAGCGCCAAAATTGTTGTAATAATAAGTGCAACATAACAACAACTGTGTTACCGTATATGACCGGGTATAAGCCCCCCTCGCGTATAAGCCGACCCCCTTTCTCAACCCCCCAAATCCCAGTAAAATCTCGGTATCTCATGTATAAACCGACCCCGTTTTCTACACTTCTCGGCTGACTGGCTGAAGTTCCATGACAGGTGGGTGTTACCATCGATACGTTGACACTTGATCTGGCTTTATCGAAACATTCTTTATTTTTCAGGCATTTATCAAAAATAAACTATTAATACAAAATAAAATATTTACTTACGGTGTCTGTTGTTTGTTTTAATAAAATCTTACTTCATTCCCATTAACACGAACTTTTTAGACAAACTTGCATGCGTCTTTGTGTGTCGCTCATGATATTTGTTAAAAGTCTTTTCATTGGCACAGAAAAGGGAAGTTGGAAAACTCGACCAATCAGCAAGTCAAACACATTGTGCATTTTAACGCTACTTTCGATTCAAGATGGGGCCGTCTATCACCGGTACATGAGCACAGGAAACGTTAATTACAGCTTTAATTGCTGTTAATTGATCATCAAAGCTAAGATGTTGACCAAATACATTATGTCATTACTAGTTAATTAACATCTAACAGATCTCTTAACAACCTGAATAACATGTTCATCCGTCATGCGTTAAATGCTTATTGTCTATCGATACCTACGGTAAATCTCATTTGATTGTACAGCATCATTATTTTAAGTTGCCTTTTTAGAAATTCACTGACTCATTCATAGAGCTTAAAATATATGACAATGCGATCTTTGCCATCTCAGAAACAATGCGACAACTTTATTTAAGACATTACTTTTCTTTTTGTTTAATTGACTTATCGTAAACTTTTGCACGAGGTTCCATCTCATATAACACCGATTTCTATTCAACTTCTCATTGGTCCACATCACAAAGGCTAGTCACTCACATTCAGGTCAAATATATGATTAATCTGATCACTATGGAACAATACTAAAAACAATTGTTACACTTAACTTTAATAATCAAAAATATTAATTAGGGAATTTTGAAAAATTATAAAGACTACATTTTCTTTTAAATACTGGATTGCCCTTTTGAAATGATATTTAGACGCAAATAAATAAATATAGCACTATTGCATATTTACAATACCATGGCATCACAATGTATTCAGTAACCACCTGTTAGCATATAGGTTCCTAATAATGACAACACAGAATATCAATACAGTGGCACATTGCCATGATAAAGAGACCTCTCATGAATAATATACATCATTCCATGACTGAAAACACATGTCACATGTCCACTGTAACTGTAATGACCAGGACATAGCTTTGACACCACAGGTGGTGCCAAGAAAATTCCAACCAATATTCCAAGAATTTTCATGGGATCCTATTTAATTCTATTGGGTTCTTGAATATAAACTTCAAATTGTTAATAGAAAGGATAGATTTTACACTTTGTTTGAATGCATTATTTATCGTGATCAAGAAATGCATGTAATCAATAAAATGGTTCTAAATTTAGACCAGGTTCATCGATCAATCAGGTGACAATATTGAGTGACACCGCAAGAGAGAATCACAATTGAATCCAATGGCTGCAACCGATGATTTATTATTTACTTATATACTTACCAGGTGTAGAACAGTATCAACAACATCCTTGTTGGACACCTGTTTTTCTTCAATCAGGCCATTCAGTAATCCAAATTTCTGCTCGTCACTTCCAGGTGATTTTAGAATCTCCTGTGCTGTTTTCACTTTAACCTCATTATCCGTGGCTTCTGCAGCCATTTTGGAACAACAAGAGCTCCAGACAAATTGCAGATAATTTAATCCGGTACACTATGCGCTTATTCAACGTACAGGTGTATATTCTACATTCTTTGATCGACGCCGACAGAAATTACAGTGGAGCGTGGTCGCTTCCGCATTTATCGGGCGGAATGGATGCTCAACGCTGATTGGTCTTAATCATATATTCTTAAAATATACTATCTACACAAATAAAATACATTTGAAATGCATAAAAAACAAATGAAATATTGTTGATAAAAACAACATTCGTAGGGCGCGTTATTTGGATTTGATTTATCAATTCAAATATTAGTCACCAGCCGGTTCATCTCCATCAACCAGACTTCCGGTCAGAGGCTGTCAGTGTTCCTTGTTTCTCTGAAATATTTTAGGAATTTGTTTCGTTAAAGCTGTTGAAAATGGCTGCTCCTGATGTGCAACGGGTATGGAATACTCTTTCCTTATGATTTAGTGTCTCCATTTGGTGAAGTAATGACTCATTTACATATAACTAATCTTTAAATGCACTAAGAAAAACAAAGACTATGTCATCGTTTTGGATTCTGAAGCTGTTGATCAGTTTCAAAAAGAGTCTCTGTCTTAGCTTAACCTTATATAATCCTTTGGGTAAACTCTTTCTTGCCATTTGGCCTTCAACTTTTTTGTTGTTTGCAACAAAATGCTGGGGGAAAAATTGATAATGAAGTAATTTTACAAATAAATCCCTTTTTGGGCTTCAGGAAGTTTTTTCTTCAGGAAGTTGGAGAAAGTATCGAGCTGTCGAACCATCATCAAATTTGTTACATTCATTTTGACCTTTTTAGGGCATACTAAACGTATTTCTTCAGGAAGTAGCGAACAAATATTTAGATTAAGAGTAGATCTTGTAAGGGCGTGGCATGAAAATAGTGAATGTTCACATGTATTAAAACTGTTTAATGAACTTTTATTTTCCTGTATTTCTTGGTAATTTATTTTGTATTTTGCTATAGGGATTTAATATATGATATATTTACAAATGTATTATATCTCATGCAAATAGTTTGATGAGAAAGAGCAACTACCCTTTTTTAACTGGGAATTTTTACAACCTACCTATTTTTCCATTGAGTGCATGAATGTCATGGCAGATAAAGTAACCTAATTTTTTATGAATATTGACACTTAGAGCAATGCCAAGATACAGTTGATAAAGATAATATAAAAACAGCACACATTTATTTTATCTTGTTTATACAAAGTGCAATTAATTTACATGTTAAGAATTATTCTAGGAAATGTTTATGTATATATTATTAGATTAGTAAGAAAAAGACTAGTCCTGATTTTTATGCAATTTTTTAAAGTGACTGGTTATACGATTTATAACTAAGTAATTAAATTGCAGATGAATAGCAACAACATGAGGAATTTGAATCTGTCCGGTCATGTTGGTTTTGACAGTCTTCCAGATCAACTGGTCAACAAATCTGTCAGTCAAGGCTTCTGTTTCAACATCCTTTGTGTTGGTAAGATCTGTTGTTTTTGTTTCTAACAATTCAATAACTACATGGCTATTTCTTATTTAAATAAGTGACATTTTTCTATAATGTTTTGTTGGTATGATTTACTTCTTCTCTTTTTGTTTGTCTGATTGCAAAGATGATCGACCTTGTAATTCTTCTTTAATTAACCATGATAAATCATACCTCTATCAAAGTCAGTAAGTTTCATCCTGACCTCGTAAACCGCTAATGGCTGAAATATTTCCCAAGTGAGTTAAACAATAACTCACTCACTAAAACATAACCTTTTTCATACAAGTTGTAAACTGATGGGATTTCTTTTGTCTGTATTTCAGGTGAGACAGGAATTGGAAAATCAACAATGATGGACACACTGTTCAATACTAACTTCGACTCTACCCAAAGTGCCCATGATCTTCCAGGAGTCAAACTAAAGGCACACACATATGGTAAAATAAACTCTTTATCTCAGATGTACGAAAAAAAACTTCTGTATTCTATAGTGTTTCCCCTAGGTCGGAAAAAGGGCAGGGCAAAATGATTTTAAAAAGGGCACAACTCTTTCTTGAAAGGGCACTTAAATACAAATTCATTTGAAAGTATGTTTCGAACGAAAACAATGCTACTTTAGATAAATTAAACAGTTTTCTTTACACATGTGTCATCTCTAGCAGTTTAAAATATAGTTGATTACTTTCTTAATCTTATGAATTAATTCAGAAAAACATCACTTTTATTTTAACCATTTTCTAATGAGGTACGGATTTCAAACATGTGTGCATACATTTCACTCATTACATCAATGAAATCAGTCGGATGTGTCAGCCACTAATCTCCCTATTGTTCCTGTATCTAGCTAAACATGTGGTTCGCAGCTGTGTCTCAGTGAAACAAAGGATGGATCATTAGTTTAAATTAATCATTCTCTTCTTTTGTTTCTTTTGCTTGTAGTTCCTAAAATCTTAGCAATAATGAGCTCTTCAAACATAAGCATCTTATGTAAAATACGATTGTGACATGGTAGATAATTTCGGGCCATAATTTCATGGTACATGTTATTCTGCAATAGGGCAACACAAGATTTGGTCTAGCAACAAGGCAGGGTGTTCAGGAAAAAGGGCAGGGCGGGACAGATAAAGGGCAGGGCGCATGTTCAAAAGGGCAGGGCGTTGCGCCCTGCTAAAAATGACTAGGGGAAACACTATTCTAGGTTTACACTATGGTGAATTCTCTTTCTCAGATGTAGGGCCAAACAAATTATGTATTGCAAGTGCAAAGTATTGAAAACTATATCTCAGGAGTAAAGAAAAACAACCCCTGTATTGTAGGTTTACAACATAATCAACTCCATATTTCAGATATAGAGTAAAACAAACTCTGTATTGTAGATGTAAAATAAAGTATTATAATGCATGGTAGAAGCTCGTTAAAGCCAAAACCACTTGCGTGTAAAGTTGTAAATACTGTAGCCATTATTCAATGTAGACATGGATAAACTGCATGTTTTAGATCATCATCATCATAACATATTTGTATTGCGCTGTTTTCCATGCATCATGCTCAAAGCGCACGATGTAGGTGAGGCATTAGTAATCAAAATAATGAGATATTCAACTTTTTTCTGAAAGCTGTATAAGCAAAAAGAACTTGTGGATGTATGTTTATCATTGTAGCTATGATTCACTGTGAATATTGATAGACTCCCACAAAGGTGTCAATCACATGAACATATGCCAAGAGGTCAAGGGTCGTGGGACCATTATGTGCTTAGTTATATGGATACATGATGTTGATAAATGAAAGATGGGAATGATTTCCCAAACTCTTTTATGTAGAGACAAAAACATAGAATTGTGTTTATTTTCAAAAACTTAGAATAAAATCATCAAAATGTATCTGGCATCCGCCTACTATAACAATATGTCTCTGTAAACATGATATTAAATTTTGATACTAAAATATAAGGCATTTATTAAGGACATTTCTGAAAGAATCAACCCAAAAGAATTTCAGGAAACCAAATCTATTAACAAGGTAATTTTAAATTGAATTTTAACTAACCTTTTTGACTAGCAGTTTCACTACCATTTATTATTTGTTTCTAGCCTGGGAGAGCCATACTAGTTTTTGCTCCTTCATGAGCTGTGATTAGTCATTACGATTCATGTACAAAGGTATAAATGATACCATTCATTTGTAGGTTTCAATCGAGCACACTAGGGCGACACTGCATAGATGACGTTGATATTTTCAGATCTGCGAGAGAGCAATGTTTGCCTCAAGTTGACAGTTGTTGACTCGGTCGGGTACGGAGACCAGGTGAACAAGGAAGAAAGGTAGGCATCTAGTCTAACACTGCTCACTCTCAACCGTTCATATTCCAGAATTACGGGAGAAGAATGTGGGCTTGAAGCTAACGCTGGTAGATTCTCTTGGCTTCGGTGATCAAATAAACAAAGAGGATAGGTGAGATCGTGTGCAGAAATATTCTGTGGCTTGTAGCTTGGTCATTCTTTCATCTGCCTCTTCATTCTCTATTTCATTCCCTTAGTTAATTGTAGTCATTTATTATTTTAGTTAGTGTGTGGATTAATATTTTCATGTAGTTGTGTGTCGATGTAGATATAATTTTGTAATTCTTTAGTTGTTTTCATTTTGTTGTTTGTTTTTTTTTGTGTTTTTTTTTTTTAAATGTTTAGTAACAGTACTCAAGATTAACTGTTTGTGTGCGATGATTCTAAAAGGAAACAGATTTTCAGTAAACAGAGCTTTCATTATGAATAAATCCTACCAACAAGTGTGTCTCCAGTCCTTCACAATCATGACTAATTCTTATTCCAAATTTCTACTGATGTACGCATCTTTCAAACCAGGAAAAGACGCAATCACACTAACCTGCAATTACTGTTTCTTTAACCTATTAAATAATTCCTCCCATTATCTCCTTTTGCACTTATTTTCAGATCATTCCTTTGCGATTTATATAGAACCTACATGTCATTTCATGCCATCTTCTTTCATCATTACATTTATTTTGGCATTATTTGGTTATAAGATAACAAAAATAAAATCGTTCGAATGGTTTTTTTAATTTCCTATCATGTTTTTGACATATTTGATTTTTTATAATTCATTAAGCTATAAAGGTTTTACACCAACTGTCTTTTGAAAATTAAATATTTCTACCAAAACTAATTACTTCTCATTCTTTGTGTGGGCATCCAAGTCATATTCTTACAATTTCTTCACACATTTGTATTTGTCATAATCGTTCTTGCAACATGTAGTATGCACATGTATTCATATATTTGCACATTTTCTTATTTTTCACTTTTTGTATTTTTGGCATGAAAGAACAGTTATTAGGTGAATAGATTAGTTCCTGAATTGTGACAAGTAGTGTTTTAGTAGTAAGTTTTTGTAATCCTTAATCATTGAAATTTGCTGTTCATTTAAGAGAAATGATGATTGGTTATTCAAAACAATGTGGAAAATAAACAATTTCAAATCAAAGAGGAAATATATGCTTACACTCACTGTTCAATTATTTATATGTATATTAATTGTTATCTGATTTCATCATAATAATTTTGAAGTTTAATATTATCATTATTGAATTATTTGATGTATTGTGCTGCTTGAAATTTATGGTGTTAATTTAATGTCCATTTATCCTTCTTTCAAAGGCAATGCTGATTTGTCGAGAATAAAGTTTTAATTTCAAGAGATCTATATGTTATCTGAAATGTAGTGGAAAGGTACTTGACCGTTTTTCTAATGGTGATACAGTGTAGAGCAAAAAGTAAAACACATAAGGCTAATATTCAGGTTTAGCTCTTCGATACAGAAAGAGTTATGATGGTGTAGTTCCAAGAGAAATCCTGGGAAAATTAGTGATTTTGGATGTCCCTACACCCATACTATTTTTATTGAATTCAGTTTAATATCAGACCTTTGTTTGAATACGAGCATTTATCAAACTAGAAATTTAAGGAATATGATTTGAAGCAAAGAAAATTAGTTTTGTAATTAGCAAGGCAGACTCACAGTTAATCTTTACAAAAGCCTTAATCAATTCAGCATGGTTTTTAAAAGAATAGAACTTATTCTACTGAGCACTTTGCACTTTTAGTCTTTCATACACTGAATCATGACATAGACCTCAGTGAAAACAATCAAGCTTTTTATGGAAAAAGAGATATTCTTTGTTGAAATTTTTTCAAGAAGAATTTCCACAAGAGTAATTTGTCATCAGCCTATGAAGAGCTTGTATTCAAACAGCGGTCAGGTTAGGATTTTATGACTTGATCTTCCTCTCTGGAGGCAGAAGAAGAAGCCAGGTTGTCAAGGAACAACACTGAATTATTCTTGGTGCTGTGAAACAACCAAACACCATTTAACCAGACAATGGTCAAACTTAGATGTTACAATCCACTGATATTTTCTGGTTATTCTCCCAGTCGGCAGAGCCAAGGATGACATGTATAGGCTGCATAATGTTGTGTTTGATGGTGTTTCTTGTAGCTGGAAGTCAATCGTGGACTACATCGACACCAAGTTTGACGCCTACCTCCAGGAGGAGTTGAAGATCAAGAGAAGTCTCCACAACTACCACGACACCCGCATACACGCCTGCCTCTACTTCATCGCGCCCACTGGACACTCGTGAGTTCAGATTGTCACAGTTACTCTAATGAGTTAATTTCTTACTATGAAATGACAGGGAAATAATTAATGCAAAATCAAGCTCATGTAAAGTGGGTTTTTTAAAAATATTTTTAGATACGTTATTATATTTTTTATTTATATGTTACTGATGTTGTGTTTAGATACCCTTTTATGTGAAATGAATAATAGAGTCATTTGTTCAGTCAGAAAAAGTTAAAAGATTGGAGTTTCTTTTATTATTGGTAAAGATTAAGATGTACTCAAACAAACATGTCTTCTTTCCCTTTGATCAATGACTCTAAAAAGTGATGACAGTTAATGTTTGTGATCCAGACTGAAAGCCCTCGACTTGGTGACAATGAAGAAGCTGGACAGTAAAGTGAACATCATCCCTGTCATCGCTAAGGCCGATACCATCACCAAGACAGAGCTGCACAAGTTCAAGGCAAAGGTAGGAAGTTTTTAATTGAGTCTTGTTTGAACTGTAAGATATGTTCTGTTATACCGTTTCACTTTGAAAGTTAAACTTTTCTCATCTTAAGTTATTTAAAGTAACATACACTGGCAAAATGTATATTAAAATGTTCTAGTAAGAAAAGTATGTAAGTAAAAGTACTTCAAATATTTACAATGTCATAACACATAGACCTAATTAATTGATCAAGTTTTTCATAATCATTATCCTTAAAGTTACATTAGGATACAGGTACATACTTCAAATTAAGTTAAGTCAATCATAAACTTTAGTGAAGAGACCTAGATGTATTTATGCACAAGTTTGACCTTCTATAAATATATGTGACAGATCATGAGTGAGCTGCTAGCTAACGGGGTCCAGATCTACCAGTTCCCCACCGACGATGAAATAGTCGCCGAGTCAAACGCATCCATGAATGTAAGCATCGTGAAGATTTATACCTATTGATGAAACGTTGCTTTTGAGCTTTATAATCTGTTCATGTGAAAATTAATATTTGTGCATGTATGATATGATAAAGTCCAATGAATTGAATATTTGATAAATGTAATGATATATTCTGCTACTGTTTTTACAGAGTCACATCCCCTTTGCTGTGGTCGGCAGCAATGATGAAGTGAAGATCGGAAACAAGATGGTGAAGGCCAGGCAGTATCCCTGGGGAACTGTGCAAGGTCAGTTCTTTATATACTTCATAGTTTCATATCAAACCTACTAGAATAGAGACTTATTGAAATTACTGTTGAATTAACCCTTACTTTTGTTATATGAGGTCATAACATGGAAAAATACATTCCAATCTTTTTATGTAAAACCTGAACAAATATTTGATCGATTGCTGTATAGATTATAAAATCTGAAGGCTAAAGTCTACGTTTAATTATAGGCCAGATACTCTGTTACTTGCTTATAAAGCAATGTCTTTTAATTAACATTATATCATTATATCGGACCATTGTTCATGATGATTGAACAACATGATAATGAGGTATAGGCCACCTTGATATTAATGAAATTTTTGAAAAAGTAGCCTTAAACCCTAAATCACCCTTTCCTATCTCAAGTTAATTTACTGTATATATTGACTGACATACAGTTGAGAACGAGAACCACTGTGACTTTGTGAAGCTGCGTGAGATGCTCATCAGAACCAACATGGAGGATCTAAGGGAGACAACTCACAAGCGTCACTATGAACTCTACCGGAGACACAAGCTGGAGGAGATGGGCTTCTCAGACGCTGATGCTAAGAGGTGTGTTGGGATTCTCCAGCTTTTGAAGTTGTAAAGTCTTTTAGACAAATAACAGAATAAATGAAAAGACTTGACATGATTTGATAAATTTCAAATTTAGTATTGAATTGAATGCCAACCTAAATAAAGATTTGAAAAAGATGAGATTGTCTCTTCATATGAAATATGAACTGTTGCAGCCATTATATTGCTTGAATATCATCTACAGCTATGGGATTGTTTTGAACAGTGCCCTAAAATCATACCACATGAAAATTTATGTATGAATAGTGTTGTAGGGTAATCATTGATTATTTAAATTATTAGCCATAAACACCTTGATGAAGTGTCAGCATCATTTTTTCACTTAATGTATTTAAGGATCTTTCAAACTCTAAGTTACTAGGTAATTAAGATGTCTAATGAATAGTACACTTCTTGACTAACTTTTCGTAGACAAGAGAGTTAACAAATCAGTGTCATTTAAATGTATTTAAGACATGAGTTGTTAATGACAAACATTTTGATTCAGCGAGAACTATTTATTGCACATAAGAACCTTTATTGTATTTTAGACCTATTAGCACAGATTATAAACAATAAACTTTTGCCGCAGCCTGTCTGAGACGTACGAGTTGAAGCGCCAGCAGCACGTGAGTGACCTTCAGAAGAAGGAGGAGGAGATGAGACAAACCTTCGTAATCCGTGTCAAGGAAAAGGAGGCCGAACTCAAGGAGGCTGAGAAGGAGGTGGGTCACAACATGTTGCTATGAATTCTTGATAGTTTGCTCAGGGGCTACTGATAGCCTGGGTTTTGGGGGGGGGGACTTTAAAGGTCATAGTTGTGAGTATGTTAATCTGGTAGTTCTTTGGTTTCCCTCAAGCAGTCTGATTAAAATTGACCCTGTTCAAAGGAATGATTTTTTTAAAGAATTGACTCTTGAGGGATTTGCACTCCTTCGATCAGGGACTTTCCTCTCTGCATTGGTCATAAGCAGCCTCATTGCTCACACATTCTGATAAAATCTCAACCAATCACAGCCAATCACAATGACTCCATCAAAAGCTTGCAGTGTCAGAATCAAGGGGCAAGCAAATCCCCTTTAACTGTATGTTCAACTTAATTGCCACAGTCCTTTTTAATTTGATCCAAAAAAGAAAATGCATTGCCATTTCTTACATTACAGCTGCATGCCCGGTTTGACCAGCTGAAGAAGCAGCACGCTGACGAGAAGAAGAAGCTGGAAGACCGCAAAAAGCAGCTCGACGATGAGTTCAATGTCTTCCAACAGAAGAAGGCTCAGTACCAGGCCAACCAGTCCACCATGGGCAAGAAGAAGAAGTAAGGGAGACCACTCTCAGCAAGGACAGGAAAGGGAGATAACTCAAACATAGTTTCTCTCTGAATACTCAATATCAAATTTGGAACTGAGAATAAAATTTATGAAATCAGTCTATCATTGGAAAAGGTAAAAAATTCATATTATTATCTCTCATATTAAAAGCTCAAGTCAAAATGGGAAACAAATTACCTTTGAACAACATTTTAGCTATGGATGTTACAACTGCATTTGATTATTGGAATAATTTGACAAATCTAAGTACATTATTTGGTAACAAACTTAAGAACAGAGAAATTTAAAGAAAAGCAACCTTCAAAGGATGAAATTTCAAATTTATTATTTTTTGGTACATCTTGTCAGTGTTTATTCACAAACAATTTCCTGGTTGCTGCAACCAGCTTAGTTTCAATATTTTGAACCAATCGTTATCAATTTCTTGGTAAATATGAAAGTTTCTAAAATCATCATGAATTATTATTTAAGCTAATTCACTTCTGACATGTCAACAACTTCTCAAAGCCTTCCATTAAGATTTAATCAGAGACTGAAAGTCTTTGAGGAGAAATTACTCACTTTGTTAGATATGTCAGCAGATGTTTCTATGCATTTCATTCTACTTGCTATGGCTTGATTTCCTGTTTTTCGACCAACAAGTCACAGACAAGTGATGAGACGGATATCCAATCATTTACATAACCTTGGTCCAGATGTTCTTATATTCCTTGCTTGTGCACCATTTAGCGTCAGCCTTTGCTCTCAGCAGGGAATGGGGTTGAAGGAATTGAGCAACCCTGCTATAAGTTGACAATCTTTCAATGTGGTGTGGTTTTGTACATGTACAACCTAATACGAACATAGTTTAAGAAATCTGGTCCATAGTTATTTGCTCGTTGTTAGCTTTTACGGTTTGTTCTTGCCAAGAGATCGGTTAAAAATGCATTTACTTTTCTTACCTAGTAGTCACTACTGTATTATTTTAATTTATTGTGTCAAATCATCTATCAATGCTTTTGTAAGATAAAAATCTGTATCATAATATTTAGTGTTAGAAAGTCATAGATGTTCACTCATGTATGCAAGTGAATGTTTTCTTGAGCTTGAATACTTCTTTTCTTTCTGTATGGGATGTTTCATTAAAATCAGTACTTAAAGTTCCTGCTTAGTCAACTGGGCCTAGATGTTCGAAGCTCTCTTAGTGCTAAGATAGTCGTAAGTACCATACATAAACATTGGCTTAAGACAATCTTACCACTAAGAGAGATTCGAAAATATGGGTCCAGGAATCCACTACCCAAACATCACATATCTCCAGAAAATCCAAATTTCAATACTTTATGTTTTATTTTTGTACTCTGGTGTGTAATTGTCCTGGTTGAAATAAATATGATTTTTTTTACATTTGAACAAAGTAGATTTAAATGTGGTCAAAACGAATTGGACTCAGGGCATCATTGTGTCACCATAGTAACCTAACACATCAAAAGAGAAGTGCAATATCAAACTGTTTCAGTCAAGTTCCTTTATGGATATCGATCAATAAGGATAATTACTATTTTTATTTTTCTAATTACAATGACTCAAAATGATTTGTAGATTTTTACAGTAGTTGAATTTGGAAAAAGGCATCAAATAGATTAAAAAAATAATTTTTTAATCGTATTTATGTATTAAGCATGTGCTTCCATTTACTTGTGTGTGTTTGTTTTGTATCTTAGTATCATGTATGTATCAGTAACCTGCAAATAGTCAAATACTAAATCATAATATGTCCAGCAATCAAATGCTCAAAAGGCATGTATAAACATAATTTTGGTTTCTATCAATCTAGATTTCACTTTTGTCACAATAAGGTTATTTTTATGATAATATGATACTTATGTTAGGTAATCATACATAACTATTCTTATATTGGTATCCTTTATTTGTATTTATGTAGACACATAATCTGAACCAGAGAATCTCAGAATTGGAAAGAATAATGGGTAAACATTTCATCCACTCTACTTTGTCAGTTTCATTCTACACCTGTATGTCACTGATGAAGATCAGAATATAGTCATTGCACAGTTAGTCATTGTCCCTTAGTCAGCATCACTTTAATGATAGTCAACCTTTTATATGTCATCAACACTTTGCATGCATTTTATAATAAACAATATGTGCCAAATCTTGGTCTTTGTTGTTTATCTTAGATGTAGATTCAAGCTTTGTAGGTAAAAACTAGCAAGCCAGGCATGATTGTGTCAATTTTAATGCCAACATGAAAAAATTGTTTCAAACTCCAAACTGGAGGAAACGTTATGAGGCAAAATTGTTGTTTATTGTTTCATTACTTGCCCTACAGTTTCCCCTGCCTTGACTGGAATACAGAATGAAATGAAGAAAAATGTCTCTATGATTAAACATCAAATGAGAAGAGCTTCATAAAGATTGATAGTAGTTTATGCCAAGTCACCTTGATAGTCTTCAAGGGAAAATTGAAATTGAATTGAACGTGAACTTGAAAATAATAATAAATAGTTCATATATAAAGTTGAGATAAAAAAAACAATCCCCTTCCACACTCAAATAGGCTACAGTAGGAGGGTATACTTCATATTGTTTTGATTAGTGCTTATTTTCAATCTGCTGTGACTGCTAGAGACCAAAAGATATGTTCTTTCTCTGTGTATCAGTTATCTGCCCTTTAACACTCGGATATGTTGTCTATTCTGTTATTGAATTTTGAATATGCTTCCTCTCATCTTTCTACGGCTGAACCCTCCAAACCATTCCTTAGTATTTGATTTTAAATTTCACATAGGCATCCTTGGTCACCACAATTTATGATCCATACTCCCCACAATCCCCCTACTGATTTTTCAACAAATCCATTTAGCCTAAAATTACCTGACCTGAAGACTTGTGAAGAAACAATATCCAATGAAACTGCTTGATAGGAGATGGAACCAAGTGTTGGTAACGCTGATCTTAACATAATTCTTTCAAAGACATTGACTGAATTTGAATTTGAAAGGTCAACTCTCTTGATTGGTTGTGCCAAGAGTGAAAGTGCAAGTTCATTTCCTCAAAGCAAGACAAAATAGTCTTGTAACATGTCTTTTGAGTGAGAAACACTTTCACGAACACTTTCACGAACACTTTCACGAACACTTTCACGAACACTTTCACGAACACTTTCATAGACAAATGAATATTTCACCACTTTGTGCAATGAATAATTTTGGGTACTTCAATTTGAACAGTGTGTGCAGTCATTTCCTATGCATTATAGAAACACATGCTTGAAAGCTATCAAACACACAATTTGCGACGTAAAAAGAAAGCATTTCTTCAAAACGAATAGATTATGATATGTTTTATTGGATATGAACTGATGTTCACAACAGACATACAAATTACATTATACATGATGATACATGATGAACTATCATAAACACTTCGCATATGTACAGATTATTCACATTCACAGTAAAACATTTTAGACACTTTCATTATCAAAACATGTCTTAATGTAAATTCTTCATTCTACAAACCTTTTGAATGATCCATTTGTTGTTACAGTGTCAATTAATATTATCAATTACTTAACTTGAGAACGATTCTGAGAATTACTGTAGTTCAAATATGAAAAACGCCCATAATAATTAAGAAGACAAACTCAAAACTGATGATTCATTATAAAATGTCTATTTCATGGCACTTCATGGATGAAACATGGAGAAATAGTAAAGATGAGAACTTTAAAAAATGTAATAAAATTTTCATTTTCAACGTCATGATGTTCAGGAAATCCGATGAAAGAAAGAAGTCAATGATCATGTGTTGGAAGAAGCTCCTGATGTAGATCTTCTTCAATCAATATTTGTCTTGTCCTCTGGCAATACCACAAATATTTTCTGAATACATTTTGTAAATCCATCTGCAAAAATAAAATGAACGAATGTAATAAAGATCCCAGTTTTATAACACTGAAGGGTAACATTAAATCAATACCTCAGCGTTACATCTAGGGAAATTACCCACTTAGTGTCAAACATCGCTCAATAGTTTCTCTTATTTCGTATTAGAAAAACTTCTATTTCGACTAGGCCTTGAATAGTAAAGATGTTTAGTTATATTTTGACATCAATTGACTTAGACTATCAGATATATTGTGAGATTTAGAGAGGTCAAAGTTTTGAAAAGGTCAGTTTGACAGAACCATGAAGCATGACAGTTTCCCTAGATGTAATTGCTGAATACAGGAAAAAACAGTGTAACTTCAGTCACAGTTTTTTTTTTTAAAGAAAATGATTTTGTCAATTTTAACATTTACACTTCACATTGCAACTGTCCATATATGTGATGAACCAGTCTTGTTTGTGAGCAAATACACTCTAGTAAATTAATAGGTTTAAAAAATTACGTTTTCGTCATGTGGAGCGCGACATTGTCCGGTTTTCGTTAAAAAATATCGACTCTATCCTGTTTACTATCACTATACTGCACTGATAATCATTTAGATGTTTATTTCTAGAGACACCAACGGCTTCTCGATCAAATGACACCATTTACGGAGTTTGAAGTATCTGACCCCAATAACATACACTGTATCCCTTAAATCTAATCATTATTTTCATAATCATCAAACGACAATAGAATTGTAATGTTTAAATCGTATATTCATAACAGGACACAGATAAACATAAATCGTTATCAAGTTCCTTCATTTATTTATTAATTTTGGCCAAAAATATATCAATAACATTAACCGACGTAGAATATATGCCTGCGATACGAACCAACAGAATATTGTATTGTCTGTGGTTTCCATAAGACGCCGAAGACGTAGAGCGGAACTCCCATCACCATGAGGAGGACAGCGACACCGCTCTCGCTTGGCTTCTTGTATATCGTCAGTGCAAGGATTACCAGACTCATGAAGAACAGGAATATGGGCAGCCATATTGGAAGCTGAAACAACATATAAACTGTTTAAACCTTGAAACATGGATCTGTTCTAGGTTTTCTCTCACGCACCATAATGGAAAATATATAAAATAAGGGACAAAATCGGAACCCGTTAACTCTCTTTAAAGACAGTTTTATGTTTTTGAAAAATAAATTTTCCTTCCTTTTTCCTTCAATTACTATGTGTTTATGCCAAATACATTATCTTCAGAGGGTCAACACCTCATTACAGAACTCGATTATCCGTAGAAGATAGCATCACGTGTCAAACGAAAACTGTCATAAGACATGTTCCATAAATATTTGTGAGTTAAACCTCCCTATGAACATCTTGGGTGATGAGTATGGATATAAAACCACAATACCACTGCAACTAGTCAAAAATAAAGACCTACAAAGTAAAAGGTTACCTTGATCGGTCTGTGTAGATCGGGCTCCTTCCAGCGGAGGTAGATCTGTCCGGCAAGAACAGTGGTGAGAACCGCGGCGAAGCTGAAGCCCATCATCTCTATCAGGTAGAAGATCTCCTCGAAACACTGCATCAACAGGGTCAGCACCAGCTGCAAGTATAAAGGAGTTTTTCTTTTAAAGGCAATGGTACAATATTGTTTTTATACTTCCTCGGTTCGAGACCCTTGCGAGATTCGAACCCACATCCTCGACAGTCTAGTCAAGTTTGGTAAGTTGTTGGTAAACGTCAGTGTTTGCGTTCGTGGTTTTTGCTTACTTCTCATGGACAGAAACCGCAAGGTTACACGATGAAACCCATTTCTCGATAAAAACACTGGCGAAGATCTCTCTTGATGAATTAACGTTATACTTGGATTCTTAAAGTAAAAATCACAACGAGCAGTGTCAAATATAGCACCTGATGTTCGTTATGGACGCCTTGTTAGCTTGACGAACTCCTTTGTACCTGCCTTGCGATGACGATATGAGTTTGTATGGCAATTTAATGCCCGAATAAACCAAATGAACCAGGGTGTAATGTCTATAAGAAAACACAATTTCCAAACTAGTGTTTCCCTTCATATCAACATTGGGGAGCACTTAATACGTTATTCAGCCATCTCCAGCTACTTACAATGACGAGGAGGGACGGAGTGGGAGTCAGGTGCTTCACCGTTATCATCGATATCACAGACGGGAGGTGGTTGTTCCTCGCTCCGGTAAAGAACAATCTGAAAAGTAAATTTTAAAAAGGCTATTTTAACACTATTCTAAAGTGATTGACAACAACGTTGCTTTCACTTTATAGTGAGTTTAAAACGAGAAATCCGTTGTTCATGAGACTCAAGGCCACAAAGATAAAACTAGAAACCATAAATCACGTTACGATCGTTATACAACTGTGTACCTTGACATAGAGAGACAACACCCGTTCATTGCTCCTATCACTGACACCGCTATCAGGACCGGCATCACCCACTGCAACGCCGGTACAGTCTGCGATGTGAACGTCTGCAAAAATACGTTAAGTTTATTGTACCACCAGAATCATAAGATTGAATCATCAAAATAATATTGACATACTGGATTTCCAAAAGCAAGATCTAGACCAATGGGTCATCAAGAGAGAAAACAATGGGATGAAGTTAATCTTTACATTAACATTAGAATTTTAATGCACCGAAAAAGAACTTTATATTTAAGAGATGTACATTCTACCTCTAGCATTTACCCATTGTTGTAGTTAACAATGAATAACTAGATGAGCGTTTGCGGGACACCGAAAAAGCAGAGCAGCCCCGAAACTGAGGTTTCCTTACCCGTATCCGCCCTCTTCACAGTCACTACAAATGGATATTGTCTAAATATTTTACAAAAGACAATTGTGCGTTCAAGTGAAAAAATCGCACTTACAACTAGTTACATTTGAATGTCATGACTTCATTGAGGTGATCTTACACAATTTTGATCATCATTTTTTAGTGATTTCAGAACTTTAAACTTTGACCTTCAATATGCACATGTCCAGAGAATTCCCAAGGGGTATAATCATTAAGAGATTCTTCTAAGATCTGAAAAGGTTATTTCTGATTTCAAAATGTGACTTGTCCTTATCTCGTGACCTTGACCTTTCAAGTAACCGTGTTTCTAATGATGTTTTTCTGTAACGATTACATTTCTCACGACCTTGACTTTTGACCTTGAACGGGAACATGTCAAATGAATTTCCTTGACCTTGATCAATTGTAACAAAACCATTTCAAATCTTAGCAATTCTCCGTAGTAGACAAATACCAAAGAGCCTCATAGCTCATAACTTTTTTAGTTATGGTGTTTTCAAGGATTCTTATATGGATTTCGTAGCTCGCGACCTTGACCTTAGACTTTCAATGTTAGCATGTCAAACTAATTCCCCCTGGGTATAAGTAAGTAGTTATATATTTGAGTTTTAAAAACCTTGCTGTGAATAAGTCATAGCTAAATACAATGTTCGGCGGCGGAGGAAATCGGACAAAAACTTATAACATATAATAATATAGAATAACGTAAAATATATAATAATATATTACGTAACATATAATCTCTTCTCTGAGAGAACGGGAAGGCGCTTTACTGTGCAATGAGTTGCGAACAACATGTGGGGAAACGATTTTAAGAGATTACAGTGTGTATGTAAATGTTTCAACGTTTGATCGGTAAACCGATATTATTTGAAAGATAATTCTTCTGTTTGTAGTTAACTTCAAATCTGAGCTCGATATGATTGTGTTTATGGTTATGTTAGGTCACAAAGTTGGTCAGTACAATATGGATATGGGTATAAGTTTTTGCATAATCGTTCATGCACTATGTGGGATGTAGCATGTTGTATGCATCAAATTGCAGCCTTTGAACGTAACATAACACGCCAGTAAATTCAACCTACGACAGCCACGGCTGTAGAACTGAGGATCTCCTGAGGTGACAGAACGGCGAAGTAGGCGATGTTAGCCGTGATGTATATTGATGTCACTATCGTCATGGATATCACTATAGCTCGTGGGACATTTCTGTAGAAGAAAAGAGAACACTTGAAAACACACTATAATTATCAATAATAATAACTGTTATTATCATCATCGTCGTCATCATCATCACCATCGTCATCGTCGTCGTCGTCGTCATCATCATCATCATCATCATCATCATCATCATCAATCCAATGTATTAACAAAGAGAATACATTTGGTCACATTACCGATGGTGCATTGTATGGTACATAAGCACAGTTGTCATATCACAATACAGAAACCTCACTAAAAGTAGCTAAGTCATTTGTTAGAAGGTGTACGCCACAAAGAGTGAAAGCGCAGCAGTCATACTTACACTTCATCAAATAGAATGGCACACTTGCTGCTCGTTCAATAATATCCATATTTTGCATATCGTAAATAAATTGAGTTTCCTCATCGTTTAGAATACTGAAAATGTGTTTTACAGTTCTTTACCAGTTACTACAGTCCATTCGACACACACCTACCGATGAGGATCTATAACTTCATCACACAGGAAGTTCAGATAGTTCCTGAAAGATAATAGATATTTACAGACAGGTCGTTACGCTTAAGAAAGATTCAGATAGTATCTGAAAGATAATAGAACATTAATTTTACACATAAGGGGTTTAGAACAATTCAGATAATTCCTGATAGGTTGTGATATATATAGACTTACCCTTCAGTTAGTTCCTAAAAGGTTATAGAGGGAAAGTTGAGTAAACAGGGCTTACCATCCCCCGAAGGCCCAGAAGCCCGAGTAGAAGCCCACAGCGATAGCTCCCGCACTGAAGTCACTGTCTTCAAATGCATCTTTGAACTGTTCTCGCTCTCCTGAAAACATTAAGTGATAGACAGGTCAGAAACTCCGAACCCAACCACACGAGTGTTTAGCGGACACTGCAACTCCTGAGCTACAGCCACAAAAATGTCTGATATATATTCATATCTAATGTATCGAGCAACATACCAATCTATACCTGTCATATCCTGATCACAATGACTAAATGTTTATCAAAAGACAACCAACCCCATGACACTTTGAATCATACGAAAGGTACGCAAGTTGGCAGAAATGACAATTGAGGGAAGAGGATAGAATAAATGCAGGTTATCCTCTCGAAATTCGTTAACCGAAAACACTTTATTCTGACTTTCCCTTTAATACAATTTGAGCAGGAAGTCATTAAAATATGATTCATTTCAATAGGTAAAACAAAGGAACGCTGTCTCACCTGTGCCGAGCCAGATGAAGCCGATGACGACGATGATGAGGAGAGCGATGAGTTTGCTGGCGGTGATAGCGGCCTGGAATTTTGTTGCCCACTTGACGTTTAGACAGTTTAGAGCAATCACCAGTACTGACAACAGATCAATGTGGGGACTTTAATTACTATTAATATACACATATATATATAGTGTCATGAAAGATATAAATTTAATCACTATTATCAAACACATATGAATAGTTTTATAAATGATGTAATGAAAGACTTATAGTTAAATAATCCAACTTTAGAAAATGTCTTTGACAGTTTCTCGTAAAGTGACAAACTATTCTTTTTATCTGAGTGGAGTTATTGTTGATACAACAGAACAAATGTGTTGATTTAAAAGCACTATAACACGTATTTTTGTGCTCAAATTTAGGGAACATATACTGACTAACTCATATGTACTTGACTGTCATCGTTGTATCGTCATCTAAGTTAGGTGTTTTTCATGAAGTTTTGCTTGGCTAATCGTCCAATAGTGAAAACGTTATGATAATTTATTTTCTTATATGACAACTTAGCAACAGACTTATACATGTTCAGAAGCCGAAATTACCTGTCTTAGTTTCAAGTTGACCTGATTGTATTACCCATTAAACAACACCGACCTGTTTCTGCCTGCAATAAAATATCTTCAACTGATATTACATAAGACATGTCTTTCCTGGTAACCTCTGGTAATATCTTCATATGTTATTACATAAGACATGTCTTCTAAGTAACCTCTGGTAATATCTTCAAATGTTATTGCATAAGACATGTCTTCTAAGTAACCTCTGGTAATATCTTCAAATGTTATTGCATAAGACATCTCTTCTAAGTAACCTCTGGTAATATCTTCATATGTTATTGCATAAGACATGTCTTCTAAGTAACCTCTGGTAATATCTTCAAATGTTATTGCATAAGACATGTCTTCTAAGTAACCTTTGATAATATCTTCAAATGTTATTGCATAAGACATGTCTTCTAAGTAACCTTTGATAATATCTTCAAATGTTATTGCATAAGACATGTCTTCTAAGTAACCTATGATAATATCTTCAAATGTTATTACATAAGACATGTCTTCTAAGTAACCTTTGATAATATCTTCAAATGTTATTGCATAAGACATGTCTTTCCTGGTAACCTCTGGTAATATCTTCATATGTTATTACATAAGACATGTCTTCTAAGTAACCTCTGGTCATATCTTCAAATGTTATTACATAAGACATGTCTTCTAAGTAACCTCTGGTAATATCTTCAAATGTTATTACATAAGACATGTCTTCTAAGTAACCTTTGATAATATCTTCAAATGTTATTACATAAGACATGTCTTCTAAGAAACCTCTGGTAATATCTTCATATGTTATTACATAAGACATGTCTTCTAAGTAACCTTTGATAATATCTTCAAATGTTATTGCATAAGACATGTCTTCTAAGTAACCTTTGATAATATCTTCAAATGTTATTACATAAGACATGTCTTCTAAGTAACCTCTGGTAATATCTTCAAATGTTATTGCATAAGACATGTCTTCTAAGTAACCTTTGATAATATCTTCAAATGTTATTGCATAAGACATCTCTTCTAAGTAACCTTTGATAATATCTTCAAATGTTATTGCATAGACATGTCTTTCCTGGTAACCTCTGGTAATATCTTCAAATGTTATTGCATAAGACATGTCTTCTAAGTAACCTCTGGTAATATCTTCAAATGTTATTGCATAAGACATGTCTTTCCTGGTAACCTCTGGTAATATCTTCATATGTTATTACATAAGACATGTCTTCTAAGTAACCTCTGGTAATATCTTCAAATGTTATTACATAAGACATGTCTTCTAAGTAACCTCTGGTAATATCTTCAAATGTTATTACATAAGACATGTCTTCTAAGTAACCTCTGGTAATATCTTCAAATGTTATTACATGATGATATCCTGGTCACCTCTGATACATTAATATTAATATCTAGGCGAAATAAAAATTACTGATTAATTATTTGAACTTATTTGTCCAATCAATCTGACATTGTTTCTCCTTGATAGCTACGTAATATTGCAGGAGCTTTGTGGATTAGCGAAAATGTAGCAGGATAGAACTTTGAATAATTTAATAAAACACTATTGACTTTCATTTAATGAATACTTTGTTTAAAGAAGAACTGATCATAAAACCTAGGCCTGGAAATGACATGCCCACATGGCTGTGTCGTGAACAGGTCACGTTGAACATTATCAATGAAAACGACGGACAATGCATGTCCACCTGATAGCGGGGCGCAGAAACACTACCTGAAGTCACTAGGTCGCTCACCGATTTAGCTATGAAACGATACAGATTGACCTTCCACCATTTCCTACACACGACACAGACATGTGGGGAGGTCATCTCCAGGGTTGTGTGCTTCTGCTTATATAACTATCAACCTTCACGCTTGTAAATAGTTTACAAGTGTGTAGGATCAGATGTGATAAGACTTTATCATTGTATACAAAGTTTTTATTACATAGAGGCGATTGTGTGAGATGTTGTGTTGTTAAGTCCGCTTTGGTAATGCTTCTGCACGGAGTCGCCACATTAAGGTTATGATTAAGGATTTGAATAAATATGCTTATACGAATCCTTGGTAATGCTATATACAAGTTTTCAAGTATATATATATATTTATATATTTCTTATGTAAGCTACATAAGTTAAGCACAACAGGTATCCGTTTCTTGGCCATGTTTATATGATGATGGTTATCAAAGTGTCTCAGATAGGTCGGTGGCAAAGTTGCGTGTTTCATCCATGCTTATTTATAATAAACACATTTGAGTTAAAAATGTGAGAATACACACAGTGATAATTTATAGGTCATTGCCTGGTAATATAAAGTTTTCATCTTCTGGCATAAATTTTATTTTGGTCCTAGAATGAACAGTAATCAGTTGGATATTTTGACACACAAATAACTCCTTAATGTCTGGAAGTACATACATACAATATAGTCAATTCACAGAAGGCATATTTTCTCATGTCGAAATCATCTTAATTAAATGTATATCATATACAAAGATAGGACTTACTTACACTACTGACAGTGACATAACTCATAACAAGTATCTAATTTTCTTGCAAAAATGTTTTGGCATTTTTTCCTTTAAAAAGACAATATAGATCTTCTTCATGTGATGAAACACAAGACCTAGTTTGAAAAAAACATAGTTATTTCAACATCTGTAGGAATTAGATATATTAATCGATTTAAAAACCCAATAAACGCCTGAAACCATTTTATTTTTATTGCCGCTTGTACAGCTGCATTCCAACAGTTTGAGAATGTCTTTTGAACACACGGACTTCAATCTTTATTCATTTGTTGTGACTATTCAAATGCACATATGTATCGCTCTGTGAATACTAATTTGTAGACTGGGCCTATGACCTCCACTACAAATGAATAAAAATTAATTGAACACACGGACTTTTGGGATGCAGCTGTACTCCGATCCATGTCTCACCGATTGTGCTCTGTGTATTGATCCCTAAAAACATACCAGTTGGTATCATTAGAAAATCATCGGAACTCAGTTCTCAGTAATTAAACTGATAATCGTTTGATGTTTCCTCACATGACCCTTTAGAATAATGATGGTACGACAGACCTACTGATTTAACCGAGAAAATAAATTAAACATTCATTCCTCTGAATATGAGAAACATATGCAGAGCCTAGAATTGTTTCGTATTGTTAAACAGGTCACATAGTAGCAGATTGCAACGATTAGGTAAAGTGGTATCTTGGGGTCAAACATGTGCATAGTCTAAGCGCATTTGTCGATGAGGGGATAGGCCTATAATACTTTGCCGTTTCTAACCGAAAAAACAATTGGCCGAATTCGTAAACATGTTTCTAATTGGTTCACCTCGTAGAGGGAAAGTCACGTTAGAGCTTTGTAACCTGGCCTTCACGACACGACGTTTACATTTTACTATTGTCGATTATCATGAACCTTACGCTGGATTGTCTTGGTAACCTCCCATTGCTTGGACGACTCATACTTCAAAAGTGTTAAAACTAAAAAAATTTGGTTGGTCACTGCACTCGAGTTTACTGCATTGTTACCTTTCTGCACTTATAAACTAGTCCAAGAAATGAAATGACATCTTGGAACGTCCAAGCTACGGTAAACCGTTCTCCACTTGTTGGGAAAACGCATTGAGATGTCTGTTTTGTGAAGTCGAAAATCGTCATTGAAATCCGCGTGTAAAGCTTTTTTAATTGATGTTGTTGTAAAGTTTCCAGCGAGGTTTGAATTATTATACTTCTGAGTCTAGAACACATTGAATCATTTCAAATGAATGAACCTGGATAATCAATGTTGTTTTCTTTCTCCCTCTTCAATATGTAATTGATAATTTGCGATGGTATATCATCTTTACTCAGTGACAATCACTTTCTTCTTCTGTATAGCAATGTCTAGACCGTCCAGGTTTTGCCGTACGCATTAGAATTACTATACTAATATTCGCTCTCTGAAAAAAATTCTCAGAAACGATTATTTTATTAAATATAGGAAAGGAGCATCGGAGAAGTGGATGTAACTGACTTTAAATCTAGACTTGCTTTTAAAGAAGTTGAGTTGAGGGTTGAGGTCAAAATAACACTATAGCCTCAGTGTTAGACTTCAGAATTAACAAATGTTACTATCGTCATATGTAGGCTATATATCAACTGCCAAGGCGAAGGAACATAATCTTCCTCGATACACACGATCCACCGAAGTTCAAGCAATGCAATGATTTTGTGGTTAAAGGTTGGTTCCTGACATCCCTCTCAACCCGAGCCCCAACCAAACCCCTCTCCTGCCCTCTCAGCCAAAATAAGTATATAACCCTGTTGGTCCACTTGCTATCCCATCGACGTTAATTTTCGGTTCCTGAAACTCCTCTTCACCCCTACACCTCTCCCTCTCCAAAGAAGAAATAACACACCACAAATGCATGCACCACCATGATATTGAAATGAAAATGATGCACGGAGGTTGACTTTCGTTTAGCTGGATTCAAAACCCTAGTTAGCCTAGTTCTGATGCATATTGAACTACAGTTTCCTTTAGTTCTTTTCTATAAGTCATCACTGTGTTTACATCTTGAACTATTGAATTAAATTTGTAAGGATCACCAATACAATCCTTCAATTTATTCCTCTACATGTGAGTGGTTGTACAATCAAGAGACATCGAAAATGTACACTATCTGTTCTTGGAACCTTCAAATGACTCTCATACCTTATCAGTGTTTCATAACAGTTTTATTGCCATAGTATGCTCACACAGACTTATATAGACCAATCAATTACACTTAAGGACACTTACTCTAATTTGGAGATACTGTCTTAAAGAGCCACTCCGAGATTTGTTGGAGTCATATATGCCAAACTTATTCAATGGTGGCATTTGATCGCGAAGTATCGACTATTACCAAAGAGAAACATTTTAAAGCTTATTGGTTTTGTACAGTGACTATATGAAGGTAGAACGTCACAATTATGATCGAAAACCGGACATTGGCGCGCGTCAAATAGTCAAATGTAATTTTGGAGACTTATCTAAAACAGCAAGAAGGGCAGTTAGGAGTTGATAGTGTTTGTTATATGACTAGTATCCATGTATATTTGACGGGTGGTCTTCGCCTCTGAGCATTTATGGGGCTGTTTATAGATTTTCATGGAAAATCAGTTTTTGTCACATATGTATAAAGAGATAAAAAGTTAAGATGTTTTAAGGTCATATCACCACAAATGACATTTAGGTTCGTATCAAAGCCAACTTGTATGTTATGAAAATCACGGAGTGGCTCTTTATCTACAAGTGCATATGCTTGCAGATTCTTTTGTGAGCACCTTAATGGAGGCACACTTATCTTTTAAGTTGATGCTGATCTTTTCATACTGTACTCACTTTAATATACAGTTGCAGATGGTTTTGGAAACTGCACTTATAAACACTACATACGACGTTTTTGAAATAGTCCTACCAATTCTGAGACCTTGGCGCAGGACGGTTGTCTGCAAATCTCGTACAGAAAGTTCACCTACTTTTAGAGACACTTGCAGTGCACATATTGGAGGTACATTTACTTACGAGTAATATGCAAATAGCGAGTACATTAACTTTCATGTACAAAAGCAGTTGAAATAATGTACTCGATAAAAATTTCTACAAAAAATGTGTTGCACGTGTAGTATTTCCTAAATTTAATAAGATATCGAATACAGATGTACAAGAACTAATGCATTAATTAAGTAATTGGCCGTTGTTCCAAATACGTTGGCCGTTTTCTCTAATAGCCATTGCCGTTTTCGCTAAGGTTAATGCCTTTTTTCCCATTTGCCATTGGCGGTTTTCCCGGTTTGCCATTTTCTCCAGTTTCCATTGCAAGTACACTTACTCCCTGGGGAAAATGCACATAACGTTTTGGAAGTACACTTACTCCCTGGGGAAAATGCACATAACGTTTTGGAAGTACACTTACTCCCTAGGGAAAATGCACATAACGTTTTGGAAGTACACTTACTCCCTAGGGAAAATGCACATAACGTTTTGGAAGTACACTTACTCCCTGGGGAAAATGCACATAATGTTTTGGAAGTACACTTACTCCCTAGGGAAAATGCACATAACGTTTTGGAAGTACACTTACTCCCTAGGGAAAATGCACATAACGTTTTGAAGTACACTTACTCCCTGGGGGAAAATGCACATAACGTTTTGGAAATACACTTACTCCCTGGGGAAAATGCACATAACGTATTGAAGTACACTTACTCCCTGGGGGAAAATGCACATAACGTTTTGGAAGTACACTAAATTTCAAGTAAAAATTCACGTAACGTATTTAAAGTACAATAATTTTCACGTTCAAATACAAATAACGTAATTGAAGTACAAAAACAGTACACATGCAAAGGCAAATATGATGGCAGTACACCTCATTTCCAGAAAAAAGCCCATGATGTACAGGTGTACATTTAATTTGCAGAACAAATGACGTACACTTACTGTCAGGTACACTTGAAAATAACGCACTGGGTAACAATTTAACTTGTTTTGAAGTAATGCAGGTACAATTAATCCCAGGGAACCTCGCAAATGACTTAACTTAGGTACTTGCTTTTTTTCAAATGACGTAGTTGGAGATTTACTTACTTTTAAGGAAAATACAGTTAACCAGTAAGAGTGAACTTACTTTTAAGCACTGTAACTGAAAAATAACCATCAACGTCAATCTTAAAGGTTTCAAATACACTTACCGATAAGAAAATTGCACTCACCAATAAGAAAAGAATAAGAAAGTACACTTACTAATAAGAAAGTACACTTACTAATAAGAAAATTGCACTCACCAATAAGAAAATTGCACTCACCAATAAGAAAGTACACTTACTAATAAGAAAGTACACTTACTAATAAGAAAGAACACTTACTGATGACTAGCGCTGCGAGGAGTCTAACTGAGGCGTCAGGAGGATCGCAGTCGGGGAAAACAGGACGCAGGATGTACGTGGCGAATATAAGACTGGCTGCTGCTATACCCACAGGACACAGGATCACAAGGTTCACCCACAGGCACAAGAAGGAAGGGAAGTCGCCGAAGGCTCGCTTAATGTACATGTATTCGCCCCCGGACTGAGGAATGCAGGCACCTAGTTCTGCGAAACACAAAGCACATAGTGTGGAGTATACACCACACAATGCCCACAGTATACAGGACATCCCGACAGAGCGGACATTGTGGAGTATACCCACAGGGGACACGAATATACCCGCGCCGATGATGATGCCCACAATGATGGAGACACAGTGAAATAAGTTGATCTGTTTCTTCAGTTCGATCTTGTGTTCTTCCTGTATCTCAACATCACTCGAAGGAATCGGTGTGGCGTCTTGTTTCCTTGGTACCATGTTGTCCGAGTGGGGATCAGTCACGTGTCAGATCCAGTGGAAGGAGTATTTACTTTGAGTTTTCATGTACGGGTAGCGACGTCTAGATGTGACTATGTGGAGTATTGTGTCAGCCGGCCGGCATGTTGGGACTGATAAGATACATCTTCACTTGACCTCCGACCCGCTTGAACTACTCCAGCAGTTGTAGCGTCTCACCGGCTTTTACCGTAGTCATTGTCTTACAAGCACGGTCTTCAGTTGCATAACCATTCTCCCATACGAGGGGTGTCCCAAAAGTTTCCGTCCTGAATATAACAAATGTCCGAAACAAATATATAATATATAATGACTGAAGAAATTTCCAAATGGGTCCAGTAGCTTGTTCTTCAATGGTACCCCAGCATTGGTGCCCAAAATGGACAGAACTGGATGTAGAGTTGTGATCAAGTTGTGCGTATACTCCACTTTCCCGGTGCTTGATATACACAATAATGCAATATATAGGCGTGTGACCATTAGATACTAAGACGGTGCTCACCACACAAGTAAAACACCAGTTGAGCGATGCATAAATGAACATGTAGATATGAATAATGTATATATCGGCATGTTAGGGCCCTAGGATGTAGGTTCGTTCTGAACTTCAAAAGAGTACTCCGCACAAGAGCCGAACCTTTGAGCCAGATCAGAACAGGAGTAAGAGATCGAACATGGCGAGAGATTCTATATAACAAAAGGCAAACATATCTTAAGCCATATGTATCAATATATGTAATGCAGGGTTTCATCAATGATATCAATCTTTCACTTTCAAAGACATGGTCCGAATATGCTGATAACGCGACTTGAAAGTCCAGCATGCACGTTGCACTAAATGTGTTTTTAGAGCCAAAACGTCAAGGCTCATTGGATTGTAAACCTTCTTTTGTTTGATAATGATGGTGTGCTAATCGCTACTACGCCATGTTGGATTTCTAATCATTACGGGAGTTCTCATGTGCTCCATCGACCAAGCACACGTTCTAAAACATCTCTCGTATATTCAGCACTGTAAGAGAAAATCTGTCATGGTTCGTCTGCAATTCTTTGACATATAAGGCGCAGAAACAGAATCAATTTTGATCCATGTTGTAAGAGCCAATTTTTGATGAATTTTGTTGTTAGCTTAGAAGAATTAGTCCCACGATACTTATCAGTGTTTTGGTAGCCAGACCCTCTAGTCCCACACACTGAGCTGTGACACCCCCATAAAGTTCTCCCTGAATGTGCTTATAACGGTACCGTCCAAGTTGTTAAGATAGTTCACAGCTGTTAGGCAAATTGACCATGACGTTTTCCTTTTAAATGTTTAATTGTCCTGTCACTTTCTAAATTGTCCAAGTAAATAATTGCCCATTGAGTCTAAGACTGCCCAGCCTTAAGATATGAAGCCTGATAAGCATCGTGGTTAAATAGAGACCCTGAGAAAGTTCTAGCAGAGTTCCGTAAGATTTAGACAAAGTAAGACTATCATCTGTAAGAGTAAGAATCGAGTTAGTAGCGTAAGAAGATCTATGGTTTTTCAATCATATCACATATCACATATCACATATCACAATACAGTTTCAAGAAGTGTATATCCATCCGCAAAGTGTCGAGGATTAAATCGTATCAATATTATATTGTGTTTGTGTTGGAAACCTGGACAGTCGAGAGAAAGAAAAAGAGAACTTTCGCATCCTACAAAGTTGAAAAACCTTAAAACCCCGGGATGTGTGAAAAAAGAAAGAACAATTAAGAACCGAGAAGTAAGGATCATGTGCATTGTTTCATCGTTGGATCAAGTTCACTGGATTCACTGGATTTCATTGGATTTTTTTGTGTATGAATGATTATAAGGACCAAAAACTGTAAGTAACATTGTAAGTTATTAAACCTGAATCATGGAAGATAAGGCTTTAAGTGATACAGTAAATCAACATTGTGACATCAATCAAAGAATTACAAGAAGTAAATCTTTAGTCTCGGACACAAGGAAAAGCAAATCAGAAGAAAGGGGGCATCCTCATATGTTAAGCATGGTTTTAGAACAGAGGGATCATCTCCATTCAGAACTGATAGGAAAGATCAGAGTAATTGAATATTTGAAAGATAGAGAAGAGGATGTCAACGTCGTAGCCACAGAACTAGTAGGATGGGAAGAGTTATTTAGAAAATTTCAAGTTTGTGCCAAGGACTATATTGATAAATTGGACAGTCAGGATAAGAAAGATGCTGCAGTAGAATGGTATCAAACGGAATGTAATGGGTTTCACAAATTTCACAGTCGTCTATCTACCTGGGTCAAAGATAATACCTCCCTGAAGATAGCCAGGATGTCAGGCCTAAAGACAGTATTTCCCAAGTTGAATCTAAAACAAGCTCTGTCCGTTCGGCGAAGGTAAATGCTTTGGCTAAAAGGGCAGAATTAATTGCAAATCAGAAAAAACTTAAAGAAATGCATTTGATAGAAGAAGAAGAGACCAAGTTAAGACAAAGGAAAGAAAGGTTAGACTTAGAGACAGAAATTGAGATTGCAAATGCACAGTTTGAGATCTATGATCAGTTTGATACCCAGTCAAATGTCATCGACACAAATCAAAAGCAAAATCCATCCCTAAACCCTCAGGCAGTGGAATTACCTACCTACCCATACGCAGAATAGCCAACCTCAATTAGAAGAGACACATTCAAACCTTATTCCTCAACAAAGTACTCAGCAAAAAGATTTAGTTCATTTCATTGTGGAAAATCAAAAGTTGTCTTCCCTTCCAGTTAGAAAGATCCCAAACTTTAGCGGTAAGCCAGTGGATTATAAACCCTTCATTAGGTCATTCGAGCATGGGATAGAAGAGAAAACAAGCGACCCAAGAGACAGACTGTACTACCTGGACCAATACACCAGTGGTGAGCCAAACGACCTTGTGAGGAGCTGTATCCATATGGACCCAGTGGAAGGCTACCAGACAGCGAGATCTCTTTTAGATAAGAGATTCGGCAACAAGTACAAGCTAGCGACTGCCCACATAGCAAAGGCTCTCAACTGGCCATCAATCAAGACTGAAGACGCTGAGGCTTTGACAAGTTTTTCAATATTCCTGACCAGTTGTGGCAATACAATGAAGGATATTGAATACATGAGAGAGCTTGACCATCCAAAGAATTTGAGAGATATTGCCTTCAAACTACCGTACAAGCTCAGGGAAAGATGGAGATCTGTATCGTTACCAATTATAGAGAGAAGACCCATTACCTTTTTGGACTTTGCAGAATTCGTTGATAGACAGGCTCAGATATTGACAAATCCTATATTTGGGGATATCTGTGATGACAGACGACAACAAAAGGTTGATCCAAGAGAACCAAAGAAGTTAAGAAGTTTTGCAACAGAAACAAAGAAAGAGGAAAGAAAAAGTGACAACTTATCTGAACTGAATAAAGTTGAAACAGAAGAAAAGAGGTATCATCAATCCAAAGCATTCACTAAACCATGCTGGTTTTGTGATAACCATCACTCCTTGGATAGATGCAGAAACTTCCAAGGTCGGTCTCTACAAGAAAAGATCGACTTTCTAAGACCCAAAGGACTGTGTTTCGGGTGTCTGCAAGTTGGCCACACTAGCAGAGAATGTCTTAACAGACTGGCCTGTCAAATATGCAACAGGATTCATGCTACATGTTTCCATGACAACAGTCGAGATCATCCAAGAGAGTATTCACCTAAGAAAGTATCAACAAACAGTGTTGATGCTTCAATCAACTCCACAACAACTGGACAAGTAAGCTGCATGCCTGTCGTGCCTGTAAGGATAAAATCAAGGTCGAGCAATATGTATGTAGAAACCTATGCCTTCCTTGACAATGGCAGTTCAGCAACGTTTTGCACAGACAAGTTAGCAAAAGAATTAAGAGTCTCAGGAAAGAAAACTGAAATTATTGTTAACACCTTAAATCAAAGAAAGCAAGTTGACACATCTCTAATTGAGGAACTAGAGATCTCAGATATCAAAGGGTCACAGTGGATAAAGTTACCAACCGTTTTCACTCAAGTGAAAATGCCCATTTCTAAAGCAACGATCCCTAAGGAGGAATTCTTCAAGCAATGGCCACATCTGGAAGATATCTCCCTTGCACCAATAGATGCTGAGATAGGGCTTCTTATTGGCAACAACGTGCCACAGGCAATGGAGCGTCAAGAGGTCATAAAGAGCGAGAACGAAGGCCCGTTTGCTGCAAGGACTCTGCTGGGATGGACAATTAATGGGCTGATGCAGGAATGTGGACCAGGGGAAGAAGACTGTCTAAATTACGTGTCTGTCAACAGAACAGATATTTTAGCCGACCACGCCTTAGATAGCCAATTGAAAGAATATTTCAACAGAGAATTCAATGAGAAGAGCAGCAATGACAAACCGGAGATGTCTCAGAACGACAAGCAGTTTTTAGAAATTATGACTGCAACAAAGAAACTGAAAGATGGACATTACCAAATGGCTTTACCTTTCAAAGACCCTTCGATCAAGCTCCCTTATAACAAGGCACAAGCAGAGCAGAGGTTGTCATCTTTAAAGAGAAAGTTTGATAAAAAACCCTCATTCTTCAATGACTACAAGGTTTTTATGAAAGACCTTTTTGACAAGGATTTCGCCCAAGAGGTCCCCTTAAGCGAGAAAGACAGGAATGATGGAAGAGTTTGGTACATTCCTCATCATGGAGTGTATCATCCAAAGAAACCTGATAAGATAAGGGTGGTATTTGACTGTGCTGCAGAATACAAGGGATATTCTCTCAACAAACAGCTACTACAAGGACCAGACCTGACCAATACTTTGATTGGGGTCTTGCTAAGATTTCGACAATATCCAGTTGCTCTGATGGCTATGTTCTATCAAGTCAGAGTTCAACCAGACAACTATGATGTACTGAGATTCCTTTGGTGGCCAAATAGAAACACAGAAGATAAAGTCAAGGAATACCAGATGAAAGTACACCTATTTGGAGCTGCTTCTTCACCAAGCTGTTCAAACTTCGCCCTAAAGGAAACTGCAAAGGATAACAGAGAAGATTTCAGGAAAGAAGTTCTTCAAACAGTCGAGAAGAATTTTTATGTTGATGATTGCCTGAAATCAGTTGAATCGGAAGAAGAGGCTGTTGCTATGGCGACTGGTTTGAGGAATCTTTGCGAGAAGGGAGGGTTTCGTTTGACAAAATGGATAAGCAACAGTAGACTTGTGATTGATTCCATTCCTGAAGAAGATCGATCAAAAGAAGTAAAAGATTTAGACATTGATGACAATCTACCAATCGAAAGGGCACTGGGAGTACAATGGTGCGTTGAGTCAGATAAGTTTAAGTTTAAGATTGCAATCAAAGACAAACCAACTACAAGACGAGGAATCCTGTCAACTGTCAGCTCTGTCTACGATCCACTTGGATTTGCTGGTCCCTTCATACTCAAAGCTAAAGGTATTCTGCAGGACCTGTGTAGACTGAAGATTGGCTGGGATGATGCTATTCCAGCTGCAATTCAGAAAGAATGGGATGCATGGCTACAAGAACTCAAAGAATTAGACAAATTGCTGATCGACAGGTGCATTCAATCAGAGACTTCAAATAAGAATGTTGAAACACAGATTCATCACTTCTCTGACGCAAGTCAATCAGGATATGGAACAGTATCCTACCTAAGGCAAAGAAATGAAAATGGTGACATTAATTGTAGATTTTTGATGAGCAAGTCAAGGGTGGCCCCACTTAAAGAGATTACTATTCCTAGACTGGAGTTAGCAGCAGCAACAGTTGCAGTCAGGGTTGATAGCATGCTAAGACGAGAACTAGAAATACCAATCAAGCAAAGTTACTTCTGGACTGACAGCATGTCAGTCTTGCGATATATATCAAACAGTACCAGTCGGTTTCATACCTTTGTTGCTAACAGGGTATCAGTCATACACGAGGGTTCCAGTCCGTCGCAATGGAAATATATAGACACAAAGCAAAACCCGGCTGATGAGGCATCCAGAGGCCTCTCTATAGGAGCATTCCTAACGGACACGAGGTGGTTTAATGGCCCAGATTTCCTCCATGCAGAAGAAAATTTATGGCCTACTCAAGAGTCTGTCTCTCTCACTATCCCTAAAGAAGATGCAGAAGTGAAGAAGGTGGCTTATGCTAATCTGACAAATCATCAGTCTCCCTGCACTGGACTCGAGAAGCTCGTAAACCACTACTCTGACTGGTTTGCACTTAAGAAAGCAATAGCATGGTTATTAAGGATTAAAGCAGTCCTCCTTCAAAGAAGTAAGAAAAGAAAAGGAATACCCGTGTTGTCTGCAGAAAATTCAACTTTCCTGACGATAAGAAATTTGGAAGAATCTGAAGCAGCCATAATCAAATATGTTCAGATGCAATCCTTCCCTAAAGAGATGGAAACCCTGATATCTGGAAATTCAGCCAAAGTTGGAGAGAGTAGCCCGCTCTGTAAGCTGGATCCTTTCATTGAAGGCGGCCTCATGAGAGTAGGTGGGAGACTGAACAAAGCAAGAATGCCAGAGAACTCAAAACATCCTGTTATCCTACCTAAGGACTCTCATGTCTCGAGGCTTATCATCCGGCACATCCACATCCAATGCGGCCACTCTGGTAGGAATTTCGTCCTCTCTTCACTTTTCCAAAAGTACTGGATGATTAAAGCTAATGCAGCAGTTAGAAAGGAGATCCACAGCTGTGTAAGATGTAGACGTGAACACGCTCCTGTTCAAAATCAGAAAATGGCTGACCTGCCAGCTGAAAGAGTTACACCTGACAAGCCACCATTTACCTATGTTGGCGTGGATTATTTTGGGCCTTTTGATGTAAAGCAAAGAAGAAGTCACGTGAAGAGATATGGCGTGTTGTTCACATGCCTTACAACGAGGGCTGTCCACATAGAGATTGCACAGAGTCTGGACACTGATTCGTGCATCAATGCACTGAGACGATTTATATCTAGACGAGGTCAGGTGACAAAGATGTCGTCAGATAACGGCACAAACTTCGTTGGGAGCGAACGTGAACTCAAAGAACAAATTGACAGGTGGAACAATAATCAGATCCACCAAGAATTGCTGCAGAGAAATATTGAGTGGACATTCAATCCACCCACAGGCTCTCACCACGGGGGCGTGTGGGAAAGGCAGATACGAACTGTAAGAAAGATTCTAAGATCAGTTGTAAAGGAGCAGACTTTAGATGAAGAGACTTTACAAACTGTGCTCTGTGAGATAGAGTCTATCATCAATAACAGGCCTATCACTAGAGCATCCGATGATCCAGGTGACTTGGAAGCCCTTACTCCAAATCACCTGCTGTTGATGAAGAAGATGCCAGCCCTACCACCAGGTATGGTTGACGACAACTACCCACGACGCAGATGGCGCCAGGTCCAGTACATGGCGGACCTATTCTGGAAGCGATGGACGAGGGAGTACCTACCATTGCTTCAGGAGAGGCAAAAATGGGTAAAGCTGAGACGAAATCTGCGGAGGGGTGACGTGGTGCTGATTGTGGATAACCTGGCTCCCCGTAGCTCCTGGGCTATGGGCAGAGTGTCAGAACTAAACACAGACTCTAAAGGTGTTGTGAGAACTGTAAGAGTGAGAACTCAATCGTCTGAATTAATCAGACCCATCAGCAAACTATGTTTGCTTCTTGAAAGTGACTGTTAGCTTGTATATAAAAACTGAATCAATCAGTTGCATCATTCAATGTAAAATATTATGTAAGACATTTACTGTGAGATGTAAGTGATGAATAAGATGTATCAAAAGATCAGGTAGACTTTATACTAAAGTCAATATATCATTGTTGTAGTAGGATTTGGTATCCATAAGGCTATTTTACTTTGATTATATATTAAGAGTTGTAGATTAGAAAGTTGATTTATGCTAGTGTTTATTTTTGTTAATATCAAAATTTGTTCTTACGTTATTTCCATAACTATAATTGTTACATTAAGCTAAAGGTAACAATTAGGGGCCGGAATGTAAGAGCCAATTTTTGATGAATTTTGTTGTTAGCTTAGAAGAATTAGTCCCACGATACTTATCAGTGTTTTGGTAGCCAGACCCTCTAGTCCCACACACTGAGCTGTGACACCCCCATAAAGTTCTCCCTGAATGTGCTTATAACGGTACCGTCCAAGTTGTTAAGATAGTTCACAGCTGTTAGGCAAATTGACCATGACGTTTTCCTTTTAAATGTTTAATTGTCCTGTCACTTTCTAAATTGTCCAAGTAAATAATTGCCCATTGAGTCTAAGACTGCCCAGCCTTAAGATATGAAGCCTGATAAGCATCGTGGTTAAATAGAGACCCTGAGAAAGTTCTAGCAGAGTTCCGTAAGATTTAGACAAAGTAAGACTATCATCTGTAAGAGTAAGAATCGAGTTAGTAGCGTAAGAAGATCTATGGTTTTTCAATCATATCACATATCACATATCACAATACAGTTTCAAGAAGTGTATATCCATCCGCAAAGTGTCGAGGATTAAATCGTATCAATATTATATTGTGTTTGTGTTGGAAACCTGGACAGTCGAGAGAAAGAACTTTCGCATCCTACACATGTCGTTACTCGGGATGAGACCAAGCTTCAATATTTTTATCCAGAGTAAAACGTCAAAGCATATAGTAAAGACACAATGGGTTATCCTTCCCTAACTATTCAAAACATCGTCCACCAGTGACAAGATCATGACATCCGGTTTCTGGCAGTCAAATGGTCTAATACTGATTGGTTATTTTGAACAAAGGTTCTACAATCAATTGTATTACGTAAATATACTGCAGCAATTACGGGTAAAGATGAAAGATAAAGGACGGGGTAAACTGCGCAAAGATGTGTGGCTGCTTCAGGGCTATAATTAATCCTGAACATACCCTGCAGTCAATATGGCACAGGAATAGATGTCCATGATTCTTCCCAAACTTGGCCCTTCTTCATATCTAGCACTCTCGGTCTGCTCATTCTGCCCTCGCCTGAAAACAGATCTCAATCGTAAAGCAAGTCCCAAACATTTTCTACTGTCTTCAGTTTTCACGGCCAGGTCAGAAACTGTTGGGACAACCCTAGTAATTGCTGCTAACATTCTCCAATTCGGGTATTTTTTGGGCACGAACATCGAAGGGAAATCTCTGTTAACGCATCAATATATGCTTATTTCACATTTCTTTTGATACATGATACTGAGTGTTATATTCTGGTTTTGTATTTGCTGAAACATAGTTTACTTTCGTGGAATCCCTTCATTTTTTAAGAATTGATGCTTTTATTGTGTCTTTAAGTTGTTTCATTGAGACTGTTTGAAAAGGTAAAACATGGGAATACTGTTTTTTTAAATCATCTTAAGCATCTTAGCTTATAGGTGGGATGGGACGAATAACTTACTTTCAAGTAACTACCAGGCAAGAGGATTTTAAAAAAATGAAATTCTGTGAAAAGGGACGATGATAGTATCGCCTTGGACGAAGAGCGCTACAAGGGCGTGTGGGTCTGACGAAATACACCAGAAGATGGAATCAAGGTTTCAAGACAGATCAGTGGCAAGACAGTCTAGAGGAAAATGGCTCAAATGCTGCTGTGGTGCAGCAGGAAGTATCCTTGTAAATCTGTCATCAAATCAATTAGCCCTAGAAAGATAACATTCCAGCACCCAAGTCATCGGGGAGTCTCTGGGGAGAGACCTGTGTGAGTCGGTGTCACGTTACAATAAACAAACATATCTGGAATCTAGTAGCATCCTCAATGATTCAATTCTGTATATAGGTACATGTGAAGTCATTTATATGCATACAACTCAGGAAGATAGTCACAGGTCAGTTCGAGTCTACCACCACAAAAGATATATCTGATGATGTGAAACTTTTGACTCTGTCACCTTAAACTTATCCGTGATACCCAATTCACAATCAAAATGTAAATAGCTATAACTGAATTTTAATAATGATTTTGAGTCGGATCTTTATGTTATTTGTTTTTGTGTCTTGAATGACATTTTGCAAATCATATGACCATGATAAGTTTTGAAATATATTGCATGACATGCTTTCTCAAGTGATTTTAATTTACCATTAAGGAAACTGTCATTACTTCAAAAGACTTATTTACTTTGGCCCAAACTGACGACATATCCTGTAAGTAGAGAACTTAAATTTAGGGACTGCTGTGGGTTAAATTGTGAATTCCTGCTGTGATATGAAATTATTCTTTTTGTTATCATATTGGTAATAGCAAGCATTTGTCAACAGTCTGTTTATTAGAGAACACTAGATTATGGCAATGTAAAAAAAAATCATTTTATTGAGGATGTGTTCTTCTACTTAGTGGTAGGCCATGAGTGAAGTATTTACTGATTCGTACCTCTGTTTCTGAACAATAGTATAGAATTCTATCGAAAGAAACTATGTAAAATTATATATTTTGGATGCTTCATATAAATAAATCATGTCAAAAATGTATGTTCATTACATATTTATCTTTGAGTTGAGCCCTGCAATTACATTTTAGAAAAGTAGAACAGACATAATATGTTGGTCAATCTCAAAAGAACCTTCTTTTATTGGCATTCTAGAAGTTGTTTTGATTAATAATGAGGACAAATTTTGCAATGGATCACATGCTTGACACCGACATTAGTATCTTTGTCCAAACGTTGCCTTTACGGGATAAATAAGTTGCTTATCCATAAATAATTCCTCATTCAAAAGAGCCTAATGAAATATGATACATTTAGTATAAGAGTTCACACAAAAATCAATTAGTATTTAACTTTCAAGCAAGATGACAGGAGTAAGAGAACTAGAGTAGGTTCATCAGTGAAATTGCTGGACTGGGGTTCCTGAGCTATTTTTAGATACCCTGTGTGTCAGCCATCTGGTCATAATGAAGCTCTCTATCTAAATGACCAGTGACAGAAAGCACTTGTAAGGAGAAGATAGTTATTCTTCACACAAGATAAGCTGGGTGTATCAAATTTCCAGATTTCCCAAGATTTCTGCCATTAGAAGATGCTGACCGATAAACATCGACAATGTCATAAGGTCATATGTGGTTATCAGCGTCGGATAAACGTACATGAAAAAATGATACAGTCAGACCCCGATAGTCCGGCCACCGATAATCCGAATCTCGCAGTGTCCGAACGGTAGCAAGCTGTAACCAAACTAATCTCTATATAAACTCAATAAATGTATATCAAATGTGTTGACCATATAGCGCACAAATGAAAATAGAAACATGTGGAAAAAATCATCATTAATCAGCATCTGATATTGATAGTTTTACCCTAATGACGTCATTTTTAGCTTTCGAAACGGGTTATTTCAAAATTGAAATAAGCTATGTGTTTATTTTTTCAAAAATAAAATAAGTATCAAATTCACTTTACCTCAAACCTGTACTATTTTTGCTACATAAGAACCTTAACGATGAGGGTATAAGATTCTTTTGCCCGGTAATTTATAGTGAACAAAAATATGAGAAGAAAAGGAAGTCGTTAAGATTGAGTAGCAAAAAGAGTCTCCCAGCTTAAGGAGAATCGAGAAGGAATTCACATTGGTAAAACTTGTTTTATGTATAAAAAATGTTTTTTAATTAACAAGCTTTCAATTATATCAAAAGTTTAGACCAAAAAGCTTTAAAAGAGCATAAAAACATGTTTCAAATCCGAAAAAAGTGTTTTGATAATGTATTTATCTCTGATAATTGGAAATTAGCAATTTGGTTGTTTTATGAAAACAACATTTTAATAAAAATCTTAATGTTCTTAGCCGGAAATATGTATTGTGAATTGAGTTAATTTTGTATTAAGTGAATTTGTCTTTTCATAATAATAACCTGATTGTTTTTATCTGTGCGTGTCCCCTTTGGACTACTTTTGTGGTTTCTTTATCGCAACATTACACTTGACCTTTTTTTCGAAGGCTGTTTTCACTTTTTTGATTTTATGTCTTAAAGCGGCTAGGTTCGGGTGCAAATTTTATCTTATGAAAGAAAGGGGGAGAGATGGGTACACATATCAACCGTTAAATCATACGGTAGCACTTCTTACGTAGACAATAGGTAATAAATAACATCAATAATGACACACGTAACACATGTTTCGATATGTACCATAGTACAATTACCAAGTCTAGCTTCAAGGTTGAAGTGCCACAGAGTATGTTTCATGAATTTTGTATGTTGCTTAGATAGAGCCAAAATATCATTTGACCTGAGTTAAATTCAAATCGCCTATCTGAAGATGCATCATTTTCTTGTTTTCGATTATGAATTAAAAACGGACATAGAAATGTTAAGAAGTCTAAATTCTGCGTTCCATTTACATGTATATTAGTCAAACAACCTACTCAGCAATACAAACCTATATTTCACGTTGTGTTATAAATACGAATTCAAAATTACGTTTGAGTCATTGACGCGCGCCATTGTCCGGTTTTCGATCATGAAGCTAGACTTTTTTCCTCTTTATTGTCACTATGCTAACTTAAAAGCATTGAGATGTCAAATTTCAGGAGCAACCACTGCTGATCGATGAAATAACACCATTTATGAAGTTTGGCATATTTGACTCCAACAACATACTCTTTGCCCCTTCAAAGTAAATGGAAGAGCTTAATGAAACTAATTTAATGTATAATTATTTTTAAAAATGTGGTTATTGATGTGTAACTTAATAGATATTTTGTAACAATGTGCCAAAATAGGTTAGATTTAACATATGATTTAAAACAATGGTCCTTAGCTATTCGCTTATCGAAGTCCAACGTAATGTATAGTTTAAAAAAATGTAACACTCTTCACTAACAATGTCCTAAATATCTAAGTTGATATCTATATCAGGTTAATTCTCACTTACAGTCTGGTTATTCTTCATAAGCGTGCCTATACAATGACTTTAAAGTGTCACTCTGATGTATTTACATAATGTTTTATGTGGCTTAGATAGGAACCCAAATATACTATGACCTAATTTAAGTTCAAATTACCTCGTTGAACTTGTATCTTCATCTCTAAAATGTAAAAATTATGCTACTTGATTCCATGATTATCGAAAAACTGCGATAAAATGTTGAGAAATAGACATTCATTGACTTAATAATACAAACCCATAATTGTCTTTGGTGTGCATTAAATTAATTTCCAAAATGACGTTTTTGGCATAGTCGCGCGCCACTGTCCGGTTTTCGATTATAAATCACGATCTAAACTAGTTTATTGTCACTATACTGAACTAATAAGCATCAAAAAGGTAATTTTCAGAAGCAACCACTAATTCTAAATGAAATCACACCATTTGTGAAGTTTAATTTATTTGACTGCAACAACATACTCTGTGCCCCTATCACACTATGTGTATCTTACATGAGTAAATTGATTCTCGAATTGTAACTCACATTTTATATACCTAGTTATGGAGTAAAATGGATTTTATCAGAATATTTGATTTTTATTTTAATTATGTCATGTCGAAACAGACCATTTTTTCAACGGAAAAAAACATAATTTAGTTCATTTCATTGTCTTTGATATTTAACATTTTTTATTTCAGCCAATAGTTCGCAATTGTCATAACTGAACGCATTGTATCTAAATAAGGATGCATTTGCGGAGTGGTATTTGTAGCAGTGTGTTATCCACCGAACACTATGATAAGGAAATCATTGCGCATTTAGAATACAAATTGCAACAACATTCTAATGGTCAAGTTTTACTGATATTTCAATTGAGGACGGCTCGTCATTATTTTATGGACGCTTCATCTAGAACTCTCGCTTTTAGTTTTGACACTGTCCACTTCAATGGTCTTCAAGACGTTGGTTAACATTGTTAAAGTTTGGATGACACTCTCTATAATATTAAATGTTTTTACAACCTTTTGGTAAAAATTCCAATGCTGGATTCGAACACCCAACCGCAGAATCGAGAACAAAATCGTAAGCACTGATAGAGTCCTTAAAAGCAAACAACTCAACCGCATAACCATTTTGCTACTTACTACGCCAGGAAAATAATACACTACTTGCTTACCCCGTGAATAATGTAAGTACACAATGTACGTATAGCATTGAGACTGAAAAATAACTACTTCAAATTATTTCAAAAAGTTTGATTACACTTTCTTCAAGAATACAGAGGTATTGCACGTGTGTGGCGTTATCTCCATCAGAATTTTTGAGAACTATATATGAGAATAAATGGGGGTAATAGACTTCATCCTCCGTGAGGGGGAGGGGGGTGAAATATCTGAAGTGTGTCGGGAGAGGGAGTGGGGTCTTCGTGTTTAGTTTTTATCTCAGTAGGACGGTGATGTGTGATTGTGATATTGCATTTTTTAATTATTATTTTCACCTTACATTATATTGGGTCTGAAATAGATTCAGTCTGATTAAAATCGACCCTGTTCCGAGGAATAAAAGTTTCAAAATATTGACTCTATCGAGATTCGAACTCTATCTGTCTAGGCCATGGGACCCAGTGGAGAGGATGGCCTAGACAGATAGAGTTCGAATCTCGATAGAGTCAAAATTTTGAAACTTTTATTCCTCGGAACAGGGATGATTTTAATCAGACTGGAAATAGATTCAAGTCATATGCTGACAGACATTTCAGTCATACATAAATCAGGCGCGGTAGAGGAATAAATACATTTTTGTGCACATTAGTTCTTAAAAGTCTCTTTCATCAAAGCCCACACCTAACAAACTATCTGTTATATATAGATCATTTGTACAACAGTTACAAACGGTCAAGCCATTACTTGCCACAGCTGAAAAGCGGATATTGAAATAGGCACTATAGGGGGGCGGATATCGCATACCCTTCTATACACAATTGATAATGCTGTTTTATAATGGGCATTAGGGCATGTATCTTTACAGAATTGTAGTGAAGGTAAACTAACGGCAATCGTGTCACGTTCGAAGAGGTATCGTAAGGTTTAATTATGATTTCCTAGCTTTAAAAAAACAAATTCCAGGGACAAAAAATACAGATGTTTGTGTAGATTTCCCCGAGAATATCTGACGGATTGAGAGTCCATTTCGTGTGTGGCTGAGAACGTCATGTCAGGTTCGTATTAGATTTGTTGTCATTTGCCTTTCAGCCTATCTAATAAAATCCAAAATTAGGACAAATATATCAATAACGTTTGATAAATAAAATAATTTGTGAATATAAAGAATGTATATTTGATTTGATCATAAGGATGTTGAATGCGAAAAATCATACGTATGTATCCCCACGTTACCTGTTTTCGAGCGTCACGTCTTTTCGAGCCCCTAAAACGGGGGCATGTATTTCTCTCGAAACATCAGATAGAAAATAACTACTTAACGATATATTAGGGGAAGGGTCCAAAATCATCGGAAATAATGTTTTTCTTTGTGTAAGTCTGTAATTTCGGACATTAAACCATAAAGTATTATTCCGTTAAAATAAACATTAAATTACACTAATACCGTTTATAGTCGTGTTCAAAAGCTACCAACATTCCAAACCATACGTTAGCGAACAGTTTTATCTTATTTTTATCGAAGAACATGAACTTCCTGTCAAAAATACATGACTGGCATCATGTCACATCTTATTTTAAACTCGCCGAGCGATCAACAGTTGGGGTCGTCTCATAAGCGATCGGTCTATTTCTACCCGGTTTGGCAGGCCGCCAAAGAATGTCGGGTCGTTGATTAATCCATATGCTGCCGCAATTTCATGTCGAAAAGTTCTTGAACAGTCAGATATCATCACTTATTTAAATGAACATACCTTTGATGTCATCAAAATTTTAATAAATGAAGAATTATTTTAACAATAAGATTTCATTTTCATACGTATAACTAAGGGTCTACAACTCATATCTCTCACATCACGGACATCAGACAAGTGGCACAGCAACAGATAATTAAAGGACTATTGAATCGTTAATGGTATTATATAATATATGAATATATATGTATATATAAATTTTTAACGATTTACGTTGTGTATGTGTAGAATTTTATCAAAAGGTTTGTCTGTTTACAAATTTTATCGACTTTATTTATCAATGTTGTAACGAGTGAAGTGCACAACTGAAAGGATTTATACGCAGGTGCGAGTTGATATGAAAAAATATTTTTGGAATCAAACTACACATCATTTAAGTAAATGCAAACCATTATTCTTTATTTAAAAATCAATAATTAGATGATCTCATAAAAGAATGATTACCTAAAATTAATTGCCAAGAGAACAAATAATTATGATGCCGAGTGGAGTAATCATGCTTAAATAAATGCATCGGAAGAGCTCAAATTCTGTTGTCATATTATAACTTAACATGTGCTTTATACAAATGGTTATTTTTCTGTTTTTGGATTTGTTTTATGCTTTCAAACTGATAAAGTATTTTGAAATTTTGAAATCGGCCCCTGAAAACCTAAGATCCGTTGACTACGTCACACAATTTGAGGGGCTCGAAAAGAGGTGACGTCACAAACCTCGCGATGAAATTGACCTATTCGAGTTCGGAGATTTTCTTGCAATATAAACAACGGTAAATGATGTCGATTTACGTATTCAATAAGAAAAAACAAATGTTGATAACGGTTAGATAAGAATTAACTGTAACACCGTACGCGAGGTTACATTGGATCAGTTGGATATTGAATGCGGCAAATCATAGGGATGTAAAAAGGATTATACGGATATTGAATAAGAAAACTCAGAATTATGATATATTAGAACATTCGGATATTGAAAATGCAAAGGTGAAACAGTTTTATTTTCCCTTGAGTATCACCATGCCTGTTACTAAAATAAGGCCATGGCTAAAATGATTTAATAAGAACTCGATTGCTCGCCTTGCTAAAAGCTTTTTTTAAGTATGATTAAATACAATCTTGTTAAAACTAGCTGTAATGATTCGTCATTATCTCGGGACGTATACAATTACAGCTAGTTTTCACTAAATTGGATTAAATAAAGCCTGCTTATTGAACATACATCCGTCATCATCTGCAAAAAAAAACAAAAAACAAAAAAACCCGCATATACTTATTGAACAACCCATTCTTGGTAAACTTAGAAACTTGCAAAGGTACTCAGATATGTAAGTTAATGCAGTCATTTTAAAGGGGCAGTAGTACGGTAATTTGATGAATTTTAATTTATTTCAATTTTCCATAGTAAATATATGTTTATGCCGAATGCTTTAACTTCAGAGGATTAAACACCTCATAACTCAATCCTATTATTCGTAGAAGTTTTAAGCGGAATCTACTTGCGGCCATTTCAATGTGAACACCTTTTAATCATTTAAGGTAGGAAATGGACTCGAATAGCTCACCCGAATATGTTACGTTCTTTTGGAAACTGCTTCTTTTGATCAAAACACGTTTACCATGCAATTGGAAAAATATATTTTCGATTTCGTGAGATCATTTCCTAAACCTTATAAAGTGTCATTTTGCCTCATGGTATATCATGATGCATATAATCGGTTTCACCGCATGGATACTTTTGATAAGATGTATCGTTAACAGATTGAAGACGACCCATACACAACCTCATTAAAACCATATCTTACAGGAATTCAACGAGGTTTCCATTAATAGGATGAATTTGATTTCAACGAGATAGAATCATGTATGTTAAAAGAGTTAATACAACGTAATGCATAATTACATATATATAATATCACGTGAGATGTCTTAAAATGGATAATTTCAAAGAAATGTATTCAGTATTAACAATTTGTTATTGTTGATAGATAGGTTATCAACAATTCAAAGGGCAGTTCTTACTTTGAGAGGTAGGGTGAAGAAAATGGTAATTAAAACATATTTCTGTCACGCTTCCTTACAAATAAGGGACATTCGCCTATGTCTTTCTAGCCAAGTTGGCAGCTTAAAGTTACATGGTTCCACCGTTACCAATTCGAATTATAACCATACGAGAAACTGAAACTAGAGGAAACCAAGGACGTGTAAAGCCTATATAAATCCTTGAGGAAACTAATTCGATAAGAATTTAGGCATTGGAGCTGCAACAATAAACGAACATCTTTACTAGAATGGTGTGTACATGTAAATCACTGTATTTTCGAGAATTTACAAGACGAGTGGTTTCTCAGAAGATCTATATACCGTAGCTGTGTGATAATATTTACGGAAAGTTAAATGGTATACATTTTTATTTGTCGTTTTGAAAACGCAACCTGATTGTTCACGAAATTTCAGAAAATGCTATGATTTTCAGTTGTATAACATAATATAATGTAAAACACTATACTTCCTTTGTAGATAGATATTTTGTGTGAATATCTATATCTTTTGTTCTTGACAGGTGCTAACAGATTGAAAGAAGTTCGAGATAAGGTCAAGGTAAACCCAGGTGTGTGGACTACCCTACGTAGACGACTTTACTCATTAAATTGATTTCATTCAACTGTAACTTATAACTCTGAAGCTATTATGTAGTGTACTTAATCAACTTAATCAACTTAATTAACTTAATAAACCCCAAGGGATAATGATAAAGCAAAACGTGAGTCACAGTGCGGCTTGTGAAAGGTTTGATATCTTTATAAATGACACCTTTATTTGACAACTAGAATTCGAATCTGCATATTCTTGTGGCTCAATGTTTATTATTCTCAAACGTGATTCGACTGACACATTATCAACTGACATTGATTGTAACTAACAGTTGGTGAGGATTGTATTTTTGTAAATCATTTTTTTGCTCTGTGATGAAATCAATGTTACATACTTTCATTGAGTATGGTTTCTTGATTGGTCACGTATCGGCTATGATCTCTTAAATTATCGTTTGAATCTTATCTGAAAAAATATTTTCTGTGAATTTACATTGAAATTAATCAGTTGTGAAACTAATATACCGTTACAAAAAAATGCTCAGTATTATTTTTGTAATGAATTCTTACTTCTTTCAGTATGTTCGACTATTTTGACAGCGATTGCAATGGCTTTTCCCATAAGCATGATTGCAATGGGTAAGTACAACTTTAATCTTTAAATATAAGGGACTTGACACTTCTACGCGTTTGGTTACACATACAAGAACGATCTTTGGCTGTATTTGAAGTATGGATCACCCTGCTTTTACAATGCAAACATATACAAGTACATGTCAGTTTACAAAGAAGCCTAGATTAAGGGGGTATAACTATTCATAACGCTGTAACTTAATGACTTGACCATGACGTTGTTGTTAACATCATCGTTTTACAGGTGCACTGAACCTGTACGTATGTCCTGCAGAGCGCTATATCCCCATCTACCTGCTTGTTAACGGCGCATTCACCTGTCTCCTCATGCTTCTGTCTCTCATGTCTACCTGGTCACAGGACGAGGACGGGAAGTCACCTGTTGTCTTCAAAGTGTTGAACGTGCCCACATCTCTCTTCCTCCTCGCCTGGTTTATTGCAGGTAAAACTTTATGTGCTTCTTTCATTGTTTTCCCACCAAATTAATTGATTGATATAATATAATATTGTTTATTCATTATGATATGACATCACCATTCAAATAATTGCATTTTTTCAGTTCTTTCAAATTTGATTCTATTCTTTAAAAACAATATATTAGTTTGATATACATTACAGCTGACAAATTTAAGAATCGATTGATATAAATTTAGTTATTCATCAAAATTGTCTCATGATGAGATATTCATCTGAAAAGGCAATTAAGTTCACTTTAAATCTTGTTATTATTATAAAACTATGATAGAAAAACTAGTCTTCAGTTTTCAACACGTGGTGTCCTATATGCATATATGTAGGTCCGGGCATTATTGAAACCCTCGTGTAAACCTATATGGGACAAGATCGTTCACGGTCATTAAACCTGATGGAAAGACAAGGGCAGTCCGGAATATTGAAAGAAATAAGGAAAATTATTCAACAAATGTATATATGTAACTTAATCGTTTACAAACGAAGAAAATTATAAAGCAAAAGCAGATATAAGCATGTTTGATCTCATATCTACCCCAGGTAACGTGTGGGTGTACGGACTGCACGGCAAGTATTCCACGTCTTCTGCCGCCTCCAACTACTGCGACAACACGCTGTACCTGTTCGCCTTCTGGTCCATCACCATCACCTACATCATCGTCGGCCTCCTCATCCTCCTGTCCTGTCTCTGCTGTGTCTGTTTGTGCTGCGTCAGCAAGAAGGTCGCACAGCAGCAGGACTGATAGATCATCAGAACTGTTTTTGAACATAGTGCATCAAAGAGCTCATTGGTAAATGATGGTAGATTTCAAATGAGACCCATTCCTTTTGTTCATCGTTTGACCCTATAATCTAGAACTCGATGTGGTTGTTCGAAAAATCAGCGTCCCGATATATGAACTTAACCTTTGGATTTTTATTTGCCAAAGGACACATGAAAGGCAAACGAAGGAACGAGTTTTCTTAGCGGCATTGTAGAAGTTGGAATGTTACTTATTTTATCTTTAAGCAATCGTTGTTGTCAAGGAGGGGCTCCTTTTACGGCTCTTCGGGAGATACAGTATATTTCAGCACTTAATTGATTAGGAGTAAAACAGATTTGTTATGATTCTTTTTAATTTTCTGCCTAAAGCAATTATAAGTAGTTCCAGAAAAACTGAAAGAAAGTTTCGGTCAATCTTCTGCAATTGACGGTGTTCAAGTCACGCCTTCTTCCTCAACACGTTTAGGTATTTATGTTAGTTGAACAGACAGGTGTAACCTTTCATTGGAAGTAAATTTTACACATAAAAGTTTTTCTCAGTTCTCAATGGTCTGACGAAATCAAAAGAGGCTCATCCCAAACAGCTTAATACAAATATTTGTTACACTTCTAAAGACATTATCTCCGAAAAAAATGTTATCTGGAATCGTTTTCAAGGAAGAACAGCAAATTCCGACGATCTAAACCAAAAGAAATAAAGATTAATCTCATAATTTATTTCTCATAAGTGCCTTTATTGAATTTAGGTTGTATATATATTACTTCAAAGATTTATCAGAGATCCATAAAACCTAAAAAATCTTGGACATTAATTTCTACATGTTAAATGTAACATTTGTTTACATTGAATGTGCTGTAAACCATTTGTGCATATCATAATATATCATCATATATGTGTATAAATTGTAATAAGTCGCGTGTCATATTTCGTATAAAACACTAGGCCTATATATACTTGAACTATTAAATGACAAGCCTCTGTAACACATGTTTACAACAAGTCATCATTTCCTGTAGTTATCAAATTGAAATGAGATTAAAGATTCAAACACATTTAGGTTGTTATACCACTAAAAGGTACTGTCTCATATGATGCAAAAGTTTTGTGATTGACGTTAATTTTTCTTCTCCTGCAATATTTACAATTATAAGCTTTTTAGAATCTCCTTTACCCTTTAGGAGCCTCCTTTCACAAGATAACCTGAACTAAGGTTAACCTTAACTCCCATACTAATAAACTATAAGTACATTTTTAATAAACTATTGTCTGTCAGTCTGTCCCATTCTTTAACATTGCACTAAGGTTACCTTAAGGAGTTACGATCACCTTAGGGCTTTGACGGGGCCCATCTTCCCCCCGCCATAGTGAAAAGGTATTAAGATAATACACAATATAGAGTTGGAAATTATTTCGTTTCGCCGTGAAGTCGTGAAGATGACAGGGACGTTACTTGTATCAAGGTGAAACTTTATGAAAACAGCTACTGAAAACTCGGTACAAATTCAATATTCATATCTATGTTTGTTTCTTACCATCTCATGGATTGAAAATAAATAAAATGCTGTGAAAATATCGTAGAAAACTTTTCCCCTATATCGTATTATACTTCAGTAACCCATTTCATGACATTGTTGTGTAAGATAAGATAAGATAAGATAATTCTTTTTTGAGCAAGAATTCAAAAGTATATACATAATATTATAAATAAATACAAAACATATATACAAATATTTACAAGTGAACAAATAGTGTGATAGTGAGCCATTAACGATGATTAAGAATTGAAATAGACAAGGGCACAAATGAAGTTTTGGCGTTTGCTTTTGCACGATGTATGTCATGCAAGCCTGTCGAAAGACAACTGACAGCTCGCTATGGTGGTATGTTTAGGAAAATCGTTTGTTACTGAAGGTAATGAACTTTTGGTTTTCAAAGTCATTTATACCAACCAAATGGGAATCACCGAATATGATGTTTCAATGAAATAAAAAAGAATAGATTCAAATCAAAGCGTATCCGGCATTGCGAGGTTTCGATCCGAATCGCGAATTAATACCTTTGAATTGTCATTCTACCGAATTGTTTAGCAAAATAAATATACCTTACACTAACAGCCACAACTTCTCGATATAGGTACACTATTTATGGAGTCTTACATACCCGCTATGTGACTCCAACAACTTAAGGAGTGTCTCAATAAATATTTATATCGTTTATAATCATAATCATGATGACATGCAGGGGCTTTAACATTCAAAACAGATCAAATAATCTTCATGTGAACCAAGATCATATAGTGACTTTTAAAACTAAACTTGAGCAATATATCTGCAAATTTCGCAATGTCGCATCGTAGGCGTAGTAGTTGTGAGGTGCGTAATGTTTTTAAAAACTTAAATTACGGCTTGTCGGGCTTGTGTTACGGTGTTGCACGATGCCTCAAATGGTATATACATAATATAGTTTAAACATTCCGTGAGGCTGACGGTGTAGGCGATCTCAGATATCTGATCTTGTAAGACAGACACTTAAACAGCTAAGTCACTCACCCTGCAGGCGACCTTGCCAATTAGGGAACCGGACTCGTTATGTTGCATTTTGCGCAAAAGTTAACTTTTTGAGTCACCCACGCATTTTTAACAAACCCGAAAGTGACCTGATATCAAGTAGATATAAACGTTAAAAGTGTACCGTTTACGCGACCCTAAAATTGAACAAAGTAATTTAACTCTTTCCACATGTGTGTCGACGTCCCCCGCAAAAATGCAAAGGTATCACACCCACATAGTCCACATTTATAACAACCAAGCACACACGCCACAAGTTTCACCAGCACAACCTCTACACATATAACACAACCAAACCTTCCACGCGTATCACAATAACAACCTCCACGTGTAGAACAACCACACCTACCTCATTGCCACAACCACATCGTCCACAAGTATCATAACCGTGCTTTATTTGGATACGTGAGGAGGATGTGGTTTTCATATATGTAGCGTGCTTGGTTGTTATATGTATGAAGGGTGTGGTTGTGATGTACATGTGACCTGCTATGTTGATATACGTATAGAGCATGTGGTTTTCATATATGTGGCGTGCTTGGTTGTTATATGTATGAAGGGTGTGGTTGTGATGTACATGTGACGTGCTATGTTGATATACGTATAGAGCACGTGGTTTTGATATATATGACGTGCTTGGTTGTTATATGCATGGAGGGTGTGGTTGTGATACATGTGACGTGCTATGTTGATATACGTATAGAGCACGTGGTTTTGATATATGTGACGTGCTTGGTTGTTATATGTATGGAGGGTGTGGTTGTGATACATGTGACGTGCTATGTTGATATACGTATAGAGGATGTGGTTTTGATATATGTGACGTGCTTGGTTGTTATATGTATGGAGGGTGTGGTTGTGATACATGTGACGTGCTATGTTGATATACGTATAGAGCATGTGGTTTTGATATATGAGACGTGCTAGGTTGTGATATGTATGGAGGGTGTGGTTGTGATACATGTGACGTGCTATGTTGATATACGTATAGAGGATGTGTTTTGATATATGTGACGTACCTGGTTGTTATATGCATGGAGGGTGTGGTTGTGATTGACATGTGACCTGCTATGTTGAAAGACGTATAGAGGATGTGTTTTTGATATATGTGACGTGCTTGGTTGCGATATGTATGGAGGGTGTGGTTGTGATGTGCATGTGACCTGCTATGTTGATATACATATAGAGGATGTGGTTTTGATATATGTGACGTGCTAGGTTGTGATATGCATGGAGGGTGTGGTTGTGATGTACATGTGACCTGCTATGTTGATATACGTATAGAGGATGTGGTTTTTATATATGTGAAGTGCTAGGTTGTGATATGCATGGCGGGTGTGGTTGTGATGTACATGTGACCTGCTATGTTGATATACGTATAGAGCACGTGGTTTTGATATATGTGGCGTGCTTGGTTGTGATATGTATTGAGAGTGTACATAGTTGTGATACATGTGACCTGCTATGTTGATATACGTATAGAGCACGTGGTTTTGATATATATGTGGCGTGCTTGGTTGTTATATGTATGGAGGTCGTGGTTGTGTGAGGATGTGGTTTTAATGGACGGTGTTGTAACATGTTTGGAGATTGTGGTGTGCGTGTGTGGATGTAATGCATGTGGATGGTGTGGCGTTTGGTTTTCTTGGATTACGTTCTGACTCTCCTGAAGCTTCTCCGAAATGAATTTAAAAATAATTTCTCTGAATACGCCAGCATATTCAAAAGTCGTAATTACCAGAAAAAGTGGAAAATACCAAAAATAAAAGGGGTTACTCCAAATTTTAAAACAGAAAATTCCACATAATTTTTTTTCTTCAAAAGGTAGTAATAACCGGAGTGGCAATTACCAGAGAAAAGTGGTAATTACCATTTTGATAGAGAAATACCAAAAAAACATCTTGAGCCCTCTGCTCTGGGCTCTGGTCACATTTCTCGCTGATTGGATGATGCAAACACCCTGAGAGAAGTTAAACTCAAGAATCTTCGTGCAAGGTGAAGTATGCGTGGAATTCGTTCTTCTTGCCATGTTCTTCTCACGAAGGTGTCTTGCACGAATTATATATGATCAATGGACAGTTATGTCTTTAATTGTTGATATGAGAGTTTCAATATGAAATAAACGGTAAATATATGCTCGTTTCCGCCCTGTGTATGACAAACAGTAACCCATGCCTTGGTTGATATGTCGGTATGTGTTGATATAATCGGTTACATTTCATTTTTTAAATCTAGGCAATGGTTAGATAATGTTTAGTCCTTCTAATTTCGCAATAAATACAGTATACACATATCTTTATTCAAATTTCTATTTTGTTTTGTTATTTGGATATCAAACAGAAGCAATTAAATCGGTTGCAGAATTGTCTTATTGCGAGAGCTACCCCTTAATTTAGTGTAGTGATTTCTCCGTAGTCATAATTGTGTTTATGGTGATGGGAACCCGGATGCTGACTGAAACCAGAAAACGTATTCCTTGAACGTCGGATTCCCATGTTATCTGGTTCTTGAGATATGTAGAATAATGAAGGATCTATATCGTAAACGCTTCGCAAAGACGAAAACCAACTCAGAGTGACATATCAAGAGTTTCCGAGTAATATTAATTAAAAGATGTTTTAAACGACCGGCCTGATGCATATTAATAGGACTGGATAACGAAAATGGTATATTCAGCGTTATTGGTTTCTTTCTGATGTTAATCGAAATTCATATGAAAACTTAAAACGAGTTTCAGAGTGATATTTAGACTAAAATTTAGTCTATGAAATATTTTAATAATTTACTGTTCCTTATTCCATAATATTATTTTCTTCGGGCTCTTAACGTATTTGCAGTCAAATATAGACTTACTGAATGAGGACCTAAACTGTATTAAGGCTCCTATTTGAAACACAGTAATGCAGCACGACAAAGTACAACACACAAACTGTCCGGGGAAGCGGCATACCTTTGTTCTATAAATGGCAACACATCGTACGCGCGTACTCAAGATAAGACTCGTGCCAATGCAGATGTAAATATGTTAATTTTATAGGTAAAAAAAGGTATAGATTATAACACAGTTATATACTTACAGAAATCTAAACAGATTTTGGATCTTTTCGTCTGAAGAATGAAATTACATTATAAGCGGACTTGAGTTCTACTTTTCATTTCATTTACTCATTGGAGTTACCATGCACATTCTGTTGTGTGTATCTATAAATACACGTAGGCCTATTGATTCAGAGGACTAATAAACACGTAGTTGGAAGATTTATTCTGCAGATACCCAGTAGCAGTGTTGCAATCACGACCTCCACGTTCGTAGTTAACTGGGGTATCGAAGCGGAACTGTAAGGCGAACCGGGTACCGAACCTGTTTGTTATTGACCTGAGGTTAGCCCGGACCCGGTAGCATACGTTTGTACCCACACACTATCCACATCCAACACACGCTTCCGAAGCTTCATCCAGGTAGGTTCAGTTTACTCAATGCGATGTATTTCATAAGAAGTGCAACGTTTTTCTTATTCCAATATTTCCGCAGCTGTGTAATGGTAAAGCTATAGGACGACTCGATAACCGTCAAAGGCTTCTATTCAATACGCAGTCAGGGAGCGGGATGCCGGGTTTTTCAGTCTGTGTATATCTTTCTTCCACGCATAGTTAAAATAGTACTACCAGTATCTAAATATACATTGTGAATGTGCTGCCCGTGTATGTGTTTAGTACAGGCCGGAGTTTTCAGAATCGGTTATGTCTACAAAACAACTTGACTAATCATAACATGAGCTGTGACAAATGTTTCTACAAATAGCCATGACTGTAAACATATCGTTTCTTACATAGTGCCTCATAGTCACAAGTGTGTGACATGCCTCTGTGTAGTGGAATTCCCAACAAGAACGTAGCTTCGATATCCATCCAACCACAGAATCACCTACTATAGTCTGCACACTGCTCTACTGCATTCCATGTCGTTCTTCCACGAAAATAAGTCGCGTTAGATCACCCTCGTCCCCGGCGTCAGTTCACGACCATGCTCGATATAATAAGATATTTGCAAGATGAATTATCCTTCGGTCAAAACCAAAGAAACGATAACAAAAAGCTGTCTTAAAATACATGAAGTGGTTTAGGTATTTTTCATACGGTACTACCTGCTCTCTCAGTTGTTCATTTAAGCCTACTTGTACATGCAATCACGTGTTCAAATATAGCCTTGACAGCTTCACGAGAGCATCCTCCGTAAGTAGATACATGCAGTAAGTAAGTAAGTGTGTTCCTCCTGATACCTACCGCATAATAATAGGTATATCATTTGTATTTGTAACCATGCATTGAATCATCACATGAAAATCCAACCATTACCATTAAACCAGTATGCTATTATTGACAAAATCTACTGCTTTTATCAATATGCAGACATCTGGGGAAGCAGAGAAAAAAAGCAAAAACGTCCTTCACACTGTTATAATATCAAGTTAACAGTAGACTTAGAGTAGCATTAGAAACGACCAACATGCAAAGCTATCACGTTTGTCTAAACGTATCTACACAGAGTATGTTGTTGGAGTGAAAGATGTCAAAAATCATAAATGATGATAGGTTATCGACAAGTATTGTTTGTTTAAAAAAATCATAATTATAATGCTTATCAGTTCAGTATAGTGACAATGAACGGGTTGAAGTCGTTATTTGTGATGGAAAACCGGACAGTGGCGCGCGCAAATGATTCAAACGTAATTTTGGAAATTTATTTAAAGCTTACATAAAGACAAAAATAGGTTGTCATTGTCAAGTAGGTCATTTAACTTATATAATTCTAATTTTAGCTTAAAGTTACATGGTTCCACCGTTACCAATTCGAATTATAACCATACGAGAAACTGAAACTAGAGGAAACCAAGGACGTGTAAAGCCTATATAAATCCTTGAGGAAACTAATTCGATAAGAATTTAGGCATTGGAGCTGCAACAATAAACGAACATCTTTACTAGAATGGTGTGTACATGTAAATCACTGTATTTTCGAGAATTTACAAGACGAGTGGTTTCTCAGAAGATCTATATACCGTAGCTGTGTGATAATATTTACGGAAAGTTAAATGGTATACATTTTTATTTGTCGTTTTGAAAACGCAACCTGATTGTTCACGAAATTTCAGAAAATGCTATGATTTTCAGTTGTATAACATAATATAATGTATAACACTATACTTCCTATGTAGATAGATATTTTGTGTGAATATCTATATCTTTTGTTCTTGACAGGTGCTAACAGATTGAAAGAAGTTCGAGATAAGGTCAAGGTAAACCCAGGTGTGTGGACTACCCTACGTAGACGACTTTACTCATTAAATTGATTTCATTCAACTGTAACTTATAACTCTGAAGCTATTATGTAGTGTACTTAATCAACTTAATCAACTTAATTAACTTAATCAACCCCAAGGGATAATGATAAAGCAAAACGTGAGTCACAGTGCGGCTTGTGAAAGGTTTGATATCTTTATAAATGACACCTTTATTTGACAACTAGAATTCGAATCTGCATATTCTTGTGGCTCAATGTTTATTATTCTCAAACGTGATTCGACTGACACATTATCAACTGACATTGATTGTAACTAACAATTGGTGAGGATTGTATTTTTGTAAATTATTTTTTTTGCTCTGTGATGAAATCAATGTTACATACTTTCATTGAGTATGGTTTCTTGATTGGTCACGTATCGGCTATGATCTCTTAAATTATCGTTTGAATCTTATCTGAAAAAATATTTTCTGTGAATTTACATTGAAATTAATCAGTTGTGAAACTAATATACCGTTACAAAAAAATGCTCAGTATTATTTTTGTAATTAATTCTAACTTCTTTCAGTATGTTCGACTATTTCGACAGCGATTGCAATGGCTTTTCCCATAAGCATGATTGCAATGGGTAAGTACAACTTTAATCTTTAAATATAAGGGACTTGACACTTCTACGCGTTTGGTTACACATACAAGAACGATCTTTGGCTGTATTTGAAGTATGGATCACCCTGCTTTTACAATGCAAACATATACAAGTACATGTCAGTTTACAAAGAAGCCTAGATTAAGGGGGTGTAACTATTCATAACGCTGTAACTTAATGACTTGACCATGACGTTGTTGTTAACATCATTATTTTACAGGTGCTCTGAACCTGTACGTATGTCCTGCAGAGCGCTATATCCCCATCTACCTGCTTGTTAACGGCGCATTCACCTGTCTCCTCATGCTTCTGTCTCTCATGTCTACCTGGTCACAGGACGAGGACGGGAAGTCACCTGTTGTCTTCAAAGTGTTGAACGTGCCCACATCTCTCTTCCTCCTCGCCTGGTTTATTGCAGGTAAAACTTTATGTGCTTCTTTCATTGTTTTCCCACCAAATTAATTGATTGATATAATAAAATATTCATTATGATATGACATCACCATTCAAATAATTGCATTTTTCAGTTCTTTCAAATTTGATTCTATTCTTTAAAAACAATATATTAGTTTGATATACATTACAGCTGACAAATTTAAGAATCGATTGATATAAATTTATTTATTCATCAAAATTGTCTCATGATAAGATATTCATCTGAAAAGGCAATTAAGTTCACTTTAAATCTTGTTATTATTATAAAACTATGATAGAAAAACTAGTCTTCAGTTTTCAACACGTGGTGTCCTATATGCATATATGTAGGTCCGGGCATTATTGAAACCCTCGTGTAAACCTATATGGGACAAGATCGTTCACGGTCATTAAACCTGATGGAAAGACAAGGGCAGTCCGGAATATTGAAAGAAATAAGGAAAATTATTCAACAAATGTATATATGTAACTTAATCGTTTACAAACGAAGAAAATTATAAAGCAAAAGCAGATATAAGCATGTTTGATCTCATCTCTACCCCAGGTAACGTGTGGGTGTACGGACTGCACGGCAAGTATTCCACGTCTTCTGCCGCCTCCAACTACTGCGACAACACGCTGTACCTGTTCGCCTTCTGGTCCATCACCATCACCTACATCATCGTCGGCCTCCTCATCCTCCTGTCCTGTCTCTGCTGTGTCTGTTTGTGCTGCGTCAGCAAGAAGGTCGCACAGCAGCAGGACTGATAGATCATCAGAACAGTTTTTGAACATAGTGCATCAAAGAGCTCATTGGTAAATGATGGTAGATTTCAAATGAGACCCATTCCTTTCGTTCATCGTTTGACCCTATAATCTAGAACTCGATGTGGTTGTTCGATAAATCAGCGTCCCGATATATGAATTTAACCTTTGGATTTTTATTTGCCAAAGGACATATGAAAGGCAAACGAAGGAACGAGTTTTCTTAGCGGCATTGTAGAAGTTGGAATGTTACTTATTTTATCTTTAAGCAATCGTTGTTGTCAAGGAGGGGCTCCTTTTACGGCTCTTCGGGAGATACAGTATATTTCAGCACTTAATTGATTAGGAGTAAAACAGATTTGTTATGATTCTTTTTAATTTTCTGCCTAAAGCAATTATAAGTAGTTCCAGAAAAACTGAAAGATAGTTTCGGTCAATCTTCTGCAATTGACGGTGTTCAAGTCACGCCTTCTTCCTCAACAAAGCACAACGAACACGTTTAGGTATTTATGTTAGTTGAACAGACAGGTGTAACCTTTCATTGGAAGTAAATTTTACACATAAAAGTTTTTCTCAGTTCTCAATGGTCTGACGAAATCAAAAGAGGCTCATCCCAAACAGCTTAATACAAATATTTGTTACACTTCTAAAGACATTATCTCCGAAAAAAATGTTATCTGGAATCGTTTTCAAGGAAGAACAGCGAATTCCGACGATCTAAACCAAAAGAAATAAAGATTAATCTCATGATTTATTTCTCATAAGTGCCTTTATTGAATTTAGGTTGTATATATATTACTTCAAAGATTTATCAGAGATCCATAAAACCTAAAAAATCTTGGACATTAATTTCTACATGTTAAATGTAACATTTGTTTACATTGAATGTGCTGTAAACCATTTGTGCATATCATAATATATCATCATATATGTGTATAAATTGTAATAAGTCGCGTGTCATATTTCGTATAAAACACTAGGCCTATATATACTTGAACTATTAAATGACAAGCCTCTGTAACACATGTTTACAACAAGTCATTATTTCCTGTAGTTATCAAATTGAAATGAGATTAAAGATTCAAACACATTTAGGTTGTTATACCACTAAAAGGTACTGTCTCATATGATGCAAAAGTTTTGTGATTGACGTTAATTTTTCTTCTCCTGCAATATTTACAATTATAAGCTTTTTAGAATCTCCTTTACCCTTTAGGAGCCTCCTTTCACAAGATAACCTGAACTAAGGTTAACCTTAACTCCCATACTAATAAACTATAAGTACATTTTTAATAAACTATTGTCTGTCAGTCTGTCCCATTCTTTAACATTGCACTAAGGTTACCTTAAGGAGTTACGATCACCTTAGGGCTTTGACGGGGCCCATCTTCACCCCGCCATAGTGAAAAGGTATTAAGATAATACACAATATAGAGTTGGAAATTATTTCGTTTCGCCGTGAAGTCGTGAAGATGACAGGGACGTTACTTGTATCAAGGTGAAACTTTATGAAAACAGCTACTGAAAACTCGGTACAAATTCAATATTCATATCTATGTTTGTTTTTTACCATCTCATGGATTGAAAATAAATAGAATGCTGTGAAAATATCGTAGAAAACTTTTCCCCTATATCGTATTATACTTCAGTAACCCATTTCATGACATCGTTGTGTAAGATAAGATAAGATAAGATAATTCTTTTTTGAGCAAGAATTCAAAAGTATATACATAATATTATAAATAAATACAAAACATATATACAAATATTTACAAGTGAACAAATAGTGTGATAGTGAGCCATTAACGATGATTAAGAATTGAAATAGACAAGGGCACAAATAAAGTTTTGGCGTTTGCTTTTGCACGATGTATGTCATGCAAGCCTGTCGAAAGACAACTGACAGCTCGCTATGGTGGTATGTTTAGGAAAATCGTTTGTTACTGAAGGTAATGAACCTTTGGTTTTCAAAGTCATTTATACCAACCAAATGGGAATCACCGAATATGATGTTTCAATGAAATAAAAAAGAATAGATTCAAATCAAAGCGTATCCGGCATTGCGAGGTTTCGATCCGAATCGCGAATTAATACCTTTGAATTGTCATTCTACCGAATTGTTTAGCAAAATAAATATACCTTACACTAACAGCCACAACTTCTCGATATAGGTACACTATTTATGGAGTCTTACATACCCGCTATGTGACTCCAACAACTTAAGGAGTGTCTCAATAAATATTTATATCGTTTATAATCATAATCATGATGACATGCAGGGGCTTTAACATTCAAAACAGATCAAATAATCTTCATGTGAACCAAGATCATATAGTGACTTTTAAAACTAAACTTGAGCAATATATCTGCAAATTTCGCAATGTCGCATCGTAGGCGTAGTAGTTGTGAGGTGCGTAATGTTTTTAAAAACTTAAATTACGGCGTGTCGGGCTTGTGTTACGGTGTTGCACAATGCCTCAAATGGTATATACATAATATAGTTTAAACATTCCGTGAGGCTGACGGTGTAGGCGATCTCAGATATCTGATCTTGTAGGACAGACACTTAAACAGCTAAGTCACTCACCCTGCAGGCGACCTTGCCAATTAAGGAACCGGACTCGTTATGTTGCATTTTGCGCAAAAGTTAACTTTTTGAGTCACCCACGCATTTTTAACAAACCCGAAAGTGACCTGATATCAAGTATATATAAACGTTAAAAGTGTACCGTTTACGCGACCCTAAAATTGAACAAAGTAATTTAACTCTTTCCACATGTGTGTCGACGTCCCCCGCAAAAATGCAAAGGTATCACACCCACATAGTCCACATTTATAACAACCAAGCACACACGCCACAAGTTTCACCAGCACAACCTCTACACATATAACACAACCAAACCTTCCACGCGTATCACAATAACAACCTCCACATGTAGAACAACCACACGTACCTCATTGCCACAACCACATCGTCCACAAGTATCATAACCGTGCTTTCTTTGGATACGTGAGGAGGATGTGGTTTTCATATATGTAGCGTGCTTGGTTGTTATATGTATGAAGGGTGTGGTTGTGATGTACATGTGACCTGCTATGTTGATATACGTATAGAGCATGTGGTTTTCATATATGTAGCGTGCTTGGTTGTTATATGTATGAAGGGTGTGGTTGTGATGTACATGTGACGTGCTATGTTGATATACGTATAGAGCACGTGGTTTTGATATATATGACGTGCTTGGTTGTTATATGCATGGAGGGTGTGGTTGTGATACATGTGACGTGCTATGTTGATATACGTATAGAGCATGTGGTTTTGATATATGTGACGTGCTTGGTTGTTATATGTATGGAGGGTGTGGTTGTGATACATGTGACGTGCTATGTTGATATACGTATAGAGGATGTGTTTTGATATATGTGACGTACCTGGTTGTTATATGCATGGAGGGTGTGGTTGTGATTGACATGTGACGTGCTATGTTGAAAGACGTATAGAGGATGTGTTTTTGATATATGTGACGTGCTTGGTTGCGATATGTATGGAGGGTGTGGTTGTGATGTGCATGTGACCTGCTATGTTGATATACATATAGAGGATGTGGTTTTGATATATGTGACGTGCTTGGTTGTTATATGTATGAAGGGTGTGGTTGTGATGTACATGTGGCGTGCTATGTTGATATACGTATAGAGCACGTGGTTTTGATATATATGACGTGCTTGGTTGTTATATGCATGGAGGGAGTGGTTGTGATACATGTGACGTGCTATGTTGATATACGTATAGAGCACGTGGTTTTGATATATGTGACGTGCTTGGTTGTTATATGTATGGAGGGTGTGGTTGTGATACATGTGACGTGCTATGTTGATATACGTATAGAGGATGTGTTTTGATATATGTGACGTACCTGGTTGTTATATGCATGGAGGGTGTGGTTGTGATTGACATGTGACCTGCTATGTTGAAAGACGTATAGAGGATGTGTTTTTGATAAATGTGACGTGCTTGGTTGCGATATGTATGGAGGGTGTGGTTGTGATGTGCATGTGACCTGCTATGTTGATATACATATAGAGGATGTGGTTTTGATATATGTGAAGTGCTAGGTTGTGATATGCATGGAGGGTGTGGTTGTGATGTACATGTGACCTGCTATGTTGATATACGTATAGAGGATGTGGTTTTTATATATGTGAAGTGCTAGGTTGTGATATGCATGGCGGGTGTGGTTGTGATGTACATGTGACCTGCTATGTTGATATACGTATAGAGCACGTGGTTTTAATATATGTGGCGTGCTTGGTTGTGATATGTATTGAGAGTGTACATAGTTGTGATACATGTGACCTGCTATGTTGATATACGTATAGAGCACGTGGTTTTGATATATATGTGGCGTGCTTGGTTGTTATATGTATGGAGGTCGTGGTTGTGTGAGGATGTGGTTTTAATGGACGGTGTTGTAACATGTTTGGAGATTGTGGTGTGCGTGTGTGGATGTAATGCATGTGGATGGTGTGGCGTTTGGTTTTCTTGGATTACGTTCTGACTCTCCTGAAGCTTCTCCGAAATGAATTTAAAAATAATTTCTCTGAATACGCCAGCATATTCAAAAGTCGTAATTACCAGAAAAAGTGGAAAATACCAAAAATAAAAGGGGTTACTCCAAATTTTAAAACAGAAAATTCCACATAATTTTTTTTCTTCAAAAGGTAGTAATAACCGGAGTGGCAATTACCAGAGAAAAGTGGTAATTACCATTTTGATAGAGAAATACCAAAAAAACATCTTGAGCCCTCTGCTCTGGGCATCTCGTACATCAGCTGTCACATTTCTCGCTGATTGGATGATGCAAACACCCTGAGAGAAGTTAAACTCAAGAATCTTCGTGCAAGGTGAAGTATGCGTGGAATTCGTTCTTCTTACCATGTTCTTCTCACGAAGGTGTCTTGCACGAATTATATATGATCAATGGACAGTTATGTTTTTAATTGTTGATATGAGAGTTTCAATATGAAATAAACTGTAAATATGCTCGTTTCCGCCCTGTGTATGACAAACAGTAACCCATGCCTTGGTTGATATGTCGGTATGTGTTGATATAATCGGTTACATTTCATTTTTTAAATCTAGGCAATGGTTAGATAATGTTTAGTCCTTCTAATTTCGCAATAAATACAGTATACACATATCTTTATTCAAATTTCTAAAATTTTTGTTATTCGGATATCAAACAGAAGCAAATCGGTTGCTTAATTGTCTAATTGCGAGAGCTACCCCTTGATTTAGTGTAGTGATTTCTCCGTAGTCATAATTGTGTTTATGGTGATGGGAACCAGAAAACCAGAAAACGTATTCCCTTGAACGTCGAATTCCCATGTTATCTGGTTCTTGAGATATGTAGAATAATGAAGGATATATATCGTAAACGCTTCGCAAAGACGAAAACCAACTCAGAACGACATATCAAGAGTTTCCGAGAAATATTAATTGAAAGATGTGTTAGTTTAAACAACCGGCCAGATGCATATTAATGGGTCTGAGTAACGGAAATGGTATATTCAGCATTATGGGTTTCTTTCTGATTTTAATCGAAATTCATATGAAGTCTTTCAGAGTTTCAGAGTGATATTTAGACTAAAATTTAGTCTATGAAATATTTTAATAATTTACTGTTCCTTATTCCATAATATTATTTTCTTCGGGCTCTTAACGCATTTGCAGTCAAATCTAGACTTTCTGAATGAGGACCTAAACTGTATTAAGGCTCCTATTTGAAACACAGTAATGCAGCACGACAAAGTACAACACACAAACTGTCCGGGGAAGCGGCATACCTTTGTTCTATAAATAGCAACACATCGTACGCGCGTACTCAAGATAGACTCGTGCCAATGCAGATGTAAATATGTTAATTTTATAGGTAAAAAAAGGTATAGATTATAACACAGTTATATACTTACAGAAATCTAAACAGATTTTGGATCTTTTCGTCTGAAGAATGAAATTACATTATAAGCGGACTTGAGTTCTACTTTTCATTTCATTTACTCATTGGAGTTACCATGCACATTCTGTTGTGTGTATCTATAAATACACGTAGGCCTATTGATTCAGAGGACTAATAAACACGTAGTTGGAAGATTTATTCTGCAGATACCCAGTAGCAGTGTTGCAATCACGACCTCCACGTTCGTAGTTAACTGGGGTATCGAAGCGGAACTGTAAGGCGAACCGGGTACCGAACCTGTTTGTTATTGACCTGAGGTTAGCCCGGACCCGGTAGTTTGTACCCATGTATGTGTACAGTACAGGCCGGAGTTTTCAGAATCGGTTACGTCTACAAAACAACTTGACTAATCATAACATGAGCTGTGACAAATGTTTCTACAAATAGCCATGACTGTAAACATATCGTTTCTTACATAGTGCCTCATAGTCACAAGTGTGTGACATGCCTCTGTGTAGTGGAATTCCCAACAAGAACGTAGCTTCGATATCCATCCAACCACAGAATCACCTACTATAGTCTGCACACTGCTCTACTGCATTCCATGTCGTTCTTCCACGAAAATAAGTCGCGTTAGATCACCCTCGTCCCCGGCGTCAGTTCACGACCATACTCGATATAATAAGATATTTGCAAGATGAATTATCCTTCGGTCAAAACCAAAGAAACGATAACAAAAAGCTGTCTTAAAATACATGAAGTGGTTTAGGTATTTTTCATACGGTACTACCTGCTCTCTCAGTTGTTCATTTAAGCCTACTTGTACATGCAATCACGTGTTCAAATATAGCCTTGACAGCTTCACGAGAGCATCCTCCGTAAGTAGATACATGCAGTAAGTAAGTAAGTGTGTTCCTCCTGATACCTACCGCATAATAATAGGTATACCATTTGTATTTGTAACCATACATTGAATCATCACATGAAAATCCAACCATTACCATTAAACCAGTATGCTATTATTGACAAAATCTACTGCTTTTATCAATATGCAGACATCTGGGGAAGCAGAGAAAAAAAAGCAAAAACGTCCTTCACACTGTTATAATATCAAGTTAACAGTAGACTTAGAGTAGCATTAGAAACGACCAACATGCAAAGCTATCACGTTTGTCTAAACGTATCTCTTAAAGGGACACAGAGTATGTTGTTGGAGTGAAAGATGTCAAAAATCATAAATGATGATAGGTTATCGACAAGTATTGTTTGTTTAAAAAAATCATAATTATAATGCTTATCAGTTCAGTATAGTGACAATGAACGGGTTGAAGTCGTTATTTGTGATGGAAAACCGGACAGTGGCGCGCGCAAATGATTCAAACGTAATTTTGGAAATTCATTTAAAGCTTACATAAAGACAAAAATAGGTTGTCATTGTCAAGTAGGTCATTTAACTTATATAATTCTAATTAGACACAGAATTTTGACGTTTATAGAGCCGATTTCCGATTATCATTGAAAACAAGAAAATATCATAATTTTGGCATTTTAGAGAAAAAGATGAAAGCGATTTGAACTTAACTTAGATCATAAGTTATTTTGGCTTATGCAAAATCATGAACATACTCTGTGTCACTTTACTTACAATGTATACTTTAATGCATCTAAATTATATGGCAAGACAACTACATTGATATTACGTCAGTTTGATTCAAAGATGTCTCTGTGTCTGTCCGGCTCCCTTCGATTTGAGACATGTACATTAAAGAACATTACCTTAAGAACCATAATCTTTATAAATTTATAATTTTGCTTAAATCTACTAGCAATATTAGTGATGAAAATCTGTCAATGTTTTGCATCATGCCTTTATATTAAGAATTTTTTTATCTCTACTGTTCAATATGCCTGTATATACATGTAATATATGCCTTTTGTCTATTTTAGTGCAAATAAAGATAGATTTACTGATTGGAATATCTAAAACCTTTATCAACACTAAAAGTTGAAAGTTATAGTCATATATCTGAATGGTGAAGAAAAAAACCGTGGTTCTAGTCAAATTATTTTTACAAATAAGCCTTTTGCGTTCACCATGTGTCATCTGAAAGATGCGTTGTTTGTTGTGATTATAACACATGTGAGATGTAAACTTAGATTATTAGTGACAGGAACCTAGTGCGGCGTCTCTTGATGGTGATCGATAGATCGATACAGAACAACAAAGGATGTTCATTATCACCTATCTCGGAGTTGGTGACAGGTTGAATGCTGATTCATAAGGCAAATTTATAGAGCACATGTGTTTAAGCGTGTTTACACATGAAAATATATAGTAAGCAAAAGTTCTCAGTATAAAAATCGGAAATTATTTTAGTTTGCCGTAAGCAAAGTAAATATGTAAAATTCAATGTTAAATGGTTATTGTAAGAGATGATAAATAGATATGTAATTAACCTTTAAGAAAGATCATCTTCAGTTTGTCGTTTTTAAGAATATGTATAAAGAAAGTGACACAAGCATACCATGACGCTGACAATACTATTCTGCATTATCGATGTCATCAACTAACATCGATTTCTCATCTAGCCATTGGACTGTGTTTTTGTGGGTGTTGAGAAAAAAAACCCGACAATCTTTCACTATATTTTTGTTTCAAAAATCTGAATCATAGAAAATAGAATTACGCATAAGAGAGACGCCCATTCATTGCCTGATGACCGGATGTATTTAACCATTGGTAATAAACTATTTATATTGAATGGGATGTTCCAGCAGGGGTATTGTATTGTGTAAGACATCAATGTGACCTGCGTTGAACTGGAATCCAAGTAAAACTTGTTAACCGTTTCCTTTTCATCATGTTATGACACTGTTACCCAACACCTCAAGCAAAGAGAGCTCGGTGGAATTGGGCGGAAAGGATTAGGCCGGAGGGATAACATTCCATGGTATTGTTATATTTAGATATATTGAATGGTGCTTACCTTAGTAGAGCTAAAATAGTCCAAATCAGACTTGATTAACACAATGTTATGATTAAGGCTTGGACACATTTTAGGTTAAGACATTATGAAGGACTAAATACGGCATGTGCACCCGCCTTACCCACCGCACACACACCCGCCCTACCCACCTCACACCTGGCCCACACAGCTTTTCTTTTATATATTGAGTTTTAGATCATTCTGTCACACGAAATGGTCACAACAACTGTTGTTTACATAAATGCTGTTGTAAAGAGAGCAATCGTTATATACTTGAAACCGTCATGTAAGAACCTATGTCGAGTATATTGTTTAAGTAATAACATGGAATAACCGAAATTGGTTTGTACAAATCCTCATTTATTCTTTAATATCAATTTCTAGAATATATCCAAGTGATCAAATATATATTCATATCCACATGAACATTGTTAGGCTGTCGGCATTACTGGAAAATAGTTTTCCACATCAAGTGAGAGCAACCAAACATCGAGGCAAATAAACAATAACTGTACATATTCCAACTATCTTGAATATCATCAGATGATGTTGATTAACAGGTAAAACTGCGACATGTTTTCATTATATATAAATTGGTAGAAATACTTCACATTGAAAGAAACTAAGTATAATGATCGCAGATTTCATTACATATGAATTGGAAGAGATACTTCACATTGAAAGAAACTAAGTATAATGAATGCAGATTTCATTACATATGAATTGGAAGAAATACTTCACATTGAAAGAAACTAAGTATAATGAATGCAGATTTCATTACATATGAATTGGAAGAAATACTTAACATTGAAAGAAACTAAGTATAATGAATGCAGATTTCATTACATATGAATTGGAAGAAATACTTAACATTGAAAGAAAGTGAGTATAATGATCGCAGATTTCATTAAATATGAATTGGAAGAAAAACTTCACATTGAAAGAAACTGGGTACAATGAACGCAGTTTGCTTGTTGGTTGCGAAATGTGAAAGGTAGTCACACATGATATGCCCTGCCCATCCTGAAGGTGGAGTCGGTGAACTGTGGTAGTTTCGATTGCGAAACACCTGTATATGAGGTTGTAAGGAGTGGTGACATTGAGCCGTGAACGAGTGAGTACAGCAAATCACATGATGAAAGATACGACGAAAATTGAGAAACAACAAAAAATGATTATTTTATTCTACCATCAACCTTTTCATAATTCGCATGTGGGATACAAGTATGTACGAAATCTCTCACAATTTTTTTAAATATAATTTTTTTTACTTATGATAACCATCACTTTCTTTCTGGTGATGTAAAGAATACAGACCTGAGAGTTACTAATACAAAAATGTTGACAGAATTTACTGTAGACCTACAGTTTTAGGAAAAGTCTATTGTGCATTTAGGCACGCTTTTCCAGTTCGAATTGGCTGTTTTAAGGCCTAGAGGGCATAGGCATTCACTTTATCTTTCTATCGATGCTACGAAATACTTACGATTTTTGGCCCGCAATCAAACTGAATTTTAGACGACTGCTGTCGGCTTAGAAATATAAAAGATCTATGGTCAACTGTACACAAAACGGAAGAATTATGGACAGTTGAAAACAGCTAACCTAGTAATGTGTACATTTTTTAAAAATTTACCTGAACTCTTAACTGAGAATTTGATATTCACCTTATGAAGCGATCATATCTGTTTTGTACAAGATTTTAGCATACACTTCAATGTTTCAGGAAACCTCTCATTACGACGGTATTCGATCCCGCTACTACTATTAAGGTGGTCAAAAGTTTCAGTTTCGACTACCAAGCTCTGTGAATAAGCGGAATCAGTCATGGCGGGTAAGCATTATCATGTATCTGTCGGTAAATATTCAACATTTGGATGAGTTTTTCACCAGAGATGTTAAAGCTATGTTTAAATGTTGTAATTAGAAAACTGTAATACGTGAAGGCCCAAATACACACTTAGCGAAGTAAATTGGAACATTTTAAGACATATAAGCTTAGATAGGAGTCAAAGTGGTGCAGATCTCTCAGTCGTTACGGTTATTCCAGAATGTTGTTTCCCTATTTTGTTTCATTGACACTGTTTTGTTCTCCCAGATTATTACCAGAAATACTCCGAACAGACCAAGGAAGTTGGACCCCGTAAGTATTTTTGAAGATATCTTGGACACAATGTGACAAAACCTAAATATTTAAAAAAAGCAAAACGGCATATATACTTCTATGCGTCTAAAATGTGTTATATGCTGAAGCTTGAAGAAGTGATGTTTTCCGATGTGTGTTTGAGTGATGTTCCGATGTATGTTAGATTGATGTTCCGATGTGTGTTTGATTGATGTTCCGATGTGTGTTTGAGTGATGTTCCGATATGTGTTTGAGTGATGTTCCGATGTGTGTTAGAGTGATGTTCCGATGTGTGCTTGAGTGATGTTCCGATGTGTGTTTGAGTGATGTTCCGATGTGTGTTTGAGTGATGTTCCGATGTGTGTTTGAGTGATGTTCCGATGTGTGTTTGAGTGATGTTCCGATGTGTGTTTGAGTTTGGGTTGTTTTGTGTTCTTTCAGTGCGTTTAAACGTGGTTTTAATGCGCTTGGTGATGTCATGGCGTTATTTGTTGAACGTTATGATGTATGGTGCTATGGCGGTTTATATGGTATGTTAAGGTTATTGGATTGTACAGGGTGGTTATTTTTGTTATCGTGCTATTATGATGATACTCTCATTCTACTTGCAGGGGCCTGCAGTATTGGCACCGTGATAGGGTTGGCTCTCCCCATTGCCATGATTGTGATGGGTGAGTTACATTACTGGCACAACATGGACCGCAACCCTTCTGGAAATATTTGATAATTCACAATTGGTCTCATATCATCTGATCATGTCCAGATCATGCATTGAATTATACAATTATTCAATTAATATTTGGCAAAATTGTTTTTCGTTGAGACCAATCCAGTACAATGGTTGTATCCAAACTATAGGGATGGTATAAACAGTCATAATAACAGATGAAGAAGATGTAGTTTAACAAAATGAAAAGTAGTGATACATTTTCTAATTATCGTTTCATAAATATCCAGTACAATACTATATTAACAAATGATTATTCCTATATGCATGCCACATCTCCAAGATAATTTTAATGTATATCAATACGAGCACTTCGTAAATCATACAACACTAAAAAGCAACTGTCACCTGTATTCAAACGCTCCACAGGTGCGATTCACTTGGACAACTGCCCGGCCGAGCGCTACATCCCCATCTACCTGATAGTTTCCGGATGTTTCTCCATAGCGCTGGCGGTGTTACGGGTGATGGGGACCTGGATGCAGGACGAGGAGGGGAAGAAACCCAAGGCTATCGAGAGTCTCTCCGGGTTCATGAGTCTCTTCATGTTTGCCTGGTTCATCGCTGGCAAGTAACACTTGATTGGTCAATAGCACTTTTTAAAAAAGATTTATTTCTTAAAAGCCTCCTAAATTTACATTTTTGTATGCCAGATGAATTATATTCGGATTGATAAAACTATGGGTCGTCCATAGTTGAAGAGGAAATAATCAAGTATCAAGCAAGAACTGGCAGCCAATTTTGTTTGAACATCTTTTAATCCTTTGAGGTAGAGATAGGGATTCGCATAGCTTAACGGATCATGCATGGTACGTTAAACTTCAATCTGTTTCTTTTGATTCAAAACTTTGGTTTGCAATTGGAAATATTTATTATAGTTTTCGTCAGATCACTTTATTTATCTTAAGAAACGTACAACCTCCCCTTTAACTTATCTTTCGAGATTAGATACAATAATGAACGTTAGATAAAAAAAATCCCTTGTAAGGTACAGATCATACCAGTTTCAACAGTGAGCTAAGATTAGTCTCGCTGCATTGCCCCAGAATTCGGGGCTAGAGTGTAACACCTTCGTCGACGATAAGTAGTAACCACCAGATATCTGATTGAAGTTCAGGCACAGTATGCAGAAGAGTTGAATATTATTATGGGATGAAATGCAGCAAGGGTTGAAAAAAAAAGCCAACAATGAAACTTGCGGGGGACATCTGATTACAACAAACACTTCCTTAATTATCTACTTTTTCAAGCTTCAGTTACTCAGCATTTGCTTGTGGTTACTATATATAAGGGTTGGCATTCTTATATAGTTAGCTGATATGATTTTGCAGTGATGTATTATAAACTCTACGGGAGTTCTTTAACTAACTTAGAAAAATATATTCCAGTCACGCTTATGCTTGAATGCTTTTATTCTCTATTTGCAGGCAGTGTTTGGATCTACCGCATCTACGACAAATACGACCGCGACAACGGCCTGTCCCCCAACTACTGCGACCACACCTTCTACCTGTTCGCCTTCTGGGTGACGACAGTCGCCTATATCCTCATGGCTCTGAGCCTTCTGATTGGCTGCTGTGCCTGCGTGGCTTGCTGCTGTTGTAGCCGGAAGAGCGAAGATATTTCCACGTGATAATTGAAACTGGCGTGACCAAAACAGTTAGAACAAAGTGATATAATAATTGTGAGAAATGAAAAAAAGTTTTAATGAAGGGACTTTGTCGTATGATAAGAAACATGAAAACGTAACACAGAAATTGTACAGAGTGAAAAATGACTTTAAATTCTGAGCATTATAACTTTACGTGATTAATGTCAATGACATTCATGTTGTTAATCAGGTTGTCACTTCTTTTTCTTTACGATTGTTCATTGATGCTTACTCATGTGATCTCTTTCATACAATAAACTTTGCAAATATCATTTCATGTCTTTGTCTACTCAAATGACGTGTTTATTAATGCATTTTTCTTCAGTCTATGCTTTATGAAGACGGAATGAACGAGTTTATGACTGTATAGTGATCACAGAAATATTAAACGAGTATAGATATATCTTAAAAATATATAGCTTGTAGTGATACAAGCGCCATAAAATATACGACCGACAAAAAATAAGGGAACTGATGAATGTGACTGAATGATGGCTACAAAAGCTTGTCCAGTTATTTTAGGAAAGGTGCTGATTTGAACCTGCACAGGGCTTTTATTGGAATGGGGTAGTCCTGTCACACCCAACCACTCCCCGTACCGTTCTGCAGAGGTGAAGAAATTGACTGACTTCCCGCCTTCGCGTTTCATGATAAGTGGTAATTGGGATCTATTGCAAGTTTGACAAACAGGGAACATGTAAATTATATTGTTAGCACTAGGCCGAGTATTTCTGTTGAGGCTACTCAGTAACTGTACAGCACAACGAGTAATCTTAATGTTTATTTTGTTTCTGAATATGTTAGTCCTGAAATCACTGAAATATAGCTGGAGAAAACAAAACGTCAAGCGAATATGAAATCTTGTGTACAGACTCATTGACGAATGAGGTTTTCAATGTATAGATTTGGTGACCGGCCCCGTGACGTCCTAAAAACCTAGTCTCAGCTTCTTCTGCAAAGCAAGTGGCCTAGAAATTGGAAACGTTGTGTAAACAATACTTAACTGGTAGGGATTCTGATTTATAAATTGCCTACCTATAGATGTGATGACCCTGCGACCCCTTATAAGGGCCACAGGGGCCACGACCTTCTCTTAAGTCTTCACCGCAATCAAAATGGGTAGAAATGTGAAACCTTGTGTTCAGATTTCTTAGATAATAGGAGATTCCTAGATTTGGTGACAAAAGGGCCACAGATGCAATCCCCTGAACCTTTTTGCGACGCTTTTCCAAAAGCAAAAGACCTAAATAGCTTTAATCTTGTTGACAGACAAGTCGGCTGGCCGTGGGGGTCATGATTGATGGATTTGGTGACGGTGACATTGTGACGATTTGCATAATATATTTTAGATGGCCTACATGACGAGCTACAGAAACAATAGCTCTATCTAGTAGTTATATGCCCTACTTGCCTTGAAACTACTTGAATTAATTCAGAGGTAAACTTAGGAAAATTATTCATTAAATGTCACAGGTGATTCGAAATTGCAAATTTATCTACTGAAATTAATATTCATACATCGCCCTCAGCTAACTCATCCTATGAGCATTCTATTTCTCGAAAAACGTTCGTCACTTTCCTCCAAATTCACTTATTGATAGTTAGGATTTTGCTTATCTTTAAAAGAAATCACCCTTGACGCACCCCTGCATTTCAATAATAACGATTTTGAGGTTATTTCTATGAAAATAAATATTCGCTGAATAATAATTTACATTTTTAAGAAATATATTGTTTTCTACGTATTTTATGTGCGCAAGTTCATGAAGGATTGGTATCTGTAACAACACTGTGAGGAGTTTGCAGCTTGTGTGGAGTTTGTAAGGTAAGAGTTACCTCGCTTGAACGGGAGACCCAAGCTTCATGTGAGAGTTTGTGATGTCATTTACAAATAAAATCAAAATATAAATTTAAATGATGAGAAACTATTGTTCGTCACTTTTAATTATGAATTCGTTTATTTCATTGTGAGACAACTTACCCGCCCAAACTATTCGTCACTTAAATTTCTTCCTGTTACTGTAATTGTGTAATGTAGGCCTATATGTGTGTTTATGAAGTAATGCAATTCAAAGATAAACGCAGAGAAATTAAAATATGGTTGCTGAAGATGAGGGTAGTTGTCACAATGCACTATTACTATAAATAAAGTGATACAAACAATTTAGAAATAATTATTTAACTGATTAACTAATTTTATAAACTACATTCTTTAACAGGTACCTAATGAAATACTTTCTTTTTGCATGATGCTGTAGATGAAATGCTGACTTTGAAAAACTCAGGTGTAGCCATTGAGAAGATAATAGCTTTAAATGGTATTGCTAACCTTATGAAATCATTTTTGATTTGATAAAAGATTACATTTCACTAGCCACTTAACGGCCCAGAAACTTGAGTTTCAGGGTCGTTAAGTGGCTAACATTTCACAAACATAGATTGTTATGACATACGACAACAGGCTCATTAGCCGAGGTCGATAACAATGAGTTTGATTGTCGATGCAATCTCACTTTAAGTGTGTAAAATAATATAACAATGAATAACACATCTTCTATTCTTCCAAATAATTCCAGTGAATACATCATGGACAACATGGCGGCTGAGACAGTTGAGTCAGGATTTACAGATGACTGGCAGGGCGATAAAACTCTGGCTGAATGTAATCTACAAATGATGAAGGCCACAGATTCCTTTGACATTGTCTTTCTGGTGGGGCAAACGGAAGATGTTGTGCAGGCACATCGCTACATTGTCATTAGCCGTAGTTGTGTGTTCTACTCCATGCTATGTGGCCAATGGTCTAAGGAGGATACAATTAAAATTCCTGATGTCTCAAAAGAATTCTTTACAGAATTTCTGACGTAAGAAAAGAAGTGTGTTCCCTTATATTTTTTGAAAATTACAAGAATTCATCAGGGCCTCCTTTCACAAAGCCTTAAGGTGATCATAAGTCCTTAAGGTAACCTTAGTGCAATGTTAAATGATGGGAGTTAAGGTTAACCTTAGTTAAGGTAGCTTTGTGAAAGAAGGCCCTGAACCATAATTTATGTTCTTTCAAGTTCATAAAGCCTAAAAAGGTAAGGTTGGTTACTTCAAATGTAGCTCATTAGGTTATATAGGACGGATGGAGTTACAGATGAGTCCAGAAACCGTTTATTTTTTTTCCACTTTTCAAAAACGTTTTTTTTAGTGAGGAGGTATTTGTACATTTGGTAATAATTACTATGGTTGTCACTTTTATGTCAAATCCTTTTTCTAACCGAGAACAATGAAGATCATAAACCCATCCATTCTTCTGTTTTCTAGCTTCCTATACACTGATGACTGCTCGCTGACTGCAGACAACGTAACCGGGCTCCTCTATCTGTCCAAGAAGTACGCTGTTCACAGACTCCACCGCCTCTGTCTCGCCTTCCTGCAGACCAACGTCACACCAGAAAACGCCTGTGTTGTTCTTGAACAAGCCCATTTCTTTGATGAAGATAAACTTTTCGAACAAGCCCTTTCAATTGTCACCACAAATGGTAACATAAGTGTTATGACACCCGGCTTTCGGGATCTTTGTCGCGGCTGCCTGAACAAGATCCTCATGTCAAACAACTTTGACCTTCACACCAAACCGGAAGTTGTGTTTGATGGTGTCCTGTCCTGGGCATCTGCTGAATGTTCTCGACGAGGCAAGGAGGTCACTCCGCGGAACCAGCGGGAAGTTCTCGGAGACACAGTGTATCTTGTTGGCTTCACTGGATTTGATGCTGCTGTGTTCGTACAGAAGGTTGTCCCGTCTAAACTTCTGGAAGAAGTTGAAGGATTTAAAATATTGAGCAACATTGCTTGTCCTGATGCGGACGTTGGGCGGTTTAGAATAGTTGACACAAAATATCGTCCTGAACTTGCTATCTTGCAAGAGATTGAAATTTATGAGAAATTCAGTGTGCCATCGATGGATGAAATTCAGCTATTTACATTTTGTCAGGTGTATGACTCAATCAACATTCGCTGTGACGAGGAGACAACGGTTCACGGCATCACGTTGGCACCTTCTGAGTCAGAGTATGAGGTCACTGTCAAACAAGCCAACAACACTATCATGTCAACCAAATACACTACAACTTCCTCAACAACTAAACTCAACTTTCCTTTCAAGATTCGAATGCAACCAGGGTTGACCTATTCTATAACTGTTGATCACGAAAGTAACAAATGTCCTTACCTCTTGTTGAGAAGCATGAAGAAAACGGTGGACAATCGAAACAAAAAATTCTATTTCACACCTAATTACATCGTCAATAAACCATCGGAGGGTCTTATCATGAAGATTGCAGTGAGCTGAAACTGATTTTGGTTGTACCATCGTTTCTTGTAGTGCTAATTTATTGTTGGAGCTTGTATTATAGCTTGTTGCCTTGATGAAATGTGGCTAAATAAAGATTCTCTCAAAACTTTTAGATTTTTGCTTCTGTTGATTTCATTCTTGTTGTTTAAGACTTCTCAGGTCTGCAATGCCATGGATCTTCTTCAACCAGGTTATTCATCAGCCTTTACTTATTTCTCTCCCTCATTTGGGGAGAAAAACATTTATTATATAATTGAGAGTGAGATACTAGTTTTCAACGATAAGATCAACTCTATCTGGTTAAAGTTTATTGCCACTAGTACAGATTTGTTCTTCAGTTCTGGAGCTAACAAGATGTGATGACAACTATCAGTTCTTCTCATTGTATAACTTGATCACAAAAAAGACAAGTTTTTCAAGTTCACATTAATTTATTCTAAACCTCATCATAACATTTTCCTTTCTTCCATTAAATCAACAAAATCCAAATTCTAAATCCTTTCTAAGTTTCCATTTAAATTTGCTTTTCACATGCACACATATTCAACAAGCTTAGTCTTTTGCATTATATGAATCTTGACATTGAATGGGTAGTAGCATGTTTTTTGAGAAATTTATATCTTATAATTTCTCCAATAAACATAAGTTGACGCCAAATATAATATATTATTTTCAGAAGGTCAAACATCTCAACCTGATAATCCATACTCATACATAAAGTTATCAAGTATCAATAGCCTAATGGAACATGCTACGTTCATCATAAAACTTCCTCTTTTGATTAAATAACATTGTCTTTCAATTGGTAACATTGATTTTCGTTTTTGTGATATCAATATATTACTCTAAAAAAAACAAACTGCTACAGCCCCTTTAACTTAAAAACATATGACACAATTTAGACCATTTCATTATACATTTTTGACATTCTTTTGTTTGTTGATGGAAATATATTTATAATTCAATTTCTCCAGAATTATTTCCATGCTCATAACTTACATCATCCCTCTGTGTTGGCTCATTTTTTTAAGGATGAAGATTAATTTCCTCACACATGCGCAGTTTCTCAGAGAATCCAGCGCTGTGTTTGAAAAAATCTTATTAAAATTTTCTAAGATAAACAAAAGATTATGCCAAATGTATTATTTTCTGAGGGCAAAACATCTTATTACTAAACTCAATCATCTGTAGTTATAAAAAGTCATGGGCGGCCACTTTTGTGTGAACACCTTTTAAACATTTGTGTTAGGGAAAAGGATTTGCATTGCTTAACTAAACATGGAACTAGAACTACTTCATCAAATTATATAACATTGTTTTGCAATTGCAACATTTATTTTTGTTTCTGTGAGATCACTTTATTTACCAAAAATCCCTACTGCCCCTTCAAAATCTACAAGTGAGTGAGTTGTTGTTTAACGCCGCTTGGGCACTATTACCCAAATTTTACAAGAATCTAACCACAGTACTGTCTGTTGTAATGAACTGAGTTCCTGTTACCTTAGTGTAGTTACAAGTATGGCTTTCACATCATCTTCTTCCATTGATTGATAAAGCCAATGGTGACACGTATTGACAGTTGTGATGACTCCATTATTCTTCAAATATTTTGGAGTGAACCATCATGCTGACATCTAGCATATCATGCATTATTAGGCGAGTCATACCGTCTATGCAAGAACACACCATTCATCTTGCTTGTGAAGATATACCACGTATCAATTATTTTGAAATGATATCAGCTTGGTTCAACAAGTGTCATGTGCAGATATCCCTTGTATCAATGATCATAGAATAATATGAGCTTAGTGAAACATAGTCATGTGTGCAGATATTCCTAATATCATATATCCGAGGTTGATATCAGCTTAATGCCACATTGTCAGATGTGCTGTTATTCCATGTCGCATCCTTGCATGATATCAGCCCTGATTCAACATGGAGGAGAGGATAGCAAACTGAAAATAAAAAATCAAGTTTAAAAACCAAGTACAACTTATAGCAACTTTTCAGTTCAGATATACCAACTATGGTGTACATATGAAAATACTAATCATACAACAATGATGATTCAATGAAGAATACCAGTTACATGCTATTCAAAACTTTGAAAGAGAACGAATGACATAGTTACCTCCCTTTCCTTCTCACTTTCTTCTTGCATGAGTTTCTCTAAGCTTTCCTGTAACTTCTCCTGCAAAAAAAGAAATAGAAGATATTTTGAATGCATCATTGTTTCCCAGACTTTTTAAAAATGAAGCCAGCTCAAGATTTCTTGTGTCTTGACTGAATTTCTATGTCCCAAATGTTCACATATATTCATGTATGTCATAGTTATTTACTTAACAATACACTTCAAGTTTAGAAGATTGAAATTGCCCATGTTTTCCTGAACAAACCTTCTCTTCCGTTGAGTCGGCAGCACCGAGTTGTTCTTCCAAACCAGACTTCTTCACCTGAATCTCTGCCAACTGACGAGTCAACTCCGTCAATTTGTTGTTCAGTTCCGCTGTAAATTAGCACATCTTACTTGAATTTACAGCAAGTCAAGTTCAATGTCATATCAGATCAGATCAAGTCAGACACTAATACCATTTGGAAGTCTTTGAAAACTGACGTTCTATCTACTTTAACCACATATATATAGTTGAGAAAAAAACACTGGCACAATGCCAAAATTATTAAAGTTGACCTGATATGTTGGGCTGGAAGGTGTTTCGTATGAAATGCTACAAACAAGCTCAAGTCTTGACCAAACTATCATCAACAGCTCTTTGAAGGGCATTTAGAAGTGATATACATAAGGAAGACAAGATTTTCTGGATAACAACTTCTTGATTGTGGAATTCACGACATTTCGGAGGATATACAAAGAGAAAGCATACAATAGGAATTGTCATGAATTTACCAAAAAAAGAAGTTGTCATCCTTAAATCTTGTTCTCCTTATCATCAACAACATTTAAATTCACATCAGTTATGATGATGGACAAAATTTGCTTTTTCAGCGTTTTTAATCAACCCTCATACGTATAGCAGATTAACTCGAGTATCACCTGTGTCCGAGTCTCCGACATCCAGACTCTCACTGTTGATGCGCTCCATGCTGCTGAACCCCACACGGGGAGTGTCTGGTCCCCGGGACATGTCGTCCTCCCCACTGTCCACGATGTTGATCTCTCTGTCCTCATCGTCCTCAGAGCTGCTCACCTCACCAAAATACAATGCTGTGAAGAGACAGATACAATAATGATTCTCATGGCGATTTCCCATGGAAGTTATTTGCATGTTTTTACCGAGCAACTGGTCCAGTTAAACTTGCAAGGTTCTCTCTTTCAAATGGTTGAATTTGCAAAGTCTTCTCTTTTAATTGGTTAAACTTGCAAGGCCTGTCTTTTAAATCTTGCAAGGTCCTTTTGTCAATTTGTTAAATTTGTAAAATCCTCTCATCCTGCTTGGCTCACTTTCATCTCATCACTCATGCACCTACCTTGTCACCATCTACCTCATTATCTAATCTTTGAACCATTGTCCTACCTGGATCGTGCGTGATGTTGGGGTCACTCCTCTTGCCGTGGGACTCCGCCTTGTGGAAGCTGCCGCTTGCCTCTATGACCTGCCCCGGAGTGGCGCTGCTACTGTCCTGGGTGTTAGACTTGTCGTCCTCCGTGATCACTTCCCACTGAACATCGATCGCCTCTGCATCGTACCGGAACAATCGCTTCACCTCCTTTTCTGTCTCTGGCTGGTCAATGTGCTACAGACGAAATTGAAATCATTTATAATTCGGTTTCATATTTCATATTTTTATACATACAAAATATAAAAACATACGAACAGAAATAAGAATGAGTTTTCTATTTTTCTTCTTTTTGACAACATATCAACCAGATATACATAAGCCAAAATAGGAAGAGTGTTCTGGACGGCAGCAATAGTGAATCCAGGAAGTTTGAAGGGGGAGAGAGGGTTGGGGTTTGTTGTTTTTACAGTTAGTTCAAAATGAATAATTCCTCCTAGATTCGCTACAGTTGGCTGCGGTCAGACCTATTAGAGAGGAAAGCTATAGACAGAAGTAGTTTGAATCTGGGTAAAGTCAATATTACTACACAAGATTTGTTTGAAAAACTGAATGCAGTTTCTTACTTTCTTTCGTAAAATTTTACGAAATCTTCTTTTTTTCACATTCTTCAATGGCGGTGTGACTGAAAAGAAAATGATTAGTTAGTGAATTTGCAGTTTTAAGTAAATTGGTTGCAGTTATTATTTCAATTTTACTTGCATTGAATGTTAAATCCAAAGATTTGTAAAATAACCACTTGTAATGGAATAAACAGTCATGTCTATTTCACCTCAACGATACCATTTATCTTTTAGAAATTTGACAATAATGTTGCTGAATAAATGGCACATTGATTTTCATTATCTGCAGAAGATGCATAATAAAGGTAGGAACTTGATGCAAACAGAATTCCTGCCTGTTAAGGTTTTGTTCTTGCATCCATATTGTTATCAGATCACATCTAAGTGCTTAACTCCCTTAGACCCCACTCTTCTGTCAAGCCTTTTATAACTTTTTGTACTGTAAGCTTCATGCATTTAACATGTTATATAAAGGAATAAATGGACTTTTATCATTTTCCTCTTCATTATTAATCTCACTTACTGCCGTGGTTGTGTGCATATTTTTTATCCTTGTCCTTCTTTTTGGGACTTTCTTCTTCTGGGGGTGCCTCCTCATCATAGGTGCAAACCATCATCTGTAACCATGGAAACAACATGCAGGCAAATAAGATTTCAAGATTCATTGCCTATAGGAAATCCCTTTTTAAACACTAATCTATTTGTTTTCAGAAAGAGAGAGTTAGCAGAACCTAACCTAATGACAGATCTTGACACTGAGACTTATCATTCTGATATTCATGTCATTTATTCTCCATTTTCTCTTACTTTTATTAATTTTACTTAAATTATATTGGTAAAATTGAAGACATCAAGCTATAAACATCTTAACGTATTGCTAACCCAAAATCCTTCCTGTACAGTTTTTAAAAATCATAAGTTTTTTTTAAATATCAATGGTCAGGATTCCAAAGAAGCTACTTACCTGACAAATATCTGCTGTCTTGTAGAAAGTTTTCTTGTCCACTGTCTTCAGAGACTCAATGATTGTTGGTAAATCAACAAGCTGGAAATATTTAAAATTCCTTCAATAAATTTGAATCAGAAAACAAAAGATTATGATTTGAACACTTCAAGAAATAAAAATGACTTCAACTATAAACTAACATTTGAAATCATTAAAAAATATAAATGAACACCCTCTTAATAAATGAAGTTGTACATAATACGCAGCATGAGCGATATATTTTGATATTGCATATTTGGATGGTCGCATTCTTTATTGGTCAGCACACGGACTAAATGAACTAGGCCGACAGATATTATAAGGATGCTTTGTATAAAAGGTCTAATTACCACATGAATGCGCTCTGTGTTCATTTGTCAGATTTGTAAAGTAAAAAGACCAAATGTAATTCATGTATATATTTCATTGGCAAACAGAATTGAGGTTCTAGTATTACCTTGGCATTGAATATGTCCCCTCCATACCGAACCCGAGAGCTTCTCATGTCTGGCTGAATCTCAATACCAAGCTTGTCCTTCAAAGCCATTGACCCAGACTGGACATCACGTCGCAGAGCCATAGCTGGACCCTACAGAGAGGAATGTTGTTATGACATTCAGTGTATATGTCAAAATAAGAGCTACGGTTTAAGCTCATCAGGCTTTGGATAGTAAGAAGGGCCTACCTTTAGAATACCTTACCACTTGACCTCTCTTGAAATAGAAACTTTTTTCGTACCGGACAGACGTAACTTCTCATTGAAGTGTGAGTGGTTAGACCTGACCCTATAAATTATATTTACAAATTTGTTTAACATGTTGTCAGATAAATGAGAGCGCACAATCTGTTACTGTAAAATATAACAAGAATAGAAGCCATTTATAGGCGCTACGAGCCCAAAAAGCCATGCTTTGTTACCGGTAGTCTTTTCATTTGTTAATTTGTGGATATTCTTCCCTTTTATATAGTTTATTTCTATAATCTTGTGTAATTATAAAAAGTAAGCCTCAGTGTATAAGATTTTTTTCAAATGAGTGTATGAGATTTTGATTTAATTAATTTTTTGATTTAATTATTGTTTGATAATCTAAACTAATGTTTATGTGAATGAAGAGCACCAGAACCTCATTTATATATAGCAGGTTCCCAAAGATTTTGATCAGGAAGGATTTTGCCTTTAATGTCAATAAATAGATATAAATCAATATAGACTATAATAGACACATAAATGAAAAGATTAACCATTTGACAACTATAAGTACTTTATCCAACCCTTTTCTCATCTTAGAGAATTTACTTTAATACTCAGTAACATTGAGTTCATCCAAATACCTCCCTCTTATTTGTTGAACATAACAAGCAATCTCTGGTTGGGAAAGCAATGAATCGGCGTCACTGGAATTTGCATTTGTACCTGAAAAATTGTATCAAAGACATAAACAGAATACAAACGATAACATTACAGGCGGAAGTCTGAGTATAAACTGCTGTTCCAAATCATAAGCTTCTGTTCCTTCGCGTTTTCTCGGTGGTGGTTTGGCACTCATGCTTGCAAAGGAAGTTTTCTGTTTACGCTTCTTTTCCGCATGTGTAATACGTCACCAAATACGTCCTCGCTATTACTTGCAGCACTACTTATTTTAGTTTTAAATTCTGAGTGTACTTCAGCCGATTTCCTATCGTTCGTGGTTATCGGTTATACAGTATTAATATCTTCTCTAATATCCAGTTTAAGCGGCCAAACGCACTTTACTATATTTATATAATATTTTAGTCTTAATCATAAGTGATAAAAGTATTGTTTTATTCGTCAAAAGTTTTCTAAGGTTTTTTTCCCAGAGAATTTTGTTCAAAACGTTTAGAATGAAAATGAAACACGATAGTAAAACTTTCTGCAAAACATCATAATGCAACATGACACAAATACTGCAATAGTAATAACACTTGCTTAATCTGTAATCGATATTTTAATCACTGTTACAGGCCAGGACGAAGAGCCAGGGGGATTCCCCACTCTCAGAGATATGGAAATTTATATAAGCAATGACATTTAAGAATTCACACTGACTTAATTTTTACTTCTATCAACATTCTAAAAATAAATTTTTAGATGTATTTTTGGTAATTATTTAGTGTTAAGAGATAAAATTTAGGGAAGTAAAATATGCAGACAGTTGGAACATGATTTACAATTGTTATCATAGATCTATCTCATTTCCAAAGATCAAACATGTCATTAATTTATCAAAGTCGTATATTCCCCCAAGAATTTATTGCAATATCATCTATAACTCATAGATCATTCAAAATTATATGTTTGCTATGACTGTAAATATGTAAACCTTAAAAGAATCTTTCACTGCAATTTCTGAATCTTATAAAAATTTAGATACAACAAAGTGATCAGAATCGAGTAAGTACTGTAGAAACTTCATAAAATAAGTCGTATAGAAGATTCTTTTTGGGTATAAGTCACTACGTCATCATTTTGTGTGACACATGAGATGCTTGTTGACTCATGTAAACTTCATCACAAGTGATATCAACTGGGACCGAAAACAACTCTTTTGAGTTCCTTCTTTGCCCTTGCAAGAAATATAAATATATAAAACTTATTCATCTTAAGTCACAAGATGGCTGAAATAACTTTCCTTTGGTAAGTAAATAAGGATCTACCTTCAAAGGCTAACCGCTCACGAAATTAGGAGACATCCTCCAATTTCCAAAGTACTTTTTATTAATCGATTGGAGACGTTGTCATCGTTACAAACAATGCAGAAAATGCATTGTATGCACGCACGTACGCACCCTGTCATAACTTGTGCACTGTACTTATTACAAAGGTAATATATGTTTTACATTAATGTTCATTACAGATTATTTGTTTTGATAAAAAAAACCACCTCATTGACAAAGTTGTTGACAAAGAGTCGTGAATTATATTTGTGATATTTCCAAGTGATGGCAGTTTATAGAATGTTTGCTCAACACTTGTGACTCTGACATCCTCCACGCTGACCAGTTTGATGGGACCTTGAGTGTCTTTCTATTTTTAGCATCTAGGTCATGTTTGTGAAGACAAAACGCAGATAACTTATAACTCTCACTCATTCAGTTGTATTGATCGGTCACTGCTCCATTTTATTTATTTTGTTGTGTGCGCTTGGCCAAGAATCTTATCATTCTGTTGTTAAGTTGAATCTTCCTACATCAATAACAACTCATTGTTATGTAGATATTCAAAAGGCTAGTTGCTTGGTTACCAGTGTACACAAACTCTTGTCCATGGAATGACATATTGAAAATGGCGATATCCTGAAGTAACAATAGAACTTGGATGTAATGGAATTTTGTCCATCGGATGGTCTTCCGAACAAGAATTGGTGTGTTGTGTCGGGGTGTGTTGTTGGGAGATTGTTGAGTTTTATCACTGATGCTGGGTTTTAGGTCAGAAAAGGTATGTTCAGATTCTCTTGTTGTTATTCAACAACGTCAATAGAATTTGCTGTTCAACGTATTTGTGACAGTTCATTTGTTAAATTCAGATTGAATCATTTCATTCATTTCATTCATTAATTGAAATAAGTTTTATCATTACAAAAGTATGACCTGTTATTGACTGTCATGATTGATGGTGATGTAAATTTATATTTTGTATGGGCCGCCAAAATGGTTATTTAGCAAAAGGACAGCCTAAACAATTTGTATTCAAGATATTATTAATATTTTTAAAATGACAATATGATTGTAAAAAATAACAGCAGTCACATAAGTCTTTAAGGAAGCTTTGTGAAAACTGTGTGAAGATTTTACTTTTTTGAACATACAAATATATGTATATTTCCACCTATCCATGGATAAATAAATAAAATTTTTGCAATGATCATTCCTCAGAGTGCCTAATCTTTTTCAATCCGTAAGCATAACACAAGGTAGGCACAATAAGTTATCTTTAAAGGTGCAGTTGCACACTGCTGTTAACTAAAATTTGTAATGTCAATTTTAAATAATATCGATTATCACACATCAGGGAAGCTGCCATGAAGTATATACTTAATTTTGTTTGTAAAACGAGCGGCAATTCAAGAGAACTTTATAGTGTTTCATCCCCATTTGCTTTGTCAGAAAAGTATAAACATAGGAGAGAGAAGAGAAATTAGACAGGGATTAGGAAAGACACCTTTGACTATGGACCATTTAAAGGGTTTTTGTCATCTTCAGAATTTTGAATTGGCCATTCCCATTAGTAGCAATGGTAAAATTTTTAATTTGAATGGGCCATTTTTTTATTCAATGTGCAAAATTGCCGATGGCCCCAACCTTTCCCAATTCCTGATTAGATAAATAATTAGGTGTTTTTTTTTATTTGGTTCTTTGTCAAATTATTTTTGGATATAGAGACATCAAAATTTAGTCCAGGGGCCTGTTCCACAAAATAGTCGTAGAATTACAGTCAATTTTAGCCCATTTTTTTTAACATTGGTTACAATTGATTGTAGCCAGTCAATTGTAAGTGTTTTACGGAGCGGGCCCCTGAAATCCCCATCAGCCAAGGTAAAAAAGACTTTTTCAGTAGATTTCCAAGATTGGAGGCATTGGTAGCTATATTGTTAAAACTTGATTTTGGCAATCTTTTATATTTTTTTTCCCCAATGATGGAATGTATCAAATAGATCTTTTTTGATGAGATTTCACTTGTTAAATGTATATAGCCAAAAGTTCAAAACTAATTCCTGTCAATTCAAGATGGGAATTATTATCAAAAATGATTTTATATGCTATATAGTCAGATGTTGTGAAATTCTTAATAGTAATATAAGTCAACCAATTCAATTGGTCACCTTTTTTTAGGAGTCTCTCAGAATTTAACCCCATTTATCTGTAAGAAAATTGTTGAAATTTGCTGAGGAATTAAATAAGCACAAGAACAAGAATGAATCCAGCAGAAGCTGCAGAATCATCATAGATGCATCTTTTGGATGTAACCAGTTTGTTAATGCATTGATCGGATGGTAAAGGGATTGTAAGTGAATTAACAAGCAGCATTATCTTGTGTGAATTAAGGTGTGCAAGTTTGCTTTAATAATTCAATTATGAAGATATGCTTGTGCTTTCTTTAAAACTAGAACAAATTCAGCAACTTTAAAGTATTTCACCATAATTTTAAAAATTAAGGTAGTCCTAAATAATTTTTCATCTTTCATAGCAAAACCTAACTTAATAAACTTTTCAAAGAGGATGCTAAGAATTTGACATCATTTGTATCTGTTTCGTGTCATTGCCCCTATTGATTCCATATTGAATACCAGAATATCCATGCAATTTCAAATTTCAATCTCATATTAAAAAATTTAAACTTTTCACTTGTACATTTGATCTAATTTCAACAAGATTGTATCAAACTTATGACTCGTCTGTCTTGTGTATTGTAACAATTTGGGTGATTATAAGATGAAGGTTAACTGAATTAAAGAGAATCTCAGGGTTGTTTTGATGAAAAACAATTATGAAGAAATGATACTATGAATATTATTCTCACTTAAATAATGATAATGCTGATACCATGTTATTTGTGTGGTTGGAATGAAATTATTAACAATTATAGGTGCAATTTGCTTCAAAACATTCTTCTCATTTAACAATACATTCATTTTCTCACACATCCCATTTTGCTTTAGTTTGGTTGTGTGGTCAGTAATATTTTTATCAAACTAAATAAAAAATTTATTTACTCTTGAAGCTCTAGCAGAATAACCCATATTACTTTTATGTCATGTTTTTACATAAACTTTAGGACAGTTGTTTGTCTATGTATGAGTGCATTAAATTTGTTTGTTATTGATATCAAATGGCTTTTTTCAAATGTACTCTAAATTCATTTGAAATTGAATGAAATCATACCTTGATTATGAATGTAAAGAGGGTAAATATCTTCAACAAAAAAGTAAAAAAGTACTGTTTTCTATCCTATTCTCTTTGATTATGTTTCTACATTTTGTAGATGTAATACCGACGTCTTTTGTAAAGATACAGATATTTTCAATAAAGAATGTTACTGTTCCATTAAATCGGATAAAGGTTTAGGTTTATGACTACTAAAAATTTTTTTAAACTTTAAAAGAATTGTACCATTTATATCATTAATCCCCATTTTTAGCTATTTAGACCCAAAAGTAACAGTTTTGAAGACAGATATTTTGGTGAGGTGTGAGCTGGAAGCTAAGCATGTATGTTGTAGAGGCTGTTAGTCCTTTGTGTGACGTCCCTTGTCTTCTTGTTAGTACACAGCATCGCAAACTCTCTCGCTAACGCAATGGCCGTGACCACAGAAGTGTCCCAGGTAAGATGGCAGCCCCCAGGTCAAGGGAGCTAATTCTGGTTAAGGGGAAATACCTCTTGCTGAGTGAAGTTTTCTTTTCTTTCTTTCTGCCAGCTTTTAGACAAGGAACATCCAGCAGTGATAGAAGCTACCATCAACAATGACTTAATGATACTAAAAGGATTTTAACCCAAGACAGATTGTTGCCATTAATAGTTATATTGGAGAGCAATAAAAATGCATTTTGCTGTGAAGCGATTGAGCTACTATCACTGATTGATGCTTCAATATAAGCTAAAAACTTTTCTTTTCCTAATGGACTTAAATAATTGTCCCTGCAATGTTTGTAGTTTAGTATACACACTTCATTCTGTCTTGTAGTTGTCTTGGTTGTTTTTATTGCTCAAGCTTTTGCCTTCTGTGTTTTCAAAGCTCTGAAAGAGCTACTTATTTTAGTACCTGTGTTTCTTGCTTATTATTATAATTTTAACATTATAATGAGCCTCTACTGTTTTGATTCTAGAAATAAAGTTTTGTGATTGTGGTGTTTGATGAATCTACCTTAGAAGTATTTAGGTCTTTTAATAAGTGATGTAGGAAAATTGTATAAGTCAGCATAAAAAGTTTCATTTGTGGAAATTTTTTTTTTAAAAATTTACTTAAAAAAACTCAATACTTGTTTTTATAACACTAATTATTGAATTACACACCTATCATGTTATTAAAATTGATTCAATAGTTAGTGAGCCAATAAATCAAGGCAAAACAATTTCTAAACATAATCTAAAAGTGTCAAATGACAAAAATCCATTTTTAGAGTAAGACTGTTTTAGTTTTAGTTTTTATATTGTATTTATTACATAAATGAAATCCCTTATTTTTTGCTCATTATTATTTTACATTGATGTAGTTTTTCATTTAAAGGAATTCCCTCTGATTCAGATTTTTTTTATAGAAATTTTGTTTACCTCATGGAGTGGTAGTAGCATATTTTATAGACCAGTCACACAGATTTATATGAGACTGAAGTGAAACATTTTATCTTTTCCTTCAACTTATTGCTCCATGTCACAAAATTATGAAGATTTAAAAATTGTTTGTATGTCATTAAGTCAACAATTAAAAAATAAAAAAATAACTGCATTTTTGACAAATATTTTCATATTTCTCATATTATTTATTATATGACAATCATGTAATAGGAATGTGTTCAATAAGCATTGTGATGATGAAAAGCTGGATCCATCAGTTGGTTCATTTGACCTTTTCCTTCAACTTATTGTTCCATGTTTCAAAATTAAGAAGATTTAACAATTATTGGTAAACATTGAACAAATATTTTTATATATTCTCAAAATATTTATTGTAGGACAATCATGTAATAGGAATGTGTTCGATAAGCATTGTGATGAAATGAAAGCTGGTTCCATCAGCTGGAGTGAGAAATAATTGCTTAGCCTAACAGTCTACAACTCAATATAGGAGAGTAAGATAGTTGATGTCAACAGAGCAACTTACGTCAGATCAGTCACATGTGCCGAGTACATGAGGGAACATCTCGTCTCAGGGTGTGGCTTCTAACAAATACCTGGCTAATGTCGGAGTTGTACAAGTAGATGTGCATGCTTGTCAAGATATTAGATATTTTATGTGGATATTGTCTTGTTCTGCAACTATGATGATCGTCTCTAACAATTTGAATATAAGATTTAAAACAATTTTTTAAACCCAAATGGAAGATCTTTTCATGGAGGAGGTCTGCATCACAGATCACGAATAGGAAATAATGCCTTTTCCCTTTAAAAACTTTTCCAATGAAATAAAACTCTGTGTCATAGGTCAGGCTGAATAAAACTAGCAAAGGACAAAGTGCCTTTTCCTGAAGAGTTTACGTTTAGAAAACAAAATATAGGGAATAGTATAGTTTTTCAAAAACAATTCATAAACAACAGGTTAAATTTGTTTTTAAACTAATGTTTTAAAAACTAGACTTTGTTTTTTTTTCCCACAATGAATAACAGGTTTTGCAACTTTATAAATATAATTTCAAACCTAATTTGTTTCCAAGACATTTCATATCTCTGAAAATTTTTGTTCTTTTTCCAACATCATCACTTGCGAACGCTTATGTTTAAATAATACCTATGTCGAATGAGTGATATGCTTATATTTGCATGAGATTGATCTGTAATGAGTAATGCAGATAAACTAGCACACGAAGACCAGGTGTCCCCTCCGCTGAAAGAGTTGACATTTTTCCAGCTCCACTGTAGGCTGGAGATCAATACACTTTAAATGACAATACCTTGGTTAGATCTATCGTCTGATAACGAAGGAATGACCAGTTACCTTCACTTTTCTCCATGATATTATCTCTTTGAAAATCTCTCAATGACTGTTCTTGCTTTGTTCACGGAAGTAAGTTTGTTTTATTATTTTGTTTTCTTAAAGGACATCTTTCTGGATTAATAGAATTTTCAGTTTGGTTGTATAGATCTATTAATTTCCTTAATCTTTGCATTCAAATTTTGGTATTTTATTTGGAATATTTTTTGGAGGTTTACATTGTTTGTTCTCTTTGGTTAGATGGTTTTGTATTGTCTATTGTGGATTGGTTCCTTTGTTTTTTTAGTTCAGCATTTTTTTTGATGTCTTGTTCTTTCTTCATATCCATCTGTGGTATCTTTTGGATCAATCAAATTTTCATATTCAGTTGCCTTGTGCAATATTCTCAGTCTAACTGCATGACCTCTGGAAGCTAACCTAGACTTATCACTGTGCTAGTGACTAGTTGTAAATTCATCGAGACATCAAGTCCAGAATCTAGATTTATAGAGAATCTCACCCAAGTGTCTTCTGATATCAAATATATCAACAGGAGTTGATAAAATTTTCAAATATTTTTACTTTTATCAACTAGTGTTGATATATTTTATATCAGAAGACATGAGGGTGAGATTCTATTTATCATCCAAAATCATTTTTCATTTCGATTATGTGAAAAATTTATATTATCCTAGGAGATATCGCTTGATCTTCCACAAGCGATATCTCTTGTGGAACACATTTTCGGATGATGATAAAAGCTCTCTTAGTGCTAAGATCATATTAAGCCAATCTTACTGTATGATACTTGCGATGATCTTAGCACTATGAGAACTTCAAAATCTAGGCATAGTAGTTAAGATCAGATATAGATGTAACTGATCCGGTATGTATGGTTCTAGATGTAATCTCCCCTTTCTGTAGGTCTTAGATTATAGAAGGATTATCCAAAGAACAAGCAATGACACTTATATACTTCTTTTATCAGAACTTGTCTTTCAGGTCTGCCGACACATCTGTCGTATGAATATTGGATAAGGCTTGCAGCGATCAGAGGAGTCGTTGATTGTGTTCTATACCTAGCAATGTTTAGGACCACCAAAATATTCAATGTTCAAGCATCATATTGATCATTTAATGAACTTGAATGAATATTGAAATTCCATGTGGTCCTGAACTTTTGTTTCGAGCCTCTTTGCCTTCTGAATGAACCTACTGTTGTCTTCCAGTTATGGTCATAGAAAAGGGCATGCCCGGAGATCCAGATGGGGAAGTGTTTTATTCCATTAAGAAGGTTAGCGATATATCTAGCTTTACCACAATTATGTGTATAACATTAGCTTTGTAGAAGATATTACTTGGATTAAAAACCTCACTTCCTTTATTTACCACACTGCTCTTTTTGCACAAAACCTTTTGCTTCATTTTGATAGTCCTTATCTGCAAATAAAAGTTTGGAAACCTGGTGAGTTTGTAGTTAGACTTGTTTTGTTTGTTTTCAGGCCCTATTAAATTGTAGTTCGTAAGAAAAATTGTCTTAAATGGAGCTTTGGCCTTTAAATATTTTTCATATAGGTATATTTTTCTCTCTTCAAAAACATTTTCCACTGTTTTTAAAAAATAATTTAAACTGTGCCTCCTATTTTTCAGTTTAATACACAATAGTGATACTAAAGTCAACAAAATGATGTGCTGCGGCCATTAGTTTATTTTTCAGAAAGTTCCAATTTTGATGGCAATTGGTTTTTTTGTTCACATTAAAGAAAAGCTTGCATGAGATGGTGATTGTATTTTACATTAAAGGAAAGTGGAGTTACTCCTCATACTTAAGGTTAAATTTAACAGAATTTTGAAAACAGCATTTGTCTCATTTTATTGTAGTAATGAGACAGGCATGAGACAGGGTTGTGTGCTCCAATGTTGTTCATTCCTTTAATAGGCAGATAAACTTAGTGTTGTTTGTGATTCTTTTATACTCTACTATTCTATATCTATACTCTGTATTCCTGTTGTGTAGATAGTCACCATTTCTCACCACCACTATCATAGCTTTCTGTTTTACCTTGATCTAAACAAAGGTTTAAAAAGGTGCTACTAGTTATTTTCTTTATGATGGAATGTCTTTTTACAAAGTTTGGGTTTCTTTGGTACAAAGCTCAATTTTACTGAGTTGTGCTCCCATGGTCTTAATCACCGTCTCTCCATTTCATTTATGCATGTGAAATGTGCAAGTGTTTTACTTACTTTGAATAATATGTGTAATAAACAAAAGCATATGTGTGTTCTTTGGCAAAGCCTTTTTGCACATGATGTAAGCCTATTGTTTGACAAACATACTGAGTGACCTGGCTGAATGGCCCAGTTTGGTGCTGACTGTCGTCGCCCCCTAATCCTCCGTACCTCTGAGCTGCAGGCACATACCTCACACCTGTGTTACCTGGCTGATAGAGATAAGTAAAGTCGTTAGTGGACCAGTTGTGTTTGACATGTCTGTGACCTCTTTTGGTGGTTGTGTCATTTATGTTTTGAGCATTGAATTGTATCAAATGGTTGTACTGTTGATTCAAATGAGACTGCTTGTATGGTATTCTTGCTTCTAGTGAATTAGAAGCACCTTAAAAGGATTTTATTAAATTTTCTGCAGATCCATTGATTGAATCTAGTGTCCTTGAATGTGAATATAATTTTGAATTATAAAAAAACCAAGAATATTGATAACATATTCAACACACACAAAAACAGACTATGAAAGAAAAGGAAGTACTTAGGACACATAGAAATTTGTTTAATGAGTCACTTATAAAACTTATATTTAGAAACTAATTTTTTTGAATTTTATACACAAATGTAATTAATTTTTAGTCTTCAAAAATATATTCTCGTTTGAGAACTAAACTATCACCAACATGTTTTCTAAGTCTGTCAATAATTCTACCTAGAACTTGGGCCAGGGAAAGAGCAATTGAATAAGTGATCATTATATATAATGCTTCAAGACACTCGTCCTGTGTTGTGATTGAGAGATAATGTAACCCAAGCCGGACCTATCAATATTATATGTATATGTGCAACAGCTTGCCTTTCTTTGTGTTAACTCGAGAAGCTGTTACTTGGACTGAGGTATTCGCTGTGTCCTGTCTGCAGCCTGTTAAGTCTTAATCACTGCATAAGGCTTCCAGTCCTAATGTACAGGTAGCTAAACACCTATCATTACCTTTATGAGGCCAGCAAGGTGAGCTACCCCCTAGTATTGGCACATGGACACACCTACTTTGTACATAGGAAGAGTCAATTATACCAAAAAGGGGATCAAGGAGTGGCTGACCAGATATCTGTTTGTGGGTCGGACAGTCGAATACCTAGTGTGGATATTAATGGATCTGGACGTTCATTATGGTGAGATTTACCTGTATCTCGTTAGCCCAGGTGTGATATGTTATTTGTCTGAAAAGACTACCGATGTATAATAGACCAACCTAAAGCCGTCAGCATGGTTGTGACACCAGACAAGTTTATCTTTATCTTGTGTCTCGCTCCCCTGTAATCTGCTTTTGTAACTTATGGGTATGTTGAAATATGAGCTGACCTCTCTCTTATAAATATTGTCAAGGTAGTCACAAACATAGTAGGCAGGGACTAGTTTGACTAGACCCTGACCTACTGTTCACTCATGCAGAACCAGGTTTGCATGGAACGTGTCCTCAATAAAGGAATGCACAGGACAACGCAAGACTTGCGGATGTTTGTAGATTTGGCTTAAATTCTGTTGGTATTATTCAGGTTTTGGTGACTCTTTCCTCTTACTATATTCTAGTACCTTTACAATTCAAGTTCACTTCTCTTCACTTGTCCTCTTTCTTATCAAATTCAAAAGTATTGAATATATATTATTGTCAGTAATGGGAGTATTATTGGATACTATACCTGTGGAGGTTAACTAACACAATTTCCTTTATTGGTATGTGTGCTAATCTAAGTAAATATTCCTGGGTTGGTTTTTGTACATATATATGTCATGAAATGAGTTATCTTCTGTCCCTATTTATATTTATTTGATCCACATTCAAGTATGTAGATTGATGTTAGACCGTAACCCATTGCTTACTTTGTATTTGAACTCTCTGGAGTTCTTGAGGAATCTTCTTTCCCTATTTACATTTACCTCTCGTGTTGACCCACATTCAAGATTATAAATTGATAGTATGTATAGGCCCTAATCCATTGCTTACACTTTTTATATATTTAGTAACACTGGTCTTCCCCGTTTGACAGGGCTGGTAACATTTTGAAATGTTCTTAAGTTGGCGTTCAAATGTGACTAATTACACCCTGAGGCTTTAGAGAAACAAACAGGACATTGTTTGCTGCTATTGTTGCTGGGCTCTTTATGTGTGTGTGTTGATATTTCACTGAACATCGGGTGACATTTGTGTCTCTCATTCGCTTATTAAAATAGTTTCTGCATGGGAGGACATCAATATAAGCACACTGATTGATCAGACGATGACTTGTTTCTAGGAAAGGCATGTCGGTTGATTATATATATCTCAATCGGTGGTAGATTCATCAGTTGTAAACATTTCAAACTGTTTGGTTTTGTGTCAAGTCATTTAAGTGGATATTTGTAATTAAGTAGAGTAATTGTTTAACCTAAACATCCATGACACATTTTGTTTTACAGTTTTGTGGGTTTTTTGCAGTTACCGTATTTCCTCAAATAGATGCCAGGCCTCGAATAGGGTATGGCCTTTTTAAGTAAATACGTGTCAGGTCTCGAATACACGCCGGGTCTTGAATACGCGCCAGGTGATAAGTTGATTAATTATTGAAGTTTACATACATAGAGAATATGCCATCATTGCTCCTTTTTGAGGTTGTTACCTGGACGGAATTTCCAACTAAAAAGATGAATAGACACTGGCCTCGAATAGACGCTGGGTCTTGAATACAAGCTTGGAGTAAAGGGGGTCTGAAAAAATAGAAATAGACGAAATAATGTTGTACCTGCCCCATTCTGTTTTGATGTCTATGTAGAAGAGCTAATGGCTATGTAAAGTCACCGACTCAAAGCTTGTGACAGAGACCAGTAAAGACAATAACACTTATCTCTGTAGTGAGAAAGCGTCCCGTTTGTGATCTTTTAAATCCACATTGCAATTAGCATATCTAGCAATAGAAGGCCTTGTGGCCCTCATACCAATTAGCCTGGCTTCAATTTTAAACAGCTTCTATTATTTTTGCACCAGAAATCAATGATAAGTCCAACTTTTTGAAATGAATTTTTCGGGTATTGTTAATTTGTTATTAAAAGTGAACACATAAAAATGCTTTTTCAGTTGTATGAGAGTAATGGAGGATAATAAGTCTTCCTTTGCCTACCATTTTTTTTAAAAACAGCATGTACGTTTTCAGTAGTGACTCATACTCCCACCATTATTTTGAGAAAAGGGCTTATTGTGACAAGAGGCTGGATAGCGCATTGGTTAGAGCGTTCGGCTTTGGATCAAGAGATCCGGGGTTCGAACTAGGGGCTCGGACACTTTATCTGAGAACTCTTCTATACGCAGTAAGGTTTGGGTGCAATGCTACATTGAATTTCAGTGCAGTATCACCCATGGTTAGTTAGTTCCAGCTGATGCTTGCAGGTTTTACCGCAAAGCCAAAATGGTGTTATGAGCTTTCTCCCTGCAATAACACTAGCAGCTGCGATATAAGTGAAATACTCTTGAAAACGTCGTTAGACCCCAAATCACCTTAAATTATTCTGACAAAATACAAAAAAAACGTTTTCTGCCTCCCTTTTGATTTACATATTCCAAATGCGCTTCAGTAATCACATTTTCTGGGTAATTAAAACAATAATTCACTTAATGTTATCAAAAGCGGATTAGTTTACACAATGTTTATTAATCTGAGTATGTATGGTGAAGTGGAACCAGAGAAGATTGTAGAGACAGCTGTTGTACAACACACTGGTAGATAAATAATTTACTCCAAAACTGACTTAGATTTGGATTGATTCAATAGGTACTCTGCTTTTCATCGTATGTAAATATTTCTGATGCAATAGTTGAATTGTATGCAGGTATGTATATTCATGTGTATAGTACTGGAAATTCACATATGTAAGCCCGGGCATAAAAAAACAGTTAAATCACTGTTCTAATGATGAAAATTTATATTTTACCAAAATTCACCCAACAGAAGTTTTAAATAATGCAAAATAATTTGATATTGATGAAAAGATTCCTAAAACAAAATAAACCTCATGTATGAATTCTGAATCAGGGACATACTCAGTTATGTGAGTAATGGCTGACTGACTTCGATAACAATTGCAAATATCTATATACATGAATTCTTCTATCAAAAATTAATTTATATCTTTGAAATTTAAAGAATTCCAATGTACTAAAATAAATTGAAAGAGTCACGCTGTATTCTCATAGGTAGCCAAATACAAAAGTCGCCATTAGGCTACAGAAATTTAAGCACATGTCTTTCATAATTCAACAGTTTTAATAGTATTTCTCTGTGAAAATTGTCAAATGTTGCAATTTTTAAAAATTTGCTCAGCAATTTGCAGTTATTGTTGAAGTTTATTCAAAATCTAATATAAGGACCAAATGGTAAGCTTTGTGGTTTCTTGATTAATGACTGTCCTATATTCTGCCATTCTTTTAAATGGGGGAAAAGGAGCATAAGTAAAAATTTGATTTTTATGGAAAAATTAAAATGTCAAAATTGTTATCAATCTTCTGAGAACCATAGGTAATGTTGTGAATGCAATCAAATAATTTTAACTCGTATATATTTTTTATTGGTAATTTTGGATTGCCTGTGCTTGCTTAGATTTAACACTTTATAACTGGTGTTCTTGTAAATCTTATGCGCGATTTCAACACACATTCGCAAGCCACTTGATTTTCATTGAAAACTACTTATTGTCATGTATTTGGAAGTTTTAGATAAATATACATGATCATGGTTTGAATGAATATCATCATAATTGGTGTTTTAAGCTACTTGAAATATCATGTTTATTCACAACATGTCTGTCTTTGTAAATAAATGTATATACCTAGTAGAATACACTTTATTTAGGTTTGACAGTAAGTGTGTCCTTTCTGCCATGTGTTAAATTGAATAAAATAAGTGAGGCATGTGCTGCGTGGAGTTTACTATCTACCAGTCACTGCTGGAATAATATAAGTGAGGCATGTGCTGCGTGGAGTTTACTATCTACCAGTCACTGCTGGAATAATATAAGTGAGGCATGTGCTGCGTGGAGTTTACTATCTGCCAGTCACTGCTGGAATAATATAAGTGAGGCATGTGCTGCGTGGAGTTTACTATCTACCAGTCACTGCTGGAATAATATAAGTGAGGCATGTGCTGCGTGGAGTTTACTATCTACCAGTCACTGCTGCAACAAGCATGTGAATTTTAAGAGGGTCAAACCAACTTTGGTATACTTGTTTTGGGATTTGTACGGACTAGTATGTACAGCCCCCTGTTGAAGAGGAATTTGATGAAACCAGCGATAATTGTTAAGTATGGGGAAAGCGTGAAAATATTTTCTTGAGTGGCGTCTTGTTTGTTGAAATCAGAATTGTGTATGGTTCACTTTGACTGAAGTGTAGGCGTTGAGGTTTGTTTTTGTCAGGTCTGACATGGAGTTATCTTTTCACCCTTAAATTAAGAATTTGCTTTATAGTTATATACTCACTTAAGCAAAGCAAATAGTTTGAATTAATTATTCTTGCAGAGCAAAAAGATGATCACTAAAACCAATCTCTCCTGTTTGCAATAATTTATATTTTTATACCTTGTTTACACTTAGCCTGAAGCTGCTTATCGGCTCCTGCTGATTCAGCTCGTTTGGAAACAAATCAAGTACACCCTATTAGAGTCTCACCACGATTGCAAAATACCTAGAAACTAGTAATTGCATCACAAATACTAATTACAGAATTTCATTTGATTTACTTCACAGCTTTTGAACAATGATGTGGTAAGCCTTGTCGTACTACATGGGATAAGGGCGAGTATTTTGAATTTCAAAGTAAAGGACTAGGATACACTCAAAGTTCTGAAAATTGTTACGAACGCCAGGGGAAAGATTGTTGTCATTGATGAGCTATTTTCCCGTTGTGCATTAAAATTTGACTTGCTAAAGTGAGCCTATGACTTTGATACTTCTTGATTGAAGAATATTTTGTATGGATAATATACTTTACTGAAGGCTCTGTGATAGGCGTCAGCATGTGTAAATACATGTGTTGAAAAAACTTTCATCATACAGCTATGTTGTGTGGTATCCTTACTGTAGCCAATATTTACCTTATCTCGTTAAACAGGTTCTGTATTCAGTTCTTTGTTTGAAGATCATTTTATGGCTGCTCGCACTGTTAGAAATATTATTTTACAACTGCCTAGCTCGCCTATCTTGATTTTTGAGTTGATGGGCAGTGGCTTATGATTTTCATACTCTCAGTACTCCTGTATGTTCCGTTTGGAGGAGACTCGGTGTAGAAGATAAACTGCAAACTTTGTTTTAAATTCAATTGCTTCGTTACGGGATTTTATTTAACATTATAACAAATAACATTTAGGTTTCTGAGTGTTTCTTGTGATTGTGACACCTCTTTATGCTATAAGTTCTATGGAGTTGATGCAGTTTTATATGGAAGAGAAGACTGGCCAACAGTCATATAATTATATTGCAATATTGATCAGTTAAGCTTGACACATCTGACAGCATGATATGGCCTTGTAACCAGTCACCTGTGTTGTTTATTGATCGTGTCGGTTGATACAGGTAGGCTTCTATTGGAGGTAATTCTCATTATCAAGTTTATACAGTGCTTGTTTTCTAATTTTACAACTACAAACATGCTTTCCATATTGCCACATATCACATCACGTTTTAATCAGTTTTCCTGTAACATGAATCTGCGATAACATTTATGGTGACATTTTAACAGATGTGATTTGTTACAGTTTATATTCAAATTTATGAAGTTACAATCAAATCGAACAGCTTCCTTGCTGCCTGTTGGTTCTGTAGTCATGGTTCTTTTATGACCAGTGTGTTAATCAGATGTTGCTTGTCAAGTGTATGTTACAGGTATAAGTTTTTAAAGACCATGCAGTTCATCTGTATATTAGTAGATATTTATTCAAGATGTGTTTAGGTATCTCCTATTTGTGTTCACCCAGCACATTCAAGTCATGAACAAGAGTCGTTGTTTCAAATATACGTACATCCAGGTGATGGTACAGTGCAGTGTCTCAAGGTTCTGTTGTTGCCTTATTGTAAATTTGCATGATTTTCTGATGGTGAAACTTTAAACATTAGTGCTATTAAGTATTACAGTCAGTAAGTTGAAATTTATTTTATTTGACTGAGCAATGAAGTGGCTTACTTTATGTTAATTGATTTGACATATTCTGTGTCCAAAATATTTAGGTGTACAATGACAGTGTTTCCAATCTATCTCTTTAATATCTTGTTATGATTTTTTATTTGTTGTGTAGTTGTAGTAGTAGTTGTAGTAGTAGTAGTAATAGAAGTAGCTGTTGCAGTAGCTGTAATACTAGTAGCAGTAAATGTACTAGTAATAATTCTAAAGGTAAAAATAATAGTAGTTGTAAAGTAGTAGCAGTAGTAGTAGTAACTGTCAAAGTAGTAGAAGTAGTACTTGATGTAGTAGTGGTAGTCATGGGTGGATCCAGGGAGAGAGAGGTGTTCGGAGGTTCGACCCCTTGCAATGGGTGACCCTCCTCCCCCCTCCTCCTTCCTCCTTCTGCCACTGATGTTAGTGGTAGAAGGATCAGCAGCAGCATCAGCAGCATCAGCAGCAGCAGTAGTAGTAGTAGTAGTAGTAGCAGCAGCAGTAGTAGCAGCAGCAGTAGTAGTAGTAGTAGTAGCAGCAGCAGTAGTAGTAGCAGTAGTGAAAGCACTCTTTAAAAATAGATATTTGCCTTGTTCTTCTTTTACTCACTACACTGAAATATTCTCTTTATCTCAATCTTTTTAACACTTTTCAAATGTTACTTTTCTTAATCTTGCCTTTCAATTTTTACTGAAAATAATTGTTTTTTCAATAATGTCTTTAATCTATGTAAGTTGTTTTACGTGTGATATTATTAACTTAAATCTTCTTAGATGAATTGAATAGAAAAGTAAATAATTGTTAAAGAGATCTATTAGTTCAAATGTGAAGTTTGCAACACACTTTCAAACCTTTCCTTCAAAATTCATGTTTATTTTGACAAAAAAACCAGGATGTGTATTCAGTTCTTTGTTTGAAGATCTCAAATACGTCAATATTTTAACATACTTGTGACTTCACAAAGACATCTTTAAATACAGATCTAATGCTGATTTATCCGGAACTATGATTGAGGGAAACTTGCGTAGGGTTGGTTTCGAAATGTACACTGAGAGTCTTAACCAGTGAATACACTGCTGGATCAGTCTTGTGAAAATTCCTTTTCATCAGCACACTCCTACAACCACTGATTTCCTCCATTTAATTTCTCTCTTGTCTCTGATAACTCAGCTTTTATGGCATGAAAACATTAATAAGTACTCATTTCCTGCTCAATATTTGGTCATTTCATAAGCTGGTTATTTGTAGGTGGAGTGCAGTGAAGGCAATCAGGGATTTTAGGAGCTTCATCGATGAATGATTGAGAAGGGTGTTTATTGATGGTCGTGGTCTCATTGACATAATTCTGGTCCACAACAATCATTCTGAATGTTCCTAAGAATGAGATAAATGAGCATTAGATCTGTAGAAATCAGATTCCATAGACCATGTAAGTTTAGCAATCCTCCAGTCACTAAACCAACTCTTTGTATTCACGCAGGTGCTGCAGTCCACCATCTTCAATGGCACGAATGTGACTTTCGACGGAAACCTGTCAGACAGTGACACCAGCAACATGACAACGTCTGGTCCAAGCAAACAGGAAATGCGGGACTTCTACATTGGACTGAGTCTCGCGGTCAGTTCCAGCATCTTTATAGGAAGCAGCTTCATCTTCAAGAAGCTCGGTCTGCTTCGTCTCGCCAAACATCAGAGTACTCGGGCAGGTAAGATGGTCCTCTTTGAGAATGTGATAAATAAGATTGTTGTTTCCCTGTAAAATACTCCTCTGAGTATGATTTGCTGTTTTGTTGAAAATGGTATCATAGATTTGGAAAGATACTTCAGTGTAATGCTTAAACAGTTATGTTTAATTTCTTTGTCAAAGAAAGAAATATCTTAGATTATAACTTGCCTTAAGAGATTCTGCAGTACAATACTTAAACTGGTAAAGCTCTCTCTGGCTTTGAGGAAAAGATCTTAAATTAAACATGTCCATACAAGATAATATAGATATTGCAATGTACACTTGTGTTGCTCGGGAGGTTTCATGCACAGTAATTCTTTATATTTTAGCTTATGACAAAGGTCTCTGATTTACAGAAATCTTCAGTTGATCTCATCAAGGACTATTTTTAAGTTTAATTTTTGTGAGTAGTAACCTCTCGTCATTGTTATACAGTTTTAGCTGATCAGGCGACTAAAACTTGTAATGATGTCTGACTGATCAATGTCTGTGACCATGTTGCAGGTCAAGGCGGCTATGGCTACCTCAAGGAGTGGATGTGGTGGGCCGGCATGATCCTCAGTGAGTATCCCAGCAGGCTTGATTATGATAATGTCTCTTGTCTGTCTCACACAGCAGAGCCTATTCTCAGAACTATGCAGGTCAATTTTCAGATCAGATCTTAAGTGCTTAAGAGGTAGATTTGCTTATGAATAGCATGAAGCTGTGAAACTGTTTGTTAATTTAACTCAATGTCATGGATTCCGATGATTTCTTTATGACCAGCAAAGGTAGACACACTACAACCCACATAAGTCAAGCTGTTATGCTTCTCGGTAACTCATGATGATGAAGTCGAGCTTTCATTGAGGGTTATCCACTAATTAAAAAATATAGACGTGTGACAACTTAATCAAGGTGTTCATTTTACAGATAAGTTACCAAACCTTGACAATGAAGTCAATTGCTCTCTAAGATAAACATTAACCTGACCTGATAAAGTATTAGGTAATGCACTTCATATAATCCAAAGACCTGCTATTTCAGATTATCTGACAGTAATGTATATTTCATTTTTTAAAAATTGGTACAAGTTAAAATACTATGATAATCATAAATGTTTCACTTAAGATAATAATTACACCTACCTACATCAACTCACAATCATGTAAATTTCTCTTTTGATTACTGGTACACCTTCAGAATCTATGACAGTCATGTAGTTTCATTGGAGATAATCATATAACCTACATAAACCCTCACATTTTTATGTATATTTTACTTTAGATGATCAGAACATCTACAGATTCTTTTTCAGGAAGGGATCCTCCTTGGGGTACTACTGCATAAAATCTGTATATTTTTGCTATATGACAGGTTGTGACTATTTTTTAAAATAAAAAATATACCAAAAACCACTCAAAACGTGTTTTTGTACATATCACCACCCTAACAGGGCCCCCTACCCTGGCGATAACTGGTCCGCCAGGGCCGGTAACTCTATTAGCAACCCACTTATCAATCTGTCATTGAGGAAGAAAGACGTGTTTTCGCTACTCAAGTTTGCTAAGTTTCCAAAAAGAAAATTGACATGGGGAAAGATTCAAATGTATGGTAACCTTTATTACTAAACGTAGTTTAGAATAGGTTCGCATTATCGCATTCCATCGCGTTGTGACTTAGGCTTTTCCCAACCATTTCGAGCCACGTGCTTCGTTTGTGCGCGGGAAAAGAGACAAACATGGCGGATTTTCGAAGATTGTTTTTCCCGACTAGGTGGAAAATAGATATCTTTCGTTTGGAATCAGTCGTTGTTTGGCACTTGATGTTATTATTATTTTATTAATAAGCATCTTTACGTCGATGGCGATCGTTTTCACCTGGTTTTTAACTTGATGAAAACTTCCGTTAATCGATGGGCAAGCCATGTTGTTTACATGCTCTTTTTATTTCAGGCTGTGATGGTAGTGCTTGCTTTTAGATGCTTCTCACTATTATATCGCGGCCGTCATGTTCTCTATAGTATTATATATATATATATATATTAACTTAGATTACACTTGCACTTCCCCTTTCCCCCTTTAGTTCTGTCAACAATTTCTTTTATGTTTGGCTTACAGTCATTCAAGAAGTGTGTTGACTGCGGGGTCAATATCCCCCAGGCTGACGGCCATGAGGCCTGTTTGCCGTGTCTGGTGACCAGGGGGCACGTCGACAGTGACTGCTCTCTTTGTAACGGGTTCTGTGCCAAGACAAAGAAGAAAAGGCAGGCGGACACGATGTTTTACAAGGGGATGTTGGAGGCGGGCCAGGAGCTGAAGGGACTGACCCCCCTGTCTAAATCAGGTGGTAAGGGTAAAGGCAAAAAGACTGTACGTTCCCCCCCGATCCCATCTGAGGAAAGCTCAGATTCGGAGGTGGGGGGGCGGATGTCTGCCACTAGGGCCCTCCCTATTGCACCCTCACTTGATGCTATTAACTCGCTAATTAAGGGGCAGATGACGGGCCTAATGGGGGAACTTATGTCCGAGCTCCGTAAGGAGTTCAGGTCGGATGTTCCCCCGGCGGGTCCGGATGCCCGGCCGGCCGGTTCCCTCGGGGCCGTCGTCGGTGCCGGTTCCAGAGCTAACCCCGGCCCTTCCCGGGTGATGCTCTGTTGACACCGGAGCAGCGACCCAGCACTAGCAGGGTTCCTAGCTGCACCATCACACGGGACCCCCCGAATGACCTCGCCACTGCCGAGGGGTCGGGGGGAACCGGTAACCCCAAGAGCCGAGACCCGGGCGCTTCGGCGTCGGGGTCTGCGTCTGGACTCGGGCCTCAGGCTCCTTCTTCGGAACAGCGGGAATCGGCGGGGTCGCGGTTTCGTATTCCCTTGATTCCTTCGTCTGCTCTTTCGGAGGGTCCGTCAGATACCTTGTCCGTGCAGGACACTGAGGGTACTGAGGACTCTTCGGAGGAGGAGATGGAGGTTGAGGGGGGTGCGGGGCCTGACCCTACTGACCTTCCCATTGCTGTAGCCCTGAGGGGGGTGCGCGATAAGTTCGCGGCCGCCTTCCCTCAGGTAGTTGTTCCGGAGAAGGAGTCGGATGCTGCGGAGTTCCGGCTTCCCGGCGGGGCCTTCGCTCAACGCAAGGCACCGCAGGCGCGGCTCCGCATCCTCGACAGCTTGAGGGCTGACGCAATCACGCCTCTCCTATCGGGTACCCGCACGAGGTTCGATCTGCCCGAACTCAACAGGAGGTACCCTATAGGGGAGGTGGGGTTGTTCGATGTCCCCCAGGTTGATGATGATGTGTTGACATCAGTCAACCCGGACGCCATTGGGCTTCCGGGCCGGCGGGTGCCGCTCTTCAAGCATCAGGACCAGTTGCTAAAGCGCACGTTCCGCTCCTTCGAGGAGATGTATCGGAATGCGGCGCAGCAGCTTCGGATCTCAGTGCATTCAGCCTACCTGGCCTCCATGCAGGGTCAGGGGCTGTCTGAAGGGTCGGAGCAGGGCAAGAAGGCTCAGTCTGAGACTGTCCTGCTCCAGCGGCAATTGACTGAGGTCTCCAGTTACCTGGCTCGCGACTCTATTAGGAGTGCGGCGAGTCAGATAATGACCGCAGTGATGGGGCTGCGGAGGCTGTGGATGAGCTGCTCTTCGCTCCCACAGCCTACTCAGAACGCACTGCTTGCCCTCCCCTACGAACTGGGTCAAACCCTGTTCCCGGGATCAGCGACAGTGATCAAGGACTTCGCTGAACGGCTGGATAGGGCCAAAGCTGCCAAAGGCGGCTCTGGTCCTGCCGGGAAGCGTAAGTCCCCCCTGGAAGGCCTCCCGCAAGGACCGCCGGCCAAAGTCGGGACTTGGTGGACAACTTCGCTCCAACCAGGCTCCGGCAGGGGAGGTCACCCAGGGAAGAGAGGCAAGAGCAGAAGGGGCAAGCAGGCTAAGGGCCAGCAGCCTTTTCGGGGGAGAGGGGGCTCCAACCAGGGCTCCTAATCCCTCCTCTGCTCGAGCCGGAAACCTGTCAGGGGGTCCGAGTGCCGCCGGTTGCAGGGATCCGTTGCCTCTGTCCAGAGTTACCAGTAGGGGGCAGACTCTCCCACTTCCTGTCAGATTGGGAGAGGGTCACGTCAAATCCCTGGGCCCTGTCCACACTCAGGGACGGACATTTGCCTCTTTGGAAGCATGGGCCACCTTCGTTTACCGGAGTGAGGCGCACCCCGGTGCCATCCTCCCCGGAGAAGGCGGAAGTCCTCAGGGCCGAAGTCGTAGCTCTGCTCGACAAGGCGGCCATAGAGGTGGTCCCGAGGGGCCAGGAAGAGACCGGGTATTACTCGACTTACTTCCTGGTCACCAAGAAGGACGGAGGGTTCCGACCAATCTTGAATCTCAAGTATTTGAACAAGATGTTGGAGGTGCCATCGTTCAAGATGGAAACTCTGAGGTCGGTGATAGCATCGGTGGAGCAGGGAGATTGGCTTTCGTCAATCGACCTCAAGGATGCGTACCTCCATGTCCCAATGCACCCCCAGTTCAAGCAATACCTAAGGTTTGCCTTCGACGGGGTGTGCTACCAGTTTCGTGTGCTCCCCTTCGGCATCTCAACGGCGCCAAGGGTGTTCACCAAGCTGATGCTGATTCCGGCGCAGGTGGCCAGGTCCAAGGGCAGGTGTTGTCACCCGTACCTGGACGATTGGTTAATCAGGGCCCTGTCGCAGGTGAGGAATCAGGAGGCCACCCAGGAGATTTTAGACATTCTGCTCAGGCTGGGTTGGATCGTAAACATGAAAAAGTCAGACCTCACTCCCACCCAGGACTTAGTGTTCCTGGGGGCTCGGTTCGATACGGTGAGGGGACTAGTTGCACTAGCCCCTGCCCGAGTGACCAAGGTAATTCAGACCACGCAGCAGTTCTTGCTGTCACCCGCACACTCCGCACGGACATGGCTCCGTTTGCTGGGGAATATGGCGGCGACGGTGGACGTGGTCTGGAGAGCCCGGTTGAGGATGAGACCAGTCCAGCAGGCTTTAGCGGGACGATGGTCGCAGTCCGGGAGTCTAGAGGAATCAGTGGCCATTCCGGAGTGGCTTTCCACTCATCTGGAATGGTGGCTGAAGGAGGACAACCTCGCCAGGGGTCTACCTTTGGTGACGCCGATGCCCGAGGTAACAGTTCAGACGGACGCTTCCCTCTCAGGTTGGGGGGGAGTCCTGGGGGACCACTCAGCTTCGGGCCTGTGGTCTCTGGACGAGTCCAAGGAGCACATCAATGTGCTGGAACTGAGGGCGGTGAGGAAGGTCTTCGACCAACTCCTCCACTTGGTAAGAGGTCGGGTGGTGCGTCTGGAGATGGACAACCAGACTGCCATGACTTATATAGCAAAGCAGGGGGGAACGGTGTCGCCAGCTCTCCTCCAGGAGGCGTGGCAGTTCCTTCTCTGGTGCGACCGGTTCAACATTCGGGTGATACCGGTGTACCTTCCGGGAGTGGACAACGTCCGAGCGGACGCCTTGTCCCGGCGCATCCTGGCACCGCACGAATGGATGCTCCGCCGGGAGATATTCGGGCTTATCTCCCAGTTGTACGGGTCGTTCCAGGTGGATCTGTTTGCGTCCGGAGTGACGAATCAGACGCCGGTGTTCTGCTCCAGAATACCAGACCCAAGCGCTCTGGCATCAGACGCCTTCGCGATAGACTGGACCGGCAGAGTGCTATGGGCGTTCCCGCCAATGCCTCTGATTCCCAGGGTTCTGTCGCAGGTAGGCAAGCAGCCTCCACAGCTGTTGGTCCTCATGACACCGCTGTGGACGGCCCAGAGTTGGTTTCCATCAGTACTCGGATATCTGGTTCAGCCTCCTGTACTGTTACCATGTCTGCCAGATCTGCTGACGCAGGAAGGAGCGCCGCACCCGAATCCCAGGATTCAGTGGGTGGCCTGGCCTCTGTCCGGAATCGCCTCCAGGAGAGCGGTATTCCTGCACGAGTTGCAGACACAATACTGGCTTCGAGGAGGGATTCAACGAACATTCAGTACGAAGATAGATGGGCCTGTTATGCGCGCTGGTGTGGCAGTCGAGGGATTCTCGATCCCTTTTCTGCGGGCCTAGTGCCGGTATTGGAGTTTTTACAGTCCCGGCTGGATGATGGCTTAGCGGCCTCTACAGTTAGGGGCTACTCTACCGCTATTTCGGCATTTCATGTACCGGTGGATGGCACTCTCTTGGGGAGTCATCCAATGGTCCAGCGCTTCTTAGCAGGTGTGGACAGGATTAGACCGCCTGTTCGGCGGGTCAGTCCTACTTGGGAGTTGGCACATGTCCTGGACTGGCTGTCAGGGCCGGCGTTCAGAGACCCTAGTGCTGTTTCCTTGCAGTTGTTGACGTGGAAGGCGGCCTTCCTAGTGACGGTGACGTCGGGCAGGCGGGTAGGAGATATCCACGCGATGTCTTCGGATCCCGAGCTGACTGTCTTTCACAGAGACAGAGTCAGCATTAGACTGCCAGACTCATACCGCCCGAAGGTTGATCATGCCTTTCACGTCTCGGCCCCGATAGAACTGCCAGCTATGATGCAACCAGCGGTTTCAGGGGCGAGGTCGGCGCAACCCCACATCCTCGATGTGCGTCGCACCCTCAAGCTTTACATTAAGAGAACAAAAGAAATCCGGAAGGATAAACAGTTGTTCTGCTGCTACGGCGGGAATAAGTCAGGCCTACCAGCTTCAAAGCAGACCATCTCAAGATGAATAGTTTCGGCTATTTACCTGGGGTACGTCCATAAGGGACTACAGGCCCCAGAAGGTTTGAAAGCCCATTCGGTTAGGGCGGTGGCAACCTCTAAGGCTTATGCTGCGGCCCTGCCCATTGAAGAGATCTGCTCAGCCGCCATTTGGAGCCGGCCTAGCACGTTCATCAGGCATTACCAGTTAGACAAACACTCAAGTGAGCGTGCTCGGTTTGGCAAGACTGTTCTTTTCACTGGGCAGAGCCGTACACCCTCTAGCTGATTGGGCTTTCGGGTTATGGTTTTTAAAGTAGTGGTGGTACTAACGTACTAACGACTAATAACAATGCACTGCATGGGCCCTGGTGACAGACACCCGAGAGGGAGTGGTCTTCAGGGATAATTGATTGCTTAAAAGAAGTCCCCCTTATTCCTTCTTTCAAAGAGAGGGGGGGGGGGGGGGGGGGTTTGGCTTAAGAACGCAGCAGGCTTTTTAGCCAGTACGAGTAGTCCCATGGTCAGTACCTGGAGGCAGCCAGGGGGCTGAAAGACTCATGAGTTCTGGTGAGTGTACTTTACACCTTTTGTACCTCTTTTAGGGGTTAGATAAATCTGCAGACAGAATTCCACTGCCAGGGAATTGTCTCTGGGAGTCTCTGATATGCAGTAGTACCCCAAGGAGGATCCCTTCCTGAAAAAGAATCGAACAAACCTGCAGAGGTTTCTGATTCTTTGAAGGGGATCCTCCTTGGGGTACGGCCACCCACCTCCCCTTATTCTGTCTGGCTATGCTAGATTGATAAGTGGGTTGCTAATAGAGTTACCGGCCCTGGCGGACCAGTTATCGCCAGGGTAGGGGGCCCTGTTAGGGTGGTGATATGTACAAAAACACGTTTTGAGTGGTTTTTTGTATATTTTTTATTTTAAAAAATAGTCACAACCTGTCATATAGCAAAAATATACAGATTTTATGCAGTAGTACCCCAAGGAGGATCCCCTTCAAAGAATCAGAAACCTCTGCAGGTTTGTTCGAATTTCTGAAAATCATACTTTAATTTCAAAATATGTAGTCGTCACACCTTCCTAACAGTCATGTATATTTCTCTTAAGATAATCAGTACGCCTACAGAATCATCCACTTATTGCTGCCCCCAGGCTGCCATAAATTATTCACGGGTGTTGTTTGATGAATAAATAATAATCAACTTAATGAGTTTCCCTGGTGACCTTGCATCCACAACAATGAAGAATCAATTCATGGCGTGTTACTTGGGAGGAAGGGAATTAGAAATAAGATTTCTCCAGTTGATCATTGAAATTAACACTACTTTTGAAATGAATCATTTTGTATAATAAATATGAAAACAACAATTATTCAGTGGTGTTTTTTGAATACTTTCGTCAATCAGTTGATAGATTATTACATTTGTTAAGGTGTCTTCATCAATAAGCTACAGAAGCCCTAAGATTAAAATTCACTGGAGATAACTAGGTCTTCAGCCTTCTGATCGCATAAAGTGATTCTAAAAGGATTTAAGCAATATGGCTTAATTTCTCACATATATATATCAAGAGTGCTCAATCCAATGCGATAGTGTATCTCAATGACAATGTGATGGTGACTATTGAAGCAAGGTTTAGAATATCACAAGTCTAAATACTTGGCCATCAATCCCGATTAAAGTCATTTTTATGATAACGTTCAGTATGTTTATTGAATGTTTCCCATGTTGCAGTGATCGTTGGAGAATTTGCCAACTTTGCTGCCTATGCATTTGCTCCAGCCACCCTCGTGACGCCTCTTGGTGCTCTCAGCGTCCTCGTCAGGTGAGAGGGGAGACAACTCCATGTCTGTTGCAATCTCATAGGACAATCACATGCAATGACACTTGCAATGATGCAGGGATGGATTAATTATTTTTATTAAGGAGGAGGGGGGAGAACCAATATCATTGTCATATCTCTAGTAATTGATTGAAATTCATTCATTTGGAAATTAATTATTTGGCATATGTAAACGATTGAGAAAGGCGCTCTCAAGATTTAGATATTGGTGAATGAACTGCTTTTGTCAGAAGGGATGAACAATAAACTTGAGTTATTTTTTCGACCAATTTTTGTACCGGTAGTTAAACATCTTCTTTTCCTTTTTTGAACATGTCTATAAATGTTGATTTTAGGAAGATGAAGGGAGCTTCTTCTGGATAACAATATCTTGATTGTAAAAATCTTGATGTTTCAGAGTATGCTCCTACTGCACCTTCGGGTTTGATGTCGGGAATAATTTGGTTTTCCCCAAAACCTTTTGTCACACAATTTTAATAGTGTAAACAAGAAATTTGTCTCTATTATTCCCAGCAAAGTATTGACATTTCTGTTCACAACCCTTAATAGCGTTAACAAGATTTCTGTGGCTATTATTTACAGCGCGGTGTTGGCGTCGCGGGTGCTCAAGGAGAGACTGAACCTGCTGGGGAAGGTGGGCTGCCTGCTGTGTGTGCTCGGCTCCACCGTCATGGTCATCCACTCCCCCAAGGAGCAGGAGGTCGCCAGCATGGAGGAACTCAAACTCAAACTCGCAGAACCTCGTAAGATCTTAAAGCGACTGTTCTGTTGGCTTTTGAGATTGATATTTTCTAATTTTGTATTATGTGGCGAAAAGATTACTTATCTAACAACAGAGTAACCAAAATCAAAGTTGTCGAGCTTAGTAAATTCGTAAAGAATTTTTACCCTCATTTTAATGGGATTTGAGATGCTAATTTATCGGCACTTGTTGATTAAAGTAAAGAAATCAACGGCACAATTTCTGTAAATAAACTAGTGTTGATTTGTTGGATATCAGAAGACTCATTGGTTAGGTTCTCTTTGCAGTCAACAAATTTACAAATGCCTTTGCTGTTGTTTTTTTTTATCATTAAAGACTATTTCCAGTAATAGGATTGTACTAATGGTAATGTTCCTTAGAACCAGAAATAAAAAACCATCGGGCCCCGCTCATGGAAACTTGTTAAGTAGAACAATCAACATATGTAGTGGGGCCTTTTGGGTTTTCCACTTCTTCTGAATTTTGGTTTCTACAAATAATCCTGTTTTCAGGCTAGAACCTTAAACCTGAACATTCAGCTCAATGAAACTAATAATCCAAAACAATAGAATAACCACCAATTATGTGCTGAGGATAAATTTCAACTTAAGATATGAGTTGTCAAGTTTTTATTATAGAATACAGTTTCACAACTATTGTTCAATATGTTTCACACTTTTGACATTTGGCAAAGGATATGGCCGACTGTCTGCTCGTTGATATGAACTGATTTTAAGCATTGTGAGAAAATATCTCAATTGAATGCCTGTCTTTTATCTTTTCAGTTTTCATCATCTACGCTATATTGGTTGTCGTGGCAGCATTGATTGGAATATTTTTCTTTGCTCCACGATATGGAAGCAAAAACCCTATAGTGTACATCACAATCTGTTCAGTGCTTGGCTCGTTCACAGTAATGGGGTGTAAGGGCCTCGGTGTGGCCATCAAGGAGACAGTACGAGGGAAGAACGAGTTCACAAACTATCTGACTTATCTGCTGCTCTTTGTCATAGTTGCCTGTATACTTATACAACTCAACTATCTAAACCGTGCCCTAGACACATTCAACACGGCGGTAGTGACGCCAATCTACTATGTGTTCTTCACATCTGCTGTGATAGCCGCGTCGCTTATTCTATTCAAGGAGTTTGGCAACATGGCCATTCTTGACATTGCTGGAAACATGTGTGGTTTCTTGACGATTATAGCTGGCATTTTCCTCCTGAATGCTTTCAAAGACAAGGACATCACTCTCTCTTCCCTACCTAGTGTGAGGAAAGACGTGCCGTCAAGTCAGTCCATAAATGGTGAACTACATCATCCGCCATACGATAACTTCAACGGAGACCAGGAAAGTTTGTTGTCAGATGCTCACACAGAGGACCAGCTCATGTCAGACTATCACGGACCATGATGATGTACTGTCACCAAGTGACCTGTGACCTTTTGACTCTTGAGCCTTGACATGCTGGTCCAATGAGGTTCTGACCAGCAACACGTGACTGTGTGGTTCAAATCTTATAATCGGAAAAAAGCAAATGTTTATCCAAGAAAAAGTTAACAATTGTCAGTCTCATAAAGTTGCAGGAAAAGCTAACAAATTTCCTAGAAAGGATTTTCATATTCCTCAATAAAACTCTCCAGTTCAGACAAATCTACAAAATAAATACTTTTATCATATATTCCTCCAGGAAATATTTTGGCAGTATGAAATCAGTTTGATACAGTTTGATAATAGAACAATTGAATTTGTTGTTCCTGTTTGTCATGAAGACCTTCAAACTCTTGATGGTAGTGCCTTACAGGCAGCCAGCAGAGGCTAAAATGAAAATAACTAACCAGAAAAATATAGTAATCAATGTGATAAGTGGTGCTTGACATCAGAGAGTTACTCAGTGTGATGTTGATTGGTCACAGTTGTCTCAGTGCATGAAAACAGTTCAAAGTTTGTGTGATCAGATTTGACCAGTTCTGATTGGATGAGAGAGACATACTGAAGATTCTATTGGTCAGTGATATGTTCATAATGAATTCCTCTATGTCTGTTACACTTTACAGAAAGATGACAGATCTATATTCATACTCAAATATGAGTTGATGTTGATATTGTTATTATATCAGGCTTTGAATGTTGCATATGTGATGTCTTTGTTTAAATATTATTTTGAATGCTTTTAGTTGATTATCAAGATGAAGTTTTAGTAAATATAGTAAATATCATGTTTTACATTGTTTTATGACCGGTGCATCGTGTTGTATCGACATCCCGTATAGGTCCAGTCTTTCACATGGGTACAAATTGTCATATTGGATTGTTAGTAAATCACCAGCCTATCCATTGCAATACACTCAGTAGATGTGCGATATCATCACTATGAATACATTTAATTTAGTTCCTTTAACAGGGACAGGAATTCAATGTATTTGTTTGATCTTATACTGTGTGATTATTTTTATTCATCATAATGTTGTATATTTCTAGCCTGTTTTATCATGTACAAATTATCAACTGGGATGGAACTTGGGTATTCAAAGGTTACCTAGTGCAAAATTGGCATTCGCAATTGTCAATGTTCAGTGATTTAGGCTTTCTCCGCTTGATCTCACCTCCCTTTGGATTTTTATTCTCAATTACAACCTTATGATTATACTGAAAGTCTTTTACAAATGAATTTTAAAATTTAGGAACGCCAATGCTTTAAACAAAGGCATTTATGGTACAAAAAGCAAAAATCTTATGTTGATAATTGTAAGTAGATAATATTTCGAAACAGAAGAGCGAAAGAAATCAGAAAATATGTCAATTACTTCTCTTGGACAATTTTGGTGGTTCCATCTATCCACGTAGGTATCAAGGGAAGTGAGCATACTCAAACTCAAGCAGTTCTCAAAACCCAGTACCTTTAAATTATGCATATGTCACAAATGGAATTCGGAACATACTGAAGCTCAGAAAAAGAAAGCTGTATAAATTATGACAGGGCTGACGGTAATAAAAAAAGAGTAGGTTAATGTTGATCACGATGGCATTACTTGATACAATTTTGCTATTGAAAATCTAAGGTCCTGATTGTGTAAACTGTGACATTACCCTGTACAAGAGACAGTTATATTATTCATATCATGTTTTAGTGTCTCAAAGATGAGAGTCTAGTTAATATAACCAACCCCTTTAATGTTGATTGTTAAATTTATCTTTTGATCGATGCACTTATTCATTGATCAAATCTCTTCATCATATCTCAACTTCTCTCAATTCTTATTCATGGAACATGTCGACAGATAGATTCTCTATATTTGTGTTTCAAGAATAAGAGTTTTTAAAAAAAATTTTGTTGCTTAAAGTCCTCCACCTTGTTTTTTTATGAATCATTGTCATTAGTCTTGGCAAGTGTTTATAGTTTGGAATGAATATTTTTCGACAGATTTGCCTATGACTTATATGTTATTAGCAATACTTTGTGTCATTTGTGTATGTGAAAATCTAAGTGTTACTTGATGTACCACAGTGAGGAATATTATTTGAAGAATGTATATTAGAACATGTGTAATTATGAGAGTATAAATTATGACTTGAGTAGAGAATTATTTTGAGCACAAATGAATATCTTCAGCAGTTCTTATCAGAAATTTGAAATTCCAAATATGTATATACAAGAGGGATTATTTGTGCCTGAATGACATTCTAGAGGTAGATTTGATGAAGACTGTAGACTATTTTCGTGGGTATAAAGTTTTAAAAATTCTGAATAGGCATTTTGTTGACGTAGATTCTAATGAGGTTGTCAATCAGTCGAGGCACTCACACCAGTGTACAAGTTAGTTCTGTTCTTCAGGTATTTAAATCAGTTGGGTTCTTGATTTCATTGTTTTATTTTCAATTTCAAACAGATCCAACATAGAACAACTTTCATTAAGTACCAAATAAAATAATGTTTACATATTCAATAATTTTACTCAATAAGCTTTTAATTGGCAAAATACTACTACTGCGGGATTTAAGTATCTGGTTTCTGGTCTTGGTCACAGAAAATATTTTTATCATAGTTTGGGAAATTAGAATTTCTGATTATGATTGACTTAACAACAGAATCCTGCATGGTTTCATCATCAAACTGAAGTTACCACTGGTGAGTAATGAGACGTACATTTTCAGTGGGATTTTCAAACATTTCATTATCAAAAAAGAAATTAACTAAGATATGGCACACACTACACCTAAATGATTATTGAGTTTTATCTCAAAGAATAAGATTTGTTTAGGTTAATAGTCTCCATATGATTATACCAGTCACTATAGAGGGGTGATGACAAATTTCCCTTGACAATTTTTCCCTTGTGGTTGCTTTGCTTCGGAACTGTTTGTTAATTATGAATGAGAATATGTGTTGGTATACGTAGGAAGGGATAGAAAAGAAGTTTTTAGGTTTTACTAGTATTTGAAATCTTTTATGGTTTTGTTTGTGACATTACCCTTGTTGTATGTAAGAAGATATATTTTTCCCTTGAGTGGTCACCTTTGATACATAAACTTTGTATTTTTATATCATTCTTTTGACCTTTGTCTAAACCCCAAAAAGTTGGAAAGAGTTAATCAAATCATAAATTTAAATGATATTTATCTTATATCAGCAAATCCATTTTATGAAAATTTGTTTTATTTTATTGATAACTCGCAATGATGTATGAATATCGAAATGTCAATTTGTGAACACCATGGAAACATGTGGTGTTTGAACCATTGTGTTAAAACGTGTCTTTAATTGTAGATTTAAGATTGACACTGTAATGTTTGTCATATTTATGTAGATTTATCCAGGCTAAGCTCGCAATACTCTGGACCAGCAAAGTGAGATTCCCCGAGGATTAGATGTGTCTGACAGGTGTGAATGACTTTTTGGTGACATTTTATATGTGAACAACCATGTTTCATTTTCTTGATAACTTGAAGTTTATTTTCTTGAAGATGAGTATGACTATTTGACAGAGTTTATGATTTGCAAAATAAATATTTATATCACAGAACTGTCGTCTTTTTTCATGTTCATTCTGAACCCATTCCGTTTGAACCAAGATGTGTATGAGTAACAAACAGAAAGCTAATGAAGCATACATACTGGAATCCCAGCAAATCGAATATCAATAATTAGAATCAAACTGACAAACTTCATCGTCATGGTTTCGTTTGGAATATACATTAAATCCATTTCAAATGGCGGAAGACGAGGATGATTGCGTTGTCTTTCTTTCGAACTAAAATGCTAAATATGGTAAAATGAATACACAAAATTCTCATTATTATATTTTCAATCGTGAAATATGCTGTTTATAAGTGAAAATAAAAATGTAGAACATCATATACACTCGTGGCTGCGCCACTCGTAAAAATATCATTTCTACTTAACTCGATGAGATATACATGATATTCGACGAGAAATGTCAAATATCCTCTATTCATCCACATAAAACAAATATTAAATATTTTATAATCAAAATCGAAAAAAACCCAGCCTCATATACACATGGAAAAAAAATATTGCAAAGATTGCTTTTTCAATGTCTGCAGTGATTTTATTGTATAAGTGTTACTTTCTGGTTCTCCTTGTCTGAAGACGTGCAGAAAATCAGTATTTGGTGTTACCCCTACAAGCGCAAATGGTTGCCGCAAAACGTCGACCTTCTTATCTTGAACACAAAGTTGAGCTGTCTGGGAGGTCATTGGATTTATTTCGTTTCGGTATCATTCATAGAAGAGTTCTCACTTCCCTAATGTGTTCAGATGAGTTACGCATATGCACAGGAAGAAATCAAGAACAAATTGGTGTTGGTGTACTGTTTTCTAGGCGTAGTAGGCTATATATGAACAGAAGTCGGAATCACCGGTTCAGTTAACATGATACTACATATACTAGTTTTATTATGGAAGCGCATTGCTGCCAGCAGTGAGAAAAAATTACAAAAGTTCTAATTAGATGATAGTTGTAAATTTTTCTCATTGCTGGCAGCAATGCGCTTCCATATTATATAACCTAACAAACCCATCAACATGCCTCGTTATTATAACTGGGTAAAAAAACGATTAATTTGATGTGATACCGTTGACAGTCGTCGGTACTTCTCGGTACGACATTGATAAAGTTTTGAATATGTGAAATCTAAGATGAATGTGGACAAAAACGAAACTTAACATTCCAATTCGAAGCACTGCTCAATCTCATTTAGATCACATCGCAACGAGATACTCATGTTAAGTTTGCCCGATTAACCGAGATTGATTCACTGCTTTAAATAACGTTAATACTGACCGTAATGTTTTACTGTTGGAGAAGATTGGTATTTCCTCTCGTCTTGTTACAGGGACTTTCCTTATACTAACTATTCAGTTACGACGATGTTTATTCTCCTGCGTATTAATTGAATCTTTAGAATTAACCATCCCTTATTATCCATTGAACCGTTTGTCTCGAGGGTGTGACAAGGGAGGGACGTGCAATGGTGTCTTAAGTCAATAAGGGTGTATACTCACTTTTTCATAACCTTATGGTCTCCATTCCGATCTTTTCATAACTGGCGTCGAACCTGTTTACAGGCATTTATGAATTAATACAACCTATATCTCATTTTCTCGACGACCACCTTAACTGGTCGGTTTGATGCTCATCAGAATATTGTTTTATGTTATTTACTTGACAAAATACACACATAATTCATCTCTTGGAAATATAAACGACATTCTTGCTTAAATATCATGAGGAATAACAACTTAAGCCTCTGACAGATTATGGCACAGCTCTGAATACATCATTTGAAAGCATATAATATTATGTGTATTTAAGGATTCAGTCCAATATCGCATTGTTCTTCGGAGCGAAAGTATATATCCTTGATATTATGAAGTAAATTGACCGGACAGTAATTACATGTTCATTGCACATTTTCCCCAATCTTCCTACGCAAAGCTTAACTATTGCCAGTCTCGAACTTGGAACTTGGACAGTTCGAGACTGACAATAGTTAAGCTTTGCGTAGGAAGATGATTTCCCCCATGTTCACCCCATCATGTATATCTTAAACGTTTGTAATGAAAAAGGTGGGGACCCGCCTCCCGCTCTTGCTATTGGACAGCAATCGTTTAGTGAGGGTTCTTTTAGCATGAAATGTTCGATTCCACTAACAGCACTCAGGGAGACATCGATCTTTTTATATAGTTAATATGATAAGAACAATATCGATGTCTTACAAGCATGTGGTCTGGTAATACGATACTGGTATCATGTTAAATATTTACCAAAATCCTTCCGACAATTTTTTTAATTATAATCAATTCTATCAAACAAATGTGAAATAATACACGATATAATTGGGGTTTTTTGGTGGGGAATATCGTCTTTTTCATTCATATAATGTCTATCTCGAAGTCCTCCAATTGATAGCGAGGGATTGGATAAGGTAGCGGCCGTGGGCCATTTTTTTTTTACATTGGATGAAAAAATGGCCCATTGAAATTATAGATTTTACTATTCCTACAATAGAAAAAAAGCCAATTTAAAATTCAATAAATGATTAAAAGCCCTAAAAATGGCGCATTGTCAAGGGTGCCTTTCCCAAACTCTGTTACAGCTGTCGATTCACAATCCGAGATTCACATTTCGCGGGCCGCATTGATGTCGCGTCACGAAAGGTTGGGGAATCCCCAGCGCCGCTCTCGTTTCAACGTGAAGCATTTCCAGTAACAGTGTTATACTTGGAGTTTTTTGCTGAAATCTTACAACTCTTCAAAGCTGCATGGACACCAGATATTGTCTTTTACCGGTGAACTTGAAAGTTGCCATGCGTTCAGACAGGTTTTCACCAAGTCACATGACTTCCTTTAAAAGCGAAAGAGAAAGTACAATAATTCTTAGACATAGAACGACGCAGTGCGAGGAGTTGTCAGGATGTAAGATTATAACAGTTTCATAAGACAACACGGAAAAACAAGAGCTCTCTTGAGTTTACTCATAACAGAAGTACTTCCGAAGAGGACTTAAGTGCTATTTACTAAATTGTGTCGGGATCACGGCCCAAAGAGCGGAGGGCCATGGAGAAAAGACTGCTCATAGTGAAAGTAAGAAAACATTAAGAGGACATTTGGCAAAATAATTTTGTTGTCAATTATTTTAAGTTATTTTGTTGTAGGTTAGGAAAATGGAATAATTTTGAATACTCATCGGGTTCCATTTCTTTAGCAAATCGTTTTTAAATGTTATTTTGACCGAAAAATTGAATTGGTTATTTTATGTTTTTTTAACATTAAATATGATTTTAAAATGATGTATATATGACATATGTAATATGTAATGAGACAGTTTCCAATTTTATCATTTCGGCACTAGATTGTTCCCCCAGATCTTTGTAGCTAAGGTTGATTGAAAAATTGAAAGTGAAAATGAAACTAAGGTTAACCACTGAACAAAATTTCTTTGTATTGTATAGTTTTTCTACAAAATATGTTATATATGTGCAAAAGTGTAAAATATACTGATGATTTTATTATGTACTTTCTTTTGCTCTGACTCTTAAAGAGCCACTCCGTGAGTTACTGGAGTCATAAATGCCTAACTTAACCAATGGTGTCATTTGATCACGAAGTATCGACTGTTACCAAAAAGACACATTTAAAACCTTTTTTTTAAAAGTGACAATGTGAAGGTAGAACGTGAACGAAAATTGGACAGTGGCGCGGGTCAAATAGTCACGTAATTTTGGAGAATAATCTAAAACAGCCAGGAGGGTAGTTAGGAGATGATAGTGTTTGTTAGGTTATATAACTAGTATCCATGTATATTGGACGCGATATCTACACCTCTGTGCATTTATAAGCCTGTTTTTAGATTTTCATGGAAAAACAGTATTTGTCAAATATATGTCATTTGGACATGAAAAGTTAAGATGTTTTGATTTTATATCACCATATATATATATGACATTTAGGTTGGTATCAATGGTAAATGATATGTTATGAAAATCACGGAGTGGCTCTTTTTTGTAAAAGTAAACTTTCATTTAAGAAATAAACCAAATGCAGATATCTTTGCTACCAGTATCTCATCTTTAATTGACATTTGAGATGCTGCATCAATGAATAACGAAGGTTATTTTTCATGGATATACATCTTCTGTACTCTGTATAGGCAAAATTAAGACATAGATTCTTATGTAGTTATTACATTTTTTTAGTATCGTAAGTTAAAATGTTGCCTCTACAGATTAAGAAATTATATATCCATAAATATAGTCTTCATGGGTGATTTATGCTTTAATGAGAAATTTACCAATGTAAATCCATTTTACTCTTTATGATCCTTTCTAGAATGATGTAGATGAATGAAAAACATTCATGAAATATTTTTCCTTCCTGCTCCATATATTCAAATACATCAATTTCATATCATACCGAAAAAAGGATATGCATACACAGATATACTTGACATTCTTAAAACCAATTGATTTTGTTGTGGTTACTCTCTCAATTCATCTTAATACCAAATCACTAGGGATTTCATCCTGCGAAATGAGGGTATATGAATCCGCTCTCGCTCCTTCCTAATAACCTAATCTCTTTCAAGCCAAAACCCTTAGGAAGGAGCGAGAGCACATTCTTATACGCTGATTAAGCAGGATGTTGCAATTATAATAAGAAAATCAATTGAAATTAGGATTTAGATTACATCTAAAAATGTTTTCAAAAGTCCATATTTCCAAATTATATATAACCAGAGTTATGTTTACTTAGTCATTTCTAATAAGAGGTTAATTAGTGAATTTATAAAACTTATGACATGTTTTCAGAATATCCCGAAAGCCTGCACCCGAGACACAATAGAAAACTACCTGGAGGTGGTGTGTGACAACGATGTGGAGGATGTGGCATTCCATGACGAGAGAGCTTCACACATCGCTCTGGTCACCTTTGCAGAGCCACTGGAAGGTAAGAATTGGAGCAACTGTGTTGTGTATTGTACAGGCATTGGTTATTGCATTTCATACTTCCATATGCCCCTGCACCTTTCATACCTTTATAAGAACAGTTCATCAAATCCTGCTTATTCATGTGATATGATTTCATAGTATGCATTATCATGGAATGCTGTTATCTATGCTATGCTGTGCAATGCTGTCTAGTGCTTCACTGCTATATTATAATATACCATGTAATGGATTACCATGCTATGCTATTATGTTTATTGCTTTTGTGCTGTGCTGCTCTGCGCTATCTTCTATGCAATAACGTTCTTAACTGCGCTGTGTTTTACTAACTTTATTCATGCTATTCTTATATCTTATTTATTGTGTATCTAATAACTGGGCTACTATGCTACTGTACTCTTTTCTTATCATGCTCTTCTTTATCTCATTATGTTCGCATTTATATGATTTGACATGAAATTAAATGCTATACCATTCTGCCCAAACAAAGGAAAAGCTATACCATGTATTACTATTATATTAAATGTTAAATGATGATTTTCATTAAAGAACATGCTACCCCACTGATTGTATAGAATATTGATTTCATGCTCAATCATTTTAGGAAATGATTAACCCTTCTTTGTAGTTTAAGAATAGTATTTCCATGCTTCATCATTTTAGGAAATGCTATACCATGCATTAAGGTTTAAGAATAGTGGTCCATGCTTCATTATTTTAGGAAATTCTTAACCCTTCTTTGTAGTTTAAGTATAGTAATTCCATGCTTCATCATTTTAGGAAATGCTATACCATGCATTAAGGTTTAAGAATAGTGGTCCATGCTTCATTTTTAGGAAATGCTTAACCCTTCTTTGTAGTTTAAGAATAGTTATTCCATGCTTCATCATTTTAGGAAATGCTATACCATGCATTAAGGTTTAAGAATAGTGGTCCATGCTTCATTATTTTAGGAAATGCTATACCATGCATTAAGGTTTAAGAATAGTGGTCCATGCTTCATTATTTTAGGAAATGCTTAACCCTTCTTTGTAGTTTAAGAATAGTGATTCTCATTATTTTAGGAAATGCTATATCAAAGTAGTAGTTTGTAGTTTACAGAATTGTGATTTTGATTGGTTGTGATTTTTGGTAAAGGCTTCTTTCTTCATCAGTTGGATTGTAGTATGCTGAAATATCCTTTAGGTTAACAAGTCAAGAATATGTAGTTGAGACTTTTCTCATGTATGCCACTTCTATATCCTCTTCAAAGTTTTGATGTACATGCTGAAGAAGCAGTAACCATGTTTTGTATTCAAGATGTGACCAGTCTGAAGAAGAATGTATCCAAGAGGAAGCTGGAAGGGGAACATGTGGAACTGAAGGCAGTGTCAGCTCCTCAGGGCGTGATCGTTAGTCAGCTGCCGGGGAAGATCACTGAGGATACGCTCCAGTTTTACTTCGAGAACAAGAAGTCGGGAGGTCAGGATGATGGGGTGGAGGACTGTACACTGTACAGGAACCTCAAATGTGCCGTTGTCACATTCACCAGTCCGACAAGTAAGATATCATGTCAATTTAATTGTTTACACCTACCTAAAGAGAATTAAAGAGACTTTAGCTTAGCTTATCTAGAGGGTAGTTTATCAAGAATACTTTAATTATAATTATTTGCCGCCAGTGAGCTTCGCTTCATCAGACAAAAATCTTACAGAGTGGTAGAGCTGAAGTACAAAAATGAGGTTTCCTTTTGATGATGTCACAATTGTGTTCTTGATGTCACAGTCACACTGGGTTAGAGGGTGATAACCTGGTAAAGTGGTATACAGGAAATGTAGTAAGTAATATTAGACCTCAATGACGTTACATGAATGTTAATTGTGAATATATCGTGTGGTGTAGCTTGATTATGTTGAGAGCTTGATGATCCTGATCTCTGTACTGTGGCAGTACTATAGAAGCTCTAGATGGTATATCCTTTGTACTTCAATTGGGAAGGCGATGCAGCTTGTGTTGGGTGGTAGAAACAGGATAATCATAGTCGTAAGATGATTTGTGCTTCCACATTGATAGTGTAGAGAGTGGGTTTGGGGATGGGAAGTGGTAATTTTTTGGCAGTTGTCAGGCAGTTAACATCAATCGTGGTTTCAACTTTCTCCCCTAGCAACTACCATAACAGGGATGCATCCAGGCTGTGAGATTGTGTGATACACGCAGTTTAAGAATTACTCCCGCAAATTTGAAATTATGCATGCCAAATTTCATGCAAATAAAGTTGAGTTGGCACACTAATCGACACAGTGCTGCGAATATTTTTCTATTTATCTACTCCTGGTGAATAAGGTTCTTGTGATATCAGGGGGATTAACTTCCATCTGGACTAAAAGCATCATGTCCTTTTTCTAGGAATATTTTCATGACAGACAATACTCAATAGTTCTGAGCTATAATCTTTTAGATATCAGATGTATTGATTATAATGCATAAGGCTATAACAAATATATATTTCTTAATTTCTGTTTCTTTCCCAGTTACAAGGAATGTTCTAGCTGTGAAAACTCACACCCCTGTAAAGGATCAGCCCCCTGTGAAACTTGAACCATTTTACAAAGGCTATCAAGATGAAGTCATCAAGTTTCTCAATGACCTTGATCCACCAGAAGCTTCAGGAGATGACCTTGACTTTGCTGGTGCTTCAGATAGGCAACCCACAACTGAAAATTCTATCAAGGAAAATATAAAACAATTGCAGGGAGTTCAAATACAAGAAACATCCACAGCTGTGAAGGCGAGGCAGACACTATATGAACATGTTGAACTGTTAGGAGAAAAATATGACTCCCAACCACCTACAGAAAAAATTCCCAAAGTTTTAGACAGTCAAGAAGAGATGTCATGTGATTTCAGTGCACAGAAAGAAAATGAAGGAATGATATCCTTAAATTTTAAAGAAGAAAAGAGAATATATGCCACAATTGATGATGATGATGATGATGATGATGATGATGTCGAAATGAGGGATGATTCCCAAAGGCAAAAAACTAAGCAAAACAAACCGCCAATAGCTGCCAAACCGACAAGATCCTCAATTAATCCACCATCTGACCCAACAGAGGAACGAGAAAGTAATGTCATTAAGTTTGACTCAGCTCACACCAGACTACTGGAGAAGATGCACATGTTTGAGGAAGAGTTCCCTACCTGCACTGTCAGGTATAACACAAATACAGGAGATATAACAATAACGGGAGCCAAAAGCAAACTGCTTGAGCTGAAGCTGAAGATATATGATGTACATAATAGAATCGCAAAAGACTCATGTCATCTCCATCAGGCAGCCATTGATCTAATCAGCGGTGAGAAAGGAAAGAGCTTTGTAGAGGATGAACTGAAGGAGATGAAGGAGTCCATCTGGTTTCTGGAGGGTCAAAAATTTATCTGTCTGACATTTTCCGAGGCAGAAACCAAGTACATGGTGGCGAAGGTGAAGAATCTGGTTCACCAGGAGACTATTCCTTACAATGAGTCCCACTTCAAGTACATCAACGGAACCCAGTGGGCGGACTTGCTTCAGAAGCTGCAGCAGGAGCACCTGGTGAAGATCTCGGTTGAAAAAGGAAAGAAGCAGGTGAAGGTCGAAGGCCTCGGGAAGAACTCATCTCTCTGCAGTGACAGGGTCAAGATGGAGCTCCAGGGTCACTCCCACAGCTCAGGGGAGTTCACAGCTAAGGGCGGGCTTGCTTGCTGTCTCAAGGGGAGCTTTGTGAAGGAAATGCAAGAAGTGAAGAAGATTATAATAGACAGGTACATCAGATAGACTATTTTAAATGGGCATAGACAATCTGTCTCTTGACATGTGCATTTTAGATATTTGATTATGTGGATTTAGTGTTTGTTAATAGTATTGTAGTCAGGAAGATTATGATTACATTTATTATTTGATCTCTGCATTAAACCTAAGATTAATGAGTGAATTAGGTGTTACAAAGTGACAAAGTAATGCAAATACCCTCATTGCAAATTCAGAGTATTTTGCTTTATTTGCTATTTATCTTGGCTGTATTGAATGGAATATTGGTAATCATGATTTCAGATTATCTTAATTTGAACAAATTTGTCATTGGCGAAGAAAATTTCGTTTTTGATTTGGAGAGAAAAGTTTTACATGCAATTGTTATAATTTCCCAGTTTTGAAGTTCTCTGGGAAAATCCTAAAACAATCCAGCAGGCTAAAGTTAACAAGATTTCTGAGAAGTCTATCAAGCTCAGCCAAATTAGATTGAAGAGCTGGCACAGAAAAATGCTTCAAGACTTAAGTCTTGCAGGTAAATTTGAGATTGAGAGGATGTCTCTTGTATGAATGCATTTCAAGGTCATCAAGGTCAATGGAGTAAGAGGTATTGGTGGTTTTTTATTATAGTGGGTCATTTGAGGATATTGGTGGAAAACATGGCCTCCATTTGAAGTTTGAGGGCGATCCAAAATCAGTGAAGAAAGTCGAAGCCGAGTTGAAGAAGTTGGAGAAGAAGGTCTGGCATGAAAGACTCTATCTCAAAGATGTGTCAGCAGAAAAACGTGAGGAGAATATTGTCTCATTTTGATGTTGTTATCTTCATTCGACTTTGTATGAATATTGGTATCATGATTATATTAAATCATGTATATTAAAAGTTACAAATTCTCATCCTCAGTGGCCCTGGACTTAATTATCAGATATGCTTCACAAATCTTTACTGAGAAACTTCATAAGGAAAATCTGTGCTGAAATTACACGGCCTTGATAAGGCAATGAAACTGGTATGTCGACTGGATCTGCGAGCCTTTAAAAGACGTGATTCAATAGCTTTAGTCTTGCGATGATGAAATTTTTTGCATTTCCAGCTCTTAGCTCCCACTTTCGTGTTGACAGTCATTTAGGTGGCAAGATTTCCTTTGAAATTCAAATTCAAGTGTCCGAGCTGAAGAAAGAACTGTTTTTAAATTAGTGTCATCAACACTTGTTTTCATCTTTTGTATTAAGCATATTCATTGGGTTAATATTTCATAAAAAGATTCAAGGTAATTTTAGTGCAAATTTTCCTGATGAACTTGACCAGGGTTGATTTGGGAACATTCAATCATTGATGAGTGTAAGTTTAGTTTTTCCATTCATTTCATCAAATAGTACCTCTTATGATTATTTCAAAATTAATGTTATTATCTAATTGGTAAAATATAAGTGAATTCTTTGCAACTTCAATTCTTACTTTGAGGGCAATTCCGGATTTGTTTAAAAACTTTCAAAATGGTGCCAAAGCCATTAAATAAAGCTTTGACAATAGGCCTGACAGTGTTTAGTCAGAGTAATTATAGCTTATCACTCTAATGTCAAAACTTCCTACTAGTATACCATTTTTTGAAAAGGAGCAAATGGTCAGATAGTGAGGAAAGATAGGATGGATCATCAATTTATATTGATAACTCGTTTGTTTGATGTTGATGATCAGCCAAGTTATTTGTTTGTTCTAGATGTAAACCTACTAATACGTGGCCTACACAGAAGCAACATGTCAACCTTCAAAGTAGCATTCGAGAATCAGTACACGGTCTACCTCGACATGAATCTGCCCGGAGCTCCAAAGATTCTGGAGGCGGTTGTTGAGGCATTCAAGAGGTAAAGGTGTAGAACAAACAGGAACGATTTTGTCCTCCAGTCTGCCACAATTAAAGTGTTCATCGTTGAACATAGTAATCAGCTCCCTACATCAGTACATAAAGAGTTTTTAAATTTTGAAACAGTCTTCATATTGGGTATATACAACCACCAGATGATTTTGGGGACATTTGACCTCTTCAAGCCTTTGACCTGTTTTAAATGTTATAAGGGTGATATATCATGAATTTCTGCACCCGGCGTCTTCAAATTTGGTAGCAGTCTTCATATTGGGTATATATACAACCACTAGATGATTTTGGCGACATTTGACCTTTTCAAGCCTTTGACCAGTTTTAAATGTTATTTGAGCCATTTCTCATGAATTTCTGCACCCGGCGTCTTCAAATTTGGTAGCAGTCTTCATATTGGGAAAATGCAGACACTGTTTAATATTTTGTAAATAGAAGTTATGCATAGATACAGCATATCTCTCAATACTCAGGTATTCTACCATAAAAGTTATTTAGAAAATAAGTATATGTGTTCAGATTTTAAAATCAATTTGCATTTTTTGGTAATGACTTCAAACATGATTTATTTCATAACTTTACACACAATCTGTCGATAAAGAATGGAAGCCGCTTTGATTAATTCAACAGAAGTGCTTGTAATGTGTATATAATATATCTTATATCTTATCTTATTATATATCTATATAAAGAATTCTATCCCATGTATTCAATCAAAAGATCTATTATCTATAATTCAAAATCTGTACACATTACTAGTTCAGGCATTTCAACCATAATATTTCTCATTCTGGTTTAAACATATTTTATTCATAGTAATGAACATGGATTGACAAACAAGCTGGAAGCTTATATAAATGCCGCTCAAATACAAAATTATATCTTAAAACCATCAAACATGTAATACAAAATTATGACAAACCAATAAGATGTACAGTTGCAACACAATTTAGTTAAGATATTCAATATTGCAAAGGCAATTTCTTCACGCGAGATAAAATATTTCAACTCATTTCTTATCAAATCTACAAGAATTGGTGATAAAAAGGTAAACAGATTGTTGAATAGCGGAGTTTTCAACATCAGATAACTCTTTATTTCCGTATAAAATTGTTTTTAAACTGTAACCATTGTTGTAGAATAACGCTTTATTTCTTAGCAATGAGTAATTTGGACATATGAATAAATAATGTGATGTATCTTCGTGTTCTGCGCCGCATGAACATGACGGGTCATTTGAAATATGTCTCTCAAATTTATGAAAATTTAAATCGCTACATCCTAAACGAAGTCTGCAATGAGAAATTTGACAAAATCAATTTCCATTATTCAGATCAAATCCAAATGAATTTCCTAACCTAGGGGTAATTTTCTCAGTAAACATTTTCTGGGATTCTAACACTTTTATGTCATTTGGTAAAGCATTCCAAAGATCAATTGTACTTGGAAGGAATGATTTTGAATAAGTAGATGTTTTAATTTGAATATTTTGTATATTTGGCGAGTTTCTTAAACTGTACGGATTTCCTGCCGATACACTATCTGGAAGTAGGTCACATAAATAATTTGGTGCTTTACCGTTTACCATTTTATAAAAAAGGGTTAATTTTTGTACACGTCTTCTATCATTTAGAGGTATGAAATTAGTTTCTGCATACAGTTTATAATGACTTGTGCCCCTTGTCGCCCCACATATAGTTCTAAGTGCGTCTAATTGTAATTTTTCTAAATTGGCTTTTTGGGTTGCCGTGCAGTTATCCCAAATATGACTACAATAGTCAAAAATAGGTAAAATGAAAGACTGATACATGGGCTGTAGTGACCTACGCGATAGGCGGTATTTTAAACTCCTTAAGCAGTTAATCATAGGAGTGACTTTATCTACAATATTGTTGACTTGAGCAGCCCAGCTAGCATCTTCTTGCAATATAAGACCTAAATGTTTATGTTCACCAACTTCAGCAATAGGAATACCTTGCATGTTTAAGTGAGGCTTAAAGCTGGTCACCCTCTTTCTACTAAACTGAATTGTTTCCGTTTTTTGAGGGTTGAATTTTACTTGCCATTTATTCGCCCACATAGAAATCTTTTGTAAATCATCGTTAAGTTTGTTTGCTGATAAAACCGGATCTTCTATTATTACATACAATGACGTGTCGTCAGCAAAAAGGCGTATGTTACAATCAATATCTTCAACAAGGTCATTGATATATATCAAGAATAACAAGGGTCCTAAAACCGATCCTTGAGGGACACCTGCCATTACAGATTTAAATTTTGAGTTATATCCATTTATAACTACTTTTTGGGTTCTGTCAGTCAGATAACTTTCGAGCCATTCTAATAATTTTCCTCCTATGCCAAACGATTTTAATTTGTATAAAAGCCCTTTATGCCACACTTTATCAAAAGCCTTACTTATATCACAAAACACTGCTCTGACTTCTTTACCCCTGTCTAAAGCATTTGCAATGAAATTATATAAATCTAATAACTGGTATGTAGTAGAATCGCCTGGAATAAACCCTGATTGCATTGTGCTAATAATATTATTGTCTCTGAAATAGTTGAATAAATATGTTTGAACACACTTTTCGAAAACTTTGGATACGCAACTTGTAAGAGCAACAGGCCTATAATTTCCGCATTCATTTACGGAACCTTTCTTATGTAGGGGGATTACTGACGCTTTTTTCCACATTTTTGGGAATACAGCTACCTGAAGCGATGTATTAAAGATCTCAGTAAGACGCAATGATAATTTTCTAGCGGTTTGCTTTAGAAAAAAATTTCCAATTCCATCAGGGCCAGTGGCTTTTCGGGTATTTAATGAGAGCAGTATGTCTTTGACGTCACCCTGTGTCAATTCGATACAATCTAATCTACTTTCAGCTGACATATTTGGGGGAGGGAGGGGGCGTTCTGGGTCTGAAACAGTGGATTGACTGACAAAGTAGTCATTTAAGATATTTGCTATTTTTTCTGGATCTTCGTAGGTTTCATTTTCATATGATATGGGTGGAAAGGTTGTAGGGTTTTCTTTCTTCTTTATGTAGAACTTTATCAAACGCCACCATGTCTTACTATCACAATTTTCATTTAATATATTATCCCATTTTGAGATATAATTCTTTTGACTTCCTTATAGTTGAGATCACTTTATTTCTCATTCTGTGAACAACCATCTCTTACAGTATTTTTATCCCTGAGTGACCTTTACCATCTCTGCTTTTTCACATCGTTAGTTGCATCACTTGGAAGAATAATGAATATATTATTTCATTGATAGAAAGCTAAAGTGAGTATATATATATGTCCTCATTTGTCCATAAAACAGTCACAAAATGGAGACCAAATATTGTGCTACATATGCTAAAATGCTAAAATTAATTATTTTTTCAGTAGGCCAGCACCTTTCAAACATGCCAACTCGACACCTGCAATGAGTGATACAGATGAAGACAGTGATGATGATGATGATGATGATGATGATGATGGGGAGGATGTACTGAACGTATACCCAACATTCAGGGCGTCATCACGTCGCACTTACGGACCACCGAGACGCACGGCACCTGTGAGGCAGCAGAATACATCACTTATGTGCGGAAATGTCACATTGACTGTCAGCAAAGGAGATGTGTCAAAGGAGAAGGTAAGTTTTATTTGAAAATTTAAACAATATCCATTTGAATATTTGTTTGAATTAGCTGTGTTTAGAAAATATTTTTCTAATCTTTGTAATATGTGGTTGAAGATATTTGAATCTTATTTTAATATCATTTACTCACTGAATTGAGTTAAAAAATGTTTGTTTAAATAAAACTGTTTTCAATGGTGAAGTACTGTAAATGCTTGGGACAACATCATTTGCATGGAAAAAAGGTGTACATGTTTTGATAATTAAGTTAAGAGTGTATTTAAACAGAGTGAATTATCTGTTTATGGTTTTTCATAGTGTCAGACCCAAATTTGATTAAAACAAAAGAGTCACCATATTTCCTTGAACACAACTCAGGCGTCATGTATAATCCAGGGCTCAATTGAAATCCAGAGGGATCATATGGGCTTGTTGTTAAACACAACACTGACAGAACTCAAATTACAACACAACCCTGGCCTGGAATGCAAATCAGGGAGGAAGGGGTTATCTAGAAGAAATAGAACCCCAGGATAAAATCTTTAAATGGCGTTTAGAAGTGATATGGAAGGAAGGAAGGAAGACAAGCTTTTCTGGATAATAGCTTCTTTATTGTGAAAATTCATGATGTTTGAGAGTACATGCTTACTCCAATCCCACCTTGTGAAGAAGTAAGCATATATTCTGAAATGTTGTTGAGGGGTTGTATTCAAAGAAATTCTGTGGTGCATGTTACGGGGATGTGGTCTAATGTCTGTCAATAATTCTGCTTAACTTCTGTTTGCTAACTACAGGTGGATGTCTTTGTGAATGTCGTCCCGAAGAATATGGATATCACAGGAACTGCCGTCTCCCAGGCTTATGTGAAGGCAGGAGGTGCAGAATTCCAACAGGTAAAACTCTAGATTGTTCAAAGCAAAGCTAACTTCAAGATGCTGTAGGAAAACAAATGTGAACAAATTCTTAAAATCGTATTTCATTTAGAGTGCTTCATTTAATTGGGAAACAAATTTTTCTAGCAGGAATTCAAATTCAAGAAAACTTGTGTTATATGAATTGATTTTATAGTACAACCAGTACCATTTGATCAGTCGATGTTTCTTGTTTTTCAGCAATTTGAATTATGCAAACCAATGTGGAAACCAGGCTCAATATTGCAGACAAAGTGCACGGGAAACCTCAATGGGAAAATGGTTTACACCTTTGTGTTAGATAAGTGGAATCCGACTCGCTCCAAGAAAGTAGGTCACCAACAAGAAAATATATTTATTTCTTTGTATGCATTTGTGTAAAAGAAAAATCTTTCAAAAACAATGAAAAACAGTTATTTAGTTGATGTAGTAAAAAAAATATCAATAAGACAGAGTCACATTAAACTAATTCCTACCACATCCTACATTCAACATCTCAAAATGGATAGAATATGTAACTTTAGTTTTTAAATTCTGAAGCTACGATGACACTACGTTTATTTACAGTTTTCAGTACATCCATCTAATCCTCAGACAATTGATGCCACATTTAGATTGTGTTACAATTGCCCATTCATCTTGTGTTCATTAGGTTTCAATCAATTCAATCCAGTTCTTCATTGAGTTCATATGTGTTTTGGACTAGTCTATCTCATTTGTACTACCCATTTATTCGTCCAACTATTTTTTCAGACAGTTCTCATCATTTTAACAAAACCGCATCACAATAAAGCAATACACGTCTAATAATTACAAAATAGCATCATTCAAGCAACTATCAGCACTGTAAACAAGCGATAACACAAAATGAAATACTCACCAGGAACACTGTTACTTTGCAAGCGCAGTTACCTAAGTAGAGCAAACTATGCCACTGCTTGCAGATTTTCTATCAATCTATCATTTATCATGGCATTCAGTTGGATATTGAGATGTAGAATTGGTATTCCAAAACGAATAACTATGAAGATGATTTCATTATGAGTTTTATAAGAAATTTATATCCAACTATTATCATCATCAAATAAAAATATAATTTATGCAAAAAAAACTTAATAGATGAAAATAGTTATGAGATAAAGAAGAACTAAAGACATGCCATAGGTTCAACATGTTTAAAGCAAATGTTATTGGGTATGGAATTACTTTCGTACAATAGCTTTTATGCAATATTATCAAAACTGTTTTCAAACTAATTTGTTTGAATCAAATCTGTATATCTATGAGTGTTTTATGATCTTACTAATAATATGAAAATGGACAACGCCATAAATAGGTTTGCCTTTTCCAGGATCTGAGTTCTCTGATCGACACGTGTCTGAAGACGGCGGACGGGAACGGCTACACGAGCATCGCCCTCACTTCATTTGGGTGTGGAAGGCTGTTCAGGTTCCCTGAGAAGTACGTGGCATCCTGCCTGGTGAAAGCTGTAAAGGCAAACAGTGGAGGAAATTTGCAGGTACTTCTTCCTCAGATGATGTCCATGATTTATCAAGCCCAAGAAAATCTTGGTTGTTTCTTTTCCAGTTTATATTTTGGCAGAAATACTGCACAATTTGTCCTAACCAATAACTAAATCTGTAACCCTTATTTTGTCAGTTAAATTGATTTGGAAGATTGATGATAAGCTGATGATTGCTTACTTCCTGTGAGCAGTATCTTACCATTGTCCTTACCTCTGGGGTGACTTTTCCTTGCCCTTGCCTTGTCGCTTGAGCATCTCCTGTCTTTTCCCTTGCCTATTATTTTGAGTGTTACTTGCCCTTGCCCTTATCTCGTCTCTGGAACATCACTTGTCTATGTCTTTTCCTTGAGTGTCAATTTTCCTTGCTCTCGCCTTCTCTTTTCAGTGTTACTTGTCTTTTGCCCTTGCCTGTCACTTATCTGTTGAGCGTTACTTGTCATTGCCCTTTTGGTATCTCTGGAATGTTACTTGTCCTTATCTTGTCTCGCTCCATGTCCCTGCATTTGGTCTTGTCAGTGTCATCTGTTCGTTTCAATGTTCTTTTGCCCTTATTCCTTTTGCCTTTCATTTTGCCCTTGTCTTGATAATGCCTTTGCCATGTTCTTGCTATAATCCACTTGATATTCAGGGTAGACTTCCCACCTTTTTTAAAGTTCTTTATTTGTTATTTACAGAAAGTTTCAATTGTGATATATGATCATGGAACCTACCAAGCTTTCCTGAATGAAATTGACCCACCATCCACTCTCAGGAAATCCAGTAAGTGTAATCAACTTTGATGAATATGTTGCCATTTTGTAAGGAATGTAAAAATACACCAATAAAGATCAGGTTATAAGAACTTATGGGTGAAAGATCAATTTTTACTCAGATATGAAATAAGCACTAGTGCCGGTGCTTGTACCTGGTGACAAAGGAGCTTGACTAGTAAAATATAATAACTTGAAGTCCAAAGGACTAATTAAAATTGAGGAAGATAATGTCATGGATATGCTTTTGCCAGCTGGAATTTGTTTGGACTAGAACTTGCAGAAAGGCACTAGTCCGAATGGCAAGTGCATCGATATTGTTGATTTTGAACTCTGTTTAAGTTAACTGGTCATGTTTTTTTACATCTTTTATGACATGAATTTGCTAAAGTTCAATTAATGAGTATCTGTCAAAGTAATGAATAAATGAATTCTGGAATATCAAGGTGGAAGAAATATACAGAGCTTGGAAGATATAATTGCATATTTTATCAAACCATTCCATTTTGATATTTTTGTTTAGTTTGTTAAAGAGTTAGAGCTATTTAGACCTTGAAACAACATGATTCAGATATTTATAAGTACATGTTTTTGAGGAAGGTAATGGTATCAGCCTTATCAAGTCAACATATATGTGGGTTGTCATATGTGGGTTATACCTAGGCTGAACAACAATTGCATGGCCTTTTGTGTAAAGATAACAATTTCAGGTACTTGGGTCTGAGTTGAGTCTGACCCATTGATTGTTTGAGTCCAATTTTGGTGACCCTTGGAAGCCTTATTTCTAAGACATTATGGTTTTAAATAAGAACATCAACAAGGCAAATATCACTGGCTATTGAGTTGATTTGTGCCAAACCAATTTGGCAGAGTGTCTCCAGGAATCACAGTTTTAAAGTAAGGCTATCCTAGTGTATGAAATCAATCTTTTGTAAAGGATTAACAGAATGATATTTTAAAAAATGAATTTAACCATTTCACAACTAAGTGTACATAAATGACAAGAATGAGCTCTCACAACTAAACATTGTTTTTGCAGTGACAATGCCTGATCTTGAGCATGATCCGTAAGTAGAACTATTTGTTGTGTCTAGTGAAACGCTTTCAGTCTTGTTTTACAAAGTGTTATCAGTGATAATCATTTGTAACATCCTTAAATTTATCAAGTACTAAGATTGTATATATTTACTTTATTTGCAATTGTTTCGATAATTAAGTATTGAATAGGCCTGACGGTTTTATCCTATATGGTGGGAGTGAGGTGGTGCAGTGGTTAGGGCGTTAAGCTTCAGATCGGGAGGTTTGTGGTTCGAATCCAGCATGTTTCATCGCAATGCATAGCCACAATAATACTAGCAGTCGCAATATAAGTGAATTACTCTCGAAAGAGTCGTTAAACCCCATATCAACTCACCTCATATATGGAAAATGACCTTACCTCATGACAACGAAACATATCGCCCTCATGTTATATATTCTTTATTATCACAATATTTTAACAGGCAAAGTACATTGCTGCATAAAGGAGTACACAGTTTTCCATTACAAATAAAATGAACAAACATTGATTTAGTTTATAATCAGTTGAACGTTATGCAAGTCTTACTTTGAACTTCACTACAGGTTTGACAGGTACCCTTCCACTGACTCAATCACTGTGGGACCAACCACGATCTCGGTGAAGCAAGGCGACATTACTAAAGCAAAGGTAAGTATTTTTATAATTTATCTGATAAATTGTTGTTATAGATCTAGAAAATTTCATCAAATACTTTTCAATTGCATAAAGAGTCTTTAAAATTGAGGAATTGGTTTGTTTTTTTCATATAAGTTTGTGATGTTCCTTTAGACAACTTCCCCTCTTCGTGATATTATTTCTATTATTAATTTTTAATGATTGTAAAACTTATGCATTATTTGATTTGATCAATTTCCAGTCTTTATGATATTTTGCGTAAGTTGTTACAATCTTATCTGTTAGATGCTCCTATGTGTTTGTGATTTTAATGTTTTGGTGCCGTTGTTATTGTGTGCCTTTAATATGGTGTAAAATTTACATTTCAGGGGACAGTGTTGGTGAACGTTGTGGCAGAAGATCTTAACTTTGGAGTCACAGCTGTCGCTAAGGCGCTGATTAGAGCAGGGGGGAAACAACTCCTACAGGTACAAATCTTGGAAGGGCATGGAATAGTGGCTTTCATATAACAATGATTGTTTACTCAATGTTATCATGGTCCCTTATGGCAAGCGCAGTTATATACTTCCTGTTACGTCACAGCACGCGAAAATGGCGCCAGCCAAAGTTCATGTCAAATTGATGTACCTTCAAAGAGTGGTAATAAATCACCAATGAATATGCCCAAGCATTCTTGAATTCTATGACAGTGGCATGCATGAAAATAGTAAGATTAACTGGATGTAACAACCTCAGTATTGTGAACATTTATTTCCAAGTATATGCCAATTCCTTCATCATATGGAATAAAGAAGTGGTAAAGCATATATCGTCTGATGAAGGAGGAAGCTTTTAAAAGCATATTTCCTGAAATGTCATTCCACCTGATAAAGAAGTAAGCGTATATTCTGAAATGTCATTCCAACTGATAAAGAAGTAATCATATTTCCTGAAATGTCATTCCACCTGAAAAAGAAGTAAGCGTACATTCTGAAATGTCATTCCGCCTGATAAAGAAGTAAGCGTGTATTATAAAATGTCATTCCACCTGATAAAGAAGTAAGCATGTATTATAAAATGTCATTCCACCTGTTAAAGAAGTAAGCATGTATTATAAAATGTCATTCCCCCTGATAAAGAAGTAAGCGTGTATTATAAAATGTCATTCCACCTGATAAAGAAGTAAGCATGTATTATAAAATGTCATTTTACCTGATAAAGAAGTAAGCGTATATTCTGTAACATCATTCCACTTGATGAAGCAGTAAGCATGTACTCTGAAATGTCATTCTACATGAAGAAGGCAAAAGTATGTATTTGTTAATGTCTATCCACATGACGAAGGAGTAAGCATGTTTTTTGAAATGTCAAACTGCATGATGAAGCAATAAGCAGTTATGTAGAAAGTCACACCATCCAATGAAGGAGTAGCAATTATCCTTTGAAAAATACTGTATTTTCATATCATTTTCAATATAGAAGTTGTTGTTTAGGCCTAACCCAAAACTCACTAGTTCAGATAATATTTTAAGCCTTATTTGAAACAATGAATTACACCGATCGAATATTTCCATTAAGTGTCAACCATTTAAGAGGCAAGTTATGATTTTGCCATTTCATTGCATCAGAAACATGCCACCAATGATAGATAATTATTTTGTAAAAAAAAGTAATAAGATTTGTTGTTGATGCTTTCAATGAGAAAATTAAAAAACTTTTCCAAAGTTTGTTTTTTTAAATAATACTGATCAGTGAATTTTGTTTTAATTCCAGGAGTTTGAGAATAAGAAAGATTCCCCCTCTAATAACATCATCGTGACTACCGGCGGACAACTCAACTGCCAGTTTGTCTATCATGCGATACTTAAGAAGTATAGTCCAAGAGGGTTGGGTGTATGTTGAACTTTTAAACTTCGTATTTAAAGATTTCTTAGAAATTTCATGTCATCATTAGCCTTTTTACTCACACAGACCTGAAATCAATCTTGTAAATGTGTTTGTGTCTAGTTTAGGTTAGGAGTGAAAAGGTTAAACTTGCTGTTATTCCTGTTTTCTCTGAAGTGATCTAGTTTAGCGATGTAGCCGCTGTGACTGTTGAGGATAATTTAGACCTTGTACAGAATCACGATTACTCATTGAGCCAGTCGTCCTTCCATTTAATTCAGTAAATGAAATTTTAAAATATATTATATATTATATAAACGTAAAATTAAACTTTTGATGCAGTCATCCGCTTGTTTTCTATGGGTTTTGACGTGGTACATCCCCCTCGTATTTCTAAAATATATTTGAATGAAACTAAATTCAAAACTAAAGTGTTCATCTTGAATCATAGTGCTAGATGATAAGATATAGCCACTGGATCTGTTATATGTACATCTTTTGATATCAACCACAGAAGGAAAGGAAGACATTTTGTTTTACTGTTCTCCATTCGTGACAGTGCTAACGTACCAACTTTTGGGTGATTTTTTAAAAGATACTGCAGTTTCAAACTTCAGCAATATCAAAACTTGGACCTCCTTAAAATAGCCAAACACCCGCCAAAAGATTTTAATCAACCTGACATTTGTATTTTCACACCTGCTTCATGGTCAAAAGGTTAAGATGTTGTTTGGAAAGTGTACAAGGAATACAATAATTATTTTATAATTTCAGGACTACAAAAGTACAATCCGTGAGTGTTTCAAGCTTGCCGCCAGACACAACACGCAGTCGATCGTGTTCCCTGCCATTGGCTGCGGCATGCTCTTCAAGTACCCGGATGCTGTAGTTGCTTCTACTCTCATCGAAGAGGCAAAGAGGTCAAATATACCGGTATGCGATCTTTTATATCAATATTGTAACTAACTCGTCAGGAGGGAAATCTGCAATTTTAGTTGTAACACCCCTTGTTACAGTACATTTGAAATTCTTGAATAAAAAACCTCTACATCAATCTCCTTTTAATTTGACAACCACGATTGTTTCGGCACATAACGAAAAATATCGTCAGCAGGCTAAAGGAACTATGACATGCATTTTTGCCCTCACATTGATTATTTTTATTATTTTCATTTAATGAAACATAGCATATATACTTCCAGGCTGATAGAATTGATTTTATAATCTGAATGCTAAAGTATTTAGCTAATAACTGACACGCTAGTTAACCATAGTACAGATTTATAGTAATAATGTAATGTGTGTTATCTGTGCATTGTTTATATCTATGAAATGTTTGTGTGCGTTTGTGACTGATGTCAAGTCGAAGAATGATGATTTTTATAAAAGAATGATTAGGTGAAAATAGCATATCATTGATACTTGTAAGATTAATGTCCTATTCACAGAGTGTGACATTCATGGTCTACGATCAACAAACCGTGAGAACTTTTTTACAAACACTCGGTGGGGGAAATTCAGACGAGGGGGAGGAAGACACATCCCAAAACTTCAACACACTCCGAAAATACGTCAAGGCAGCAAAAGCAGGTAACTCGCCAATTCTGCAGCTTTTGCAGCAGGATGCCAAGTGTTTGTGGCTATTAGCTGTGTTGCAATATATGCATAAGGGGAGAAATGCTTGACTTATAGCACTGGGCCTAGATTTTCGAAGCTCTCTTAGTGCTAAGATAGTCGTAGGTCAATGTTAATTGATGGTACTTACGACTTTCATGGTGCTAAGAGAGCTTCGAAAATCTGGGCCCAGGTCCTTCTTTTGAGTATGCTAATCACCTGCATTTGTGCTTAATATTTAGTGGTGATCTTCTAATTACTTACTGTTAAACAACTTGCCACTTTGAAAAAGTCAGGACTAAAAAGCACATCAAATTTTTGTTTGCTCATGTTGACTTAGCAGGAAGAGAAAGCAGTTCAAAGGAGGCAGTCTCAATGAAGAATTTGTCAATCATAAGAATGTTTTGATTAAAGGTACTCTACCACATTTGAAAAGGAAAATGAGGGGGATTTTACAAAAAAGAAAACAAATTTTACCGATTGCTAGACAATCTGTTTTAATAAATACATGGAGTTCTAAAACAAACATAAAACATTCAGTTATGCTTAATGAATCTATTTCATAACTGAAAGGAGTAAAAGACGTTCACACTTACATGACTGATTTCAGTTTTCATAAGATTTGTGACAGCTTATTCTTAATTTGCGGATATTTTTTATATATTGTTTTTTTGTTTTTAGTTGTTAATAAGGAAAGTTTGAACGAATTAATTATCCCGAAAACATGCTCTTGTGCTGGTCACTTTTACCATCAATCCTTGGTCCTGTGACTTCTGTTCTGTCAAGAAATTATTCTTCTTATAGAAGGTTTTGTACTTAAGAATTTAAGTTTGGATGTCTAAATGACTTTTCAAGAGTTTGCTAACTATTGCAGACAAAGTACCCGAAGCAAACAACAAGACTGCAAACATAGTTCTGTATGGAGAATCAAAGGATGTCTGTGTCAAGGCAAAGTCAAAGTTGAGCAAGCAGTTGGAACAAGATTACTTGCATGAGCAAGTGATAACCAATGAAAATCTGTTGCACTTCAAGGGCAAAACCTTCTCCAAGATGAAGGACTTGGCAGACAGGAACGGCATATGGATCAAGTTTCCGGATCCTGGTAAGTCTATGTCATCTCTTTCATTGGAAATTTCATTATATCGTAGACATGTTCTTATCCTTTACAGTTGCAACTTTTGAATACTTGAACTTTTGTCAAACCAGTAGGCCTAAACACTCTATTGAAATGAAAAATGCATTGATTAATTCATCAATTAAATGTATAAAGTTAAGAAGTAATGAGTTTGGATATTCAAGAGTAAATGCAAGAGATACTTTAAGCATTTGACATTCTGTTTATCATGGTAACTGTACCATGGCCAGTACAATGAATACACCTTCAGCTGATTAGAACTTACAGATATCATTAAATTTACTTTGAACTCTGATTTCTACTTTCCCACAGACAATAGATCAATCAGCCGCTTGGCATTGCCATAGTAAAAACATGACAAATAACTGTAACAACTTAAGGATTCTTGTATACCTCTAAGTTCTCTGTTTTAAATATAAAGTACAATTATTTTTCAGCTGATTTAAACTTATAGATATTATTAAGTTTAGTTTTTTGTCTGATTACTACCCTACAAAAGACGATAGATCACGGCTGTAATCAGCTTCTTGGACATATCATACAATGGCGGATCAACGAGGGGGGACGGGTGTTTTTTAGGTTTGTATAAATCCCTCGCTTTGGGATTTTAAAAAAAAGTAACCATAAAAGGTTGACACCCCCCCCTTTGAAAATTCAAGGATCCAGCACCGTGATAGAAAAAAAATGACACATCAACTTGACAACATATGATACCATAAGGATGCAAAGTTTTCTGTCTGAAATATAAAGTGTAATTATTCTGTATATATTTTCCCACAGACAAGAAGAAGAGCAAGGATGCTCCTAAAATCAAACTGATGGGTGAGAAGAATGCAGTTCTGCTGGTCAAGTCTGAGATTCAGGATATACTTCTGAGGGAAGTGAGCAAGACGATTCACAAACCACGGAAGCTACAAGGGACAAGGGGATCTATGAAACTGATTGAAGAAATGGCCGAAATGTCAGAATTTCTGCCGCCCTCATATTGGAATAATAATCAATCAACTACCTTTTTAAAAAAATTTAAAGGTATGTTTAAGGCATCCCAGCCGCCTTCTGATGGACTTGTGACTGTGGACACGGCTACTTTCAATGCTATAGACAAGATAATTCAGACAACGTGGAATTCAACCCTCGTAGGCCATGGTAAAGATGCAATAAATCTCCATCACAAAAACATCAAAGTGAAGAAGATTCAACGACTCGAGCATCTAGAAATGTTCAGACTTTATAGCCAAAAACGTTCAGCCATGTTCAGGGTTGCACGCAGTAATGGAGGACCTTTCACACCGATTGACAGTCTTCCTGGATCAAAATGTGCTGTGAAAACAACACAATGTGCACCTCAAGAGTTACAACGAGATATATTCCCTGAAGTCAATGAACATTACCTGTTTCATGGAACCAAGCTGGAGAACATTCAGGCTATTGTTTCTCATGGTTTAGATCCACGTGTGGGCGGTAAGGGCATGTTAGGTAGTGGAGTGTATGGAGCAGAGAGTTCAACCAAAGCGGACCAATATACAGGTATGTGGAGCTGAGTTTTGTGAATGGTCCTGGAATAATTAGTGTAGTGTCAGATTCATTTCCTTTTTTTAGCTTATCAGGCCTGTAAGGCTAGAACGGCTTATGGCATTGGTTGTTATCAATAATTGTCTGGTTCACATTTTCAATGATTCCACGAGAACCATTGTATCGTCAAGGCTGAATTTTTATGGGATGTACGTTGCACCTGTTTTCTGTCAAATATGGGCATGGCAGCCATTTCCCTTAAGTCCTTATAAATCGTCTTCTCCAAAACCTGACTTGGCAAAGAATGCTGAAATGTTGTGACTTGGAGACTCAAATTAACATTTTTTACTGCCATGCAGGCTTTCCACACTTGAATCTTCATTCGTCTTTTGTTAAGAAACCTTTAATGCTAGGAATCTCAAATTTTGAAAGTATCATAATATCAGGATGCGAACTAAATTGTGTTAATTTCATAAAAATGCAGGGGCTGCAATTAGGGTGGTAAACCAAACCAAGAAGTTGACATAGAAAGCTCAAATTATAGAATGAAACTCAAGGTAGTGGATTTGTTCTTGATCACCAACCAAATATGGGCAGGGGGCACAGTGGTTAGCACGTTCGGCTTCAGATCAAGAGGTTCATCATTCAAATCCCTCCGGGAGCTTGGCAACTTTGTCTGCAGTAGAGAACTGTTCTACACGCAATTAGGTTTGGTTGCAATGCTACACTGAATTTTAGTGCAGTACCACCCATGGTTCGCTAGTTTCAGCCGATGCTCGCAGGTTTCACTGAAAAGCATAGCCACAATGGTGTTGTGGGCTTTCTCCCTGCAATAAAACTAGCGGCTGCGATATAACTGAAATACTCTTGAAAGAGGCGTTAAACCCAATATCATCTCACCCAAATATGGACATGGCATGTTGGCAGGGGTGCAACTTAAAGAGGAGACGTAACGCATAATTGTAATTATTACAAATTATTATCTGTAGTCGCTTCACTTAATTATAAGAATCAATAGAGAAAATGAAAAAATATGCGCCTTAATTCGACTACTAGGAGACCTTTTATACCCCTGTTTTGGATAACCGCCTAATGAGCCTGGCGAACGCTTAGACAAAATCATCGAAGCATGACTCGAAGCCACGCCCAGTGTGTGACGTGCTAGTCGTCAGCTGAAAGTCCAGCCCTTTGATTTTCTCTGTATTTTTAAGCTAATTCAACAGCAAAATAGAGGCAATAGCATGACCGAAAGAATTCCAAAATACGATATGTAACTGCTTCATGATATCAACTTTCCCTCTTAGTCGTCAAATCCATTTTGATTGGACTGTGACAATCCTTGGACGCGGTTTTCTTTGGTGGGTTTATATCAAAAAGGTTAAGAACTTGGTCGGTGAGAGATCCATTACTATTGGATATCACATAGTGTTACAACATTTATTATCGATATGAAGTTCTAAATTGTCTCGAAAAAAATGAAGATTTTTGTAATGAACAGGAGAGAATGTAAAAACTTTTTTAAATTTTACTGTAGAAAAAATAATTTTGTTTCACTTCACTTTATGACAACTTAGTACTTAGTGGATGATTCGTTTGTATTTAACTAACATATATTATATTGTTAGCTAGTATAACATCTCACACCGTGTTGCAATATCTCTGTCTTCGAATTTAACAATAAATGACATGAAAACATACCTGGCGCAAGCATTAGAAACATCCTATGTAATCCTAAAGAATGTTGGTACCCGTTATTCACGATGTACTATTTTAAATGTGTGTCATTGTCCGTAGAAGTGCATGAGCCAAATCTCCTTCTCTTAATCTATTGGTTGAATATATATTCTACAAGTTCATTGGTTCAAAATGACTGGACGCCGTGACAATAAACTAAGTAGCAGTCGAATGCCAAGATTACACCATTATGACAGGACATATATTCCGCTTGGTGGGTCCAAGGCGTTAAAATTCAAAAGGTATAATTAGAGACCATTAAATCAAGAATTGAAATTGAATGCGATAGGATTATATAATGGCCACCTGTGTGTCATAAAAAATAAGTAATAGTTATACGAAGAGTATTGTTCGTCTAGTCCACTGACAGGGTTGGTTATACAACGAGCCGCGGAGAGACGAACAATACTCGTCATATAAATTACTTATACCACGACCATCACAACAATTTTTATAAACAATACATATTTTGGCAAAAAGAGTAGATTAAGTGAAAAAATATGGTGAACTATTTTGTTTTACTCTACAATAAGCCATACCACGCTTTGAGAAGCTACCGACTATCTTGTAATAAACCTTCTAATTCGACGAGGACTTTCATGAATAAAATTCAACATATTTTGTGGTATTTAAAGATGACAATACGGTAAGCTATCAAGTCATGAGCCATGCACTACACATGCAATACGTAAAGGGACTCGTATCGTAATCCACATGGGCCTCTGGGGAAGGTGATTTTGTCAGTGATACCGGTAGGAGGGGTAGGACATCAGTAACATGTCTTTTCAATCATTGCTTGATGATGACGACGACTTGACATGCTCTTCGCAACTTCCTAATGACGGATTTGATGAGTTTTCTCCCGATGAGGATGACGTACTTGTCAGTTCATGTATTGAAGCAGACAAAAAATGGGAAAAGTCTTCAATCGAAATAAAGTCAAAGCCACAAGGTAAGATATATTAAGACGGATTTATTTATCAGATAATATTATATGAACGCTAATTCTCAAAGGCAAGAATAATTTATTGCAACGTCGCATTTAATCCGTAAGAGCTATGATATCAGCAAAATTCAACATTGAACATATAAACATTGACCATAACAATAGCCATTATGATTGATGCAAAGGCAATGCTTTTACAATAACAATATATATTGAAATTACGCATATACCTTAAGAATATTTAACCCTTTTTCATAAAAATTGCACCAACTACTACTCACAATTCATCCGTTTCCAACAATTATCATATATCTCGTTTTGTGCACAACTGACTTTTCAAATTGTTTATTTCCTCAGTAACTTCTTCCATCTCCATACTTTTCTATTGACTACTGGGTAATTTCAACATTCATGCGCATTTCATTGCATTGATGGAAAACTTAATATATGTAAATGTCCCCATATATCACTATAGTGCCTTTAATTGCTTCACAAAAATGTGTTCCTAATGTTCCGAATTGTGTTTGCTTATTGCATGTTTCAATCCTTGCAATTGATAATAAAGTTATTCAAATGAAGCAAAAACGTAGCAAAATCTTATGATTAAAAGTTCAACTTCATTCCATTTGGCAATAATGTTTCTAACTCGATGGAATTCTCCTGCTGGTCCAACATGGTTAGTCACATGGTTTGAATGAGAGTTTTGTCACTGATCTTGACACTATACAATAACTGCATCGAGAGAGATAATAATTACTAAGGGAGAATATTGGAAACCCAAGATTAAACTACATTTTTCTACCAAACAAAACTAGTGTCGTAGATTGTTGTTGGTCTGAGTGTGAGGTAAGGGGATGTTTTAAAATTTGTTATGGAGTAGTCGCAGTTTCCTTTACCAAACAGTTTAGGCCTATACATGTAGATATGAATAGTAGAATGAAAGGGAAGTCTATTTAAAACGATAGGTGAAATGAACAGTTCATCATTGCTTTCAAAAAATAAAAGTAGTTTTATATTCTATATTATTTACTTTGTTTACAGAACCATTGATGTTGTTTTACGTAACACCAAATCTTCAACTCGTTGCAGGTCGTTTTGCGGCACCAAAATCTGATGTCGAGATCCCCTGTCTAGGACACAAAAGTATTCCCCCAAATACTTAGAAAACTATGAGATGGGCTTGTCGTTTGTTTGAAGAGTGGAGAGAAGACCGTAATGTGAGAATAAGAAATGGAGTATTCCAAGGACAGAGGCTCGATATCATCGACATCAAACTGGAAGACCTCCATTTGTCGATTCTGGCTGCCACAGATAATACCATTGAATTTACTGTAACCGTCAAAGTACTAAAATGTAAACTAAAATAAAATTGGTTTCATCGTCGTTTGTTTTTATATAAAAAGCTGTTTGCGCGACATTGATACTTCAACATGCATGTAGTTTGCCATGCCAAAGGTTAATAAAAAGTAGTTCCGGCTGATTCTCGACTGTAGTATAACTAACAATTTGGTTAGTTATACAACGGGTTCAAACAATAGAGTCATGGTATAAGACTATTTAAACCAGTCTGATTGTTGTGACAACATTTGGCAGACATCGTAATTGATGTACACATGCTATGGGATAGTGCGCATAGCATCACATTTAAACACTGTCTTTCGCTTGGAACAATACAAATAATTAAAGATATATTTAACATCAATTTATCGGAGGTTTGAGTTGCTTGGATGACTTTAGATATGTTTAAATAGTTGTTTAGAATGTTAGATTTCCTGTTGTTTTTTCATTAAGGAGGTTATACTTCCGCCTACTAGCACGTCACGCGGCAGGACACGCGGCTGGACACGCCTCAGTGACCATGGGCCAGTTCAGTTCTGTTCACTGGTGCTAATTAGCTGGTGATTGGAAAAAGCCGTATTAAAGATAATATATCCACATAGGGGGTACAATTAGCGGAAATACTTCATAACACAGTTAAGAATAAATATCAACAACTTTTTAGGTTCACATCCACCTGAAAAAAGCAGAAAAAACGTGTTTAATAAACACTTCCGGAAAACAGACGCGAAACGTTTTATTAGCCAATCAGGTGCTAGGGGGGTTGTGACGACATAGACAGGAGTCGTTAACGACTGGCTTATCTGTGTCATTGTTTACATTATAGATTCCAGCGGTTGTGAACGTATATATTTCCACTGATTGTACTTATAAAAAAGCCCCTAAGTCACCAAATCTATTAACATCAATACATCGACATATTCTGTTTGACATTAATTAACTTGTTATTTGTTTTGGTTGTTAATCTCCAATAATGCCGATCGAGTGAACCCAAACTGATATCTGCCGCCATTGTGACTGTTTTTTGTTTGAACACCTAGACAAATCGACTATTCCCCTGTGTAGTTGATTGACCATTGTATATGTAGAATATTTGTTACTACTTTGTGTTTCTGCTTTGCATGACTGTAACAATGAGATCTCGCTTTTGATGGACTGCCTCTCGGCAACTTCCGGATCTCGTCATTGGGATACGACGGTTCCGAGCAGCTAGCTGTTATTGGCCTTATTAACCAGTTATTAGTGATAATGAAGATCAAATCTTTGATGTGTTTAGTAAATGTACCTCTTGATTCGCGATTTGCCACCTTCATAAAAACTTAGAGTTACGTACTAATGTATTTTGCAAGGATACAGATTATTGTTGTTTTGTGTGAGTTAATGTTTGAGATAAAGAGTGTGGTACTAATCTAGAGTGACGTAGGCCAATATTGTCAATAATAACACACCATTTATTGTTGATTGTGATGTAAAGCCTGCTTGGAAATGTATTGTAAATATGAAATTCTTTTTCAGTTTTAACTATTTCAACCAAATGAAAATATTAACGCTGAAAAGCATGTTACTTCCATTTCCGTCAGTACTTTAGTACCGGTATTTTACCAGAGAGAGGTTTTTAGTTACCTAACACTACTTTTTCACACCAGACAATATGGTCTTAAATTTATTACCTAACAGTCTACATGAAATGCCACACACGTGTACATTATGGCAATTAAGCAATAAACTTAATGACCTCATCCCCTGGCACATTTCCAATAGTTAATACACAAGGCATTCATTAGTTATCTAAACTTTATCCTCACACAATATTATATATTTTAGTTCAACCCGATGAATTTTTCAACCCCATATGCAATCAAATACTAAAAATTCAAACAATTGTTGGGGTTTGAATTAAACATTTCTGCGACTAATCTAAAGAGATATAAATTTATAATGCAGATAAAAACTCAACATCCGTCTGCAAAATCATCAATTATAGTCAACTTCCCAAAAGTTTCATGATTATTTATCCAACCTCCCCCTGAATAAAATTTTGAATTAGCCTTTCTTTCAAATTTCCTACCCTCTTTCGTTCCCTCTTCTCAAAGTATTCCGACGGTTTTCTCTTCCGATATGGTTGACTGTCATATCTCGCTGGACAGACGGGTAGCGGGCCTGTTATCATCTTCATCTATTTATTAACTGTTAGTACGGCATTTTTGACGAGTTTTTTCCTTTGTGGGGCAAGTCCAAAGACCGTTTTGAATCGTAGGAAAGATCATAACAGTCCTCTGTGAAATGATCGGAACAGATGACAGACCCGTCATTGGGACTCCCCTTCGCTCTTTTCTGACTAACAAACTTTGTCCAATTCGCGGATTGGACAGGATCCTTCGGAAACCAATGCAGTTGAATGTCTCCTGATTTCTTATTAGTACAGTTGGCAGCAACGCAGGAAGAAGGCAAGTCTCTTTCGCAATGAAAACGTAGACGAATGCGACCCATATCTGCATTGATATATACTTGTTTACAAACAAACGCGGGGCGAGTCCTGTCTATGACGTCACATCTGCCGAAGGAGAGCTCAGGCCACTCTAGGGACTTTTTTTTTAATTGGGCTTTCGAGGTGGCCAATTTCTACGCACTTTGAACCGTTATATCTTTTTAATTAAATGACGCATCGAAACTCTGTTTGGTGTTTTATTTACTTGAATGTATTGTCTTTATGAAAATGGGGATTGAAATCGGATACAAAACTGGGATGTTTATAGGCCGATTTAAAAAATTTAAACTCAAGTTACTGGCAAATTAGAATACATATTTTATGAATCACGAAAGTTGCCATGGGTCATTTCAGTCGATCTTTAAGGATGGTTAACCTTAATAAAACCAGCTGAAATAGGGAAATGAAATTCTCAGAATATATTTACTACAGTATGTAGATTTGGTTCCTTTCAAATATGGGTGTGGTATGATGTCCAATCTAAAATTGTGTGTTTTGTTTAGAAAACATTCAATAGTAAGATTTTTAGATTTTATTTGCCTATGATTGATAATAAGGGCGTGGCAGGGTTGCAATCTTTAAGGTGGTAAAACTTACTTACTGCCATTAACCATATTTGGGTATGATATAAAGCAGAATGTCATGAACTGGCTTTGTTTCCCAATTTCAAAGTTGTAGCATACAAAGATAAAAGAAATGAAATATAACACTTCTTATAAAGCATGAGCAAAATCCTGAAGGTGACCCTATTGTGAACTCTATGTTTGTGATCAGCCAAAAACTTTTTGTTGAATTGGAGAATATGTATTGGAGAGGTGGAAGCATTTGTATTTGACCTCAGATGAGTACAGTGTCCCATAGGTGACCAGTAGAGAGTTTTGGGAGAGATGAGTTATTTGGTGATTTAAGGCATGATTTGGGTTGTTTTTTTAATCATTTAATTGCTCAGCATTCAAGCTGATTTGAGAGTAAGACTGAATAAAAAATGTGAGGATAAAGGTGAACTGATAGCAATCACTACTGAAGATGAAATTCTTACTTCTTCGAATAAACAAATCACAAGAATGATAAAATCTTGTAAAGAAATAAACTACATGCAGTTAATAATTGCATGTCTGGTGACCAATCAATGCATAATGTAAACCTTTTATTATGTCTCCCCCCCGAAGGAGACATATTGGTTTTGGCCGAGTTCCCGTCTGCATCTGCGTCCACGTCCGTCGGCTTTCCAATTCGTTTCCGGAGCATAACTCTGAAAATAGTTGACCAATCTTCACCTAATTTGGTATACATCCTCTTCATATCATGTAGATCTGCCCTTTGGGGGGTTCAACTTTTTTATATTTTATATTTTTTTGTTTCCATCACAACAGTTTGGACTAAAGTCATCCCCTTCATATAATGTAGATCTGCCCTTTGGGGGTTTCAACTTTTTTATATTTTATATTTTTTTGTTTCCATCACAACAGTTTGGACTTTGTCATTTTGAAGGGTAGGGTTAATTCTGGAGCATTATTCTGAAACTACATTACCAATCTTCATCACATTTGGTATGCATCGTCTTCATATCATGTAGATGTGTCTTTTGGGGGTTTCAACTTTTTTTATATTTTATATTTTTTTGTTTCCATGGAAACAGTTTGGACTAAAGTCATCCCCTTCATATCATGTAGATGTGCGTTTTGGGGGATTCAACTTCTTTTCCAATTTATAACTTTTTTGTTTCCATGGCAACAGTTTGGACTTTCAACATTTGAAAACTCTGTCCCCCAAAAATCAGTTAAATTGAATCATATGTAGTTAATATTGTGTCAAGTATGAAAAACTGCGGATATGTTGATTAACCAAAACTTAAAATTTATGTTGTTTTATAGAAAAATTATTTAAATTTATTTGAGTTTTTAAAAAACTGTAAGAAATTTTCAAAAACAAAATTATGCTGAAATGGTGTATGGGGGAGACATCTGTTTTTACGAGTAAAAACACTTTCTACTTTTTAGCTCATCAGGTCTGAAAGACCCGATGGGCTTATGGCATGGCAAGGCGTCCGGCGTCCGTCCGTCCGTCCATCCGTCAATCCGTCCGTCCATCCGTAAACTTTTCACTTTTTCGACTTCTTCTCCAGAACCAATGACTCTAGAGAGCTGAAATTTTATGTGCATACTCCTTGGCAAATGGCGATTCTAAATTGTAGATTTCGTGACCCCATGACCCCAAATGGGGTCACAAGGGTCAAAACCTTAAAAATCTATTTTAATCTTCTTCTCCAGTTCCAAAAGGTCCAGAGAGCTGAAAAGTTGTGTGTAGACTCCTTGGGCACTGGAGATTCTAAATTGTAGGTTTGGTGACCCCATGACCCCAAATGGGGTCACAGGGGTCAAAACCTGAAAAACCTATTTTCATCTTCTTCTCCAGTTCCAAAAGGTCTAGAGAGCTGAAAAGTTGTGTGTAGACTCCTTGGGCACTGGAGATTCTAAATTGTAGATTTTGTGACCCCATGACCCCAAATGAGGTCAGAGGGGTCAAAACATGAAAAACCTATTTTCATCTTCTTCTCCAGTTCCAAAAGGTCCAGAGAGCTGAATAGTTGTGTGTAGACTCCTTGGGCACTGGAGATTCTAAATTGTAGGTTTGGTGACCCCATGACCCCAAATGGGGTCACAGGGGTCAAAACCTGAAAAACCTATTTTCATCTTCTTCTCCAGTTCCAAAAGGTCTAGAGAGCTGAAAAGGTGTGTGTAGACTCCTTGGCCAACGGGGATTCTAAATTGTAGGTTTGGTGACCCCATGACCCCAAATGGGGTCACAGGGGTCAAAACATGAAAAACCTAATTTCATCTTTTTCCCTAGTTCCAAAAGGTCTAGAGAGCTGAAAAAGTGTGTGTAGACTCCTTGGCCAGCAGGGATTCTAAATTGTAGGTTTGGTGACCCCATGACCCCAAATGGGGTCACAAGGGTCAAAACCTTAAAAATCTATTTTAATCTTCTTCTCCAGTTCCAAAAGGTCCAGAGAGCTGAAAAGGTGTGTGTAGACTCCTTGGGCACTGGAGATTCTAAATTGTAGATTTTGTGACCCCATGACCCCAAATGAGGTCAGAGGGGTCAAAACATGAAAAACCTATTTTCATCTTCTTCTCCGGTTCCAAAAGGTCCAGAGAGCTGAATAGTTGTGTGTAGACTCCTTGGGCACTGGAGATTCTAAATTGTAGGTTTGGTGACGCCATTACCCCAAATGGGGTCACAGGGGTCAAAACCTGAAAAACCTATTTTCATCTTCTTCTCCAGTTCCAAAAGGTCTAGAGAGCTGAAAAGGTGTGTGTAGACTCCTTGGCCAGCGGGGATTCTAAATTGTAGGTTTGGTGACCCCATGACCCCAAATGGGGTCACAGGGGTCAAAACCTAAAAAAACCTAATTTCATCTTTTTCCCTAGTTGCAAAAGGTCTAGAGAGCTGAAAAAGTGTGTGTAGACTCCTTGGCCAACAGGGATTCTAAATTGTAGGTTTGGTGACCCCATGACCCCAAATCGGGTCACAGGGGTCAAAACCTAAAAAATCTAATTTCATCTTTTTCCTTAGTTCCAAAAGGTCAAGAGAGCTGAAAAGGTGTGTGTAGATTCCTTGGCCAACAGGGATTCTAAATTGTAGGTTTGGTGACCCCATGACGCCAAATGGGGTCAGAGGGGTCAAAACCTAAAAAACCTAATTTCATCTTTTTCCCTAGTTCCAAAAGGTCTAGAGAGCTGAAAAATTGTGTGAAGACTCCTTGGACACTGGGGATTCTAAATTGTAGGTTTTGTGACCACTTGACCCCAAATGGGGTCACAGGGGTCAAAACCTTAAAATCCTACTTTCATCTTCTTCTCCAGTTCCAAAAGGTCTTGATAGCTTAATAGTTGTGTGTAGACTCCTTGGACAATGGGGATTCTAAATTGTAGGTTCGGTGACCCCTTGACCCCAAATGGGCAATGGGCCTTTTTTTTTGATTGTGAATAACTCGGACGTTGGGACAGGCTATCTTTCCTACACTGCCCATGACCCCATGGTCTAAACCACAACACCTATTTCTATCAAAAGTCTGATGAGCTACAGAGCCTATGGCTCTATTTTTTTTATCTATACGTCTTCCACATCAGATGTATACTAATGGAAAGATCTACTAGCTCTATACATCAATATTATATTTCTGCGATCATTGTCTTTGTACATTGACTTGAAATAAATTGTTGTCATGATTAAGATATCATTTTTAACTCTTAAATACTGGTTTGACTTGAAAACTTAACTTTTTGCAAGTATATTTCTGTTGACTGCCTCAAATCTCATACATATACATTTTTTTCTTTTTCAGATGATAAACATAATCGGACACAAACGGACAAGCAGATGTTGTTGATGCGAGTTGTCATGGGTCAGCCCCTGGTCAGCAGCAAAGCTAACGACTACTGTCGTCCTCCCTGCAGAGATCTTAAGCATCTTGACGACAAGTGTAAGCAACAGCATAATGGATTCTTTGATTCGGTCATTGCTGATGGACAGTGGAATTTCAGAGAATTTGTTGTGTACGCTGGTGACGTGTGTTACCCTGAGTATGTGATAACTTACACTAGAGTGTAATTTTGAGGACATTTCAATGTTCTCATTTGTATTTCCAAGGTAGAATTGCAGATGTGCAAATATGTGCAAATTGTACAAGGATGTCATTTTAAAGTGATTTTGTCATTTTTGCAAGACAAGTATTTGAGCATACCACGTAACTTAAATTCTCTTACATTTGCAATAATTTTCAGAAACGTGTACGTTGACTTAAACCGAATATGGAATTTCAAATAACATATCCCTATCTTCTTTTGTTTATATGTCATTTCACAAAAGTAGGGCCTAAGCCATCATTTATAGAATGATTTGACGTTTGCTCATTTTGATCTCATTACTAAGAGAAGGCAGATATGAAAACAACTACCGGTAGTATGGGAAATACAGTTGCTAGATTTTCAATATTGGGTTATTGTGATTTTATTTTGGTGGTCTTTAGTTAATTTTGTTATTTAAACAATGGATCATGTTTCTTTCCTTGTGTACACATTTTGTAATATTTGTTAATATCCTTACTTTAGAAATCCATATAAATGCACAGTGAGTATGGGGTTAGCAACTTTGTCATATAAGGTGTACTAGTTAATAAAATAATTTACAAATGAGACATTTCATAGGACACTTCAAGTGCAATAATTTATTTCTTACTCATTTTCTTTATGTGATTTCAAGCTAAAATGGAACGGAAAGCAAGTTTGTGTTTAGATGTAACCGGCAGTGATATATGTGCACAATGTTTGCTTGATGAAATAAGTGATAAGTGCACAAGGATCACCATGAAATTGATTTTAAAAATTCTTTGAGTGTTCAATAAATAGAAATGCCAATAAGACATTATTGTCTTGTGAATAAGATTGTCTTCAAAATGTTCTGTATTGTCTATCTTGATTTCTAAGTCAAAAGTGAATGTATTTGTGCAGGATAGATTGAAAAAAAAAGAAGCAGTATCTGTGTTATCAAAACGTCTACTTTTTGACACTCTAATATATTTTTCAAAGGATGAACCCACACATGTACTTCCAATGTTGAAAGTGCTCAATCTCTTTTTATCTCTACATTTTTAGTTTTACTCTGCTATCTGACTTACCTTTGATGGATGAAGAATATAATAATCAGGGTTTAATAATCATGTCACATGACTTATAAAAATAAAGAACCAGAGGCTCACGCACTGTATTATATATTGTAAATATCGGAAAGACACAATGAAAATCGTTACAGGTCTCTTGAGTCCTAAAAACCAAGTTTTAGGACTGTTTGAGAAAATCCCCAGTTCTTGACAAAAGTTACCCATACTTTTATATATTTGAGTGAACATATTTCTTCTAGTTAAATTCAGATCTATTTCTCTCTCTAGAGGAATAAGAATATGTTTGTTGATAGTTAATCTTTTGTAAAGTCGGTTATTTTCTCTAGATATTTTAGCTGTAAAACAATCATTGTATACCCAATAATGAACAATCACAAAATAATTATGACTTGTATCATATACTCGATAAAATAAGTAGGGACCAAAAATGATTTTCAATCTCGAGTTTTTTTATCGTTCATCAAATTTCCATATGATGCTTAGAATTTAGTTAGGGACCTAACCTGATTTTCAATCATGAGATATTTTATAGTTCATCAATTATCCATATGATGCTTAAAATTGGAATCTTTTGGTGGATCTTTAATTTTGTTGTTGAGTATAGTGGGATTGATTTTTTGTTTCGTATCTTCAGATTACATGCAATGTCAATTCATACCATTTTAGTAAATGTGTTTCAACTGATGACTTATTTAAAATTGCTGTGTTCAAATCCAGAAAATGTCACACATAGTGGCTGTCCTACAGCTTGTTATTCTAAGACTCCAGTAAACTAAACTGATTTTTCTAGATGAACGGCTTTGTTACACTACATTGTGGCCTACTTTTAGCATGTATTCATACTCTGTGTCAATGCTTGATAAATGTTTAACATGCTTAATGGATGTTGATGTGTGAATGAAAGATGTAAAAGTTTTCTCTTGTCTGTTCTTTACTTAATGTTAAATTTAAGGTAGGGCATAAATTCTATAACTATGTTGTAACTGCATTCCTGAATTAAACAGTGTTTGCTGAAATGTGCACCTACCAAAAATTACTTATACGAGTCCTGTGATCCATTTTTTATATTTAGCATTTATCATTGTTTTGTGAAATATGCTTTTAATTTCAAAGTCATTTTTCTATTTATCATAATTATATCCGCTGATTCCATAATTTTGGCCTGGCAACTTCTTCATTCTGACCAAACTGAACTGAACATATTAAATGTCTGTACAATTTTGAAGTAATTGATTTGTTCTTTAGTTTTAAGTTTGAAAAAACTTGAGCCTTGAGCTTGCTGCAAATGTAGAAACAATTTTCTGTAAGATAGGAACATTTTAACCATAAATGTATTATTGTTGAATGCATTGCTGAACTTGGTTAAGAATGAGATACACAGTAATGGTTCCTAAAAGGTAAAAATGGTATTTTGGGACTTTCTGTTAAGATTTAAATATACTAATTAACTACAACCAATTAATGAACAATCTGTCTGAATACCCAATTTGTAGCATTTATGATATTTCTGCAATGAAACTTAAGTTATTACCAGAGGTGATAAGTATAGAAAAAAATTGGTAAATTGTTTAATATGAGTTCCTAAGAAATCTTTAAATGTAACAAAATTCAACAAGGTCTTTCAAAGGAGAACACTGATGGAGGACAGTTCGGGCGCTTATAAATACCACGACATCACTTCAGTGGATCCCGCCGTTAGGCTTCCCAACTCCTATACTCAGCTGTCTGTCTTGTCTGTTATATCATGTTATGTTTAAATTATGCTACAGCCAAAAAAGATATGTATTTTGATATCAAAATAATTCAACCGTAGAGAATGTGTTGTATCATTTTGAGTGTATGATTGAAATGATGAATAAATCGATAAAAAAGCTTATTGTTTTTTCTTGTTGATGGAAGAATGAGCACCTGTCAGTGAAGGTTAATAACCAGATGATACAAAGATGCACAGGAAGTGGCACTTGATCAAGGATCCAGTCTCATTAACATCAACAGTATCCCTGAGAAATGAAAGGTTCAAGGTTTTTATTCATCGAGATTTGTACTTGTTCTGTCTAGTGCTTTCCTCTTTACATGGTTTGACCTCAGCTACACGTAGCGCATATTTTGACAACAGTTAAGTGCAGATAAAACCTAGTCATTAACGGACCAATCATAACATTCTGTTTAAAAGAAGGATGGAGTAGATCAAGTTAACGAATATTTCACAGGGAGTTACTTGCCCCTAGCTACTGATACGGGATGCTTTCACTGGAGGCATTCTGATTGGATAGCTGAGTTTACGTGTGGCTTAGGTCAGACAGTGTAGAGAGGGAAGCCGTCGACCAGAACTACCGCTAGTTCAAATCTCAAATAATTCAAATATTTTGAAACTTTTATTGCTCGAAGCATGGTCAATTTTAATCAGACTGATCAAGGATATTTTACTTTGTGTCATGTTCTGTTGATAATAAAGGGCGAGAAAACTGTGATGTACATCATTGAGCCTCTTGTTATTAGCTATTGGACATATTTTGAATGTTACAAAGAGCAAAAAAGCTGTGTATTCTACAAGTGAGAATATGCACTGCAGATTACACAGGGCTATGAATCTCTGGACTCTATGATCAAGCCCACGTTTACTATTTGACATGCATTGATGACACTAATTTTAAAGAACCTTAGAAGCAATGTAGTTGTAATGGGTATTTATAGTCAACTGTATTTGCTTTCTTACACCTTGTTACCAGTTTATGTCCCTGTGACAATTCTGAACATGAAATAAAAGAAAAAATTTATTTAAATCTGTTTACTGTTCACATATTTACAAGCACTGTTTGATGGTATATAACACAGTAAGAAAACAATGTCCAAATGTCACAAAACTAGGAATATAGCTGCACTATGATTTGGTTGACACATCAGCGTACCGGGGCCCAGGAATATACAACATCTCCAAATTTCTTTGGTGCTGAAAAAGAATCAAACAGCATATATATAACTTTTTATCTGTTATAGTCTGAGGATTCGACAAGTGTGCAAAATATGACTAAAAGGATAATCTAGAAGCAACGGAGTATACAGTATACTTGATAGTTGAATTCTAATAAATGATATAATCAGCCATAAAAAAGATATTCAATTAAAATAAATCATCTTTGGAAGCAGGTACTTAAGTAGTAACTCAGTATATAAAGTTTTAAATCATGACACAAGAGATTACGATCCGGCTTTACCTTCTTCAACGAAATCCTCCGGGTGAAGTCTGACGTAGTCCTCGAGTATCAACAGCTTCTCTTGTTGTTTCTTCGTGTTCCACTGCTCGAGTGTTCCCCCTATGTAAAACCCTGCTGCACCGAGAGCAGCATGTTTGTATATTCCTGGAAAATAGGTAAATACCTGAATGATGAATAGTTCTCTCTTTGCAAGGAATCATCACTTATAGCTACTAATTCGTAGGACAACTTGATGCCTCTCTGGAAATAAGTGGCCACAAAACTAAACCCTGCACAAAAGTGTCTTGTAAGATAATATTTTTATCCCAGTTCAAACCCATTAATTAGGTAGATTTGATATATATACAAACTTGTCACATGCAAAACTCAAATGATAACACCGGGATAGTTAACAAACTGTTTATTTGAATAATTAACATATACAGACAAGTTCACCAAAAATGAGCAATGGAAGACAACATAACTGAGAAATTTCAACTGTGTTGCAATGTGCCGCATCTGCAAGTCAAAAGAGGTCACACAAAACTTCCCTATGCAGAATGAAAGCAGATTAATGCACTACATAGTTTAGAAAACAAACTACAGAGACTCCTCAACATACCAGAGCCACATTAAACTTAAATCAACGTTGTTTGATATTATCTTTGTGCTTAAATTACACCATGCACAGCACACCAGCACCCAGACTAACTGCTATTACTGGTGGAGTCATATACACAGACAGGGTACACTGCTTCTCCCAATCAGGTTAACCCTTACATCGCTTGATGATCTGATCGTCTGTTCAATCATTTTTTGTTTTGTTGAACAAAGGCCATTAAGAACATTCATTACTATCTCATCGGTAATATTGTGGTGCTTGAATTGCAGAACTCCTAAAACACTCATCATATCTTCCTGAAACTATGCATTCACCTACTGAAGTGATGAATTTCGAGATTTAAGATTTCTGAATTCTTTTTCTGTTCATTTCCATTTTTCCATGGAAACAAGCTGAATTTGAACTGTAAACAGGGATAGTTTGACCATCGATCCTGTTCACTTGGTAACATTTTTAGCCCCTGGATTCCCAATAAATAGGTGTATGTGAATTTGTAGGAGGATAACGTTCAAAGGAGAATATTATAGTGATTTCGTAGGAGGATCAAACAGTGGTTTCGTAGAAGTAGATTTTCCTTTAAAATATGCCTGATAGTTGACATGTACATTTTATGTTGTATGTATTAATACATAAGTAAAATGGTTAATATGATGTGATACAAAGCTTAAAATTTTAACGCTTAAAGAATTTTATATAAAGCTTAAAATCTATGAGCAAGGAAAAGATGATTGACAGATGCCGTGAAGATTTATATTTAGGGTAGGTCCCCGACAAAGCAATTGACAATCAAAACTTCTCTGGCTACATTGCCAACCAACGACTCATCCTTTGTGCCTTTTATTTGTTTATGGGGTAAGAGGGCAAAACCCTTCCGGATCAAAATCGTCGGGAAGTTAGTACAGATAAAATAGGCTTCGGACTCTAAACTTCGGGTGGGCAATCATGACACATGAACCGAAGTTTAGATTATCTTAACAAGTTATATGCTAGACTAGATTAGTAGTTGTTGTAGGTTACATGCAGTGGCAAAGCAGTACCTACAAGTACTTCAATCAAAATAACAATAGGAATAAAATCAAATAAAGTAGGACAAGATATAAACTGAATGCACTTAACAATACCTGTATATATTGGTTTTCTTGCTGCCAAATTTAAAAGACACGCTGTTCCAAATCCTGCCAATGCAAATACACCTTCCACTACACTCAAAGTAGGCATCTTTGAGTCCTAAACTTGAACAACGCTTCGAAAGGCCTTTCCAAGGTGATCTTTTCAGTGACCGGAAGGAAGTATTAGTGGTTGGTTTAAAATTAGGAAATAATACACTTACGAAATAAAATTTGTCTATTAGCTATTTGTTACATCAAAATAATTATCTCACTTTTTTTGCAAATATCGTTATTAAAACTTTGATGTGGTGATATTCAAAGAGATTAAATGGATCAATGATTTATTCTATATCCAAATATATCTCTAGTTCGTTTTTGTAAAGCTTTATAAAAGATTCAGCACTTCCGTAAATGGCGAACATAAACTTGTAAAGGTCTTCAATTTTTAGTTATTGACTTATGTGGGATATAAACATCGATGACACATCTGAACTTCGTCACAAATTAAACAAGTTTTTCATGTCATAAGATATTCGTAATCATTTGATAATGTGACTGACATGGCGAATCAAGAAGCTCCCCGGCAGCAAGATGGTGGGACCGAAAGGGAAATGCTTGTTTGGCAGTCGTCACTAGCAAATGCAAAGCAATGCATTTTGAGGAGAAACTATGGAAGAGCGTTTGCACATTTTCTGCTGGTTTTGAAACTTTGTCCTGGAATGAAAAGTGTCCTGAAGGATGACTTCGTATTGTCGATGAGAGAATGGACAGAATGCTTGGAGAGACAGGGACGAATCCAAGATCTCTTCAAATGTTACGATCAGGCGTGCGAATTGTTTCCTGAATGTGATGCTGCATTGAACAACATTGGTGCACAGCTATTCAGGTATGACCTGAATCTGTTGTACTTTACTTTGCAAGTATCTTGTGTTTGTGAACTACGCAAGGCTAACCTTAAAAATAGTATTCACATGTATCAAAGTATCAAGGATCACATTGATGTCAAGACTCTCCATTCCAAAAAAATCTTTCCTGACGACCCATGCCTGAAATTTATTATGATCAGAAACACAACTATATTTCTCTTATCTGGCCTTTTGGCATTGCAAGTTGTCTGGGGTTCGTCCGCCCAAACACTTCCCACAATTCCATATTCTTTTCAAGGAACCGTTTACTTAGTAAATCTGAAATCTTTTGAATAGACTCTATGACTAATAAGATTTTTAATTCATAGATTAGAATACCACTGATAAGGGCCAATGGGGCCACACTCTAAAAACTTATTTCCATAATTTTTTTGCAAGAAGCAATAGGTCTAGAAATCTGATACCATATGTACCTAGAAAGCTGGCGACCCTGTGACCATTTACAATATAGAGAGCCTGATAAGCTACAGAGCCAATGGCTCTATTTTTCTTTTTTGCCTAACAAGGATTTAAGGTGTCACTTACGGAAATCATTTATCCCTTCAATACCACATCTCTTATTTTCAAAGAGGCTTGGTGTATTCTACCATGATGATTTTCCAAAATGAAATTAATTATTGGGTTTGATATGATTATTTGTTTATAGGTTGGGCTATACAGATGAGGCTGCGTGCTATGTTCGGAGGTCACTGAAGATAACTCCTGACTTCCTTGCTGCAAGAGAAAATCTTGAAAACATTTGTGGCCACTTAGTTGAAAGATGGCATTTCCGAATGCTGAATGATATGACAAGAAATCGAGCATATAGGGATGCCATTGATCTCGCTGTAACTCAAGGTTTCAAAACCGTTCTTGACATTGGTACAGGGACTGGTCTTCTAAGGTAGGCAGTCAAATAATTTTCTATATCTTTTAGTTTAAGATTTTGTCATGGTTAATCAGTGAAGTTTAATTTTTTCAATTTACATTATGGATTACAAGAAATATTGACTGATTTGATGTTTTGAATTTGTGAACAACTTGTATCTTGTTGTTAATCTGTCACAGGGAAGACTATAAATCCACATAATTTGATTTTAGATTGTGAAAAATGAGAAACTAAACATCATTTAAAGTAAAAACAGTTTTGTAAACAAGAAATGTTGTCAGTTTGTTTGCAGAGGAGGCAGGTGCGGAGAAGGTTTATGGTTGTGAGGTCTCCAAGTCCATGTACGAAGTGGCCACCGAGGTTGTAGCTGCTAACAGTGGCACAGCAGGGAAGATAACTCTCATCCCCAAACTGTCCTTAGATCTTGACATTCCTACTGATATTCCTGAAAGGTATGTAACTTAGTTCCATGTGTTATGAAAATGTAAAATGAAGTACTAGATGTAGTCAGAATTATTTGTTAAGATTTAGTCTGTGGTGCAAAAAATATAAATTTTTATTGATTGTGAACTTTTTAAGAAATTTCAGTATTCATTCTCGAATTATGATCATTAGACGCAATCTGAACTGAAACATTACATAATTTCTTTCAAATTCAGGCCCTAGATTGGTTGGTGATATTGTATTGAATATTCTATAGTACAATTTTTCATACATTTGCAGTAATTAGTAATATTCATTTCCAGAGTTTCCCTGGTTGTGACAGAAACGTTTGATGCAGGTTTGTTTGGAGAGCACATCATATCCACTCTACATCATGCCTGGGAAAATCTCCTCCTGCCTCCGTCATCTGAACACAGCCACAGTCATCTTCTTCAAAAGGTATTATTTATCAGTTAACATGCCAGATACTGCTTAAACAACTTTTTTCTAATTATTTGTTTTTATGAAAAAATATTTGTTTCATCTTTGTTCTTGGTTAAGCTAGTGTATGATCCTTGAAGAGAGATTAACGTTAGCTTTTGGTGTGCCATCTTGTGGGGTTTTTTTGCAATTAGTGATAAAAAAAATCCCTCTTTGTACTTTTACTAATATTACAACAAAAATAAAGATAATGTATATATGTATTGAGAGAATATCAACATTTGCAAGTATCTATTTAGAACACGAAAAGTCATTGCCTTATTATGCTAAAGCAAGGCATTCCACACTCATAGCACCAATGAATGGTTTCGTTATTTAATGTTTTTCTTTTTGAGTGAATGCAACCTCTTCTTCAAAAATTCTAAACTGTTAAGCAGTCAAAATATTCCACAACTTTTGAATACACTGACTCACACTGTGACCCATTCTCTCCCAACAGAGGTAGCTCCGTCATGAATTTCTATAAACCTCTGTCTTAATTTGAAGGTTTCTTGGTCTTCCAGCACTTTCTCCTAGCGGGACAATATTGCAACTTAAACTACCTGGCTATATTTCAGCCAATGAAAACAACGAATGCATGAATAACATATTTGATTTCACACAGGCCTATGCAATGAAACAGTCGGAAAATGAGGCGTTTGTGTTCTGTAAAGACGACTCAAAGTGCAAGGTGCATATTCGAATAAAGTTAAGCTTTTGGGAAGCTTACGGAAATAACTTAAGCGATTTGAAGGATAACTTTTGAAACGGCGTCGCTGATTGCACAACTAACTTTGATTGCATCCAATCAGCGTTCTGCATTTCGTGCACAAGAAACCTTTGAATTAATACAGAGGTTGTATAGAAATTTATGACGGAGCTCCCTCTATTGGGAGAGAATGACTGTGACCTGAGGTTGTAGGATTCCCAAAAGACATTATTTACATTGTCCCTCTTTGTACCCACCAGTAAAAGTGAGTACCTTGTGATGTTTGTTTTGGAGATGGCAATTATATGCAATCAGCAGCTCGGGTTTTCCAGGTTGATATTTCAGTTAGCATCTTAAGCATGAGTGAAATGCATGTTAAACAGCATAAACAACAGCTTTATAGAATTCAGTAAGAAATGTCATACCATAACTATTTTTAATTAACATATCATTGCACACTGCTGTTTTCAATGTACATTCTTCATTCAACCAGAATATGAGATTCCTTGTTGATCAAACCATATGTATTTTTGTGAAATTTTAAGTATATTACCAGAGTTATGTATTGAACTATGCATTACTTGTTCTCTATGAAATTTTAAAAACAAATCTAAAATTTAATTCATGACCTAAAACTGATTTAACAATATGTTGGTTGATATTCCTGTCTTAACTGAAATAGGTTGCAATATTGTCAAAAAACTTAGATCTTTCTTGTTTTGTTTCAGAAAGAAGGTAAAGTAATACCGGCAGGGGCAGTTGTTTACCTGTGCCCAGTGGAATCTGAAGTTTTTCGCAAACAGAACAGGTAAGGAAACCTTTCTCACTACCTACCAACTTTATCAATTTATCCAATCATTGTCAGTTGCTTGGTATGCTGATGATAAATTATTGGCAGTGGTTATAACAACAGCAATATTTCTCAAATGTATTTTGCTCTTACAATGTATGGGCTTAGAAATGGATTTTCATTCAGAGGGTTTTGGCAGGATGGTTTCATCCACTGAGACACTGATAAACATTTAGTACAGTAATTCCAATGCGTCTCAAGCAATGCATCTTCTTTGTTTTTGTTAAACTTTCCTGAAAAAATTTCCCAGAGTTAATTTAGCTTAAACATGTAAATATCCCTTATTCTGTTATTATTCAGATTTCTATACCCTGTCCTATTGAACCTTGATATGCAAGGGATTGAGATTGTATGTCGCACATCCACCGAGAATGAGGAACCGTACACAACAGAAAATCTCTCCTCACTGCGGACTGGATATAAACAGCTGGCCAAACCAATCACAGCTCTCACAGTGAACTTCTGTAACTCCCAGGTAGAAATGAGAGAATTCTACTTTGACAGTGCTTACTGTCATCCATGAAAGTTTGTGCTTGTGAATGAAAGTATGAAATATATTCGAGGAATCAGGTTCTCAAACTGTCATGGGCCTAGCTCGCTTGTATGTCTTCAATGAATCAGTCATCTCATTTTGGAGGGTCTGTCAGCTATATATGTAGAAGGGCTGGTTCCTTTTCTAAACCACATACCCTCCAAATTAGAAAAAAAGTTCACTTGTGTAAAATTCCTCTCCATGCATAGTAGTGTTCAATGAGAAAGACAGGCACAAGATAAAATTTTATCATCAATATCAATTCAACTTTCCCAGCATAACAACCGCAATGAAGTTGGTTCCTGAATAACAAGATATTTAAGGGATAAAGAAGCCTTTTAAACTGACAAAAGTTAGTCTTTACAAGGGATTTTGCATATGATATATTGTCTGTATGCACAGGAAGTTGCAGACCTCCACAAAGGGTTCGAGCAAGTGATTGATATCAAGATAAACCAGACTGGCAAGTTGGACGCCATAGCAATGTGGTTTGACCTTGACCTTGACAAGAACATTACCATAACGACAGCTCCTGAAGTGATGAACTGCTGGGAACAAGCTGTATTTCCTGTTTTGACTTCACACTTCCTGAAGGATGATCAAACACAGGGTATGAGATGAAGTGATGGTTATTTGTTAACCATATTACATTTCCTCCCTTTTCTTTAAGAAGATATGTAAACATCATGTTAAGACCTATTCATCAATAGATTATATTAATAACTATGTATAGCAAAAAAGAAGTAGGTTACCCAGAGACTAACCCTGATTGTGGATTCAAACACACTGTGGTGTTTTAGTGAGAAGCTTGTTTACAATTAAAAATGATAATAATGACTCTTTGTCTAAGGTCGTATTTAACTAAGCAATGACGTGCGATGACGAATGGAAGTTTGAGCATTGTTCTATTCTATTAATTCTGAGCGACAAGATCGGGAACATGATCTCATAATATCTTTTGATATATGGCCAGGAATTGAACTACGGGCGATGAAAAATGCCCTTCAACCTGAACGTCATCCCTGGTCTTGTCTGATACTTTGTCAGTGGTAAATTATTGACAAATGTGGGCTATAAGGACAAATCTCTTTACATTATTTCACAATTGTAAGTTTGCAAGTTTGTGTTTCAGATGTGAGAAGCAATTTCTCCATGAAGCCGGGAGACAGTGTCAGCGTGAAGTGCTCCATTCAGAACGACATATTCAGAACTGTCTGTCAGACCGTCACTAGAAATCACAAGAGCAGACCTGAGGAGAAAATGTCTCCTTCAAGAACTGTACAAGAATCCAAAACATACATGTTTTCACATAGTGAGATCTCAAAACTGAATGATATCACTCTCAACAGATACTATCTCCAAGGGCTTGAAGCACTGAAGAAACAGATTCAGAGTCATTCAATTTCATTATTGGACTTATCAGATGGATTATCTCCCCTTGGCTTGCAAGCTGCTCTCATTGGCTACAGTGACATCACCATGACAACCACCTCTGAAAATTCACAGGAGTTGCTGTGTCACATTGCAGAGGTGAATGAAATAGCGCAGGAGAAATTGACGTACTGTCACACAAAGGAAGTGCTGGATACAGACACAGAGTTCGATGTGGTCTCTGTTGATCTGTTCGAATCCAGTGGAGTCTTTCGGCAACAGGTTTTAGAGGATCTGGCTCTAGCAAGGTGAACCAGCTTAAATTTAAACTACTTACTTCCGACCTTTTTTAATGAATGTCAATATATGTTTCTATAAATCAGGTGAAGAGAAGTCTGCTTTTCAGATTCTAAATATTTGCTTTAAATTTACCTTTATGGTATGAAATTGATGAAACATTATTACACTTTTTTGCTCTGAAATCCTCAGGGATAATTTTTTGTGTATTGATTAGTCATTTAAAATACTTTCATGTACAAAATGTTTTCATCTTTGTCTTGTTGGAATGGTGTAAAATAATTTATCTTATTTAAGTCTAATGCTTGGATGGTTTAAACAGGGTATAAAAAGTATTATTTCCTGTCATACATTGTCATACTGGCCTGATCATGGTTGTTTATCCAATGACTGGCATGTATAGAAACATAACTTAGTGTTACAAAAATGAGGTAATCAAAGGCCAAGTTCTCTTCTATGTATGTGTGGCTTTGTGTCAGGCACAAATGTGAGAGTCTGTTATTGTTTTACGTTTGGTTATGCTTTATTAACTTCAGACTGACGTCTCTAAAGACCGGCGGACGTGTACTCCCAGGCAGTGTCAGAGTAATGGGAATGTGTGTGGAGTCTGAGCATCTGGCACGATCAAGCTTTGTGATGACGAGCGAGTTCACTCTCGGCTACCAGATAGCAGACTACATCAGAGACTTCCAGGTGACGTGCTTATCTATATTGTCTTCTGAAAAAAATCCTGATGAAATTGAGCTGGGACAACTATCAAAGCCGTCTTCATTTCTTGCATTGCTGAATTTCTTGCATGAAAGCAACATGTCCCATATATTTCAGTATCTGTTGGTGTTAATGAATGACACGATTTTATGGATATTCAACTTATTTATTAACAGAATTGCGACGTTTCGGTATAGCTCCTTACACCAATTTCACAGATTTGCGACGTTTCGGTATAGCTCCTTATACCGTTTTCAATCATGGAGGAGGAGCTATACCGAAACGTCACAAATCTGTGAAATTGGTGTAAGGAGCTACCGGTATACCGAAACGTCGCAAATTTGTTTATAAAGAAATTGAATATCCATAAAATTGTTTACTTCATTACTACTACAACTTCTAGAATGCCAAGAGTTCTCTTGGTGTTGACCTGAATCGAAATCTGGCTTTCTTTGTATAATGTACATGATCTACCTGTTCTCTGCTTATCAGGTACACCTCAATTGTGGTGAAATTACCAAGTATTCTTATTATATGTATAATTTTTGTTTTCTTTCAGGCAACTACACATCTTGATATAGATCTCCACACTCTCTCGTACAAGAAACTCTGTGAACCTTTCAAAATGTTTCAACTTGATTTTAATGCTGACAGCTCTGACCTTGACCTCCCAGCATTCCTGCAGCAGGAAGAGGAAGTGAGTGTGATGGTGACGGACTCAGGCTGCGTGCATGCAGTTGTGTACTGGTTTGACGTCCAGGTGACAGATTCCATCAGGTTTTCAACACTCGATCCGAGTCTTCATTGGAAACAGGCCGGCAAGATGATGCGGAAAACTCTCAATGTTTGTGCGGGACAGAGTCAGACCTTCAAGATGGTGCTCAAGAACAGTTGCATTGATGTCATGCCAATCTCATAATAACTATTCATTCAAGTTTTTACCTTTCAAATTGCAATCTCATTAAACTCTGGTCTGACATTAGACTCATACCTTGCTGCATTTAGGTCTGTGATCTTAATGTGTGATCTTTCACACTCCATAAATTTAACCAATCACAAGCCTGCATTCATGTGGAGTTATGCAGACCATTTCCAAACTTTGTCCCTAATTAGCTGAACTGAAAGGTTACACATCTTCCCATGCATGGCCTATACTTGGGCTAGCCCAAAAACTTGCTAAGATAGGCCTTGCCGCATTTCCCCAAATTATCTTTGCTTGTCATCCAGGCTGCTTCGACAGATCTCAATAGTCAAATGAGAAATCAAATGAGAATCACCGAAGAGGTCACTGCACTTAAAACACAAATTTTGACGGTTTGGCAGCAAGATTTAGTTTAGCTATAGAAATTGGTACAACTTTAAGCCATGCAGGGGAAGATGATATGAACTCTCTGGCACAGTGCAAAGATTTTAACACAGCAAGGTCGTTGTTAATGTTTATTGAATGAGATTGTTAAAATCAAGACTGATGTTTCATCTTGCCAAAAGAGTTTACATCATCACTTGTCTCGTGTCAAAAATTCATATGGGTGCTCAAGACTATTGTATTGATGTTCATCTCATGGCTCTCTTCCACTGATTCGAGTAAGGTTTCTATCATACCATTCTCTTATTAAACCAAATGGCCCAATAAATCCAATATAAAACAGAAGATGAAAATAGATCTTAATGAGTTTCATACTGCTTTCAGAATCTCAGAAATGTATGTCATCAAAACTATTTTTTTAAAACAAACTACATAATTTTAAAACATGCATTATAACATAAATAATGTCAAAATTATTATGAATCTTTGGCCAATTGGGCTTGGACGTTAATTTCAAACTCAAACTTGACTTTGACAATGGAACTTATTTAATGTTTTGATATGTTATATAACCTTGTTAGCAGTCAACAAAAATGTTTGAATAAACCATATGTGTTACAAAATTTAACCAGCCTTATTAATGTGTGTTACATTTTTTTAATGCAAAATGTCCCTCCTGTCGTTGGGTAAAATGTATAAGCTTCCATCCACTTTCTGACCCTGGGTTAGATCCAACCAAATTCAAAACTTTGACTTTTTTTGGTTTAAATGCCTCAATGAAATATATTCGACATATATCAAGGTTAGTGCCTAGGAACAAAACCATCAATAATATCTATATATATATATACAGATGGTCGACTCCTGCAAGGCATAACTGGTGTCAGTTTCCAACACTTGTTAATTCAAGCCTTGCTGCATGTCCTCAACATATGTATGGCAGCTTGTTTACTTAGTGCAGCTGATCTTGAATATCCTATCATAATATCATATGTATGGCAGCTTGTTTACTTAATGCAGCTGATCTTGAATATCCTATCATAATGTTGTATGTAGGTTGGTGCTTTTTGCCAATGAGGGGGCTGCACTCCAACCACAGATGTAGCAAGGTTTAAATTAGCCAGTAGTGGATTCTGGCCAGTGTTTTACCTTGTGGGGTAAGTTCTGCATTGTAAGACACTTCAATGAGTTTCCTGAGGCTAGTGAATCAAAGGTTCTGTACACAAGTTCCAAGCAGAGAAAAAGGATTCATACTGATAATTACTTTTTAATCAATACTTACAAATAATTTACAAATTGAGTTGTAATTTTGTGATACAATACAATCACATTTCACTTTCTGAAAACATGCCTCACACCTTTTTCCTTCTTATAAAATGTAAAAACAAATCATTTCTCATTTAATCTACATTTGACAAACATTAAGGCAAAGCAGAGCATACTTATTTAAAATGAAACCAGATCATCATAATTCAATGTAAATAAATCCTTTGATCTCAAATGAAAACCTAAAACGATTTACCCTCGAGTCATTTATATTCAGATGGTGACGTTTTCTCCATAGACTTTTACAGACAATACGTGAACCTGAGTTGACATTAATTCAGCCGTCAAAGTTTCACAATGATCCAGCAAGAACTTGTTTCATAAAAATTATTTTTGCTACACTTAATCAGGGTTCCAAATAAGCCCTTTGAAGTAGCAAATTTGCTACCTCAAAACATTTTGCTACCTGAGTAAGAAAACACAATGGCAACAACAAGCTATCTGGTATTTTCTAGTCATAATACCTGTGTTATTTAATGAAAGTTGCTTCTGAACACAGTTGAGTTTGTATACTTTGAGGCACATCACACCGAATTCCAAGTTATTAAAAACAAAATAAACACTAATGGTGAGACAATATGGTTCAAGACGGAATTAAACTTGTTCGATAAAACTTTTCATATTTCAGTTGCAGGCTTTTTGGCTTTCAACCATGAGATCATTTAATCTATGGCTGAAGTAACTTAAAAACCATAGGACTAGAACATTGGCTTTGGGAGTTTCAAATATATTTGATAATGTCTGACAATCAACAATCACATTTAACCAAACGGGGAGATGTATTAATTAGGCAAGTGGTGACAGGTTATAATTACAATAGAAAACACTTGAAGATACATTCTAAAAAGGGAGACGTATCAATTAGGCAAGTGGTGACTGGCTATGATTACAAGAGAAAACACTTGAAGATATATTCTATTTACAGTATTCAACAAATATTTACAATAAAATCAGACAAATCAAGAAATAGTGCAATGACAACAAATTTTTCTTGAAGGTTTATAATATCTTAATATCTTAATGTGGATCTTTAATCTTTCAAGCATCATCAAAAAGTAATTTGATTCATTCAGGAAGATGTACACATTTTGGATTGACTCATTGATAACAAGGTATCATGATAACACACAAGGATTTCATTCTTTTCTGAGGATGCACAAAATATCACATCTCAGACAAATTCATGTGTCATGTACTGCTAGGGTATTTGAACCAGAGGTATCAATGGCAGGTCTTACCTAAGTAAGCCATATGCTTTGGCAAGAGACATTTGAGAAATATCTGGTAGGACCGACAATTTACGATTGGGCTTTGAGTTGACTCAAATCACTTAACAAATAAATATGGTTGTAAATTAGATATATGTTCACTAGCTGATTAAAAGAAACATTTGGCACCATTAGGCCATTGATGAAGAATCAAACATAAATCAGGTAAAACATATAGAGCCATTGGCTATGCGTCTCATCAGTATTTCATGATTCATTATTTCTAGTTGAATAAATTACATATTAATATATGAACAAAAACATCACAACCATGCAGTTATAACTTGCTGCTAAATGTACGGACAACCTTGAAATGTATTTTTCTTCTTTGTTTAGGAAATCTTAAATAGTGATCACTAGCAATGGCCTCACAAAACAATTTCCTGATACATAATATTTATATGAATAAAATAGTATATGAATAAAATAGTAAATAATAAATTGTAATAGTACGACTAGTTGAAATTGTCAATGCATATGCTACATAACCCTGTCTGTCAGAAGCAACTCATTGACCAGGCAAAGTTGGCACTAAGGCTAAAATATTTATTTTAATCAACATATGTTATTATTCACAGCAAACTTTATTCGTAAGGCAAAATCATATGATGAGTTCGAATATTGTGCTGGACTCCATTGCAGCTAACTGACCTACTTCATAAATAATGAATAATCTTAAAGTCAATGTATTGAGGATTTTATTAAATGATTTTTCTTTATTTTGTTGTAGATAACAATGTGTTTAATAAATATTACTTCAATGAGATTAACTTAGTGCAATAGTTTGGTGGCAGGGACCAACAAGCTTTCAATACATAGCTTTTTGTTGTTTCTATACCTTCAAGGAAATAATGGCACTCTGTCATCAATGGACAATCCACACAATATCCAAATTGAGACCGCTATTAAATTAAAATATTGTTTTTGTCAATATCTCAGTGACTAAATATGTATGATATCAATTGATGTCGGTGTAAATTTGCATGTTTTGAGGGATACAGAATCAGCAAAAAGACTTACCGGTATTATTGCTTGGGCGAAATTATTAAAGATATATGAGCGGGAATCAAATATGCCTTTCTTTCTCAATGCTTTCGTTTGAGAAATACTGACTGTTGCTCAAAAGTATCATATTAGTGCTAATTGATTCAGTAGACGGTCAATATAAATGTTTTAATTTGCACTTCTGATAGAAACCCAGAACCTAATTCTAGAAATTTACTTAAAGCATGATAAATTTTGACTTGATACTGTTATATAACTCAAAGAAATATAAAGGGTACATGTGATAAGGGTGTTGGTCGATTTTAATTCCAAACTATAACTGGCATATATTTTGTTTTCTGGGTGAGTAAACAAGATTATTCAAATTCAAATCATAATTTGTGTTTTATGAAAGTCAAAATAAAATATGAAAATCATGGAGTGTCCCTTTACACTTTTAAGTCAAAGTTTTACAGCATCTTGCTTTTGATCTGGGATGTTTTGTAGCAGGGTTTTTGATGGACAAAAGTGTCATGGTGCAGACAGCTAATTTATAGGCATAGAAAAGACAAAGCTGGCAACGGGAGGCGCTAATTGTTAAAAAAACATTCATGTCTGATGCTGGAAGTTTTAAACATCTATGCATATTTTTATCCTGTATATTAGTTTTCAGCATTAAGATGTGTTATAATATGCGATAAATAAGACAGTTTCATGTTTTCCGTTTACACCTTCACTTAGCCATCTGCTACATCTACGAAACTAAGTCCACAGAGCACCTTCAATACCCTCATATCTGTCAGGTCAAATTAATGACGGCTGGTTATTCGATGATATGTTAAGTATGTAATTTTTTCAACCAATGAAGTGTCATTTTTAAAGGAGTTCGAGGCAAATGTCTCAACTCAGCAGATTTGTCGTTCAGTAGTGATGCAATCAGTGATAGGATACATATATAAAGATACAAGGCATTTAGCCTGAAATATATCAGGGTATTCTACAGATTCAAATACACTGATGCAGGATGTCAGTAAGCCTGACTCAACATTGTGGTCTTATGGTATACACATTTTAAAAACATTTCGTTTTCCCATAAGGCAATTTCTGGAAAATCATGTCTTATCTGTAAGTATGACCATAGAAGCTAATAACACATTCCATATGACTTATGTTTTCCTATTTGAAATATACTGTGTTTTAGACTCCACTGGAATGTTTTTACAGAAAACTTTGCTTCAACAAATATTTTCAAGTATAAAAACAATAATCTTTGGAACCTTGAGACAATATTACATAATGCCTGGTACATCAGCATACCAGAATGAACAGTTAGAAGCAGAAATAAAACAGGATTTCTTCTTTAAACCTTTTCGATGTCGCTTTCACTATTCTTGCCATCCACTACACTTGTTTCATCTTCTCCGGGAGAAATTTCATTGTCTTTATCAGTTTGATTATCATTATCACATGTTTTGCTGCTCACAATTGTACCAGAATCACCAGCGGTGACGTCCTGCGGATCATTGAGATCAAGAAGTAGCGTGTTGCCATCCGAGTGATCTGATTGGTCCTTTTTCTCGGAATGAACAATCACATCAGCCTCAACCTTTTCTAGGCTATCAACTTTTTGAAGTCTGTTTAAACTAGACACAGACTCTGCGGCTCCTAGACTCTGGTGCTCGTAGTCTGTGTTATCAACCTCCGCGCTCGTACTGAACTCTGCGTAGTTATTCATACTAGCAGTGGTTGATTGGTTGACAAAGGTGTCACGTGTTCGTTCCACTGACATACCGTCCCAGTCTGTTGCAACAGAGTTGCTCCCCGTGCCAATCATATCATCAGCTACAACAAGAGGTGGGGTGTACCTCTGACCTCTAGTATCGGTGTTTATAGATACTGTATTCTTCGCTGGTCCGTTCAACAGCGGCGTTTTCTCATCCTTGTCTCCTTTCCTTCTGATAAGTCTCTTCTGTACGCCTTTACCTGGAGCGAGATTGGTGGTTAGATTAAGAATAGTGATGATATTTGTGAATCCCTCATGTACATAATGGCCCATACAGTTTTAAATCAACAATGATTTACAATGATTGTTATGACTCCATCAACCATTATAGTCCTGCTACTTTTAAGATTCCCCTAGTTCTGTAACACTACACATTGTAAACTTGTTTTTTGTAACAATGATCTTACGTTTAAAGCTAGCCATTGAACAATTGCAAAAAGTAGTTAACCATTTTTGATAAATCAAACTTGATAACCAATGTAATGAGACATTAAACTTGCATTTAAAAAATTTTCTGTATGGTGGTTTCATACATACATGAGGCGCATTCAACCAATCTAAAATATTCAATCAGTATGAAAAAGAAGCATAGGAAATCATTTACTGTGTAAAATTTTGTTTTCTGTAGCAAGACAGACAATGGAACAGCTCCATTTTCACGCCATAAGCTTGTGCATCAAAATGAGTGCTTAATGTTTCAAGTTTCATTTTGTTTCATACCGACATATCTTGCGTGTTCTATGACATCATCTCTGACATCACGAACGTCCCACATGGAGAGGAAAGACGAGCAACAATTGCTTTGGTCAGAGGCTGCATCAATGAAGGGTTTGTGGGAAAAAGAGAAGTAGTGGGCAATGGCAGCAAAGAACATCTCAATGCAGATACAGAAGTCCTGAAATAAGAGTGATAGTCTTGGTAATCTTTTAAGTTAATCTAAAAGACATTTTGATTTTCAAGTTTTGAAATTAAGGATGCATAAAGTAGGTTGTTAAGATATGTTCAATTTTACAAATGGTTTTGTTATAAGGAGAACTACTGGTAGCAAGCGCCACTGTTTGGGGGAAGTTTAGGCGACTTATTTACAACAGAAACAAAGACATATATGGCTTATAATTATATCACGTAACAAGCACACATGCAAATGGTACACAGAATTTTACCTTATGCACTCTTGGCATTTGAGTTATGAAAATACAAGTTTTACGACATGATTTGAACTTTACACAGGATAGATGGCATTTTGGCTACTATTTCAGCAACATAAAATAATATCAAATATACTGTGTGTCACTGAGCATATCAAGAAAGTGCTAAAAACACATGAACACGTTAATGAATATGACACTTTTTGAAACATATTTTTATTACATTGGAATCAGTGTTTAATACAATATCTAAAGACATGACTGATCTCAAATCATTTAGCCTTCATTTCCTACTTTTGATAGATATTCTTGAAATGTGGTAAGGTGATGATAAAACAATTCTAATAGATAAATTAATCCTCTTGTGTCTGTCACCTTTTAAAAGTGTTATTAAGTTTCTCTTACAGCAGGTTGATTAACATGTATACAATGATGTCTACACAGAATAAGCTTCCTTGACAACAACATGCGAGTCTGTGAGCCGGAAAATCTATGAAGAGGTTGTATATCCACAATAGTAGTTATCATTGTTCATAGAATTAGTTGAGGATGTCAGATGAACTTTGAATGAATAATAGAGAAACAGTAGTCACTATTGTACCTGCAGCCCTGTTGCTTCTTCCTTCACCGACTTGTAGAACAACCACGGTCCGTTCTGAGGAATCGCTCCAAGCTTGGCAAGGGCTGCTATTACCACAGATTGCCTAAAAGGTTTTTTGATAAAGAAAAAGACCTTGAATCTAAAGACTACATTTCATCCCAAATGGAATGCTATTCAAACGTAAAATAGAGAATAAGTGTTTAGCATGTATGGATTGTTGGAAAGTGTAGATTGTCTGCAAAATTACAAATTACCAAGAAAATCACAATAGTATCAGTGTCATGATATTGGACATTGGATATTGCATATCAATAAATAGAGATTATTACACAAGGAAGTGTGTCATATGACTTTTACGAAATGAGTGCGAATTTTTGTATTACCAGAGAGAGAGAGCGAGGGTTATACACACGTCCGCACTAGTTTCGTAAAAGTCATATGACAAATTTCCGAGGGTTATAATTTCTTTATTACCGATTCTATTTCATTTAAAACACACGGAAAGCGGCCTGCTTTCTTTGCGGCCGCCCCCTTAAGTGACGTCACGAACAATGGTTTGATGACGTCACGGACGACATCAGACGGTAACTAGTGCTGAAACAATCATTGCTAGGCAAAAGTGATATGTGCACATGTGCTCATATTGAAAATATGTCATCACTGTGATTAACCATATGGGTAATAAACATTCTTATTTATGTGAAGTAACTGTAATCAAATATCCATTTGCATCATAACATAAGTCAGAATTCAGAGTCTGATCTGAAAACATCCAGACAAATAATAAAATAATGTAAACTGATTCTTTTCCTTCATTCCATCATGAGTTACTTAAGTTGACGAGAAGAACAATAGAATCACTCACCAAAATGAAAGAAAAACGACAGCTTTGACACACAAGAATTTAGGCAGAGGTTTGATTGGAGCCAGCTCTTCTTTGGCCGACTTGTAGAAGAGGATGAGACAATACATGGCCCACTGTAACAGAACATTGGTGATTTTCAATATTTTCACTGTTTATCTGAACTGAATATTTGGTCATAGAATTGATCAGCAAATTGATACAGGACTAAAAGCGATAATGATTGTCAGAAGCTAACTCTTTTATATGCAATATTTATACCTCCCCTCAAAGGAAGATAATACTTGGGAAAGGGGTAGTAAAGCCACAGTTCTGCTGCCTTGTCAGTGAAAGCATCACTTCTGGAACATTAGTCTAAAACTAATTGACCAATCAACATCACATTTGGTATATAATCTACATGTGCCATGGGAGCAATTTGGACTTTCATTTAAAAAGGGTGGGTTTGTTTCATGAGCTAAACTCTAATACTATAATACTACTTGAACCATCATCATCAAATATAAGTGGAGCTGAAGATAATAAATAAGATAAAGTGACTAATACAGAGAAAGTTCATAATATTTTGTAGTAGAGCTGTTTAGAAATTTTGAGAATATTTGGGAGAAGGGTGAGAGTACATTTTTTACTGTAAGATCATTACTACTGTAAAATCTCTACAAATATGGCTACAGTAAGAAATATTTTGGTAAACATCCTTTATTAAAAAAAACCCCTCTTGACCTCAAGATAAATTGCAAACAAATCTCTAGGTACTCACAATCTGGGATATGTTGTTGACGATGACGAGGTATGACCAGGCAGTTGTAAAGTTGAAATCTCCTTCATCATATTTATTTCCAAGTTCACAAGCTCTGAATAGGAAATTATAATGCGATTTATATCACACAACCATTGTCATGATGAACACTAATTTCGAACAAAACAAAGCCAATAACAGGAAATATTTTTTCTCTGTTTCATAGTTAAATGTTTGCATGATGTTGATTTTATTTGTCTATATAATAATAATAGTTTTCTAAGGATCTACATTTTCCAATGTTCAGGTATCCAATTGTACAGCTGGAGTGCAATGTGAACAAACTGTCTTGACGTGGGACACAACACAGTTCAAGTTCCACATTACAAATGTATGACACCTCCAATCGGATTTGCAGCAGGGTCATTGGTGTGACAGGCTAGCATGCTTAACACTACACCACTAAAACCACATTCTTTTTTCTGTGATTTATTTTTCTATTTCAAGAAAACTCAATTTATTTACATCAGCATCGAAATACAATAATTGTGTTCATAATGAAAGTAATCTATCTGAAAGACAGAGTTAAGGTATTTTCATTATTAGCGTTACATTTCCTTGTTTTGAAAAAAAACACACACCAGGAAGAGTTCATATTGCCAAAAAATGAACAGATTGAAATTAAAATGGCAATTCAACAATTCTCAATAAAACAACACCAATAATACTTTTGTGTGCATATGTGACTACAACTAAAATATTTAATGTCAGAGTAAACTTTCAAAGGAGTACACAAAGAAACTTGAGCACACTTCAAGGGATCTCCACTCACAATGCAATAACTGTTGTTGTTGGCCTCACTATTGTGTACTGTAAAACACCATGTTTACATCTCTGTAGAAACAACCTTGAGGAAAAAAAGAAATAGTTCAGTAATGTTATAATGATAAGCTAAAGTTCAAGATAATCTTATTTCATCATAAACTAGACATCAATCATTGCACTGACAACAAATCATGCCTCATTTTGAACTAAGATGCAGGTGAAAAAGTGATGCTATATTTTTCAATATAAAGCTTTATCTTTGTAGAAACAACCTGGAGGAAGAAACAGCAAATAGTACAGTAATGTTATAATGATAAGCTAAAGTATGAGATAATCTTATTGCATCACAAACTAAGAAGAATATAGATATCAATCATTGCACAGTCAAAAAATCATGCCTCATTTTGATCTAAGATGCAGGTAAAAAAGTGATGCTATTTAAAAAAAAATAAAGCTTTATCAAGACAAGGACATGTATAGTCTATATAAATCCTTGATCAAGACAAAACATGCATAAATCATATTGTTTCATCCAAATCTAGTTAAGCATTGAGTCTGTTTACGATATGAGAGATCAAAACTCAATATAAATTTAAAAGGATAAATTTTGATACTGACCTCCCCATCGGCCATGGCGGCAGAAGACAGAACGGAATCATATGCTTGACTTGCGGCTTGTCTTCAATCTCTATGTCCAGGTGGGGATGTTCTTGATGAAGATAATTCATCAGATATCGCATGAAGTTGTAAATAACATAGGCCTCGTAACACTCCCGGATTGTGTCAAGATATATAGCCACCCCAGGGAATCTCAGAGCAAACCACTGAAATTAAAGGGTATTTCTATAGAAGTAAGTTTGTCCTGTCCTGTGACATCCTTATAACAAAGAAATCAACATTATTTTAATGTAAGAAAAGTGATATCATTCTTACATTGAAAATTTTTCCTAAAATCATGTCCTGAGTTCACCCAAATGTCAACAAAAGAAATGTTGGATGCCTTTCATTGCAGCTGGATCAGAGAAAACATTAAATGTTTAATAAATCAAAGGAATAAAAATGCTTCATAACTTGGTTGATATAAGTAGAATATCTTTGAACTTCTTTTTTTTTTTAATTAGCATGATTTTGTCTTTGATTCTACTTACAGCATTCAGTGCATATATTGGCACCATCCACAGAATTCTGAAACACAAAATATGATTTCTTAAAATAGGAAATTGACTTGGAAAATGTTTTAAAGAATTTTTGTTTCTCAAGTTTCAATTAAAATTTGTTATCCACGTTCGATGTCGGTACCATAAATATCAGAAGTACAAACTAATTTGATTGATTTATTCACAATAATTCAACAAAGAAATTGTTCGATTTCCTGATATTTTGGACGAAATTAACTTTTTTTAAACACAAACCTACCTTATGATATTTCTCTGTAGTACTGGCTGTGAAAAGTAAACTAAATGTTGTAAAATTCCCCATAAGGAAATAGGAAGCGACATCATAACAAACAGCCCAGCCACAAACCATGCCTGTACGTGGACCTCTTTTTTCTTCTTGTTCAATTCCCAGATACACAGTGGCAGTGCAACAGTCAAAAGAACAATGTAAACAAGAGTCACAAGAGGTCGGATCCATTTCCTCCACCGATGGATGCAATTCATTTTGATGATCACTCGGTAGACAGTTCGAGAAATGTCAAAATGTCTTGTAAATAAAGTTTCTAGCAGCCGACATTTTTACGTCATGTGACGAGCACCTGCGCAATATTTCAACTTCCGGTAAAACTCATTACACTTGTTCATGATGTCTTATCTCTAAAATACAATTATTTTCTAATATTATTTCCGGTAAAGTATTGTATCGTATATTTAATTTGCAAAATATAAATATTATAAATTCTAATACCTGATTGTTGTTTAAGATCGAGACAAAACCTACAGTAGTATTATTAGTTGTGATCAACCACTATCATGCGGGTACACTTCCGTATTTTCGCAATCGGTGTTGTTTTCGACAAGTGTCGCACGATCGTAATTAGTCATTGTGAGTTCCATACCTTATGACACGTATCGTCATCCGACGGTCTTGAAGATAAGTTGATGAGTGTTCGTTTCTTGCTTCAATAATCCCAAGAAGCCACGTGAAGACAACTTGAGATTCAACTGAAGACAGTGAAGTTACAGTAGACTCTAGAGCTGCTCGGTGTTCACAATCACTGCAGTGCAAGTGCAATTTAGTCACACACTAGAGTGTAATTAACTTTAAACAAAGGTCAGTGTAACCCTTGTGGCATTGGTTTAATTTATCATTATCCTTCCGATTACAGTCTTTCAAAATTGTTTTTTTTTAGGATAGTCGTTTAATAATTTCTGATTACCTAAGATATCGATATATCATTCCAAATTCTATAAGTCCAAGTTATCAAAATGTTTCTCGATAAATAATTGTAACATTTTGAAAATCCTTGAAATCACAATTTTGATCTGATAATATATAATGTTCCTAAAAATGTTGATCTTTATTGCTATATAGCTTTCAATAATAATTAAATTTATATAGAAAATATGCCACCTGCTGACAAAATACCTGCTGTGATGAACATAGGTAGCCTATGGTTTGAAGGATTCATCATAACCTATGACTCGTTCCCTGCTCTGTTCTATTATTTAATTTTTTTTACCATGTCATTAGTTCATAGCCTAAAAGTAGGTTTCTGTCAAATCAATCGCTTCTCTCTTAGTTCTGTTAATCTAGCGTTTAGTTACACTGCTAACTGTGTGATCACTGTATTCACATTAAGATGCTTTCTAAATTTGAAATACTGATTCAAGGGATATAGTCAAATAGTTTGTAAATGGACAGTTATTGTATGATGAAAGTTTTATTAAGACTTGCATGCTTGATAATTATTATGTCAACATTCAGAGGAGCCATTTAACAGGAGAAGCATATTATTGATGAAGTAACTGTCATTGTCTCTTCTGGTTGAATGACCTAACTCTAAAAATACTAATGCATAATCAGATAAATCAGATTCCATGATTTTCATGATAGTTTTTGTTTTACTTTGATATGCGACAAAATACAATTGCCCAAAATATTGCAATTAATATTTCTTTCTAAGTTCTATCCGTCTTTCTTTCTGTTCAAGATAAGATTGCAATGAAGTCTCTGGTTTTCTATGAAAGATGCAACTTAAATTGTTTATATAATATTGTAGGCTGTATTGTTTACCCCTAAAATGATACTCAAACTGTATCTATAAATTTGTTTTTTATTTCAGTACAGTATGGCGGAGTGTGCACCTGTTGAGAGAGAGCAAGGAGCGAGACCACGCCCACCGAGACCTCCACCGCCTAATTTATCTACATCAGTGGCGACAACTTTCTCAGAGGTTCAGAAACTTTTTAATAAAGCACATCACCATGTGCAAAAAGGACTTTCTCTTGATGAGGAGGGGAAGGATATCGAAGCAAAGGCAGAGTATTTGATAGGACTTCAGAGGATAAAAACGGCAATGGCAGTTGACTTGGAAAGTTTGAGATTAACTCAAGACGAGAAAAACAATTTAATTCAGATGCAACAGAAACTGAACAAAACAAAGTTGCAAATTGAGTACAGGGTCCAGGCCATTGAGGGGATCGAACAGGGAAATCAGGGGATGAGTGAGTTACCAAGTGGAGTTGATTGTCCACCATCTTATGAAGAAGCTGTGTCAAGCCCAGTGTCGGGTCCGACAGATAGTATGATGATGAGTTTAGGAGACAGCATCATGAACGACGAGACCCGTAACGGAGATACCACCAGTGAAATGAGTGCCAACAGGGTTTATTCCATAGCAGACGGGGTACAGATATTTTTCATAACCCCAGAAGGCTACGTGAGTGCACCCTCCTACCCCAGCTCGCTGTCAGTGTTCCGGTTTCCCGAAGGTACACCTTCCGCCGCTCAGGGGGGTCCGCCAGCCTTCATGCAAGTAAATGATTGGGTGTATCCCCTCATACCGGGGACCTCACCAGCCCTCAAGACTAGCTATGGAGCTTATATGTTCCCCGATACAGCTTCAGATGTTCCTGGTAAATAATGCATTTTCAATGAAACGCTTGCCTATATTTCCTTTTTTCGGGATATATTACTACATAGCTTATGCAATGTGCACTTTGTTAATGTTATTTCCTTGAAAGATTAATCTTTTCATTTGAGCTCTGAAAATCATTGCAAAACTGACTCTTAAACTGAAATCAGTTCTCAAATGAAGCCTTTTTTTGAAACAATTACAAAGATTACATGGTCTCTAAAACTAACAGGACTTATGGTTTGAAAATTGATGAGCCTTTGCACTGTGTACATTGAAAATTCCACAAAACATGCAGGTTTTCAGGTCAATATTGGAACTGGTCTTACTAAAATCATCATTTAACTGATTAGCTGGCAGTTATTTCCAACCATTTAATGAAGTATTCACTTCTTCTGTTAACTTTTCTATTTTTTGCTATCTGCTCAGTAATACAGTTATTTCAATGCATCATAAGAGTAAATTTATGATATGTTTCTTGCTTATTTTCTTTCTGCGATTTATATTCTTGTCAGATCAAATATTAAACATTTGATTAGAGTACAAAACTGGAATGCATAAGAAAAGCAAGATTTCTGAAGAACAACTTATTTTAAGTAAAATACACAATATTTCAAATTACAAGCGTTACAGTTTTGGGAATTGACTCTCAAAAGTAAAGTCAGTTATCAGGACCAACTATCAATAGACTATCAGAGATAGATACTTGTTTTCGGTGCAATAGCAGTTTGAAATAATTGATAATCATATGAACATCGAATACTTTATCTTTCTTTTGCAGACTCTTTCAAGAACTTTATGGCTTAAGTATGTTTGTAAACGATTATTAAGAATTTGCAAACAATGAATACATTTTCTAATTGATTGGTGCATCACTAACAGTTCTATGTAAACATTGAATATTCCCCTTTTATATGAAACACATTTATTAACTATAGTAGCACATTACGAATCCTCTATTTCTTCCCATGAAAGAGGGCGGAGTAGCGCAGTGGTTAGCGTTAACGTTCAGCTTCGTATGAAGAAGTTCGGGTTTGAATCCCACCTGGAGCTCGGCAACTATGGAAGGGGATGTGTGCCAAAAATGAAATCATGTAAAGTCGTAATTCGCAAGTTGTAACATGTCGTTCTCAAACATGCAATTCTCGAAAAGACAAGTCCAAGTATGTAAACCTAACATTTCAATCCTGTAAAACTTAACTTGCTGTTCTCAACTTTACAAAGTTCAAATGTAATTCTAGAAATGTCAAAGTCGAAACTAATTTTTTATTTCAAATAAGAGGGATATACACATTTAGCAATGCTACAAGTTACGTTTTACAAATGGTAAATAAAAAATGAAGAGTTGTAAAATCAGCCTACGAAACAGACTTTTGCATTTCGAGTTTTACATGAGTTGCACGGTTATGATTGCAATGTTCCGAAATACATCTGTACACGATTTCGCATTGACCATATTTGGAAGTTTAACGAAGACTGCCGATGATTTCCGAGGATGATCGGTATTTGACAACAACGAGACCTCCCTGATCCAAGCTCCATGCAACGCTGTGCAAGCTTTCCGGATAGCGTTGAGTTGAATCCATCGTAATGCGCGGAGCTTTGGCCTGTGACCTTCACCTTTAGTCAAAGTTTTTGGTCAATAGAGATCTAGATATATTTTTTCTACTGTTTTTGAAGGGGTTACACGAGGTTTATCTCACGAAAGAATGTTATGAACTTTAATTCTGGGTTATACTTTACTGGAGACTAAATCTCTGCACAACTTACTGCATCGAAATGATTCACTATAAAAAAAACTCATTTTAGATATCAGTAGGGTTTCAAAAACTCACCAAAATTACGAGACTGGTTTTAGAATAATGAAACAACAACATACTTGACCCGCAAAGACAAATAACAGTAGAAAAAATATATCTATATTGTATCCCCACGTTACCCCTAAAACACGGGCATGTAATTCTTTCTAATCAACAGTTAGAAGAAAATAACTACGTAACGTAGCCTAAAGTTAGGGTAAAGTTCCAAAATCATTGAAAAGAATTATTTTTTCTTTTGTTTGTCTTTCATTCGGTCGTTTAACCAATAAATATTTTTCCGTTAAAGAAACATTGATTTCAACTAATACCAAGTCATGTTTTAAAGCTACGAATTAACGTTCCAAACCAGACGTTTGTAAACAATTTGAACTAAATTTGATTGAAGAACATGTCACAATCACATGACTGGCATCATGTGACATGTTATTTTAACTCTCCGCCCGATCGACAGTTAGAGTATAAGCAAACCGTCTATTTTTACCCGGTCTGGCAGGTCGGCAGAGAACGTCGGGTCGTTGTTAAATGCATATTTGCCAATTTTTAAGCTCTTGCAAATTCAGATATCATCAACCATTTAAATCAAAATACCTTTGTAATCATCAAGATGTAAAAATTCTAAGAATTATTTGAAATACAAGATTATACATTTCCATACGTATAACTTAGGGGTCTCAAAACTTAGATTTCTCGCATCAGAGAAATCAAGACAGCAACAAAAACACGACTATTGTATATTGTGCATGATAGTCAATTATCAACGATTTACGTTGTGTATATCTTGAATTTTATCCAAAGGTGTGTTTGATTACAAATGTTACTGTGTTCATCAACTGTGTACAAGTGCACAACTGAAGGGATTATTACACAAGTGCGCCTTGATGAGAACATAAGAATAGGTAGTTTTTTTAAATCAAGCTTCACATCAGTTAAGTAAATGTAAACCATTATTCTTCTAGTGATAAATCATAATTAGGTGATGTCATAAAATAATAATCATTTAAAATTAAATAACTAAGTATGGTGCTGAAAGATTGTCTACAAAGTAACATGCTTTAACAAAGGCATCGGAAACGCTCATATTCCATTGTCATAACAATTACTAAAGATGTGCTTTGAAAAAATGGTAATTTATTTATTATTAAGTATTTTGAACTATTGAAATCGGCCCACGAAAAGTTAATATGCGTTGACTACGTGACAAAATCAGAGGGGCTCTAATAGAGGTGACGTCACAAAAATCGTGATCAAATGGACCTTTTCGAAGTTCGGAAATTTTCTTGCAATAAACACGGCTATATTTTAAAGAATGACGTATTCAAGAAAAATTTTCTTGATAATGATCAGATAAGAATTAATTGAAAATGATGTGTGTTGTTTTTCAAGTGTTGCTGTTTGCCTTAGGTGCTCGAAAAGTCACATGCCCAAGCTCCGCGCATTGCGGTGGACTCAACTCAACGTGATCCAGAAAGCTTGCACAGCGTTGCATGGAGCTTGGATCAGGGAGGTCTCGTTGTTGTCAAATACCGATCATCCTCGGAAATCATCGGCAGTCTTCGTTAAACTTCCAAATATGGTCAATGCGAAATCGTGTACAGATGTATTTCGGAACATTGCAATCATAACCGTGCAACTCATGTAAAACTCGAAATGCAAAAGTCTGTTTCGTAGGCTGATTTTACAACTCTTCATTTTTTATTTACCATTTGTAAAACGTAACTTGTAGCATTGCTAAATGTGTATATCCCTCTTATTTGAAATAAAAAATTAGTTTCGACTTCGACATTTCTAGAATTACATTTGAACTTTGTAAAGTTGAGAACAGCAAGTTGAGTTTTACAGGATTGAAAAGTTAGGTTTGCATACTTGGACTTGTCTTTTCGAGAATTGCATGGTTGAGAACGACATGTTACAACTTGCGAATTAAGAGTTTACATGATTTCATTTTTGGCACACATCCCCTTCCATAGGCAACTTCGTCTGCAGTAGTATGGTATGCTATTTCCAGCCAATGCTCGCAGGTTTCACCGCAACTCATTGCGACAATAGTATTGCAGGCTTCCTACCTGCATGAATACTAGCAGCCATGATATTAGTGAAATACTCTTGAAAGCAGCATTAAACCTAAATCACCTCAACCTATTACAGGAGCAGCCGTGGGGCTGATGCTGCCTGACACCCTGAGCAGCGAGGATAAGAACAAGTTTGAGCAGCTGCTGCGCTCCGTGACTGTGATGGAGGAGCAGCCCATGAGTCCTTCCTGCTGCTCGCAAACTGCCACGCCCACTCCGCCGGTAGTCTACCCACAGCTGCCCCGAGAGGAGCCTGCTCCTGCCTATCCACAGGTATGTAAAACAAATCTAGGAAGTAATGATGTTTGCATAGGCCTCAAAACGTCCACTTTATGTTATCATTATGTAGACTCCTGACATTGTCACATGACTCCCGCCATGGGCACTTGCTGTCCGCAGACTGCCACGCCTACTTTGACTGTGTAAATTTATGAATGAAAATCGGATTACATGTGAATATAACTGTGAATCATGTGCGTAACCAAAAACAATGCTCAAGAAACAAGGACTGATGACAATTGTCTTTACTTTTCTTTCAAAAAGTATATATATACTATATTAATGCTTATACGGCTCTGTCTTCATGACAACAGGTTCCAACTGCACCAATGGAGCAAGAGCCCACTGCACCCCCTGCTGAGAGAGAAAGTGAAGAGGCGGAACCACAAACTACTTCAGGGAAGATATCAAAAGGAATAATCGTAGGTGAGTGGAAATCCTTTGTCCTTGAAATCCTTTTTTATTTTGCCACCTTTGCGCGTAAGCGTAGCCCATTTTTCAGAAAGATTTATCACTGCAGTGATTTCTTTATGTTTAATCCCCATTATATGATAAATTGGTTCTAAAAATTGTGAAATTGATTATGATACTTAATAAGATGATGTTATTTCTACAATACAATGACTAAACACATTACTCATAGAGATACCCTCTCTCTTGATGGTCAATGATTCATGTTAGACTGAAAAGCATCTTATGAACCTCTTGTACAATTTTGTTCATTATCAAAATGGTAAAGACTCAATTCATCTCATGCGAATGCCCAATCGCTTTGTTAGCAAGTTATGATCCTTATAAAGTTGGCACTAAAGAGCATTTTTATTCATTTTATCATTACGATCCGTCTGTGTGACTGAAACCTAGAAAAGACTTGTACAAAAATGAAGTTCTCATCATGTTTCACAGCGGCTGACTGGATCACCTGGGGTGTCGGTAAAGGTGCGGAGAAAGCAGGCAAGCTGATCAGGTACGGTTCTGGAAAGCTGCAGGAACGTCTTCACCCGGAACAAAACCCCAAACCAGTGGATCCTAAAGTTCAGAAGGGAGCTATGTATGCACGACAGGCGACGAATGTTGCTGTGAAAGTCAGCTCTTTTGTTGGTGAGTTGTTTATTTTGGTTATCAATCATTTTGATTTTAAAGTTTCTTTAAAACACAAAAACAACATAGCATCATTGTAATCTCTACATATCTTTATAATTTTCATCTTTTTGATGACATGACGAAGGATATCATGTTAACACTCTTACTCTATCCCCAGTGAGCAAATTGAGTGATGCCACTGCGGCTCTAGGACGACAGCTGGCCCCCCACGTGCGGAAACAGGGAGAGAAATATCTCCCCCAGGTCTTTAAGAGCTCTAAAGAAGGCGGCAGCTCCAAGTTTGACGGAGTCTTGGAGGTCGCAGCTAGTGGACTCAAAGGTAACAAGGATAAATGTGAAATGATTTTCTTAGCTCTCATGGTGACAGTTTAGTAGTTGTAATTGTCAGTTTGGGATGGCTAATTCACTAATGTAAATGCTCATCAGTCAGTGATATCTTTGAAATGATTACAAAGAAAACCTAATGGCAAATCTTATGTGATGCTTTCTGAGGTGTAGGTGTTCAAGTGACAGATTTGGTCATAAATATGTTAAATGTATGAAATATATTCCTAGATAACTGAATAGCTTCACTTCACACTTGACAACAATACAAGAATCTGTATCGAATCGTCGCAACCTCAGAATAAGAGAAGTTGTCATCCATTTGGACTAAGTTGCTTCCAACTTCTAAAATGCCACTCGAAGAAGTGAATAGGAAATTGGCCTTTCAAAGCATTACTCATTATCATCTTTTCTCTCTTCAGGTTTCGGAACTGTTTACATTGGACTGGAGACCTCTGCCAAAGCACTGGCTAAAAACCTTGCTAATGAGACTGTCACTATTGTTAATCACAAGTATGTTTGACTTCTTTATTTCCTTTTACAATTTTTTTAACAATTTCCATTTGCAGTTTTTGATATTCTTTATGAAAAATATTACAAATTGAACAAGACGCAATCTACATAAAATTCCAAAGGTGTAAAATTGAATTGAGGTCTAAATTAAAGGAACCCAAAATAAATTTTTTATATGCAGTTGTATTTCTTATGGAAAAAATTCAAATTAAAGTTATTGTATTTACATATGGACAAGTTATTACACATGTTCATCATTGATAACAGAGTTTTCTCCCCTTTTGACAGGTATGGCAGTGAAGCGAGTAAGTTCACTGAAAACACACTGTATTCAGTTGGGAATGTTGCAATGACTGCATATAATGCAGATAATATCGGAGTGAAGGCCATTGCCAAGCGAGCAGCAAAGGACACCGGGAAGGCTGTATTAGAGGATCTTCAAGAAAACCGAACTACAAAAAAAGAAGATCAAGAAAAAGCTGCAAAGAATAGTGGCTCAAGCTCAAGTGATAAAAATCAGGGTCCTTAAAATGACACGCCTTCCAAAATGTGATCATTATTCTGTTTATGATTCATGCATGTTTTGTTCATGAAAATGGATTGGCTATAAGGTCATCAGATTATATAACTTCTGCTCCACAAAGATGTAAACAAAGTACAAACAATATTCAATTTCAAGAAGTACAAAGTGGAATAATCAAATACATGCACAGTTCAAATTGCAAACAGTAATAGATTGATATCGACAAGGTTGCGTTTGATGAAGAAGTTTAGATAGATTTTAGTTTTTGAATAGATATTTGAATAGATTTGAGGACAAGTTTATTTATTCTTTTGTTAATTTTAATTTTTTTAGTTTCCTTACAATTAAGATATGAATCATAGACATGGTCTGATGATAAATATCTGATCTGAAAAAAAAAGGAAAAGAGAAACAAAGAGAGAATCTGCCTATGAATATACATGAGAAATTTGAATTGTCACAAAATCTTGAACCTGAACTGGTCTAGTATGGATTACATGACAAAATTTGGATCAAAGTGTCTTTCAGAGGAACTATGTGGTTGTTTGTTCTTGTTTGTCAATTGTTTTGGATGTTGGATATTACCTGAATGTACAATATCTGAGAAGAAATTCTGTGTATTATTTATAAAAAAAATGCTATATAAATTCTGTACACTGCTTGAAAAAATTCTTGATCTATCAACTGTATATTACTTGAAGAATTTCTTTATATATTTTCTGTATGTTACTTAAGGACCTTGATGGTTCTAATATGAGAAGGGTTATTTTATCTTAAAAAGTTTGTTTAGACACATTTTATTGACATCTTGTGAACAAATAAGAGCAGATTACCAAAGTTATATTCTGAGGTATCCTAATGTTTTAGGAGATTATCCAAAGCAACTATCTTTGTAGTTATGAACACTTTAGTGTGAGGTTGCTAGCTGAAGTAAAATAATTCATTATAGTACATCTTTCACCCTGATGTCATTTTATAGCTGGTCTACTTTGAATTTAAGATTCTCCTCAATGTAACAATATTTTACAACACTTGTACCTGTCTTCAGTCAGCTGTATGTTATATATATACCTCAGAGTATGAAACTATATCTAAAATATATCAGCCTTAATCTTTGATTTTTCATTAATAAACCATTCATTTACAGTTCTCTTCAAGAATCTCAATATTTAAGTACACTTAATAAAAAAATAAATAAATAAATAAACAGTTGCATGTAAAAATCTTTTTGTTTTTAAAAATACTGTATTTATTCATTTTCAAGTTAGCTAACACTGGCTAAAGAAAACAATAAATTTATGAAATGATAAAATTAAGTTTTGTATATAAAATTGAATTAAACAAGGTAAATTAATCCACATGTATGTAACATTTTATGATGATTGAAATCAAAGTGGGTTTCATACCTCATTCTTGTGCCAAACTTACTTCTTTTATATCTTGTATAGATTTATCATAAGCAGATATATCATACCAAGGGTAGTAAACATGTTAGACAATAATTTGTTGCTGTAGTAATTGTTTCTTTAGTCTTACTTTTTCCACTAAGGTAAATCAAAAGAAATGGAATCACAATGAACATGAGATTGTTCAATCACTTGTTTTAGAGTTGGTATAGTGTTGATATTGGTAGATGTAGATACCCACACGAGAAGCAGAGTTAATTCTGTCATTGAAAACTGTGCCAAATTTAGTTTTTTCCATTGATATTCTGGATTTATCTATCGTTAGGCTATTTACCTTACATGGAATCATTCCTGTGAAGCTAAGTTGTTGTTTCATGTATTTTTGTTCATGAAGAATAGTTCTGGACTAATTGGATCAGCATCTAAGAATTAACCCTCTGTATGCAATTGGCTGAAGTAAACTTGAACAATGTTATGATTATGTCTAAACTGTTGTTTTTCTATTAAACTTTAGAAGACTTTATCACACAGACAATTGTTCTACCTTGTTGAATATTATTTTCTGAGAAAAACGTTAATACCTTATTCTAAAGAAATTGTGAAATGATCTTTATTTGTTGAAAATGTGTTGGTGTACAATGATTGCTGTTTGTATGAACTAGATTAGAATGTGGACATGCATTGCTAATAAGTGAGCTTACTGTATCAATTATCTCTCCCCAAGAAGGGTTGGGAGACTTACTGGTTTTGGCCGAGTTCTCGTCCGAGTCCGTGTTGGCGTTCCCATTCGTTTCCGGATCATAACTTTATAACTACCCGACTAATCTTCACCAAATTTGGTATACATCCTCTTCATATCATGTAGATGTACCTTTTTGGGGTTTCAACTTCTTTTTCAATTTTAGATTTTCTTATTCTTACGTTGAATCATATGTAGTTAATATTTTGTCAAGCATGACAAACTGCAGATAATAAGCAAAACTTAGTTTATGTTGTTTTATAGAAAAATTATTAAATTTTATTTGAGTTTAAGAAAACTAAGGAATTTTCAAAAACAAAATTATGCTGAAATGGTGTATGGGGGAGACATCTGTTTTTACGAGTAAAAACACTTTCTTGTTCTATTTAGAAAGCTTTTTAACTCACAATAATTTAGAAAACTTACTAAATAGTGATAAAGTTCATGTTTGCCACTCTAAGGATTTGTTGCTGTGTTAGTTCAAGTATTTCATCAGTCTAAAAAAGCAGTTATTATCCCGCGACTGTCGTGACATCAGTGTTAAATTTATATCTCCTTTACACCAACATTGTGCAACTTTGTACAAGGGTGTAAAGTGATAGTGCGGTTGTGGCATCACATTATCCAAAATCCAAAGTCTTGGAGCAAAATACCATTACAGCATAAGATGTGAAGTATAATTTGTTTTCACTGTATAATTGTTTTGCATATTTCATAACAAGAATCGTAAAATAATTGTTGAAGAATCTCAAGCTGACATGAGCTGTATCAGGTCATTGCTGTGAATTCAGTCATTGTAGGAAACACACCTTACAGTATGAATTGCATGAACTGAACTTTATGATGAGTAGTAAACTGAGTAATCTAGTAAGGATGCTGTAATTTAATGTTGAATTTGATGCACGAGAAGGACCAATGCCCCGACCCTGTTGAGCTATTCCTGGTGGCATTACCATGCCTACATAACACAACCTGTCTTGTTTTTGTATATTGACATGTAAATCTTAAGAAAACTGTGATAGACCAATAAACAATCTTTGAATAATTTATATTTTCTTGTTGATTGTTTGATATTGACTATTATAGTTGATTTGTTTGGTGAATATGATATTTTATGAATTATGTATTTTATCACAGATCTTAAACCAATTTCAATGGGCAGCAGTACTTGCTTGCTGAGGCCTTGCTATAATTCTTCACCTTTTCAGTGCCATCTCTTCGGCTAACAGCACCTGATCTTGATTGTCCTACAGAACTCCTCTGGTGGTTATCACTTACGAGCTGTTTAGGGCTCTTTCAAAACCATAATTCTGGCATAAATCAAAAGGGCTCAAATCAGCCAGTGTTCTCTGCCTTGCAGGGTAGTTGACCACATGCATTGTACTGTATGATTTCACTCTTTAACAGAACAATAGGAATCAACAGTATTAGTAATATGTTGATAATTATAAGGTTGGGAAGTGGAATTACAGAATATGTGTCCTCATGGATGCTGTACCTCCTTGCATTAAACCCTCTAATCATATCATAATCTGCTGCATTTTACCCATTTCTAAAATGTCTCTCATACCAAAAAAAAACCTTACTAACCCAGATGCAATAGGGTTGCAATAAACACTCTAATTAGTACAATGATTTTGCTACATTACCAGTTTTTACAAAGAAAGGCTCATATGAAAAATTGAAGAATATGAATACACCCACGTTTTACACACATTAGGTTTCTGATACAGAATAAAAACTACCATATATGTTTTCTAGCAAAACTGTTATTTAATGCCACTGAAGGCACAGAAACTATAAAGCGAGAAACGTTATGAATTATTACACCTAAATCAATCTGCATTGTAACAATTACACTCAGCCATGAAACCGATGGTCCATACCATTCTGCTGAGCAAGCTGTAAATAATTTACAATTGAAGTCACGTCATGGATGATATTTTATGCACTGAGTTGAAAATTAAACCTAATAAATATTTCAGAAATGTTACCGACTCAGCGACTAGAATTTCATGTGAAACGATGACCTTATCCCAAGCCGTGACAATCTAGTGGACCACACTTCAGTGGCAGCAATGACTCTTTCTGTTGTTTCCTTTTAATAAATAAAATGGAGGATATATCAAGGAACATTTACAAGGTATATTGTCTTCATGATTATGCCTCATTTTAACAAATATGTTCATGTATTGTACTGAAGTAAGGAACTGTTGGATAAATGTTTGGATATAAAATTGAAGTTAGTTTAAAATTGATGAAGCTGTCCATAAGGAATAACAAGAGTATCTATTTAATATTTTTATGTTAGCATGTATTTCTGACAAAAAGTTTTGAAAATATTCAATGTCGACTATTCAGATGCTCTTAATCACAGAGGAACTGGGCATTTGAGAACGAGCTAGGTCTTGGACTTACCAAACTCATAGTAGCAATTTGCTTTTTCGATTTAAAATTGGCAACATTGATGATAATCTGATCATTATAGACCCTGTACCACGATTTCTCAGTGAAATAATGGGTCTCACGAAAAGGAACACACAAGAAAGACGATAACTTTTAATTACTAAATAAGAGTTCATTAACGAACGTACCAAGTTAGATTGAGTTATACTAATACAATTTTTCACCCGGGATGAATAAAGGGTTCCCACTAAAATCGCTAAAAATAATTTAGCTAAAAAAGAGAAACCATTTTGACAACTACAGCTAATCGGCTTGAGTAATGAGGCGTTTTACCCCCTGGGTACATCATGTCCAAAAACTTGCATTTCATCACTAAACTGCTAAAGTTATGATATTTACTTGTTTCAATAATAATAAAATACGGCCATATATTTGTGACTAGTTTTAAATTCCTCATCCCATTTGCTCATATACTACCTATGTTATATTTGACACAACTAATCCATATTTGTCTTTGTGTATGCTTTAAATAAGATTCAAAACTTTCAGTTACTGGCGCGCGCCACTGTAGTGTTTTCGGTCAAAAATCACGATTTAAGGTCTTTATTCTCACTATAGCTAGTCTAATTAACCGATAAGCATGAATATGATAATATTCAGACACAACTAGAAACGTTTTACATATTTGACTCCAAAAACATACTCTATGCTGCTTTAAATGTTGCCAAGAAATGTGACATTAGGATTTAGACACGTCTCCTTGTAAAAAAAACAACTACGTCGACAAATCAACACCTCGGAACGTGACATTAATGTTAGCATCTAATTCATACTCTTGCTATAGTATAGAAATGGTAACTTATGATTTATGTTTCATTCATCTAACGATTTTCTAAGTGCCTGTGAAAAAGATGTTAAAACACGAAAAGTCACATATTTGCAATAATGAAGTTCCAAATTCCTCCCAAGGACGTTTTGAGATGGTTCATTGGTTGATTGTGAAAAGCAATATCATTAAGCAGAAATAAAACAAATAAATACTGTGAGACTTTATATACTTTTATTTGTAACAGACATCAATACAATTAAACAGGCACATATGTGAAGGCCTATTCATATGTTCGTCAATAACATAATGATATCATGAATTGTTTCGCATGGTACATATACTATATTGTAATCAGAAATATTGCGCACAGGTAGCAATATTTTCGTTATCGACAAGTCATTTGAATTACGTTGCGACACCCGTGTTACCAAAAAATCGATGGCTACAGATGAACAGTTAAGAACCTGTTATCTAAAATTATGTCTTCATTTACAAGAAACATAACTTCTCCACCTGAATCATGAATAAGAGCCCGAGCTTTTGAAGCTTTAATTTCAAACTTAAGTTAAATGCAGCCGTCACATTTAACACGAAGATATTGTTTAAATCTTTGTCCAAAAAACAAAAACATATTTACAACCAAAAATCTATTTGACAGGAAGCTGAACAAAGGTTATTGAACAACTGTCATGCGAGCCCAATGTATCCCTTCTACAATATTTTTTTATAAGAAATAGCGAAAATAATTAATGGCTTTATTCACCAACTGGTAGGGTAAGTTAACCATTATCCGTCAGGGGCGCCGTAATTCAACCCATATGTACACTGTATGATGCAGCAAGGCTCGATCTCCAGTATCTGCCCTGTTAGACTTGCTGAACGTCTCGAATTGTATTTGCTTGTTCCAATAGACAATTGGTTTTACTATTTTAGTCTCTCTATCCTTAGTTGATTACAAGTTAATTTGTATAAATGAGAATCCAAAATAATTCTTGCGTCCTCAAGACAATATATTTGAAATTCAATGTCCGTCTGGCGCCAGGCAGCCACAGAGCAGCGTCAGTTCAAACGGAATTCAAGTGTCCAGCAAGGAAGCAACATCTCGAGTTTTAACGTCTTATGGAAAATCGCTACGGGGAGTCGAACCTCGGACTCCCGTGTCATGAGCGGACGGTCTACCAACTGATTTATTTCTCCGGAGTTTTCCATGTCTCGTTCCAGATCGTCATATTCTTGGCGTCTATTAGAAAGCGACGGTAGGTAGCCGACGGAAGCAAGCTATGTGGATGGCACTATTTAGACACCCCGGAGCGGTGATGTGGGGCGAGAAAGGGCGAGAATAGGAGCACCATCACTGCTACTCCAATAAAGGCAAAGTAGGGCCAGCTGAAACAAAGGGGTGTTATAAAAATCGAATCATTACCCAACAGGAAATAATACCGTAGTTCTTCTAATATAAGCACGAATGTTTATTGATTCAGCAGACTCTCGGGACTTATAGTTAAGTCCGAGATACCTTATTCGATTGGATGAAATGGAAGTAGATATAGAAACCCATCAAAGTTATGATGGCAATTCTAGTCAGTCAAAAACAAATAAGGGACCGGTCATTTATTACAGGGGGGGAGGGCCAGGGGTTTCTCTCTTGGGATTGTTCATAAAAATGTGGCCCTCCCCGATTTGTCGTAATTTTCTTCATGGCCCTTCCCTTAAAGCTTATTTTTTTCCTGACCCTCCCCCAAATCATATCTACGAAACTTCTTGAAGTTGGTCTTTTTTCTTGGATTCTTTAGAGACGCTTTCTCCTTTGAAAATAACACTTAAAAGAATGTTAAAAAGAAACAAATTTACCCGTCCATTGGTGGGTTTAACATGATGTCTGATAATGGTCTATAGTGTTTTAATTTCAGTTTCATTAGAACTGTTTTTACAGCCAGCATCTTAGAACATTAACTGCATATCAAAATAGTTTGAATACCATGGCTTATAAAACATAGGTATGTTTAACAAAGTGTGAATTTTATCTCGCAAAATTGAACGAATGCATTCTAACTTTACTTTAGGCTTAGGCTAATTCTTTATTCATTTTAAAGATTCAAATCGCGATGTCCTTTTATCTATAAATAAGAGAATAAGTGAGCATTGGCTCACTCATATATCCCCATGATCAAAAGTGTTCAAAATAGCTTATAATTAAGACATTGCACTAGTTTAAAATTCCATCAAAATACATATGTCTTGCCCACATCATTCCATTGAAAACTCGAAACAATGAATTAAAAAATTGATAAAACCATGGAATGACCATGGTTGAAACGTGTTTCACTTTTGGATGCTAGCATCTATAGGTTGGGAGGTAAGCTCTGGACCGTATGATTTCTCCAAAGCCAAAAAAAAGAGGTTTATAGTCGACACATACTGTGAGAGTAAAGTACTGAACACTGTGAAAAGGCAAACCATAAGGATTAAATTATCAAATTGACATTTAAATTATTAGTGTGTGAGTTTGATTTAAATAAAACTAACAACGAAACACGTAAAACTCATGAGGACACTTCAGATGGATACAAGCCATTGTTACCTTCATTTACATTGTACATAAATAACAACAGCACTTTAAAGAGACAGTAGCAGGTAATTTTGTTCTATATATAAAGTGATCTATCGAAAACTAATATTAATCTTTCCAATTGCAAGACAATGTTTGTTTTAAACAAATATAGGAGTATTAAAACTAATTACGTTCCATTATTGGTTAGGTTATTGAAAAACATTTTCCTACCTCAAATGATTAAAAAGTGTCTACACAAAAATGGCCGCCAGCGGTTTTTGCTTTTCATTTGCTTTACGACTGAGGACAACCGGTTTGATCAATGAGATGTTTGACCCACTAATGACAATGCATTTGGCATAGACTAACGTTTTTATGGGAAAATTCGAAGAAATAAGTCTTAAACAAAACTGGATACTGTCCCTTTAAAAAACTTGATCAAAGTAGACAATTTTACTGACTATTCCTGCCAATATGCTTCCATGCCAGTCACTGTGTGGTTGAAGATGCTGGTGCTGATGTCGTTACAGCAGACATGGTACGTGTCGTTCCCGCAGCAGTAGTTGTAGTTGAGGCGCCAAAGATGCAGAATCTTTGGGCAGTAGAACCCTTTCTTGTAGCGGCCGTAGGAGTCGTTGTAGCCTGGGCAGTATTCAGCGAGCACATCTGCATGTAAAGTTTTGTCCATACGTGAGTCATAGTTGCCATAAACTAATTATCAACGTTGATTGAGAAGAAATTATTCTACTATCATATTTTTCTGATAGTTGGCGCACTGTTTAATTCAAAAGATATCTATGATATTATACGTTCGATAAGTCAGTCAGAACAACTTGTTATGTTATGGTGTCAACAAGTCCGAAACAAGGATCGATTCTTTTCCATTGAAATCGCATATACATATTCAGAAAATGGTCTGCTTCCTTTGAGGCGGCCGGCTTCAGTGGCGTCACCATCAATGGTTTTATGGCGTCACAGACGATAAAAAACGGTAACTACGAGGACAGTCAATAAGTTCATAGACGTTGATATACACAAGGCAATGGTTATAATAATATATAATCACCCTCGGCCTCGATGCATTATTCCCATTTGTCTTTGAGAATGTCCAAGCCCTTGTGGTAGAAGTCTTCTACCTGCCTTGAGTCCATTATGATCGACAAATCGTGGACAACGCAAGTATGATTTTAAATTGCGAAACAGATAGAATTCGCTTGGGGCCAGATCTGGACTATAGGGGATGGTTAAGTTGTTCAAAGCCACTTTGTTGAAGTGCAGCCAGTGCAATACGATCGCCGTCCAAGGAGCTGCGACCCAGCTTTTATGTTTGCATCATAGTGTAAATTTATTTATCTAAGTTTGTTGAAAATTTCAAAATTTCTTTAAATTTCTTAATCATCAATATCAAATCAATAACTCGCTGAAAATAAAATCATTAGACTAATTTTGATGACAATAGATATGATGATCTGGTGTTGCTGGTGATGCATATCATATCTCATAAGTATTGAGTTTTACTCATGTTTAAAGATTTCTATTTAGTTTATCGACTGATTCTTACAGGAGCCAATCGAACGTTTAACTTAAGATAGATTGTATAGAAACAATCGAATTGAATTTTTACCTGAGTAAACGACAGTCTTCATTATTGATTCGCACCTGCAGACTCCTCCATCCGAAACCATTAACTGTTCCTATTTTTATGTTCTTAAAACATCCATTAGTTAAATAAACTCCTTCGTTCTGAAATCGATAATGAATTCTATACCTGTGTTCAAAGACTTTCTCTGTTTTCTGTACACATGTTTAGTACCTTCTTGTAATCTACAAAACACTTTCGTGAACCTAATACACAGGATCCATGGCCTATTCATTGGCTTTATCCTCCATAGCTTTTCAAGATAGTCGATCACATGTCTTCTGTTGGCTTCAGTAATGGAATTTTCGTCGTGAACATTAAGCTGTAAAGTTGACAAGGATCAGGTACAAGAATCAATATAAGTAATTTGTGACACCAGTTTCACTCCAGGTGTATAGTGTTGTGTTCACCGCTATCACTTGAGAGGTCCACGATATTGTTAACGAATGTTTTAGTAATTTATTTTATATGAAATTCAGCAAAAGTCTTTGAACAGAGAACATGATATACTAGTAACATATAGGAACTGTGCCAACAGATATCTTAAAGGTATAAACGCATCCTTATACTTAATACAGGTCAATTTTCACTGCAAGGCCTAAATCGCGCCAGTCTATGTTACGTGCCCAATTAAACCTTGCAGTATTTCTTTCAGTATTAACTCTCTGTGTCGTCTTTCTATCCTGCTGTGAAAGAATCGATAAGCTTTTAGAAATTTCATGAAGAGTTATCTATCTAATGATGAAATTATGTGCCAAAAGGGCACGAATTTTGGCAGACGATAACGAGATCTTTATAAGCCAGTGATTAGACTGTCGCAAATTATGCTCTGCCGGTGAAGTCGAATACAGTCGAGAACACAGCAAGTATTGGGGACATCATAACGCTCATGCACGGGCCAGGGGTATGAAGTTACAATGGTGGCCTAAATATTTCAAATGCTACTGCCCTTTATTTTGTGTTCCAACACACAACATACTGTTACATCAAACATTCAAAATTTTATAGGAGAATAAAATACATTTTATGCCAAATCCAACAACTGCTCAATGAACAATCAACATATTCAGGGCGGGAGTGAATAAAAACAAGTTACTGAAAATTCCTTGAAGTGTTTTTTTTTTATCCCGTTCCCACGAAGTATAAAATGACATCAAAGCACTTAATGCACGGATATAAAATACCACCTTTGTCAAGTCTTTTGCATTCTGCAAATATCGATATTTACATTCCGCCGGAGACAATGTGCTATCTCGTTTTACATCAAAAAGTTGAATTATCGACTAAACATTTCCTGTCAAGTTGGCATAAGTTTGTGTCTCTTCAAACACGAACAACTTCATCGATATCGACCAGAGATAGTTCCTTATCAACCCAAAGCCTTGTCTTCCTGTTCTTCCTTCCACAGAACAGATGACAAGACAAACCACGTGCTCCGAGACTTAAAGGAGCAATCTCACAAGCTGACACTTGTAACATGAAACCTTAAAGAGCCACTTCGTGAGTTGTTGGAGTCATATATGCCAAACTTTATCAAGATTGTTATTTGATCGCGAAGTATCGACTGTTACCAAATAGACATATTTTAAAGCTTATTGGGTTTTACAGTGACAATATGAAGGTAGAACGTCGCAATTATGATCGAAAAACTTGTCTAAACAGTCAGGAGAGCAGTTAGGAGTTGATAGTGTTTATTAGGTTATATAACTAGTACCCATGTATATTGGACGTGATAAATACACCTCTGTGCATTTATAAGACTGTTTTTAGATTTTCATCGAAAACCAGTATTGTCATATTTGACAAAGTTGAGATGTTTTGATTTTATATCACCACGTATGAAGTTTAGGTTCGTATCAAAGGTAAATAATATTTTATGAAAATTACGGAGGCATTAAAGGCATTATAACACTTTTTTCTTAGTAATTTTTTTTCCTTCAAATTTTCGTCAATAAACTTTAGTATATGTTAAATATGTTATCTTCAGAGGGACAACCACCTCATTTCTCAACCCGAATATCGCTCAATAATTTTGCCATTTAGGATAGGTTTAATGATTTGTCATTTATAGGTTTAATGATTTTGTCATTTTTTAATATGTCAAATGATTTTGAACACTGCCTCAACGCCGTCATATCGACCAATGCCATTGTTTAAAGGTTTCGGACACTCGGATCTTGTTTACAACGGAAAACAGAAATGCACATTTATATCACAGTATTGTATTTACCGAACTGAATTGAACCAATGGATAACTAACAACGGAATAAACGGAAGAATATGCATCATATACACTCAAAGGAAAAATACAACCTAAAATTAATTCGTTTAATCGAACAGGAATAGATACAACGAACACATACCTGCATCATGTCTTCAGAAGCAAACTATGATAATTTAAAAACTCGATTTGGTCTTGTTTATAATTTCGGATCTCCTTAATTAGGCAGATAGGAGTGGGAATTTAGACTTTTAAGCGTGTTTAGGACGTCCTACAGTTATGATGCATCAAGGAAATAGTATCCAAGAAGATACATTACGCCGACACCATCTTCATATTAATATATATACTTTTTTATTTTTAACTTAAACCCCGAAATTTAATTTAAAAAACAACATATCTAAACACCCCTCGTGTGTTTGTAAAGATATAAACTTTAATAGTCAATATCATGATAAGTAAACCTGTGAATACCAATTACGTTTGTTGACATAAAAACTCAACTTTTTCTAACAATAGTAATTTGTTTTGCCTCTGAGGAAAATAAGGTGACGTTTTTTTTGCCGCTAAGTGTATTTGAGATGACTGGATGACTTAGGTACAATTACTTGAAGTTACATTAAGCGAACATCCTGTTTTGAATGTCATTGTTGAAAACTATTGACCTTATACTGAATGGTTACCAACACATGGCATTTTCTCTCTATCACACAGCTCAACATTCCATTCCAAAGCTTAATAAAATTTCTAAATTTGTTATCGTGATAATTAAATCCATGTTATTTTCATATTTACTCGTTGTTTTTTAAAAAAAATAAGAATAATAAAATTGTATTTAAAATGTGTTTTTTTCTCTACATTTATCGAATAAGGGTGGTTATTTTCATTTGAAAGCACTAATGTTTTGTTTAATCAGCTATTAATCCTTTGTACCATACTGATGCTACTTTACTGGAAACTAAATACGGAGCGGGAGGATGGAGTTCATACCTTATACATACTGTCATTAACTCATGATAAAAAAAATGTTTTTATTCCTGGAAAATCATACAATACTTTCAAAACAATTAAAGCTTGATTGTATCACCAGGGTGAGTATAGAGTCAAAAAACAGAAGGAACCCCCAAAAGAAAAAACAAACAAACAAAAAGAAAAAAGATGTACATGTACACACCATTTCATATAACAAACACACGAGCTAGATTTTACAAAATAAAACATGATAATAACGAAGTCCCTTTTAAAAAGTAACTCCAGTGATTTTGGGCTGTTCAAATATCCCTTTTTGACAAAGATTTAAAAAATGCGACGGTATAACAAAACATGGCTGATTAGTCTTAAAAACTCTTAACAAACATTTGTAGTATTATATATTCGTAAAGAATATATAATATCTTCAATAGATTCTATAAATCAATAAATGGCGTATTAATAAAATTAATATTTGCCCTAAATAGACAAAATGGACAAATAAGTCTTTCTTTGAGATGATCAACATCCCATTTCTCTCGGGATCATTTGCTATTCTTGATGAAATAATCCTGTGTTTAACAATTAAATAATCACTGACTAAATGATAAAAGACTGGGTGATTATCTAATAACTCTTTCAATCTTTCAAAAAGAAAACTCTACAATTATTTTGCGAAAACAGAACCGAACCGAACTGGGTTTATTCTAAAAAACCCACCTAGAGTGATACAGAGAACATACAGTACAGGTATATACAAATATGTTATAAAAGGTCATTAAATATAAAATATTTTATTTGAATAGATGCAGATATTGTTTGATATACTTTGACAAGGGATATACTTAAGTTCGTCTTTTGGAAAAAAACAACATTTCTTCGCCCAAACCCTCATTATGACCAGACACCATGGCAATCAAATATTCATGTTTGTAGATATAACAACTCATAAGGGAAGATAATCTCAGTAGACACATAAGCCGCTTTGGAATGATTCCAATTATCGGACATTAAAGATTGACAGATGTAAAGGTTGACCAGAAAGCATGACTGAAAAGAAAACATGCTAACCATAGCAAAACAATCATCAATAATCTTACAAAATATACTCTTCAAAAAAACAGAAACACATTGGTGATTTGGTTAAACTATTTGGAATCTTATAAGAACGGTAAAAGTACTAAAACCATTATATTTTCTTCCAAAATGTTATTGCTGTATGATCGTTAACAGCTTTTGTGCAAAAACTGGTCAAATTGCTAAAAATTTAGTAAAAATTCACGGGAGAGTAAGCGTACAGATATTTGGCACGTATAATCAAACAACAGCAATCATCGTTTAAAATTTTGTTTTTCGATTTAGCATTGAAGAGAGGTTATCAGCAAGCCAATAATTAGTGGCGAAAATGGAACGTCACTGTACGTCGGCTTGAAAATTTAGATTCACAATTTCTAATTTTCCTGACAATTGAACGTTCATTAAAGTGCCATATTTCGCGTTTGGGCTCTGATCCTGAAAACCTATTCCGTCAAAAAGTGTTCGAGATATGTCCGTTGAAAAGTAACACTCAAGCCAAAATCCCTACATCCGGGCCAATCACTTACGTAATCGTGTTGTCAAGGCTATGATGACTTCACAATAATTTCCTGTTTTCAGAAAACATTTCGAATTAACTTACCGGAATACCGTGCAGAGGATAACCGACCAGGAAGCTAGTTATCGCCCCTATTTTGAGCAACTTCCAACTGCGTAATTGCCTACAGTGGTGTTGTAAAATCGAGAACATGAATCTCAGAAACACTAGGACAGTTTGGTTCATTGGTGAATCATCAACAAGTGCGATGTCAAGCACAAACTGATCTGATTTAATGGGGATTCAGGGTAATTTAGCAGAAAACCAGATAATCAACTTCTGCGGAGTCCTCATGTTTCCATTTACTGACCAACAGAATTAGGGAGTTGTTCCAGCATGATTTCGCCAAGCATAAGCAGCATGCGTCATGCCCATATCTCATTGTATTGTAATGACCTTCACAAACCCCAAATCTTTACCCCAATCAAACATCGATGGAAAAAACTCTATGGTCCTGAACGTCAGCGTCAATTCACGTCTCAGACCCTTCCATGACAGACCATTGTTTGCAGCAGAGGTAGGACTTTTGCAACCCAGACTTCATCTACTTATCGCCGAAAGGATGCCAAGCAAATGCTTTGCAAAAGGTTGCCATTAAAAGTTATGACCTTCAACTCGTGGACTAATGAGAACAAGAATATACCAACAAACGTTGCAGTCGTGTTGATCAACTATGTATCTAAAGTTTTACAATTAAATTATATTTTTACCCTAAACGTTTAGCAATAAAATCTTTGAAAAAACGTCTTCTGCGTTTCTTTTTTGGGTAAATGATCATTTGTCAGCATCGATATTTTTTAACTTGTTCACCTAAAATTACATATGAAATTTGATAATAAAAACAACAAAAGGTTATTCATTCACGAAGCAGACTTACTGGGTTATGTATTTATTTGTGAAATCAGTGTTACGATAAATGTATATGAATAACAAGGAGAAGAATGAAAACATAAGTAATTAATATAGTTTTAGTATATAAAAGGTCACTGATCACTAGGTTAGCATACATTAAATACTGAAGCCTGTAGTTAAGCATGGCTCGAAATAGTCATTCTCTAACACTGAGCATTGATTGTTATTGATATGCATATAACATATAAGAGGCAATTGTCTATTTCATTAAATATCTATGGTATGTACAATTAAAACTTTGATAAGCAGAATTTGAGGCACTTTATTTAAACCGGATAAGCATCGATTCAGATATGTCGTCAAATTTGTCTAGAAAACCTAAGTTGTTATCATTTTTAAGACAACTGACTTGCAGGAAATAGGTAAAATAGTCCTCAAATTTTATATCAATATTTATAATCAAGCATCATGGTAAAAGAGATTTCACATTGTTCTTATACTTTATATCATCACAAAAATAGTTAATTTCAGTAAGAAAATTCGTGAAAAATACTAAGCTCCCGACTAGAGGTGTCCTACATACCCTACAGATAGTGTTTGTAATAAAAGATATATAACTCAAGTTAAAACATTTAGCATATATTTCCCACATCGTTAATGATGATGAACAGTGTTAGTGATGACTTAAAAAAGTATAAGCATCACAAAAATAAGGTCATTTGGGTGGAACAGAAAGCAGGGGTATTTCCTTACCGTAAATGATGATGAATAAGGATATTGACATCTTCGTTTGTACAAACATCGATAAAATATATACTACAGTAAATAAAAGTTAGTGATCAGATTTTCTAAACTTTAAAATGATAAGCAATCCTCGGCATTACACAATTTCAGTAAAAAAAAATTTAAAAAATCATTTCTCACCGTAAATGATCATAAGCAAACTTCATTCTTTAAATAAGGCTTGGCCAAAAAGGAAAAGTTAAAGGCATTTACTTACCGTTGATAATTATTAGCAGGGCTAGTGGTGTCTTCATGGTGTCCAAGCATCGCTCTTGGTGTCTCGAGCGATGAGCAGGTGCGCGAGGGAACTATTGCAGTGGACGAAGCCTTCTCCCTCTGGGGTTAGATCAATACATCTTCAAGAAAACTCGAGTGAAAACAATGAGATCAACAAACAAACAATTATTGATTCATCTGATCGATCTTGGAACAATATGATTAACCTTCAACAGAAAGACACTTTGTGTTGAATCTATGTACATGTGAAACTTGTTTAATGTTTTATTTAATCTGATACTGAAGGTGGGATACGTCAAGGGATGAGTTTCTTTCCAATTGATTATGGTAATCATCTTTATAAATAGATAATCTCTTCGTATAGTGTCCGCTTTCACATTACGTGAAGAAACCTTGAAACAAAACAAAAATGATAAAAGTTTTCATGTTTAATAAGTAGAATTCATATATATTTACTTAAAAACTCAAACTAAAATGATATTTATTAATTCGATGGTCTTGTTAGATGTTTTTTTATTTCCTGTCAAATAACAACCTATTTAAAGAATATTCGATTGAAGTGATTTGTAATAAGATTCCACATACCTGGCACACAACATACTTATCCTATATTTAAAAAAATGACTGTCTTTTAATAATAGCAACTCTTATGTATAACTATTTATGGTTTCATTTCCCCCCTTTTTCTTCAAGCAACTTCATTTACTCTATACCTATCCCAGATAATAAGCCTGAATTTTTCTCCAGCATTGTCCCTTTCTGAGCATTTTTGTCTTCTTTCCCTCCTTCATTCCCTTTATCTCTCTTTCTTTTCCCTTTCACTTTTTTTCTCTCGTCCAAACTCTAATTTTAAATTTTACACAGGATTTTAGTCTGTCTAATATCGGACATCATCGTGATAAAATGAAGATCGTTATGTATTATCCTCACCTTATTTTCGAAGTCTGTATGTCTAAATTCTGGCTACTACTGTGTGATAAATTCAAAGATTCCATCAAGCCAAGACGCAATGGGCAGTTAATTGTTAAGAAAACTAGGAAAGAAAATTAAACAAGAAAATGAGTATTTAGATTTTTTTAAAGTATGAAGCGACATGCTTTTCATTGTACCTTTTATTTTTTGATGTCTTAAACCTTTTGACAACTTTCAGGGAATGGTTACTGAGTGTTTTTGTGTTTGTATTGATAAACTTTCTCTTTGAAACGTATATACATTAATATGTATTTTTAAGTGTCGTTTTAATAACTATGAAACTAAGAGTCACTATTGCTTTGGACGCTACCTACCATCATAAGAGTTTTGTATCTTTTCGAAAGATATCAAATATGCTATCAATTATATAATCCACCCTTAAGCACTTCGATAGGGTGGCGTCACGAAATTTAAGTCTTTGTCGTCAAAAACTTGAGGGCCGTGCATCGTAGATAACCCTTTTGCAGTGTACTGGTATTTTTAGTTAATGACCTATTTTACATTACTCCAAAACAAATAATGACGGATGCTAGTCTGTTCTGAAAATACATGTATGGTGGCTCATTGGAAATATCTGCAAAACTATTTTTATATCTTTCTTAAAACAATAACCTAATTGTTTTCATTTTGCAGTCAAACCTAAGAGGCTTCAAAGCATTTCTTTAATGCACTTGGTCGTGTCTATTAATACTTCAACCTTCTTACTTAACAGAAAAAAAGTATTGTAATAATCTTATATTTGGGAACAAATTATATGTAAATGTTTTACAAATAATTGAACCTTTATTCAAGAGTCCGCCAATCGTTAAGTGTCATCGTTTACAACAAATTACGCCACTGTTAGCCAACATAACCGTTGCAAAAAGGTTATATTTGTTTACTATCGTAATGACATATTTCCCAATAGATGTATAAACATTCTGCAATTCTAAGCGATGAGACTGGAGATTCTCTTCTGTACATTCTTGCTCATTCTAAACAAAGCCAAGACAGACAGCGACAAATGCACTCAGAAACAACGGGAAGGTTAAGTAAGATTAAAAACGATAGTGTTTCGAGGAAACAAATTTGAAAATCAATGGTTTTAGTCAGACTGCGGGACACACTTCCGGAACTCCACGAAAGAAAGCTCTTACATTCCTAAGCACTGTCTATACCCCGCAACCTATCGGGGCTCTTAGATTATTGTTCACGAATCCGGTCCTCATGCATTCTCCTTGTCATAACCCGATTTGATCTTCAAACATAACTATTTCAGGGTCCAGATTTTCGAAACTATTACGCACTAAGAGACTTAAAACTACCTGAGCAAAAAGAGGACTTCGATTTGTCGTATGACTTTAGGATGAATCTCTACAAGATTCTGATAACACCTGGATTGGATATTTTTATGGCGCTTCCATACTAGTTACATCTTGTATAACTCCGGAGCTGAAAATGGGGGATGAGCAGAAAACGACCAAGAACATACCAAGCGTTAAATACGGGATCGAGAGGTATTCGGGATGTTAGATGAATGATTTACCTGTTTTTCCTAGTTTTGAGTTATTTCCATGTTGGTCAAAACAAAACAAACTCAATTTTAGTTTAAACATATTTCGAAGATGATATAAACGTAACAGTTTAACTCAAAATTGGGCCAGTGGAGGTTTATCGTGTTGATTGTAAACAAATAAATCGCCTATCAGTGATAGTGAAGTGTTGCCTCTGCAATCCCCCTCGTTTGTCGGGTCAGGTTCGTGTTGATCTTCATGTACCTCATATTTATCGATAAGGAATGTTATGAGCTCTATATACTACCCTTACGTCAGTCTTACCCACACTTCCTAGTTCTTAGATTGAATTTGATTGGTTTAGAATGAAGAGGTTATATGTCAAGAAGATACACGGTTTGTGATAGTATCACGTGACTAGTTTTGTTGTTGGATACACAGACTTCATATATTCTACACTACATTGTAAGTTATATTGACAAGATTTAACAGTTTAAACGATTAGCATGTAATAGGTCATACTTCCTCCTGAAGTGACGAGATGAAGTTTATAACTCACGATAATTTCACGATATAAATTTATACTTGGTTGACCTAACATCATTGTCTTAAGAAATTTTCATTGCAATAATGAATAAACGTATAGTGTGAAATACAGAGAAAAATCTAAGCTCCATATTTTTCCAAGTTTATCATGACTATTGTTTCAACTTCTTCAATAGACACAGTAATATTGGTCGTAAATTAACCCTTTTTACTTTGTAATGTGATTGCTTTTCATGTATTAATACTTTTGAAATTATGAGAATGACATTGATATTTGTTTCTTACTTGTTTGTCTATCTACAGGTTAGCTTTTTACAACCATCAGCAAACAGTCTTTTTTTATCGGCCTAACAAGTATGACGCGAGTACACCCCTTCACTGATGACTCAACCCCGACCAGTTGTCCCTGCTCCGTAGATTTTAAAGGGAAGACAACCTGCCGTCCGTAACTCTTTAGTATAGTCCAAGTGTATAAATAAACTCATGTGCAAAAGAAACGAATAACAAATAACATAACATTCGTCAAAAATCAAACATTTAGTTTCATTAACATGTTGTATATTTATCATATTGAAAGAATTCGTAAAATTTAAAATCACTTTTGGACCGTTTTATTATTCGTTAACTAGGGGTGTATTGTCCGGTATGCAATCACCTGCCGCAACATGAATCACACTGCTGGATTCTTATATCGGGTGTGCCGCCCCCGTGATGCAACAAGTGACACAACACGACGTCGGACAGAGTTTGTAAGTCACCTAATCACACGAATAGAGATCTTGCGCCATTCTTTCTGCAAAGCACGACTCGACTAATGTACGGTCAATGGAAGCTGTTGACGTTGTCAAATATTTGGTCCCACAGATGCTCTATCGGGGACCTATCCGGGGATCTTGCAGAAGCCAGTCTTCGACGTCGAATTTGCTGCGTTAACGTCATCCCTCCATACGATCAATGGGCTTGGATGTCGTGTTGACGTATTGGTCACTGTCAAACTGCTGAATGGTTCAGGCTGTGTGCAACAGATGACGTCACGGTTCAACAGTTGAAGCACCCGTAAATGTCTGTCTTAATTGTGGTTTGTCACCTTCGATCTGCCGCTCCTTGGCCTGTCTGCTGTCCTGCCAAATGTCTGTAAATCGTCCCTAAATCATCCAAAAGTTCGCTTCATCATTAGTACATTATGCTAGCGACATGGTCTTAAATAGCCCCCAGTTAAAGCATCCCGATTGCCCACTGTCTCTGCTCTGACGTTAATCTCAGCATGTTCTTCCTGTCAAACTGGTGATTCCGATGCCCAAGAATATTTTGGTGGCTGCTTGATAGCCCACGATCATACGGGTATTTTTCTGCATTAATGAGAATTTCACTGTTTTAAGTCATTTTTCTCGCAAACCACGTGCATCCAATGACCTTGAGTGTTCAAGCGACCTGTTTCTGATACTCATTTATGTTCACGGTCATTAAAAAGAAAAATTAATGGCAACGTTTCCTTTGCACGTCAGTTTATGACGTTAAATATTTTCAACAAAACTGACATCCGCAGTAATCATAGCTTGTGTTGGCTGATATTAAATCTTCATGATGCTATAATCAAATTGTCATGATGCTATAGTCATATCGCCATGATGCTATGATTTAGTCGACATGGTGCTTTTGTATCATCAGTTAATAGGAGATTTACGTTTAAGATTCGACGCAGATTCGACGTTGATATATACACCAATCAAAGATTTAAATGCCATGGTCGAATGACTTTTAAATGAATAGGTCTCACTTCGAACAAATCTGACAATGCAATGACGTCACAAAATAGATGACGTATTGATGTTTGACATTAATATATTGTTTATATCCTTATTTAACATGATTTTTTTTCGCTTTTGAACATGCCCATAAAGGCTGTCTTCGAGAGCAAATTAATTATCTCATCCTAATGCTGAATGATGTCACGATGCTAAATAGGCTTTCATCTTAGAAGATATAGGGTTGTTTTATATAAACAACACGCAGGAGCTCGATTTGTCAATATTAATGTTACCGTTTTCCGATTAACACTGGAGACAAGAACATAATTTTGTCATTATAGAAATAAGGATGAAAGTTTAGGGCGGCAATAAGAACTCATGACATATGGTAGTTTGGCTCTTAACCAAGCCACATGAACAATTATACAACATATTTTGTGCCACTATAATATTTCGTATGCATTCTGTTTCAGGCAAGGTGACAGCGTTCCTTATCTGTCTCATCCTGATAGCAGCTTATGTCGGAATGTTCGTTATGGGTGAGAGAAAATATCACTAAACGTGAATGATTACTCAGTCTCGTTAAAATCTACTGTGCTCCGAGGAATAAAAGTTTTTAAATATAGACTCTAGCTCTAGATTCCATCAGGGGCTTTCCTCTCTTTGTGCAGAGGAAAGCCACCGATAGAATATGTTCGAATCCCGCTAGAGTCTATTAAACTTTTATTGCTTGGAACAAGGTTGATTTAAATCAGAATGATGATTAATTGGAATTAAATATTGCGTTTTTTAATTTCATGTCAATATTAAGATTTCTCGGCTATTTAAAGGGATTTTAACCATTTAAAATTTTCCATATAAAGTTAGTGTCTCATTACCGTAACGATAAACACACCTTCTTTTCGATCTTTTTCTCTCGATAAAAAATCTATTGGTAATCGGTTGATAAGAAGATTAGTCAAAGTGTAGTTTTAAGTTAAACCTCGTTTTAAGATATAAAATCGCACAATTTATCATTTTAAGAAGAGTCTATATAACCCTTGAAAAACAGCAACACTACCTCGTCAAACAAGTTTTAGTGTAACAGCAATGTAATTAGTAGACGTGGATACAGTGACTTAGATTAATGATTGAAGATAAAAAATAAAACAAGAAAGAAGGACTGCATTTGTAAAATAAATTTGTACCCAAATGAGTACAAATGTTTACCGAAAAACGCCCCCTCTTTTATTTGACAAGACGCTTAGCTCATTGTGAGGCCATTAGGTCAACCGCACTTTGGTTATGTGATTGTCACAAGAGCCTTGAATACAGCTGGGAAACCTTCATGTTTGTAGATGGTTTGCGAAACACGGGAAGAAATAAGGAAAAAAAACTTTTTTGCAATATTTTTTCCCAGGTGTATATATAAAGGATAATAAACGACCTTCCATTTATTACTGTTTATCAAACAAGTAAATGATTAAGTACAAAATTGGGGGGATGCAAGGTGTATAACATGTATGTTTTCAACAATTGCAGGTGTGATTCTATTCGGGGGATGCAAGGTGTATAACATGTATGTTTTCAACAATTGCAGGTGTGATTCTATTTGGGGGGGGGGGGGGGGGGGGGGAGTGCAAGGTGTATAACATGTATGTTTTCAACAATTGCAGGTGTGATTCAATTGGGGGGATGCAAGGTGTATAACATGTATGTTTTCAGCAAATGAAGGTGTGATTCTATTGGGGGGATGCAAGGTGTATAACATGTATGTTTTCAACAATTGCAGGTGTGGTTCTATTGGGGGGATGCAAGGTGTATAACATGTATGTTTTCAACAATTGCAGGTGTGATTCTATTGGGGGGATGCAAGGTGTATAAAATGTATGTTTTCAACAATTGCAGGTGTGATTCTATTGGGGGGATGCAAGGTGTATAACATGTATGTTATCAATGATTGCAGGTGTGGTTCTATTCGGAGGATGCAAGGTGTATATTATGTATGTTATCAATGATTGCAGGTGTGATTCTATTGGGGGGATGCAAGGTGTATAACATGTATGTTTTCAACAATTGCAGGTGTGGTTCTATTGGGGGGATGCAAGGTGTATAACATGTATGTTATCAATGATTGCAGGTGTGGTTCTATTGGGGGGATGCAAGGTGTATATTATGTATGTTATCAATGATTGCAGGTGTGATTCTATTGGGGGGATGCAAGGTGTATAACATGTATGTTTTCAACAATTGCAGGTGTGGTTCTATTGGGGGGATGCAAGGTGTATATTATGTATGTTATCAATGATTGCAGGTGTGATTCTATTGGGGGGATGCAAGGTGTATAACATGTATGTTTTCAACAATTGCAGGTGTGGTTCTATTCGGGGGATGCAAGGTTTATAACATGTATGTTTTCAACAATTGCAGGTGCGGTTCTATTGGGGGGATGCAAGGTGTATAACATGTATGTTTTCAACAATTGCAGGTGTGATTCTATTGGGGGGATGCAAGGTGTATAACATGTATGTTTTCAACAATTGCAGGTGTGATTCTATCCGGGGGATGCAAGGTGTATAACATGTATGTTTTCAACAATTGCAGGTGCGGTTCTATTGGGGGGATGCAAGGTGTATATTATGTATGTTATCAATGATTGCAGGTGTGATTCTATTGGGGGGGTGCAAGGTGTATAACATGTATGTTTTCAACAATTGCAGGTGTGGTTCTATTCGGGGGATGCAAGGTGTATATTATGTATGTTATCAATGATTGCAGGTGTGATTCTATTGGGGGGATGCAAGGTGTATAACATGTATGTTTTCAACAATTGCAGGTGTGGTTCTATTCGGGGGATGCAAGGTTTATAACATGTATGTTTTCAACAATTGCAGGTGCGGTTCTATTGGGGGGATGCAAGGTGTATAACATGTATGTTTTCAACAATTGCAGGTGTGATTCTATTGGGGGGATGCAAGGTGTATAACATGTATGTTTTCAACAATTGCAGGTGTGGTTCTATTGGGGGGATGCAAGGTGTATAACATGTATGTTTTCAACAATTGCAGGTGTGATTCTATCCGGGGGATGCAAGGTGTATAACATGTATGTTTTCAACAATTGCAGGTGCGGTTCTATTGGGGGGATGCAAGGTGTATATTATGTATGTTTTCAACAATTGCAGGTGTGATTCTATTGGGGGGTGCAAGGTGTATAACATGTATGCTTTCAACAATTGCAGGTGTGGTTCTATTCGGGGGATGCAAGGTGTGTATTATGTATGTTATCAATGATTGCAGGTGTGATTCTATTGGGGGGGGGGGGGGTGCAAGGTGTATAACATGTATGTTTTCAACAATTGCAGGTGTGATTCTATGGGGGGGGGGGGGGGGGTGCAAGGTGTATAACATGTATGTTTTCAACAATTGCAGGTGTGGTTCTATTCGGGGGATGCAAGGTGTATATTATGTATGTTATCAATGATTGCAGGTGTGGTTCTATTGGGGGGGGGGGGGGGGGGTGCAAGGTGTATAACATGTATGTTTTCAACAATTGCAGGTGGGATTCTATTGGGGGGGGGGGGGTGCAAGGTGTATAACATGTATGTTTTCAACAATTGAAGGTGTGATTCTATTGGGGGGATGCAAGGTGTATAACATGTATGTTTTCAACAATTGCAGGTGTGATTCTATTGGGGGGGGTGCAAGGTGTATAACATGTATGTTTTCAACAATTGCAGGTGTGATTCTATTGGGGGGGGGGGGGGGGTGCAAGGTGTATAACATGTATGTTTTCAACAATTGCAGGTGTGATTCTATTGGGGGGATGCAAGGTGTATAACATGTATGTTTTCAACAATTGCAGGTGTGATTCTATTGGGGGGGGTGCAAGGTGTATAACATGTATGTTTTCAACAATTGCAGGTGTGGTTCTATTCGGGTGATGCAAGGTGTATAACATGTATGTTTTCAACAATTGCAGGTGTGGTTCTATTGGGGGGATGCAAGGTGTATAACATGTATGATATCAACAATTGCAGGTGTGATTCTATTGGGGGGATGCAAGGTGTATATTTTGTATTTTATCAATGATTGCAGGTGTGGTTCTATTCGGGGGGTGCAAGGTGTATATTATGTATTTTATCAATGATTGCAGGTGTGGTTCTATTCGGGGGATGCAAAGTGTATTTCGTCGACGTGTACATGGTGATGGGTGGTATACTGTGCACTCCTTCAGTGCTGGTGTTTGCTGTCTGGCTCTGTAACAGATGCTGTGACGCCACGTTTATGGTCGGCTTCGCCGTGTTTACTCTCACATTAATCATCATTGGCTCTCTTTTTGGTAAGCGTTGACTAAACTCAATATCACAACACCGTACTTCTTACCTTTTTATTCTTCGCAACTAAGGATGTTATTATTCTGACTTAGATCACCTTAAACGACGTTATTACAATTATTACAAACTTAGAATATAACGTAATGCTGAAAACTGGCTATGTCTAAAGACAGATCATGTCGGAAAAAATTGAACTTTCCTTTCAGGGGTGTCTCCAAGAAGTGAACCTCACTTAAAAAAAGTGTTATTTTTAAAGTGTTTTTTTTCTCGAAATAATCGCCACTGACATCAAGATGTTGAACACTTTTCCAACACGATAAAACCATTCTTTGTCACATTACTCAAATACCAGGAACAATGACATCATCGTGTGACTCAAATCTGCGTGCAAAGAAAACAGTATTGAGTCGAAGGAACAGAAAGAAGTCTGAAGGGGGACAAATCAGGAGAATAACGCGGATGTGGAATGATTCCTAACCAAACAACTTCACAATGTACTTGAATCCTGCAGTCTCACACTGTTAATGAATGTTAACTGGTTTACACATCGCTCAAGTCAGTTGCTTGATTGGGTTATCTGATCACATGGTTACAGGCCTTGCAGTCAATGACTTACTGATAGCAGATCATTTCGTTATTTCCGTTTTCTCAATTTCCAAAGACTAAACCGTAATATCATTCGATATCCGCAACATCAAAAGGGTCGACGAAGAATAGTAGCAGTAAATACAATCTCCTTACGTAAAAAGTTGATTACTGCAACAGTTAAGTTTTGGAATCTCTTCATCTCAACTTCATTGTCTACAGAAATCCTGAATATAGCCTCAAATATCATCAATACACGGTGTTATTCCCTCCTACTCTGTACTCTATCCACAGGTTATATTGAAACTCAATCCATATTTGTGAAATAATTGACTTAAAGATTCTCTGCCTAAAGTTTCAGTCGTTCTACAACTTAGGACAGTCATTCCCTCAAGATTTATTGACTCACTACGATTTCAAGATTTACCATCCTGCCAAATCAGCGTATATGAATCCGCTCTCGCTCCTTCCTAATACCCTGTCTCTTTCGGGCTAAATGGCTCGTATGGCTGAATCGGCTTGATATTCGTGGCTTACTTCACCTGTTATTATTTCAGCCAATGGAAAGTCGTTATGCAAGGAGCATGAAGCTACTATCTTGAACTCAACGGATTTTCTATCCGGGTTGTGCAGCTGTTGCTGGATGTGAGTCGTCTCATTGGCTGGTTAGACAGCTAACGATACGAGGCTTTTGGCTTGAAAGAGATCAGAGTATTAGGAAGGAGAGAGAGCGGATCCATATACGCTGATTTAGCAGTATGCGATTCACTGATTCACTACGATTTCAAGATTTACTGAAGTATGTTCACTTGTCACGACAACATTTACTTGCTGATTGAAAATTTTTCAGAAAAGAACATTCTCATATGCAGCAGTATCTCTGTGGAACTCCCTCCCATTCGAATTAAAATCATACCCTTCCATTTATACTTTCAAAACACAACTCATTTCTTTTCCCGTTAAAAGTGACCGATCTGCCATCTGAATATATTTTCTTTTTGATTTCAGAAAGCGCTTTATGCATATCCCTGTGAGGCGGAAAGGTGCCATATATAGACCTACTGTTTTAAGAATACTCTTACACGCACTTGAGCCACTACCTCTGCTGCCGAGACATGTCAGCATGTGCGTTATCTTTGGGCAGCCGCATTCCTCTCGGAAGTTTCCATTACCGCTCTTCCTTTTCTTTTGCCTTTATTCACCAGTGATGGTAGGCTCTCTCTGCAGGAAGTCAATTATGATCATCCCAACATTATGCTAAAAAACTAACATCCTTTTCTAGCAGAAGCTGAAGTCTTTGTTACTTTTACTCCTCGGAAAGCATTTTGGTACCCATCGGCCAGACTGTATCTGATGACCCTGTCAACTAGTTGTCTAATGGTAATTCGTAGGTCCTGAATTGTAGAATCACGGGAAGAATTTCCTCGGTAGTAGACTCACAGGGACGTTCAGGACGGTGTATATCTTGCGTCCTTTTTCTGCCTAACAGATTCGGCACATAACAATTAAACTGTACAAATGGAATAAGTAGATGTTTCGACAAGTAATTATAGGTCTGCTGCGATGTTTTCTTCTTTATGAAAGTTTTAATTTAGTAAGTAAGATAACTCTGTGCGTATTCAATGTAATGAGAAAGATGAAGTTTCCACAAGTACATTCAATGTACATGCACTTTGAGTACACTCGACAACTACTTCATTGTGAGACTCACTACTTATTGGACACCCCTCATAAAAACGACCTAACTGACTTGCATTGATGAGTAGCGAATTAATTGTTGTATTCGATGAGTTTTAAATTTATATGACCGTTTTCATATTTCAGGTGCCTTTTTCATTGTACACGGGCAATGTGACTTACAGATCAAGTATTTAGCGATCGGCTTCTCTAGTCCAGTCTGGTTGTTTGTCGTGGTGCTCGCCATGTTCTGGGTCTACAAGAACTTTATCATAATTAGATTCCTCGGTGAGGACTATTGTCTCGAAGATCCGCGGGAGCGAGGCTGTATTTGCTGTGACTGTGAGGCGGGTGCCGTGGGGCTGGTCAACTGTCTCGATTGATGCAATATTGCTTTATCAGAGGTCTTCGCTCGTTAAATACCAAACCGTTCACTCCTTTTATTAAAATTTTATCAAACGGGACGTTGTTTAATATTCCCTATACATGATTAAAAAATCATGAATTCGAAAGTATTGCCATGTGTTTCAGTTTCTTCATTGATCATTATATTATTCAAAATTTGCAAGGCTATATGAACTTGATATTCTATGAAGGCAAGGGAAGTTGACAAAAAGCCTATCTAAAAGTATTCAAGTGATACTTTAAAGTAAAAAGATCTGAAATTGAAATAGCTTAAATTCAAAATATTTCACATTAAAATATGCCAAGTGATAGATTTGACAATTCTTTTACAAGGAACACCATCAATTATAGTATAATTAGCTTTATTCAACACTTACCTTGGATTTTGCACACGTTTTGTTTCGAAATTTTACAAACCTACAAAACCATAAACATAACATAAACTATTTTGAAAATACATGTAATAACAGCAGTTAATTATACAAACCTTCAACATAGTTTTTATAAAAATGTAAAGTAACAATAAATGTCATGATACAAATATGTGGCATAGTTTAAAGAACCTGAAGAAAAGTTACTTGGAAGTTTAAAGCAAAAGCTTTTAAAGTATTCGGATTTCCATTTCCTAAACATATATGCATTAGTAAAGTTGGTAGGTTAATAAAAATCAAATTGTTTGAATCTGTGATTAACCTCACGAGATTAGAATGGACAGGTAATAGAAATTTTCCAGTCATAGCTTAACCTTAATTACAATAGTTCTTGGAAGTTACAATAAGACCGAGCAGTAAACTAACATGACATGCATACCTCCTTACACTGTGTCTCTGGTGCAGTCAAAGTTTTACAACTTATCTAGAAATCTTAAACCCTACGGAAGAAACACAGTTCTAAAATCCCTCCTACTGCCCAAGTTAAACCACCTTTTCTCCGCCAAACCCCGCCCACCTGAATATGTTATTGACAAATTCCAAAAGCAGTGCTTACTATTTAAATGGAGAAATAAACCAGACAAGGTTAAGAGAGGTACCATTATTCTTAATCCGGAACATGGGGGTTTTAAAGTTCCAATTATAAAAAATGTTATATCTTCGCAAAAATTAAAATGGATGCAAAGATTACTTAGTAATTCATCTAAATGGAAATATCTACTCATTCATAAACTGCCCAATCAAAAGCTTTTGTGGATTTCGGATAAACTGTATATCGAAAGTAAAGTGATATCTTCAATTTCAAATCCATTTTGGAAAGAAGTCTTTAAAGATTGGTCCAATATTGTTGATAAATATAAATGTCACGTTAAAAGTTAGTATGATATACTCATAAAGGTTGGTTTTAAGAGTATTTTATACAGAAGCTGGGTAAAAAAACGGTATAATATTTGTGAATGATCTATTTAATGAAAATGGAAAATTTATTCAAAGGAAGAATTGTGTACCTGTATTCTCTTGATACAAACTTCCTTCATTACGAAGGTATTAGACGTGCAGTTCTATAGCATGCTAACTCAGTAGGTATTTCTATATACGATAGTAAGCTATGCAATCCTGTATACCCTTTCATAATTCAATGTGCAAATACTCTTTAAGGTCATCAGAAACTATATGATCTGTTACTTGACTCACGCTTTGTTGAACTCCCTTGCTATGATAAATGGGAACAAGTCACTGGTTCTCACCATACTGATTCAGAATGGGAATGATTTAGCACGAGTGCAAATAAATTTATTCCTAACACTGATCTCAGATGGCTACAGTATAGAATCATCCATAGAGTACTGCCAAGACATTTCCTTCATAAAATAAAATACATCGATACCCCACTTTGTGCTTTTTGCAATGAATCAGACGAAACTATTTTTCATATGTTCTGAGTGAGTGGGAGTGTAGCAGGGTGAAAAATATATGGTGTGAACTTAAAATGTGGCTTAATACTGTTGATGTACAACTTAGTTTTACGAGTTCTCAAGTGTTATTTGGAGTGAAAGGAAAAAATAATTACGCCTTAAATGCTGTGATCATATTAGTTAAGAATATTTTAAACTATTGTAGTAAGAAGGGGTTTATTCTAAATATCGCATATATCAAAAGGCAAATAAAACAATCATATTTCCTGAAATTGTGGTCTACATGTATTTTGCATATTTTGTTTAGAAATTATGAATAACGGTTAAAACTCTCCCATACAATGAACAATGTATTTAATTTGAATCTGTTTGTATATGGAATAACATGTTTTATATATTTCCTTTATGCCACTCTGTATGCATACCTGAAAAAAAAAATAAAATTAAAAAAACCCCAAAAAATACAACTTATTAAAAAAAGGAAGTTTTATGTTACAGTTAATTTTTACTAGATTGGTTGTTCACTAAATTTCGCAGTTAATTTGGATCGAAAGGTGAAGATTCGATGGGCTAATATCAGACCTGTGTATCGCCTCAGTGCCGAGACGATGCAAACAAGACTCCAGTTTTATTAGGCGAGACGATATATCATGGAAGAATAGTCATCATATCATCACAATACAATGTTTGGAAGACGATATGTATCCCGATTCTCTTTTCCTCAGAAGTATAGATGGAACATTAAAAACAAATGTTTTCTCTTAGCTGGTACCCTGTCAAAAATATTGCCGGAATCACAAAATCAGAGTGACTGTGAATTGCAGATGAAATATAAAAAATATCACATTTTTTGTTTGTTTAATTACTGTAATCTCTAAAATTGAAAAAGAAAACTTGTCAACTTATATAGTTATTTGTTTGAAAAAAATAATATTTGTAGTGTCGTTATATAATGTCTCTTATGGCAATTCTTCAATATATTGTGGACACCCACAATATAATTGACCCGATATATTGTCTAAATGTGTTTTGTGCCGATGCTGTCGTATGCAAAATACAACCAAATGCTATGGTGGAATGGAGAGTGGGGCAAACAAGTTCAAAGAGCAATGTTAAAAGTTCTGTGTTGTGTATCGGTATGCTAATAAGGATTTTAAAGAGTCAAAGTTCACCACGTAACAAAAATGTAAAACAGCAATAAGACATGGATAGGGAAAAAATCAACTGATCCCTCTAGCCAATAATGCTGTAGAGCGTCAAGTGTGTTTGTTGGCTCGTTACCGAGAGTCCTGAAAAGATGCACTGGGACAAGCTCCAATTAGCATAAAATGCATGATTGTGCAGGTTGAAGATTAATGAGTTGGAGAGCACTTGTTTCAGGAAGACCGGAAGTAGGCATCAGTGTAACAGAGCTTAGTGGTTGTTTAAAATCACATTTTCAAATGTTGTCAGATATCTGAGGCATTTTGTTTTGAGGTACTTTTGCTATTACATGAAAGATCTGCTGTTGGTCTACCGGCAACAAAACTCTCCGTTCTGCACAGAAGGAACAAATGTTAGTTCCATTAACTTCCTCAAAGTCGGAAGAATAAGCTTTCTCTGTAATAGCTCCAAGTGGAACAATGAACAATCAGAAACAGTGGCTCTCTCCCAATATGTAAGAAAAAAAAGTTGAAAAAATTCGCATTTTCCTTTTAGGTTTTACCTATTCAGTTCTGTGACAATCCTGATGAATAATGAAAATTCTGATAACTTTATTATTCATCCAGATGTCTCTCACTTGTATGTAAAGCACCATTTGACTCACATGGACAGTATTCAAACTGAAAAGAAAAGTTTAAAAACTCTTGAACAAGATAAGATTTTATTCTTTACATTTTTGTTTATTTATGTTGGACATATTTCTTCAATCGTTGGAGCATGTATTGCACTAAACGAAACACTATACTAGCATACTAATGCAACATTCTGAATGTACACGAAAGAGGAAAAAGGAAGACTTTTGAAGAAAGAGATATCCTCTTGTAGTTCACATGTTCACAATATTTCTAACAATTTATTCACTAGTCTGACATACAAACTACTTTCATTCTAGAGGATTTTTTAAAGAATAAATAGTTTCTGATTAAAAGTCCCCACAGTTTCCGTTTTTCTTAAATGATTATATTTCTTTAACTTAATCGTTTCTTCTATACCAAAAAGTTACTTTTTGGACAAATTTTCTTATGTCAATGGAAGGTTTTAGGATAAGTGTGATTCTGAACAGTGTGAATCTGATAGCTACATCTATAGCTATTCATTGAAACGCCTTACTCAACACATTCAGTCAATCATCTTTGGTATAAATCTATCAATATCAGTAATAATGATCAGAGCCTCTGATATCAATAATCAAATTTATCAGTGGTTTACAATTAAGTAAATCAATGGATTCATACCAGAAAAATCAAGCAGATGTTCCATGATTATATTCTTTTGAAATATGTATCTGGTAAATGTCTTCACATTTCAGTCATCATGTAATCATTTTTTCAAATCAAATGAAAATCTCTTTCAAATAAAGCACAATACACTGTAATTGATTGGTACATTCATTTCACAGTAGATAAATAAACCTAACAAAGTTTATTTTAAAAACTGTTCTTTGAACTACAGGTTCAAATTAATAAAATATGAAAAAAAGTAAACAATGTAATACCAGTAAATGTAACTGGCCAATATCGTGTATAACTCATGTAGCAAAATGGGACTGCTATCAACTATGACTCTCAAATTTAGATGGCTTGAAACATATTTTTACTTACATTTACATTACTACATTTCAAAGATTTAAGACCTTGCCACATCTGGGTTAAATGATTCACATCTACATTAGTTTATATGTGGAATTTTACTCTTGGTTCAGAACACAGTAAAGAGCAGTTTCAGTCAACAATAATAATGTTATTTGCTGTTGAGAATTTTATTTTTGAAATTGAGTTTTCAATCATTTAACTTTCATTTAGGGAAAAGGGTGTTTCCGTTTTGATTGTTGGCTCAAAGCAAACATTAACTGAATGGCAAGTTCTGTAATGCAAGTGCAATATATTCAATATGCCTAACTTCAGTGAACCGGCCATATAAGAATTTTTTGTAACAAAACATTATGACAAAAATCAAAATGATTTGCTTAACATTTCAATCTTAAATGACAAGGAAAAAAGGTTGCGAACTAATAAATCTCCTTGGATAGAAAGTCAACCTACCACAGGTTTTCCCCTGCAAAACAGTCTGAGAACACTCCCTATTGTCACAGGTTCTGAAGTAGGTTAAGAATGCCAACTAAGAAGCCACAAACAAAAATTTTCTGTATCGAAAGGTTGGTGAAAAAACTCCTATCAACCATTCTTTCAACATGATAACTACTCTCTTTCGTTATAGACCCGATGATGTGATTTGACTGCTAATGACTAGGTTACCACCAAACTGGTAACAGAACATGCATTGAAGCAGGCTGTTATCAGACCATGAGGAGAGGAGAGCACATTATGTGTTCCAAAAGAGGCAAGTTTTAAAAATATTTATTTTTAGAAACTGACAGTTTTTAATCCGACTACTCTTAAGTCTCTCCGAGATTTAGCAATTCTATGTGTTAAGAATTAAATGCCGAAATAGGCGTCTGATGCATAAAATGGTCTAGTCCTTTGAAAAGTATTTTAAACTAGAATACCTGAATAATTCATAATTTTCCTGCCACAGAATTTCTCATTTATAATTTGGAAAAAAGTTAAAAAACAAACAAAATGAAATTGTTCGCTAAAGGACAATATAATGTGTTGGTACACAAAACAAACTGAGATACCAGTTACAAAGTATATTTTTCACAACTCAAGATGTAAAATTCCCAAATTTTCCATGGAAAGATATTCAAGCTCGAAAATGGAAAGCAATTCAAGCTCGAAAAGACATGCAAGATGGGAGTAAAATTTGTATTTACCATTTTAAGGCTATTTATTCTTTTTTTAAGTTGTCATGCAGAATTTGGTAAAATGATATGCCCAATTGACTTAAATTTCCAGCTGAAATGTTAATATCCCTCCAGGAGAAATGGCTAGTGACAGTAGGCAATAAAGCACATATGGAATGTAAAAAACTCAAAAGGGTATCAAAAGAATGATTACCCTTGTCAGAAGATGAATCAAATTCTTCACTACAATAACATTAACACATGATACAAACAGGTATAAAACCAATTCGTTTGCTCCTAACGAATACATTCTTTAACTTTTCATAGATGCATTTTTGGTCAGGTCTTCATATGATTCTGTAAATAGGAATGCTGTTTACATAACCAGGGATGTCATCAAACCCGAGTTTTACATACATTTATATACCATTTGGACAATATAATTTACATGAGTTTAGGTAACCCTTTCAGAACTAAATAGAAAATTATTTAGTATATGGACTTATTTTTCTTTGACAACATGAATATGAAATATTCTTTTTAAACATTTTGTTGAAAAAATAAGCTCAATAATACCCATTTATTCCACGAAATGATGTACAAAATAATTTACACTGTACAAACAGTTTGGTGTATATTGTCTTTTGAAATCCCTAACAACAAGGTCACATTACAAACAAACTGTAGATTATATGAAGTCTTTCAGTCCTGAATCTTGAGTATACTTCTCTTTTCTAAGTCTTCCATTTCCTTCAGTACATATGCAACATTGTACCGTAGTTCATGAAATTTGGACACAGACACCTGCAACAAACAAATACAACTATACAAACTAAGACCAAATGCCTTGATTCACTGAATGGTGGTTATTGATGGCTATATCTAAAAGGTATAACTAATGAAACGTTGTTCCGCAAGAAAGTACCTCAAACTCTTGCAATGCTCCTGTCATCCGAGTAGTGCCGCTATTAATAGAGTTAGGTGCAACAAACTTAAAGATAAATAGATGACTTATCAGAAAAAATGCAATTCACTGAAGCATAACTACCGTTAGTTATAAAGCATAACACATAACTTAACAAAAAATGATTCGTTTATTTGCAGTAATACAATATTGTAAACACAAAAAATAATCAAAGTCGCCTTATTCTACAATCCTTACAATGAAATAGACACCTGCCTTTATTTAATTACTATGGTGTATGGTTTGAAATTTTGGAGGTTTTAAGCATGAGAAAAATGATTAAACAATTGAGACATTAATTTGCATCAATCAGCCATGTCACATTCAAAGGGAGATAACTCACCTCAAATGTGTGAATCTTGCCATTACTGAGCGTCATCTCCATCATTATGGTTGGTTCGAGGACACGATTCAGTGAACTGAATAAAGAAATCATGATAAATTTGCATGAATTTCAGCTCGCATGTTTTCATTTCATTTATTCAAATATTCACTGCATCAATTGGGAAGACAAGGTATAGGATTTAAGAAGAACACTTCAATTTCACAAGATTAGAAAGGTTCTCACCTTGTTGATATTGCAACATCAGCTCTCCATCTGAGCAAATCTAAACTAGGTAATCTTGGCCGACTCTCAATCGCATGTCTATCTATCTTTGGTCGTCTGAAAGAAAAAAAACATAAAAAGATAACAAAAACTAGAAGTACATCTCTAAAATTCTCATAGATCTTCTACAAATTTGAAAAAACAGGCTTTCAACTTCTAAGTTTTAAGTTTAGAAGTGAGCATAACTCACATATACGGAGATCCTAATTTGGTCAAAGAAATATTTAAAATAGCAAAAGGCACATTATCAAAAATGATGAGAGGAAAATTAGATTCAAGAAGAAATAAAGTTTACGACGTAACTTCTCTCTTGTTCTTAATTCAATATTGATATAATTGTACTCATATTGTATTGAAGATGACAACATGCAGTGTGAAAACTTTATCTTTTTTCCTTTTCAATGGAAACTAATTACAATCTAGTTCAAACTGAGATCTGAGATAAGCTGATTTTTTAAATTTTTCAATCAATCCACTGACATATAATTCAGAATGTACTTGACTATCACTACCTAAAACAACTTGGTTTCTTGGTTACGGAGTTTCCTTTTGCACAAACTGTCCTCATGACCAACTTTTACATATTAAAGAGCCACTCCGTGAGTTGCGGAGTCATATATGCCAAACTTATTCAATGGTGGCATTTGTTCGCGAAGTATCAACTGTTACCAAAAAGACACATTTTAAAGCTAATTTGTTTTGTACAGTGACTATATGAAGGTAGAAAGTCGCAATTATGATCGAAAACTGGACAGTGGCGCGCGTCAAATGGTCAAACGTTATTTTGGAGACTTACCTAAAACAACCAGGAGAGCAGTTAGGAGTTGATAGTGTTTGTAAGGTTATATAACATGGAAAATCAGTATTTGTTATATGTCTTTAAGAGATAAAAAGTAAAGATGTTTTAAGTTAATATCACCACATATAACATTAAGGTATCAAAGCCAACCTATATGTTATGAAAATCACGGAGTGGCTCTTTAAAAACCTAAGAGACACTGTCTGCTATAGCTTGTCATGTATGGTAAACCGTAAAACCATCATAGAAAAATGAAATCCCTATAACAATCATTACCCCCCCAAATTTTTAAATCACGAACCATATCGATGATGAAAACATCCGACTGACAAGAGTTAATCGCAGAAGGTGAGTCAAGATTTTTGCTCTAACATGACATCGAATATGTAAAATGATGGGCTTATTGGATTTACTAAAATAAAGGCACTGATACAGATCAAGACTAATGGTATTCACTTTTTGTAAGTTTGGGAGATATGCTTTGGACAAAATAACATACTCTTTACAAAGACTCTGCTTGACTCTGCTTAAGTCATGTTTTGATGGAAATTGCATCATAAAATTCACATATGTAACTCAACCAAATCAAAAGGTACATCAAAAGACAATGTTAAGTTAGTGGATTCCCATTTAAGTTATAATTAAGTTTCAGTGCACCTCCTCAGTGTTTAAACATGATTATTAAACATTACATTTGCGAAACTTTTATCAGTACCATATAGATGAAATATTTCTAGAATTCCTAATCTCACCTGTTTCCAAAAACAACACTGGCTATATCTGTTTGAAATTCTGCAGGTATTCTGAAAAGACAGTGAAATTAATTGTAACAGTATAAAATTCACATTCCTTTTAAAAATTAAGCAAAGAAATGAACTTGTTCATTAGTTGTTCATTAGAGATTTTTAAAAAGTACTTACTGGAGTTCTTGCAAGTCATCTTTAAATAGCTGAAATGAGAAAGTCAAATAAATGGACATTTTCAATCAGAACTTAGAAAAGGGAATATCACATATATCTTACACACGGTATTGTAATCTGAACTTGAATTAAATAAAATGAGAGCACACAAATAAAATATTCCATGTAGCCTGAATTATAGATAGAAATACTTGTGAAGAAAACCTCATGTGAACTTGTTAAATCTTCCTATACCACACATTATAAAACTGTATACTTCCTCTTAGCATACTGATTAGAGCTGTGTTTTTTGGTCTTAGTGGTGAGACGATATATCATGATTCCAGTATTATTAGGTAACACGATATATCAGGAATCTTCTAGGCGACTTTCATCACGATAACATGGTTGTGATACAATACGTATCCCAATTCTTTTCAGTTCAGGAAAGAAGAATAGATAGGAGATATTAAAAGCAATGTTATTTCTTAGCTAACAACCTGTCATAACATTACATGAAGACATGAGACTAAAATCGCAGATAAATTATCAGAACTATTGTATATTTTCTGTTCATCTTATCAATGTTATATCTAAAAAGGAATAAAATCTTTGTCAGCTATTATAGTTAATTGTTTAATTCAAATTATGTTTATAGTATTGGGATATGTTGTCTCTTGTGGCCATACATCGATGTATAGTGGACCTTGATGATATAAATTTCCTGTCTATGTGCCTTTTGCATCGATGCACTCATGTCCCGTAGTGGACGATGCAAACATCGATACTGTTGATTATTTGTTACACCGCTAATACTGATACAATCTCTACTGTAGATTTGATTGTTCTATATTGAGTTTACAAAATCTGGAACAGGGCTACTCTGAAATGAAAAATGCATTAATTAATCGAAACTTTTAAAAAATATTACATGAAATGAAAAGGAAACTTAAACTTCTTAATTTTCAGATATCAAGCTCTCAAGTCTTTTTATATACTTGCTTAGGCTTCTAGCTTATTTCAGTGTCTGGCCTACAGGCTAGAACAGGACATAACCATCAAAATTTTATCATCAGAATGAAAAATATATTTGACTCTATTTACCTCCATTTTAAGGGATGTTTGAGGATGCCTGAGAGCACATTTGAGTAGCGTTGTGAGTCCGGTATAGATGGCTGTGAGTGATTCTTCTGTCTGTCCATTGCTGGCCAAATCTTTCAGATTCTTATACTCGACATTCCCCCCTTCTATTGATGTCACTATCACTGAAAGAAAACATGTTATCAGATATTATAAAAACTGTTACATGACATTTTCAGAATAAACTTTTTGTGTGACCTAGAGAAAGAAGGTAGGATGATTATACAAATTATTTTCAAAGTCATGTAGCATTGAATGCTATGGCTATGCTTGATTTGCTATAGTAATTTTGATGCCAACCATGTGATCAATGTGCACCTGGTCTGCACACATCCTCAAGTTGAATCAAGTGTATACAAGAGATAGTAGTCAGCATCCCTCAGAGAAGATTCAGTTAACATTTATTCTATATGATATAAGTTCTGAAAATATATTTTGAAATATGGACTGAAATAAACATTACACTATCATGTTATGCAAGGGTTTAAACAAAATAATGTATATTTCTATATCAATCAGTAAGTTGTGGAATGCTGTGTGGTAAATATTTGTCTGCTATATCATAAACCTTAATTTAGGCCTGCTAATCATTTGGAATCTGCGTATCCAGTGCTGAGCTTCAATATTAATAGCTATTCACAAGATACGCCGAAACCAAATAAAACATAGGGTGAATGATTTATTGCAATATTTAACTATCGGTTTAAATTATTTTCAAATTTGTTTTATCACTGGTTATGTGAAGTCTGATTTCTAAATTTGAAGATGCAAGGTATAGATTGACTTGATTTGATACTCTAGCTAGGTACTTGGTTGACAGGTAATGAATAGGGTATCACATTACTTGTTAACAATTTTCTAAACGTCTCCTTTTCCACTTTGGCTAGAGCCTTGGGAATACCCTTCACTTCTGGGGGAACTCGTGCTCCTATGAATGAGGTCCGATCAGCAGCCGCACTGGATTTCACTCCCGATCCTGTAACCTGAATGATCGACATTGCGAGTTCACACACCCGGCGACTTGATAAACTCAAGTTCTGTTTCCGATGTATTTGGTTTTGTTGAAGGCAGCACCAGGAGATGTTATTTCTAAAAAGGGTAACGTCATATCACAGTCACCCAACTGACAACTAGGTCATGTTAATGAATTAGAACACACAATGATTATGATAACAGTTTTCCAGTCCTGCCCACTTCTGAACCCGGAAGAGCACATGATTTACTGCGGCGCTACTTTGAATAATTAATTTTCCAATGAATAATTGTTCAATGTGTTATATAAGTGAATTGCTAATGATTAACTCATTACACTTTAAATACAAAATTTAGCAAGTTTCTAAATGTTTCATAATATTGTTTTACACAAGCTCTGAACATGATGTTTACTGGTTACGAAAGTTGTGTGAAGGATTCGGTCAACCTTGTGAAGAGCTTCACTGCGAATGTATACTTCCTCAAAGATGGCGGAATCAAGTCGTGTTGCGAGGTTAGAGCGTAAAATATTTTATTAACAATGTCATAATTTGAAGTTTATAAAAGATGTTGTTTACGTTATGTTTTTTTCCATGGTATTAACCTGCAGAGGAGATAATATTCTATTCGTGTAATTGTTGCGAATATGAAATATAAAATTTACTCAACTAGCAGGTTGGGGAAATCTTGGAGAGGATGTATGGTTGACGTACAACATATACGTATCTAAGTAGAAATTCATATCTCTTTTGACGTATTGTGGACATGTTGATCAGATGATTAATGTAGGCCTTATTTGAGTGTTAGATTAGCCAACTACATAACATTTTGTACAAAGGCGTACTCTAATAATTGGATGAAATGTTCATAGATCTACTTTTGAGAGGATGATCAAGATATGGTTCACAACCTCATTTGGCCTTTGTTACATCAATTGGCATATTGTACGTCAAATGAGACATTATAATTATTATTATACCCTCATTTCGGGATTTTCGGCCCAGGATTCTCCCAACCTGCTTAGTTCTGGTAATTTAAACTTCAGTTTACACAATGACACAATTTAAGATTTAGCATGCAGTAGGGCATACTTTGCTTCATTATTCATACAAGATTCCTGTCAAAATGCCAGCTTTTTTAACTTGAAAGTTTTCTTTATCATAATTGCATCTTTTTTAAAAGCGCCTTGGTAATTTACCAATTTTTATAACTTCTAATTATTTTGCCTATTGTATTTGAAGTCATCAGTTTCTCACAATTGGTTCTTGGCCATTTCTTAGCCAACTCGATTTATACTTTTGTCACAGGTGAAGTACAAAACTCACACTGTCCTGGTAATGAATCTATCTCATTGATATCTTGAAAATCTCCTGATACTTAACTCTTAAATAATTCATCATATTGGTTAGAAGATATGTTATTTCATTTAAAAATTCATTTTACCTAGTTCTCTATTGACAGCTGAATATTAATTTTGCCTGTTTCAATTTTCAGTATGCGGATGTCTAGTGGGAGTGAAAGCACAGTCATGAAGACTATGATTATATTTAGTATTGCAATGATCACATGCCCCATATTCTCTTACTTCTTTAGTAAAGCGGTCATATTTGAAGGTAAGATAATAAAAAACTTCTCAAAGAAAAAACATTATACGAGGGAAAGTCAATAACTTCATAAAGTGGATATAAAACAGAAGCCAAGGGATCTAATATTAATTTCTCAAAGAAAAAACATTATACGAGGGAAAGTCAATAACTTCATAAAGTGGATATAAAACAGAAGCCAAGGGATGTAATATTGATTTTCAATCTCCATTTAACCTCCATGCACTTTGCCCATTTGTCTTGAGACTGTCTACAACCTTGCAGTAGAAGTCTTCTGACCTAAGGCCTTGCCTTAGTAGCTGACTTGAGTTCGTCATCATTACCAAATCTTGTTACAAATGTAATTCCAAATTGTGACTGTAGGGGGGATGGGTAAGTTGTTCAAAGCCACATTGTTGAAGTGCAGCCTGTGCAATACCACTCTTATACACTTTATTAAGAAGCATTACTCCAGCGGTCAACATACCATACCAAGTCTTTTCTTCTTGATTGCCGCTCTTAATTACTTCAACAAGTCAGCATAGTAGGCTCCTCTTATTGTAGGTTTAGGTGGTTTAACCTTTATTCTATGATCATACATGATAAAGCCCTGGATATGTGCAACCATATCTGTAATGGCTTCAACAGGCCTTCATGACCATTGTTCATCATACAAGGAGCTGCGACTCTCCTTAAACTCAGATGACCATTTGTAACAGTAAAATATTGAGGGCTTCTTTCCCATACACATCGATCATACATTTATGTATTTCGGTTGCGTTCGTCCCTTCTTTCAAAAGAAACTTTATAACCACACTCTGCTCAGTTCAACAGGGGAAATGAAGAAATGATGGGGAAGGAATGTTTATGTCTGTACACTGACTATAGATGGCCTATCTCAATAGTGACCTCAACGATGATGTCTTCAGGGCTTTATCTATATTCACATCTATGAACTTATTGACTTCCCCCCTCAAGTACAGCTAACATGGGCAGAAAAATTAGAGTAATCAAAATCCATTAAAGGCACTGTAGAATGATTATTATTTGTCTTTTGTGGTTCAAGTTTTCTCCCTTAAATATCATTTTATGCAAAACTTAACTTATTCAGGGGATAAAACATCATTATATTTGGAACGATTATCCAAGTCATGGAATAAGGGGTTAAGTATCATGTGGAAACTGCATGCATATTTTAAAAAATGTAAACACTTTTGAATCATAGAGAAAGGAAATGGCAGCTTTGGTAGTTTAACAAAACATATTACGTCCTTTTATTGATTGATTGTTTTAAAGATATTTGCCTTGCATTTGTTTTCTTTTTTATTTATGCCTTTATATTTTTGTAAGAACAACATGCTACAATGCCTTCAAGAAACAATTGTACATCCGCCACCAGCTAAAGATATGCAACCTTAATTTAGTCCAGGGCCTACAGATGTACTGTTCTATGTACTGTCAATTATTTATTGTTCTGTCAATCCCTGATACATTGTTTCATGAATATGTCAATTTTTTACATGGTTTTGTTGTTCCAGGAATCTTTGGTATGCGGCACGAGAACAGTTACTTCTATGCAGCGATTACCTCTATAGTGGTTGTACATATAATCCTCGTCATGTTTATTTACGTGGCATGGAAAGAAGATGCCAAGCCAATCCCTCCCTTCAAGATTGACTAAGAAGCTGCTGTAAAATGAACAATTGTATCACTGGGATGTATATATTTCATGTGATTCTTGTGTCATGTCTGTGTTCTCTTGTCTGCTGAGAGCCGTGATCGTCATCATGGTTTTTAATTTCTGAAACCAAAAAAATTGATTTCTCAAAAGTAATATTTTCAAATAAAGTTTTTTTTAAAAATAATTATCAACTTCCAATGAATTTCAAAATATAAATCAATTTGATTGTCAAGTTAAAAAGTGTGAAAAGGTAATTAAATATTTCGTACCACTTTGTTACGGATAGATGACATGATCAATGGAGATAGGGTATTTGGCTTGATGAATGATATTTATTTTATAGTGCTCATTTAATGTTCAATCATGTAACATCATTTATTTAATGGTTAATCTAATAAGTTAAAACCAGTTGTAATAATATACATCCCAAGGGCCATTACATCTAGAGAAGTACAAACCTATGTTAAAAGGTCTGGTGACCTCAATCAGTAAATCTCTAGATGTAATGACTGATCATTACAGCTACTTTTAACTGGATTGCTTAATGGTATACGCTGTTTTGTTCCAATAAACTTCCTATAGTCCCATTTTCTTTTGGAGGATTGATGTAATACTAACCAAGAAAGTAATTATCTTTACATGTATAAGAAAAAATACTAGTATTATAGAACCCTAGTATAAAGTCTGAGGTTTTTGTATGGCTAATAAGAGGAGTTATCACGATAAAGACATAAGATAAGATACGTATAACTGACAATACAATAAGATACAATACAGGTCATGATACCAAATTTTCAGAGTTTTTTTAAATAGAAAAAAATTCCTTTTTGACAAAAACCTTGATTTAAGGCACAACACAATTTTAAAGCCAACAATACCCGTCATGATAATGATAAAGTATTGAGATATTTGTATCGTCAGATTTAGTATCATAATTCTCTGCAACAGTTGATATAATTTTCAGGGTTTTTTTACAGAAAAATTCCCGTTTGACAAAACATTGATTTTAGGCACAACACAATTTTAAAGTTAACAATGCATATCGTGTTTATTACAATTTATCAAGATATTTGTATCATCAGATTTAGTATCTACTAATAATTTGAAGCTGCACAGCAGAGTTGTTGTAGTTGATAAGTTATCATTAACCTGTTTATGATAAAGCGACAATACTTCTTGTACTTTGTTCCGTTGTTTTCTGCATTCTCAAAGAATCATTAAACAGGCTTTCTATAGAAAAGTCTTTATCTTATGAAGAATTGAAAGGATGTTTATCAAGATGATGAAGTAAACACATTTGAGTTCTTCACCTGCTCATGAGGATGAGCTGGTTTGAAGTCACATGTCATTTCTTAAGATAGAATTAAATCTATCCAAACGTATGTCATCTCTGAACTTCTTGAAATTTTTTAAAACCCAACTTTAAGATAAAATCTTTTTTGAATGTACTCTAGTGCTTCTGACCTCAATGTTTGATACAAGGTTAATAAAGATAGATATATCATTTCAAAAGCAACTTTGTAAAACATGCGACAATAAAAAAAAGTAAAGTAAATGTAAAGTAAAAATATTGGATAGCAATGACTTTTTCATGGTCCTATGGAATTTTTCTTGACGAGTTGGGCATGTATTTTGATCTAAAACTTAAAACAACATTAATGAGAAGCACATTAATCCAAAAGGAGCCAATTGACACTCTTCATTCTTGTACGGTGGAGCAGCTTCCCTCACAAAACAAAACTTGCGCCAACTCCTCTGCTTGACTCATAAGCTTTGCAGAGTTTCCCCAACTTTTTTTATGCCTGCTCTCTAAGCTATGTGGATGGGGCTTGATAGTCCAATGAGGAATTGAATGAAGATTGCATCTTATTGCTGAAAGGGTTGCTACACAATTTTGTGCTAAGCAGCAAGCTTTAGATTAGCTAGTTATGGAGAGTGGCACAAGTTATGTTTTGCAGGGGAAATAAATGGTGGAAAGGAAACACAAGATATGTCTGGACAGAAATTGATGCATCAGTATGCCTCTTGTTTGAGTGCATGAATACAATGTTTGTATGAACCAAAGTTCATTTATTGTTAATTGTGCAATGTTCATCCTGTAGATATGTGTTGTGTTATGTTTTCTATGTATAAAACATCGAACTCTCATCATTTGATGAAGCTGTACATGTGAATCATGAACAAATACTGCTTCGTCAAAATAGAGACGTGTAGGAATGTCAAACATGATCATATTACATTTTTTTCTGTATATATGTGACTTACTTTAGGAATAATAAAATGGCTCTTAAATAAACATGAGTTTTTGTTTTGAGACAGAAGACTGACAACACATTCCAACATGTTAAAAACTCACAATTAAAGTTGGCTAAGGTCAAGTAAGATTTAAGATTGATTTGTCTATTCAATAGAGTTTTACTGATTTAGTCATCAAATTGTTATTCATTCAACATACATCTAGCTAAGATTGCATAACTATTTATGATGATTTTTAGCTCATCAGGCCCAGTAGCCAAGATGGTCATATGGCATGGGCCGAAGTCTGCCGTCACCTTATATCTGTAATCTTTTATCCTTTCTCTTGTAATATTTGGACCGTCTCCAGAAGAATTTATCCCTCAAAGCTGAACTTTTGAGGGGAGGTATGGTGTAAATATGGGTTCAAAGATTGTACATTTGGTCTAGGGTCTTTTCACCGAACAAACTGGCACAGTAGGAGAAAGGGCTCTATAATTTGATGTGACCTTGACCTCCATTTCTAGAGGACAATTGACAAAGAACTTTTGACATGTATTTTCACAAGCATACAAAAAAACAAGTTGATGTTATAGACAAAATCAATTGAAATTTTCAGCATGGTAACTGGCTGGATTTTCAATGTGACCTTGACATGAGTTTTCAACATTTTTCAGTTACAACAACCTTTTCAGAACATAATAAAAGAAATCACAATACTTAACCCCCCAAACTTATACAAGTATTTTAAATGATAATCTTTTCAGGTAACTAACCCATTTAGCATGTTTTAAGGTGGTGTTGGATGGAAAAGGACTTGCAAAAGGAGGTTGCTACTAAACAATAGCAAAAGAAAGTGCTGCCCACTAAAGAAAAACCAAGATCATGAATGACATGAGTCTAACGCTAAGATCATGAAAAAATCATGAGTGGGAATAGTCGGTATTTTGTTTTCATTGTGCAGAATGCATATAGTATATTTAACTAACAGTTGGAACTTACAGAGATTATAATTAGCATTTTTTAGGTAATTTCATAATGAAAACAGAAACTTACATAGACATGAATGTGATTTATTTATATACATGAGCACATCAGGTAGCACTGGGGAATAAATACAAAGCACTTGACAGACACAATCTATGATGAAGAAAACTAATGTACAGTTCTCAGAAGATGGCCGGATTTGCCCATACTGTCATTTGAGGGACACGCTGTCGTTCTTTTCAACTTGGACGATTTCTTCACGGACCCTCTATATTGTAGTTTCAGCTTTGTCGGATCCCATATCGGTTTCTTCGCTCCATCCTGCGATTTGAAAACCAATGTTTCAAGACAATAGATATCCTCTTGTTTGCTTTTTTCTGGGATTTCACTGTAATCGTGATCGTAGTTATTTTCCGGGATTTCACTGTAATCATGGTCGTAGTTATTTTCTGGGATTTCGCTGTAATCGTGATTGACACTGTTAACTGAGATTTCAGTGGCATCATGTTGGCTGCCAAATTTGTAAGTTCCACTGATATCTTGACTGTTCAAAGTTTCTCCATTCTGTCCAAGTTTACCTAACTGTTCACGCCACTTCTCCTCGTAGTCCTCTATGACGCGTCTCTGGGACGGCTTGGGACGACGACAGTGACGGTCAGACTGAACAAGACGAGCTCTGGAGGTGAGGACATCCAACTCAGTTTGCAGCTTCAGAAGGTGTTCTGAGGACTCCCACACATCGTCGTAATCGTCGTCGTGTTCGGTCAAACTACCAACGTTCCTCGATTCGTCTTCACTCGATGTGTTCATCTCCGGAATGAAGTCCATCACATGATCATAGTCATTCACGTGTGAGTCTCCAAACTCAAAAGCTGTAGGTACAGGAACATGCTGGGTCGAGTCTCTCATGTTGAATTGTTCAAATTTACTTGTGATGTGATTTACATATGGTTTACTCTGCTTATAAAGACTTGACAACAGGCACTGAGTCGGACGACACTAAGTCGACATCTTCATCCATATTGAGGTGTTCGTTAGTTAAAACAACACTATCACTGTGCTTAATCACCAATTACCTTGTACAAGCATATGAAAGTGGGGGTTGTTTTACTAGTAACCCATTTTATATGTTTTCACGCGGGATTGGATTATAGAATTACTTAACAACAATCCACAGAGGGAAATGCCACTCAGTGTCACTAAATGTTAAATGTCGAACTATTATTTTATGTATGGTTGTATTATATTTGACCAGAACATAAGAAGTAGCTGTCTCAGAAAAACGTTATACAAAGCACGTGATTGAAGACTAAATAAAATGTTTTAATGCTTTAATTATCTAAAAAAAGGCATAACTACATTATATAGTTGACGGGTTAGTTTTAAATAAAATACCTGAAATGATTCAGTGAAACTATAAAGAACTTCTATTACGCATACCGTTTAGTCAATTTAAAAGTTTTTTTATTTCTAGAGTGGAGCGTCTTGCTTTTGCATTGAGTTCAGAATGTTGACATATCCATTAGATCTTTATATATATCAAATATGTGCAGTTGCTGTTAATAAGTATGTTGAATGTTGAAACATTCGTGTATTTTTTGTGATATTGTTCTTTAAGGTTTGGGATGTGTTCTCGATTCTCTTGGTTGATTCCGTTATCGGACATATCAGGTAAAGTAGTAGATAGAGACATGCTCTTTTAAGATATACATGTCTTACTATTTGGAGGTGACATCTTCAACCCTATAGAGATAGTCGTTAAGTTAAAGCAAGCTATCAATCTCAATAATGTACAAATATCAACACACATCATGTCGCTTTAGTTAAGCAGATAAATTGCTATAGCAAAATCAATTGTAAATTGTTTTAAAGAAGAAAATTCCTTATTTAGTTATATTGAAATGTATGATATGTTTTTTTTTTTACAAAATGCAATCATTTTATATCTTTGTACAAACTATGGATTGTTGAATGATGTGTCAGTGTATGCGTAAGACTATATGGGCAAGGTGCGTGTTAGCACTTTGGATGTGTTTGTGTAAGTAACGACGTATTTTTAAATGTACGTATTCATGGATTTGGTATGTGTAATTATGTATGTATAGAAGCTTTCACTACATATTCCTACTACGTGTGTTTATGTATGTAGGTCTTTTTTTGTTAAAATTGTGTACGTATGTCTATATTTTCGTGGGTTTTTTTCGCGCGCGCGTGTGTGTAATTGATTATATAATGTGTATAGCACTCAATTTTCCACTTTCAGTCAGCGGGGTCGATATTTCCCTTTTACCCATTCTCTGTTTCCCCCCCAAGCCATTTGAGTTTTTCACATTATAAATGCCTTAGTATAGTACTGAAATGTCAATTCGTGCTCCATTACATAAAAAGTGCAGTGTTTGAAGGAATTTGAAAACATTTGATGATGTCACCTGATAGCTGCCTCAGCCCTGATGTCAAACGCCATTTGCACATGTTCATCTGTGGGAAAGTGTTTTATGAGCGTCTAAGATTGTTTGTATACCTTGAGATGTTAACAATTTCCGTATAGCTTTAAAAATGGATGCCATTTCTACGCTGTCACAGTCATATGTTATGGGCGATATGTGAAAATGATAAACGTCTGCTTGTGTCCAGTGAGCAATCTGAAACTTTGATTTCACATGAAAAGTTTTTTTTCTAGTTTTGTCCTATTCATGTGTAATTACCACTATGTTGACAAATCATTATAGTGTTTAGGCTATAAATATCAATGTTTGAAAATTACGGGCGGTGTGAAATATTTGGTCAATCTCCTATATATTTAACAAAAGATAACGAAAATAAATCTGTCATGTAAATATGAAAAATATTTTATTAACGTGAGCACATGGGATTCTTTAGATAGCACTGGGGAATAGATACAAAGCACTTGACGTTCACAATCCACGATACGAATAACTAATGTACAGTTCTCAGAAGATGGCCGGATTTTCCCATGTCTTCATTTGAAGGGCGTACCGACTTTCTTTTCAAGTTGGACGATTTCTTCACGGACCCTCTATAATGTAGTTTCAACTTTATCGGATCCCATATCGGTTTCTTCGCTTGATCCTGCGATTTGAAAACCAATGTTTCAAGACAATAAATGTCCTCTTGTTTGCTGATTTGAGGAATTTCACTGTAATCGTTATAGTTGCTGTTTTTGGGGATTTCACTGTAATCATCGTCGTAGTTATTTTCTGGGATTTCACTGTAATCGTGATAGTCGCTGTTTTCTTGAATCTCACTGTAAACGTTTCCCCATTCTGTCCAAGTTTACCTAACTGTTCACGCCACTCCTCCTCGTAGTCCTCTATGACGCGTCTCTGGGACGGCTTGGGACGACGACAGTGACGGTCAGACTGAACAAGACGAGCTCTGGAGGTGAGGACATCCAACTCAGTCTGCAGCTTCAGAAGGTGTTCTGAGGACTCCCACACATCGTCGTAGTCGTCGTCGTGTTCTCTAAGAATACTGTGACCAACGTTCCTGGATTCGTCTTCACTCGATGTGTTCATTTCTGGCATGGAGTCAAACACTTCATCGTAGTCATCGTCCAATGAGTGTCCAATCACACAAGTCGTAGGTGTCGTAACCAACTTGGTCCAATTGCTCATGTTGAATTGTGAAAGTTTACTTTTGATCTGACCCAATACTCTGCTTATAAAGAATTTGACAGCAGGCACTGAGTCGGACGACACTAAGTCGACATCTTCATCCATATTGTGGTGATCGTTAGTTAAAACAACACTCTATCACTGTGCTTAATCACCAATAACCTTGTACAAGCATGTGCAAATCAAGGATGTTGTTTTTTCAAAGTTATCTAATCTCAGTAATCTAGATTGGATTAAAGGATCCCACTAACAGAGGGAAATACCACTCAGTGTCACTAAACGATGAAAATGGCATATCATTTAACGTATCTTCATTTCATTTAACAGAGCGTTTTAAAATGAATACATTATCATGTATTTGTCTCGAATCAAGTCCTCATGCATTCTCCAGCTTTATCCATGTAACATTTCACCAACTAAAACTGACAATGTCATTTTATCGTTGATATTTATTTCTCAAAATTGTCTTGCATACAAACTGTTTTCCCCTAATGTTTTTTTCTAAAAATGGTACATGAGACACAACCTTAGACACTCTTGAAAGGGATTCATCCAAGCTCGTGCACTGCCATTTTCTACGCTCAGAGATGAGGATTGACAGTCTTTTGTACGTGCTTCATTCTGTCAATGTTCACCACGTGCTATCCATGCCTTGTACGTCAGCTGAAGAACACAGGATTCTTGCTGTCAAACTAGCACTCGTTAACTATTAGTCCTCCCTGGTCAGTGGTGAAATCCCTGAATTATGGGGAGTTTCATGTTCGGGTCTTGACACACAGACTTTCAGAAGTTGAATTCATTTTGTTTATTCATTATTGAATTATATGAATCAGACTCTGAATTATCAAATCAAACTTCAATCCTGATTTCCCTCATTAACGAGATAGTCAAAGAGCAGTGTATACTTGAAAATAATCCACTGAAAACACAATACAATGACGTCATCACCAGTGATTAAAGACGTGAGATTCTGGGATACGAGTAGGGTTTTAGGTAGTCGTCCTGACTACCAGCAGCACCTCACACTCTAACAATAATCCATTTTCAGTGGTCGTGATAAGTATTTGATATTGCTTTCTAATTGAACCTTTCAAAATACCTTATACAAATACGCATTATCGATATTGTGAGACTGTATGTAGTAACAGATTTTCCAGATGTGCACATGACTTTAAAACACTTTTGCCTGAATACAAATGTCCATATTTCGTCGACTATGACGTCATTTAATGAGTGTTTCTAGGGTCCCTGTAGCAAACCATCTCAAGAACACCACGTGGTGTTGTGGAAATTTTAAGTCATAACTTACTGAAAAAGAACTATTCATAAAAGATATTGATTCATTTATCACATAATCTTTTTCTTTCATATTTAGATTTTAATAAATTGACATTTTTATTTCCTCTATAAAATGATATCCAAATATCCAACATGAAAATAATGCGAGTAAAGTAGAGATATTACGTTAACTGTCATTGTTGATAAAATTTGACACCCAATGAAACTAACGCTTCATACAGAAATCCATTACATATTATTATTGGTATTTTAAGATAAAATGAATATAAAAACTTAAAACAAATTGACACAATCATAATAAAACCACCTTTTTACATTTCTATCAAATACTATTTGAAATTTTGTCGACTCGACAACGCTGTTGGTAAGAAATGAACCAATAGAGAGCATAATGTCATTGGAGGACAAATAAGGATGCTTAATACGTTACCGCTTCCTTAAAAGCTCTGTAGCCGGTATATTTGGGTGAATAACGCCATCTCATGTATATGATAAAAAAAGGTTACCAATAGCAAAAATTATCCAAACAGTACAAGGATTTCTTAGATTATGTACCGTTAAGCTATGCGAATACATTTCCCCATAACGAATGAATAAAAGGTCTTCACACTAATATGGCCGCATGCAGTTTTGCTTGATACTTGACACCTACTTCTACGACTAGGATTTTTGTCACTCTGAAGAAAAAATGAAAGCATATAAAGAATATCAATCATTTCAAACACTTTTTATAACAACATTTACATTTTGAAATGAGTATATTCTTTTTTTCAATAAATCTATTACGTGACTACTGAATTTCGAGGTTTAAAAAGTTTCTTCCATGCACCTTATTTTATTTTATCAAGTGAATAAACTTGCAATTTGAAATATACAATAGGAAATTGTATGAATTTACATGAAATGATACGCCATTTTTAACTTTTAGTGACACTGAGTGGCATTACACACTGGAAGTTTTTTGCTTGTTTGGAGTGAAATTTGTGTCGATTCTATAATCCAATCCCGCCTTAAAACACATTTAATGGGTTACTTACTAAAACAACATGGTTCGTCTTTCATTGTATTTGTACAAGGCTATTGGATAATTAAGCATAGTGATAGAGTGTTGTTTTAACTAAAGATCACCTCAATATGGATGAAGATGTCGACTTAGTGTCGTCCGACTCAGTTCTTGATGTCAGTCTTTATAAGCAGGGTGTTGGATCAGATTACAAGTCAACTCAAACAATTCAACATGGGAGACTCGATCAAGCTGGTAACCGTACCTACTAAATATGTGATGGGAGACTCACTGGACGATAACTACCACGAGGTTCTAGACTCCTTGCCGGAAATGAACACATCGAGTGAAGACGAATGCAGAAACATGGGTATTCTGACCGAACAGGACGACGACTACGACGATGTGTGGGAGTCCTCAGAACACCTTCTGAAGCTGCAGACTGAGTTGGATGTCCTCACCTCCAGAGCTCGTCTTGTTCAGTCTGACCGTCACTGTCGTCGCCCCAAGCCGTCCCAGAGACGCGTCATAGAGGACTACGAGGAGAAGTGGCGTGAACAGTTAGGTAAACTTGGACAGAATGGAGAAACATTGAACATTCAAGATATCAGTGGAACTTACAAATTCGGCAGCCAACATGATGCCACTGAACTCTCAGTTAACAGTGTCAATCACGATTACAGCGAAATTCCAGAAAATAACTACGACCATGGTTACAGTGAAATCCCGGAAAATAACTACGATCACGATTATAGTGAAATCGCGGAAAATAACTACGATCATGATTACAGTGAAATCCCGGAAAACAGCAACCACGATTACAGTGAAATTCCTCAAATTAGCAAACAAGAGGATATCTATTGTCTTGAAACATTGGTTTTCAAATCGCAGGATCAAGCGAAACCGATATGGGATCCGACAAAGCTGAAACTACATTATATAGGGTCCGTGAAGAAATCGTCCAAGTTGAAAAGAAAGACAGTATGCCCCTCAAATGAAGACATTGGCAAATCCGGCCATCTTCTGAGAACTGCACATTAGTTTTCTTCATCGTAGATTGTGTCTGTCAAGTGCTTTGTATTTATTCCCCAGTGCTACCTGAATTGCGTGATGTGCTACTCCAATAAATCACAAACATAAAACAAATGTTTTGTTTTCATTACAAATATCTTGGAGTTTAACAAAAAAAACAAAACCTTTTCAATAAAACCTTTCATTTTCGAACATTGAATATGGTGTATACATATTCAATTCAACGAAGAAATGAATTGGAAAACAAAGGTTTAACGAATTTTGTTTTGAAAAGTTGAATCATTGAATACACCAATTATATTTCATGTAAGTCTTTTAAAGTAGTATGTTATTATCTTTTTAAAACTTTTTAAAAATATTATTTTACTACTACTATTCATTGAGTTGAATCATTGAATACACCAATAATCTTATATGTAAGTCTTTTAAACATTACGGTCCATCATGCAAGGCTGATAAGCTAATGGCTTAGTTATTGGTAATACATATGATATGGGAAATTTTATTTCTTCTCCTATACAAGATATAAAAAAAGATTTAAATGAAATATTTGATGATCCATCTTTGGACTAATCAGCTGTGAAATTAGTATCGTATGAAAAATAATACAATGAAAAACAGGATATTTATCACCATGTTTATATTGCGTTTTTTTTCTTCAAAATAATAAATAAAACAAGACAGAAATGGTTTGGATTTTCCTGTCTACCTTAAATCACATTGTCGACAACCATGTCATGAGAAATGTAACCCTTCTACTTCAGCAAAGCTCACATTCTCTCCCCATATTCTCTCCTATACCATACAAATTTATAACGTAACTACCCCTATTTGGAGAGACTGCATATCATACGGCATATCATTGGCTGCTAAAACATGTTCCATATAATAATGATGAACAATCTGCTGTGAGCGATGCAAGGCATCTGTCTTGAAAGATATAGGGGATTAGGTTAGAGATCAGTGGATACTATGCTGATGTAGCAGGATGGAAAAGTGTTTATATGCAATTGTCATAGCTGAAATCTATATACATGCATTCATTTCGTTATAAGATTCCTATTTATAATTGAGTGAACGATCATAATATATCTGCAGATTCGCTATATTCACCATTCACATGACGAATAAAGAAAAATCTTTTCTGTATTTCTGAAAGAAGCTGTATTGATCAATAGGAATCCGTGTACAAAGCATGATTTATTTTACAAACGTACATATAATAGCATACGCATACAATGAAATATTCGATATTTTCATTGAATTCAATATTATTTTAAAGAAGAACCATCAAGCTTGCAGTATCTAACCAGAACTTCCCCCACAAGGCATAAGTCGCGCCAGTCCAAATAACTCGTTTATTGAAGCCTTGCCGCTGAGCAGTGATATTCGTGGTTTGAGTACAGCGCTGTTTCTGCTAACAGTTGCCACCTTCATAGAATTTCAGAAAGGACCCTGGCGTTCTGCCGCTGTTAGCTACAGACTAGGGACAAAAGTAGGAGAAATGCTTCAAGGCTTAAATCTACCAATAATTTGGCCTAGCGCGGGTTATGTCTTGCTTGGGAAGATGTCCAACATCAAATTTGACCCATACAGGATCAAAGCACGGCAAATCTGGTGTCAAAATTATTATATCTGAATTACGTTCATTTATAATATGAATAATAAAAAGCTATACATCAATGGAGAAAATAATTATCTGCAGACTTAGCAGATTGTCAGAATATAATGTCACAAATATAATATAATGGCGCCACCAAAAACATCACGTTCATTAAGGCAGTGCATAGTCAATGTCCCCGCTAATGCTTCAAAGTAATTTAATTGTTCATGTCATGTCATAAAGCGAAGTTAATCTTTTGAATATTATTTCTAAAATACAGTAGTTTGGCACGTTTCTTTGACACTCGTCTGATGATAAGATATATTGTTTTAGATATTCCCATTTAGTATCGTACAGGAAAGAATATTTCAATTTCAATTCAGCAAATTTCTTCTCAGAATTTACAGGAATTGTACCAATTGTATCTTCCATTGCTTGAAAAACACTGTTGAGCTATCACTGATCTTGGTATCATCAACGATTCCGAAATTCATGTTACTATGATTGAGTTTAAGTTCCAGAATGTTTTTCATCAACATGTATATGTTTCCTCGGTATTCCATATGAAATCACTTAGAGAATTGTCCTTTCATAGAATAACAACTTTTTATGAAAAAATCACACTCGCCAGTCATTCAACACTGGCGATGGAGTTTCAACAAATGACGTCACATCCGTTCTACTGGTGTCCATGTCACACGAGTCTTCCATTCCCGATATACCGCTGATTCCCTTCCTCCTTCGCTTTAAGATTTGTTTCATCTGTCCCTCTTGCGCTTTACGTTCCCGCGTTTTCTCTTTATATATGAGATAAAAAACGCCAAACACAAAGGTCATTGTCACTATGATAGTTACACCAATCAAAATGTAGTTTGCAGTGCCGTATTCTGGTGCCGCCATTACGATAGGGTCTGAAAATGTATAAACAAATGCGCATCAAAGTGTAATCATCTAAATTTATTCGCTGATCTTGTTTTATTGTAGTTTAAACCTTTCATTCTGCCTAAACTAAATAACGAGCAGAAACCTGAAGATGTCAAAATACGTGAAATCTGTGACACCTTACAAAATATTTGAGAGAAAATATTTTGGCTTGGCACTTTCGTAGAGTCTTCTTAAAGTTCCATCAGATGTTTTATTATAACAATGACATGGTTAGAGACTTATTATCCACATTTATACATCAGATTTATGATTAAACTGAAATTGAAAAAATTACGTTATATCAATCATCATCTCAACCAATGCTTTCACATTGAATTTGAAGGCACCCAATGCATTTTGTTTATTAGAGGGTAGGATATTTAATCTGAAGCTAAATAAATTGATGGTAATGCTTCTTTGAACAATGACCAATCACAAACTAATATATTAAGAAAAAACTTCCATTTAATTTCATTGGTTACTGAATATAAGTCTCTATGAAATCGTTTGCAGCATTAATCATAACACTCTAGCATTCTCCTACACTCCCGATAGCAGACACCCCCAGTATAATTATTCGATCGGTTTGCATTTCTGTCACTACGTTACACAAGTGTCATCAAACAGTTCACGACACTTACCATTCCGGACACTCCAGTACTCCAGAGCAAATCCTCTATGTCCATCGTTGACGAAGACGTTGACGTGCACGTAGATAGATGGTGTTGACGATGTCACAGGACCCTTGAACCTACTCGTACCACACACAAGCCTCAAACTGGGGCTGACAGGGCTCGCACCTGAAACCCAGGATAAAAGACACAATAGTTGTCAATATCAATCTTTTTAAAGTTACTATTGGATTACTATTGAGCGTTTTAGACCGAAGGATATCAGGGTATATGATGGAGCTGGGCGGAGACAAATACACTGATATAGCAGGATGAAACTTAATTTGATTGTTTTTGCTCACATCCGTACTCATATTGTCAAAATTACGTTGGATGTTGAGCAATAATGATTGTATCATAATCATTGTATGGGTGACCAGCGTCATTGCTGAATAATAATGTTTAATTCCTTGCGCTATTGTTATATTGTGTTTTAACGCTCTTGTCGTATAACAAGGAAACATTACAGTTCAATTATATTGTAATCTATAAAACACTATGTCACCTGTCTGGCTCTGACAAATCTACGATGTAATGCATTATCTTCTCTAATTTCCTCTCTTTTCAAAATAAACGACACAGAGGCATAAGATTTCACTCAAGTTTCAATTTCTATTTTATTCAATGATATTGTATATGCACAGGCGCCAGACTCTGAATTTACAATATCATGTAAGTATATGTATAGCTGCATACCGAAAGTTTGTTCACTTATCACTGAATCGTAGTGCAAATATCATGTAATTTGGGTTTCAACGTCAATAGAATAACTTCAGCAAGAGTGAGAATGGATCACCCACTGTCCATGTGTGAAATAGCCGTTCTTGAACTCATTTTGGCATTGTCTGGTCACTCGTGCAAAAAATTCGAATTTTGGCATATTGATATAGACAGAAGGGGTCACATTTTGGAAATTTCGATTTCGTTAAATGTCTAATAAAATGTTCCATATCGACTCTCTGAGATTAAAACCAACATAATCACATTGACTTTGCGCTAGGGCACAAACGTGACTAATGTTTAAAGAAGTTGATAACTTGTAAAGGATTTTATGGAGAAAAATAAAAATTAGTGTTTTCGGAATTTTGACCCCAGGTCACTTCAATGACCTGCCAAAACTGTTACGGGTATTTATGGGGTACAATAAACCTTTGTCTTAAAGAAGATTGGATCTGCATATGTGTATTGAAAATTCAATATTATACGTTCCCTTTTCGCAACGCTACGATACCTCAAAGGCATCTCAAATTACATGATATTTACACTAGTATATTCAGGTATGTGAACAAACTTTTGGCATGCAGCTGTACATGTAGCTATATAACATAAACAAGGTCTGACACTAGTGACAGAGTCGTGTCTGCAATAGGACTGGAAATGGTTTCCTGGCTCGGTAACCCTCTGTAAACTTCGTAGACAGATCCCAGTTCGCATTTCCGGTCCTATTGCAGACATGGCTCTGTCAGACCTTGTTTATTTTATATAGCTACATGTACATATAGTTACATGATATTGTAAATTCAGAGTCTGGCGCCTGTGGGTACATGGTTTATCAAATTTGTTTTTTCGATTTCTAACTTAAACTTCATCTGGTCTGCAAAACGTTTGTAGTATATTCCCATTAAAAAGAAACGGACAAACAACTTACATTTCACTTCGCTGACAAAACCAGGTCAGCAGTATTGAGATCAAATTCATGTAATATTTACTCGGTTATTTTTTAAAGGATTAACCAACTGTCCTAAAGGTTCAAAGGCCGGAAGCCATGAGAGACATTTCAGATAAACTGTGTCCTGTTAATGCCCAGAAGGCTGACTACGCTCCACTTTGCTGTATTTACATGTCGTGTTCAGTGCGTCTTTGTTTACGTGTTATATGGTGGAACTATAAAAGAGGCTGTAAAAGCAGCAGTAATAGATAAACGTGCAGTTCACAAGATGCACTTAGCCATATGCTCTTCCTTCTGCATTCTGCTGCAAATGTTCAAGAATTTCGACAATATTTAGAAGACTTCGTAGAAGACTTTAAATTTTCAATCGACCATGATAACTGAATGTCATCTAATGACGTCATCCTACTGTTACTCGTACATAACGGCAACACTGAAAGTCTATAGATGATAACGGGCAAGTCTTCAGAACTTACTGGATGCACAATGCCATCTTCTCTCTCATGCATTGAGGGGAATACTAGTAATTTCATTCTATATTTGTTGTACGCTAGTTACTTCGGTTGCAGTTGCAACCACTGCTGCTGCTTCTACAATTACTGCAATTACTACGACTACTAATACTAGTACAACTAGTACAAAAACCAGTACTACTACATCTACTACTGCTACAACTGCTACTACTACTACAACTGGTACTACCACTACTTCTACTGCTACTACAACTACTACTACTTCTACTACTACTACTACTACTACTGCTACGACTTTTACTACTACTACAACTACAACTACTACTACTACTACTACTACATCTACTGTCTCTCACAGGAATGAGTAATTTCTGACATTATTACATTATATGTATCGTCAAGTCAATTATCAAGATCATTTTAACCTAGGCACATTGAACCTATAGTGTTTTCTTTAACACGATTAATGAAAAGGTATTAACCAATAATTGTACCGGTAATAACAACGCGGTTTCCAAGTTCAATGAAAGGACAGCCCTCCCATGGTAACCACTTGATAACCAGTCATAGCTCTATTTCATAAGCCACTTCACAGAACTGTTCCAGTAATTGCTTGTCGTAACAGACTTGGGCGAATTATAATCATTGATTCTTTATGATTTATGTAACACGTCTACTGAACCCTTGATATAACACACTGCTCTACAAATATCCGACAAGTACAGTGTTATAGCGATATTTGGATGATGATTACATTTGTTCTGGTATTGTGCACTGGGTGAGAGGTATAGGGAGGAGACAATGCGCTGTTTACATATTGATGTTTGTCGTTACCTGGGCTGTATTACCACGTACACATGTCCATTTGAATACACAATTGGACATTTCGAGAATTTACGAAGTGATTACACTATTTATAAATAGGAGTCATTATGACGTACATTTCTAACAAATATGATTTTATTTGGTATTTCAAAAGACAATCTTTAAAATGGAGGGAACTATTCGTGCGATTACAAAAGACACGTGTCGCAGACAACTTCAAGTTTAATTAACTTCAGTTTCAATATACGTGATGTTGTAATATCACGACCAGTTACAATGAAGATACAGATCACGATATGAAAGCATTCTATGATACTGTGAAGAGATAATTTGTGTTTTGTTGTCGTGGTTGCTTTCGGATAATCGATTACGCGTTGTGTCGGCCCCTAACCAGGTGTTATTTTCATCGCCGTTTTGCAAGTCATGGATCAACATGTTCTATCACATATTAAGTTTGATATAACCATATTAATAAATACTGTTATCATTCATGTAATATACTTAAAAATACGTTACACTGTCGCGGTACAACAATAATTATCGGATTAGAAAATCAGCTTCTTTTTGTAATTTTCCAAAACACGCCAACCTACGTTAATAATCCGGCAACAAATCCACCCCTTTCACAGATTCAAGCCACAAACAGTAAACAGATACATACATGTCGATATCAAAAATAAGAAAACTATAACTTACCATCTCTGATCGTAAGGTAGTCCCGCACACAGCTGTGGGACGTCGGACCAAACCAATCAGTGACCTGGAACCCGATGACGTCACTGTCCTCCATTGAGGAGATCACCCACGAACAGCTCTGTGATTGGCTGGAAGTAGACGGATATTTGTAAAAGCAGAACTGTTGTGTCGTTTGATGTAAAAAAGCCATTTGAAACCTCAAACCTAAGTATTTATAGATGTGAACATGTGGCCTGGAGGTGACATCGTTCTATCTCCAGCCGATATCAACGTAATTCCAGCGATATGCCATCGACTCTCTATACGATTTAGGCATCTTATTTTATTTCTGGTTGTTAAAACAAGCCAACGAAATAAAAGTAAAATGTTCGTTTTATTTGATTTAACAGTAGCTTAATTCCAACAAATATTTATTGTAAAAAGTTATTCCTTATAAAAATCTGTTTTAATTTCACAAGAATTCAGGTTTCGAAAGACTGACCACTGATTCAGATCATATGTTTGGTTTAAGCAAATACCCCCAATTACCCCCATCGTCCCAAATTAGAAGTTACCATTCACGTTCAAACAAAACGTCATAATGGAAAGTACTTTATATGTACATACATGTATAGTTAATTTCTTAAAAACTCTTCCTACATAGGCGATGTTTCAACAAAGATTACAATTAGGACTCGGCTTTAGATATCTGTGTCAAATGTCGCCATCACGGTAGTAAGAAGTTGTATACAGATAAAAAACAAGTCAAAATTCTGAATTACCCAACTTAAAAAGTTCCCATTAAAAATGTTCAACCATTCTCTCTCAACAGTGACGCCGTTTCAAAATTTATCATTCAAAACGTCTCACGTATTTCCATATGCTTTCGGAAAGCCAAACTTAATTCAAATATTCACGTTGCACTTTGAATTTTCTTACACATTCGCCTTATTTAGCAACTGCAACATTGCATATTCCTGTTTGGCAACACATATTTTATCCATGTATGCGGTGTTTTCATTGGCTGAAATAATGCAAGCTAGTTTATCTTAAAATATTTTGGCGCCTTGGGAACCTGCCGGAAGCCCGAAAACAGCTCTTATTTGAACAGAGGTTGTATAGAAACTAATGACGGAGCATACTTTTGTGGGGAGAAAATGATGTTTAACAGGACAGGTGACAATGTAATGTAATAGAACCTTCTGGCGACCTACCCATTATTGAGTAGAGTCATGTCTGGGAAGACAATAGCTTGCACAGTAGATTGAGCAGTCAGGGAGGTGGTTTCCGCTCTACACCCGTTCACTGCTATCATCAGACAGTCATAAGGTAGTGAATAGATGAAAAAGGAAAGGCTTTCATTAAAGCGCAACATATGAATTTAATATAACATAGTGTGAAATATAGAACACATCTAGTCATTAATTGACTGAAATTACATAAATCTTTACGTACATATTTAAAACGTGTTTCCATATTGATATTTTTCAATTTTCATAATAACGAATAAGCTACACATAAAAAGGAAATTCAGGTAATTTTGAACCGCCATTTGTCGAGTCTGTCTGTGTTAGACAAAACAAATTGGTATCATTTTGTATATACATGTAAGTAAGCTATATTGCAGACATTCTGCGTTCATGGTGAAAAAGTCTTCATTAAACATACATTGAAAAGCAGGTGAGGTATCTCATATAAAAACAATGTAAAGTGCAGGTAAATTTCAAATTGTAGATGCTTTAAACAATTGGATCTTATTACATGATTTAGATAGTTATGAAAAAGAAGGGTTATCACGGCATTATTAAGGAAGTATTTCAATTGAAAAAAATACTCATAACGAGGGTCCTTTTCACACATGCGTAGCTGAGGTGGTTAACCCCCTGATTGAACCAAAGCTTTCATCAATAAAACTCGTGAAGGCAACCCCAAAATAACCTTCCTCAAGTACCAATTACTGTACAGACTTACAATTGGCGTTGAGACTCCAACCAAAAGGTGACACAACAAACCTTCAGTTCATTCACGTAAGAAGCAGGGCATCAATCCGTAATTTATTTATACTATTGAAAAATTCATATCCAAAAGAAATGATTATACAGATGAGTGGTTCCCACTATTCCTAATATTTGATCCATAATCATTCCCAAGGTCTTTCCATATATTTGCCATATCTCTTACACATATGAACTTATCCTACTATTTATATAATGTACTAAGCTTATAATATAATATAATTTACTATTTGCATCAATCTATGGAATCAATAAACAAAATTTAAAAAATCCGTAATTACTGGTGATCATCCTCAACAGCTATTGTTGATGCACGATGAACGCAACCATAATTCGTGAAAAGTTTCTTTACATCAGTTCAAATGAAATAGGAGAGCAAATGCTAATGGTAAAACAAAATCTATGTACTAGTCTGTAAAACAACCCAACAATCTTCTACTGGTGTGCAAGTGTGTCTTTAACAACATGTCGTTATGTCAGTTTTACCTTTCCTGAAGACCACGAGTATAGCAAGGACTGTGAAGAAAGCACATAGCTGCACTCTCATCTCTTCATGTCCACTCTGCAATGGGAGACACATATTTTTAATAGGGTATCTTATAAATCTTGCAATATCTTTTTATCAGCTGTTGACGAAAAAATGAGAAATACTTAAATCCAGAGACATAAAATGGAGATTTTAATTTCAGTCAAATTGTGTCATTTCTGGACTGTTGTCCCGCGATGTTTCGATTAGGATTTCTTCTTAGTGTGTTGTTTTAGATGCAGAATGTCGTATTACGGTCAGGCAATATTGTGATATTTGTTAACGTCCTTCAGTTATTGTGTTTAAATGATAGTGTGATGTTTCATTTGAACAATTTGTATATTTGCCGAACAGTGGTGTGATGTTACGGTATTGTTAAACAATGATATCAACTTTCGTTAAAAGATTTGTAATTTTTTAAAATAAGTAGTGTGATGTTTCATATTTAATTTTGCACTGTTATTATAATAAATCTAACAGATAATGGTTTGTTTCGTTATGCGTTTTATACTGTTTTACAGAAATGTTGCGATTGCAATGTTGTGAAGCAATGGTGTGATTTTTAATAACTACATATTTTCACATTGCAATGTTGTGAAGCAATAGTGTGATGTTTAATAACTCCCTTTTCACATTGTAATGTTGTGAAGCAATAGTATGATGTTTAATAACTACATATTTTCACATTGTAATGTTGTGAAGCAATGGTATGATGTTTAATAACTACATATTTTCACATTCTAATGTTGTAAGCAATGGTATGATGTTTAATAACTACATATTTTCACATTCTAATGTTGTAAGCAATGGTATGATGTTTAATAACTACATATTTTCACATTCTAATGTTGTAAGCAATGGTATGATGTTTAATAACTCATTTTTCACATTGTAATGTTGTGAAGCAATGGTATGATGGTTATTAACTACATTTTTGTCGTTGTCAACTATTGATTGGATGTTTCATATCTGCATTTTGTAACGTTGTCTAGAAATGGTTAATGTTTCATATCTGCACTTTGCAGTGTTGTCAAATAATGGTGTGATGATTAAAACACGCACTTTGTATAGTTGTCAAGCAAAATTGTGATGTTTTTCATCTGCATTTTGTCATGTTCTCAAGTTATAGTGTGATGTTTAATATAGGCACTTTGTATTGTTTTCAAGCAATGATTTGATATTTTGTTACAACAATCTTTATTGATGTTAAGTTTGATGTTCCATATCTTAACTTTATATTGCTGATGTTTCACTGAAGCATTTTTATCGTTGTCAAGCAGAATATTGTACTTGATTGAACAATTTGTATTGTAAGTAATGTTGTGACGTTCCATATCTTTACATTGTATTGCTGATGTTTCACTAAAGCATTTTTTATCTTTGTCAAGCAGAAAGTTTTATAAAACAATTTGTATTGTTGATTGTTGTAAAGCAATGGTGTAATGTTCAAACTCTTCACATTATATTTCTGGTGTTTCATTAAAGCATTTTGTATCTTTGTAAAGAAGAAATTTTTGTTTGTTACAACAATTTGCATTGTTGTTAAGCAATTGTGGGATGTTTCATTTCTTCACATCATATTGCTGATGTTTCACAAAAGCATTTTTATCTTTGTAAAGAAGAAAGTTATATTTGTTACAATAATTTGTATTGTTGTTAAGCAATTGTGTGATGTTTCATATCTTCATATTATATTGCTGATGTTTCACTAAATCATTGTTTATCGTTGTAAAAAAGACAGTTATTGTAGTGTTATTTGTATTGTTGTTAAGCAATCGTGGTGTGACATTACAGTTGCAGAAGGTATTTTAGGTGACAAAATCAATTCCTATAAAATCCAAATTATTTCGCGTGATTCGTATCGGTGTCTTACGTGATAACTTCCGTATTCAAATAGCAGGTTTAGCCATAAAATCATAAATGTTTTCCGTCGTAAACCAGAGCCTGTATTATTTCTAACTTCAAGTTTATTTAAACTTCAAACTCTCACTTTAACGAACCATTTGTATCTAAAACAGAAAATCTTTGGATCAAAGGAAAAAGTTTAACGTCATGAAAATTTGAAAATTCCATTTTAGATGTAATTAACCGAATTCTGCCAAACCTGTCTTCTACTTTCACAATAGCTATCAAGGCTTAGAACTCCTGTCTAAATCGGTAAATCTTGTATATTATACCTCAAGGCACACCACTAATTTCAGCAGTTCCGCATTCCGTTGTAATTCCTTTATATCGACCGGGCAATTGTTCTGAGAACCAAGCGAATGTTATTACAAGCAACCAGCTTCCACAGCAGGTAATGATATTTATCAACCGGACCACCAGGTAACGCTTGACGCATTGAGTTAGTGTTTAAAGACCCGTTTTATGACATCACTTTTAAAAATTTAGTTTGATCGGAACCTTGATAAAGTTTGCAGATCAATACTCTGCAGTCTAACGATACTTGCTATTTGGCAATTGTGTTTGTTTCCATGAGATGCAAGCACCGTCACGCCATATATCTGGTAACTCATTCAGCATCACAAATCATAATTTCCCACTGTTAATAACATAAACGTTTATGACCGGCACATTCTGAAGTGCGTTTATAATAGGCCTGTACTGAATCGCCTAGAACCCTGTAATCTCCATAGCTGACAAATGGAATTTTGTGTTCAATCGATTTCTAAATTGAAAACTATACTTTATAAATGAAGACAAATGTGTATCAGCGTTACGTTGAATAACCGTCGATCCCCTTTATTAAAGGCAGAGTTTTATTTTTATAAGTTGATTTTATTGTTCCACTGCGGGGTATTCAATAACAAATATTCTATTTAAGTATCTAAACACAAATGTTTGGAATAAGCGTTTCTGTTTTATTGTTTTTCATTTTATTTGTTTATTTTTGTAATTTCTCGCGAAATGAAAATTTTCTCTGCAATTATAAAAACCTCAATCACATTACTTGGAAAGAAAAAACACCCGCACATACTGAACTCACCTAAAGTATGATGCGTATAATCCATTCACCCCGTGTATCAGTCAGCTTGGCAGGTGCTTCGAGAGAAACCTGTTACCAAATGAGTAGAGTGTTTTAAATAATATATAGATAGAGTTTTAGAAGAGTAAATAAAAGACCACTGCAAAATAATAACAACTTAATTATCTCAATAAAAGATACATGACAACTTCTGCCATCGTAACATGCATTCTTGCGCTAAGTTTGGCTATTTTTGTTAATAAAATGGACTAATAATTGCTGGTTGAAGACGGGTGAACTAGGAATGTGCGTAACCTTTGAATAAAACCTAAATAAGTTAAAAGAAAACAAAGAGTGAAATATTGTAAATTAACCAATTTGTACACACCATTAGAAGGGCTGTTGCATGTACCATAGTGGTGCTGAACAATGGTATACATGGTTGAACAATTGAACATTGTCATCATCGTAATCCATGAGGATTTAATGTATACATTCCTTTCTTAATTAACTTTATAACCTGAATATATACATATTTTTACAAAAAACTTAAATGATTGAAGTGCGGATCGTGTGTAATATTGAGACATATGCACCACCTATGTATTATTTATCGTTTACAAACTATTGGTGTGTTAGTGCCTTTAAAGCAAATTAATGAAAGTTTCCCATTGCGTTGTGTCAGCTGATTGCTATTCTGGTAAATGAGTCACACCAGGAATTGTTTGTTGTAACACATTGTACATAGTTTCCCTTTGTAACGTAATCAACACTTAATAAAACAGGTTTTAACATTCAACATGAAATATTTTTGCTTGTATTTTTTACATTTTGTGACGCCATCGCTACAAATACGACATATAACTGCAACTTTCTGACAAGGCCATCTTTAACGATTTGTAATTTTTTAAAAGTACTTAAACATTTATGTTATTATTGATTCGAAATAAGTCGAACCTCTTTGATTTAATCAATGTTACCAAATTATCTTTGGCTTTTAAAGTTTGTTATCAAAGTGTCTTTTGACTATATGTGATTTGACTATCAAGACTTTTGGAGTGAAATGACAGAATTTGGTACATCTTCTGGACAGACAACTCTCTGCCTGCAAATGCTCCAAATACTACATTTCCAAAACTAGAGTTCCCACCTTGCGTCTCAGTACTACTTCCAAAATCGTTCACCAAGACTTCACTTTCCGAACCGAACCGGACATTCTTTTAAAAAGTAGGATGAAAATGGCCGAAAAAGCTAAAACCATAAAGTCCAAAAAAAGCTGATCCGTTTCCAAGCATGAAGGTGTGATATCGACTGGTTCAAAACCTATCCAAGCGTGTTGACAAAGGCAGCATGGGGATAATTAAGGGTTATATCGCTGGATGGTTTAGCCTATTGATTATCAAAGATCGTTCTCTATACTAATGGACCCCTGCATGCTAGAACACTGTATAAAGTGAGACGTGATTTGGTCTGTGGCTTTGTACCAGCATGCTAATGCCAAACTGATTTCTAACAATTTCTTGTTTATAAAAGAAGGCAATACCATATGACTTCCAAACGTGTTTATGAAAGGATGCAAAAATTATACTATACAAATTGATAATAATACATGGATAATGCATCAATTCTCCTACACTTTCCTCTTTGTTACACTAGAACTGAAACCATATTCATGTACACAAAGAAGGGAAACAATGCTTACAGTTTTATAAGGTCTTGTATAGAAATGACACGATGTTTAACAACATTTTATTGATATAGTAGGAAGGATAAACATATCGTGCCTTCAATTAATGTTATTTCTAATCAATCTGCGTTACAAATGTCTCCTTCCGTGAACAGTTTTATACAGTAAAGAACAACAATATATAAAGAGGTAGCACAGAAATCAAATGTCAAACTAGTTTGGAATAATCCCGTCCATTAGCATGGTAGCGGTCAATGTACAATTCACTATGTTTAGTACAAGTTGTTGTTTTTGTTAGGATAAAGACTAATGTAAAAGAACTAACTGTAGCGCGCTCAACACTGAAATAATCTTTCACCAACCCCGTTAAAAATCATTATGAGATATTACATGTACAGTAAATTGGTTTTGAATCAGATTAATTGTTTCTGATTTTCTTTCTCAATCTTTGGAAAATATGATTTGATTAACCTACATAATGTTAAAAATTATAAACGTTGAAAATGACGATAGCTCATAGCTTACTTTCCATTTGCGTTAGCTTAGTATGGCATCATTAATTGATAAAATAAGAACGGATATTCCATCTTTTCGTAAAAAATAAAATAACATTAGAATTTGAAGAATTTTTCCTTTTCTAATGATCGTAACAGTGATCAGAAATGCAAAAGTCAAATATTTTATTGCTGCAAATAACGTTATTTGATAATCATATTGGAATAACACTGAACTATCATACGTAACTGGTTCATGAATCGTGTGCCGTTTTATATTTAAACTTGGTTAACTCTAGATCAATTTAAAAAATTATAAAGTCTAAATTTTCGAAATTGCCAAATACTAGGTGATATACAGATCTTTTAGAGCAGGCTAGCCGTATATCCCTTATATATTACAGGTAAAGAAGGTTATATCTTTATATATACAGAGTCTCAAACAAACATACAAACATTTGTTAGACAGTTGTAATACATAATGATATAAATTTGTGTCTAATGAACCATTGCAGCACTTGAGAGAGAATATATCTTAAAGATGCCATCCTGAAGAATTTTTTACCCTTCTGACTTTACCACAATTAATTAAAATAACACAAATACAAAATGTGCGAAAAATTGGACACGAAATCCTAACAGATTCAATACGGCTTGATCTCAACAACATAATAATCTCCAAATACGTCATTGCGTGTCTTGCCCTTCGTGAACCAGATTACAGAAAACAACCGCATTCTTATTCCAAGAAGCCAGACAAAGATTGTTGCAATCCATGACGCATATAATGATTGCAAATACTTTAGAAAGCAAACAAATAAATTAGCCCCACATTTGATGTAGGAAACAATGATTTTATTGACCAGGACTTGGCGCAGTAAGATGACGCAACGCACATTATTTGATTAGAAATAAAATTGACCTTTTCATCATACGAACGTAACCAACAAACCATATGATTTTAAGATAAGCATTGGATTCTACATTAAAGGCACTAGCGCACGCTTTTACGGTTTAAATTGGCTATTTTAAGGTTTAAGAGGACTTATGCATTTACTTAAGCTTTCTATCGATGCAAAGAAATCCTTAAAATTCTTTACAGTTGACCTGCAATCAATAATGACAAAGTTTAGACAGCCGCTGTCGGCTTGGACATATAAAAAATCTATGATTAGCTGTGCAAAAAAAAGGATAAATTATGGACAGTTGAACGCGGCTGAACAAGTATTATGTGCAGCTATTGAATTTACCTAAACTCTGAACTGAGAACAAGGAATGAAACATGTTTTATGAAAGCAATGTTGTAAAGAAACCGATTTAATAACACAGCATTAGCATTGTTATCAGGTTGACCAAAGCGGCTGCCGGCTTCAAAAATCAACTTTACTACCTGAATACGTAAATATTTGTTAAATAACTTACGAAGTAGATTACTTCAGTGAGGATCTTGAATAATATCGAGAGATATGCAGTATCTGTGCAATCGTTGTGTTTACGAAATATTGGTGTGCAGTAGTGCGTTAAAAGAAGTTAACGTATCCAGTTTAAGAACCAAGGAGCCCTATACAATAACTCAAAGTGAACGGTGAAAAAAGGTAATCTTACGCCCACAAGAACGCCAAATAAAGGAATAGTTTATATAGCCAACACTGCACATTTTAAATACTTAAATAATTACTCAAACCTTTATTATGTGTTGTATTTCATACTTTTAAAGTCTAGAAGTCAAATATTTTCAAAATGAAAAGAAATTATAAGGCAGCAACTAGATATTGTTTAATCAAATTACTTAAGCACATTTAAAGAGACATAATAAATAATCAACAATGTAAATAAAGTTTGATCAAAATGTTTTTAGTATCAGGTCATTCACATAATGTAGAACCGTCGATCTAAATTTATTTAGGTTGAAAGCGACAATCCCTTATTTCCATAATACATTTGTATAATGATAAAGTGAAATATAGACAAACAATATCCTAAATGAAACAAAAACATTCTCATTACGGACACTCTAAAAAAAAATACAAGAGACAAAGGCTGCTCAAACTTTAAAGAAAAACTTATCGACAAGAAGTAAAGCCATTCCTAGACAATCTATAACTTCCAAAGATTTTCATGGATTCAATAATCAAACTGTAAAGGAAGGTTACAAAATCAACTATCTCTTACGATTTCAAAACTATTGAAACAAACAATGTGATAAACTAAAACCAAGAGAATACAAACCTCTCGTGATCGACAGTAGTTTCCAACCTGCACATCATAAGGCACAGCACACTACGTGTAGCTAAGGTCGCCTTAACGTGGTCTGATCCTCTCTTAGTGTATCCTGACCAGACGTCAGCATCAATAAAGCTATTAAAGCAACCTGGCCAGGTAAAGCATCGATTAGACATATTCCTCATGTGTTTGGGACCCTAGCAACAGAAGAGCAGATAGGCCGGGTACTTGACAACCCTAAAGAAACAATTTGAGTAATATGTCCACGCCAACGAATTGGTTTGGTTTGCAATTATTATTTCACAGCTGGATATCCTTAAAAGAAGTCTGGATCAACTTTGATACGGTCGAGTCAAAAGTTCAAATGCAGGCAATTTCTTCTTCACATAGATATGGCAGATGGTCGATCGATTTCCATTGAAATTTGAAAATTTCCGGAAGAACATTCGAGAAGTTATGAATTCATTTAAGAAAATATGGTACGTAATAGATTTAAAGGATTTGTAAGGATACTCTTCACATTCCAAAACGTTCCCCAGTAATCAGACCAAACAGACAGACAGACAGACATTTTATTCAGTAAAAGGCCACTGGTCCATAATACAATCATAAGCAGGTAAATGTTGCATGAGCTTTACAAAAAACATTAGAATTTCTTATTTTCCTAACTTGATATAAAAATAGACTTACATTGTTAGTCACATCTTTATCTGTTGATGACATCAGATTAACAAAGGTGTATTGTGAAATTGGATGTTTAAGATATTTATTAAAAAATATTTACGATATATCTAAATAGGCTTTACAGTAGTGTAGAACATGTATTTCATCTTCGATTAAATTAAGATTAGACTTTTTACAAATAGGGCAAAATCTTAAATCATAGGGGACATTGTTATATCTACCAGTCTCTGAGACAAGCTAAAATTTACCATACCTAAAATTTGATAAACAATTTCTGAAATGAGAAGGGATATCTAATCTTAGATATGTTTCAACATTGAGGAGAAAACAAAACAATATCAAAGGCTTGGTATGATATCATGGATTTACGTGTCAGGGTATGGCATACTACATCATTCTAAATTGTACACGCAATGCTCACTGCCTATAATTTTAGTTCAGAACGGGAAAAATGCAGTCCTAATGACTGAAATTAATGTTATAAGTATTAGCTAGATTTTTACATTTTATTGCAAGAAGGTGTGATTTTGTCTCTTACTTGCGATAATTCACCAAAGCAAAACTAAGATTTTACCATTTAAATAGGAAGTTATGAGGTTCGACGGACATGCTTTGTTATATGCTATTCTCTGTCATGGTTCTCTCGTTATCTTTTTATCAACTTTGATGCTTTCTGTTCTACACTAATTTACATTTCAACGTTTCAAGCTTATGGCAAAAGTTTTCGCACAGTTTTAATTCTTATAAATGGCGCTTTTGCTGTTCTAATATTTTATGGACTCGACCCGATAGACATTTACATAAAGCTAAAATATCAATTGAAAGATTTGAAAAGATCGGGACCCTTTGATCGTATCAATTTTCATTTTATTACAGATTAATGCTTATAGTGATATAGAGCATGTAGCTGGAGTCACAAATAGAACATGTTTTTAATTGTGTAAGTTTTTCCAAAATTGCTTCTTGTTTCTGAAATGATCATTTTGGTGCCCGCCAGTTCAGTAATAGACAACACTGAACAGGATGAAGTAGTGATTAATTATCGGAGCGGGCAATGGCGCGCGTCAATGACGCAAACGTTATATTTAAACTAATTTACAGCAGAAACGCAGACAAATATCGATTGGAAGTGTTGAGAACGATATGGGACGTAAATTTCGCTATCTAAATTTTTATATAGTTGTGGCATTCAGGAATGAAAATTCAAGTTCGACGAGGTGATATGAACTATACTCAGGAGATATGGTTATTTGGCTCTTGTTTAAGACACAGAATTACACATAACCTGTGCAACTTTAAACTCTTTTGACTGACGTTTTCCGAACTGTCATATTCATTTTCCGCTCGAACGAAAAAGTATTGTACAATTGATTCAAACAGGAAAAAGCTTAATTTCCGTCAACAAACAAAAAAGAAGCAAATTTCCATCAGATTGTTTAAAACAATATTACGTTAAACCGCTGACAAAAAGTTCCCTTTTTCCAACACACTTCAACACAAATTTACTTAAAAACCTATTGTAGCGATCACTTGGTCACGTCATTCAACCATGCAGTGGATGTCAGGACGAGTTTTGTTGTTGATTTGATCGTCGATGATTAATGTATTGAAACTAAAGAACCCCGTGTTCATTTAGAACAAATGCCTTCTGAATATTAGCGAAAGCAAAGTATAATTTCGAAACAATCAGGATTGCATAGCAATTTTAAATGTTGTAGTATCATAATTTTAGAACAATGAAGTGAAAAAGATGAGCAATCATAAGCTTTACGTCAACAACGGTACAATTTCAAGATGAGGATACGTAACGGTAGAAAAGCCATTGTATACCTACTGACTTAGTTTTAGTTCCTGACAGTGGGCTGGGTTCGATCCTGCAAGAAATTTGATGCATAAGATGCTTATTTTTTTCAATCACGCTCAATAAAAGAATTTCTTTCACCAAGCGATGTTAAAAGTTCTCGCTCTCAAAATTGTTTCAACCAGGGTACAAGAAACCCCGACTATCAACTATCAAATAAATACATTCCGCAGTTCGTGAGCTCGTACCCCGAGGAGAAGCTGTCGGGTTGCTGGCAAACACTGCTGGAAATGAGCGCAGTTGGTCTGTCTCAGATCTAAGCGTTCTGACTCAAGGGCTGTGTTTGATGAGTGCCTGGCCATATGGCGTTCAAAGTTCATATCCTTAAAGACACATCACTTGATTTTTGGTTGCTTCAAGAGTACAGTCAGCATATGTTCAAAAGGGTAATATTCTTTGGATTTTCTTCAATATTAAACATATTATTTTCATAGGGCTGAAATTCTTTGTATTTGAATATATATATTATTTATGTTTTTTTATAATTGAACTAATAATCGATATGCAAAACTCGAGCCTGTCAACTTTTACATTCAAAGGAAAATTGATTGATTTGGAATTGGTATAATTGTCACTGTTACAGACACTGGAATCATAAAGGATGCGTATATAACGATTTGGAAATAAAATAGTATTTCAAGTTAGTAATGTCACCCATTGCAATGATCTGGTAGATAACTTATAAGAGTAATGATTGATTACATTCAAGCAAACTGTTTAAAAAATGGTAAACGGTTTGACGTCAAATGTCAGTGTTACATTACCGTTCAGTTTCTTTCTTCAAATGTATAATTCGCTAATTAGTGTTTATGTAAAACACTTGAAAGACGTTTCCAAGACTATTTACAAAGATAGCGAAAATCACACGCGTTAATGTATAGATGCGTACGTAAAATCTCTGCCCGTTGAACATTGGAGAAGTTCAAAGATTTCTTTTACATAAAATGCGAAAAGTATATCCGGAATTATCCTTCACATTACCCGATCATTTCATGAATGTACATGTACTGAAGTTTTCGAATAAATTTAAAGTGATCAATATTTGGAAATAAGAGACGAATAAAAAGTTTATCATGGAGGGTAATGTGTCTATGGAGATCAACATATAAATACAGTCACAAGCCAGGACATGACATGTGAAAGTATCATACAATGCGTAGGAAAGAGCTGCGCAAATCTGTCTTGTGTCGTCAGTGGGCGTATAGATTGGTGTGATCACGTATATCATAAACATCGATTATTGTGACAGCTAGCTTTGATACACCGCTAAGGATATATTCCGTACCTCACCTGCATTCTTTAGCCTTCGCTATATGGCAACGTGTTTGCCGAAGTGTATCACCATAATAATAAAAACTCTCTTTCTCTCTCTGTGCGTTTTTCTCTCTGTCTCACTCTCTGTCTCTCTCTCTGTCTCTTTTTCTCTGTCTCACTCTCTGTCTCTCTTTCTTTCTCTTTCCCTGTCTCTATCTCTCTGTCTCCCGCTCTTCTCTGTCTCTGTCTATGTCCCTCTGTCTCTCTCTCCCTTTCTCTCTGCCTTACGCTCCTCTCTCTCTCTCTCTCTCTATCTCTCTCTCTCTCTCTCTCTCTCTCTCTCTCTCTCTCTCTCTGTGTCTCTGTGTCTCTGTCTCTGTCTCTGTCTCTCTCTCCCTCTCTCTCTCTCTCTCTCTCTCTCTCTCTCTCTCTCTCTCTCTCTCTCTCTCTCTCTCTCTCTCTCTCTCTATCTGTCTCACGCTCTTCTCTCTCTCTTTCTCTCTCTGTTTATGTCTCGCACTGTCTCTCTGTATCTCTCTCTACTGTCACTGTCTCTCCGTTCTCTTTCTCTCTGTCTCACTCTTTCTCTCTGCCTCTCTCTCTCTCTCCCTTTCTCTCTGTCTTACTCTTTTTCTCTCTCTGTCTTTGTCTCTCTTTGTCTGTCTGTCTCTCTCTCTTGACATTTGTCCGCTGAAAATATGGCAATTACATAAGTATCAGTAAATTTTCAAAAGACAAAAAACTGAAACTAGTTTTCTTTGAGCACATAACTTTTAATGATATTCCAATTTAATTTTTCTGTTGATGTTCATTTCATTTATAGAATATTGGTTTTTCAAATTTTGTTTAACACTGTTAAAAGTCGGTCAGCATTTCACAGGTCTGAAATATAGTCTAAGTTTTGATGAATATTAAAAAGGATGTGGGTGTGTGCTGTCCAACGCTGTTTTCAGGAACAGACTAACGTTGCCCAAATGACAATACGTTTAAGCGTTATTTTGTGTTACCTTTCAAAGACTGACGGCTTAAGAGATAAAACTCTTTCATGTTTTATTACGGATAGGGGGTCAATGGTCATTTCTCTATCAGATAAATGCTTCTGTTAATTCATATAGTGCTTCCGTTAAACATGTAGTGCATTATTAGATACAGAGAAATCAATTTGATGGTCATATTTTGGAAATTGTTTATGGGGTTGTCCACTCGCTGCTCGGTACTATAACTAACCATGCCACGACTGGTAAGGGACAACTTATGTGTGAAATCACCCGTAACGACAGCATGGAAAATGCTAAGGGGTATTTAATTGCGGACGTCATTGACGACACTCTTTGTCTAAAATGTTTAATTAAAGCCATATATCGCTAGGTAAACAAGTTTCGAGTAGCGTACAGCCTTTGATTACAATCTTGTGAGCAATCTGTTTAATCGACGATAGTAAATAAATCAAGAATCAATGCTATAATCACGTAGACTGGAAACATTCGATATTACAATGTTATTCAACGTTTAAAGCGCGATGACAATAACAGGAATGATCATTGTACATTAGAATATAATGCCATTTCCACAATCAACGCCAAATCCTCGCCATTGCATGCTATAAGTGAGAGACATGAGAGTGACAAGACGTTACCATAGATTAATGGAGTGAAGCAATCCTTGGATAAACACTTTATAAAACACCTCATTTCCAACTATATAGGAATTTATCAATTTAGTTTATCTCTCATCTTGTGAGGAGGTGTATGTGAACTATACATACCAATCTATAGATCATAAGCTAAAAGACCGGTATTATCAGTTATGTCGAAACAAGGGTTGATATTTTAAGTCATCTCTTTTATTGTATATAATTACCAATATGACAATTGGCGATATTTTATATATTCTTTCAGTTTAAGCAATGAAAACATGTTAAATCAAACCAAGTTTCATAAAAAGTTTTTGACTGAAAAAATCGAATAGATGTCGATAATTCGAAAAGATGTCAATTGTTTTACATTTCGTTTGAGCTGTATGGCATGTTGATGCTTTTTTCTAAATCTTCTTGTAAGACACAGACTACCATGACCAGTATCTCTGTCTACCGTTCATTTCATCAGTGAAAGGATACTAATCAAATATTTGAAGGGCATTTAGAAGTGATATTCACAAGGACGTTTTCTGGATAACAACTTCTTTATTGTGAAATTCACGACGTATCGGAATATATGAGGACTTATTAGAATACGTAAGCATGTACTCCATAACATACGCATAAAGTCTCAGATAATTTCAACCATTTTAAATCACGTCTCAAACCCATCTGTTCAACAAGTATTATTCCTCATAGACTATCTGCCTGTTCATTCAGCTACATTTTTCAGTTGTCTCACTCCTATATTTTATATGTCTTATTTCTGTAGCGCTCGGGGCATACCTCAGAGTGTGGATACAGCGCATTTACATACATTGTATTATACTCCGAAACGTCGTAAATTACAATAAAGAAGTTGTTATCCAGAAATTCTTGTCTACCTTTGATACTATACGAGTATTGATTACATAAATGTTGAAAATATATTTCCCACAATATGAAACAAAATATACGCCTATATGCTTCTACACCGTATGATACAGATATTAAATGATTATTTGTATCTATAGAATAATATCATATTGATTATCAAAATACAAAAACAGTATATTAGTTAGGATTAAACGTACAATTAGCTTTGTCCAGCGTATCAAAGTGCCCCCACACCAAGTGACCGGTTAATCTCGACATAACATGGAATTATTAACTTGTGCTAATATTTCATATTAAACAGTCAATATCTATTACCGCTCAGGTGTATTTCTCCCTGGCTGCATTGCATTTGCATTGATCGCATGGTCTTTGATGAAAGATAAAAGATAAAGACAAATTGATTAAACGATAAAGATTATTTACAAACAACTTTCAAGTAAATTCATGTTTAAAAACGATAAAAGAGATATTATTGATGACATCTTCATCCTGAGATATCACGACGCAAAAAGCTATGTCGAAACGTCGCATTCTCGGAACAAAATTCTCAGAAGTTGTCATCCATAATAGTTTTTTAAATCTGATTGGGAACTTCGACAATATTACGCTTTGAAGTTACCAATGAGTTAAGTTATAGCCATTAGAAGACTTGTTGAAGAGATTTGAATATTTTTGTTTGAGCGGTTTAGATAACACTTTCATCGCATAAGTTATGAAAAACAAAATAAGCATTTTGATGAATTTATTAGTACAATATGCCTTAAGAGTATAATATATGACATCTAATCACTTCATTGTAACTCTTTAAAGGTTACTTATCAACGTGCTATTGATTTGAATTCAAATGAAGCCTGCAGCACGTATAAAACATTTCAATGACAGAATGGGTTCTTCACATTCGTTTAAACGTTGTTATATTGCGACACCGTCTCATTATACAAGGGTGTTTGTGTCGCCTCCATTTCATACAGGAGCAATCCCAATGTTTGCCACTATAAAAGATGTTTTCTTGTACCATGTGTGGACGCGTCGATACGTAATAATGTTTTTCTATTTCGTCAACGGAGGTAAACATGGCCACGCACTGCTAGTACACATAGAGCGTATTAAAGATACATTACAGTCACCTTTGAGTTCCCACACCGGCCTAGGTTGACATCGTGTTTACCTCACACTGTGTATGTTGTTCGACGTAGGAGCAATATGCGATTGGGAAAATTCTTTATTACTTTTCCATAAGAAGAAATGAATGTACGTGCATATTATTACAACCTACTGTACAGTTATGTCAAGGAGGGTTGGGGTACGCCATAACCCTGCCTCACGCCTACATGACGTCTAACGCTTAAAACTTTTTGAAATAAAAACGATACTGTCGTTTTACTTTTTATTGTTCATTGGAGCACTGTACGTTGAAATAATTGGTAAAATAATTATATATATTAAATACTTTATATCAAGAGAATACGATAAGAGGGTATGCTAATGGAAACTCCATAGTTCCATAGTTCATCAGCTAGAAACGTTGACAGGTCAACTAGAAAGACGTATATTAGTGACTAACAAACAGTGATATTACTTGGCTAAACCTACGATATGAAACAATATACTGAATGATAAGAATATCGTGGGCAAGATCAACGAAATCGTTAGGAAATGTAAACTCTTAGAAATTTATTTTACTATAATGTTAAAGGGGCTATAGTTTATAGATTAAATAGAACATCATGTCTATCTTAATATAAGTACATTCTACATGTATAATGTATATGTATATACATTATGTAAAATTCCTTTACTTAGAACAAATCTGTTCAAATATTGTTTGTCAATGACATATTTCTGATTGCAAAGCTTCTTTCGAAAATTGATAACATGTTTTTTAAATAACAAAGGTAATGTGAATTAATTCTAATTATACGGATGGCAATATCTGTTAAGATACTCGACCTTATCAGGTAGGCCTAGATGCTCATTACTAAGTTAATTAGTTAATATATGTCAATATTATAAAATACGACAAATGGTTTTAAAACGTCAGTAAAAGACTTTAAAGTAAATACAGAAGTCAAAATTTGTTTATCAAGGTCAATTAAGGATTTATTGAAATTTATATATTGAGTGAGATAATTAATTACGTCACTTTTGATACATAGATAACAGCTTATACCTTATACGTATCTCAACAAACACGAATATGGTATAACCTTGTCGGCAACAAATGATCTGCATAAACTACCAATTGGCAGCAAGCAATATTCGGGTATACACAGACAAGGTTGTGACCCTTCTATCATTGCCTGGTTTCTGGGATATAGGAGCAATGTATGATAGACGGCTGTTAATGCCTGACTGAATTAACACATACATAAGTGAAAGAGTCTCTAATCCCTTTAGGAAACCGCTTCGACAGTCTTGTATGCTTTGCCGTCATAGAAACCCATTGTGGTATTGAGATACACGACTCTGGGCACTGTGACTGGAATACCGCTGGTTGGATATCGGAATATGTGACTGTCCACCTATGATGTTATTGAAGTCAACTTTTAGCAATGGAATATTGGAAAATCGTTTTTGGGATAATTATTTCTTGTTTCGTCGTTCATGATGTTGGTAAGTGTTTGTAACATTTTTTTGTTAACATTTTATCCTTTCGCTTAGTTCCTCTGAAAAGGGATTAAAATTTATAGGGATTTTATCAGAGCAGCTTTGAAATGTGTTCTGTACTTTTTCGAAACATTTTAAGTTAGTAATTAAATATATTTATCGTGTTTCGATCACTTTCCATGGTCTGTACACACCAATTTGATTAACCAATTTTTTAACCCTTATTCTGGGAATGTTGCATATTCAAATAAAAAGAATTCATAAATAATACTCCCAGAAAAAGGCTACTTTTATCAATCTATCATATGTCCCGTACACGACTGTATTTATCTTGATTGGATACTGTCAAATTACAGCTTATATCAAGAGAACACTTCCTTACAGGTGTCGTTTTGTCAATAGATTTTTTACAATGCTTTTAATTATTAACGTCTGAACGTCACAGTTACATTACATCATCAAGGGAAGGGAAAAACAATGCTATGACGTTCAAAATCATATCATACCACTTTCATATATATATTATGTTATGTACACAAATTTGCATATTTCATTGGAAAATTTATGTATTCGGACGAATGTTTAATAGTAAGAAATCAAACCCTTTTGCTTTTCGATTCAATTATGTCAATACTCGTTGATAATTTGTACATGGTTTTAGATTACTTAACGTTGATAAAAATGTGAAAAATAGATATATATTTTAGCATCGAATCTTCATACACTTCAATTTGATATTAACTTTGCTACTTGTTAAGATTCACAACATATGACGAGTTATTTGGACGGTGATGATTAAATCAAGTGAATCGTGTGGGATGGATAACATTTTTGTTATACAGTATAGATGTTATATGTTATTTATCATGACTATCATTATGTAATCAAAGTTTCAAATTTGGTTTACACTGAAAACATGCAGTGTCGTCCACTGACATTTAAGAATCTCATTATAAGGAGATCACATTATCAGACTTTTCATTTCAAGGAATTAGCACATCTAAAGCTAAAAAATAATTTGATAAGACAAATAAATGCAAAAGACACTTTAATTAATGAAGCATTTGCAAGAATGTCTCAACTGGGTTCTCGATAATTTATGAAAATAGACTGTATGTTCAAAGGGTTATTAGGCTATAGACTAGATAAGACCCTGGCCATAAACTGACGAAAACATTATGGTTAAATGTGCGAAAATTTATGTGATATGATCATTGAAATTATATAGTACTCGCATTGCATTTGCGGGTTCATAAAGAACCCGTGGTCTGAACAACAGCAAGATTTCATTAGTATGTCATGTCATCAGAGCATTGTTCGATGACGTCATGGCACCACTAATGTATGGGTACGATTTCAAACGCCATTATCACTTTTGACAGAAAACAATGTCTTTGTGATATTTCCAAGACAATTTATCTATTTCAGAGGCTCAATGCAGTTTCCCCGGATCATTGGTCGGAAGCTGGGTTCGATCCACAGACCAAGCTGTCTTCACCATCACGACCACCGCAATGTCCGGCCTGGACTACTTCAGTGAGGGAAACGTAGCAGATTCATTCGATTGTTCTGAAATATCAGGAACTCGCTATATTCTCTTGTGAGTAACTTTTCGATTGTTGCGATAATTCTTTATTGGCTGGTACCTTTTACCCTTTATAGATTGAGCTGTATTATACTGTTAATACCATGATATGAGATCGTAAGTTCGATGCCTTGTTCTTAATCCGTTTCATTCTGAACAGACTACACTTAAACCAAGTTGAACTTATTCTAAATTTCACTCTGATGATTATACGAGTGCTCATGATTTAATTGCATTTTAAAAATTAGTTTTGCTGAAACTTTACACATTCTTTGATAAACATAAGTGGTACCCACATCCCTTTTAGGCATGTTGTAAAGGCTCTTGACCAAGGTCACTTTATTTGAGAATGACAGTTACCGTCTTGCGAGATCAACTCCTCCAAAACTCTGTTATCAATCTTAACATTAGTTATGTCTCGGATTAATTTCATTGATTTACATATCCGAAATGAATTAACTACTACACATTTTAACATTAATGTCCCCTTTGATAGATGCTCGTCTCGATCTTCTTGTGGTGTTTCTAAGGTTAACAAAACGATACAAATGCATTTTTTGTTTCAGTTTTAGCGAGGTCAGTACCTACACAACCGTTCTTTCCTTTGTGTATTTGTGTTTCAACATAGAAATACTCGGACCAAACAGCTTCGTCCTGACAGATCTGGCAGGTAACTTCTTTCTCTTCTAATTCATGCAAATAGTCTGCTTTAAGGAATGTGATGGTCTTCTACAATTCATCCAAAACTGTGTTTCAAAGATGACATGTCTCGTTTGAGATTGATTAATGACTGACATCATAATACCATGACGTCACACACATGATGACGCCATTATCCCTAAACTTAGTTCATTTTGCTGGTACTAAGTTGTGTAATTTCATTCAATATCAAATATATATTTCAAGTACATAACACCTGGTTTTAGATGTTGCAACGCGGGTGACCTTGAGTGATAAGTCAACCCAGGTGCCTGCTGTATTTTCTGAAGACGCAACCTTGACCTTCGTAGACATTTGCAGTGCTACGCCTGAACAGAGACAGCCTATAGTCTTCTACAGACAAAGTAAGGTTTTTCATAAGCTCACGATCGAGTAAAAGTAAATCACGAGAAACCTAGATATTACTTTCGCTGACTTAACGGACATACCATAACTTATTTTAAACTCAATAATATAAATCTTAAGATGTTAATATTTTTTAAGACTTATTTTTTTCTACGTTTAGCCGTGCATTATTAACTTCCTGGGAGCGATGCTTAGAATTGAAATGGGTAATAAGCATTGTTAATGTATTGACCATAAAGGTTTCCGTTACTCTTTTCTAGCTGTAGAATTTTTTTTAATATTTTAAATATCGTCGTTCATGCCCATTTAATGCAACGATGCATCAAATACTTCTGGTCTTTTAGAATCAACTTCGTAACCTGAATACTTATACAGTTGCTAATTACCTTCAAAGGTAGGATACCTGAGTGTGGATGGGTATTGATATTGCGAGATATGCATGATCTTTGCATTCGTTGTACTTAAGAAAAGTTGGTGTGCGCTTTAAATGATCAGCTTCAATGTAATCATTAAATTAAACCGCGTTCTATTGCTAAACAATATAGTCACAAGAGTCGTTTCTTCCTGTGATAATTAAATAAAGCAAATGATCAACCATCTTTCTCGAGTCAAAGGAAAATGTCATATTATTCATTCTTAGATATTCAAAACAAATGTGATTTATCTAGAAGGTTAATACAATGCTGTGAACTGCAGATATCGAGGCTACCCCTGGCGCGGTGGGTGTGAGTTGTCCCAGCAACGTCTTCGGCAACTACAACTACACGCTTGACAGTACCATGTGTGACGGCAACTCCAGCTTCGCCGTGTGCCAGGACAGGAAGTCAATCATCATAGACTACACTCAGTGTAGCGATAAAGTCGCGTTCTCAAGTGAGAAAACTTATATGACGTTGACTTGACTTTTCTCATTGGCTCTGATTTTTCGTTTGCTCATGGTTAAGATTCGTAAATTTATAATTTTGAACGTGAATCTCTATATGTGCTTACACGCATCAAGTACATGTATTTCTTAATAATTCACACTTTGACAACCCTTTTGAAAAGTAAGTTTAAAAAAGTAAAACATTTAAAAGGACCTTTCGATTATCCTTCTCCATAACAGAATAATTATCTGCGAGTCGCCTGCAATCCCCTGGTTGCCTTTCCTGAATCTGCATCGTATGACGTACATCAGCCATGATATGACACCCGATTTAACAATTTTGAAACCCAGGCAAGGAAAACTGAAAAGTGTTGTCATGGTCTACATGGCATTGAGTAACCGGCGGGATACGAAGGGAATTAGAAGTTTTCCGGAGTTTCGAGGATGGATAAATCGTGAGAAAACAGGGTGTCTTGCGGTATCATTATCTTCACATGTCCACATGATCTTGTGTCCACAGACGGGGGAGAGTTGGACTGTATGGGTCACGTCAGCAGGGGCAGTCTGACCTACTTCTGGGCCTTTAACCGGGACGCAAGCGTGGACAACAGCAACTACTACAGGACCGTTTGCTTTGTATGTAGATCGTGATGTAGATCGGCTACTCCCTTTCAGTAATGTTAGGCCATGCATGACTGCACAAAGATTAATTTTCTTGTTTCCGATAATCTCAGCGATTTGCGAGTAGAGTGTTAGAATGTTGGTTCAACTTCATACGGCGAATATCATTAGTGAATATTAACCTAATTGCTAAGGTTAACTTCAACTCAAATCCTTTCACATATTGTACAATTATTATTTAAGTGGCTAACGATACTTTGTCTGAAGTAGAATGTTGGAAAAACTACTCCTCACAGACTATGATCTCTTGTTTACAAAATAATTGTCCTGTTACCTTAGCTGCTTACGAAATCTTTTTCAATGTCCCGTTTGCTTGCAGGCTGTGAGCGGCAGTGGCAGCAGCTTCTCCATGACGTACCAGCACACCAACTGCTACATCAACCAGGACGACACCACGGCCCTTGACGGGGCCTCTAAACTAGACATGGTGGCCCTTGGTGAGTCTCCTTGCCTTAGACACTCTTTAATTTCCTATATTGAAATTAACCTAAATTTTTATATTCAAACTATTAGAATTATATTGGTGTCATGTATACAAACCATCGACGTAAGTTTCTGTATTGAGACACTATTTTGGGATGGGAAATTATCTATGGTTAGAGGGATGTTGGATAAGTTGATAGTTTTAATAATACGAATTGGGCAACGTAGTGACCAATTGTATATATCTATGGGTTTACTCAAAGTGTCAGCTAAGATGATTGTCGGTTTCTTTTGAGTGCACGCTGAATAGTCAATTGATCTATATATAATTTACTAGATATACACATGACCAGCCACAATCATATCAAAGCACTGTCTGGTTCTGCAAATAAGAAAATGGCGCCACTTCCTATTTATCCTTTCATCATCCTTTTTTTACGTTGCTTTATACCACCAACCTACCTACATGTATATAGTCTACCCGGGTATATAGTATCCAACGGTTTACTTTACTGGCGTTACATCTTCATTTAAAGAACATTAAAGCAATTCGAACTAATATTCCCTTTTCTTTCCTTCCAGAATTGTGTCGTGAGTATAATTTACGCATTCTCAGATAATGTACATTTTCAAATGTAATTGTGACTTTTTTAAAACCTTACGTTAAATATTAAATTGTCCAAGCAAATATTTGTAGTTTTAAAAACACGATCTTCAACTCTTGATTGTTCATGGTTGTTGACCTTGATTGTTGTTCGTTTCTTTTTTCAATTAAATTTTTTGGGGGTACATCTACATCTCATGTTATTTCTGGTTCCTATCATATGTCGCCTATTGCTAACGTTATCTGCCTTTTTCAAAATCGGAGGTAATGAACTTTACAATCTAATGCCATTTAAATCTAATAAAGAAGTGGAAATTCATTTACTTTGTTTTACGGGAGGAATTGATATTCACTCCTGACTATGACACCTTTGCAAGCAAAGAGTGTTCTTTTAGGCTCTAGACTGTATGTAGAAAATGTCCCTGAATTCAAATAATCCTCTGGACTTTTACCGAAAAGGCCGTTTTACAAGTAGTGTGATGCCAATTATAAGAATGTTCCATGAAATGCACCATTTATAGAACACTCATTGGTTTCATTCCCAGCTATTGAAAGCGATTCTGATGAAGACATCGGTCCTATCATCGGGGGCGCTGTGGTCGGTATTATTGTACTTGCTGCCATTGGTGCTGTTGTGGCCTATTGTCTTATCCGGAAGCGGAAATCGAGAGTCGCATCCGGTGAGAGAAACATTTTGTTCCTTGATTTGTAACGCGGTACCTATTTTTTATGAAGTCAGGAAAATTAATAAGTAAATATAAAAAATTGCCTTTTTTTCACCTATGGGCGACTGGAAATAAAAGTGATTTTTACTTTGAATTAACTTCTTTACTATACAAGGGCGGCATTAGTGATAAGATGCAATTGTGAGATACGTAATAAAATTCTCTGAATGCATTTAATGTTTTTCCTATTTTCCATCATCAAAGCTCCACCAACAAAAGCACCAAACAACAACCAACTTGCTGCAGAGAACGGGAATTTAAGAAAAGTGAATGGGCCAGCTATAAGTGCAGCTACCATAACAACGGTCAACGAGTCGCTTAAACCAGCCCAACAAAAACCAACACCGAGCAGTACCAACCAATCTCCAGCCAATACCTCTAAGACACAGGATGCCAAGATGACACAACCTCAAAAGGACAGTTCTCAAACCAACTCAAAAGACAAAAAAGACACTCCAAATCAAAACATCGAGTCCAATAAAAAAAATTCTAGCGACCAACACAAGCCAGATAGCGCATCCAAATCAGATTTGTCAAAAACTTTAAAGGAACAATCTGACATTGTATCCAATACTGCAACAACAACTACAACAACGTCTGCAAAGTCTTCACCGGACATTACAACGTCCTCTGCTTCTGCAAAGCCTGAAGGAACAACTAAGTCTGTGGTAGTTTCTTCTCCTGCTGCATCTACGACTGTTGCAGCTGCAACTCCTGATGCTGCTACCACTGTTGCTACTTCTAATGCTGCATCTGCGGCTTCTGCAGCTGCGACCATTCCTAAAACACTCCCTACCTCTGCTCCGAATCAAGATGGCGGAGCAACATCGGGAGATGTCAAAACTGCAGATGCCTCCACCTCAACCAAATCTGATAAAACCAAAGTCACGGAAACCAATCCCGATGGCGAAGAAACGTCGGAAAAGAAGAAGAAAAAGAAGAAGAAGAAGAAGAAAAAGAAGAAGGATGGAAATAAATCAGATTAGATACACTATATTCATATGAAACACTGAAAAATGGTTGAAGAACTCTATGTCTTTGCAGAAAACCAAAGAGTGATGTTATAGAAACTGGTTTCGTTTATATAGGGACTCTGGTCTTTTATCCTAGAATGGAAACAATCCTTTTGTATATATTTTTGTTCAACCGGTTAAGAGCTTTGAAGTTATGTAATTATATGTCTGTGCAGTAGAAGGTCTTTTTCAAATATGTTTGTAGCATTATGTTGTTTAAATGTTTTCCCTTATACCTAATAAATCATGCTTGCATTTGCTTGTATATTGTTTAAGACTATTAAATTATTTATACTTCTTTGTGGATAATAAGATACCCATTTATTGAGTTCGATAAATGAAACAAAGGTGAGGTAATGTGATAATGTGTATCGAAAGGATCATCTGCCTTGTGACCAGAATGATGGTTTATCTCCCTCATAGAACTGAATATCATACTTACTCTTAAATATTAAATCATCATAAATATGTATGTTTGTCATCTCAAACAAAGTGTCATATTCATTCAGGGCATCTGAAGTTGTATATAAGTCTGATGTAAATATGAAGAAAGAGATTTGTGTGATGTAATTAGAAATTCTAAATTTAGAAATTCAATAACAAAGATTGCTTTATTATGATATTATACCCATTTATCAAACTCAGACGCCAAAAATAAAGAGTGTTTTAAAAAAACATGCATTTCTTTTTTTAACGATAGCAAATATGAAACAAAGTCACTTAACTAGTGTCAATCTTACTTTACTCAAGTTTTCAAGTTGAAATTCGAAATATACTTTCCAAATGTAATTGAATTGTAATCAGTTTCATAACAACATATCCCAATTCTGCTTCATAGCGAAGATTATGATATTAGTTCATCGAGACTGAATTGTGACAATTAAATTTTGTAAAATTTAGAGCTATAGTAACATCACAGAGTACAGATGTTCAAACTATGAAGATGAAAAAATTTAAATCTTGTCGCAAATTGCTCACATATATGACGATGAATAGTATTTAATAACTTAATGCATTCCTCTATAAACGAATGACAGAAAGTATTGACCACGTTTATATGAATAACCATTGTACAACGCAGACAGATATACAAAGGCGGGTCAAATATTAAGTCCTAACTCACTACCATTTGTGATTGATTTATACATATCTTCAAACACTTACTCTACAATATTTTAAGTTATTTACATCACTGAATAAACTAGTATGAATTCATAATGCCCATGATTCATTATATATCCTAATAGGCTTTTCATGTTCATACCTTCCCAAGTAGGTAGAAATAAGTTGAGTTGCTTTTGTGGGATACAACGATAAAGCATAAACAGCAACAAGAAAGTAAGCTAACTAATAATACATATGTTGAAAACTACGGGATATATACGGTCGGGATTTATACCATATGTTGATAAGGGGAAGATATCTTACGACCATAAGTCATAGAGCGATATAGTGTTTGCATTGATTTGGAAGGATCTATGATGAATGGGATTGTTTTATGAAGTTGGTAGGACATATAGTATTGAAACAGCGTGATCACACTTAAACACTTGCTTTCAGCATCATCAAAAGAACATTCAAAACTAAATCCCTTTACCAGTATTACAAAGTCATGATAAGAGGTCTTTCATTTATCTTTCAGATAACTGACAATGAACATGTTCAAGTGAAAGAAATTTTGGTCTTAATCCCACAAGAACTTTATATCTTACACTCTAAGTGGTTCTCATTTACTACTCAAGTTGATTATTGATGGGTGTAAAGCTTATAATAATGTCATTTTGATACGCATAACGTAGCGAAGTATTTTAGATTTCATTTTAATGAATTGGCCCCTAAATTTGTTACTCTTTTCTATCTGGAGTCAGATCTAAACCTCACGACTTAAGTAATTGGGCTCTGTAACATATAATAGTAATATGTAACGTGGGATCTATAATCTGTGCAGCAATACATGACCTTATTTTAATGAGATTGTAAGATGGTCAGGAATCAATGCGCATAGTATCGTATTAATCTTTCAAGATTTGCTGTTCTTTTTTAATAAGGAGGTTGTAGGGGTGACTCCTATCACGTCACGCGGCAGGACTCACGCTTGAGTGACCACGGACCTTTTCAATTCTTTTCACTGGTGCCAATTAGCTTGTGTATTGAAAAAGCCGTATTTAAGTTGTTTATCGGCCGATTTAAGATATTCAAAGTTGTGTTACTGTAAAACATTTTAATGTATCTGAATTCCTGGTACTTTCTATACAATACCATCGTTCTCGGCCGTATTCAAGGTGTAGCTTAAACATACAATGCACACAACGATTTAAACCTTCTTTGTCCATGTCCATGTAATTGAAGTTTCACTCAATTTCTTTTCTCAAATGTCCTCTAATCAAAATAAATTCTTAAGCCCGATGTATCCATTTAAATTTCATTTCTTAAAAACTATTCGTAATGCACATTGAGTGTGAAAAACACTTTTTCATTTTGGTCTCTATTGATTTCCCCTGTAATAATGACAACTCATGGTAAACATTAATGATAATATACATTCAAGGTGATCATACTACAAAACAAAATACCAACAACGATGCACACACTTTTTTATTATATACACACGCATGCTTTTATATGTACTTCTTATTCATCAAATATTTTGCCTTAATAACTATCGTAATTATAAACAGTTTCCTAAAAGAGTGAACCCATTCAAGTTGATATAAATTGATGATCCAAATTCGCACAAGTTCTGTTGAGCTTGTTGGCCAATCCAGTTCATATAATTTTTCATGAAATAGATACATGTATGTTAAACATGTTCAAAATTCATTACTATGACGATGCACTAGGACACTCCGCCAATGTATACCAGGGCAGTGAATGTGGTTTTTCCATTGAAGTCAATTCATTTGTCGCATCAAACTACCAAAACTATGTCTAGCGATACGGACATTTTAAGATAGCATTCACTCATAAAAACCATGCCCCATTTCAAAACCAATTCAACAAAACAGAATTAATTTCTATAATAAGTCGTCACTATCAGCAAACTGTCTTGTTCCTCTGTAGTGCTGGCCTCTCTTGAGTTGTGGTCCCCATCTTCACCATGGATTTTGACCTCTCTAGCTTGAACCCCAGGGCGGTGAGGGAGGGTCTGGGGGGTAGTGGACCCTTCCTCTCCCAGTATAGAGCCATGTCCAAGAGGTAGTCACGCCCATGCTCAGCAAGGTCCTTGACCATAGCCTCGTCCTGAGTCTCTGTAAGTATACAAGTCGTCGTAAAGCTGGTAGACTAGATTTATTCTCAGAATTTAACAACAAATTATCATGTGCTTTTGAAATTAATATATCGATCTGGTGTGTGTATCTGTAGAATCTGGACTTGCTGAATGACCATTAAACCATTTAACGTTTCTTTCGTATAAACAGTCATGGTACGGGACCACACATCCGGGTATACGGACCATTATAATTACATTTTATTGTACTTGCGCCTTGTTCGTTTTTCAAAGAGAAAAAGTAATTTTTCTGATTCAACATTTTCCGAAGTCGACGAATTTACCTTAAAAGGTCGCAGAAGATTAATTGCCCTTACATCAGCACCATGGTATTAGACAGGAATAAAAGCCAAGTAAATGAATTGAAATATACTCTGTCTGACTTGAGTTGATTGTATACTAGTATATCTGTTTACACGCAAACAAACTCATACACAAAGGCATTTGTAGGATCCTGAAGGAATTACCTTCGGCAATAATGATGGCGTCCATATACTTCTTGTCCTTGTAGAGTTCCTCCAACAGACGCCTCAATCTTGCGTCATCCATCAGAAGACGCCCACCTTTTCCGCCATGACTGGTCGAGGGCGTGTCCCTCTCAGTGACACTGCCCGGGTTGTTCCTTGAGCCACGCCCCCTGAGGTAGTCTAGGTAACTGTGGAACTTCGGCGCCTTCATCCTGTACAGAGTCTTATCTTCGTCTTGATCAGCACCGTGTTTGGAACCATTCTGTTGCATAGAGTAGAAATAGTTTAAGAAATGCATACACTGATATCATAAACATGGCATATGTATTATGCTTGTCTCATTCTGTCGGAATCAGAATTTCAAGGAAGACAAGTGGGGATATCTAAAAAAAGTTATCTATGTTTTGTTCAGTATACAATTTCGTCGTTATCTTTCATCGCAGATAAAGGTTCTATATCTTAATCCCTTTGTGTCTTATTGAAAGTGATTATATTGATCAATACCTTACCTCACTCCCAATCCCCCAAGCCTCCGGTATATTACCTACAAATGTAAATGCAATGTGTCACTGATAGTGAACATGTCATAAAAAAATAATAAGGATGAAATTGATGATTTGGTTTTTACACTTTATAATTGATTTCATTCAAAGAGTTTGGACAATAACTGATAACTCACCTCCGAATCGTTTTGAATTTGTTTTGAACTTTCGAAAGTAGGGTCTCTTTAAACCTGATTTGCCATCGCCTTCTTCATCCTTGAATAAACATAAGTTTCATAACACTCGTCCAGAGCAAGTCTATACAAAGGGGACACAGTCATCTCCAATAGAATAGGTGCTATACCGCGCTTAGATAATACACTACTGTCCAGCATGCATATCTTTCCATACATATCTGGATTTCAATATATACGCACCTGTATGTAAACGATAACCAATTTCAGGATCTGGTTTTCAGCATACAGAACAAGCAATATGGACAGACTATCACTTATCTACTGATGTACTTATGTATGACTTTTGAATTGTTAAAATTATCTCAAGTTTGTTTCTCATGTCTTTTCCCTGAGACTAATGTTTAAGGTTTTTCATTTACTATATACACTCATTTTTCAGAATCAAAATACTTGTTACACGAAATAAAATAAGCTTACCTCAATGTCTCCACCTGAAAAAAAATCAAAACATGCAATGCCAGTTCAATAACCTCGAGAACGTAATTAACCAAGTAAATGTTCGATAAACATTTCTGTATTTAGAAATCATGTTGACAATGACTATACTTGAATTTCGATGTATTAAGATCAATGAAAAGGAATTGGGGAAATAGAGCAATTGTATAAACCAATGGCGTTTCAAATTGTGTTCAAGCGTCAGGGAAAGAATCAAATGAAACAATAATCACTGGACAATTTTCTCAACAGGTGCTCTAAAAATGTTTAAGAAAATGCTGCCCAGTCAATAGCATTCTCTGCCCACAGAGGTAACCACTTCGTTAAATCCTATACAACCTCTGTTCTATCGGCTCTTCTCGGACTTCCGGCAGAATTCTCTCGCGACAATATTTCAGCCAAAGAAAACACCGCATGCATGGATAACACATTGGTCGTTGCACATTCCTATGCAATAATGCACACGCTAAATATGCCTACAATGTTCAATAACGAAGGCTCACGTGCAGAGTGCATATTAAAATAAAGCTTAGCTTTCCGAAAGCATAAGGAAATAGGTACGGCGTTTTGAATAGTAAATTTTGAAACGGCGTCGCTGATTTCACAACTAACATTGATTGTATCCAATCAGGCTTCTTCATTTCTAGACCGAGAAGCGCTCGCATTACGACAGAGGTTTTATAGGAATTCATGACGGAGCTACCTCTTTTGCGACAGAATGCGTCTATAGCTACGACCCTTCAAAATTCTACCCACATTCTCTCGGTACCAAGTGGTCTTTCAACCTTGCAGCGGAGAAAATTCATAACATGGACGCCGTACATATAACAATCCAAAGGACCACATGACATTGTGCAATGCGCAAATGTACAGAACCTCTAGTTTTCTCAACATGTACAGTTTTCTTTGCAAGGCAAAACAACAACGCCGCTGATTGCACAACTTCCTTTGTTTTAACCAATAAGGACTGTATATTTGTAGACCAGAAACGGCTGGTTTGGTAACAGAGGTTACCAGGAATACATGGCTTGAGAAGTTTCTGTCTGGAGGAGGTTTGATTCAGAAGTTACAATTCAAAGGTAAGTTTAACATTTCAATTCATTTGCTTCAAGCATCATGTTGATAAGCAATTTTTAAAATATTCGAAACTGCTTCGCGAATTTTGAACTATGAAGACTTATAAAGTATAGTCGTAACAATCGTCTCCAAGTTTCTTCATATGCAGGATATGCTGCTGGATATGTCCTGGCAATGAGGAGTTGTTGGAGATAGTACAAAAGTTACTCAACAACTGGGAGATGTAAATGTCCAGGTAATTAAACTTCGTGTTTGCTAAGAAAAAGTTGATAGTGGTATGAACGAATGCATACCGTCAACGGATTGAAGAATCTGCTGATCCTTGGCTAATCCCTCCCTGTTTAGAGATGCCTGGCTCGGGGAAATGGTAACTGGTCCTTTGAAGCCCGGATGTTGTTTCTGTGGTGACACGTGTCTCAGAGGGGGGAGATTTCCTTCACTTCCAACTGTTGTTCCATTCGCCTCCTCCACGAAAATAACATGTCCTTTCTGTAACAATGATAAATGCGTTTAAAATGCATTTACTTTTGAAGTGAAAACGGTTTCTTTAAAAAAGATTCAAATGGACGCACCTGCAAAATAAACATATCTGAATCTGTTGAACCTTTATGGCCAGTCAACGAAAACTGTGACATATTTAAAATAACTAACGATTAACATGTTCTTTTGATTGTAAACGTCTTCATTGCAATGCTTTTTCGCAGTGTTTGAATCTATACAGAAACATAATAACCTGTGACATAAAAGTCGAGCTTCCATTAAGACTAAACAAAATATTCAAACTCTTACACCTTCTTACGAAAAGTGTTTGCCACAACTGTAATGCTTGGTTCCTCATGTGAAACTGTAAGTTTCGTACAAGATTCATCTAGACAAGAACTGCAAACAGACTAGAGCATAGAATGAGACCCAACTAACCTTTTTTGGTTGAGGATCGGGTGGAAAGAGTCGGGCTGTCAGCAGTGTGCTGATTCTAGACCTCACTTCCTTCTTAACCTAGGGCAGTCAAACATATGTAACAGTGTTACACTTAGAATCACTCCAATATTACAAATTCTTGTACTTTTGCAGGTCGTATCCGTTGCAGGATTCGAACCACAACCTCAGAGTCAGGCATCATCTTCAGCATTGACTGTATCAGCAGCTTACCAATTCGCCTCGACGGGCTGGTATGGTCAATGCTGGCGATGTTACCTGACTCTCTGGGTGAACTGGAACTGTAACAAACATAATGTTTAAGTTCTACATAAGCACTTTCATAATGTGCTTTGATAATAATTTTATAAAGGTCTAGTTTCAATCTCATTAAAATGAAATCTAAATGATCCACTATATTACGTGTGTAGTCTGCGTAACGTAGTGCAGCAATAATAGATTTTATTTTAATGAGATTGGTCTAGTTTAGTCTATAAGCTGTCTTGAATATGAATTTGTACTTGCATGAATTGTATTTTGTACTTCTTGCACCACCAATATGATACATGAGAATAAATGAACTGAATCGATGATAAGAATTAGGCTTTGATATAGTGTATTCTTACCTAAAGTTTTAAAAACTTGTATTACAGTTTTGACAGCGCATAAATTACACTTACACTTACACTAGCAAAACATATTTCAGTTTATTTCATTTTGATGTTCATTATTATTTGACATTATTAAAAATAACTATGAACTTATAATAGACAAACCGTCATTATATATAACTACCTTCTTTTCCTTCTGTTGAGGTCTTGATTCCTCCTTGCCCTTCTTAATGGGTTGTTTAGTCTGAAAGTGAATTTAAAACACCACACATTTTACCCTCTAGTTCTCTGAGGTCAGTGGGAATACTTTATTAATCAACTCTTTATGATTACAAATGAGGATAAATTCAATATCTCGTTAAGGTAGATTAGCGTGATTTTATAAAGTTAAGAATCGTTTGAATTCACCCAGTGGGAAAATGCTGAAAATATGATACAAACTTCAGCTTTCTTTTCAGGTTGTTCTGGTTCGGTGGGTTCAGTTGGTTCAGTTTTCTGTTCGGGTTTTTGGAGGGGTTTATCCTTAAATCAAATGTATAATAAATCATTTCAACTTAATCAGAAAGATACCGTAAATTATATCCTCTGATTTTCCAACACCATGCATAAAAAAGCCCCAACATAATCTGCCCTCTGTACCTCGCTATAAACATGGAACATGTGGAAATAAATCCGTTGTTCTTTTGCCCCTCTAATAAGAAACACTCTCCCATTGGTCACTGTATCAAGGTATGTTTTTCCATCTTTCAATTGCTTGCTAAAGACACTCCTGTTTGCGGCATACTTCAACTGTCTTTAATTCTTCCCCTGACGTATGGGTAAAACTGCACTGTGTCAGCGCTTTTGATATGCTCTGTGCATGACTGGCGTGCTACCATATGCACATTTCCCCGTATTAACTAAAATATCTTTAATGAATTTCCTTGAAGATATCACAAAACAATCAGCGTTCATTCAAAGGTACATATAAACTGATACTAGTTATATTCATCTGCTAAACAGGCCCCTGCTTTGTGATGATTGAATTTTATTTATTATTCAAACAACTTAAAATTTAGATATTTTTGATACTATTTTATAAAAGCAAACAAAGCACAAAACTCTCTTGTATATGAAAAGACTTGAGTACTAATTCCTCACCTCGATCTCAGGGACTGGAGTTTCTGTTTTCTTGGCACCGTCTAGAATAGCCTCCAGATCGTCGATTTGCTGACGTCGGCCGAAAAATAACATATAATATAATAACACTTTAGATTGATCACATTCATAAATATCTATATGTTTTTTTTCCCTGTTGTATTGTAACCTGGAGTCAATGTTATCTTTGCTATATAAGTTAAAAAGCAGGAAGAGGATTTACAAAGGTATCAGAATACAATTATCTGTACATGTATCGGTTGCGACTGGTCACTTAAGGATAAAGCATATATGAACAGTTCACAATGCAAGAGCTCTAAGAAATATATATTTCCCCTAGGACTATTAGCATTACTTCTTACAAAGATATCCTTTGCGTGTGTCTTGTTTGTGTCCTCGAAAAAACCTTCGTCGTCCAGTTTGTTCTCCAGACGCTTCTTGTCTATGTACTGGGCCATGTACGGGTCTCGCTCATTGACGTCCTTTCCGGCGCCAGCAGGATCAGCCGCATCGTCGTCTTCTTCGTCCTTCTTCAATGTCAATCTGTGGGTGACGGAAACGTTTAATCATCTCATGTTTTATACAGAAGATAGTGCTTGCGGAAGATAAAATCGATATCCCTATGGTCAATGTCCTGTAATCATCACCATTACGTAACACAAATGTTTTAAATCAAGTGATGACAACAAATGTCATTAGCAGGGCGACACAGGGGTGAACTGTTCATCGTCTGATCTAACGAATAGACCTTATGAACATTGAAGTCATTCGATTCAGAAATGCGTCAGATAACAAACCCTGTTATTGAGGACCGATATCAAAGCCTGTTGATAGAGTTATTACAAATCACCTGTGTTTTCTTCTGGCGAGACGTTTGAAGAAGCCCGGTCTGTCGTCTCCACCTCTCTCCTTCCTGGCCCGTCTTCTCTCGTACTCTTCCCTGGTGATCACTGGTCCGTCTCTAGCTTCCCCCAGCTCGTAGAACTTTCTCGCATTCTTCCCAGCTGGGACATCAGAGTCAAGGTCAAGGTCAGAGATATCAAGTTCAAGGTCTTGTTTCTCTTGGCGGTTCTCCAGCTTACCCTGTATTTAATCAATTCCAGATATGTAGATTAATCATCCAAAACTGTGTACATGAGTCGAGAAGTTACGTACTGTGAAGTCAAAAAGATCGCAAGTCTAAGAGAAACGACAGTAGTTGTATGATGATAAATAGAATTCCATCCTGGAATTGTGTCAATATTCGTTCACTGAAGTCAAAATATCCTCTCGTAGATTGATTCTCTATATCGATTCACATACATGATTATTTCTACGAAAAATTTACAATTACTTTAGAAATTACTCTCGTGGCAATTTCCTGATTGGTTAAATGTTAAAAGTGGCCAAAGCACTTTAAGTAAAAATATTTTCTTCCTTTAAAGCTGACAGTGCATATCACATACACCTGCTCTTTTTAACAATCATGAATGATAAAAGAAGAAAATTGAAAAAAAATTGTTGAACCTACAAGGATCTCTCCTCTCTCCCTCTCTCTCCTAGCAATAGCTCTTAGTATCTCCGCCTCAACAGTTTCCTCCTCGGACGACGAGCTGGCCGTGTGTTCTGAGCACGTCTCATAGTAGTCGCTCTCCACCCACTCCTTCACCTAGAGCAGAGATACAACTATATCTTAAATCATGGCCATGCCTTTCCCAATTGATGCAAATAGACGGTAAAACGTATGTTTATAAATCTGATGCATGATTGCAACATCAATCAAGTCATTTGTAATTGGGGATTTTACACCAAAATCTCGTGATAGAGAATGATTCTATATGAGTCACTTTTTTGAGTAATAACTGTTTGATTGGTATTTTAGAAGTTGCCAGCGTCAGAAAGATAAGGAGTTTTATGGATGATGCACTTCTTCATTATGTACTTATCCTGCAAAGTTCTTGAAAATTCTTCTTGATACTGCCGATTTTAGTAATCATGCTTGCTATACCGACAAAAATCTTTTAATAATAAGGAGGATTATTAAAAAAATCCAAAAATCCCATGTCTTCTTCAAATAACGTTTGGATATGAGAGGCTGATTTAAATATGCTAACCTGTATTTGGTACATCATCCAAAAACACAACAGTAGACACGTACGTCGTCCCAGACTTAACTGACTTTGGATTATATTTATTCAAATTACCGATAAGTCCGCAAGTCGGGGTAAAACATAAGCATATAATGAGATGCAGAGACATCTAGACCTAGGCTCGTGCTAACCTTAGTTCCATCAGATAGGACACGTTCCTTCAAGTACCTCCTCGTCCTCTTCTCTCGTCGTTTCTTGATCCTCTTCCCATCAGGGCCCCGGATGTAGACCTGTAATTAGCTTGGCAGTAACAACTTAATGCAACACGGGACACGTTTGGGATTTTATCTGGCTTGGGTCCTACGTAAATCTGAATGAAATGATACTTTCAACTGAGATGCTAGTATTATCTTGCTAATGTCTTATTTAATCAAATGAAGTATCTTATACCAAGACTGTTACATTTCCAACAGATGTCCACACATTTACAACGTTTTTCCAACTGTCTTTTCGACTTTTGACATCACTGCTGGGAGAAGACAATTTCTCTCAATTTCGCATACTAGCAAATACGAAATAGCGTGCTATGATGCTTTTACCTCATTGAAATATCAATTTATACGCGTCACCATTGGCGAGATTGTCTAAGACCAGAACGAACGTCATGCGCACCATAGAGCCAATCATGACTCGTTACTAGTCACTCGTACTTGTTGATAGGATGTTAACGCTCGTCATATGAATCAATCGCTTCTCGTGTTAGTTCAGTTCCGTGTACCTACCGTTTCATTGCCGGAATCCTCCGAATCCGACCCAATTTCTTCCTGTCAAATTAAATAGATTAAATCATGGTAGACACGACTTTCTTTAAACCTTACAACGAAGTAAACAATAAAATGATTCTTCATATTACTGAGACACTGTATTTATATTGTCTATAAATCATTGAAACTGAAGAATTAGATAAGAATGTTGTTGAGAAAAATAACGTAAATGTGACGCTATAATGTTAAGCTTTTTTTTACACTGCTCAAAAACAGAATTTCAAAATCAAATGTTAAAGGGGAACGGAGTATGTTGTTGGATTAAAATTTGTCAAAACTTGATAAATGTTGTTACTTTATCGAGATGATGTGATTGTTTCTGAAACTTAGTTTTTTATAGTGCCTATTAGTTCAGAATAGTGACAAATTGAAGTCGTGATATGTGATAGAAAACCGAACGATGACTCAAACTAATTTACATCATGCACAAAAACAAATATTGATATGGTAGTGTTTAGTAGGTAATTCAACTTGTAAACATGTAAATTGGAAGCAGAATTTCGACTTAATAACATTGAAATGACTGTTGTTTATCTATCATTGAAAACCTAATTTTTTATGTTTTTTATATGGGGAATTTAAATGTTATTGAAGCCACATAAAAATCATAAAGCATTGTCAACGTCACTTTTAACGGTTAATTTGTTATGAAAACCTGACAAAATGGCTGCCTTCCAAAGATATGTAGGCTAAGTTTTTAATGAGGATAATGATATGACACCGACACAACAGTTCGAGGCTCTGTTACATCTAAACGTTTTTTATGTGAAAACATGAAAGTGTTTATAACCTCTCTTATCAATTTCCCATTTTCGTCGTAGATTTTTCGAACTCGTTTTGGCAGTTTCCGTGGCTTCTTCTTAATTTTCCTCCTTCGCTTTCTTCCAGCACTTCCACCGTAGCCCGATTCAGTATCTAGGATAAATAAAACCATTTTATCTTTAGAGGCATTCCAGTTTTTTCTCTGAAAGATGACTTAAACAACAAGACCACGCACGATTCCGACCGTATTGTTACAGAAACGGTTACAGTTGTTACAAAAATATGTTAATTACAAGTAACTTTCATTCATGAAATAAACTATGTTCGGATTTCCTGATTTGAAGACATAGTGTTAATATATTTTGTGTCTATTTTAGTAAAACAACTGATAAGCTGTATACAGTTATTGCAAAGAATGTGCTCTGTCTTCGTATTAGCTTCTTGAGGTAAAATGTCACCTTCTTTCTCTCTACGTTTCTGTTCTTCTTCTTCTCTTTTCCTCCTCTTCCTCCTAAGACAGATGATGATGAGAAAGATTGCGACGATGATTGCTACGATTATGAGAATTAGGACAACGCTGATTGCAGCGGCCGCAGCAGTTGACAGTTGAGTCGGGGTCGGAGAAGTTGTGATTGCTGAAACAGGATGATAATCGTGGGTTTATTGTAAATCATTTTACGAGGTCAGTCCTTAGAAGGCTATCAGGTTATTGTGGGAGTTTCGCGGAAATAGATAGGTCGATGAAACACGATGGTTTGAGTATCGTAATTTCTTGTTCAAGTTAACCGTATACCAATAATGACCTCAGAACCTCAGCAGTGACCCTGAAGTTAATGCACTGCTGATAGATTACTTGAACATCGTATACAACCCTCCAAAGTAGTCGTTGCAATATTGCGCAAAAGAATGATCGAGATTTATAAATTCATCTCTGTCTCTGTCTTTGTGTGTCTGTCCCTATCTCTCTGTGTGTCTGTCTCTATCTCTCTCTGTGTGTCTGTATCTGTCTCTATCTCTCTCTCTCTCTCTGTCTGTGTCTGTCTCTCTCTCTCTCTGTCTGTGTCTGTCTCTATCTCTCTCTTTTGTGTCTGTCTCTATCTCTCTCTCTGTATGTCTCTGTCTTTATCTCTCTCTGTCTGTCTCTGTCTCTATCCCTATCTCTCTGTGTGTCTGTCTCTATCTCTCTCTGTGTGTCTGTATCTGTCTCTATCTCTCTCTCTCTCTCTCTCTCTGTGTCTGTGTCTGTCTCTATCTCTCTCTGTCTGTGTCTGTCTCTATCTCTCTCTTTTGTGTCTGTCTCTATCTCTCTCTGTCTGTATCTGTCTCTATCTCTCTCTCTGTCTGTCTCTGTCTTTATCTCTCTCTGTCTGTCTCTGTCTGTCTGTCTTTCTGTCTCTCTCTGTCTATTTCTCTCTCTGTGTCTGTCTCTGTCTCTATCTCTCTCTTTCTGTGTCTGTCTCTCTCTCTGTGTCTGTCTCTTATCTCTGTCTGCCTGTCTCTGTCTGTCTGTCTCTCTTTGTCTCTATCTCTCTGTGTGTCTGTCTCTGTCTCTATCTCTCTCTGTCTCTGTCTGTCTCTATCCCTCTCTGTCTGTCTCTGTCTCTGTCTCTGTGTCTGTCTTTGTCTCAGTCTGTCTGTCTGTTTGTCTGTCTGTCTGTCTCTCTCTCTAAGAGGCTAATCGATAAGACTGAGTCACAAAATTCTTCCACTCTAAACAGCTTGTAATTAATTTATTAAGAAGTGTCCGTAAAAGACGTAAAACAACTAATTTACATATAGAAATATACATTAAGTAGCTATTTGAGCTTCATGTTAGTGTACATCTAGAGCTACAAATCAGAAATACATACGGCAGGTAGCTGAAAACAGAAAAAAGAAGAAGCATAAAGCCATGGATGGAACAAAGGACACAATTACAAAAGTTTGTAGTCTAAAACAATGGGGCAATATTTTCATTAGGTGGCAAAAAAAATCGATGTTTCCTTGGCACATTTTTTCAAAAGTGACAAAGGCGGTAGAACTATATTTTCATATTTTGTCGAATCAATTATATATGCGGTAGGAAGTCTTAATAATTTTTAATCATAAAAATACTGTTTGGAAGTTTTGACAGCATACATAACTGTATTATAGTTATGTTTTATAGATATTTTCTTTGGTTAACCAATGGATGATTTGGTTGCGCAGTAGCGGATAATTAAAAAACAGATTTTTTTACATGACAATAACAAGCTATTGCCACATGTAAAAAAGTGATACGCCGATGCCCGTGAAACATAGATAGAAATATGTTACTTTGATCTTTTCCACTATGACTTCATATCAATTGGTTATATAAACGATATTTGCTTTAAGAAGGGTATCAATATACTCTGTATTTTAAATATTCTCAACCACAACACGATTCGGTGATTTTAATGACATTTGTTACTGGAAAAAGACCATATGGTGTGCTTTAAAATCCTTACGAATTGAACATTTATCGCACAGAATCTTCTTATATGAAAAAATATAAGGACGTGACAGAACATTATCTTACCGGTAAGCAGTTTTAATGGAAAATACTACAATTGAATTTAATTATAAATTTGCGTTTGAAAAATATATCGTACAGAAAAACCTTCTTGTTAGCTTTATAACTTTTGGATTAGTTTTTCATAATCCTTAAGAACGACTCACTTCTCTGTAGAGTGAATGCACCGCCTCCACTCGTGGCTGTCTGGGACTCCGTACACTCCAGCGGGTTCTGGGTCAGCTGTATTGAGGTGTCGGTAGCACTGAGGACCTACATCATATATTTGTTCAAAAGCTGGGAAAGTTTATACTCTTTATCTAAAAAGGTCTGAAAAATATTTATTTATTGCATATAAGAAAGGAGAGTCCTAGAAGACATCTAAACAAATCTTTCTTTGGACTGAAGAAGAACTGTATCAAGCTGGGGTGAATTTAAAGGCAGCAGGGACGTTATTTTGGTCAACAAAGTGGTCTCACGACAACGAAAATAAATGGGATTTTTTTTAATTGCAAGACAATGTTTTTTCATCAAGCAAAGCAGCTTTAATCGTACGCACAATGATCTATATAAACATATACATATTAATTGCCCTACTTCAAAGGAATAAAAGGTGTTTTAAAGTCCGCAAGTGGTTTCTGCTTGAGATTTGATCAGTTCCTCTACGACTACGGATGATCAGTTCTTGACCATCTGAAGATAATTTGCCCAAAACAAATAAATTTGGATAAAAATTAAATTTGAAGAAATAAATCTTTTTAAAAAAACCGTCCAACTGTCTCTTTAAGATTAAACCATCATGAAATACTGTCTGTGGGTTAGAAAAGGGGAATGGATACAGTCCACGTCGTTTGGAGTTATCATTTTCATACATACATTTACGTCAAGTGCGAACATCTTCACCTTTTTATCACACAATCTCGATCTTTATCCGCGTGTGTGTGTTTGTGTGTAATCATATGTGTGTGTTTGCGTGTGTGTCTCTTGTGTTTCACTTTGTGCGTGACCTTGTCTGTTTTTATCAGAAAGTTGTTACATTGGTTCCATTTGAAAATATCAATAACTTGTTCCTACCACACAGACGAATCTCCCCTCTGGATGACGGAGACCCTGGGAGTTGTACAGCGTAACGTACGTCAGACCGCTGACACTGTCCACCTGGCTGAATACGCACTGGGTGGGGTCCGTATCTGGAACCACATAAAGACGTAAAGTACACACAACTGATGAAAATTATCTCGAAACAAGGATATTGCAGAAGACGGCGATAAAAAGACAATGACAAAACTCAGATTATCTCCCTTTTAAAAGCCGATACGTCCGTACGTCAAAACATACCAACAGAATCGGTGGATATATAATATTATTACTCGCGCGTGAAGCTACTCGGAGTCTAGTATTTATACAGTTAACATTAAAGCAGTGAGATACCCTTGCACGTATGACGTCAAACGTATATACCACACTTGTGACACTGCAGTGATAATGGCTGTCTAAAAGTTACTTTCAACACTCATTTGGGCACATATTCATGAATTATGTGAGCGAGTAATAAACATAATCCTGCCATTTAAAACGATGTTTATATCTTACTCATGAATAGCTTGGTATCAAATTGGTTTCGCTTAAATGGAAGGCCTAGTATTCTCTTAATGTGGTCCAAATCAATCACCCTTTATCCTTGAAGGTTACGAATAACCGTTTACCAATCATGTTTAATGCACTCACTGTGGTAAAACAAATCGTCTGTGCACGGTGAACCTATAGAAATAGAGGTTTTGGAACACCCATTGGCTTTGTCGGTGCAGGACCCGGTGGACATGATGGCTTGAAGAGACATCGGACAGTCGTTTGAGAAAACCTCATCTAGAAAATAACCAAAAGAAAATAATGATTGTGTTATAATGTATTCAAGCAAAGGCTTTGTGATAATCTTAAACAGTGTTGGTATGCTTCTGTACAAAGTTCTAGTAAATGTTTGTACTACTGTCAATTTAAGACACTCTTAAATGTTGAAGGATACTTGAATTGTGACTCTACACCTCAGATGTGCATTGTGAAAATTTAGATGTGGCAAACTTTCATTTAGCAGTTGAAATGGGTAGATATAATAATGTTAACCATAATGTGAGTTTATTTTGTAAATCTAATGGTATTGACGTTGTTGAAGATGAGTTTCATGTTCTCTTGAAGAGCAGACGTTTCTCTTAATTAAGGTTAAGATATTTACAGAAACACTTGAAGGATCTTAATCCCATTGTAAATTTCAACATTTTAAAATCTGATAATGACCTTATTATAAAGGACGTTCGTAATTTTCTATACCATGTACTTAAACATATAAGAAATGCTTCAGCTCAGCATGTGCACCAGGTTATGAATTAAGCAAATGAATGTATCATGGGCCTTTTACTAAATAAACTTGTCTGTCTGTCTATTATAATGGTGGATAGATAATATTTATCGTTAGAAACTAATTCCAATTTATATAATTTTTTGTTGTTGCTAAGTTGACATAATTTATTTTTATTAATTTGGAATAGAGTTATAAAAGAGGGAAAATTATCATAGATTTTTAAATTTGTCGTTAACATGAAGTTTAATTGCAAATTAAAAAACAAGAACATAAAATGTCTTATCCATCATTTAGTTTTCTTCTTTTTCAATAGAACATAATGTTAATGGTTAAAATTAATAAAATGTTCCCACTGATGCTTAATTACACGTCAATATTAATGTTATTAACTGGTTAGAGGTTAGTGTATGGTGTAAAATATACTCCACCTTCAGGCACCAGGGAATGATAGCCATAACCCCTGTATGTAGAGGGGTCGATATCACAGATGTTCCTGGGTGATATTGCGTCTTCAATAACGGCTGGAAAATCCAACACGTAGTTCAAAGGCCTCGATGACGCCCCTATAAAATAAACAATTCTATATAGAAAGAGATTACGTTTTGAAATGCATTACAAGCTGAATATCTAGCATGTAGGTCCAAACTTGATGTGTCAATGATAATTTACATCGATTTCGAATAGATAGGCCCCGATACCAACAATGAACAATAAAGAGTTCGTCTAAGATACTTTGTTTAATACACTTATATTATAACGATAGTTTGGTTGTGTCAATCTTGAAATGACTTAAAAGTACAGACACTGCTAATCTATTTTGTACATGTTTTCGGGTTTAGCTGTTTAGTTAGACAAGAGTCAGTGAACATGACTTTGCCGAGATATCTGTATTCATAAACTCTTACCGAATTTATTTTCGTTATAATTTGTAAATGGCCACTCTTTACTTTTATTTTTCCGGTAATCAAATAATAATCTTTTTTAATTGACACTTCATCTAGGAAAGTTTTTTAAGCAAGGATATTTGAGATTGCAGAGCAAAATCATTCTAAGGGTGCCTTATAATACAACATGTGCAATGTCGTTTACAATGAATTGGATTTTTAAAAAAAATATGGCAGGTCATCTGTCCCAGATAATTGTTTTTAAAATGAATTTGAAATTAATTAAAAAAACAATGTAAACGATAACTTTTTAATTACCTTATATCATTGAGACACTATTAATAAACAGTTTATATACTATTACTGATGCTAGCGAAGATGGCCATTGTTATGAAATCTCGGATATCTGATACGCTACATTCAGATAAAATCCCTAGTCATGGCGATACCCACGATAAACGTTTTTGCTGAAAAAGTAATTTTAACAAAACACTGGGTTGTCACCTGTAGACGTAGATGCATGGATGTAAGTCCAAATATTTCCAACCATATTCAAGTCCAAGCAGGTGTACAGGTGTCGCATGATCTCGCCCCGATTAACGCTCCTAAAACAAGAAAATTTTCACTTGAAACTTCATGATCAATTTCATCATCGTCATGATGTGTAGATATCAATCTCGCATAAGTCATTTTAGTATTCGTACATAATATTGTGCTTCATGAACACATGGCATTCATTTGGAAATGAACAAATCCCCTCTAGGGAGACAACATCAGGGAGTTAGCCAAAGTAATGCAAAATATTATGAAACGTCTATGCAAATTATTTACTATATATCGTTGATAATAATGGCGATATGTATAGCGCTTATTAGATGAACTATATACTCGAATAGCCAGCAGAAACATTGAAAGAGGTGCGTTTCAAGTTAAAGAGTGAAGACTTAGAGATCGATTAATTTGGATTGGGATTGAAGCAGCAGCAGAATTTTAAAAAATCCTATTTTCAAAATATTTTAGGTTGATATTAAGCACAATTAGAAGTTTTGATCTTGTGAACGTAGATTTCGGGTGGGTCTTTATTTATTGATGAGGTCACCCAGACAATATGGGGCCATCTGGTAAAGGCACTTGTAAGTTATTATCAATATTGTAAAATCGATCCTAGCGAATGCAGATATGCAGATACACTTACAGTTAGATGTGAGAGAGATCATTAGTTAGTCCAAAGAGATGCCTTTGCACTAGTCGAGGCTTGAAAGGATTTAACATATTGTGCATTGGTAGTTAATATAATGATCCATTAACAGCTTAGGGCCAAGAAGAACACAACGATCCTTTAGTTTTTTTCAATGGGAACAGATGATGAACCAATTTTAACATATCTATATGATTATATATTGATATTTCTATTTGGGACACAAAGGATGGGGAAGTTGAAACAATAACATGCATAGGGTTTGCAATCTGCTTTAATATGCTTTCATATTCGTTGATAGAGTTTCATATAATTAGTCATCATGTAAATTGGACATGTAATTTGACACATCTAAAAGACAAGTAATTGTCAGATAAAGCATATAGCAATGAACATATTCGAGTCGAGAGATTGGTTTTGAATTAATTATATATATTGTCACAACCATTAAAAGTTTAGCAATTTTTCTAACCTTTTACATAAACATCTTCCTGATATCTCTCTTAAGTTGTTATAAATCTGACTTGGGTTTGTGTTTCATATAATTCATATAATTGGCGTTCGCTAAATCATGAAACTTGTTCGCCATTGATGATTTTCTGTCATAATCATCTTCACAAAGTGGGGACCGAAACTAAAAGATTTCCAACTCCAAATGGATAGAGAGTGAGCAAATTATTTTCAACGTCATTGTTTTGAAAGTATTCAAGAAGTATGACTTTACTCAACTTACTTAAGTGCGAATCTTGTTGGTCCATATTCTTCAAAACATTCGTAATGACCAAGGAAATCGTTATTCAAAACACGAGCATCCGTTAGGTTGAAGTCAGTGACATGTGAGGAATTGAAGGTAACCAAAGTGTTCGTGCGAGACAGGTACCATCTTCCTTCTAGTTCGGGAGGAAACGTGCAAACTCCGTCTGTAGAAAATTTTTTTTAACAGAAAACGAAACCATCTCTTAAAACACTTTAAAAAATCAGTTCTAGTCACTATCCTTTCATTGTATTATATCCTTATTTCTTCAATCTCTGTAAGTACGAGTCCTCACTGTTGTTCTTGTTTCTCTTCTATGGTATAAATGTACCACGTTTCATTATCCTTTCATCCTACCTTGATGAAGGAGTAGGCATATAATCCGAAACGTCATGAACTCCTAATGAAGAATCTTCTTTTTCTTCACTTCTAAAAATCCTTCAAAGACTTAAAATTTCAGTTTATAATAACTAAAATCTATTATAAACGGTTGATAATTTATACTTGTCCGCTAAGAAAAACTACAATATATGAAAGTGTAAACAAACCTGATCCATAAATTCCAAAAGCGAAAACGCAGATGACGATAGACCATCGTGTCTGGAACATTATGTTTGGACCATAAAACTGTTTCAATTAAAAACACAGTAACCTAAGCAAAACTCATTCTAGACACGACCTTCGCACCATAGTCGACGCTGCTACCTATTGGTACACATTGCATATAATAGGGTAAGTCGCAAACAACCAGCATTACAAGAGGTCTGTGGTTGTTAGTTCGAGAGTAGAAAAGACTGTTTATACGGGTGGATTTACAGTGAAAGGACTAAGAGATACCCTTTTGTCAACAGGGCTACTCTTTGCTCTCCGTTGTATTGCTGAATGTATTATGGCAATACGCTTTATTCATTTCATCGGTGATCATTGATACGCTTGATTGATTTTATATGAACCTTGGTGACTCGAGAATACCCAGGTTATAGTCGGTGCCAAATGATAAAAACATTAAGATATGACTTACGATTTAAAGATCAATAGCGCGGTCAAATGATTCAAATGTGAAATTATTACTTCTTGTGAGTTATAAACGAGTTCTGTTTAATGCCCAAATGACACAAAAGTAATTTTGGAAACTTATTAACAGCAGTCATAATGTTACGTTATACAATTATAGCCTGATGATGTGAGTAAAACTTGTTTTCCTTGGATCTATAAAAAAGATACTGGTCGAATTCACAAGTCCATAATTATTCTATTACACTTCCAATTAAAGTCACAGTCATGAACAGTAATTTGGATCAATTGTTCAACACGACGGGCAAATACCGTCATGTAAAAACGGTTCGACGTCATCATGTCCAAGTTTGTAACTCATGCTTATATGACTTTTGGTCGGATACTGGATGAGATGAAAATACTTTTTAGTCGACTGCACGATGACTGCGTCTAGATCAATGGGAATGCCTGAAAAATAATAAAAACATAATGAATTGATTTGAAGTGTGGAAAACCGGTAAAACTTTGATGTAGTTTAAGACCTATGAGTCACATTATTGGACAATACCACCTTTACATTTCAGAAATATTAAGACAGTAAGGATCACTAAAGAAATGATATAACTGTTATTTTGATAGACTTTTCACTCTTAAATTCTTTTCATTGAAAATCAAAGATGCTCAACGAGTATCAACACATCACAAAAACACTTCTTAACGAAAATTAGAAATCTTTGCTGACGTCATCTCATGACTGTATAAGTATTGTTATGTAGTGAGATTAAAAGTAAGTTAGAATATGGGTTTTTAGGAAATATTCACTATGTTTAGATTAGGATAGAATAGTGAGATATTATTTGAAAGTAGCAACTGTAGACAAAAGACTTAATAGGGCAGGTGATCAAATGGTGCGTGTTCTTTAGTTCTCAATTATGAGAAACGCGGATGAGAAATGAGTTTAGGCCAAGTATTCTGACATATGTGACATTTGGTCAATTGGAATTTCAGACCAAGCCTAACATGTAATCATTTCTTATGTCAAATACAGCTTGGTAAGAAAAATAAATGAGAGATCAAGAGAAAGATGAATGAAAAGAAAAGATAGTTACAGTAAAGTCTTTTGAATGAAGAATTAATCCTGTATGTAGAATATTTATATTTTCATTTCCATTTATTTGATTGTAATCATATGAAGAAAGAACCAAAAGAATTATTCGCCTCTTACGAGAGGCTCATTGCCGTAATGTTTCTGTGCCGTCAATCAACCGCGGTGCCAGACTAGAAGCTATGCGTTGGTTTCTAGTCACCTATGCACACCACACGGGGTTGATTAATGTTAATTTTTCGCTTTTCGCGCATACTGTATCTCACATGTGTATCCCGTGTTTCTCGCTATAAATGCTGAACTGTTGTATGCGGACAACTGAACGATACACGACACACAACCAGACGCAATAGTCCTGATACGCTTTAAAACATAACATGAATTGATCCCATTCGACAATACCAGAAAGTAAGACACCGACTGACACTGTAAATCACAATAATAATCACTTGAGTATATATCGTTCACGAACATGTAGACAACATCAGTATGATTCCAATTGATTCGGATAGGATTCTCTATAACGCATAGATTAAACAGCCGCAACTTCGTCCCTGTATGTAATTTCTTTATAATCCAACGGAACATGCATTTCATTTGGGACATCCATTATTAGTCCCGATGCTATTCTTTTCATATCGTTACACTCATAATATTAGATAAATGTAGGTTGATGACGCAATCCCGTCATTATGCAATTTTAGCTCGCCGCGAATTCCTTTCCCGCGCACACATCGCAAACGAATTAACTCATATTTCCTCGCGTCTCTGTGAAGATACCACTGTCGGATACACGTACATACTCCATGATCTCCGCCACCGACTGACGTTTCCTAAAAACACATATTCTAACTTACTTTTAATCTCACTACATAACAGTATGCGTGCTAAACCTGAAACTCACCTGTCCGTCTCTTTGTCTCTCTGTCTGTACCTGTGCCTCTGCCTGAATCTGTGACTCTGTCTGTATCTGTGCCTCTGTCTGTACTTGTGCCTCTGCCTGAATCTGTGCCTCTGTCTGTATCTGTGCCTCTGTCTGTACCTATGCCTCTGTCTGTATTTGTGCCTCTGTCTGTATCTGTGTCTCTGCCTGAATCTGTGCCTCTGTCTGTACCTGTGCCTCTGCCTGAATCTGTGACTCTGTCTGTATCTGTGCCTCTGTCTGTACTTGTGCCTCTGCCTGAATCTGTGCCTCTGTCTGTATCTGTGCCTCTGTCTGTACCTATGCCTCTGTCTGTATTTGTGCCTCTGTCTGAATCTGTGACTCTGTCTGTATCTGTGCCTCTGCCTGAATCTGTGCCTCTGTCTGTATCTGTGCCTCTGTCTGTACCTATGCCTCTGTCTGTATTTGTGCCTCTGTCTTTATCTGTGTCTCTGCCTGTACTTGTGCCTCTGCCTGAATCTGTGCCTCTGCCTGAATCTGTGACTCTGTCTGTATCTGTGCCTCTGTCTGTACCTATGCCTCTGCCTGAATCTGTGCCTCTGTCTGTATCTGTGCCTCTGTCTGTACCTATGCCTCTGTCTGTATTTGTGCCTCTGTCTGTATCTGTGTCTCTGTCTGTACTTGTGCCTCTGCCTGAATCTGTGCCTCTGCCTGAATCTGTGACTCTGTCTGTATCTGTGCCTCTGTCTGTACTTGTGCCTCTGCCTGAATCTGTGCCTCTGTCTGTATCTGTGCCTCTGTCTGTACTTGTGCCTCTGTCTGTATCTGTGCCTCTGTCTGAATCTGTGACTCTGTCTGTATCTGTGCCTCTGCCTGAATCTGTGACTCTGTCTGTATCTGTGCCTCTGTCTGTACCTATGCCTCTGTCTGTATTTGTGCCTCTGTCTGTATCTGTGTCTCTGCCTGAATCTGTGCCTCTGTCTGTACTTGTGCCTCTGCCTGAATCTGTGCCTCTGTCTGTATCTGTGCCTCTGTCTGTATCTGTGCCTCTGCCTGAATCTGTGCCTCTGTCTGAATCTGTGACTCTGTCTGTATCTGTGCCTCTGTCTGTACCTATGCCTCTGTCTGTATTTGTGCCTCTGTCTGTATCTGTGTCTCTGCCTGAATCTGTGCCTCTGCCTGAATCTGTGACTCTGTCTGTATCTGTGCCTCTGTCTGTACCTATGCCTCTGTCTGTATCTGTGTCTCTGCCTGAATCTGTGCCTCTGCCTGAATCTGTGCCTCTGTCTGTACCTGTGCCTCTGCCTGAATCTGTGCCTCTGTCTGTACCTGTGCCTCTGTCTGTATCTGTGCCTCTGTCTGTATCTGTGCCTCTGTCTGTCTGTGCCTCTGTCTGTATCTGTGCCTCTGTCTGTCTGTGCCTCTGTCTGTATCTGTGCCTCTGTCTGTATCTGTGCCTCTGTCTGTCTGTGCCTCTGTCTGTATCTGTGCCTCTGTCTGTATCTGTGCCTCTGTCTGTACCTGTGCCTCTGCCTGAATCTGTGCCTCTGTCTGTATCGTTGTCGCTGTCTGTATCTGTGCCTCTGTCTGTATCTGTCTGTCCGTCTCTGTCTGTCTCTGTCTCTTATCTACCATACTTGTTATTTGGAAAAGATATACGTTTGCAGGTAATTAAGTTAATCATTAAGGATCTAAAGTATTTAATGCAATATTACAATAAATCGGCATGAACTACGATATCGGCATCATTCCAATTTTCCAAACAATCATTTCTACCAAAATCGGAAGCCGTATTCTTTAATGCAGAAGCTAATGCCTATTCAGTGTAAAGAAATCGACGAACTTACAGATATTTCTTCATGAACAAATATTCCCTGGTTTTATGTCCTAAGTTATTATCATATATACTCAGACGCTGCACACATTCCTGTTTAAGTCGTTTTCAACAACGAATGTTCCCACTTTGTGTACAACCGACTCTCCGAATCGTTTTTACATCCATATTGTGACTTCGGCCGACTTTACTTTTTCATGATTTGTCGCAGGTTATCTGTATGAAAGATTAATATTTGATGGCTTATATAGAGAGCTGAAATGAGTTCTTATGTTCCCATGTGCCCTAAAAATGCTAATTTTAATGCTAAATTGAGTGCTTTAGTGCCTTTAATCAATAATAGCTTTAACCAATAAAACCGACGTCATCAACGCTTATATGCGAGTTGTTCGGCAAGGTTTAGAAAAGATTACATATAGTGCGTACATAATCTGTTTGTTTCTCAGGTCCGTCAGTTGATACCAGGTTAAAGATACCAATTTATTTAACTGTATCTTGTAGACTTGAAGCAAATATGCAAAGGGAATAAGCTTAAGCTCACTATCAATGCAACATGATCCCAGCCCATGGTATCATTGCTAAGGTAACTTTTGAATGTCGTGTAGTGAATAGAATATTACCGCCTAATGCTTATGAGCCCTCCCACAAAATGCCTCTCAGAAAGTGATGTGATTTATAGGGATTTTATAAGTGCTTCGGTATGAAAGTTATGAAAATACGTGTAGGAAAATGTGATACAAACGTACGTGAGATTAGTCCATTGTGATTGGTACACTAAGGTGAACTCTTCTCAGTTAAGTTGATATTTCAGTTAGCAATGCTTGTACTTGCTTTGTTGAAGCATTAATCCACAGGTCGTTTAAGGAAAATTTCAATGTATAATGTCAGATTTTGACATATCAGGGTACAATTTAAGAAAACTGGAAATACTTTTCAGATTGAAAATAAAAATGTTTAAATAGCCCCTGAAATAACATTAAAAGTTTTATGCCCAACCCTGAAAATTCACATAGAAAAGTCAGATTCAAATTATAAAAGAAATTATTCTATTATGATGGTTTTGATACCAAATATAATAATGTTACCATCATACAAAACATCAAGCTTGTATATTTGTATATAATAGTTATTACTGAATGTAGAACAAGTTTGATATCCTTAACAACCCACGGGTTAAAGATAGTTTCAGTATAGTTTGAGAATAAAGCATGTGGATATTAAAGGGAACAAGGGCCAACTATGACAGGAAACGTAGAGAAACCATATGTACAAAGTGGTTCAATATCTTAATAACATATATCTTAAAACATGCAATAAAATGTTCACCAACTACTATATACAGAGACATACATGTGCAATTAAATCGTCACAAAGCATTATGGTTATAGAGCTGAAATAAATTACGTATGCTATAAAGAAATTATTAAAAGAAATATTTGATATTACGGTTCCATAACTTTGATAACAATAAACTTTATTATCATTATCAAATAACTTTACAAATTATCATGAAAACATGTAACAAAGGATTGCTCCCAAAATGTTTTCTCTGAGATATCGTCTTACAGATCCTGTAAATATAAATCATGCCCTGATTTTGACAGATAACCGACATCATGATGCATATTTCAGGCGTCCATTATCCTTATCTTTATGACGTTATTACTTTGATGACATAGTAAAATGATCGTCTAAATGCTATGTGATAACATCTGATAGTATATTGCATCAGATACGTGATTTTGTCACTGAAAATCTCTCATCTGGTTTCCACCTACATAAATGAATCGCTGTTAAATGTAAAAGTCCCTAGTTTGGCGAAGTCCTCGTTTTCTTTTTTTCTTTTATTATATGAACAATATTCTATTGATAAGACCCAAATCGAGTTAAAAATGTCTTATCATTTTTCTAACATTATTATGTGATATGAAACTATAAACGCATCATTTACATGTATCACAACAATTGTATGCCAGTTTGTATGTTTCAATAATATACACTCAATTGAATACGCATTACAATGATTTATTACATTACCAGTTGTCGATATGATAATCCAATGTAATATATGGTTGAACAATCTGATAAAGCTCCGATCTGACATAAGGTTGAAACCAAATTCAACCACTATATAGAGGTAACAACAACACATCTTTTTTATTTGCGATACAAACTAAACATTGCCGCAATCTGACTGGAAGGAGTATTTGGGATATTGCACTCTCTCAATTGTCACGTCTTCATTACGCTTTGAAAGAAGCATTCAGGCAGTATATAAGCCCTCTCCATGATTTGTATAACGACAAGAGCCTAATCCCCACATATATAGAGTAAGTCAGTCACATTTCCAAATGATATACATTAGAGGGGCGAGGTTTAACACTCTGAGTTAGTTGCTTCATTCTGAAGCCATAAAGCCAGTTGCGGACAATGTTACGTTTTGTTGAAGTTGCGGATAAGTTTATCATTGATGAAGTTTTACAAGTTTACGTGATGAGATAAAACACCAGGGATGCTACTTTGCAGAAGCGGAACAAATTGGCATTCAAAATGTCATTTGTCATACTTCATTATTTTATATATTTGCTCAGGTAAGACCACACATTTTTTAAATTTCAAGTCATATAAAAGTTCATATAATAACATAAAAAAGTCTATATAGTATCTATTTATAAGCTATATTATCATTCATGTATGTAGGAGTCGTATGATTATGTATGTAATCAGATAATAAGTTTTCTCTATTTTTTAAGTTTCATTAAAATGAGAGTGTTATTTCTTACTCAAATGTACATGTGGCATTTGACCCCCAAAACATGGCCATTGTCAGCGAAACATGAATATACACTATTCTGTTTTCAATATTCCAGTTTGATAATATAAAGTCATGAAGTTTTAGATATAAAATCCGTTCCCCAAGTATGTACCGGAATATGTATTTGTTCCCTCTCTTCCGACTGCCACAGAAACATCCTCAATTTTATTATATACTAATATAAGTGAAAAAAATGCATCAATTATAGATATATAGCAAAGAACTCTTTCCCGCTCAATTTAAATGTGTAATGACTTAATGATTTAAATGAATAATATTGTCTTTGTATTGTTTATTCATGGTGTACCTCCATTTATCAGGTAATCTATGATTTAGGGAATAATTTCGCTTTTCTCGTCTCATAATCAGGCAAATAGTTTTATTTTTCTTGTCCCTTCATCTGGTAAATAATTTCCCTTTTCTTTTTTGATTTAATAGGTATACCTTTCCCATTTTATTGTAACCTCATCTTTATTATTTTACTTTTCTTGTCCCCTCATAATGTATATAATATTTTATTTCATTATTCTTATTCCCTCAAGGGGTAAACAAATTAACTTTTGTTGTCTCTCATCAGTAAATCATTTCACTTTTCTTGTCCCCTCATTGAGTCAATCCTTTAATCTTTGTTGTCCCTCACACAGATGAATAATTTAAATTTTCGTGTTTCCTTCACGGATAAATTGTACTCATGCACAGAGACGCGTGGACAGTGCGAGTTCCCAGCCGAGTTCCAGGGGAGCCACGTGTTGTCCAAGACCTACTCCCGGGTGACTGTCCACCCCTCCAACATTACAGGTGTCAAACTTCTCGACTCCCCAATCCTCGAGACCGCTGTGGGATCAGACTATGAGTGTGTCGCCAACTCCGGCAACCTTTATGTTGTGAGGCAAGCGGTATTACTTTATTTGATTGAGTTTGAGTTTGTCATATATGATATCATACTTACAATAATTACTCATCTAAAAACGTTTTATGAGAGTGAAGGGGGAGCAAACTCGGTGAACATCTATGCTGTGAGGTTATTATTTTTGTTTTTATTGTATCGTAATTACAAAACAATCATTTCAACATTTTCTAATGATACATGTAATATCACTTGAATAGTTTTACTTTGAACCTGGAGCATTCTCCGGACAAAAACTTTGTTTTGAGGTCATAAGTATTACTCTTGCTTTCTCAGTTATGGTTTATTTTTAATCATTTTTCCAAAGTGGTTATCACAGTAAATGTCGCTTCATGGCATTTGATTGGTATGGCTGATAACTGCTTGATAAGCATTTGGATTGGTAAAGGATTAATCTCACCTCGATCCATTCATCTAAAATATATTAACACATAACTCACGTGTTAATCAAAGTAAATATATTCTCGACAGGACCGAACAACTGGTACTTTGATCAAGTCGTGTCTATACGTGTGATATCAGAAGACACATGCATGAGGTCTCTTTGTCATTGCAACATCATCATTTTATCATTTAAAAATCATAAATTGATTGAAATATTGACAAATGTTTTACCATCCATACAAAGGTTTACAGAGAACCCTTTGTTTCTGAGGCAGCTACATGTAAATGTCTTATTACCAGTTGTCCAATTGACTCAACAATATTGACATTAGGTTAATGTCACTCACAATATGTAATCCAATGTGGTATTGGTCATCAGCAATTACCTCAAAAATATATTTGATCGTTACTAGACATCTTAAGGACACATAAATCTGCATACCGAAAGTTCCTTCTCATATACCTTCATATCTTGGTTGAATATCATGTCATTTTGGATGTGTTTGAGTCATCGTAGCATTGCGAAAAAGAAACGGATAATGATTAATTCTTAGTACAGAAGGAAAGATCCATTGTACGTTCGGCGCAGTTTATATTATACCCCACAGTTAACCGTACCAATTTCGGCTAGTCATTGAATAGACCAGGGGTCAAAATTTCGAACACCTTAAGTTATATTTTTTCTACAAAGTCCTTTATAGGTGACCATGCAACAGCTTTAAACACAAGTAATGTTCCTTTGCACTAAGTCAATGTGATTGTGATGATTTTTTTCTCAGAGAGTCGATATTGAATATTTTAATCGAAATTAAAGGAAATCGACATTTCGTAACTATAAGCCCTTAAGTCTAATTTCTCATGCCAAAATGCAAATTTTTGCACGAAAGACAAGGTGAACATTAAATAAGTTTTCGAATGGCTATAGCCACAAAGACAACTGATGATCCTTTGTCAGTTTTGCTGAAGTTATTTTTTTGACGTCCTAATAAAACCCAAATCACATGATACTTGCACTAAGATACAGTGATAAGTGAACAAATTTTCGATATTGACGATCAAATTACTATTTTTGTTAAATATCAGAAACAAGGATAAAGGACAGGAGGAGAGGTTTATATATGGGTTAGCTCCTATAAATCCATAAATTAAGAAAAATAGGAACGCAGATATTTCCCTACATGCGACGCTTTCATTACTCGAGTTTGAGGTTTTCATTTATATTGAAATAGAAATCTGCAACCATTTGTTGAATGTTAACAACACATATTCTCACGTGTATGTGCGTGCACGTGTAGATCTGTAGGGGGCCGACGGGAGGCGGGGGAGAGTGAAGACAGACACGTGTATTTCTGCATGGACCTGACTGTGCTATCATCCACCAAGTCTACGTATGTCCAGGCCACTCAGACAGGTAAACCTAGGTTACTTTGTGTTCATAATATTGTTAAATTGCAAAAAAACAGTATTCAAATTCAGTCAATCACAATCCGTCCAAATTGACAGTCAAATGTTAAAGGTGTTTTTCCATACCTTTCTTTCCATAGAAGACAATTAAAAGTAAAACAGATACACGTGCCCTTTGGCGGAACCATTTTTTTATCAAAGTGTTCTATAAAAGTGAAAAAAACCCCACCGATTTTCGATAAAAACAATTAGTTTTTTTAAGAGGTGTTGATTTATTTATGACAGGTCCAGGTTCAAAGCCAGTCCGCTGTAAGTATTTGACCCCAGCAGCTGTCGGCAGTGACCCTGTGACATCAGTGTGTGACCTCCCTGCCTCCTCCTACAGCCCAGGCTTGTTCAGCCTCTTTCTGAAAATAGGTCAGCGGTAGTCTTTGATTTTCTGGATAGCAGCTTATTTTTATTGTTAAAGATTTGCTATATTTGCCTTCCCCGGCAACAATTATTGAGCAATTTTATATTCCGAGACGTTGTGTATATGTATGCTTTTTGTAGGTCTAGAAAGAGTTTATCTTCGTTTATATATGACTATTTATAGTGATATACATGTATATGTAACTTAATGACAAACTTAGTCTAACAATTAGACTCTGAAATGAAAAATGCATCAGTTAATTGAAATTAAAAAAAAAATATTAAATGAAATGAAGGGAGACTGAAATTTATTCATTTTCAGAAACTTGTTTAGGATTCTACCTTATTTCAGGGTCTGGTCTACAGACAAAGACACACTTTACTCCTTTACCATCCTGCTTCATCAGCGAAATTGAATCCACTGATCGAGCTCCTTCCAAATACCCTGATATCATTTAAGCCAAAAGCCTCGTATCGCTAGCTCTCTAACAAGTCAATGAGCCGACTCGCATCCAGCATCAGCGGCATAACCCGGATGGAAAATTCAAAAGAGTAGCTTCAAGCTCCTTGGATAACGACATTTCATTGGCTTAAACAATTACAGGTGAGCACAGCCACGAACACCAAGCCGCGCCAGCCGTACGAAGGATTTGGCTCCAAAGAGATCAGGGTATATGGAAGGAGCTCCATCAGCGGATTCAATTACGCTGATGCAGCAGGATGCTCCTTTACTTAACAACAACATGTTTAAACACAATTCAACAACCCAAAGTGGTAAGTTATTTCGAGGTAAGCGTTAAAAGTGAAACTCGAATCTTGTTTGAAAATAATTTATTTGGATTTATTCCAGGTGAAGAGGCATCATGGTCCCAAAACTGTCCTTCTTCCATACTCGGAGAGTTCACCAATCAGAATCCAACATGCCCAGTGACGTCAGACGCTTGCGCAGACCAGAGGAGCCTCTCTCTTACCAATGTCTCTTCCTGCCCTGCACTTCCATTCTTCACCAGTAGGATGCATTTATTCTAAAGAATTCCAATAGAGAAATGCCAATGTTCCACATATGACTATTACACTGTTCTGTCCTTGAACACCATTGTCTTATATCATCCTTGATTATTGATGATGAAATAGACATATCGACACATACAGTAGAACACGGATATAAGGAACTCGGATATAGCGAACACTCGGATATAGTGAACCATTTTTTAAGTCCCGTCATAAGCTTTATATAATATCATTAAAATTATACGTGTATAGCGAACCCGGATATAGCGAATTATCTGATATAGGGAACTAATTTTCATGCCCCGAGGGTCAATTAACATCACTTATAGCGAACTCAATCAGTGTCAGCTTTACTCAATTAGCGGTAAGATCAACATTGTCCGTGGTGAATCAAAGCTCCTCATTATTGTTAGAGCAAACTCACTCCGTGTCAGCTTAGTCAATCAGCGGTATCTTCAACGTTGTTAGAAAATTAACTGTTAAGTAAACAGATGTTGTGTTTAAATACCCGACATGGTCACAGAATGTCAGTTCACTTGCGTTTCTTGTCACAAGATGGCGGGTAAACGTAAAGCTATCACTTTTGATACTAAACTTCGTATCATAGAGGCCGTTGATTTGGGTGTAAAATCTAAGAAAAACATCGCTTTGGACTTTGATATTCCAAAATCTACTTTGAGTGGCATCATTAAGAATCGCGAAGCTATTCTGGCTCAATCTGTGTCGTCTGATTTTGGCCCCGCCCGCAAAAAGTTAAGAGCTGCCAATCACCAAGATGTAGAAGATGCTCTCTACAAATGGTTTCAAGGGGCAAGAAGTGAGAACATTCCGTTAAATGGCCCAATGTTGCAGACAAAGGCAAACGAATTAGCATCGAAATTAGGTCATTCAGATTTTGATTGCCAGAGTGCATGGATTGACAGATTCAAGCAGAGGCGTGGCATTGTATGCAAATCAGCTCATGGTGAAAGCGCTTCTGTTGACACTGACCTTGTTGATGATTGGCTCAATAATCGTTTGTCTGGCTATCTTGAAGATTATAAACCGGAGAACATATTCAATGCAGACGAAACTGGACTTTTCTACAAAATGAAACCTAACAGAACACTTCACTACACGTACTAGTGCTATGGATATGTAATTGTAAAAACTTTATCGTGCTCCTTGATCCTCCAGAATAAAGATATGAAGTGCAGTATAATTTATCTTTGTTATTTTTGTGTTTAGACATGTACGTTTTCATTTTGATAATCCAAGATGGCTGCCAAACGTGAGTAGCGAACACCGGATATAGCGAACTAGATTCGCTGGTCCCTTGGAGTTCGTTATATCCGAGTTCTACTGTATTTGCCATTTCAGTTATTATCTTCACTAAACGGAAGTAGATATATCTACATGTTATAACGTTACATTTAACACGCTCTGTTCAAAGGATTGCAATACTTCGTTTTACAACCTGATAAACCTTCAAGAGAAAAAAAAACGATGCAAAGACCTTAACCGAAACGTTGCAATTCTGTGATCAAATCAAAACGTTTGGTGGCAATGAAATCATAAACTTTGTTTTCCTTAATAACTTTAGAATACAACTCGAAAAGTTCATATTCCTTCAATTCTATGTATTAAAAACATCACTTGAAACAAAATTTGATTAATTTTCTTACCTCTTCATTTCCTCCGTCACCTTTTCCTCTTCCAGGTACAGGGCAGGTGACGTGTGTGAACGAGTACAGCAGCGGCAGTGTCAGCTTCATCCACCTGTACAACACGGACACCACAGTGGACAACACCAACACCTTCCTCTTCACCTGTCTGGTCAGTAGAAACATCTACATCGCCATCGGGTTGACCGACAGTGTCAGAGTATAATGTTTCCAAATCAATTTGCCCGATCAATCTGATCATTTAGTGTGGTCTGAAAACTGATGACGTGTCCCTTTCTGAGTCACTGCGCTGCAGCACTAAGGGTAGTGTTTAGCGTTAATTTTCACTTGAAAGCATTTAATAATTGAACATTTACGGTGTAAAGAAGTTCTCAACAATTGGGATTAAAATTAGCATAAACTCTACAAGAGCGCGATAGTGTTTACTTGTGTTGATAGCTGTGCTATCAAAAGAGATTTGAATATTCTAATGACAATCTATTTCTACAAAGTACCTTATACCTTGTGCAATGTGGATACGCAGCCATATGATAATGCAAATGATCTTCAGTGTATGGTGTGATTTGTGTCATTGACGCCAGTTGGCGAGAATATGCATCTTTTGAAATTGTATGACATAAGCCCAATTTTCGTAGATGCAACGTTTAGTGCATTTATAAACTCACAGTAAGTATCTGATATGTACGTTTTAAAAAATCGATTTAGAACCACTGTATCAATAAGCATATGTCATAAGTAACCATTATTTTTTTTTTTAACCTGATAATCATTGTCATTCCGACCAGGCGCTGGAGACAGTGGGTGGCAGCGTTGTGATATCTCAGAACCCAGGAGACTGTGTAGCCAATCAGAAACCAGAGATTGTTACGACTAATGGTATACTCACCTTCAACTTCACCCAGCCGGATACCACAAGTGAGAGGGTTTTTCTGGTGTTTTTTTTATCGAAATGTGGCAATCTTTAGTTTTAACATACAATGTTTTTCCTCCGTTTTTCATTAATTCGCGATTTTAAATGTTTCATGTCAATGTTAAGAGTATTTGAATTTACAGTGTAAGTTAGGATTTTCCCCCATCTTTATTTGGTTGTTTCTTGTCATATGTTATTAAAAAAATTGAGTCGCACAGCTGATTAAAGTAAAGTGCTTCCTCTTTTTCATGATGATTTTTCTGTGATGTAATGTTCACATGCATAGGGATTTACATATGTCATTCTCAATGATGTACATATATTTTGAATACAACTTAATTTTTGTTTTACTTTCGGTTTTCAGAATTATGCCGTAAGTATGTGATTCTACTACCTAAAACTGCTCGTGCATACATTTTGACCCCCTAGACGGTGTTTACACGAAGAAATGTATTCGTTTGAAAATGTCACATTCAAACTAAATTAGTATGGAATTAACATTAAAAGCTATTTGAATTTTCTTTTTTAATTATGTTTCATAATTATGATTTTAAAATTTGTTTGCATTAAAAAAGTTTATTCCAAGACAAAAATCATATCAAAATGGTACATTCATAACTATTCAATTCTAGTGCACGCCCAAGTCACGATAAACGGTTGTTATGAATTGACCAATACCATTTACCAAGATAGATATATTGACAGGTACATGTACACACTAACTTTAAATACGCAGTGTGAATAACCTGCGGGGACAACACAAGCATGTTAATCTGCCCCATATCTCCCTGACAATATGCAACAGTTTACATTGAAAATATGAGTATACAACCCCTTCTCCTCTCATTACGTTACATATCTCCTATTGCCGCCTGTATAGCGAGAGCCACGGAGACGCTATAATGCTGAACATACACTGAGCTCTAGAGGGTTTGAAGGAAAGCTTTGTGTATATCATAAAATCCTAGCAACCGCGGCCGACTTAATGTCTTCATTGAAAAAGCTTTCACTATCTTTACATGACGTTCTTTAATGTAGAACTCGTACACAAGATATTTCTAAAGAAGCTGCGACCTCTCTCACAAAGAAACATACTTTAATTAAACATTAGAATATGAACTGTATTGATAGTAAAAATTTCATAGGTTTTGGTCACAATAGGATAAGTAAGGGGCTGAGTGATTCGATACCACTGACAGACAGGTTCCAAGTGTGTTTGTATGCTGGAATTTTAAACACATGGAATAATTTTAGAATGATATGAATTATATCGTCATGTGAAGAAAGGTGTCACGGATATAACATGAAGGTAACAGCAAGTTTGGTGTATAATTTCATCAAGCTTAGTTCTTACTGATTTTCTGTCCTTTAACCAACCTCATGTCATTATTACATCCTCATCTTTTGTCTTCCATTGTGTAATAAGTCATTAGACGGGCAAACGTAAGTTGCTAATATTATTAAGATTCAATAGATATGCCCATCTATTACCTTTTATAATAGATGGTTATTTATCTTTAAAGTAATTTCATGTTATATAACTGTTAATTGTTATATTGTTTTCGCCAACATATGAATGTATGTGTTAAGTAATACCATTTTAAGGTAACAAAATACATTTAAGAGCATTTGTATATAAGATATTGCTAAATTGAATTGTATTGTAAGACATAAAATGAAGATGTAAAGGTGATATGAGAATGAACATTTTCAAAAAGTAAGATTAAAAGAGTTCGATTAATCAATTACAAAGAAGAATTTCAATACCAACAGCTTTTGACATAACCTTTTCCCAATAACCATTAATGCATCTCTATATTTTTTCTACGAAAACACAATATTGATCATTATAATCGATTTTTTCAGCGATCACCACCACACCAGCGACTAGCTTTGCTACTACAACCACTACATCTGGCCTAAGCACTGCAGCGAGTGTAGGTCTTGCGTTAGGCCTTCTCGTTCTTCTAGCTGTAGTTGTTGTTGCTCTTCTCTGTGTCTGTCTGAGAAGAAGACAGAAGAGGAAAATGGAAGCAGAGTCTAGAAGGATAGAAGAAAGAAGAGAACGAAGACGAATACGGAGGGAGAGAAGACTCAAACGAATGCAAGGTTTGTTGATAAGCAATCAATCTATTCTCATCTTTTTTATTTTTACCTATTTTTCGTGTTCCATCAGTTGACAACCTTTACTTGAATAGACAAATAGATAACAAATGCTTTTAAAAACACTTGATAAATCAACGGAAAGGTTTTGATATAATACACTTTAATTATCAAAACGAATGTTATAAGAAATCGCCATTATGTGATTCGAAAGGAAATACGTTTTATGGCTAGTTATGCTAATTTCATCATAAAACAACTTCATCTTGCTCTTGTGAAGAAAATGAACGAAAAATAAAAGTATCTCTAACAGTTTAACAAAACTATTTTGTTGAACTTCATGTCACCTGACGCTTTTGTGACATAACATTTGGTGAAGCCTCCTAATGTCGCAGTTTATATCAATAGCATATCAACTATCGGCCGTAGAAAATATACGAGAATATATCGTGTTTCAAAATTATGACCAAATATGCTCTGTACGACGTAATTCACACATAACATGCCTATAAAGTCGATCCATTGTATTTCAGTTATGTAGAATAGGTCTACATTGCCTATAAAACACACTCCATTAGCCACAACGCCTTTGTTTTCGAAACGTGGCTACTGACTACCTTTTTAGTCTATTATTGCTCAGTCTGGATCTTTGTCTTAGAGCGAGTTTCATTGGTCATAACTAACTAGAATAACTTGACATATGTAGGAGGAATAGTGGTTCAGAAAGGTTAACGTAAGTTTCCCGGGTTTTGTTTAAATCACAACAGCAAAATGGGCTAAAGTTACACCAGAACACGAATTTTAAATTAATACCATTTTAAGTTCAGTATTCATTAAATGTTAAAAATAGATGTTCATTTGTAAAAATCATCAAAACCTAAACATTAAACTTAAACGTAAAACATTTCATCTTCTGTTCTTATGTAATTTGTCGTTTTATTACTTTATTACTTATCATCATATCTATTTGAGAATTGTTTTAGAAATGTCCGCATGGAATCTTACAATCAGGTAACTCGTTACACAGATAACGGTGTAATTATCTCCACCGAATCGTTGCATGCAATAAGGAAGTTGTAAATATATATAGAATCTATATATATTGCATTTTCTATTCTATTGGTCAAATGATAATTTCCTTTACCATGATCTTATAGAGGGTCTGCCACCTGAAGATGATGGTAATGACTCGAGCGATTCCGGCTACAGCGGCAGATCGACATCAACCCTAGTGAAGGAGGAAGAAGAGGAAGAGGAAGAGGAGGGTATGCCTGGGAGGGGCGAGGGGGAAGGAGAAGACAGAAGAGAAGAAGAAGAGATGAGGACGCCCAGAATGAGGAGGGTCTATGACCTTGACGGGAACCTTCTCTATGAAGTAGGCTTACTTTCACATATTACAAATATACGCTAAAATACGTATGTACCAAAAAGGTTGATATTTTGGAGGTTCATTCTATGTAAGTCTTTACATGTGGTAGAAACAGAATGTGATCTTAACAGACAATATTCGTTAATGTCACTTGGAAACTTAGCATTTCTGGACGGGAACCTACTTCATGAAGTAAGTTTACTTTCTTATATCACAAACATAGATTTAAATATTTGTAGGCCTTTACATCGGGCCATTCTCTCCCAACAGAGGAAGCTCCCTCATAAATTCCAAAACAACCTCTGTCTTAATACGAAGGTTTCTCGGGCTTCCAGCATTTTCCCCTACCGACACTATATTGCAACTTAGACTACCTGACAATATTTCAGCCAATGAAAACAACGAATGCATGAATAATATGTTTTTTGTTACACAGGCTTGTGCAATTATACAGTGGCAAAATCAAACGTTTTTGTTCTGTAAAGACACCTCTAAGTGCAAGGTGCATATTCGAATAAAGTTTATCTTTTGGAAAGCTTATACATTTGTACGGTAATAACTTACCCCGTTATGAATGATAACATAGAACCGGCGTCTTTGATTGCACAACTAACTTTGAAGTACACGATTTTATGCTATGCTTTAAAACGTTATAAGGAGCTATACCGAAACGGTTAATAAAGAATTTGAATATCCATAAATTCGTGTACTTCATTACTACTTCTACTTCTAGAATGACACTAAAAGAGTACAACTAACTTTGATTGCATCCAATCAGCGTTCTACATTACTAGACCGAGAAACCTTCGTATTAAGACAAAGATTGTATAGGAATTATTGACTGAGCTACCTCTGTTTGGAGAGAATGATATGAGGTAGTAATAGTATGTTTATAATAGTTTATTTCACTTTGAAACTGTTATTCTTTTAGGAAGAGATTCCCGATCCTTCAGAATCTCGGGTTGATTCCGAGGTAAGTGACATGCACATCAAACGGTTGTATAATTATTCAAGAGCAGATATGATCTGGTCACTCAGCTGATCTTAACCAGTATACTTCTAAATAATCTTCTTGTGTACTCCCCTTTTTATCAATAACATCATTCATCATATTGGACATTAGACGTTTAACGTAAATTGCATTAGCATGATTTAAACTAACGTTTTGACATTGACAAACGTTTTGATGAAGACATGATATGTTTTTTTGTATTTACAGTTTAAATGTTGTAAATTGTAGTCTAGGATATGCACTGTACAGAATTTTTTTTATATTAATTCCCACATGAATTCATATTTGAAGGAATTCATCGTATAAAGTATATCCATCTGGACAGCCATATACTTCTCAATAAACTCAATTATATGTTTCTTCCATTATTAGTTCTTGTTTTTTGGTATTCATTATAAAAATAAGACTAGGGCAAGCACATTCACACTGTTATTTCTAATGAGTCTTAATTTTACACTAACGTAAATTCAAAAGGGAGAAGAAACCGATAACGACAGGGGAAGAAGAAAGAAGACACGAGTGAAGAGGACAAGACGGTACACACGAGACCGGACCCTGCCAGACGGGACTGTGGTTGGTGTAGACATTATTAACATTCCTCGGTGCCGATAATTGTTCGAACAATTATTAACATTCCTCGGTGCCGATATCAAACCCAACGAGCGCTGCTCTAATTGGGTTTTGTAATTGTTCGAACAATTATTACATTCCTCGGTGCCGATATCAAACCCAACGAGCGCTGCTCTAATTGGGTTTGGTAATTGTTCGAACAATTATTAACATTCCTCGGTGCCGATATCAAATCCAACAAGCGCTGCTCTAACTGGGTTTGGTAATTGTTCGAACAATTATTAACATTCCTCGGTGCCGATATCAAACCCAACGAGCGCTGCTCTAATTGGGTTTGGTTATTGTTCGATCATTAGACATCGTTTTTCATGATACATATTTTTACAATTTGTGAACTCCCTAATCATATAAAAACAAAGGAAATGAGACACTCTTAGTTAATAGAACTTGCTTGTCTTTAGGAGAGATAGAAAAACGGTGTAGCTAGTCCTTTTTTCATTCGAAACCCGGTATTTTGGACAATAGTTGTCTGATACGTCAAGATATCGGTACGATTATATTCTATTCGGATGGTTAATTAACACTTTAAGATGTTAAAATTTTATCCACCTACTAGGAAATTTAGGGAATTGATCTAGAATGATGTACTTATCCCGTCTCTCGGGCAATTCGGTCAGAGCTTTGGGTTGGTTCGGCCTTTCTAAACAGTGATCCTGAAACATGGGGAAAGTGAAGACATTTTGGAATCTGAAATATTAATGAGTTCCTGTATCAAACTGTTTTCATATACAAATATGTTAGATTAACATAATTTTCTTCAAGAAGAAAGTATTGAAAGAAATTTGGTAGTGTTGATTTTAAGCCGTTACAACAAAACATATAATCAAACGTTTGAAATAAATTGTCAACATTCAAGCTATTTTTATAGTTTACTCAAAAGTTGTTTTTTTTCAAATAATTAGCTACATATCTACATGAATTCATAAATCCAAATCCTATTCATTCAACAACATCTACTTTCTTTTAAAAACATTAAATGCAAAGGGCTCAAAGGAATATTATGATAAAAATTGATGAGTTACCAAACTTGTAAAATTTCAAAATACAACACAATTTCCCCCCCTTTTTCAAATCACCTTATATCTTTGATTTACAATAAATCAATATGAACAATAAAACAAAACAATAGAATTACAAAATATATAATTTAGTTCTTTTTTAACATTAAATCCATTTCAAAATGTACAGAAAGTCAAGTCATAAAGGGAAGCAACTGGTCAATGTGAATCGCATGTAAAATGCCTACAGAAATGTGTCTTGTCAGGTGCACACATTAAACTTTTCTCAGTCAGCAACTCTAAATAATTGGTTGTTGTAGTTTGTCCAATAGGAATGTATCAGGTCATTATTCACCAACTAAGATTCACAGACAGACTGGCAAATTTAGCACAAATCTTAGATGTGCATGATCTGTATGTCATTTTCTCCATTAGATTTGAGTATCCCCAAGCTCTGCATCAGATGTAAGTACACATGTACCTGAAAAGATGAATAACTTTGTTAATTACACTCATTCAAACTGATTCCTTTTAATTTCATATTTTCAAATATAGTTATATCTTTTTAAAAATCAATAACATTATATACAATGATAAACATAAGTAACAGTTTGGCCTTTGGAATTAAAAGATATAAGCTTGAGGAAAGATGTGTGTTTCAATGTCATCTTGCTTAAAGAACATTGTACACCTCACATAACTTAATTTCGTACTAATTACGAATCTAGGAGGAAAAATCCTAAAATATACTATGATACTTCAAACATATTTGTGACTAAATACAATTAATTGTTATTAAATGAATAAATTATTTAAATGAGTAACTTATTTAATGTCATTTTGGCAATATTTCATCAATTGCTGGTGCAAATCATTACAACCTTTCTTGATATTCATGATTTCTGTTTATATATTCTACTTTTTGTGTAGGTTGTCATATCTAGGTTATATAATTACAATACACTACAGAAAGAGATAAGTAATCATAATAAAATGATATTTGATGAACTAAATCATAATTTGAAAAAATGTTTCAAAAAGGTAAGGATATTTAGATTTGAATATTTTGTAATATATTATACAATTCCATACCAGTGGTTTGTTATTGTTTCGTGTTGGTCTCGCCCTGTCCCTTGCATCGGAATCAGCTGACAAGCATGACCTAATTTCAGCAGAAGATATAGCCTACTAATATGTCGACTCTTGGTGTTCTCAGTGGCAGTGTAGTCGAATTATTTATTATGCTGTCGCTGTCAGGCAGAATATAAAAAGGGAAGCTTGCTTATTTCCCCCATCATTTTCAACAATTTGAGAAAACCCGGCCATGTTGTAAAGTGTAGTACTGGTTTGGCGATGTATTCGTCTAGCCATGTTTGCCGAGGAGAAATGTTTCATTGCTTCCCTGATTTTCAAATTCATTACTACCTGTAGGCAGCCTCATAACCTCAATTTGGTGACTTGATTTATTGTTTATTAACACTTGTGTACGCCGGGAACAAAACTTGAAGGCAAATGTAAACACATGCGACTGTGACATGAGACTGGGCTCCCTCTGTTTATTTCCACTGTTCACTGATTGTGCGCAATCGGCCGAAATAACCAGTTTGCGGAACTTCGTTACAGTTGTCGTAAATTTGAAAAAAATTGATACTTTTAAAGAATATTTAATCATAAATCATCACAAATTTTAAATTACGGATTAAATATGTTTTGTCGCAATTAGAACATTGAGATTTAAGTTTTTTTGCGTTTTGCAACTTTGACTTGTAAGTTGACAGTTTGGTCATGCGCAGTATGTGAGGCATGTATTGTTCTTCATTGTTCTTACGGAACTAGACCTACACAATAATTTTTTTTTAAAAATCACGGCAATGCATTGATATTTTGCAATATTGCAATGACTACCCCAGGTCCAGGAGACGGTGGAGAGCGAGTACTGGAACTCGGACAGTGAAGGATCAGCACTGTCCACCACGGGGTCAGTCACGGCTCAGATTGACAAAGCCAAGCTCAGGAGGAAGAAAGATAGGAGGGATATGATGGTAAGTTTATAGAAGGTTTGTAGAATGTCATAAGGAATTTTTTAATAATTCGATATTCACGAATGATTAATTTCTACATAAGTTTTCTAGCATACACAGTGATGAATATTATTACATGTTTTTTTATTCAATAATTGTAGTAGTAGCTAGGGGTTACTATAGACCGAAATTTCTGTCGCCGAATGCTCTATTCTCGCAAGCGAGCCGCATATTAACGGTGTGGGGCACAGTCTGGGATTAAAACAATATTTGATTGTAGGAAAATAAGGACTGTGTCTGTGTTACAATATTCAACAAAATTGTATTTCGAAGGAACCGCGAAAAATTACCAACTTGTAACAGAGATTAGGATAGAAAAAATTACTTGATTAACCGTTATAATGAGAGAGATGGTGATATAATGAAGCATATTAAACCTAACTGCCAAGTATGCCCAATACGACTTTACTTACAGGACCGGTCCACGGGTTCAACTGTCCCCACCCTGGTGACGCGACCCCGAGTAGAAAGGCATCAGTCCCCGAAGAGACCAGCCTTTTCGCTACCCAGAATCTTTCACAAGTTCGCTCGCGGGAAGAGGAAGATCAATGACGATGTGGACCCGGTTAGACACATCCCCGACTCGGACCGGTTCCTGCCTCAGTACCACGTCAAGAAGGAAACGGAGTACAGGCTGGAGGACGAGGGATTCTGGGAGGATCCGAAAGCGAAAAAAACAGCTCTTGAAATTTTCGTAAGTAAAAGAAGATGTATATAAGGTCTGTGGATGGCATTTAGAAGATATATCCATAAGATCAGCGATATCTTTCTTGATAGCATCTTCTGTGTGAAGAAAAAACTCAAGACGGTTTGGGGTATTTGCTAACTCCTTCATCACGTGGGATTGGGGAAATATAAAAATGGATTACGCATACACCATATTATCATTTCACAGTGCAATAGAGATACAGTGCAGCAGTGAATCTATGCAACAATGTTATATTTGGGATCACATTGACCCGTCACGTAAACTTCAGGACTTGAAAAAAAAGAAGAAAAGAACCTGTTGTTTTACATTCAGCACTCTTATGTTAGATGTAAATTGACAAACTCTCAAGGCTAATGCGATAGAAATGCCTTTGATTTAGATCAGCCAACATTGATTTTAGCTCTACATAGGTCTAATGCTCGCTTATCTCGAAATGATTTAGTATATAAAACCTGCCATAGTTTCATGCATTCCATAGTATCGAACATAAATTGCAAAATATTTACATTCTCTATATCAGTTCACCAAAGCACGGATGATTTCATTGGATAAAAGACGAGTATCATGCACAAGATCTTTATCATCTATCATAGATTGTATGATTTCGTAACAAGTGTTCATAGATTGATGATACAGTTTTCAGACCGCTGTTTTCAGCATGACGTCATGGTAAGTTGTCTAGTCAGTGACCTTATGGGTGTTGGTGTGTTATATACCCAACTCTTAAGTGTAGGGGTTTCTGTTACGATCTCAATCCACCCAAAGTGCATTATTCTTTAAAGGTATTACTTCAAAGTAATTCAAGTTACGGTACAGCACTATCTTTTTTTCAATGAATGTTTGACCATACTCTGTAGAAATCAACCGTTAGTTAATACGATGGAAAATAATGAAAAAATAATGGAAATTAAGTAAATGGCAATTGAAAACGAAACTACTTTTTTAAGGATTTCGACAGGCTTGATCCCCAACTTGAAGAATCAGTTCGTCCAAACACAAGAGACACAATCCCCTCTCCAACCTTGTCTGTGGATGTGAGTATAATATTGAAACATATTGTATATTCATTATTATTTCGATTTTAATCCAACTCTCACCAACCACAAAATGTAAATCCATAGGGTCAATGAGGCACATAAAGTTAACAGTCTACGATTAAGCACTTCGTCTTCTCTGTTATTGAGGCTTTTGTTGCCAACTGCATATATGTTAAAGTCCTCCAGTTTTCAACAATGAATGCGCCTATGCATAGGGTATATACATTACAGGAAAATAGAAACGAAACAAGACCAATGATTAGTATCCCATACCCTATATTTATGTTGAATTATTTCGCGAACCCTAAGTTACAATACTGGGTTTTATGTATGAATTATAAATGAAGATAAGTTTGGTACCTACTATATAGTGTCAAGGATAAGTCGTATTGAACAATCTACTTGACGGTGACATATTAGGGTCGAATTTAGTAATTTACTTATTTATTGATTCTTGATGTGTTTTACACCTGCTCTGTTTCACATCCCTTCAATGACAGATTATCTCCGGTGAGGAAATGGAAAATCAGAAAGAAAAGGGATGAACAAGAAATTGTAGAAACTCGTATTGTGATTTATTATGAAAACTCTTTCTTCCAAATAATAATCATCTTAGTTGAATTTGAATTCTTTTAAACCCATTTTTCATAAATGTCTTGAAAAATAATGCAACAATTCATCTTAAGACATTAAAGCACGCTTTTTCGAGTTATATTGGCTACTTTAAGGCAATGAGAACTAAGGAAGTCCCTGTAGCTTTCTATCGATGCAATGAAATGTTTGTTATTCTTTATATTCGATCATCCATCAACAATGAAAAGTATAGACTGTCGACATCGGCTTTGACGTATGGAGAATCTGTGGTCAGCTGTGCACAAAATAGGGAAAATATGGACAGTTGAGAACGGCTGAGTTAGTAGGATGTGCAGATGGTGAATTTACCTTAATTCGGAACTGAGAACTAAGGATGAACATTTGTTTATTAAAGCAATTATTAAACTTCATCGATTTCATAAACATAGCATTGTTATTAGATCAAGCTTAGCGACTGCCGTTTTCGCTTACCTGACTGTAGGCAAATTTGAATATTTCCGATATCGTTATTCATGCGGATTTAATGCAACGTTGCATTTAATACTTCTGGTCTTTAAGAATCAACTTTATAACCTAAATACGTACATTTTTCCAAAATAACGTAAAGATAGATAACCTTGGTGGCGGTCGCTAGTAATATCAATAGGTATGAATTATCTGTGCATTAATTGTATCCACCAAATATATTGTTGTTCGCTGGTGCATTTAAGATGTAAATTTATCATGATGCTAAAAGGCGTCTCTTTTACCAGACAGATGAAGTCGAACAGCCCTGCAAAGGCATTCTGTCTTCGGGACGCCTGCGAAGACCAAAGTCAACTCGACTGCCAACCATTGAGGTGAATAGAATTCAAACAGTGTTTAAAAACCAATGATTATTTTAGGGAAAGTAAAAGGCGACGCTCGCGTCTTTTAGGGATTTTATTTGTGTTTCAAGTTAATAAACAATTATGATTGCGCAGTGCTGAATTAAGAGTATATATTAAACCAATCGGCATATGTACAGTTTTATATATTTAGTGTAGCTAATCGTGGAGCTTATATACTCACTTTGCAAAGCCAATAAATTGAACTGATTATTCTTGCTGAGCAAAAGGATAATCCCTTACACCAATCTTTTTGTCGCCTTTGCAAAAATTTTCATTTTACTCCCGTAGGCAAACAAAACAAGTGCGCCTCATTAAAGTCGCATGGCGAGTGCGATATACCAGGAATCTAATAATTGCATCGCCGATACCTATGACAGACGATTTTCTCATTGAGTTTACCGTTTCTATGTTCTTTCCGTATTTGAAGAAAGTAAGCATTGGTGATTTGATTTGAATTTTTAGGTTGGTAATTTCATATGATCATGTTTCATGAGACAAAGATGAAAGGTAGACTGTTTTGAATTTTAATATTGAGGGTTAAATTGCAGGCAAACTCAGAAAATGATTGCAAACGCAAGGGGAAAGATTGGTGTGAGTGAAGAATTATTTGCCTGGCTTGCATCAAATTTGCCTTGCAAAAGCGAGTCTATGAATTGAATGAAATCAAGAAATAATGAATAATCTCACGGAAAGGAGTACAAAAACTTAGCATTCTTTGTGATTACGGCTGAAGACATTTTTTCAAGATAATCCTTTCAGCGTCCTTCCGGTTTTATATCTGGTTCCCATGACGACACGTGTGACGAACTGTCAAGCTCTTTGGACAACCGAAAGAAGGTAGGGTTAATTCATGGCAATTATGATGTTAAAGTACTGTTTTAAAACTTGGGTCAATTGGTCAGTCACAACCTGGAGGCCCAGATGTTGAGAATTCATTTACATGTACATGCTCAGAATATCTTCCGTGCAAGAGTTCACTTATTTCCCTATGTCTTCAACTAAGATTTTCCAATGATTTGTTCAACCAAAGTCTTTAAATAAAATCCTCATTCCTGCTCATATAAGTCCAGAAGTTATCTGCAAAACCCGACTTCACTATGAGAAATTGGTGTGGGTGTAAAACAGTGACTGCACGAATTATAGTTGGTAAAACTCAGTTTAAAAATCGTTGTTCATGTTGGGATTATAAAAAGAACAAAGTGGCTGCGCCCTCATTTGCTATAAAATATCCTGAAAAAATCCAAAAGGTAACTAAAAAAACACCGCTAAAGGCGCTGCAATCTGAAAAGCAAGGTAAGAATGCGACTCAGTTTCGCTTAGCGCAGATTTGTCAGAAATGGCCTTCGCAGACAACGTTCAGCTATCTAGAGAATCATAAATACGTACTTTGCAGTTTAACAACAGACTATGTAATTTAATGGATAAAAACTTGCACATGTATGATCAAATGAATGTTAATTTGGATATTTTATTTCCTGTAATTTGAAGGATCAGAACGAGATACGAGCTGCAGTTAGCAGACTGCTGACAGAGCGTCTGTTCGAGAGCGAGGAGGGGGAGTGTGATACGCAGGTGTGATATCCATATCAGGCGGTCATTAAATATCAAGACAATACTCCAAAGCTCTTCCTTCCCTAAAAAATCAGAAGCATATTTTATATAATTGATTCACAACTACCTTTTTGCAAAATTGCGACGTTTTGTATACATGTATATAAAGCATATTTTACAATCGCTAGCTTCCAAATTTGGAACAATATGTCTTAGAAAAGCTCATTCATATATATATATATATATATATATATATATATATATATATATATATATATATATATATATATATGTCTTAGAAAAGCTCATTGATATATAATATATCTTAGAAAAGCTCATTGATATATATATATATATCTTAGAAAAACTTATTCGTGAGTATATATATAATTTATATATATGAATGAGCTTTTCTAAGATAAATATATATATGTGTGAGTGATATATATAGACAATATTTATATACACTATTAAAATTCAAAGAAAAAATTACACATAGTCAGCATTACTCCAACATGTTTCATTAATATCTTCAGTTATGACGTGTTATGAATGTGTTGGACAAATCTCAACACATGAATTGCACTTGTTTGGAAGCTAGCGATTGTAAAATATGCTTTATATATATGTACACAAAACGTCGCAATTTTGCAAAAAGTAGTTGTGAATCCATTACAATTTTTCTCTATTCAATGTACGTGGTGTTTATACAGACCCATTCTAGATAATGTCATCATTGATAGACAACCACATACTTCTGAAATGAAATTGTACAAATTAAAAAGTAAGAAAAAAGTCATTAATAGAATTTAATAAAACCTCAGAGATCTCTCAATTTTCGGAACCAAAATCAAACTCTTTATTCTTCTGATAGACTTGCTTAGGCTTTTATATTAATTTTGGGTTTGGCAGGCTAGGTCATAATGTTATGTACGATTCACCATAGTGACGTTATCGTGTTACTCAGTAATTGTGAATGTCCTCACTTATGTTCAGCCAGGAACAGTCATACGTGTTCAGGAGCGTCCATCATCAGTACAATCCACTTCCAGAGGACGTTCCCGATCCCCATCCACATCTTCCTATCAACAGCCACATCCAGCAGATGGCAGGATGTCCACTGATGATGACGGTGTATTTTATACGTCCAAAAGTTTAGAGTTACCTCCTCTGGCTAGTCACAGGTACACGCCGCGAGGGAGGGGAGCGGTCGGTTCAGGGCCGGCATCTCTTCTCAGATACGGACTGCGGCATGATAGAAGTCTTGTCAGTCGGTTGATAAGAGCGCCTCGTATGTACTATAACAACTCTATTTTTAAGATCTGACAACAAATCAGATAAAAAAAACTTTTAAAAAAAGATTTAAACTATTATCATAATATTTCATTGTAAATAACTGCACATCAAGGGAAAGCATAGCATACAAATGCCATCAAACGCCAATTGCTTCCAATATTATCAGTAATTTGCTCAACAGGACCACCAAGAGAGGCTTGGGGCGAAACGGGCACCGAGTCGGGTACAGAGCCGGAAAAAGGAACCTGGTCCCTTCAGGTCTGTATGTCACTGTTATCTTACTGAAATCATAATGTTAAGTGAAATTATATCACTCATCTTTAATCTTGGAACGGCTTCTGTTGAATTTGAAAATAATTGTAATACTGATGTTTGGGGTTTTCTTATATTGTTAACTACCCCTACTCTTCGAACACCCTCATACCCATTTTAATCAAGGCATGATTTTGATGAATCACTGGAGTAACGAGCGTTCATTCCAAAAGCTTAAAGGCGTCCTTTCCAAGAGGAAAGAGGCACCCTTCCACACCTTTCCATAAAGGAAAGAGGCACCCTTCCACACCTTTCCAAAGGCTTAAAGAACGCCCTTTCCAAAGCCTCTTTGGAAAGAACGCACGGCAAGGTGACCTTTCCACAGCCTTTAAAACTAATTAGCACCTTACCTGTCTGACCAAGAGTTATGTCCCTTTATTCTGTTTGTCAAATTCGTCATGTTATTGAATACCTTTAGAAGTTTTTGATTAAGTTAAACTAAAGTTATTTTTACATTTTGAAAATCTTTATTTTGTTTGAAAGATTGATTCTTAAAAGACATAAAATTTAATTTACCTTTGAAAAATTAAAACGTTTTTCATCGCAACTTTTTAACAAAAGAAGACTTTGTTTTTAAATTGATGAATCAAATCCTGCATATTATTTTATTGCAGAAATTAAATAAATCATTTTACTATTCAAGGATTGACTTAAACACATGAAATGAATAAGAGATATAGAGTTTGAAAATTGCATCATTTAAAATTAAAAGATATTTAGAAAATTGTATGAATTTAATCATGGAAAATGTTAATAAACAATTTTTGGCGATGATTATCATTTGTTCGCAATAATTTGTTTGATTTCAAAGGTAAATGGTGACCTTTTTGAAAGTGAAGTTTGAAAGATTATCAATGACAAAGTACATACCCGTTTCAATCGTCAGAAAAAGTGATCCATGAATTGTTTGCAACTTGATCGACTTCCTGAATAATCCTATTAAATTTGGGTACCTTTCCAAATGATCTACTTTTTTCAAGTGACTGTAAGCATCGATAGCATTGCAGAAGATTTTCTTCTCATTGGTTGAACGTATATTCTACAAGTTCATTGGTTTATAATGTTTGTCGTTGTTAAGATGTACTAATTAGCTGTGTAATGCCAAGAGTTATGTCAGTATGAACGGATGTTGACATAAGCCGCCATTTACCAAAGGGTCCAAAGCACAGGTGTGGGCCTGCTATTTGAGACAAATAATCTAACAATGAAATTTGACAGGAAATAGATTACGTAATAGGCACCTGTTAATTATGACAACATTAGGACCCAACTATGGACAGTATGCATTGAATCTGAGCAGTGTCTTGTGATGTGCAATTGCGTCGCCACATTCTAAACTCAGCATGAAGTACATAATTGACAAAACCAGTTTCATAAATAAATATCAAAACTAAAAAAGTGTTTTTATTTGGTTTTTTTAAAATTCCAAACCAGTTTCATAAATAAATATCAAAACTAAAAAAGTGTTTTTATTTGGGTTTTTTTTTAATTCCAAGCTTCATAGATTCAAAATTTAATTGGATTAGGTAAAAACTATTATGCATACAAGAATGTATGAATGAGTTTTTAAAAAGAATATAGAATGTTGATGTAATAAGAGCAGTGTGAAGATGACAATATCCCTTGTCAATCGTTAAGTTTTATATAAAACAACTAAATACAGGATCATATAACGAATATTTTTACTTAAATGTATGACTACATTAATCATGCATGTTTATGATTGTTCGTATTGTATTTCGAAAAGATATATATGCATCATAAATTATCATTACAGGAAAGTAAATTCTAAGGCAACAGCTAGTTCGCCGATCCGTTCGCTGTCCAAATTAAGGAAACATTTAGATATGTGTATGTAAATTGCAACTTACAATGTCATGTATAATTATGTTAAAACTTATGATATCAACAACAAAGCGTTGATCTAATATTAATTCATTGTTCATGAGCTTAACATAATAAAGAACATTTTAGAAATAGAATTTAGAAACATACAATCTAATGCTATTGTTTGATAATAACAAGCAAAACAGAAAAATCTTATAAAACAGATCCACAAAAATATTTTATTGAATCTTACATATCCCCTATTTCAAATTATGCACCTCAGGCTTTCTGTGAGAAGAATCGCTCATTATAAACAATATACATCTTGTTAATTTGTCTAGCCGACAATCAAGTTTGCCTCTTTGATCTCATAGTGGTAATTAACTGGATGCGTTTAGTGTAGAGGCTGGACCAGAAAGGGGGAGTGGGCGTGAGGGGTGGGGCGTCTGGAAGTGACACTCGCTTGGAAAGAGCGTCTGACAGGATTGCTTTCATTGCTATTTGGCGGTCTATGGTATAGTATTCCCGCTATGCCATTACCGAGACCTGGACTAACGGATTATGAATTGAGTTTCACTTGAATGTCATATCTAAAATATAGATTTAGCCAATGATCGAGTTAACAATTTATGATGAAAATATTAGGCTTTTCATTATTACATTATCAGGGCTTATTTCGGAGGTCACGTTTTAATATATCAAACCCAGTAACCACATACTTGAACCAAACTTCAAATGTCCACAAAAGATTTTATAGAAAGCTCAATCGGCTCATACATAGCTTAAAATATAGTTTTATGAACAATTCATTTCTGTTGATAGGTTTGCTCATACATGAAACGGTATAAGATTGTTTTCTGACAATTCCTATGTTGTATCAATTCTTTTGAAATTTAAGGAAATAATTTAAATTTCTGTGTCAAGGTTAGAAACACCGTGTAAAGTAAAATTATCAATAATATCAAGTCTATTTTTGTAAAAGAACACAGAAACGGATGTATGAAAACATATTAATGGATAATAATAATCAATTGACGATACTTTATACATACTGATACTACAATATGTTCACATATCCATTAAAAGTGGTAAATATTGTAAATAAAAACTTCACCTTGCGTATTAACCTCTGTCTAATAAGTAAAATTTGGACTTGCTTCCATGGTGTGCTAACAGTGAAATAAATGGATGGTTAAGACAATCTACAACGGGTTTCATATCATGTTATAAGATGTCTTACATTTCTTTTATTAACTCTCCATGCTCCAGATCTTGCTTCATATGTCTTTTGTGAATGTTCTCTTTGCCGTTCAACAAACGGTTTCATACCATGTGATAATGTCGCATACATTTCACATTCAAGCTCTTGATTTTGTCAAATAATCAAGTGCGCCTCAAGCTCGATTGTAGTGAATGCATGCAAAAAATTTAATAGACAAATATCGGACACGTCCAGATGTTTTTGCGGAAATTGGCAAAGTATGTTACATTTTCTCTTAATTTGTCGATTTTAAGAGCAAATATATTTCTATATTCATGGATATGAGTTCTATACTGTAGTGGCAATTTAACGAATAGAACCATCCTTAATTCAACACGTTTTATACACATAAGTAAACGATTTTCGTGATTTCTTCAAAATTTTCGCTATGCTTTGTTATTTATAGCACAAGTTCTCACACGTTTTTTACTTCTCTAATTCGTTGTTATGTTCTGTATCCATGTATTGTTTAATTTTGTATTGGTACGGCGTTGAAATAGGCCAAATGACTTGTTCGCCAGTCCAAATTTTGTACGAAATAAAAATATGGTTATTAAACAATCTCATACAATTTGATAATACGGCTTACCTTGCTAAGTAACTACACAGGTCTCTCTGTCAACTCAGAGAGAGGATTTTGTCTAGCCGACAATCAAGGATGTCTCTCTGACCTTAACATGACAATAAACTTGTTGGGCGTGTGTGAGGGGCAGGGAGAGAGTCAGCAAAAGAAGTGACGTTGTTTGACAACAAAGATTAACGAGATCAAAATAAGAAATTAGTTAATTAATAGGGCATATCCTCCCCCAAAGTATAAAGTATGCCAATGGTTTCATAAAAATATAATGATATATATATACTGTTTTTAGAATTAAAAAAATATGAAATCATAAAATTATTCTCGAATATTGAAAAGGTTGGTTATTTCAATGAATGTCTTTATTCAACTAGAAAAATTCATGCTTTTGGTCATCCACATGACTACATGTATGTCATGTGAACATTATGTTGGAAAATATCTGCCTGTTAAATTTAAAAGCATGTGGACTGAATTTAGCAATAAACTTTTTTCAACTGAAGACAAGATTTGATTACCAATAATATTGCTTTAAATCAAATCCTTTAGTATAGAAAAACATGTCTTGGCGAAAATCACAAAATAATATGAAATAATGAAGAGAGGCTTCATAATTAACGCCACAAGAACAGGCTGATGTTGGATATATAAAACGTTCATTTTATATTCATTTAGGTCGCTGTATTCAAGTCGAAGAGAGCAATATATTATTTGACAAATTCTGATTCATTTGCAAGTCAAGGTGGCCGTAGATATATGTCTCGTTATTCATAATCTATGTTAGAATATCAGTGATCTATATTTGGTAGGCATTGATCTAAGCAAGAGATGTACTTTATACAACAAAATAACCTTGATTTAGACATTATTTATGTCAATCACTTACCTCAGAATGAAGATGGTCTGGCGCATTCGGGTTAGTTCCCTTCAAACTTTCTATCCAACAAATTCATAAACACATTACACTCTTGCTTCTGGAGCGTCAAAATGTACACGCCCCATTTAAGAATACATCGTGTAATACTGATGTAGACATCCCCTACTCTTTTCTGCAATGTTCTTCTGTAAATTATTGACAAAGGGTCGTTCACAAGCATTTAGTTAACAGTAATCCTATTTAAAACAACATCAAGATTGACTTATTTATCTAGACCCAAGCTCACTGCTACTCCGGGATTCTTCTAAAAGCTTTATTATCAAAACAGAAATAACAGATTACACTGCATACCCACTTTACATTAAATAAAGAAGGGTCCTTAACAAGCATTTAGTTAACAATAATCCTATCTAAAACAACATCAAGATCCATCTAGATCCAAGCTCCCTACTTCTGCAGGGTTCTTAATTTCAAACTTGATTTCTTATATAAATGGCTATATAGAGCATATGACAAAAGTTTATCATATCAACTGTTTATATATGAAAATAACTTGATGCCTTTTACTTAAAGTGGCTTTATTCTAAGTTAAATTGTTTATTTTATGAAAAGTGGTACCTCATCCAAATTCCTCTACCTTAAAACATAGGTTTCTATGTTCATTAATATGTTTGACTTGATACCTCAAACAAAATATAGAATAAACAGCATGTTTTTATAAACTCATGGTAAAATTCCGAATATCACTAAATATTTTAATTTCAGAGGAAATCATATGAGATGTGTGTGCTGATCTTTTTGTTATTATTATTTATTTATTAAGATGTATGTTCATCCTTTTTCGTGCTTCTATGAAAAATGATTTTGTGTGGTCATCCTCTTTCATCTATGTCATCCAGCATTCAATATTATTTTTTACAGTGAGTGACTTATTTTTCTGAGATCCGCATGGGCAAATTTAGATTTTATTATTGTTATGTTGTTCTGATTTAAGAAAAATTAACAAATGTTACTAAAACAACGAGTCCTCGTTAGCGTCAGATAATACCATTAGCATCTCAGACCAATAAAACCTATCAGACTATGACCAGTTGTCAGTTTCAGGTATTGAGCAGGTGTCAACCTTGCTGTACAAACACATGCAGGTGGCTTGTAGACAAGTGACCATGTATCAGTCTGATCTGTCAGGACGGTGTCTCTCGTGTCTTGAAATAACAGGATACACTGCTTTAACGCATCCTGTTATCCAATGAAATCTGAGAGGTTAGATAAGAAATTATCAAACTAATTTGGCATCGGCTCTCTTTTTCTCATCTGGTCGCCATTATTGTTTGAATGTGATAGCTGGATGTAGAGATTGTGTCGTTTATCTGTTTAGCCACTGATCAGTGGTGGGTTTTTGTTCTGTTCTTAAGCTAAAAAGGATTTGGATATTTATGTTCTTGTGGATACATTCACTGAAAAGGTACGTTCCACATGTTTAACTGATCAACTAACACATGCTTTATTGATTTATGAAAGAAGTATATGAGGCAGCTTTTCATTTTTACCTAACTTAATTTAGCGCTTTGCAAATTCGTTACCTTCAGAGTAATGCACTTTAAGCATGTATCAGTGCGTGGAAAAGTGCCATACAACTATCCATAAAATTATTATAACAATCACGTTATACGTTAAATAACTATAAAGTAAATCCCTTTGATGACCTTTATAGATATGTGAACTATGTTATCCAATTAAATATGATACTGTTTCTTTATATATGCCACTCAACCACTCGATTTAATACATGTTGAACTACTAACTTAATTCAAAACTTAAATTTCACTTTTCTCCTAGTTATTAATTTTAAAATAATCGTTCCACGTCCATGATTAACACAGTTTCATGATCTCGTAATTTCATGAAATCAAATTCATGTTTCAAATAAGAAATAAAAAACCCTTTTCAACCATACTGCTTAGAATTGAGGAAAAACGTAAAGTGCGATTTTATGCGCGCTTCATTGACTTAATCGATTTGGAAAGATAGGCAACAGAAAGGCGACCTTTCCTTAGTGTGGAAAGCACGCCTTTCAGTTTTTGGCAAGACCGCCTTGCCAAATTTGGAAAGTTATGGAATGAACGCGTGTTACTCCAGTGAATGTTAATTATTCATGTTATTAATACATGATTTTGAAATTGAAAAAGAAAATTGATTTCTTGTGAAAATAATCGGTCTATGTTTGAAATAAGGATCATAATAGTCACAATTGACATTATTGCTAACTGGTCAACTATCAGTGACATCGTATCATAAACGTTACACAGTAAATATGTGATTCGAACTTTATACAGTGCGTTATAGTCTGTGAATTAAGTGTCCAGAATACGACGGACAAAAAACGGGTATGATTATGATACTTAAACCCAGACAGAAGGGCATGGCGAAGGGAACTTATACCTATTCACCCAATTAGTTTAAAAAATCATTCTAGACAAATAATGTCAAGCAAGACAAAAATACTTTGAGATAACGAACTAATATACGCTGAGAAGTAAAAATGATACATAAACCCGTTGACCCAAGAAGTAACTAAGGGAATGATTCTTGTCAATTAGGGTCAGTAAAGAAACAAAACATTGATAAATCCAATGATGTAAACCCTATCTCCAGAACAATGCAAGGGACGAGCCAATGGGTCAGCAAGACGAGCGAGGCACCATACGTTCCTTTGACAACCGGAAGTACCTGGATATGGATGAGGCTCGGCTAAGACGCCTCCTGGAGGAACTCTACAAGGACAAGAAGTACATGGACGCGCTACTCGCTGCTGAAGGTATCTTGAGCATTTACTCGGATCCATCTGGTTCTTATATCCGCTAAGCTCCTTCAATTCCCTGATATATCTTTCATTACATTTACCTCGTACCACTGAAAGCTTGCTACTCATAGCTATATATAGAATGTATTTTTTCAGCCAATGAAATGTCGTAACGCACGGAGACCTAATCAAATTAATTGATTTCAAATTCCTCGCTCTCAGCCGGGAGCTTTGAGGTTACGTCATGCCGTGACTGGTATCAGGAATTCAGAAGTCTTGGGGATGAAACTAAATCGTTAAGCAGTATTTGTACATTAAACCACGTTTTGACCATATAGTTTGTACTGAGAAACTTAACATCTCAAAGGCAGCGTGAAAAACATAAGACGAAATAATGGTCGCTATTGTTTTCACGATGCAAATGGTAGTCACAACTTATCGAGCTAACAGCTAATCCTAGTTCTATATTGTGCCCCTTTAAGTGTATTATTGTACTTAAATAACATCCAAAGTCCCGTTCTCATAGCGAGATTTCATATTGTTCTTCTCAATTTCACCGTGAGAACAGCCTAATTGTAGCAACTCTAAGTATGTTATCAACATAGAAACAGCTAATCAGATATTCCTTCATTTTTTTCTTATTGAATTTGCGACTTCATGTTCATCGCTTTTTCACATTTATCATTATGTCTGATCTACTGTTTTCATATCACATAATTACCTTGATAAATCAATGAATATCATCGTTGTTGAAATGCACATTTGACTAGCCATAGGTAACGCTGGTCATTTTAGCAAAGTTCGGCTGTGAGTCAAACATATACACGTAAGAACCTTTCAGCTTGTGCCGAATTAGATATGTTCTAACTAGTTATTATAGTTTTAGACAACTTTAGAAATATCTTTAAGTATCGATTCATAGCTCTACGTCCTATCCTCTCACTCAATCGATATAAACCAGATGTAAACTAAATGTATTATATTTTCCTAAATTATAGCCGCGTCGAGGCATCGAGAAGTGCGAGCTCTCGCCGAGTATGGCCGGAACTATCTCCTACAGATGGCGGATTACTGGGAGGAGAGAGGGCCGCTTCCTCCACGACCTTCTACAACAGAATTGGGCTTCAAGATGGAGAGGGCACGGACTGCGCATGCGCGGAGAGCTCAGACCGCGGTTTAACCGGAAGTGCATAGGACGAGGACTATGAGCAATTAAGATTGTTTTTTACGTCTTTTGTCCACGACTTGGAATTATACAAACGATTCCAAAAACAATGATTATGCGAACATGTGGACTACGGACTTTGTCCTATTTGTTCAACAGGTTCAACGCATTGTCTGTGTACAATTGAGTATTTGTCGAATGTGTAAGGGTAATGTTATCATGTGATGGCGTGAAAAGGGTAAATGTAGGCCTTGACATGGTGACATTGTATCCTATGAAAAAAGGAGCTCATTTGTCTTTTTATTGTAAAGTAGAATTTCTATATTGCAATTTTTCGAATTATTCTATTGAAGTGAATGCTTCGTTAAAATGGCTTTTCTAATTTGAAACTGTTGTGAAAAATGTTGTTAATGTGAAATCGTAAACTATCTCTGTCTCTGTCTATACTGTCTTCTCTTGTTTTTGTACCTTGTTTTAATAAATCAGTAAAATAAGACAACAACATTTATTATTCAATCAAATCATTTACGATTATTTAAAACAGACATGTGGATTAAGTTGAAAGCATTATTTATAATTACGTTTTCTATTTCATATCGACCATGATAAATATCTATCAAAAGTAGATGAATTTTCCTCCTTTTGATATATATCAGTTAATGTCAGCCCACTCAATGCCAACCACCGTTTTGGGCATTTCCTTAGATGTAAAGTCTGAGTTAGGCTAGTATGAACTAGCTCTTGACTATACAGGCTTTAGGTAAGGATTCGCATTCATCGTATATATATCAATACGGTTATATGGCGATAACAATCTTCAATTATCATGACAGAAATATCTCCTTAATAACAACCTCCAGTTAGCTGGCCTAAAAAGGCGGCGAGGTGAGACAGTGTTGAAACAGTGTGACACTTAGCTAGTGTATTGTGTCTAATGTTACATGTGTGCATAAACTGAACAGAGGTAGGTCGCATGGAGGGCAGTGTTAGTCTCGTGGGAAAGCCGGCTGTGGTAGATGATAAGTTAATGTAAGTAACGTCATTATTTTGAAAATTTTACCATATTTTTCAGTGTTACGTAGACGGTAAAAGGAAACTATGATTAGTTGATAAGGGTAGCCTTAAAAAGCGTGTCATTAACTACGTTAATATGATAATGTGTGGAGGTGTTGTACAGTAAGACCACATTAGCATAGTCAGCATTTGAAACAGATTGAAGAAATGACGTGTCGATTTAATCGGCGATAGTGTTCATATGTGGTACACTTATTCAGGTCCATGTCAGATGTTAAACAATGACACATGGAATGGACAACTCGAGCATGAGGAAATATCTGGACGGGCTTTACTGTGATCTTAAATTCATGGAGCTTTTGATAAACGACAAAGGTAAATACTTCATAACATTTCATACTTATGTGCTACTGCAGGCTACATATACGAGGGGAAGTCAATGAGTTCATAGAAGTGAGTATTGATACACCCCTGACGACATCATCGTTGATATCATTATTGACACGCCTTTAACAGACATTTACAACCCTTCCCGGTCATTTACTTCTGTTATCGTGTCTCAATCGGTTATCAAGTCTCTCATAAAATGAGGGGTGAATGAGACCGAAATACATAAACCTATGACCAATGTGAATGGGAAAGAAGCACCTCAATAGTCTACTGTTCCAAAATAGTCAGCTGAGTTTAAGCGGGGTCGCAGTTCCTTGGACGATGACCACGGTCAGGAAGGCATGTTGAAGCCATTAAAGATGATATGGTTGCGAGATATCTTCAGAGTGTGGCATTTCTCATGGAAGTGTTCGCACTAAAATTCATGAGCACTTTCAGATGTCCAAGGTGTCTGCATGATTGGTGCCACAAAACATGAATGCACAAGATCGACAACAGAGAGTTGAATCCAGTCGTGAGGTTTTGGATATCTACATTACTGATCCCAATAACTTCTATGCCCGTCTGGTTACATAGGATGAAACGAGGATTCATCACTGGGATCCTGACACGAAGCAAGAATCCGTGGAAGCAATGGTACTCTCCTGTACCCAAGAGGTTCAAAACTCGGCCTTTTGATGATAAACTATAAATCACCTAAAACTATAAGGACAGGAGCCTACTATGCTGATTTGTTGAAGCAATTGAGAGCACCTATCAAGATGAAAAGGCGCGGCAAGTTGACTGACGGAGTTATGATTCTTCATGACAACGCTCCAGTGCTCAAGCGTTGTATAGTACAGACTGCACTTAAACCATGTGGCTTTAAACTACTTAACAATCCCCCCTACAGTCAAGATCTCGCCCCAATCGTCTTCTATTTGTTTCGCAATTTGAAATCAAACTCGCGTGGAATAAGGTTTTTCGACGATGATTAACTCATGGCAGCTACTGAGGCGTGGCTGACGTGCCAGTCAGAAGACTTCTACCGCAAGGACATAGACATTCTCAAAGACAAATGGGCAAATTACATCAAGGTCGAGGGAGATTATGTTGAAAAATAAATTTCAATATCACAACAATTAGCTTCCGTTTTATATCCACTTATAAAGAATTTGTTGACTTTTCCTCGTGCATGTGATACAATGACAAATACAGGTGAATACCTGCCAAAGAAGTTTTAAATGAATAAATACATGAACACTAGTAGTCATTAAAGTAGTTTATTGATTTATTATGTTTGGTGTTTATTGTTCGAGAAGCGATTATTGAATGATAGAGTTTTTCAGTGAAGCTGTGAACACACCTGGTATTGAATACCGTGGTGATTATCCCTCAGAGTAGAAAATCTATGTGTTTTCTGATATCAAACAGATATCTGTGGCATGCCGATGAGATTTTCACTATCATCAAAGACGGTTGATATATTTTATATCAAACGACATATGGAAGAGGTTAATTTTTGAATGAAAGATTTTTATCTCTGAATATCATTATACAAATCCAAAATGTTATTATAGTGACGTCAAATTCTTGATGTCATTGTGTTATATGAATAGAAAACGCCAACCTTGATCGGATCATTAAACGCGCGGCGAGCATATTTTATGTACGAATGTGATAGCATTAATCAAAATGGGAATCATTATTTAACGAAATGTGGGACAGTCATTAATGAATTTGTAAACGAATTGCTATGCCATGAGCCTGATAACGATTGTGTATTGCTCAAAATCCCACAAGCAATATCTCCTGTGGTCAGTCAAACAAAATACAACACATTTTGAACCATTTGAAAATGCAAGCTAGAATTATAACACATGGATTGAGAGGATAGGTTCAATAACACAATAAGTCTTTTTCAACGTTAGCCACTTGAATAACCAATTAAACTGTTAATGTAGTGTTAAATACATCTTAATCTATCATTAATTTACAGATGTACCACTAAGAGAGCGAAATATTGCAAAGATAGGAAGAGACTATTTGATGCAAGTGGCAGTTTTCTGGAAGGAAGTAGGTCCGTCACCTCCGCGTCCACCGACAACAGCTCTCGGCTTCCGGTTACAGAGAGAACGGGAAGCTAGTGCAGGGGACAATCATTCTTCTAGCAAACAGATTCAAACTTAAGGCTTACAGAGGTAAACTCAGTTTCATGAAGGTGGTACATCGTATTTTTGTGACGTGGAACTATTGATACTCGGGTGAAACAATTTCTTTATGGTGATTTTGCAATCGGTAGAACTCAACATGGATGGAAAACAAACTTATTGATAGGAAATAAACATTTGTTGTTGTTTATTCTATTATACCAACAATAAAACATACGAAAAACAAAATTTTGATTTTTTTTCTTCAAGTGATAGGATAATGATACAGGTAGTACCTCACATGTCCGAATCGCGCGCAGTAATTCAGAAACCGGGCATTATTGTAGGTACTGATGTTACCACAAAGATAATCAATATCCTCGAACGTTTGTAAAAATAATCTCTCATAGTCTCTTCTTGTTGTGACGTCAGAATGAAGTCAACTGCTTACCCAGGAGACGTCAAAATAGGTTACAGAGGGCGTAGTATGTGAGAACATTACATTGCAATAGTATAAACAAATAGTTTCAATACATCTTGGAAGACAGTCAGACAAATGACTAAACTTTTTGTCATTTCCCCTTATTGCAAACATTTGGAAAGAAAATACTTCATAGCACATCATGCCTGTAAAGTCAAATGATCTGTCGTCTTTCCGTCATCCCCGGGGTGAGACCCGTTATCCGACAGAAAGATAAGAAAAGAAAATAATCAAGCCAATAAATAACTGGCGAGAAGCCAATCCGTGAATCAAGTGATTTATTTGCAGTCTAAGCAAGACGATAACCGGGTACAGCAACAAGCTACCCGTAATCCACTCAACAGGAATTAAACAACTAATTAAGGAAGTCAACAACCCATGAATAAGCAAATAGACAAACTGTAGGGAATCACTCTAGCATACCCCCAGACGTTGTAATAACAAGATAAGCTAATGGCCGTCTTAACGAGATAGCATACATAAGACAAAGCAACACTTTGGCGAATATACAAATGAAGGAACGGGGCACGGGTGGACTAACAATAGGGATGGATAAAACAACAAGCACACAGTACTTTAGATTATCCCTAATCACTACTTGAGTGAGTAAATGAATAAGAACACTAGTTTAGGTATAGTAGAACTTATAAAATAATGGGAGGGAAGGTAAGGTTAAAACTGTAAGTTCTTCAAGGAAGTGATCACATACTCCAGAAAGGTACAGAGAAAAATAAAGGAATATCAACCTCACCAATCACCTCCAGAGCCCCAGGTCCACCCGTGACCTCTCCCAGCAAGGGTCAAGTCAAGACTCCTGGTACCAGAGCTTAGCTCGCTATTTATTGGCTCCGTACCGACGTCAGTGAAGACCAGGCGCCGATCTCCAACAGGAGAATGTAGCCTATCGTAAGGATATCGCGAACTGTGTTTCTTTGCGAAACTAAATTATCCCTAGCTCCATAAATATTTAAGTAATGGAGCCCCACAATGGCTTATTGTAAAGGGCGCAAACTCCTCTACAAGAAGATATAAATATATATATCATGAGTATTGGCATATAAATGCTACATGTAATAAGGCTGATAAATGGTGTAGCACAATCAGCAGGCACACACTTCTTACGATTCAACAAGAAGACTAGATGCATGTGGATTTTCATGGGTTTATTTCTTCTAAGTACTTTGTGCCAATCTGGCCGTCGACCTTTCTCGCCCGCTTCTCCTTGGCACCCTCACGACACCCAGCGCGTATTCGTTGACATGGCTGGCTGTGGCTGTCACAAGCCCATGGCTGAGTCCTGGCTGAGACTCAACACCTCTCTCCAGGACAATCGCTGAGAAATGAACTACCTTCTTGAGACAAACCTGGGTCTTATATACCCACAGACTCAGTTGTCAACACAATGTGACTTGACAACAGCCTATGGATTATTTCTTAGGGATTACTTAGGGATGGGATTAGCAGTTTATAACATAGGTTTCATAACAACTATGTTACACTACTCCATCACCAAATAAGAAATATTGACAAAGATTTCTTCGCTCCCTTTGGCCCAGGATAAGTACATTACAAATCTATCAATACATATACAAAATAAACTTATAACAATCATTGCCAGTGAAGGATCTATACACTTTTAAGCGCACAAGTACATCATATTATCATACATACAAGAGAATATACATCACCGCGCTTATAAACATATATCGATCATTAATGGCACACAAATACATCATTGCAATAATACAATACATTAGAAATACTAATGCGCCCTTTTACAGCTGGATTTCCATTGTTTTCCAGCAACATTGGTCATCCTACATGGAGGCACAGATGCATTCCATCTACTGACGTTCTCCACTTCCCCTGCTTTAGCAGACACCGGCCATGTTACTGGATTGACCAAATGCTGTTTCCACACCGACGTTCTCCATGGGTTCTCGACCTCACAGGTCCAAACCGATCATCTCCCGCAGTCGTGCTGGCTTTCTGTATCATTGCATCCACTGATGGATGGAGGCACCAACTGTCGTTTCCCCACCCTATCTCCTCTGGGTTCTCCTCTCTTTATCTTACAAGTACCTAAACCTCAACTTAACAGTGAAATATTTTCTTATCTTTCTAGCTGCATATCTACAGTTTCATGAAACAACATTGCTCCTTACTACTATATTGCCTTGAATAAATTACCCAAGAGAGCTAATGTATCTGACCGTCCCAAATAATTACATTTAAGCTTTAATCTCTTTAATCCAAGGATTTAAAGCCTGCAGTTAACCCTAGCCTTTGCGTTGTGTTTTTCTCTAAAAGGGTTACATAATTAGTTCCATCTCAGAAAACCTTGTACCCACCGTTGCCTAACCTACTGCTTGATTAGATTTTGTTTGTCTATCCTTAGCCTTCAGACCCCGGGCTTATCTGCAAGAGGACTATACCTTTAATCCGGTCTGTAAATCAAGGCCATTCAAGTCAATTTAGGGGAGGAGCTTCGTCTCGGGTTACAAAATTATATGCCCGTCTGCTCGGTCTGAGCTCCATCCCATTGGATGCGAAGCGGGCTTACCATATAATGTACCCGTCCACTCGTCCACCCCTCTTTCAGACTTTAGGATTTCTAAACTTCATCTTAATTCAAGCCCTCCCCATGATTTTTGCTTGTGTAATTCACCTACATCGTCGCTGTCAATTAATTCTAGTCTTCCTTCAATACCACTTTCCTTAACTTTTTTTCCCATTTTGACTCATGAGACATTAAAACTCAACAGCCCATACTATTTTCTTATTACCATCTTATTATTTGTGTTCTCCTTATTGTCTATTACATCTTCCACTTACTGCTACACTAACCTACCTAACACTATCAATAAAGTTAAATTGCAAACCCTTAGGGTCATCCAGAGAAGCGGAGAAGGTCGACAACAATCAGTACTCACCAACCACCAAGTCCAAGTCCCTCTGTCTTGCTGAATCCGGGTCACGGCACCAAAAAGGATCCCCTGTGTAGCACAATCAGCAGGCACACATCGAAAGATTCAACAAGAAGACCAGATGCATGTGGATTTTCATGGGTTTATTTCTTCCGAGTACTCTATACAACTCTGGCTGTCGATCTTTCTCGCCCGCTTTCCCTGGGCACCCTCACGACGCCCAGCGCGCCCTTTCTCACATGGCTGGTCGTGGCTGTCACCAGCCCATGGCCGGGTGCTGGCTGAGACTCAACTCCTCAGTCCCGTGGCTGAGACTCAACCCTCTCTCCAGGTCGATGGCTGAGAATGAACTCCCTTCTTGAGACAAACCTGGGTCTTATATACCCACAGACTCAGTTGTCAACACAATGTGACTTGACAACAGCCTATGGATTATTTCTTAGGGATTACTTAGGGATGGGATTAGCAGTTTATAACATAGGTTTCATAACATCTATGTTACAATGGAGCATGAAAATGACATGTGAACATATAAAAATAGCCACAGTCGGCGAATAAAGACATGAATGATAAAAATAGATACATGAATGTAAAGTACATAATATGTATTTCGATATATACAATAATTGAGGATATTTTATGAAAGTACATTAGAGGAGAGGCGGGAAAAAGGTCGCACACTCGAACTGCGTGACACCTCCCCCCTTAAAAAGAAGAGATTTGCACATTTAAAACATGTGAAAATATCTGATAAATGGACATGTACATATCGACAATAATACAGGATTTATCCACAAGGCAGTGTCCAGAGAATGCACGTAATCTCCCACGTGACCCTTCCGCCGGGTATGAATCATCTGTAGCGTCGCGAAGTCCAAGGGTACTTGTGTTGTGTGTATTCGGGCCTCAGAAGTCGTCCCTGGCGGAGCAGAAGAAAGTCATCTGTGGGTATTGGTCCGTACAAGTCTCGGTCAGGAACTGCGTAATCCCCTCACGCCTCGTGGTCCTGCGTCATAAAGAGTCCGTCGTCGCGGCTGGGTGACTCCACTGGAACAACCGAAGGGCTTTGATGGCGCCAACTTGGCGCCAGGTGCGCTGTCTCACGCGGTGGCGATCGGGGCCATCTGATGGTCTCGTCGTGACTCCCTCTTTGAAGTAGGCCGACAGGGTTCCGTGATGGTCTCGTCATCGGCGCTCTGTCGGTCCTTTTCTTCATGTGGGTCCAGTCTGGCCGTCTCAGTTGGGTGGGTGCGGGAAGTCGCTGATCTCGAACATGAGGACGGCTGTATGGAGGACGACGATGTCGAGGTGTCTGTCGTCTCCATGAAAGCCTCGGAACACTGGCGTTGGTTCCGGAACAGGAACTCTCTTGGCTCCTCTCTGTGGGAATGGATGCTGGTCCATTTGGCAAGTCCTGCAGCCGAATCTGGTTGGCGTCGTGTGGGTGCGGGTTGGCGGGGGGAACAGTAGGTCTCGCCTGGAACGCTTTCAGTTGACTAGCGAAACAAAACCTAGATTTACTCTTTCGATCTGGAGTACTGATCACGTATTTTTCTTCACTAACCCTACCCCTAACCGTATATGGGCCATACTTGACCTTAAGAGACGACTTGGGGACGGGGAGGTATAAGAGAACCTGATCGCCTGCCTTGAAATGTCCTAACCGTGTGCTCCCTTCAAAACGATCATTAGCCGTCGTATGAGAGAGAGACACTGGAGTAATTACCTGTCTGAGCTTATCTTTGCCTAAGCTACAATCCACAGGACAACAACTAGAAGCCAAATCATTACCAAGCAACACATCAACTCCTGTGATTGGCAAATCATCAACAACACCAACAATAACTTCACCTGAGATAAACTCACTATTGAGCCATACCTTATGTAAGGGAACAGACAAAGCCTTCTCACCTATCCATCTAACAACTACATAATCACCAGTAGCCGACTTAATTGGATTAGTCAGAACCGAAGACACGGCAAGCGTCTGGAAAGAACCTGTATCCCTATAAACTGACACCGGAATAGACTGGCCATGCTTGCTTACAGAAACTGAACCAGAATGTATATACTTGTCAGGAACTGAGGAAGACCTAGATACCTTAACAAGACCTATAGCTGAAGCACTATCCCTCTTGCGCTGAAAGCAAGTCTCAACTGTATGATTCGTCATGGAACAATAACTACACCTAGGCCTACCCTGACCAACTTGGTTAGAACTTGAACTAACCTTTCCACTAGGGTTACCATGACTACCAGCCTGAACACTAGACTTGGAATGAGAACTCTTGAACTGAGCAGTATCCTTGTGAGCCAGAACATAGTTGTCTGCGACCTCACCTGCTGTAGCCAAACTGCGAACTCTCTGCTCTGACAACAATAATCTTAGACCAGGAGACATATGATTCTTCACCTCCTCTAACAACATCAACTCTCTAAGTTCAGACAACTCCTTGACAGACTCGGACCGTAACCACTTGTCAAAAATAACCCCTTTCTTAGAGATAAACTCAGCATAAGTTTCAGACTCTAGTTTTTTAACCGAACGAAACTGCTGACGATACACCTCACTGGTTATTTCATAGGCACGAAGAATAGAAGCTTTAACCTGCTGAAAATCCTTAGCCTGTTCGTCACTCAGGGCATTGAATGCTACCGTAGCCTTGCCTCGGAACTTGGACTGAACTAAAATATGCCAAACTCTCTAGGCCATTCCAGCTCTAAAGCTATCAAACTGCTTAAAGAAACCTTCTACATCAACCTCATCAAAATTTGGAAGCGACCTGTAACACTCGTTAATCTGAAACGAAGAAGTAGCTGGAGCGCTAGCCTGTCGTAACTCAAGCTCTCGGAGACGGAACTCGTGCTCCTGAGCCCGTTGTCGCTCCGCTGCCTCTAGCCGTCTAACTTCCTGTTCTGACTCTAACCTTTTAGCCTCCTGTTCTGCCGCTAAGCGTTTAGCTTCCTGTTCTGCCTCTAATTTTCTAATCTCTTGCTTTTCCTGCATCTCCATCCTCTTAGCCTCTAACTCTAGCTTCCTTAACTCTACCCTCTCTGAGTAAGAAACAACCTCTGAGCTATCACTGCCAGCATTATCCTCCATTACAGAAAGCTCCACCTCGTCTGACCATAACGCATCAATAATGTTGTCCCTAATCTGCCGAACTCCTAAACCTTCTTCTAAAGATATACCATACTCATCTGATAGCTTAAACAACTGTTCCTTCAACATACGCTTAATCTGCGCTACAGATGGCTTACCTGAATCAGCCATAATGCAAAAACTACCTCACTACAACTGGACAACTCTCTAAACAATGGCTAAAATAAAAACCCAGGCGGTCAAAGAACAATAAGACCAATTCTATCAACTAGAATAGAATAATCCCGGACGAGCCCCCAATTTCTTTATATTAACTACTGTCACGGTGTAACGATATCTAAACTCAGGTGAGACCCGTTATCCGACAGAAAGATAAGAAAAGAAAATAATCAAGCCAATAAATAACTAGAGAGAAGCCAATCCGTGAATCAAGTGATTTATTTGCAGTCTAAGCAAGACGATAACCGGGTACAGCAACAAGCTACCCGTAATCCACTCAACAGGAATTAAACAACTAATTAAGGAAGTCAACAACCCATGAATAAGCAAATAGACAAACTGTAGGGAATCACTCTAGCATACCCCCAGACGTTGTAATAACAAGATAAGCTAATGGCCGTCTTAACGAGATAGCATACATAAGACAAAGCAACACTTTGGCGAATATACAAATGAAGGAACGGGGCACGGGTGGACTAACAATAGGGATGGATAAAACAACAAGCACACAGTACTTTAGATTATCCCTAATTATAAACACTACTTGAGTGAGTAAATGAATAAGAACACTAGTTTAGGTATAGTAGAACTTATAAAATAATGGGAGGGAAGGTAAGGTTAACACTGTAAGTTCTTAAAGGAAGTGATCACGTACTCCAGAAGGGTACAGAGAAAAATAAAGGAATATCAACCTCACCAATTTCTTTGCGAAACTAAATTATCCCTAGCTCCATAAATATTTAAGTTATGGAGCCCCACAATAGCTTATTGTAAAGGGCGCAAACTCCTCTACAAGAAGATATAAATATATATATCATGAGTATTGGCATATAAATGCTACATGTAATAAGGCTGATAAATGGAGCATGAAAATGACATGTGAACATATAAAAATAGCCACAGTCGGCGAATAAAGACATGAATGATAAAAATAGATACATGAATGTAAAGTACATCATATGTACTTTCGATATATACAATAATTGAGGATATTTTATGAAAGTACATTAGAGGAGAGGCGGGAAAAAGGTCGCACGCTCGAACTGCGCGACAGTGTCATATAACTTTCGACAGACAATCCCAATAAGTTTATATTATGAGAATATCTATATCTATAAGTAGTGCTTTCATTATGTTTTCAGGTGGAGAATTAAACTCTTCAAAAACTAACCTCAAAAGAAGAATACCTTATAAGCTCGATTGGAATGAAATGTTTAACACATGTTTATAGATTCTTGAAGAAACTGATTTTTCTGATTTTTTTGGGTTTTATTTCATGTCTTTGCAAGTATGTTGTATCGATATTTCTGACATGTGCAAATTTCAACTTTTTTATATATTAAATCACTGAAACGTTCGTGTTTGTGTAAATGTTTCAGTGAAAGTTATACTTGTTCACCGGCAAAAACCAATGAAATGTCTAAAAAATATTTCAATGCACATGAAAAATGAAAATGGAAATGGAAAATGTAGTTAAATGATTATACAAAATGGCTGACAAAAAGATAGACGAGCGAGACTGCATATTTCAAAGGGACACTGATTTTGTTTGATATAAATTGATACATAATGGATGAATCATGGAACTGGAAACATACTAGTATTTTGAATACATAAAATTGAATTTGATAATATATATATTCATCAAGACAATAAGTCCTCGGGACAAAGATGTTAGTATCATATCTACTTATCTTCATAGATAAGCCTCATCTTCTGAAACACTTATTCGAAAACGACCTACTCTTTTGCTTTTTTTAAAAGTAATTTTGACAAAATCTAAATATAAGCTTAATTAGCAAGCGAGTCGATGACTCGCACATCAGATCCACAATGTTGTCGCTCTCAATCAGACAAGAGCGCTCAATATTGTTTGATAATTTGTAGTAGTTAATAAGAAACCTCCATTTAAATGTTTACCCCGTCATCGTCTAGAAATCAAATGATTCTGATTTTGATCTATCTGGTCTCTAAGCTATAACTCTTAAAACATGCGTTTACACGGAACATACATTATAGCGAGTCTGGAATGAATAGATTGAAGCTCTATTATGCCTATTTCATAAACAACTACGCTTTAGATTCGAGCACACATTACCCAAAAAGTATCAAATTCTTTGTAAAAATTGCAAATGAATGCTATTTTACCATGATAAGCTATGTCGTCACAGTTAACCAAGCATAACCAACGTGGAATGAAGCGGTACTTCGTGGTTGTGGATTAAGGGAAAGTCCGACAGCTGTGATTAGTGAGTTATGAATATGAAATGAGATGATAGGTACATAAATAAAGAAGAATCCTTGCAATGTATAACTATAGCTTGAGCCATGAGTTGTAAAGTCACCATCGTGTTTCTTGTCGTGTCGCTGATGCTTGTCTACATCCAGGTAAGACCAAACTTACATTCTAAAGTAAAACATGATATCGATAAATTATCGTTTTGTTGGATTCACGCACGTCAGACGCTATATACACTTCAAGAGGGTTCTAGAATTACAAATGAAGGCATTAGAAAATTGATGAGCTCAAGGCGAGGCTCAAACAACATCTCAAAATAATTTTTGAATTGGGATTCTTATCTTATCAAGTTCAAGAGTTAGAATTTATCGAGAAGCTTAAATTCGTTTTCGATGTGGAAATCATAATTTGATATAAGAAGTAGATGCAGAACTGGGGTTGATCTAGATTAGGTTCAATGTTCACATCAAGGGATAGATTATGTTTAGAATGAATTCTATTTGTTATTTTCATGCCCTGCATTAAATTATTTGCGTAAAAGATATATCAAAAGCAATTATGTTGTAAATCTATCACAGGAAGCGTTTAGAAACTTAATGGAGTCCAATTGTCAATCAACTGTTTTTAATCTTTGTAAATATATAAAATTTGGCATTTAAACTTTATGGTACGCTACATAAATGAATTGTGGTATTTATAGTGTTAATTTGTTATATTTGTTATCAAAATTGTCCATTGTATTAAAACTAATTAAAAAGGTAATACAGTTATGTAATTAATCTTAAGGACAAATGTTTATTTACTGATTTTGTTATATATTTATATTTGGTAGCCTAATTGATAAACATGTGGCGGCCTTTTTGACAAACAAATTATCTATATATAAAAACGTTATCAATTGTGTACTGACGAGTACTGAAAGCTGCAAAACCCACGTCTAGAAAAAATCTGATAGGTATTGTGAAACCATTAAGTTGAAAAGTCATGATCTTTGCTCACAAAAGTTCTAACGTATGCCTGCAGGCGCTAGAAAATCCTAAAACATAATTTTGAAAACTGAAAAGCAGAGAATAAAATTAAGTTAGTGTTGGTAAATAGGTAATGCAACTAATGGTTATATATTCTTAACCATGCATCAGTAACAATCATAACATATATAACTTCCATACATAAACGTTATTTCTAATATTAAGTTACAAGCCGAAGCATCGAAGCACGAGCAACGTTTTTATATATTTTTCCCAACAATATAACAGTGATGATAACAGTTTTTTTGAAAGTTGAAGCTGAACTGAATCTGTGAAAGAGGGTGGGATTTACTTTCTGAGAGAAGAACACGTAAACTGACATCATTTCATAAAATTCAGACAGGTCTCACTCCAGGTTTTCTTCGGGATTTACTTCCCCCTTTTGTTAATCATCTATTTGAAATATAATGTGCCAACATCACATGCAGCTGTTTTCTTGGTGAAATCTTGAGCTCTTTATCTGAATAATGCGTAGCCAAAATCATGAAAATCTTTTTTCACATTATGATTGACAGGCAGCAAGCAGTACCAGATCTCTATGGGACAGAAGAGGTAACATATCATTATTATTTTCAATTCTCATTATCATGAGTAAGACTACGGAAATTCTTTATGACACAACGATAATCTCTCTCTCTCTCTCTCTCTCTCTCTCTCTCTCTCTCTCTCTCTCTCTCTCTCTCTCTCTCTCTCTCTCTCTCTCTCTCTCTCTCTCTCTCTCTCTCTCTCTCTCTCTCTCTCTCTCTCTCTCTCTCTCTCTCTATCTCTCTCTCTCTCTCTTTTTTCTATAAGTGCCTTGCAAGCCCAAAGAGTCTCATCATGAAAACACTACCGATTCACTTAAAATGGACATTAAATGTTTTCCGGACTAATTATATATAATCACAACGTTCATAACCAAACTATTTGCCTTTCTTTCTTGAACAGATATCGACAAAGACATGAACCCAGTAAGAAGGAGTACTGATTTCGCAGAACAAGTCAAGGTGAACTGTGATAACCATAGTTGATACATAACTGAGGAAGAAGCATAAATTTTATTTATAAAGATTCCTCGTTAATCGTTTGCATATCTTGACGAAAGAGTATGTTCATGCTGACTAGGTTATTCTTGTTTATAAATTATGTGAACGCTACAACTTAACATTTTATGCAAATGTATGTCCTATTCACAGTGTTTTAAACAAAAAATCAGTTAATAACACACCGTTCAATTCATTTACTCAAACTAACTTCAAAAGATGAGGAACTTTTAGTTGTATCACTTACTTGAATAAATCTAATTGGTCTAAAACTTTTCACGTATCAAATACATTATACACTTGAGAAAATGTATCCGAGGCATTTGAAATTATATCATTAGATTTACAAGTATTTTAACAAACCTTCAGATCGCAGTTATATAATTTTGAAAGTCACTGTTAGTATGTAGTGAAGGCGACATATCCTCCCCGACTCTTTAAAAGTTGATTACAGTAGACCATTTGTTTAAGGTCCACATGTTTCCCATTTTGTTATTCCCAAATCAACCTGACTAAGCAGTTGAAAATTACTCCAAAACGTTGTTTATACTTCACAATTAAAAGTTGTTATCCATAAAATAATCTTTGGGTCTTTTAATTGTGATGTCATTTTCGTAGATCCAAAGTAAATGTTCCTATAATTTGTCACTTATACTCCGGATCAAGTTTAGCTGTGTATATTTTATTTAACCTTACTTGGTGTTAAAGACAATTACGTCCCTGCTTCAAACTTGGCCATACCTAAAAGGCTGATATCATAAGTTACCTCCCTTGCATAATCAAAGGAATTCATGAAAAATGAGCAGCAATATCTGTCATCAGAACGTATACCCTGGTTACTCGAGGATGTTCTTTTGTATGCCACTTCTAAATTTCTTACAAGGATTTTTGATATCACTTGTTTGTTTCTACACAGATAACCGGTCCAATTGGAGGGAATTCGGAGGGTGGATCAGGTCGTAATGGTGGTGGTGGACTTGCCTAAGTTACTTAGAAGCTTCAGCGGATGTGATTTAATTGCTCTTCAAAGAAAATTATTCGAAGATGTCAACAAAAACAACATTCAATGATGCGTTGAAGTAGCATTCAAATAAAATGTGCATTTAAAAAATCGTCTCTTTTTCATTGAAATTGTTATTGAATTATATTAAAAACGAGACCAAATATTCAAGACACAATTAAAAGTAGAGGTTGAACATTGAAAACGCCTACTTAGAAAATGTCCTTAGACTTATGGGTTTGTTTGTATCCATCAAAGGTTTAATAAAATGAGATAAGGGATTCGTAATTATATGACCAATCAAGTCCTTCAGTAGGGCCTTCTGTCCTGTTAGTTTTCTAAAAAAACGTAAGATAAATTTTTTAAAAACCTGTCAATAACGACCCTTCCTTGAGGTTAGTCCCATACACATCTTTCTTGAATTCCAATGTTTTGCTGTTTGTTTGGGTTTGTTTTCTTGGTTTTCCGGGTTTCTTGGATGCAAAGAAATGTAGATGGGTATTGGTAAATCTAATGACACTCATGATCGCATTCAATTCCACATTATTACCCTTGAATTGTAATTTGAATTGGTGCGGAGGGCGGGCCCGGTATTTTGGGAATTTTGGAAACTGATCATCTACAGCTGTTTATCAAATGTTTTGTTCACTGTACAAAATCCTTTATAAGTGATCAAAACCTTTAAATGTTTTCCCTTGTGAATTAAAACAATGTGACTGTGCTGATTTATGTTATCAGACAGTCGGTATGGAATATTTAATCGAAATTTAAGGAACTCAGAATTTCAAAAACATTACCCCTTCTATCTATTTCATCATGCCAAAATTTCATTTCTTGAACGAGAGACAAGAAAATCCTATAAATAAGTCAGAGAATGACTTCTTCACACATGTACAATTGGTGATCCTTTGTAACTTTTGCCGACGTGTTTTTATTGATGTCAACACTTAACCCAAATTACAGAATATTTGCACTACGATACAGTGTTAAGTGAACAGCCTTTCGCTATGCAGCTGGAGATGAATAAGTTTTGGTTGTATGTATACTTGACGATACTCTTTATTAAGTTTGAAAGCCGATTCGGAAACATTATTTCTAAGGTACTTCGGGCAAACGAATCTATAGTAAGGTCATGGCTTTCTTGTTGTAAATCTAAATAAGCTGGACGGTGAACGTGACTACTTTTTGTATCACCAAGATGTATTTATCTACTTATCGTCAAATAGTTCTATCTAAATAAACTCATAATACAAATGTACATCTTATTAAACGAGAAATTAATGGAGTAATTAATGATTTAATGTTTATCAATCCTGCGATGATCAACATTAAAGATAAGGAAACTATGCCATGTCCACTATCGTTCGTATATAAATCAAAGAGCAAGTTAACTGCGATTATGCATTTGAAAATCTCTTAAAAGTTGAATGCAGTGTGTCTTGATTATAATCCTATATTCTACAACCACGGAGAACTACATGTGATACAGCTAAAATATCAATGTCTGGTACTTTGAATCTCCCGAGTGTCTCCCGAATGAAAGAAAAACGACTTGAAGTTAAAAAACACATGCAATTTGTAAGGAATGCAATCTACTGCTACTTTTACGAGCTCTGTGGGTTTTTTTATCGACATTTCGTTTCAGGTGATAAAAAAACTCTGCTTCACATCGTGGTTTAATCACTAGATGACAGGCCCTTGGTCTAACTCTTCTGGTGTATAAAACAAAGTTGACTGTCTGGAGGTTTTGTTTGATCGATTCTCCAAAATGGGAACACTATCATAAAGCATTCAAAATCACAAAACGTTCTTTATTTAAAAACTGTCAAAATAAGAGACCTGTTCTGACGGAATTGATGAATACTGAAAGAATATAAACAACGGGTACATTATCAACTCGATTAAAATAAAATGTTTAACACATGTTTATAGATTTCTTGAAGAAAATAAATTTTCCCTTTTAAGATATTTTAAATCGCTGAAACGTGCGTGTTTATGTAATTGTTTCAGTGAAAGTTATACTCATTCACTGACAAAAACCAATTAAACGTCAAAAAGTATTTCAATGGCATGTAAATGTAAGTGTAATACACATGAAAATTGAGTTGACATTGCAATATGTAGATTAATGATTATACAAAAAGATAGAGGAGTGAGTCTTCATATTTAAAATGGACACTGATTTTGTTTGTTATAAATTGATACATAATGGATAAATCATTAAACTGGAAGCATATTTTAAAAACTTAAGATTGCATTTGATAATTTTTCGTCTAGTACAGTAAGTCTTTTGGACATATGTGTTCGTAACAAAACCATATCTACTTACCTACACAAATATGCCATATATTCTGAAACACTTCTTAAGTAACGAATAAAATTGAAGGATTCTCATCTAAATTGTTTAAAAGTACTGTTGAAAAAAACGTATATTGTCCTTATATTTGTGTATAAGATATCGCCGACCAAGACTCGCAATCAGATTAACATTGATGTTGGTTTCCATCAGGCAAGGGTCATCAATTGAATTTGATAATTGGCAGTAGTTTCTACATTATGGGAACTTTTATTTCTTCATTCCCATGAAAGTCGAGAAAACCTATGATTCTGATTTTTATATATCTGGTCCCTATACTATGGTGACATAAAACTCTTAAAACATACGTTCAACCGGGACATACCATGTAGTGAGCTTTGAATAAATAGATCATTGAAACTCTATAATTGCATGTTTTATCTATAAGAAATCAACTAAACTTTACATCTTAGCCAAGATAAATAAATTCTTTCTAAAACTTGCAAATGAATAATACTATACCAGTCTACCATGGTTAATTATGTCGTCACAGTTAACTAAGTATAACTATTGTAGACAAATGGAGACATGGAGCGGTATTTCATGGATGTGGATCGACGTCCAGACCAACAGCTGTGAATAGTGAGTTATGGAACTGGATGAGGTGATGAATAAATAAATAGATAAATAAACAACCCTTGCATTGAATCACCGTTGCTTGAGCCATGAGTTCTAAAGTCGTCATCTCGTTCCTTCTTGTGTTTCTGATGCTTGTCTACATCCAGGTAAGACCAAACTCACCGATTGGAGTAAACATAACAACTTATTGTCTTGCTGGATTCACGTATGTCAAACGCTATCGATACTTCAAGAGGATTCTAAAACTTTCTAATTCAGCTTGTAACGTTGCTTTTCCTGGAGGTCATTCTGTATATACAACGCAAGTTATGAAGTGTATAACATAAATGAGCAAGTTAAATATTATGGGCAGCAGATGATAACCAAAACAGACTCATCACTACACATCACATCTCATACTACTGGTCTTTCCAAACGTAATTATTCATGTTATTGGGTATCTTTTTAAAAGGATGATTAATAAAAACTTGGATCTGGAGTCGATTACTCAGGATTTTTAAGACCGTAAAGATTTTCTTTTAAAAGCCAAATAACGCATCAAGGATACCGTCATGCAACAGTGACGTAAGAAAATTGATGGACTCAAGGCTAAGCTCAAACAACATCTTCAAATCATTATCAAATTTGGAATCCTATCTTATCAATTTTCAAGAGTAAGAATAATGAGAAGCTCAAAGGGGCACAGAGTACGTTGTTGGAGTCAAATATGCCAAATCTTCTAAATAGTGTTAATTAATCAATAAGTAGTGGTTGCCTCTGAAAATCCCCATCTTTTTGCTGATAAGTTCAGTATTGAGGCAATAAGCAGGTTAAAGTTGTAATTTGTGATCGAAAACCGGACAATGGCGCGTGCCAATGTCTCAAACGTAATCCTGGAAATTATTTACAGCAGATACATGGTAACATAAATGTCGATAGTGTTTAGTACATCAATTAACAAAAATTCATGTATATTAGATACAAAATTTTGACTTACTAACATCGATATGACGGTTTATCTATCATCACTGAAAATGAGAAAACATCCTTATTTTGGCATTTACAGATAAAGAAGCACGTTTAGGGAAATATATATAACAATATTTGAATTGAAATCAAGACATATGGTATTTTAGTTTTTATATCAGCCAAATGATAATTTATGAAACATACTCTGTGTCACTTTAAAGTCGTTTTAGAGGTGGAAATCATAATTTAATGGTAGAAATATCTAAGTAGATCCGGTGTTGATATTGGATGTAGTTTAGGTACTCAATATTCTCATTAAGGAATAAATTTGGTTTTAAATAAATGTCACTTTATATCCGTATGCACTGCATTTAATAAATTACTTAAACGGTATATCAAAAGTAATTATTGATTCCAATTATATTTATCAACTATATTTATCGAGGTATATATATATATATATATATATATATATATATATATATATATATATATATATATATATATATATATATATATATATATGTGCATATATATATGTATGTATGTGTGTAAAATTTTGCATTTAAGTTTTATAGTACGCAATAAAAAATAATTCTAGTATTATTAGTTGTAATACATTTTTATTTCAGTTATCAAAATAGTATACTGTATTAAAGGTCATACAATGATGGAATAAATATTTGTTTTTTTGTTTTATTTGTTGTAAACTTTCAATTGGTTACTGATACATTAGGTTATGTGAAATCTTTGACAGACATAGATTATTTATCTAAACGTTATCGATGGTGAACTGAAGAGTACTGAAAGCTGAAAAATCCACATCGGTAGGCAATCTTTACCTATTGTGAAATTTTAAAGTTGGATAGTCATAATCTTTGGTAATAAAACATATATTGTAAGCATGCTTGCGCCAGGCACATACTTAACATAATTTTCAAACTGAAAAGCCGAGAAAAAAAGATTTTGTTTGTTTGTGATGGTTAATAGCCTATTCAACAAATAGTTAAAAGATTTTGATCATGCGTTAGTAACATTCGTAACATAGGTTCCTATATATTTTGAATACTAAGTAACAAGCTGAAGCATCAAAGCACGAGCAACGTTTTTATATTAAATATTCAAATGTTCTTGTATATTTGAAATAGCGATTAAAGTTTTATGCATCTCGTAGCAGTGAGACAGGTTGTGATTTCGGATTAATTAAAATTAGAATGGAATTTTCTCCAGTTAAACTTTGAATTCAAATGAAGAAATTTCTCGCACCGGCAAGATGAGTTATTACCATAGTCGCCATTTCATGAAATGAAGATGTCAAGATTTTCACATTTTGATTGACAGGCAGCAAGTAGGTAATATGAATAATGAAATACGTTTCTTGCAAGCCTTGAATAGCAAATTTATTTGTTTTTCTGTGTCTCTCTCTGTGTGTGTCTCTCCCTCTGACTCTGTCTGTCTGTCTCTGTCTCTGTTTGTCTGTCTCTGTCTGTCTGTCTGTCTGTCTGTCTGTCTGTCTGTATCTCTCTCTCTCTCTCTCTCTCTCTCTCTCTCTCTCTCTCTCTCTCTCTCTCTCATGTCAATAATGAATTAAAGGTTATATAAGTGTTTTGCAAGCCCCAGACTCTTCCTGAAACTTGTGCATACTAAACACTACCGACTCACCTCCTAAAATGTTTTCCGGTCTAATCTTAAATAGTCACAACGTTAGTACCAAACTAATTGCCTTTCTCTTTTTTGAACAGATGTCGACAAAGACATGAACCCAGTAAAAAGGAGTGCCGATTTCGAAGGACAAATCACGGTAAAATTTCTTAATATAATTGATACATATCTCAGGAAGAATATTTTCAGATAATGAAGCATCAATGATATTCGAGATAATTGACGTTTATCGTATATATTTTTTGACGAAACAGCATGAACGTTAACAGCATGAACGTCAGCATGAACGTTCATGCTGACAAAGGTTACTCTTGTTCATATGTGTACACTACAACTTAGTGTATATGCAATGGTATGTCTATTCTTCTGTCATGAGCACTTCGGAATTTTAAACATGAATTAATCAATAACAAACCTTTTAATTATTTAACTCAAAGTAACTTCAACAGGTGAGGAACACTATATACTTCACAATTAAAAGTTGTTATCCAGAAAATAATTTTTGGGTCTTTTAATTGTGATGTCATTCTCGTAGATCCAAAATGGATGTTACGGTAATTTGTCACTTATACTCCGGATCCATTTTAGCTGCAGTGTATATCTTATTTTACCTTGCTTGGTGTTAAAGGCAGTTACGTCTCTTCTTTAAATTTGACCATACCAAAAAGGCTGATATCATAAACTACCTCCTTCGCATAATAAATATTCTAACTGGGACCCCTGTAAGCAAGCTCTTTGTAAAGTCTATCTGAAGTACCACATGTAGTGAATAATAGGAATTCATGCAATTTCCTAAAAATGAGCAGCAACACCTGTCATCAGAACGTATACCCTTGTTACTATAGGATGTTAGTATGTATGTCACTTCTAAATTACTTACAAGGACTCTTGATATCACTTGTTTTGTGCCTACACAGATAACCGGTCCAACTGGAGGGAATTCGGAGGGTGGATCAAGTGAAAGCCCGCACACAAGAGATATGACATATCTTCAAAGGACTGGCGGTGGTGGATCAAGTGAAAGCCCGCACACAAGAGATATGACATATCTTCAAAGGACTGGCGGTGGTGGATCAAGTGAAAGCCCGCACACAAGAGATATGACATATCTTCAAAGGACTGACGGTGGTGGATCAAGTGAAAGCCCGCACACAAGAGATATGACATATCTTCAAAGGACTGGCGGTGGTGGTTGACGTAACGGCTCTTCTAAGAAAATGATTCGATGATGTCAACAAAAACAACAAATAATGATGCGGTTAAGCGTCAATAAAAAAATATGTGTATTAAACAATTCGTCTTTTTTCATTGAAAATTTTATGGAATAATATTACAAACGAGACAAAATATTCAAAACATAATTCAAATTAGAGGTTGAACATTTAAAATTTTTGTAAAGAACATTAATCTACACCTAAAATGTCCTGAGAGCCATGGATTAGTTTGTATTCATCAAAGCTTTCATAAAATAAGATAGCCAAAGGGATCCGTAATTATTTGGATGACTTTAATCACATCAATTACTTCAGTCGGTTAGTTCCCTAAAAAAAATAGATTGAATAAAAAAAACCTGTGAATACTCGTTAAAAATGACCCTTCCTTGAGGTAAGTCCTATTAACAACATTCTTGAATTCTAATGTTTTTCAGTTTATTTGGGTTTGGTAAGATAAGGGGCCCGGATTTCTTGGATACAAAGAAATCTAGATGGGTATTGGTAAAGCTGATGACACTCTTGATCGAATTAAATCCACATTATTACCCTTGATTTGTAATTTGAATTGGTGCCGATGGTGGCCCCGGTTTTTTTGGAACAGTCAAATTCTTCTCCTTATGTACATATTAGAACAAACATTCCTAAATGAAATCAGCTAGCTCAAAACTATGATGTCATACACAGAATTTTAATCTTTTTACTATAAGCTCAACGGATAAGGCAATTACATACATAATAAGATTGTGAAGCATGAAATCCACTCATATATATATATATTATATATATATATATATATATATATATATATATATATATATATATATATATATATATATATAAATATGGAAAATTGAATTGGTTCAAACGCAAGGTCACATATAGATTAAATACAACATACTTCATATAGTTGTTTGCAGAATTATTTTAATCCGATACTAGTATTTTGTCAATAGTATTGACTCATCAGGGATGGAACAAGATCATTTTTGCACACATAGACTCGTGCGCAAAAGGAAAGACAATCAAATTAAAAATCTTTCCCTTTTATCAACTGTCAACAGATGATCCTATGGCGTGCAAAATACGAAACATCACAGTTGACGCCTTTCAAGGTTTTGCAATGTTGATGCGATATATTGTATCGGCATGCATTGCCAACCAAGCTCGGCCATACTTGTCTTTACCTCCGCTCAGGAAAACCATGCTATTGATTTAGAAAGATGAAAACGAGGTTTTCTTTCCATCAGCCACAACTCAAATCATTTCAATTGGTGACCCAATGACATTTTGCGTTGAAGTTGTTTTTCCGCTTACATGTATTGTGATAGAAATTACCAATGTTTGTTCAGAAGTAGTACTGGTAAAAGTATTTTCTCATTTTGGTAATCTAAATGTTTTATCATCTTTCTTTTAGACATCACTTTATAACTTGAGATTGTTGTAAATGACGGGTCTCATGCTATTAAATGTACAGAAGTGCTCTCGGAATCTTTCAAATCCATGAGAATGAAATTGAGGGTGCTGAGTTTCTATACCTTTTTGAGTGCCAAGTTTTTATTGAAATGCAAAGCTTTCTGGTAAAAAACCCCACATGAAACAGCAATTTCTAGCATGTAGGATTTGTAAAACAGACACCACAGGTGACATAGCCAAGGGAATGGTATATGATCTCTGAAAAAAAAACATATGAAAGGCTTTAGTTATTAATCGGCTTAAGCTGGTAGCAGTATCTAATATTTTGCTGTTAAAATATTTGGAGCCGTTATATAATCTTTCCGCCACTCCAGCAAACTTTTAAAGAAGAATTACTTCGCTGGGAATGTAGAAAAAGTTGGGCATTGTTTTTTGGAGCCAATATTAAAAGAAAGAAAGATAAAACATTTAAAAAAGATTTGCCTAATTCAAACTCGCTTTGCTCTGACGACCTTCTAAAACACACACATACATGAATTTGTCCTCTTTTGAAATACCAACGTGGATTGGACGTATCTCTGCCGCGAGGTGTCTGAAGTTTTAATTGAGAAGACAGCAAGCAACATTGGCGGCATCGTGGTGGAGATGGACGAGTTCGGCAAACAAATACAAAAGAGTAATCATTTCCAGACTAGCTTGGTGTTTGGTTGCAGAGCGAGAGACAAAAAGAAAACTTTATTCATGGTGTGAGTACGAGACGGGACGACACTCACTCTTTTGGAGATCATTCAGGTTTGGGTGTGTATAGGGTCAATCATCTGTAGTGTAGCTAGAGAGCGTTCAACTCGATCCCCAAACAGTTAGCAGCCTGGTCATGAATGATATCCCCAATATTGTCTACTGAAATTGACACAACTGAAAGTAGTGCTGTGATCAAGTAACTGTGTTAACAAATCGTCCAAAGGTGTGCTGAGTTTGCAAGGGGTACAGGAAGCTCCAAAGTACCACAAATCGGGTCATATGTTTAAGTAAAATCATGTCGACATATACACACAAAGTACACAAACCTTGAAAAAGAGAAAAAAATATTCAAAAACAACACAAATACTGATTAACAATAACGAATATATGTTTAGTGCGTAGTTTCTATCAAGGTTTGCGAATCGTAGCCACACTGGTGTTGTTTTCATTACAGCAGAGACGATCATTTGGTGACCTTTAAACGATTTGATAATGAAAATTGTCAGTAGATTCATTAAATTTAATTTCATAACTCCTCTATCAGACATTCAGCTATAAAAGCCATGATTCTAATAAATTGATTTGAACGAGTTGGGGTCTTCCTAAAACTTAAACAAAAACTCGTAAACCCCGCGTTTATAACGGATATGAAGAGATGTTTCATTAGAAACTAAATCGTACTGATTCACTCTGAAATCAATCGAATTAGCTATACATCTGAACACATGTTACAAAAAAAACACTTACCAGTGTACCGAGGTTACCAATCTTTCGTGTCACAGTTTACCAAACATAGCACATGTAGTCTTATAAAGTATTGAAGCGGTACTTCATGGTTGTGGATTGACGTACCGACCAACAGCTGTGAATAGTGAGTTTTGAATATGAAATGTGGTTATATATAAAGAAATAGAGTAGATACCTTGCAATGTATCACTGTTGCTTGAGCCATGAGTTGTAAAGTCACCATCGTGTTTCTTGTCGTGTCTCTGATGCTTGTCTACATCCAGGTAAGGCAAAACTTACACATGGAGTAAAACATGTCACATTATTTTATTATAGCCACATATGTGAAAAATTATTGATGGGTTGATCTATTATCAGCAATAATTATATATAATTAACTGTTGCGAAAATATCAGATATTAATCAAATATGTAAGAGTAAATGAGGTTTGAAGTCATGATCTTTGAATAAAAATTTAGAATGACAATTGACTTAGTGACCACATAATGTAAAAAACTTAATAGTCATTAGAAAGGACACATTTGGGAAGGTTTCGGTTAATATATGATGGATATAGTATATATGCTGTATGTAAAACCGTTTCTAATATTTCACTGGAAGTAATTGATTACCATATATTTAGCACTTAATGATTAATGATGAAGTCCAATTATGTGCTTTGAACTTAGGACCAGCATATATGGTATTTGGCTTTATCAAAGTATAGTTAAATGTAGACGCGTTTACAGTGATATATTGGAAATATCAATTTGGATTATGCCTTAATGAAAACCCAACTATGTGCGGACTGAAAGTAGCAAGGCTGTAATCCTAGAGATCCTTGAGAAATGGTATCTTACTTATTGTTTTATTCAAAAAGAGATTGTAGATTGTTTTGCATGATACAATATCTATCATTATTGTGTCGAAGTCCAAGCTTACAATTCACAATCACCACTTAGTAGCTAAAGTACGATATCAAGTGAATATAATTGTTTTTGGAGGCGATTTGAACTGAACTAAGGACATGTGTCATTTTGCCTTTATTTTAACCACATTGATAGTTATTTAAAAAAACCCAACTTCTTTCTGTTAGTTGAAAGAACCCACATTAGTTCATTCAAAGACATTAGAATGATACCACTGGAGAGTTTTAAAAAACAATCAACAAATATTTTAATGCTATGAAATGTATTTTTTGTTGGTCATTGTATGAATTTCATGTATGAGAATTTAGTTCTGTACAAAGATATAACATGCAATTATTTGAAGGGGCAGTTTAACGTTTTGTGATAATTTCATTTCTTCAATCTTGCCCTAATAAACATCAGTTTATGCCGAAAGGTCAAACATATCACTCTACCTGTAGTCGAAGAAATTATCAAGCATCAAGCAAAAACTATTGGCGGACATTTTAATGTGAACACATTTTAATCATTTGAGGTAGGGAAATAGATTAGCATAGCTTAACTAACATTGCATGTTCGATTTAGCATGGCTCCTTTTGATAAAAAAAAACCCCAAACCCATTGTTTTGCAGTTGGTAAAATTCATTTTGGTTTTCTTGACATCACTTTATTTATCAGAAAAAACAATAACAACAACAAAAAGGAAAAAAAAGTGCTACCTCTTCTTTAATAGGATAAAACATGAGGTCATTGTTATAGTCAATTTTTGTTAGCTAAAAATCATGGAATGACAATATTGTTGATATTCTAACATTGTGATTGACAGGCAGCGAGCAGTGCCGACGGTTCTGTACGGGACATACGAGGTAATAAATGATTATTCTCTTCAGTTTTCATAATCGTTAACATGGTAAGTTGCATTTTTCATATTACTGATCAAATTATCACGAAGTGAAAGAGCAAGTATTTAGGGTGACACTTTCTTCTTTTCTTCTTTATTGTGGGCATAAATTTACACTTTTGCATGTTAATTTTCCTTTTTAACCTTGTTTTCTTAACCCAGTTATTTTAAGGTCACTTTACATTGGGTACTTTCATCAAACTACGGGCTCATATCATTATGAAATTAATGAAACTGTATGAAACCCAACCAGTATGAGATATAGTAGTAAAAAATACTAAAAGACTATTGCTTTTGCTTATTCATTGTTCTCCCATGATTATTATGTTACTATATTTGATGTAACTGGTGATCTCATTTGGATTTGGATGTTTTAAGACTCGGTTTTAAGCAATTGCTCTTTATAAAACTTTTCATTATAAATTTCAAACTTCTTTTTGTTCTTTAATGAATGTAGTATCAGTAGCTAGTGTCACAGAAACCTGAACCTGTACCTTCCTGAAGTAAACATTCAGCGTAGTCTAGTTAATCAAATTCATAATCTATTCAAACTATTAGCCATTCCCTTTCTGACAACAGATATCGAGATGGACATGGATCGAGTAAGGAGGAGTACTGATTTCAAAGGAAGAATCAAAGCCAAGGTAAACTGTATAAATCAAAGTGGATACTCAACTACTGGAAAAACATTATCAGATAAGGAAACATAAGAGATAACGAACGACTTATCATTTGGACGAAATCACATATTGCTGACCTAATGTGTTGTTCTTCCTACATGTTCTTACTGCAAAATCTGTCCTTTTAAATCTCATTTGAAGAAAAGCACATTGTTTCGGTTTGACAAAGGATCATTGTATGCATATGTGTACATTCCAACGTTAGATGGCATGCAATAGTAGAATGATTCTAACGTCTCGGACAGGTTTTTGATATTTTACGCAAGAATTATTGTATATTATAGCTCTCACTATTATTTCATATAGTCACTTCAACAAGGTACAAAACCTTTCATGTAATAACTGAAGCGTAAAAAATTCAAATAGTCCCTAGCATTTTTAAATATCTAAAAGGAAACTTCACTCTTTGTCCATTACATAAATGGATTGTGCTTTTGAGTAGATACATGTATATAAACCATCATGTTATTCCTATTTCCACCTTACAAAAGAGTGGGAATGTACTGCAAAACGTTGATTATACTCAATATAAAAACTGAAAATGAAGAACAAAACCTGCAATTTAATTGTAATTGTATTGTCATCCTTGTGTTACCGTAAAAGGGGGGAATAACTTCCGCAGTATCTTTAAGATAGTGACAGGAACCCGCCACACACAAGCTTTTTGTCCATACATAACTGAACAGCTATTGCCGAGAGGCATTGTGAGGCAAGGTTATTGATAATATATAAAACTTAGAAGCAGCACCTTAATATGATTATTGGAACGTATACCCTGATAACTCGTAGATAATCTTATGTATGTCACTTCTAAATGTCTTACAGATAACCGGTCCAATTGGAGGCAGATGGGAGGGTAACGGAGGTGGACGTCTTCATACAAGAGATATGTCCTTTCTTCAAGGCAGTGGGCGTAGGACTGACCCTTCTGGTCTCAAAGCATAAACCTTACCTTAGTCACTGAGAAACTTATGATGTGAACTGCCTGCGACTGCAAGCAAATGATTCGGTGAAGAAAAAAATCATTGATTCGTTCTGTAAAAGTCAAATTCTAATAAATGCTATGAAAAAGTATATTTGTTATTAGAATTTTCTATCGAACATTATTACAATATTACTATAAGACTTATAAGATCTAATCCTAATAAGAAGTGGGAATATATTTAAAATAGTTTCAAATGGTATACAAAAGATTAAATTATTTGTTTTATAAAAGTCAATTTATAGGGCAAACTGACCGAGGTTCGGACAGTGTATCGATTCAAATGTTTTGAAACTCTGCATTATCAAAGATAATTTGAATAATGTAAATATGAGCAAACCAAATTATCAAAAAGTAATATTTATTTTGGATTTCTATCTTAAAATGCAGAATTGTTCGTAAATTATCCGAAAATAACAGTTTTTATTGCCAATATGAAATCGCCGGAGGTTCGGACGGTTCTGACCTAACTTCGGACGGTTGCACATGATCTTCTCGCATGCACCCCTAGCTTAAGATATTTATCAAAATGGTCTCAGACATTCCAAAACACGCATTGAGTAGTTAATGTACAATAATATCAAGGTTTTTCGGAAACATGAATTAATTTGTCATCTGAACAGAGCATGCTTTCCGATGTTAAATTCTCCCAAAACTGCCGCATGCGTCGTTACAAAATTATGACGTCACAATCAGTTTCGTAGGCATTTGATGCAAAAACGCCGTACTCGCTAAACCGTAGCTTTTAAAAAATTATCACTTTGTGAAATATGTTAGTCGTATGTTATTGCATGTTTCCAGAACTTTTGTTGGTTGAATTGGGTGTAGGTGATTTCGTAGACACTGTTGTTTCGTAGACAAAAATATCGGTGGTTTCGTAGACAGATTGACGGTGGTTTCGTAGACACTTGGAAAAATGGTAATATTATAACATTTAATCAACATTAAACATCATTAATGATGGGATATTATATATTATATTTTCATCTTAGATTTTACAAAATCTGTAACCAAATTAACAGATCGATGCATTTAGGTGTATATACGACTGTTGAAATACGATGTTTAAATAAAGGAAGCCCATAATTGTTGTTGTTTGTTTTATTTTATTTCTTTGTGAATAAATAAACAAATTGGGTAAGTATGATAATATATAAGATCTACTATCAATCAGCGACGATTAGCAGATTAACAACCCACGGGAAGATGGAAAAGGTGAGTCGCCGACAAAGCAATTTACAATCAAAACATGTCACTATGCACTAATACATCCTGTACTGAGATGAGTAGGTTAATCCGTTTCGTAGAAACAAATAAGGTATATAAGATACATTCAATGTATCTCTGCAAACAAACTAATGATTAAAATGATAAAATATAAGTATTCTAACATCGATAATGTATAATATAACTGAAAATAATAATAAATTCAAATTTTATAAAGTGTCTACGAAATCACCGTTTAATCTGTCTACGAAATCACCGTGTCTACGAAATCACCCCGTCTACGAAAACGTTTTGTCTACGAAATCACTGGTTCCCGTTGAATTACAGCACTACAAGTCCGTATAAGTGAAATATAAAATGTGTCCGAACCATGGTCAAAACTGTCCGAAGCAAGGTCATTTTGACATATTATCAATATTTCAACAATTACAGAAAAATCCCCTTTATATATACCAATTTTCAGCACAATTTAACTGTTTGGTTTTTTTGCTTTGTCTATGGATACAGTTTAAAATGTTTTGGCGCTTTCTATATTTCCTAACCTGATAGTGAACATTTGCGTTGAAACAAATATTTTGCCAATTCCTTACATGGATCTATTATTTGTAAAAGCAAAAGTCGATTAGATATATTACCTTCGATCAATTGTCTATTTAATGAAATGAACAAATTTACATTCAAGAAATTCATATTTGAAAACAAATATATTGCCAAAATTGCACATAGTATTGCGTCAGCTACGAGTAATAAGTGTCCGAAGTTCGGGTGACCTCGGGTGGTGTCAGAACGTCGGTCAGTTTGCCCTACATGAAAATATCGGGTTGTTTATTGAAATTTATATCAAACATTGTCACATTAATACTAGAGATATAATTCAATTCAGAAGTGAGGATATTGGAAATATTTTCAAATGATATAGATTTCAAACAACAAGTAGGCATTTTCAAAGGGTTTTCTATTGTCACCTTAGCGAAAGTAAAGTTTGATGACTGAATTAAAGCATGAACCTTTCAAGGGATTCGCGATCGTCTGCTTGCTAACTCGAAACGATCAGCGGATGCACACTTTGAAAGTGGTGAAGTTCTTTGTGAAGTTCTATGTGAAACGGCATTATCTCGAAAATGCAAGTATTTGTTTAAATTGGCTTGAAATCTTCCTTAGAAACAATTTATCTCGCAGGGGTAAAGGACATTAAAAATTAGTGATGTCTTAACATCAATTTTAATAACAGAACATCAATAGTTTCTTGATAAAAACTCCTTTACTGTTCACGAAGTTTCGGAGTATATGCTTTAACCTTTTTCATGTTTTATATTGGTAATAACAAGAGATACATATAAAAAAAAATATTGCTCTTCTTACGATTCTTAATGCCCTTTAAAGACTAAATGATAGTATACCCTTGAAAACAAAGAAAGTGAAAATGATTTAAAGAATGTTTGACTCTTATAAAAGCATATAAAACGAAACTTTTATATTTCATTCAAAAAATCATTGTTGTTTGAATTTTGACATCAGTTCAAAAACTGACTAATGTTAACCTTTTAGTTATTTAAGAAGCCTTTGAAGACCAAAATACATATATCAAATTTCTTGTTTGAGTGAGCGCGGAAGCAACTGTTACCAAACGCAAAAAAAGGAAAACTTTTTATAATTTTGATATTCATTTTGCATGGAAGTGACCGATAACAAAAAAGGCAAAATTGGCTGGATAGCTGACGGGATTCTTACAAATGTAGATATATTGTTGACTTCAATACAAATCAAATCAGGAAGACACTGTGATAGTTTGACTCCTCAATATGCATAACATATTCCTCATTTATTCTGTTATTTGATATGCAAAAATGATAAGCTATGCAATGTTTCTATCTTTATACTTTGCGACTTATTTAGTTAATACTTTGTAAGAAGACTGTGTTGAGGCATTAAGTTTTATAAGTGTTTCCAAAACTCCTTAGCTGGAAACGTTGGATTCATGGAAGCAGTGGAATTGAAAGTGGTGGTCTTGATTTTATCTTATACTCAACAACAAAGCAAACGTGTTTTCGAGGCTTGATTTGTGATGCACGTGCAGCAATGTTGCATTAATACCCTTGTTGGAAAGAGCAGACACTCAGTAACATAAAGAACACCAAAAGTATGCCTAGACTTACGCAAACGCTAAGTGACCAAGCGAATGCTATGTCAACGTCAAATGGCAAGAACCTTCAACTGCAGCGAAACCACCATCAGAAGGCTGTTAATACGTTGTCAGCAGACAGATAAGACACAGGAAAGACCAAAATCGGGAAGACCGAGGGTATCAACTGCGACCGAAGATGGCTACATCTTGCAGATTCTACTCCGAAACCAATTCGTAACGGAGAATAATTTCAATTGGTGACCCCATGACATTTTGAGTTGAAGTTGTTTTTCCGCTTACATGTATTGTGATAGAAATTACCAATGTTTGTACAGAAAATGACTTTTCCTCTGGTAAAAGTAGTTTCTCATTCTGGTCGTCAATGATACCCCTGAATATTGTCTACTGAAATGGACACAACTGAAAGTAGTGCTGTGATCAAGTAACTGCGTTGACAAATCGTCCAAAGGTGTGCTGAGTTGACAAGGTGTACAGGAAGCTCCAAAGTACCACAAATCGGGTCATATGTTTAAGTAAAATCATGTCGACATATACACACAGAGTACACAAACCTTCCGAAAGAGAGAAAAACATTCAAAAATAAAACAAATACTGATTAACAATAACGAATATATGTTTAGAGCGTAGTTTCTATCAAGGTTTGCGAATCGTAACCATACTGGTGTTGCTTTCATTACAGCAGAGGCTATCATTTGGTGACCTTTAAACGATTTGATCATGATAATTGTCAGTAGATTCATTAAATTTAATTTCATAACTCCTTTATCAGACACTCAGCTATAAAAGCCATGATTCTAATACTAGTAAATTGATTTGAACGAGTTGGGGTCTTCCTAAAACTTAAACAAAACCTTGTAAACCACGTGTTCATACAGGTTATATGAAGAGATGTTTCATTAGAAACTAAATCGTACTGATTCACTCTGAAATAAATTGAATTAGTTATACATCTGAACACATGTTACGAAAAAACACAAGGGAAAACATTTACCAGTGTACCGTGGTCTTTCATGTCACGGTTTACCAAACATAGCACATGAAGTCTCAAGAACTATTGAAGCGGTACTTCATCGTTGTGGATTGACGTACCGACCAACAGCTTTTTGACAGAGTTTTGAATATGAAATGTGGTTATAGATAAAGAAATAAAGATGATTCCTTGCAATGTATCACTGTTGCTTGAGCCATGAGTTCTAAAGTCACCACCGTGTTCCTTCTTGTGTCTCTGATGCTTGTCTACATCCAGGTAAGGCCAAACTTACACATTGGGTTGATCTATTATCAGCAAGAATTAACCGTTGCGAAAATATCATATATTCATCAAATACATAAGAGCAAATGAGGTTTGGAGTTATGATCTTTGAATATAAATTTAGAATGACAATTGACTTAGTGACCACATAATGTAAAAAACTTAACAGCCATTAGAAAGGACAAATTTGGTTTTTTTTCCTTCAATATATGATGGATATAGTATATGTTCTGTATTAAAGCCGTTTCTAATATTTCTCTGGAGGTAATTGATTATCATACATTTAGCGCTTAATGATTAATGATGAAGTCCAATTTTGTGCTTTGAACTTAAAATCAGCATATATGGTATTTGGCTTTATCAAAGTATAATTAAATGTAACGCGTTTACAGTGATATATATAGGAAATATCAATTTGGATTATACCTTAACAAAAACCCAACTATGTGAGGACTGAAAGTAGCAAGGCTGTAAGTAGAGATCCTTGAGAAATGGTATCTTACTTGTTGTTTTATTCAAAAAGAGATTATAGATTGTTTTGCATGATACAATATCTACTATTTTTTATGGTTCAAAGTCCAAGCTTACAATTTACAATCAACACTTAGTAGCTAAAGTATCATATCAAGTGTATATAAATGTTTATGAGGCAATTTGAACTGAACTAAGGACATGAGGTATTTTGCCTTTATTTTAACCACATTGATAGTCATTAAACATACTCACTTTTGAAAAAAACCTCTTTCTGTTAGTTGAAAGAACATACATTAGTTCATTCAAAGACATTAGAATGATACAACTGGAGTTTTTAAAAACAATCAACAAATATTTTAATGCTATGAAATGTATTTTGTGTTGGTCATTGTATGAATTTCATGTATGAGAATTTAGTTCTATATAAAGATAACATGCAATCATTTAAAGGGCAGTTTAACGTTTTGTGATAATTTCATTTCTTCAAACTTGCCCTAATAAACATCAGTTTACGCCAAAAGGTCAAACATATCACTCTACCTGTAGTCGAAGAAATTACTGGCGGACATTTTGATTAGAACACCTTTCAATCATTTGAGGTAGGGAAATAGATCAGCATAGCTTAACTAACATTGCATGTTCGATTTAGCATGGCTCCTTTTGATAAAAAAACCCCCATTGTTTTGCAGTTGGTAACATTCATTTTGGTTTTCGTGACTTCACTTTATTTATAAGAAAAAACAACAACAAAACAAACAAAAACAAAAGTGCTACCTCCCCTTTAAAAGGACAAAACATGAGGTCATATTTATAGTAAATTTTTATTATCTAAAAATCATGGAATGACATACTGTTGATATTCTTACATTGTGATTGACAGGCAGCGAGCAGTGCCGACGGTTCTGTACGGGACATACGAGGTAATACATGACTATTCTCTTCAGTTATCATAATCGTTAACATGGTAAGTTGCATTTTTCATATGATTAAATTGTCACGAAGTGAAAGAACAAGTCTTAAGAGTGACACTTTCTTCTTTTCTTCTTTATTGCGGGCATCAATTTACACTTTTGCATGTCTTATACACGACCAACGACGCATTTATGTCTTTAACTTAATTGGTATCATCATAGCTTTGGATTAATTTTTAGCTACGGCTTAGAAATCATTCAAGTACTTATTCATCTTTTTTATCATGAATGTAACAATACCTAAATCTTGTTACTTTATCAAAAAAATATATAAAAAAGGATATATACGATTGTGCAAACCATACATTCACGTTCTCGATTGATGATCTCGTGGAGAAGTTAGCATTGTGATGTCATAAGCACTGTGCCATCAAATAGTGGCGATTTCATCAACTCTACGACATCATAGCATACTGGCTTTGCACCTGTCAAAGCATTATTTCGTTACTTTCGTTTATTGCGTTATAGAATTTGCTACATGTAAATTACATAATTGCTAGAGTGAGAGCTTGTATCTTATCACTTTCTAGAAGTTGTTCTTTAGAAATGTTTCAAAGTGACCGTAGTTACTTTTATTACAATTCCTATAGCAAATGTAATTGACAACAAACTTAAGTCCATAATTTTGGTGTACTTGCAGATAGGAATTTAGATATACTCAAAGTATTTTGAAATTATTTTATTGTTGATTTTCGCTAAGCATGTACAGACATAATTAATTGTTAACTTATAATATAAAACTGAATAATCATTCAGAAAAGAAACAAAATGAGAAAAAAATTAAATCAGGAAGGGAACAATTTTACCCATTTACATAAAAATATATATTTTCATTGAGTTAACTGTATTGTATCTAAATTTTCAACTGAAATACCATAGTCTGAAGATTAACTTCTAAAGAAATGTTCTGAAAAGGTTCAGCAATAAATAAACAAGTTTTAAGACTTAAATTGATAGCTTTAAAACACTATAAGCAATAATAGCAACACTAATGATAATCATTAGACAAAAGATATATCTTTAACAGCTCTTTTTTATATTCTTTGTAATACTTTACACATGACTTTCACATGACTTTCAAGTATTATCTAGATGAGACATAACTTAACTTTATGATTAATTCCAAAAGAAAAGGGCAAGATGACTTATGTTTGAGTAAAATTGTTAACCTTTTTATACTATTAAAGCCTTCAATCCTCGAATTCCTTGTTCTATTGTCTCTGTTATTTTAAGGTCACTTTACATTGGGTACTTTCATCAAACTACGGGCTCATATCATTATGAAATTAATGAAACTGCCAACCTTACAAAAGAGTGGAAATGTACTGCAAAACGTTGATTATACTCAAAATAAAAACTGAAAAATGCAGAACAAAACCTGCAATTTAATTCTCATTGTATTGTCATCCTCGTAGTACCGTAAAAGGGGGGAATAACTTCCGCAGTATCTTTAAGATAGTGACAGGAACCCGCCACACACAAGCTTTTTTGTCTATACATAACTGAACAGCTATTTCGAGAGGCATTGTGAGGCAAGGTTATTGATAATATATAAAACTTAGAAGCAGCACCTTTATAGGATTATTGGAACGTATACCCTGATAACTCGTAGATAATCTTATGTATGTCACTTCTAAATGTCTTACAGATAACCGGTCCAATTGGAGGCAGATGGGAGGGTAACGGAGGTGGACGTCTTCATACAAGAGATATGTCCTTTCTTCAAGGCCGTGGGAGTGGGCGTCCTGATCTCAAAGCATAAACCTTACCTTAGTCACTGAGAAACCTGTGATGTGAACTGCCTGCGACTGCAAGCAAATGATTTGCTGAAGAAAAAAATCATTGATTCGTTCTATAAAAAGTCAAATTCTAATAAATTCAATGAAAAAAATATATTTGTTATTGAAATTTCTATGGAACATTATTACAATTGTACTTTAAAAAAATTAAGATCTAATCCTAATAAGAAATGGTATATAAAACTTTCAATTATTATTTTTGTAAAAATCAAATTATGCATGAAAATATCGGGTTGTTTATTGAAATTTCTATCAAACATTATCACATTATTACTAGAGATATAATTCAATTTAGAAGTGAGGATATTGGAAATATTTTCAAATGATATAGATTTCAAACAACAAGTAGGAATTTTCAAAGGGTTTTCTATTGTCACCTTAGCGAAACTAAAGTTTGATGACTGAATTAAAGCATGAACCTTTCAAGGGATTCCTCTGCTTGCTAAGTCGAAACGATCAGTGGATCACACTTTGAAAGTGGTGAAGTTCTATGAAGAGTTCTATTTGACTCGAAAATGCTGTATTTGTTTCAATTGGCTAGAAATCTTCCTTAGAAATAATTTATCTCGGAGGGGTTAAGGACATTAAAAATTAGTGATATCTTAACATCAATTATAATAACAAAACATCAATAGTTTCTGGATAACAACTGCTTCACTGTTCACGAGGTTTCGGAGTATATGCTTTAACCTTTATCAGGTAATATATTGGTAATAACATGAGATATATATAAAAAAAATATTCCTCTTCTTACGATTCTAAATGCCCTTTACAGACTTAATGATAGTATACCCTTGAAACAAAGAAACACCTAAGTGATTTGAAGAATGAAAGGGACCGATAACGAAAAAGGCAATATTGGCTGGATTGCTGACGGTATTCTTACAAATGTAGTTATATTGATGACTTCAATACAAATCAAATCAGGATGACACTGTGATACTTTGATTGCTTAATATGCATAACATATTCCTCATTTATTCTGTTATTTGATACATTAGTTATGCAATGTTTCTATCTTTATACTTTGCGAATTAGTTAGTTTATACTTTGTAAGATGACTGTGTTGAAGCATAAAGTTTTATAAGAGTTTCCAAAACTCCATAGCTGGAAATGTTGGATTGATTGAAGCAGTGGAACAGAAAGTGGTGGTCTTGATGTTATCTTATACTCAACAACAAAGCAAATCTCAACATGCGTCTGATAGAGTTAAAAATATCCGCACCCACTTGCTAATTTCTGAGGATAAGCCAAGCATTCTCTTTGTTTGGAATGCAATCTAATGCTATTTTTACAAGCTCTGTGGGTTTTTCTTGGTTGATGATATTCCGCATCTGTGTTTGTTGGAGCAGACATTAAATATATCATAGGCTAGTGAATCTTGTATGCTCTCTGAAAAAATATTTGCTGTTGAAAGACTTAATACTGGACTTAAGCTGTTGGCAATAGTTAATAATCTTCCATACAAAAGAAAGGTTTCAGAAAACAGAAAGAGGGCTGGTTCGGGTTTGACTTTAAGCAGGAAATGATAGTATTACTGCATCGCTTCCTCTACACGAACGCAGCAACTGGAATTGTATTCACAAACACGTACAAAACGTGTTTTTGAGGCATGATTTGTGATGCACGTGCGGCAATGTTGCATAAATACCTTTGTTGGAAAGAGCAGACACTCAGTAACATAAAGAACACCAAAAGTATGCCAAGACTTACGCAAGCGCTAAGTGATAATACGTTGTCAGCAGACAGACCAGACACAGGACAGACCAAAATCGGGAAGACCGAAGGTAACAACTGCGACCGAAGATGGCTGGGTTAAATGGTATTAATAGACATATGCAAATGACTTCAACTTGTTCTCTGTAAAATGGAAAATTTATAAGAGTTTCAACTTCTTCTTGCGTTATCACATGCAATCTCTTTGAAGGCCACCAAGAGACGCGCATTGTGATTGCTGGAAGGTATCTGCGGCAAGCCAATGAGATTTAGAGGTTAAACAGAAGCAAAGGTTTACCTGACGGCTTGAGTAAGGGAGCCTAGTGAGATCTATTATCTGCGAAACGTAGTGCAGCAATATTAGATTTTATTTTAATGACATTGTATTGCCAGTCCACCATGGTGAACCATGTCGTCAAAGTAACCCAACTATAACTTACCTATCCAAATTGAGAAATGTAGCGGAACTTCATTAATGTGGACTGACGTGCAGACCGACAGCTGTAAATATTCTATGAATATGAAATGTGGTAATAGATACATAAATGAAGAATAATTCTTATAATGAGCCACTCTTGCTTGTGCCATGGGTTCTAAAAAAGTCATTGTGTCCCTTGCTGTGTTTTTGTCGTTTGTCTACATCAAGGTAAGGGGTCGTTTACACATAAGATTTTAAACATTAACGTGACATTAATTTATCGGCAAATAACCAAAAAACATAGGATAATAAACATATCAAGATATTGATAATAGGTTTTCGTTACGATTTTTGTTAAAACGATTTTTTCAGTGGAATGTAAGTATTAGCTCAGGACAGATAACATGTAATCACTGTCAACGCGTTAAGTATACCTTAATACCCGTTGTAACCAACAAAGACGCGTAAGCCATGTTTGATTTAAGTGAAAATTCGTCGATGATAAACGCTAAGGAATAACGAGCCCAAGAACATGGACAACTATACACCCTTTCTGGAGATATATCATAACTGAGCAAGCATGTTATTACAAAAGCATATAGTTTGCGTTGATGAGTTATAAATTATCATGTTGGTGAAATCATGAACTGATATATGTATGTTATTAAACTTACATTGACATATTTTGGACATTTTCACTGCATGTCTTATCATAGTGATCTGTACTTTTCGAATAGTGTGACGAAACATCTTTTGGGGTTTTCTTTGTTCTCGTATGCTCGAACTCGTTTCGACATCATCTTTCAGTGTTTCAGCCCACCAGGGTTGGTTTTAGAAGCGTCTTCGGTGTAGAGCAAATACTTGCGTCCATTGTTGTCGGTATGGGGGCCTGTGATCTGGGGGTTCGAGGACAGCCTCAACCCAGCAGGCACAAGACGTCTTTTAGACGTCTAAATTAGGTCTAAATTGGCTTAGACGTCTATTAGACGTCTATTCGACGTCTTCATTTAGACGTCTAAGCCTAGACGTTGAATAGACGTCTAAAAGACGTCTTAAGATAGACCTGCACTTTCATACAATTTTAATATAATGCTCTAATATTTCAGTTTGAAGATGTTTCCTTTGCTTATTGAATATAAACAAACCTTTCCAAAATTAGGTATTAAACATTGAAAGATTTCTGTCACTTTATATGAATATTACAATATATTTTGTAGGTAAAGAAAATATTTGCATCAAATAATATATAACACTCAAATGTAATTAATATTTATTAAAAGTACAAATTTATAAGAAGAAAAATTATGAAATGTTCTGGGTGAAGAGATTCGAACTTAAATCCAGATCGAAATTGTAGTCAATGCAGTGCCATGCCAGTGCCATGCAGAGTTGCGACCCTTACATCAGCTTTAATTGGGCGCCATTTTCAATCCTTTGTTCTCAAAAGAGATGGGATTTCTCGATATCAACGCATCTGAAGTGGTGTTCCTTACGGATTTTTTCGTCCACAGTTTAGGTAAGACTATGTTTACTGTATATAGGACACGCTAATTAGTTTTACCTTGTCAGTAATCAAGATTCTCATTCGTCGGTATCTTTCCTTTGTTTTCAATGGTCGTGCATCTGATGGTATGTACAGCCTCTTCCATAAATAACTTTCAGCTCGTAATTCTGTGATGCTACTTCAAAATATGTGTGTAGTGTGTTAGTATACATATTTGAAGGAAAATATAGCTTTCTCTATTTTTTTAAATAAAACCAAATAATTCATGACCAAATTCTTTCCCTAGGTTTTCTGTTACCCGAACTTTCATAGTGGAATAATAATGATTAATACACCCTTATTAAATGCAGAGAACCTGATTCAGTGTGAGACATTTTCATTTTCAGATAACTGTCATTTCAATTCACTGCAAAAGAAACCTTTTTAGATTCAACTATTATTAGTTTCTAGTTAGTAATATATAAGTTTCATTTGGTGTCTGTGTATACGTTTATGTTTTTATTAAATCAATTTTTTCTGGACACGTAGCTTTCCAAATAATTAACAGTGTTAACATATATTTTGATTTGCATCTGAACATATAGGTACAAATGTACAAAATCATAAATTGAGATAACAATTAATTGGAATTTTGTTACCCGAACTTTCATAGTGGAATATTAATTATTAAGACACCCTTATTAAATGCAGAGAACCTGATTCAGTGTGGAACATTTTAATTTTCAGATAACTGTCATTTTAATTCACTGCAATAGAAACCTTTTTATAATAGTTGACTTATGACGTAGATTCAACTATTATTAGTTTCTTGTTAGTAATATGGTTTCATTTGGTGTCTGTGTATACATTTATATTGAATTTTTCAGGACACGTAGCTTACCAAATATTTAACAGTGTTAACATATATTTTGATTTGAATCTGAATATATAGGTACAAATGTTGACCATGATCATGAGTTGAGATAACAATTAAGGTTTCAATTTATTTTCAGATACTTTGACAAATCTGTTACAAGGACGCAGTCAAGGATACAATTCTCAAGAACGGCGGAATTCATTTAAGATGCTCTTCGAGGGTGCAGGAAGAAAATGGCCTTGAATCAGGACATTCATACTTTAAGAATTTATCTTCAGCTTTGGACAGTGATATGAAGATTTGACAAATCTGATTCTAAGTAAAGTTAATTTTCCAAAACATATAAAAGCAAATATTTTTGTATTATTACAATATATACTTTGATTGCATTAAATAGATTTGTATATTGAATAAATATTTTATCTTATTTGAGCTTTTTTCTTGCTTATTTTCAAGGCACAATTGCTCATCACTTAGTTTGAAAATTTTGAATCTATTCATAAGAAAATGTAAACCTAAACATGAAATTAAGTTACCATATCAAATTCTAAAATGGTATCCATTATTAGTCATTATATTGTTTTAAATGTGAAATAATTGGGCTTAATTGTATCCATTTTCATCTAAAATATGCAATTGTGCCTTACAAAATACAGGTTTTTGTTTGAAGCTCTGAAACCTGAAGAAGTTCCCACTGCATAACATTATTATACTGGGGTATAACACAACCACTAAAGGACATGTGTTAAACTTTTTTCAGACTTCTGTTTGGGAGGTATTTACACTTCTAATAGAGGTTTAATGTAGGTCTAACTAACGTCTAAAAGACGTCTATTAAACGTCTAAAAGACGTCTAATAAATGTCTAAAAAAACGTCTAATAAACGTCTAAAAGACGTCTAATAAATGTCTAAAAGACGTCTAATATACGTCTAAAAGACGTCTAATATACGTCTAAAAGACGTCTAATATACGTCTAGACATCTAATATACGTCTAATAGACGTTTAATATACGTCTAATAGACGTCTACCTTTAGACGTCTAATAGACGTCTAGGCTTAGACGTCTTTCTAGTCCCACAGATTAGACTATATTTAGACGTCTTTTAGACGTCTAGGCTAGACGTCTATTAGACGTCTAATAGACGTCTATGTGCCTGCTGGGAATGCTCTGTGCTCTCTTCCACCTCGTAGGGCAAAATGTAGACCTGTGTAAACGAGGTATATAGATATATATATATTCAGTCATAGAACTTTGACGTCATGAAATGTGTTAAAATAAATTTAAAATAATTATACAAGTGTTTACTTGATTCAAGTTTGCTACAATATGTTGTCGCATTGAAAATTGGGTGGTACTTAATTTTTTATGGTTAGCTATGATTAATTATTATACCAAAATATTTCGACATTTTTTGTACAATATATGATAAATTGTTATGTATTATCACTTACCAGTAAGAGAAAGAATGGTGTCCAACAGCTGCTGAGGATTGTCTTCGCCGAGAGATCCGCTCGTCCACAGGCGTTCTTCATCATGGTCGGAAATAGTTTCTGTTTTCTTCCTTGCAGAGCTGCCCAGTCCTTGACGGGACAGTTCTTTCATAACGGCATCGAGACACTTTCTACTTTCTTCAAAATGTTGATCCTCAAACAGATTTATGTTTTTACCTTTCAGCCTTAATCCATTCTGGAGAGCCGTGAATAGTCTCTGAATAGTGTCTGAAGTGTATCGTTTCCCGTCCAGTTTCCTCGCCTCGAAAAGAATATACTTCAAGGCCGTGTTCATAGTAGAGGAACTCATTTCGACCAATTCTTTGGTTAAGCACTTTTGAGGAATATCCAAGTTTTCAAAAAGAGACCTTGCCTTGCGTTCCTCTTGCCATCTCTTGAATGTTGAAAAAGCCAAATCGTTTTTATACCGAGTTATCTTTGGGACGCATGTTTCAATCTTTTTAGCTATATCTTTCTCCCTGAGCGGCTCACCAAAACGAAATGTAAAGTCATCAATAGAAATGTCATGTTCGGGACTACTTGTGGCGTTGACTCGACTGACTTGAACCACGTGCTTTTCTCGTTATAAATAACATGTAGGACGTGCATGACATGCATAGCTTCCGAACGAGGGTGTGCTCTCCGTTGCCTTCAAATCGATCTCAACAGTAAATACCACTGAATCCGTGAAATTTGCAAACATTGAATTACATCTTAAACATAGCCTCAATCGGTTCATAAGTTAAATCAAAACCTCCCCTTAGGTTTTGTTTGTGAAAATTAGCCCTTGGTCTCGGGAAATTAGGTCGGGCCTTCGGCCCTTCCCAATTTCCCTCTGCCACGGGCTAATTTTCACAAACAAAACCTAAGGGTCGGTTTTGATCCTTGACTTAAAAATTCTAAGATGATATGCCATATAAGACATCATGAGGGATCTGGCGTGAGTCCTTGGGACAAAAACGTATAATCTACAAAAAGTTATTTTCCTACATTAATCTACAAAAATGACAAGTATTGTTTCATGCTATCATCGGGTCATGGAATCAAAAGTAGCGCACTCAAACAAGACATAAACCATAATACAGCTTGTAATATTGCATAATCACAGTCACTTCAACAAGGTACAACAAAATACAACAACTTTCATCGATTTATCATAACGTTTAAATGATAAATGTCCAAAAGTATTCATTAATCTTCCCTGATTGATTTAAGTGAAAATACGTTGATGATAAACGCCAAGGAATTACGAGCCCAAGAACGCATGTAAATGCCTTGTCATGGACAACAATACACCATTTCTGGAGATATATCTTAACTGAGCAAGCATGTTATTACTAAAGCATATAGTTTGCGTTGATGAGTTATAAATTATCATGTTGATGAGATCATGAACTGATATATGTATGTTATTAAACTTATTGAAATTCAATAATTTGGAATCAAAGGTTCGTTTAATACTTAATCATGAACTCATTTGATAAAAAAAGTTCTAAATGCGAGGTCGTTAAGTATTCTCTGTTTATCATGACATGCAACTGTTTCATAGGATTATTCTTAAGGGCAGCTCCTCAGTGTCCGTGGTTAGGGAAAAATAATGAAATAAAGATGTTATTGATATTTTTATTCTTTGGTTGACAGGCACAAGACACTGCCCGAGGCTTGCCAGGTAATATATTGTCTTACTTGTAACTTATCATTCATTGTAAAATTGGTAAGTTTTATTTGTTTAGCTCCGAAGATCGGTCAAATTGTACTTATCAAAGAAACAATATAAAAAAAAATGACAGTTTCTTTTTTCTTGTATGTTACCTTTTCTTTTGTATTTCTTGCTCTTTCTAGATGAAAACACAAATCCCTCAAACAGGACCCGATGGTAATCGTTTTGGTACATCACAATTGTAAATCATTTTAAACATGCGAGGCTCCAGTCCCCTCAAATATCCTCTATATATTTTCCTTTTCTTCCTTGAATAGGCATCGACAAAGACGTCATTCCTGTAAGGAGGAGCAATGGTATCGGTGGACAAATCATAGCCAAGGTAATGAACATGAATCTTAGTTAGAATTCCCAGATGATAGGCCATATAAGACATCGCGAGGGATCTGGCTTGAGTCCTTGGGACAAAAACGTGTTATCTAAAAAGTTATTTTCCTACCTTTATCTACAAAAATGACACGTAATGTTTCATGCTATCATCGGATCATGGAATCAATAGTTGTGCATTCAAACAAGATTTAATCCATAATACAGCTTGTAATATTGCACAATGACAGTCACTTCAACAAGGTACAACAAAATACAACAACTTTCATCGATTTATCATAACGTTTAAATGATAAATGTCCAAAAGTATTCATTAATCTTCCCTGATTGATTTAAGTGAAAATACGTTGATGATAAACGCCAAGGAATTACGAGCCCAAGAACGCATGTAAATGCCTTGTCATGGACAACAATACATCATTTCTGGAGATATATCTTAACTGAGCAAGCATGTTATTACTAAAGCATATAGTTTGCGTTGATGAGTTATAAATTATCATGTTGATGAAATCATGAACTTATATATGTATGTTATTAAACTGATTGAAATTCAATAATTTGGAATCAAAGGTTCGTTTAATACTTAATCATGAACTCGTTTGATAAAAAAGTTCTAAATGCGAGGTCGTTAAGTATTCTCTGTTTATCATGACATGCAACTGTTTCATAGGATTATTCTTAAGGGCAGCTCCTCAGTGTCCGTGGTTAGGGAAAAATAATGAAATAAAGATGTTATTGATATTTTTATTCTTTGGTTGACAGGCACAAGACACTGCCCGAGGCTTGCCAGGTAATATATTGTCTTACTTGTAACTTATCATTAATTGTAAAATTGGTAAGTTTTATTTGTTTAGCTCCGAAGATCGGTCAAATTGTACTTATCAAAGAAACAATATAAAAAAAAAATGACAGTTTCTTTTTTCTTGTATGTTACCTTTTCTTTTGTATTTCTTGCTCTTTCTAGATGAAAACACAAATCCCTCAAACAGGACCCGATGGTAATTGTTTTGGTACATCACAATTGTAAATCATTTTAAACATGCGAGGTACCAGTCCCCTCAAATATCCTCTATATATTTTCCTTTTCTTCCTTGAATAGGCATCGACAAAGACGTCATTCCTGTAAGGAGGAGCAATGGTATCGGTGGACAAATCATAGCCAAGGTAATGAACATGAATCTTAGTTAGAATTCCCAGATGATAGGCCATATAAGACATCGCGAGGGATCTGGCTTGAGTCCTTGGGACAAAAACGTGTTATCTAAAAAGTTATTTTCCTACATTTATCTACAAAAATGACACGTAATGTTTCATGCTATCATCGGATCATGGAATCAATAGTTGTGCATTCAAACAAGATTTAATCCATAATACAGCTTGTAATATTGCACAATGACAGTCACTTCAACAAGGTACAACAAAATACAACAACTTTCATCGATTTATCATAACGTTTAAATGATAAATGTCCAAAAGTATTCATTAATCTTCCCTGATTGATTTAAGTGAAAATACGTTGATGATAAACGCCAAGGAATTACGAGCCCAAGAACGCATGTAAATGCCTTGTCATGGACAACAATACATCATTTCTGGAGATATATCTTAACTGAGCAAGCATGTTATTACTAAAGCATATAGTTTGCGTTGATGAGTTATAAATTATCATGTTGATGAAATCATGAACTGATATATGTATGTTATTAAACTTATTGAAATTCAATAATTTGGAATCAAAGGTTCGTTTAATACTTAATCATGAACTCGTTTGATAAAAAAGTTCTAAATGCGAGGTCGTTAAGTATTCTCTGTTTATCATGACATGCAACTGTTTCATAGGATTATTCTTAAGGGCAGCTCCTCAGTGTCCGTGGTTAGGGAAAATAATGAAATAAAGATGTTATTGATATTTTTATTCTTTGGTTGACAGGCACAAGACACTGCCCGAGGCTTGCCAGGTAATATATTGTCTTACTTGTAACTTATCATTAATTGTAAAATTGGTAAGTTTTATTTGTTTAGCTCCGAAGATCGGTCAAATTGTACTTATCAAAGAAACAATATAAAAAAAAAATGACAGTTTCTTTTTTCTTGTATGTTACCTTTTCTTTTGTATTTCTTGCTCTTTCTAGATGAAAACACAAATCCCTCAAACAGGACCCGATGGTAATTGTTTTGGTACATCACAATTGTAAATCATTTTAAACATGCGAGGTTCCAGTCCCCTCAAATATCCTCTATATATTTTCCTTTTCTTCCTTGAATAGGCATCGACAAAGACGTCATTCCTGTAAGGAGGAGCAATGGTATCGGTGGACAAATCATAGCCAAGGTAATGAACATGAATCTTAGTTAGAATTCCCAGATGATAGGCCATATAAGACATCGCGAGGGATCTGGCTTGAATCCTTGGGACAAAAACGTGTTATCTAAAAAGTTATTTTCCTACATTTATCTACAAAAATGACACGTAATGTTTCATGCTATCATCGGATCATGGAATCAATAGTTGTGCATTCAAACAAGATTTAATCCATAATACAGCTTGTAATATTGCACAATGACAGTCACTTCAACAAGGTACAACAAAATACAACAACTTTCATCGATTTATCATAACGTTTAAATGATAAATGTCCAAAAGTATTCATTAATCTTCCCTGATTGATTTAAGTGAAAATACGTTGATGATAAACGCCAAGGAATTACGAGCCCAAGAACGCATGTAAATGCCTTGTCATGGACAACAATACACCATTTCTGGAGATATATCTTAACTGAGCAAGCATGTTATTACTAAAGCATATAGTTTGCGTTGATGAGTTATAAATTATCATGTTGATGAAATCATGAACTTATATATGTATGTTATTAAACTGATTGAAATTCAATAATTTGGAATCAAAGGTTCGTTTAATACTTAATCATGAACTCGTTTGATAAAAAAAGTTCTAAATGCGAGGTCGTTAAGTATTCTCTGTTTATCATGACATGCAACTGTTTCATAGGATTATTCTTAAGGGCAGCTCCTCAGTGTCCGTGGTTAGGGAAAAATAATGAAATAAAGATGTTATTGATATTTTTATTCTTTGGTTGACAGGCACAAGACACTGCCCGAGGCTTGCCAGGTAATAAGTTGTTTTACTTGTAACTTATCATTAATTGTAAAATTGGTAAGTTTTATTTGTTTAGCTCCGAAGATCGGTCAAATTGTACTTATCAAAGAAACAATATATAAAAAAAAAAATGACAGTTTCTTTTTTCTTGTATGTTACCTTTTCTTTTGTATTTCTTGCTCTTTCTAGATGAAAACACAAATCCCTCAAACAGGACCCGATGGTAATTGTTTTGGTACATCACAATTGTAAATCATTTTAAACATGCAAGGCTCCAGTCCCCTCAAATATCCTCTATATATTTTCCTTTTCTTCCTTGAATAGGCATCGACAAAGACGTCATTCCTGTAAGGAGGAGCAATGGTATCGGTGGACAAATCATAGCCAAGGTAATGAACATGAATCTTAGTTAGAATTCCCAGATGATAGGCCATATAAGACATCGCGAGGGATCTGGCTTGAGTCCTTGGGACAAAAACGTGTTATCTAAAAAGTTATTTTCCTACATTTATCTACAAAAATGACACGTAATGTTTCATGCTATCATCGGATCATGGAATCAATAGTTGTGCATTCAAACAAGATTTAATCCATAATACAGCTTGTAATATTGCACAATGACAGTCACTTCAACAAGGTACAACAAAATACAACAACTTTCATCGATTTATCATAACGTTTAAATGATAAATGTCCAAAAGTATTCATTAATCTTCCCTGATTGATTTAAGTGAAAATACGTTGATGATAAACGCCAAGGAATTACGAGCCCAAGAACGCATGTAAATGCCTTGTCATGGACAACAATACACCATTTCTGGAGATATATCTTAACTGAGCAAGCATGTTATTACTAAAGCATATAGTTTGCGTTGATGAGTTATAAATTATCATGTTGATGAAATCATGAACTTATATATGTATGTTATTAAACTGATTGAAATTCAATAATTTGGAATCAAAGGTTCGTTTAATACTTAATCATGAACTCGTTTGATAAAAAAAGTTCTAAATGCGAGGTCGTTAAGTATTCTCTGTTTATCATGACATGCAACTGTTTCATAGGATTATTCTTAAGGGCAGCTCCTCAGTGTCCGTGGTTAGGGAAAAATAATGAAATAAAGATGTTATTGATATTTTTATTCTTTGGTTGACAGGCACAAGACACTGCCCGAGGCTTGCCAGGTAATAAGTTGTTTTACTTGTAACTTATCATTAATTGTAAAATTGGTAAGTTTTATTTGTTTAGCTCCGAAGATCGGTCAAATTGTACTTATCAAAGAAACAATATATAAAAAAAAAAATGACAGTTTCTTTTTTCTTGTATGTTACCTTTTCTTTTGTATTTCTTGCTCTTTCTAGATGAAAACACAAATCCCTCAAACAGGACCCGATGGTAATTGTTTTGGTACATCACAATTGTAAATCATTTTAAACATGCAAGGCTCCAGTCCCCTCAAATATCCTCTATATATTTTCCTTTTCTTCCTTGAATAGGCATCGACAAAGACGTCATTCCTGTAAGGAGGAGCAATGGTATCGGTGGACAAATCATAGCCAAGGTAATGAACATGAATCTTAGTTAGAATTCCCAGATGATAGGCCATATAAGACATCGCGAGGGATCTGGCTTGAGTCCTTGGGACAAAAACGTGTTATCTAAAAAGTTATTTTCCTACATTTATCTACAAAAATGACACGTAATGTTTCATGCTATCATCGGATCATGGAATCAATAGTTGTGCATTCAAACAAGATTTAATCCATAATACAGCTTGTAATATTGCACAATGACAGTCACTTCAACAAGGTACAACAAAATACAACAACTTTCATCGATTTATCATAACGTTTAAATGATAAATGTCCAAAAGTATTCATTAATCTTCCCTGATTGATTTAAGTGAAAATACGTTGATGATAAACGCCAAGGAATTACGAGCCCAAGAACGCATGTAAATGCCTTGTCATGGACAACAATACATCATTTCTGGAGATATATCTTAACTGAGCAAGCATGTTATTACTAAAGCATATAGTTTGCGTTGATGAGTTATAAATTATCATGTTGATGAAATCATGAACTTATATATGTATGTTATTAAACTGATTGAAATTCAATAATTTGGAATCAAAGGTTCGTTTAATACTTAATCATGAACTCGTTTGATAAAAAAGTTCTAAATGCGAGGTCGTTAAGTATTCTCTGTTTATCATGACATGCAACTGTTTCATAGGATTATTCTTAAGGGCAGCTCCTCAGTGTCCGTGGTTAGGGAAAAATAATGAAATAAAGATGTTATTGATATTTTTATTCTTTGGTTGACAGGCACAAGACACTGCCCGAGGCTTGCCAGGTAATATATTGTCTTACTTGTAACTTATCATTCATTGTAAAATTGGTAAGTTTTATTTGTTTAGCTCCGAAGATCGGTCAAATTGTACTTATCAAAGAAACAATATAAAAAAAAAAAGACAGTTTCTTTTTTCTTGTATGTTACCTTTTCTTTTGTATTTCTTGCTCTTTCTAGATGAAAACACAAATCCCTCAAACAGGACCCGATGGTAATTGTTTTGGTACATCACAATTGTAAATCATTTTAAACATGCGAGGTACCAGTCCCCTCAAATATCCTCTATATATTTTCCTTTTCTTCCTTGAATAGGCATCGACAAAGACGTCATTCCTGTAAGGAGGAGCAATGGTATCGGTGGACAAATCATAGCCAAGGTAATGAACATGAATCTTAGTTAGAATTCCCAGATGATAGGCCATATAAGACATCGCGAGGGATCTGGCTTGAGTCCTTGGGACAAAAACGTGTTATCTAAAAAGTTATTTTCCTACATTTATCTACAAAAATGACACGTAATGTTTCATGCTATCATCGGATCATGGAATCAATAGTTGTGCATTCAAACAAGATTTAATCCATAATACAGCTTGTAATATTGCACAATGACAGTCACTTCAACAAGGTACAACAAAATACAACAACTTTCATCGATTTATCATAACGTTTAAATGATAAATGTCCAAAAGTATTCATTAATCTTCCCTGATTGATTTAAGTGAAAATACGTTGATGATAAACGCCAAGGAATTACGAGCCCAAGAACGCATGTAAATGCCTTGTCATGGACAACAATACACCATTTCTGGAGATATATCTTAACTGAGCAAGCATGTTATTACTAAAGCATATAGTTTGCGTTGATGAGTTATAAATTATCATGTTGATGAAATCATGAACTGATATATGTATGTTATTAAACTGATTGAAATTCAATAATTTGGAATCAAAGGTTCGTTTAATACTTAATCATGAACTCGTTTGATAAAAAATGTTCTAAATGCGAGGTCGTTAAGTATTCTCTGTTTATCATGACATGCAACTGTTTCATAGGATTATTCTTAAGGGCAGCTCCTCAGTGTCCGTGGTTAGGGAAAAATAATGAAATAAAGATGTTATTGATATTTTTATTCTTTGGTTGACAGGCACAAGACACTGCCCGAGGCTTGCCAGGTAATAAGTTGTCTTACTTGTAACTTTTCTTTTTTTTTTATCACTTTATTTCTTTTTTATGGGCACCATACAAATGCATTATTACAATACATGTAACATACACAATAGATATACAGAGTACAGCGATATAGTTGTCAAATCGATAGGACATTTTCAGATTTAGGCATACAAATTTCATTCAATATTGCATATAAGTGGCAAAAAAAAATCCCAAAACATTATGTAAAAAGGTTGTGGCATGAGGACCAGAAGGATATGAATTTCTCGTATCTACAGTCAGTGTAGAGACGCTGCTTGCTAACGGTGTAAGTTTCTTTTAAAATTGATTTAAGGCCATTAATATGAGGCTTTTTATTTTGGCATTTGCAGGTATAAATATAGTGTTTAGTAACAATAAATATCAAGTTGAGTACATCATTTCTCTTTTCCTTGTAGCCAAATATGATATGAGTTATATTCGGTTCTAAGTTAATTCCGGTTTTTAATTCAATCCACGCAAGCAGGTGATGCCACAAACTTTTTACATGTACACAGTCAACTAATAGATGTTTGATAGTTTCATTTTCATTATTGCAGAATGTACATAGAGGAGAAGTTTGCAACTTGTAAAGGAAAGCACTTCTGTTTGTTGTCAAAATTCTATGAATGATTCGATATTGAAACCATCTTAATTTGCAACTCACAGTACTTCGAAATGGAATAAAGTTATAAATTGTCCAAAGTTCCTTACCTATAATCATTCCAATATCAGTTTCCCATTTTCTTTCACTTTTTATTTGGTTATCTAAAGCCTCTTGTTTTTTAAATTCCGTGTAAAATTCTTTACACCCTTTAGTTGCCTTGAGTAATATTTTTATATTGTTAGGAATGAAAGGCATTTCTAACTGTTTATGAATCAATAAGGATCCGTTTTTTATATATTCTTTGATGCAGTTAATCAGTCCCGTATATTCTAAAAAGTTTGTTTTTACTTTGTATATTTCACAGAAATCTGGGAAATTAAGAAATGAACCATCTTTACTCAAAAGGTCATTGATATATTTTACATTTGATTTCACATAGCGAGTAATCAATACCGTTCTTTTGTCAATCAAGATATTATCATTAGTCCAGATATGTTCAGCTGTGACATCATTCACCGTTCTTTTGCTTTGTAAAGTCGCCCATGCATTGAAAACATCTTTCCAGAAAAGATTGTTAATGTGTGGTATAATACAGTTTTTCAAATACGTTGATCCCATTTCTACAGGATCTACAACACTTTTGGGTAAGAAAAAATTTGTAAGGTGTTTCAGCTTAGTATTTGTAGTGTACAATCTTCGAATCCATTATATTTTCTGAGATAATATTGTTTCTAATATCAAGGGGACCTTAAGACCACCCTCTTTATAGTCTCGAACAACTACATTTCGCTTTACTTTATCAGGTTTACCTCTCCATACAAAAGAAAAGCATTTTTGTTGTAGCTTATTTATAGTATCTATTTTTGGATTAGGGATTGATGTAAAGAGGTGATTTATTGTTGGTAGGATAAGACTTTTCAGAACAGTGATTCTACCCATAGGCGTGAGATTTCTACGAGACCATAGCGTCATTAGATTATCTATTTTCTTAAGCTTATCTTTGTAGTTTCGTTTTATCATTTCTGCCACATTGTGTTGGAATTGTATACCCAGAAGTGTGAATGGACGCTGTGTCCAATCCATATCTAAAGAGTCGTAATATATTGTAGAGGATAATTGCTTTGATCCAATCCATATTATTTTAGTTTTTTCAATATTCATTTTGAGCCCCGAGAAGGCCGCGTATTTGCGTAAAATATCAATGGCTGTACTAAAACATTTTTCACTGCCATCCAGGATAATGGTAGTATCGTCAGCAAATTGGGTGAGCAGATATTCAAAATCTTGTATTTTTATACCTTTTACATTTATATTTGTATGTAGCATATGAGCAAGTATTTCTGCACATATAAGAAAAATATAAGGTGACAGGGGATCACCCTGTCTACACCCTCTTGTTATTTTAAAAAAGTCAGATGCAAATCCATTAACCAAAACGCTTGAAGTTATATTTCCATAAAAAGTTTTAATCCATCTTTTTAGTGAAGGTCCAAAGTTAAAGAAATCAAGACAGTTGTCTATGAATTTCCATTCAACCGAATCAAAAGCTTTCTCAAAGTCTATTAATATAAGAATACCAGGTATGTTCATAATATCAGTATAATCCATTATATCATGTACCAGTCGTGTACATTCTCCTATATATCTGCCTTTCATAAAACCTTTTTGATCTTCACTGATAATTTCAGGTAGTACCTTTTTAATACGAGCAGCTATTGTTGCAGAGGCAATCTTGTACGATGTATTTAATAAAGATATTGGTCTGTAATTTTTAATGTATTCCTTAGATTTACCCATCTTTGGTATACAAGTTATTAACCCTTGTTTCTGACTAACTGACATTTCCCCTTTCTGAAAAGCAGAATTTAGTGAGTCTATCAAAAATGAATGTATGTCTCTCCAGAAAAATTTATAAAATTCAGTTGTGAAACCAGACGGACCTGGGCTCTTTTCATTTTTCATGTTTTTTAAAGCATTGAGAACTTCATGATAGTTAAGATCTCCTTCAAGACTTTGAGAATTTTCATTAGTTAATTTTGGAATATCATTGTTGGCGAAAAGTAGTTCAAGATTTTGATCCTCAACTGATTTACTTGTGTAAAGAGTTTCGTAATATGATTTCACATGTTTAATTATTTCGTTTGTATCGGTTATTGTATTGTCGCCCTTTTCTAGCTTAGTAATAGCTTTGTCTAAGAATTTTTGTTTCTCTAAGGAAAGAAAGTATTTGGTTGGTTTTTCATTTTTTTCGATACAAGTTGCTTTTGATCTTAGTATAATACCGTCTGTTTTTACTTTGTTCAATTCGAGTAATCTTTGTTTGAAGTCATCTATTTGGGTAATGACATTTTCCTTCTCAGTATCCAAACAGTTGTCTAAATCTTCTTCTAGCTTATCTAACGTTTCAGTAATCTCTTTTTCCTCTTTTATTCTTTCTTTTTTCCTTGTCGAAGAGTATTTTATTGTAAAGCCCCTAATATTGCACAACAAAGTCTCAAAGAATAACTGAGCATCTATAAGAAGTTGTTTTTCCCCCTCAATATTAAGAGTATGGTATTGTTCGACAGTTTCCTCGATAATTTGTTTGTCTCTGCTACGTAGCTTATATCCTGGAGTAAACTATTGTTGAATTTCCAGAAACCCCGGCCCCTTTCTAGTTTAGTAAATTCTATTTCAAGTGTTATTATGAATGGTCAGACCTATAACCTGCATTTATGTTGGTGGAAGTGACAGATTTCTCGAGATTTCGACTTGTTAAGAAAAAATCTAAACGTGCTTGTTTTAAAGGTTTTGATTTTCTCCAGGTATATCGTTGAAGATCAAGATGTGATTCTCTCCAAGGATCATATAAATTAAGTTCATCCATCATATCATGAACTGCTTGTTTTGAATTTGGATTGTTTATATGCTTATAACTGAAAGTGTCTTTTTGTTGATCTTGCACCAAGTTGAAGTCTCCACAAATTATATTTGTTTCTGTTTCCAGACGTATTACCATCTTCTTAATATTTTCATAGAATTCAGGTGTATCTGTATTAGGACCATATATGCAGGATAGACTTAGTATTTCATCATCTATTTTCATCTTAAGTATCAAATAATTTCCATTTTCAGTATCATTAATTTCTTCCAGTATATCAAATTCGAATGTATCCTTGAACAATATTGCTACTCCTCTTGACTGACTAGTGAATGAGCTGAACCTAGTTTCAGATGAACCCCATTCCAGTTTTATTTGTTGTTCAAGGTCTTTAGTAAAATGAGTATCTTGAATACAGTAAATATCACCCTTTTTCTTTTTCATATTTTCAAATACATCGATTCTTTTCTTAAGGTTGTTTAGTCCCTGACAATTTGATGACAGTATTCTAAGTTTTCCTGTCATGTTGTATTAAACTGCCTAACAGAAGATCAATGATTGCAGTTGGCGTGGTGCCCGATTTCATAAAGCATATAGGTGGCATGACATGAAGTAAAAGAGCTAAAGTGATTCTATATAACAAAAACATGAAAAGGAATATAAAAAAGACAAAAGAAACGACCCCCGTCGTAACGAATCAACTAAACAAGTTCCGCTTCACCCCAAATTCACCTCAACCCCCCTAACAAAACATGTAATGGTACAATAGTGGAATCACATTCCTAGCTGAACGTTTGAAAAGTATTGTACAGAAGAATGTAGTTACCAGATAACTTTCAAAGTCTCAATTTACATTCAAATGAATATATAGTGGATAAATTTTCAACGAAGAGCATACTCACAGTTACACTTTATGTGGCATCATACTCCATGTAAATCCATAATGTAATCCTTATGAATAATCACAAAATAAACTTTAAAATTTGTTTGAAGCAATGCAGCACGTAGCCTGTTACATTTCGCCGATAAGCCAGTTCTAGCCACGTGGCTTCAATTCCCGCTCATGAAAAGCACGTGCGTTTGCACATAATGTTGTATAGACAACTGGTTACTACCTAAACTTAATGAGCATGGAACACAACACATTATTTATCAATTTAGTTATATATAAACTGTTCAATGGTATTTCAATTGTTCATGATGTTTCTTAGTTGGTCCATTACTACGTTTGTTATAAATAAAAGGCGGGAAAAATGATCAAAAATTTTTTTTTTCTTTTCTATTTACACATCAACATCAGATGTTTATAGGAATATATGTTCATTGCTATCCGGATGTAAACAAGGATGTAGTAAACATAACTCAGTCATACTTCTTCCACGGTGAAGAAGGATTGTGAGGTTCTTTAACTTCAAGCACCACTTCAGCTCCTACTACACGAACTCTTGTCCAGAGGTTTTCATCATCGCGTATCTTGTTTGCCTGCCGACTAAGCATTGCTCGTCGCTTTTTCATCATGGCTGGTAGGTCCGTCTGTATACTTATTCCTGTTCCCTTCAGGAGTTTCCGTGCGTCGAAGATGTCATCCCGGTCTGACATTTTAATAAACGTGGCAATGATGCTTGTTGGAGCTGATGGTTTGTGTTGTCTCTGGTACTCTGACTTTGGTAAGCGATGTGCGGTTTTCAACATTATGGTATTTACTCTGCTTTCCGGAAGCTTCAGTTTATCGGTGAAAAACGATTTCAAAACTTCTTCTGTGTTTTCCTTAGGCGTTTCTGTCAAACCGTAAAACAAAAGATTCGGCTTCCGATCGTGGATATCTTTCAGAATACACTGTCGTTCCAAGGTTGAAAAACGTTTCGTCTGGTCCGCCATGTCTGTACGTACTTTGTTTATCTCGGCACTGTGTCCAGCCACGTCGTGCTCAATGCTGTCGACTTTTGTCTTCAACTCAATTATGTCTTGTTTGACGTCTTGGACCGAAGCTTTCACGTCAAGAATTAATTCAGAAAGTCTTTTCTCGGCTCCTTTGACAATTTCCTCCGTTGAAGCAGACGAACGAGTGGTAGCCATGTTAGGTTCAAGACGATTTTGATATATTTTTCAACAAATTGTCTTAAATGAGCACTTCTTTATATAGTTTTGTCAGTTTGAACAAGCGTTATGTTAAGAATTGTTGAATTTAGCCATCAAAGATTCCGGATTAACATTTACTTGTAACTTATCATTAATTGTAAAATTGGTAAGTTTTATTTGTTTAGCTCCGAAGGTCGGTCAAATTGTACTTATCAAAGAAACAATATATTAAAAAAAAATGACAGTTTCTTTTTTCTTGTATGTTACCTTTTCTTTTGTATTTCTTGCTCTTTCTAGATGAAAACACAAATCCCTCAAACAGGACCCGATGGTAATTGTTTTGGTACATCTCAATTGTAAATCATTTTAAACATGCAAGGCTCCAGTCCCCTCAAATATCCTCTATATATTTTCCTTTTCTTCCTTGAATAGGCATCGACAAAGACGTCATTCCTGTAAGGAGGAGCAATGGTATCGGTGGACAAATCATAGCCAAGGTAATGAACATGAATCTTAGTTAGAATTCCCAGATGATAGGCCATATAAGACATCGCGAGGGATCTGGCGTGAGTCCTTGGGACAAAAACGTGTTATCTAAAAAGTTATTTTCCTACCTTTATCTACAAAAATGACACGTAATGTTTCATGCTATCATCGGATCATGGAATCAATAGTTGCTCATTCAAACAAGATTTAATCCATAATACAGCTTGTGATATTGCACAATGACAGTCACTTCAACAAGGTACAACAAAATACAACAACTTTCATCGATTTATCATAACGTTTAAATGATAAATGTCCAAAAGTATTCATTAATCTTCCCTGATTGATTTAAGTGAAAATACGTTGATGATAAACGCCAAGGAATTACGAGCCCAAGAACGCATGTAAATGCCTTGTCATGGACAACAATACACCATTTCTGGAGATATATCTTAACTGAGCAAGCATGTTATTACTAAAGCATATAGTTTGCGTTGATGAGTTATAAATTATCATGTTGATGAAATCATGAACTGATATATGTATGTTATTAAACTGATTGAAATTCAATAATTTGGAATCAAAGGTTCGTTTAATACTTAATCATGAACTCGTTTGATAAAAAATGTTCTAAATGCGAGGTCGTTAAGTATTCTCTGTTTATCATGACATGCAACTGTTTCATAGGATTATTCTTAAGGGCAGCTCCTCAGTGTCCGTGGTTAGGGAAAAATAATGAAATAAAGATGTTATTGATATTTTTATTCTTTGGTTGACAGGCACAAGACACTGCCCGAGGCTTGCCAGGTAATACGTTGTCTTACTTGTAACTTATCATTAATTGTAAAATTGGTAAGTTTTATTTGTTTAGCTCCGAAGATCGGTCAAATTGTACTTATCAAAGAAACAATATATAAAAAAAATGACAGTTTCTTTTTTCTTGTATGTTACCTTTTCTTTTGTATTTCTTGCTCTTTCTAGATGAAAACACAAATCCCTCAAACAGGACCCGATGGTAATTGTTTTGGTACATCACAATTGTAAATCATTTTAAACATGCGAGGCTCCAGTCCCCTCAAATATCCTCTATATATTTTCCTTTTCTTCCTTGAGTTGGCATCAACAAAGACGTCATTCCTGTAAGGAGGAGCAATGGTATCGGTGGACAAATCATAGCCAAGGTAATGAACATGAATCTTAGTTAGAATTCCCAGATGATAGGCCATATAAGACATCGCGAGGGATCTGGCGTGAGTCCTTAGGACAAAAACGTATAATCTAAAAAGTTATTTTCCTACCTTTATCTACAAAAATGACACGTAATGTTTCATGCTATCATCGGATCATGGAATCAATAGTTGCGCACTCGAAAAAAACTTAATCCATAATGCAGCTTGTAATATTGCATAATCACAGTCACTTCAACAAGGTACAACAAAATACAACAAGGTACAACAACTTTCATCGATTTATTATGACGTTTAAACGATAAATGTCCAAAAGTATTCATATATATTCCCTGAAATTCAAATTCATTCAATTTAAAATTTTGTGATGCAAGAATATGGACAAACCGTTTTGTTTAAGATAATGAAGCATAAATTTTATTAACAGAGATTTGTCGTTAAACGTTTGCATATCTTGACGAAAGAGTATTTTCATGCTGACTAGGTTATTCTTGTTTATAAATTATGTGAACGCTACAACTTAACATTATATGCAAATGTATGTCCTATTCACAGTGTTTTAAACATGAATCAGTTAATAACACACCGTTCAATTCTTTTACTCAAAGTAACTTCAAAAGATGAGGAAACTTTTAGTTGTATCACTTATTTGAATAAATCTAATTGGTCTAAAAAAATTCACGTATCAAATACATTATCCTCTTGAGACAATGTATCCAAGGCTTTTGAAATTGTATAATTAGATTTACAAGTATTTTAACAAACCTTCAGGGCGCAGTTGTATAATTTTGAAAATCACTGTTAGTATGTAGTGAAGGCGACATATCCTCCCCGACTCTTTAAAAGTTGATTACAGTAGACCATTTGTTTAAGGTCCACATGTATCCCATTTTGTTATTCCCAAATCAACCTGACTATGCAGTTGCTAATTACTCCAAAACGTTGTTTATACTTCACAATTAAAAGTTGTAAATAATTTTTGGGTCTTTTAATTGTGATGTCATTTTCGTAGATCCAAACTAAATGTTCCTATGATTTGTCACTTATACTCCGGATCCAATTTAGCTGTGTATATCTTATTTTACCTTGCTTGGTGTTAAAGACAATTACGTCCCTGCTTCAAACTTGACCATGCCTAAAAGGCTGTTACCTCCCTTGCGTAATAAATATTCTAACAGTACCACACGTAGTGAATCAAAGGAATTCATGAAAACTGAGCAGCAACACCTGTCATCAGAACGTATACCCTGGTTACTCGAGGATTTTCTTTTGTATGCCACTTCTAACTTTCTTACAAGAATTGTTGATATCACTTGTTTTGTTCCTAAACAGATAAGCGGTCCAATTGGAGGGCATCCGGAGGGTGGATCAAGTCGTAATGGTGGTGGTGGACTTGCCTAAGCTACTAAGAAGCTTCAGCGGATGTGATTTAATTGCTGTTCAAAGAAAATTATTCGATGATGTCAACAAAAACAGCATTCAATGATGCGTCGAAGTGGCATTCAAATAAAATGTGCATTTAAAAGATCGTTTCTTTTTCATTGAAATTTTTATCGAATAATATTACAAACGAGACAAAATATTCAAGACTTAATTAAAATTAGAGGTTGAACATCGAAAACTTTTGTAAAGAACATTAAACAACGCCTACTTAGAAAATGTCCTGAGACTTATGGCTTTGTTTGTATTCATCAAAGGTTTCATAAAATGAGATAGCTAAAGGGATTCGTAATTATATGGCCAATCAAGTCCTTCAGTAGGTCCTTCTGTCCTGTTAGTTTCTCAAAAACCATAAGCTAAATTTAAAATACTAGTCAATAACGACCCTTCCTTGAGGTTAGTCCCATACACATCTTTCTTGAATTCCAATGTTTTGCTGTTTGTTTGGGTTTGTTTCCATAGTGTATAATGGGTACCGGATTTCTTGGATACAAAGAAATCTAGATGGGTATTGGTAAATCTAATGACACTCTTGATCGAATTAAATTCCACATTATTACCCTTGAATTGTAATTTAAATTGGGTGCCGATGGTGGCCTGCTTTTTTTGAATTTTGAAACTGATCATCTACAGCTGTTTACCAAATGTTTTTTTCACCTACCCTCGGATCCTAGTGCAAATATCTTGTAATTGGGGTTGCCTTTGGGGGATTGTAGCATTACAGAAAAGAAACTGATAACCTTGAAATTCCAAAACACATTTAACACATTCAAATATCATATACATACTTAACCATGCCAGTTTTGGCCAGTCATTGAAATGACCAGAGGTCAAAATTTCGAAAACACTAATCTTTATTTTTCTCTACAAAATCCTTTACAAGTGATCAAAACCTTTACAGAAAAGTAATGTTTGTTCCTGTGAATTAAGTCAATGTGACTGTGCTGATTTATTTTATCAGACAGTCGATATGGAATATTTCAATCGAAATTTAAGGAACTCAGAATTCGAATATATAACAATAACTAAGTCAGAGAATGACTACTTCACACATGTAAACTTGTTGATCCTTTGTCAATGTCGCTGAATTTATCTAATAGATGTCGACACCAAACCCAAATAAAAGGATATTTGCACTACTATACAGTGTCAAGTGAACAAACCTTTGGCATGCAGCTGTAGATGAATAAGTTTTTGTTGTATGGATACTTGACGATATGCTTTATTAAATTTAAAGTCAATTCTAAATTATTCTAAGGTAGTTCTGGCCACTGAATCTATAAGAAGGTCATGGCTTTCTTGTTTTAAATCTATATAAGCTTTACCGTGAACGTGACAACTTTTTGTTTCAGCAAAATTTATTCATCTACATACGAGTTTAAGCGTCTCGTCAAATAGTTCTGTCGAAATAAACACAAAGCACTAATGTACATCTAATTACACAAGACATTAATGTAGTACATATTGAAGAGTCATGACATCAAATTTAGCCAAAATTCGTCAAATTTAAATTTAGGTTTTATTCCCTGTCGGCAAGTGGTACCAACAGTCAAAGTCTTCTCCTAATGTACATATATGAACAAACATTCCGTCATGAAATCAGCTAGCTCAAAACTATGATGTCATACACAGAATTTCAATCTTTTTACTAAAAGCTCAAAGGATAAGGCAATTACATTCATAATAATTTTGTGAAGCATGAAATACACTCGTAGTTTCTATCAAGGTTTGTGAATCGTAGCCATACTGGTGTTGTTTTCATTTTAGCAGAGACTATCATTTGGTGACCTTTAAACGATTTGATAATGATAATTGTCAGTAGATTTATTAAATTTAATTTCATAACTCCTTTATCAGACATTCAGCTATAAAAGCCATGATTCTAATAGATTTATTTGAACGAGTTGGGGGTCTTCCTAAAAGTGAAACAAAAACTCGTAAACCACGTGTTCATACAGGATATGAAAAGATGTTTCATTAGAAACTAAATCGTACTGATTCACTCTGAAATCAATCGAATTGGGTATACATCTGAACTCATGTTACAAACAAAACACAAGGGAAAACATTTACCAGTGTACCGTGGTAACCAGTCTTTCATGTCACAGTTTACCAAACATAGCACATGTAATCTTATAAAGTATTGAAGCGGTACTTCATGGTTGTGGATTGACGTGCCGACTAACAGCTGTGAATAGTGAGTTTTGAATATTAAATGTGGTTATAGATAAATAAATAAATAGCAATTGCTTTGCGTCAATCTGATTCGCTGAACACGGTAATAGAAGTTCAGTTTATACCTCCATAAACTTAATTTCGTGACGTCACATCATTTTAAGCCACGCCCATCGACGGAACTATTTGTTAACAAGTTACGTTTTTCTAAAAATAGCAACACTTTGTGCAATGCCACCAATAAAAAATTTAACATAATTCAGTATGAAATAATTATTGTTGTCAAAGGTTCTAAAGGTAGTCCTTTTCATAATAAACAAGAGAGCTCTATCAGAAATTAGAATCGATCGTGTTCCACCCCACAGAAGGCAAATGTCATTGTTCAATGCTCTCACGGCCGTTGAAGGGAGGTTGGCAAAGTAATGTCGTTAAGTTCATGACAAGAGTTAAGCTTGGCTCCTCAACAAGTTTAAGAACTGTATGCTGTTTAATCAGATTCCGTTAGATCGAGATCATAACACCACCAGTATATGGCATCTACGAGGGTCAATTCGGCTGGTTTCCTCTCCGAGTTCTACGTTCGCGATTTGTGTTTACAACTGTGAGAACTAGCAATGTCAAGGCCACGTGTGACGGACGTCCGATAAGTTCATGGCCACGTGCGTTGTAGATTTTCATTGGCTGATGAACGTTTTGTAGGCAGGGCTAGGGATCCGATGACGTTTTGATTGACATTTTATCTCTTTCATGCTGTTGAGCATTGAATTCATTCGCGTATATAGTGCAGCTCTATTTGGTGCAAATATGTTATTTAGAACAATAAAATGTTTTAAAAACACCTAGTATGTATATCTTTATTTATAAGAATTGACTTCAACATTTATTAAGTTCATGGAGGTATAAACTTAAAAACCGATGTGCAAACTCGGCGTAAATCTGCTTCGCGGATTCACACAGTTTACACATCAGTTTTTAAGTTTATACCTCCATGAACTTTATAAATGTTGAAGTCAATTCTTAAAGAAATAAAGAAGACTCCTTGCAATGTATCACTGTTGCTTGAGCAATGAGTTCTAAAGTCACCATCGTGTTCCTTTTTGTGTCTCTGATGCTTGTCTACATCCAGGTAAGGCCAAACATACAGCTGCATACCGAAAGTTTGTTCACTTACCAATGAATCGTAGTGTAAATGTATCATCCCAACTTGGGATCGCGTCCCATCTTGGAATTCCAAGTTGGGACGTCCCATCTTGAGATGGGACAGTGAATACTTTAACATGTTCATAACATTCTTATTCTAATGTTGAATTTAGTAATAACATGATAACATGTATCATTTAAATAAGCGCTTTAAGGCCCTCGAAAGATATTTTGATTTTATGTTGGTTTTCATGACGTATTGGCTATATCTATCTCTCATCGCATACGAGTCTTTCATCATAGTACTATACGATTTCAAACGTAATTCTTATACACAATTTTATAAATTATTTCATTATATTCTTAAATTTGTTGCTAATCCCTTAAGCATGATTTCAATGTACTCATTGTGTTTGATAGTCGAATCAAAGACTTTGTGTTTCTTAAACATACTTCACAAACACTAACCTATAAGTGGTGTTCCGTCAATGCTTATATGATGTCCAGTAAATAAATCCAGTTATGCCTCCTCCTATGCCTCCTCCTATTTCCGATCGAACCTGATCTGATCAGTGTCGTGGTGCAAATGACAAACATACCTGCTTGGTAATTCAGAGAAGGGTGTGGGGTGGGTGGAGGGGGAGAGGGGGTCCGAAAGAAGGTATTTTGGTAAACATCCGGTTCGGTTATGACACTAATACCTGTCCAATTGGTGACAAGAATGGGTACCAATTGTACATGATCATGCTTGTAACACTGAGGTACACGCCTAGCGTTTGTTGTTTTAGTCAATGATTATCATTCTTATTTATGTAGGCATTGACCCCTATCGGCAATATCACTGATAGGAAGCAGACGTGATCAAATGTTTACATATATAGTTATTGTATTGTTATTCGATGAAAGTTTTCTGGCCAAACTGAAAATATTTATATAAAAAAATTCATGTACAGAACGATTATCATGTAAAGTAACCAAAATGAAATCTAACATCATTTGAAAAACAATATTTCAACTCATTTCTTATCAATACTATATATACAAGAAGATTATGAACGGAGTTTGTTGACTCTGAGTTCATTAATAAACTTTGTTTACCATCATAAGATTTTTTGACACAAACCAGGGTACAGAGTTGAGTAAAATTATTTCTTTTTTACTTAACCCGAGGCAACTTATGATTTTGACCAGTATGAAAAGGTTGTTTTTATATGTACAAGCGTCTATTTAGGCTTGTTAGAAGCGTTGAATTGAGAGAATTGTTGTGTGTTGTTACTGCTAATAAGTTAATCAACTGATCAAATAAGATGAGTAGGTGAGAGGGAAGAATTACATTACAGTGTTTTACAGCTGAAAGTTTACTTAACTAATCGTTTTGTTATCTTAAATATGCTACTAAACATGTCCCCCCGAAAAAAGGCATTAGGTTTCTAAATACACATCAACGAAGTTTTATTGATATACTATTCAATTCTTTATTAACCTTAAGTTGAACAACTTATCGGTGGTTACATGAAGATATTGAATAACATGGTACAGGTGGACGTGTAATTCAGAGATTATCTTTTATGGAGAATGTACAATCATATATTTATTTCAAATACATATTTCTTATGTTGCATGCATTAAACAAAAATTTGCCAAGATTGCAAAGTTGTTTAACATTGTTTATGCTTAGTAACTGTGTAAGTTTGAAAACACTTGGATTTTTCCAGTAATAAGGCTTAATATAAAGTTGTCGAGCATTTAGATATAAAGGGCAAACTAAAATGAAATGATACTCGTCTTCAATATTAGATGTACAATGGATACATTTTCTTTCACTTGCAATTATATTTTTGTATCTTCCACATTCAATTGATAAGTTATGAGCTGACAGGCGGAATTTGGATAGATACTTTCTATACATCAATGGAATAGGTTTTCTTAAATAATACTGCAGAGTACAACCTTCAATGATGTACTTATAAATCATACATTTTCTTGAGGTAGAAATCTGGCTTAAAATAAATTGAAAAGCTTGGTCATTAATTCTTTGTTTTATTACAGGCAAGAAATTTGCTTGTAATTCTTGTTTATACCATATTTCTGCATAACCAATAGAAAACAAGATACTTTTAACCTCACGAGCCCAATTTTTTACAGAATGAGATTCAACTTCATTACATAAATAATTATAACAGCCCCTTAGGATACAATTATTAGTTCCTAACAGTTTTACCCAAAATTTTACTAAATTAAACATTCTTTTACATTTTAAAGGAAAGCGCCCAAGTTCAGCATAAATCATAGCAGTACAAGTTGATCTCTTAACACCCAATAACCTTTTACAAAAGTCTAAGTGTAATTTTTCAATATTATCTCCCTTGTGTGAACCCCACACTTCGGATGCATAGCATAAACTACTCCCAATATAGGTATCAAATACCGATAACATAGTTTCAGGGTTGAGAAAGAGAGATTTCATATTATTCATCAGTGAAAACATGGCTTTCCGTCCCTGATCTGATAATTTCTTTTCAGCAACAATAAACTTATTATTATAATTAAAAGTAATACCCAAGTATACAAAATTATCAACAACATCAATATTTCTTCCATTATAGCACCAACACTCTGATGTTTTAACCTTTCCTCCATTACGGAAAATAACAATCTTAGTTTTCATGGTATTAACTTCCAAACTCCATGCTGTAGAATAAGCTGATAGAGAGTCTAACAAACTTTGAAGCCCATCGATAGATTCAGAAAATATAACAAGATCATCAGCGTACATTAATAGGAAAAGACTCAGCTGCGTAAGTTCATATGGTGGGCAGTTATCCTGAATGAAAGAGATTTCAAAATCATTAATGTATAAAGAAAACAAAATAGGCGACAACACTTCGCCTTGCAATAAGCCAAGAGTATTTCTAAAATAACTACTTTTAACACCATTCAATGACACGCAAGATCTGATATTTAAATACAAGGAACGAATGACTTTTAACAACTTCCCCCTTATACCAACCTGTGACAGCTTATACCATAGCTTATGTCGATCAACAGAGTCAAAGGCTCTTTTAAAGTCAATAAATGCACAATATAACCGTTTTTTCTTACCCAATGTTTTATTAATTAAAGTATGGAGTGAAAATATTGCATCCACAGTGCTTAAAGTCAATAAATGCACAATATAACCGTTTTTTCTTACCCAATGTTTTATTAATTAAAGTATGGAGTGAAAATATTGCATCCACAGTGCTAAAATCAGGTTGGAAGCCAAACTGTGCATCGGTTATTATATTATTCTCCGATGACCAAGACAAAAGTCGACGATTTAAAATAGAGGTAAACAACTTCCCAAAACAACTTACAAGGCTAATACTACGGTAGTTATTCGGGTCTCTCATATCGCCCTTTTTAAAAACAGGAATTATTATTGCTGATGACCAAGAGGTAGGGAAAAAACCTGTTGATAATACATTATTGAAAACTTTATACAATATTGGAATGAGATAATCTTCAAATTCAAAAAAGAACTCGTTTAAAATATAATCTGGCCCGTGTGACTTTTCACGTTTCAATAATGCAATTGTCTACTACTGTACTAACAATTATCGAGTTATTTTGTGCTGACATACATGTTCTAATGTGTTATCTTCAGAGGACTTAATGATTCATATTGTTATTGCTTATACAAATTTGATAAAGAAACTGTCATTTCTTTTACAAATTTGATATTGTAACTGACATTGCTTATTGTAGAATATTATCATATTTCATTGTATGAGAATATGCACTACGTGTAATCACAAAATGGCTAGTAAGTATAATACTATGATGTAAACAGTATTTAATTTCCATAAAACATGTGTTACACAAAATTCAGAATATATATACAAAAAGGAAAAAGGATGAACAAAAAGGCAGCAAATGCCTATATAAATTCTTTTCCTGGAACAAACATAAAATGATTAAGATATCAAGTACATTGATGGAAATATACATTTGCAATTATCCTTCTAAACTCAAATTTATATTAAGCTTTGTCTACCTTACATTTGGTACAAATTTTAAGAAAGAGCTTTAAAAATCGTTTGGTCTCATTTATGAAATAAACAGATATTATTAGGAATTCGTCAACACTCTGTAACAAAGATTTGTCGCCGTTAAGATAGATTTTAGTATATTGATATGATTTACTAGGGAATATTCAAGCCCTAAGTTGGCACTAGTGGAAAATATCTAAAATGTTGGGGAACCAGACTTTGATAATAGGAACTTTTAATTTTGTTTGCATTTGATACAATCAACTAAGTCGCCAGGTAGATAAACAAGATAATAATTTGTTAAAACAACATGAGCTTATGGTGTCTCCATATGTTGTTTTAGCCTGACACTACCTACGGTGGGCAAATTGGTGCCCAATCATTCGTCCTTTGTCATGCCAAACTGTCACATTAACACATTCAGTGTATTCAGTGCTGGATTGTAACGATGGAGAGTACCTTAATTTCTGCTTATAGAAGGTTTTTGCATGGATTATTCATTTCTTTGTATCAGGTACGTTTTTTAGATATACATTTTTAAAAAAGCAATTTATCATTAGTGTTGTAAATCTTGGATCTGTATTAGAATAATTTCATATCTTTGTTTGTTAAAAGTTTATACCACCTATTTGTAAAGAAACTAAGAAACAAATATGTCTCTGTGAAATTCGGAGCCGTTTGGTTTCACTCTGTTTACAGCTGTTTGATCTACGCATGTATTGGTCGTTTGAAAAATGCTGAAAACTATTATCTAAATATAAATCTTTATATTGATCGGATTTTGTTATGTCGCTTAACAAATGTGATTCAATCAGTAATCAAATTGGACTTTGAATAATTGTTTTAGTAGTGTTGAATCGTTCGTACTCGATAACAAATGAAACCGAGTCAGAAAGTGAAGTAAATGAACATCAAATCAAATTTTCTTCGTAGATGTAAAAAGAATACAACAAAATTATCTTAAAACATATTTTACTGACACAATTAATTATAGAATATTAATATTATTAACATGTATTAGTATCCCCCGACCCATCTCAAGATGGGACGTCCCAACTTGGAATCCCAAGTTGGGACGCGTCCCATCTTAAGATCGGGCGGATCCGCAGTTGGGATGATACATAAATATCATGTAATTTGGGTATCGTTTCAACGTCAATAGAATATTTTCAGCAAGACTGACAATGGACCACCCACTGTCCATGTGTGAATTAGCCATTCTTGAACTCATTTTTGCATTGTCTTGTCACTCGTGCAAAAATTCGAATTTTGCATATTGATATAGGCAGAAGGGATCGCATTTTCGAAATTACGATTTCGTTAACTGTCGAATAAAATGTTCCATATCGACTCTCTGAGATTAAAACCAACATAATCACAGTGACTTTGTGCTAAGAAACAAACGTGACTAATGTTTAAAGAAGTTGATAAAGTATAAAGGATTTTATGGAGAAAAATAAAAATTAATGTTTTCGGAATTTTGACCCCTGGTCATTTCAATGACCTGCCAAAAGTGTTATGTGTAATTTTGAAAAGTTTTTAATGGGGTTAAACTATTATCAACAAGTATTAACTGTTGCGAAAATATCAGGTTTGAAGTCATAATCTTTGATTAAGAAAATTAGAATGACAATTGATTTAGTGACCACGTAATTTTAAAAACTTAATAGTCATTAGAAAGACACAACGTAGTAGGGCTGTGAATAGAGATCCTTGAGAAATGGTATCTTACTTGATGTTTTATTTAAATAGAGTTAATAGATTGTTTTGCATGATACAATATCTATCAGTTATTGTTTTAAAGTCCAAACTTACAATTTAAAATCAACACTTAGTAGCTAAAATATCATATCAAGTGTATTCCAAAAAGATAAGATATTTAAAATGATTTTGAAGGCGATTTGAACAGAACTATGGACATGTGGTATTTTGCTTTTATTTTAACATCATAAATAGTTATTAAATAGTTATAAACATACTCACTTTTGAAAAAACGTCTTTCTGTTCGTGGGAAGAACCCACGTTAGTTCTTTGTCAAAGACAAAAGTATGATATAACTGGTTTTTAAAAAATCACAATATCTGAATATTGAAGATATGAAATGTATTTTGTGTTCGTCATTGCATAGTTTCATGTATGAGAAAATATGAATTTAGTTCTATATATAGATATAACATGCAATTATTTGAAGGGGCAGTTGCACGTTTTGTGATAATTTCATTTCTTCAAATTAAACTTGTCTTAATAAACATCAGTTTATGCCAAAAGGTAAAAGTATCACTCTATCTGTAGTCGAAGAAATTATCATGCATCAAGCAAAAACTATTGGCGGACATTTTCATTTGAGGTAGAGAAATGTATCAGCATAGCTTAACTAACATTGCATGTTCGATTTAGAACTTCTCCTTGTGATAAAAAACCCCCCATCGTTTTGCAGTTGGTAACATTCATTCTGTTTTTCGTGACATCACTTTATTTATAAGAAACAACAACAACAACAACAAAACTAAAAAAGTGCTACCGCCCCTTTAATAGGATAAAACATGAGGTCATTGTTATAGTCAGTTTTTGTCAGCTAAAAATCATGGAAGGACAATGTTGTTTAGATTCTAACATTTTGATTGACAGGCAGCGAGCAGTGCCGACGGTTCTGAAAGGGACATACGAGGTAATATTTGATTATTCTCTTCAGTTTTCATAATCGTTAGCCTTTAAGTTAATTGGTATCAAGATAGCTTTGAATTAGTTTTTCGCTACGGCTTAGAAATCATTCAAGTACTTGTTCATCTTTTTTATCATGAATGTTACAATACCTGGGTAAAAAAAAAGAATATAAAAAGGAGTATAAGTTTGTGCAAACCTGACATTCACGTTCTCAATTGATGAACTTAGCATTGTGATGTCATAAGCACTGTGCCATCAAGTGGTGGCGATTTCATCAACTCTACGACTTCATAACAATACTGGCTTTGCTCCTGTCAAAGCATTCTTTCGTTTATTTTCGTTGATTGCGGTGTAGAATTTGCTACATGTAAATTACATAATTGCTAGGGTGAGAGCATGCTATCTAATCATTTCTAGAAGCAGTTGTTTAGAAATGTTACAAAGTGACCGTAGTTCCTTTTATTACAATTCTTATAGCAAATGTAATTAACAACAAACTTAAGTCCATAATTTTGGTGTATTTGCAGATAGGAATTTAGATATACTCAAAGTATTTTGAATTGTTTTATTGTTGATTTTCGCTAAGCATGTACAGAAATAATTAATCGTTAACTAATAATAAAACACTGAATAATCATTCAAGAAAGAAACGAAATGAGAAATAACACTAAATGAGGTAAATCAGGAAGGGAACTAGGTAACAAATTTACCCAATTACATCAAAATATATATTTTCAATAAGCTAACTGTATTGTATCTAAATTTGCAACTGAAATAACATAGTCTGAAGATCAACTTCTAAAGAAATGTTCTGAAAGGTTCAGCAATAAATAAACAAGTTTTAAGACTTAAATTGATCGCTTTAAAATAATATAAGCAATAATAACAACAATAATGATAATAATTAGACAAAAGCTATATCTTTAACAGCTCTTTTTTATATTTTTTTAAATATATTTTTTCCAATGCAATAATTTACAAAGGACTTTCACATGGCTTTCAAATATTATCAAGATGAGACATAACATAACTTAATGATTAACTCCAATCAAAAGGGCAAGATGACTTATGTTTGGGTAAAATTGTTAACCTTTATATACTATTAAAGCCTTCAGTCCTCGAATTCCTTTTTCTCTGTTGTCTCTGTTTTAAGGTCACTTTACATTGGGTACTTTCATCAAACTACGGGCTCATATCATTATGAAATTAATGAAACTGTATGAAACCCAACCAGTATGAGATATAGTAGTAAAAAATACTAAAAGACTATTGCTTTTGCTTATTCATTGTTCTCCCATGATTATTATGTTACTATATTTGATGAAACTGGTGATCTCATTTGGATTTGGATGTTTTAAGACTCGGTTTTAAGCAATTGCTCTTTATAAAACTTTTCATTATAAATTTCAAACTTCTTTTTGTTCTTTAATGAATGTAGTATCAGTAGCTAGTGTCACACAAGCCTGAACCTGTACCTTCCTGAAGTAAACATTCAGCGTAGTCTAGTTAATCAAATTCATAATCTATTCAAACTATTAGCCATTCTCTTTCTCACAACAGATATCGAGAAAGACATGGATCCAGTAAGGAGGAGTACTGATTTCAAAAGACGAATCAAAGCCAAGGTAATCTGTATAAATCAAAGTGGATACTTAACTACTGAAAAAACATTATCAGATAAGGAAACATAAGAGATAACGAACGACTTTTTTGGAGGTTTTTGATATTTTACACAAGAATTAATGTAGAGTATAGCTTTCACTATTACTTCATATACATTCACTTCAACAAGGTACAAAACCTTTCATGTAATAACTGAAACGTAAAAAAATCAAAAAGTCCCTAGCATTTTTAAATATCTAAAAAGAAACTTCACTCTTTGTCCATTACATAACTGGATTATGCTTTTGAGTAGATACATGTATATAAACCATCATGTTATTCCTATTTCCACCTTACAAAAGAGTGGGAATGTACTGCAAAACGTTGATTATACTCAATATAAAAACTGAAAAATGCAGAACAAAACCTGCAATTTAATTGTAATTGTATTGTCATCCTAGTAGTACCGTAAAAGGGGGGAATAACTTCCGCCGTAGCTTTAAGATAGTGACAGGAACCCGCCACACACAAGCTTTTTGTCTATACATAACTGAACAGCTATTGCCGAGAGGCATTGTGAGGCAAGGTTATTGATAATATATAAAACTTAGAAGCAGCACCTTTATAGGATTATTGGATAGTATACCCTGATAACTCGTAGATAATCTTATGTATGCCACTTCTAAATGTCTTTCAGATAACCGGTCCAATTGGAGGCAGTTGGGAGGGTAACGGAGGTGGACGTCTTCATACAAGAGATATGTCCTTTCTTCAAGGCGGTGGGCGTGAGACTGACCCTTCTGGTCTCAAAGCATAAACCTTACCTTAGTCACTGAGAAACTTATGATGTGAACTGCCTGCGACTGCATGAAAATGATTCAGTGAAGCAAAAAATCATTGATTCCTTCTGTAAAAGTCAAATTCTATTAAATGCTAAGAAAAAGTATATTTCTTATTGAAGTTTCTATGGAACATTATTACAATATTACTATAAAACTTATAAGATCTAATCCTAATAAAAAGTAGGAATATATTTAAAATAGTTTCAAATGGTATATAATAGATTAAATTATTTGTTTTATAAAAGTCAATTTATACATGATAAAATCGGGTTGTTTATTGAAATTTCTATCAAACATTATCACATTAATACTGGAGATATAATTCAATTTAGAAGTGAGGATATTTGAAATATTTTCAAATGATATAGATTTCAAACAACAAGTAGGCATTTTCAAAGGGCTTTCTCTTGTCACCTTAGCGAAACTAAAGTTTGATGACTGAACTAAAGCATGAACCTTTCAAGGGATTCCTCTGCTTGCTAAGTCGAAACGATCAGTGGATCACACTTTGAAAGTGGTGAAGTTCTATGAGGAGTTCTATTTGGAACGACATTATCTCGAAAACGCTGTATTTGTTTCAATTAGCTAGAAATCTTCCTTAGAAATAAAATCTCTCTGAGGGGTTAAGGACATTAAAAATTAGTGATGTCTTAACATCAATTATAATAACAGAACATCAATAGTTTCTGGATAACAACTGCTTCACTGTTCACGAAGTTTCGGAGTATATGCTTTAATCTTTATCAGGTAATATATTGGTAATAACATGAGATACATATAAAAAAAATTATTGCTCTTCTTACGATTCTAAATGCCCTTTAAAGACTTAATGATAGTAAACCCTTGAAAACAAAGAAACACCTTAGTGATTTGAAGAATGTTTGACTCTTATAAAAGCATATAAAACGAAACTATTATATTTCTCTAAAAAAATCATTGTTGTTTGAATGTTGACATCTTAAGTGCAAAAACTGACCAATTTTATAATTAACCTTTTAGTTATTTAAGAAGGCTTTGAAGACCAAAATACATCTTGTTTGAGTGAGCGCGAAAGCAACTGTTACCAAAAGCAAAGAGGCAAACATTTTTATAATTTTGATATTCATTTTGCATGGAAAACAAAAAAGGCAAAATTGGCTGGATAGCTGACGGGATTCTTACAAATGTAGTTATATTGATGACTTCAATACAATCACATCAGGATGACACTGTGATAGTTTGACTGCTCAATATGCATAACATATCCCTCATTTATTCTGTTATTTGATACATAAGCTATGCAATGTTTCTATCTTTAGACTTTGCGAATTATTTAGTTAATACTTTGTAAGATGACTGTGTTGAAGCATAAAGTTTTATAAGTGTTTCCAAAACTCCTTAGCTGAAAACGTTGTATTCATTGAAGCAGTGGAATAGAAAGTGGTGGTCTTGATTTTATCTTATACAACAAAGCAAACGTGCTTTTGAGGCTTGATTTATGATGCACGTGCGGCAATGTTGCATAAATACCCTTGTTGAAAGAGCAGACACAGCAGGTAATCTAAATGTTATATCAACTTTCTTTTAGACATCAGTTTATAACTTGAGATTGTTGTAAATGATGGGTCTTATGCTATTAAATGTACAGAAGTTCTCTCGGAATCTTTCACATCCATGAGAATGAAGTTGAGGGTGCTGAGTTTCTATACCTTTTTGAGTGTCAAGTTTTTAATTGAAATGCAAAGCTTTCTGGTAAAAAAAAACTGAAACAGCAATTTCTAATATCTAGGATTTTTTAAACAGACATCACAGGTGACATAACCAAGGGAATGGTATATGATCTCTGAAAAAACATATGAAAGGCCTTAGTTATTAATCGACTAAAGCTGGTAGCAGTATCTAATATTTTGCTGTTAAAATATTTGGAGCCGTTATATAATCTTTCCGCCACTCCAACAAACTTTTAAAGAGGAATTACTTCGGTGGGAATGTAGAAAAAGTTGGGTATTGTTTTTTGGGGCCTATATTAAAAGAAAGAAAGATAAAACATTTTTTGGAAATATCAAAAAAAGAGAGAAGATTTGCCTAATTCAAACTCGCTTTGCTTTTCTTTTAGCTCTAACGACCTTCTAAACTACACACATACATGAAATTGGCCTGTTTTGAAATACCAACGTGGATTGGACGTATCTCTGCCGCGAGGTGTCTGGAGTGTCAATGGAGAAGACAGCAAGCAACATTGGCGGCATCGTGGTGGAGATGGACGAGTTCGGCAAACAAATACAAAAGAGTAATCATTTCCAGACTGGCTTGGTGTTTGGTTGCAGAGCGAGAGACAAAAAGAAGACAATATTCATGGTGTGAACGGGACTACACTCACTCTTTTAGAGATCATTCAGTTTTGGGTTTACCCAGGGTCAATCGTCTGTAGTGATAGCTAGAGATCATTCAACTCGATCCCCAAACATTTAGCAGCCTGGTCATCAATTATATCCCCAATATTGTCTACGGAAATTGACACAACTGTAATTACTGCTGTGATCAAGTTTACAAGGTGTACAGGAAGCACCAAAGTACCACAAATCGGGTCATATGTTTAAGTAAAATCATGTCGACATATATACATAAAGTACACAAACCTTCCAAAAGAGAGAAAAAATATTCAAAAATAAAACAAATACTGATTAACATTAACGAATATATGTTTAGAGCGTAGTTTCTATCAAGGTTTGCGAATCGTAGCCATACTGGTGTTGCTTTCATTACAGCAAAGACTATCATTTGGTGACCTTTAAACGATTTGATAATGATAATTGTCAGTAGATTCATTAAATTTAATTTCATAATTCCTTTATCAGACATTCAGCTATAAAAGCCATGATTCTAATAAATTGATTTGAACGAGTTGGGGTCTTCCTAAAACTTAAACAAAAACTCGTAAACCACGTGTTCATACAGGATATGAAGAGATGTTTCATTAGAAACTAAATCGTACTGATTCACTCTGAAATCAATCGAATTAGCTATACATCTGAACACATGTTACAAAAAAACACTTACCAGTGTACCGTGGTAACCAATCTTTCGTGTCACAGTTTACCAAACATAGCACATGTAGTCTTATAAAGTATTGAAGCGGTACTTCATGGTTGTGGATTGACGTACCGACCAACAGCTGTGAATAGTGAGTTTTGAATATGAAATGTGGTTATAGATAAAGAAATAAAGAGGATACCTTGCAATGTATCACTGTTGCTTGAGCCATGAGTTCTAAAGTCACCATCGTGTTCCTTGTCGTGTCTCTGATGCTTGTCTACATCCAGGTAAGGCCAAACTTACACATGGAGTAAAACATGTCACATTATTTTTTTATAGCCACATATGTGCAAAATTATTGATTGGGTTGATCTATTATCAGCAAGAATTAACTGTTGCGAAAATATCATATATTAATCAAATATATAAGAGTAAATGAGGTTTGAAGTCATGATCTTTGAATATAAATTTAGAATGACAATTGACTTAGTGACCACATAATGTAAAAAACTTAATAGTCATTAGAAAGGACACATTTGGGAAGGTTTCGGTTAATATATGATGGATATAGTATATATGCTGTATGTAAGGCCGTTTCTAATATTTTACTGGAAGTAATTGATTATCATATATTTAGCACTTAATGATTAATGATGAAGTCCAATTATGTGCTTTGAACTTAGGATCAGCGTATATGGTATTTGGCTTTATCAAAGTATAAATAAATGTAGACGCGTTTACAGTGATATATATATAGGAAATATCAATTTGGATTATGCCTTAATGAAAACCCAACTATGTGCGGACTGAAAGTAGCAAGGCTGTAATCCTAGAGATCCTTGAGAAATGGTATCTTACTTGTTGTTTTATTCAAAAAGAGATTATAGATTGTTTTGCATGATACAATATCTACTATTTTTAATGGTTCAAAGGCCAAGCTTACAATTTACAATCACCACTTAGTAGCTAAAGTATCATATCAAGTGTATATAATTGTTTTTGGAGGCGATTTGAACTGAACAGGACATGTGTTATTTTGCCTTTATTCTAACCACATTGATAGTTATTAAACATACTAACTTTTGAAAAACTTCGTTCTGTTAGTTGAAAGAACCCACATTAGATCTTTGTCAAAGACATTAGAATGACATTACTGGAGAGCTTTAAAAAACAATCAACAAATATTTTAATGCTATGAAATTATTTTGTGTTGGTCATTGTATGATTTCATGTATGAGAATTTAGTTCTATATAAAGATATAACATGCAAATATTTTAAGGGGCAGTTTAACGTTTTGTGATAATTTCATTTCTTCAATCTTGCCCTAATAAACATCAGTTTATGCCGAAAGGTCAAACATATCACTCTACCTGTAGTCGAAGAAATTATCAAGCATCAAGCAAAAACTATTGGCGGACATTTTAATGTGAACAAATTTTAATCATTTGAGGTAGGGAAATAGATCAGCATAGCTTAACTAACATTACATGTTCGATTTAGAACGGCTCCATTTGATAAAAAAACAACCTCATTGTTTTGCAGTTGGTAACATTCATTTTGGTTTTCTTGACATCACTTTATTTATCAGAAAAAACACAAAAACTCAAAAAAGTGCTACCGCCCCTTTAATAGGATAAAACATGAGGTCATTGTTATAGTCAATTGTTGTCAGCTAAAAATCATGGAATTACATATTGTTGATATTCTAACATTGTGATTGACAGGCAGCGAGCAGTGTCGACGGTTCTGTACGGGACATACGAGGTAATATATGATTATTCTCTTCAGTTTTCATAATCGTTAACATGGTAAGTTGCATTTTTCATATTACTGATCAAATTATCACGAAGTGAAAGAGCAAGTATTTAGGGTGACACTCTCTTCTTTTCTTCTTTATTGCGGGCATAAATTTACACTTTTGCATGTCTTATACACGACCAACGACGCATTTATGCCTTTAAGTTAATTGGTATCATCATAGCTTTGGATTAATTTTTCGCTTAGATCATTCAAGTACTTATTCATCGTTTCTGTTATGAATGTTACAATACCTAGATAAAAAAAAATAAAAAAAGAATAGAAAAAAGGATATATAGGTTTGTGCAAACCTGACATTTGCGTTCTCGATTGATGATCTCGTGGAGAACTTAGCATTGTGATGTGATAAGCACTGTGACATCAAGTAGTGGCGATTTCATCAACTCTACGACATCATAACAATACTGGCTTTGCTCCTGTCAAAGCATTCTTTCGTTTATTTTCGTTGATTGCTGTGTAGAATTTGCTACATACTTTAATCAAACTACGGGCTCATATCATTATGAAATTAATGAAACTGCCAACCAGTATGAGATATAGTAGTAAAAAATACTAAAAGACTATTGCTTTTGCTTATTCATTGTTCTTCCATAATTATTATGTTACTATATTTGATGAAACTGGTGATCTCATTTGGATTTGGATGTTTAAAGACTCGGCTTTAAGCAATTGCTCTTTATAAAACTTTTCATTATAAATTTCAAACTACTTTTTGTTCTTTTATGAATGTAGTATCAGTAGCTAGTGTCACACAAACCTGAACCTGTACCTTCCTGAAGTAAACATTCAGCGTAGTCTAGTTAATCAAATTCATAATCTATTCAAACTATTAGCCATTCCCTTTCTCACAACAGATATCGAGATGGACATGGATCGAGTAAGGAGGAGTACTGATTTCAAAGGACGAATCAAAGCTAAGGTAATCTGTATAAATCAAAGTGAATTCTCAACTACTGGAAAAACATTATCAGATAAGGAAACACAAGAGATAACGAACGACTTATCATTTGGACGAAATCACATATTGCTGACCTAATGTGTTGTTTTCCCTACATGTTCTTACTGCAAAACCTGTCCTTTCAAATCTCATTTGAAGAAAACAACATTGTTTCGGTTTGACAAAGGATCATTGTATGCATATGTGTACATTCCAACGTTTGATGGCATGCAATAGTAGAATGATTCTAACGTCTTGGACACGATTTTGATATTTTACGCAAGAATTATTGTATAGTATAGCTTTCACTATTATTTCATATAGTCACTTCAACAAGGTACAAAACCTTTCATGTAATAACTGAAACGTAAAAAATTCAAATAGTCCCTAACAATTTTAAATATTCAAAAAGAAACTTCTCTCTTTGTCCATTACATAACTGGATTATGCTTTTGAGTAGATACATGTATATAAACCATCATGTTATTCCTATTTCCACCTTACAAAAGAGTGGGAATGTACTGCAAAACGTTGATTATACTCAAAATAAAAACTGAAAAATGAATAACAAAACCTGCAATTTAATTCTAATTGTATTGCCATCCTAGTAGTACCGTAAAAGGGGGGAATAACTTCCGCCGTATCTTTAAGATAGTGACAGGAACCCGCCACACACAAGCTTTTTGTCTATACATAACTGAACAGCTATTTCGAGAGGCATTGTGAGGCAAGATTATTCATAATATATAAAACTTAGAAGCAGCACCTTAATATGATTATTGGAAAGTATACCCTGAAAACTCGTAGATAATCTTATGTATGTCACTTCTAAATGTCTTACAGATAACCGGTCCAATTGGAGGCAGTTGGGAGGGTAACGGAGGTGGACGTCTTCATACAAGAGATATGTCCTTTCTTCAAGGCCGTGGGCGTAAGACTGACCCTTCTGGTCTCAAAGCATAAACCTTACCTTAGTCACTGAGAAACTTATGATGTGATCTGCCTGCAACTGCATGAAAATGATTCGGTGAAGAAAAAAATCATTGATTCGTTCTGTAAAAGTCAAATTCTAATAAATGCTATGAAAAATTATGTTTCTTATTGAATTTTCTATCGAACATTATTACAATATCACTATAAAACTTATAAGATCTAATCCAAATAAGAAGTGGGAATATATTTTAAATAGTTTCAAATGGTATATAAAAGATTAAATTATTTGTTTTGTAAAAGTCAAATTTTACATGAAAAAATCGGGTTGTTTATTGAAATTTCTATCAAACATTATTACTATAATACTAGAGATATAATTCAATTTAGAAGTTAGGATATAGGAAATATTTTCAAATGATATAGATTTCAAACAACAAGTAGGCATTTTCAAAGTGTTTTCTATTGTCACCTTAGCGAAACTAAAGTTTGATGACTGAATTAAAGCATGAACCTTTCAGAGGGATTCCTCTGCTTGCTAAGTGGATCACACTTTGAAAATGGTGAAGTTCTTTGAGGAGTTCTATTTGGAACGACATTATCTCGAAAATGCTGTATTTGTTTCAATTAGCTAGAAATCTTCCTTAGAAACAATTTATCTCGGAGGGGTTAAGGACATTAAAAATTAGTGATGTCTTAACATCAATTACAATAACAGAACATCAATAGTTTCTTGATAAAAACTCCTTTACTGTTCACGAAGTTTCGGAGTATATGCTTTAACCTTTTTCATGTTTTATATTGGTAATAACATGAGATACATATAAAAACATATTGCTCTTCTTACGATTCTAAATGCCCTTTAAAGACTAAATGATAGTATACTCTTGAAAACAAAGAAAGTGAAAGTGATTTGAAGAATGTTTGACTCTTATAAAAGCATATAAAACGAAACTATTATATTTCTCTCAAAAAATCATTGTTGTCTGAATTTTGACATCAGTTCAAAAACTGACTAAAAGGTTAATTAGAAAATTAGTTATTTAAGAAGCCTTTGAAGGCCAAAATACATATACCAAATTTCTTGTATGAGTGAGCGCGGAAGCAACTGTTACTGAACGCAAAAAAAGGAAAACTTTTTATAATTTTGATATTCATTTTGCATGGAAGTGACCGATAACGAAAAAGGCAAAATTGGCTGGATAGCTGACGGGATTTTTTACAAATGTAGATATATTGTTGACTTCAATACAAATCAAAGCAGGATGGCACTGTGATACTTTGACTGCTCAATATGCATAACATATCCCTCATTTATTCTATTATTTGATACATAAGCTATACAATGTTTCTATCTTTATACTTTGCGAATTATTTAGTTAATACTTTGTAAGATGACTGTGTTGAAGCATAAAGTTTTATAAGTGTTTCCTAAACTCCTTAACTGGAAACGTTGGATGAATGGAAGCAGTGGAATTGAAAGTGGTGGTCTTGATTTTATCTTATACTAAAAAAAAAAGCAAATGTCAACACGCGTCTGATAGAGCTTAAAATATCCACACCCACTTGCTAATTTCTGAAGAAATGCCAAGCATTCTCTTTGTTTGGAATGCAATCTAATGCTATTTTTACAAGCTCTGTGGGTTTTTCTTGGTTGATGATATTCCGCATCTGTGTTTGTTGGAACAGACATTAAATATATTAGAGCCTAGTGAATCTTGTATGCTCTCTGAAAAAACATATGCTGTTGAAAGACTTAATAATCGACTTAAGCTGTTGGCAGTAGTTAATAATCTCCCAGGCAAAAGAAAGGTTTCAGAAAACATAAAGAGGCCTGGTACGGGTTTGACTTTAAGCAGGAAATGATAGTATTACTGCATCGCTTCCTCTACACGAACGAAGCAACTGGAATTGTATTAACAAACACGTACAAAACGTGTTTTTGAGGCATGATTTGTGATGCAAGTGCGGCAATGTTGCATAAATACCCTTGTTGGAAAGAGCAGACACTCAGTAACATAAAGAACACCAAAAGTATGCCAAAAGTAAGTGATAATACGTTGTCAGCAGACAGACCAGACACAGGACAGACCAAAATCGGGAAGACCGAAGGTAACAACTGCGACCGAAGATGGCTACATCAGGCAGATTCTACTCCGAAACCAACGGAGACATAGCCAGCAGCCCTTCGTCGACTTCGTTTGGCTGGTATACGAGCCTACCGCCCCTTCCGTGGAATGGCTTTGACCCGTTTACACCGTCAACGCAGATTACGATGGACATGTGCTGTACGCCAGTGGCAGCGACGTGACTGGTAGTAGGTGCTGTTTACAGACGAAAGCAGGTTTTGCTTATTTAGGAACGATGGCAGGATTCAATTTTATCGACGAAGGGGCGAGCGTCTCCCGCCAAACTGTATTAGAGATGTTCATCCGTTTGGAGGCGGAGGCTACATGATGAGGAGAGAGATTTGTGGCCAAATGACGACGCCGCTGGGAATCTGACTGGCCTGCGATACAATGATGAGGTGCTAATGAGACCTATCGTCGTTCCTATAGGATCCCTGCTGACGTCATCCGACGCCTGACGACTTATGCCCAGGGTTGTCCTCAGAATTCTCATATCTCAACTTGAATTGGACGTATTCCTGCCGCGAGAGGTTGGAGATGATAGAAAAACGCAAGGCCAAATGCATTGATCAGGGGTGACGATATCGAAGTCGTAGTTTCATCAGTATTCAAGCTAAAACGTTAGGGACACCCCTCGTTCACATTCTGTTCTAAATATATATATATATATATAATATATATACAGTAGAACACGGATATAAGGAACTCGGATATAGCGAACACTCGGATATAGTGAACCATTTTTTAAGTCCCGTCATAAGCTTTATATAATATCATTAAAATTATACGTGTATAGCGAACCCGGATATAGCGAATTATCTGATATAGGGAACTAATTTTCATGCCCCGAGGGTCAATTAACATCACTTATAGCGAACTCAATCAGTGTCAGCTTTACTCAATTAGCGGTAAGATCAACATTGTCCGTGGTGAATCAAAGCTCCTCATTATTGTTAGAGCAAACTCACTCCGTGTCAGCTTAGTCAATCAGCGGTATCTTCAACGTTGTTAGAAAATTAACTGTTAAGTAAACAGATGTTGTGTTTAAATACCCGACATGGTCACAGAATGTCAGTTCACTTGCGTTTCTTGTCACAAGATGGCGGGTAAACGTAAAGCTATCACTTTTGATACTAAACTTCGTATCATAGAGGCCGTTGATTTGGGTGTAAAATCTAAGAAAAACATCGCTTTGGACTTTGATATTCCAAAATCTACTTTGAGTGGCATCATTAAGAATCGCGAAGCTATTCTGGCTCAATCTGTGTCGTCTGATTTTGGCCCCGCCCGCAAAAAGTTAAGAGCTGCCAATCACCAAGATGTAGAAGATGCTCTCTACAAATGGTTTCAAGGGGCAAGAAGTGAGAACATTCCGTTAAATGGCCCAATGTTGCAGACAAAGGCAAACGAATTAGCATCGAAATTAGGTCATTCAGATTTTGATTGCCAGAGTGCATGGATTGACAGATTCAAGCAGAGGCGTGGCATTGTATGCAAATCAGCTCATGGTGAAAGCGCTTCTGTTGACACTGACCTTGTTGATGATTGGCTCAATAATCGTTTGTCTGGCTATCTTGAAGATTATAAACCGGAGAACATATTCAATGCAGACGAAACTGGACTTTTCTACAAAATGAAACCTAACAGAACACTTCACTTTAAATCAGAGAAATGTAGTGGTGGTAAAAATTCAAAAGACAGAATAACACTGTTGGTCGCAGCAAACATGACTGGGAGTGAAAAACTGAAACTGTTAGTCATAGGGAAATCAGCAAAACCAAGATGTTTCAAAAATGTGCGCAGTCTGCCAGTGACATACAGATCAAATAAGAAAGCGTGGATGACTAGTGAATTATTCAGAGAATGGCTTATAAATCTGGATAAGAGTATGGCAAGACAAAAACGCAAAATCTTGTTGTTTGTTGACAATTGCCCTGCCCACCCTGTCGTGAAAAACCTCACACATGTGAAAGTTGTCTTTCTTCCACCAAACACCACGTCGAAGATCCAACCGATGGACCAAGGCATAATTGCAAACCTAAAGCAGTTCTACAAGGGCCAGGTGATGAGAAAAATGCTTGCTGCATATGACCAGAAAGTGGAATACAAGATCACTCTTCTAGACGCCGTCCAGATGATCCACGCTGCATGGAGACAGGTCACGTGTAAGACAATTACCAATTGTTACAGGAAGGGGGGCTTCGTCATGCCTGAGTCAACCGAAGATTCAGACGATGAGGCCGATGACATGCTGCTCTCTGACCTACGAGTGATGTGGAAGGAAATCACAGATAAGCCAGATGGAGTAACAATGGAAGATTTCATCAATGCCGACAATGATGTCCTGGTAGCGGAACGCCCGACTGAAGATGAAATCTTGGAGTCAGTTACCAAGAAGCATGCCACGCCCACTGTCTCATCAACTCCCGACTCGGACAGTGACGAAGACGAACCAAGACCGAAACCAACGTTTGCTGAAGCCAATGCGGCAATACAAACACTTCGTGATCTGCTCGTGTGCGAGACGATGGGGTCGGACACTGCTGTGTTTGATTCCCTCGCAGATGTATGTCAAGCTGTCGACAAAATGAAGAAGGCCAAACGAGGTATGCAAACGAAGATTGCAGACTTTGTCAAACGTACTAGTGCTATGGATATGTATGAATGAAGGTTTTGATTTATTTCATGTCCTTACAAGACCTTGTTAGCACTGAAAAAAAATTATTGTCTAAATCCGCCGTAAGATTTTAAGCCATAGACAGTCTAAGAGTCGAAATGTGAATTCGTGTTTGAATGAGATATAACCAGCCCTGATATGATATTTTACAACCCTCTCACTCTCCTTTAACCCACACTCACAGGAAACTGGCCTCTCAGTGAAAACCAACTTGAATTGGACGTATTCCTGCCGCGAGAGGTTGGAGATGATAGAAATACGCGAGGCCAAATGCATTGATCAGGGGTGACGATATCGAAGTCGTAGTTTCGTGTTTGAATGAGATATAACCAGCCCTGATATGATCTTTTATTGAAACTATGTCGTGCGTATTTTATCTGAGAGAAATCTACTTAGTTCGACATTAAAACACGTCACAAAAATGGATTCAAATTCTTTAACAAAATTTCAAATGGACACAATATTACCAGTCCACCATGGTGAACCATGTCGTCAAAGTAACCCAACTATAACTTACCTATACAAATGGAGAAATGTAGCGGAACATCATTAATGTGGACTGAAGTGCAGACCGACAGCTGTGAATATGCTATGAATATGAAATGTGGTAATAGATACATAAATGAAGAAGAATTCTTTTAATGAGCCACTCTTGCTTGTGCCATGGGTTCTAAAAACGTCATTGTGTCCCTTGCTGTGTTTTTGTCGTTTGTCTACATCAAGGTAAGGGATCGTTTAGACATAAGATTTTTAACATTTCAAACGTGACATTAATTTATCGGCAAGTAACCAAAAGACATTGGATAATAAACATATCAAGATATTGATAATAGGTTTACGTTACGATTTTTGTTAAAACGATTTTTTCAGTGGAATGTAAGTATTAGCTCAGGACAGATAACATGTAATCACTGTCAACGTGTTAAGTATACCTTAATACCCGTTGTAAACAACAAAGACGCGTAAGCCATGTTTGATTTAAGTGAAAATACGTCGATGATAAACGCTAAGGAATTACGAGCCCAAGAACGCATGTTAATGCCTTGTCATGGACAACAATACGCCATTTCTGGAGATATATCTTAACTGAGCAAGCATGTTATTACTAAAGCATATAGTTTGCGTTGATGAGTTATAAATTATCATGTTGGTGAAATCATGAACTGATATATGTATGTTATTAAACTTAATAAAATTCAACAATTTTGAATCAAAGGTTCGTTTAATACTTAATCATGAACTCGTTTGATAAAAAAAGTTCTAAATGCGAGGTCGTTTAGTATTCTCTATTTATCATGACATGCAACTGTTTCATAGGATTATTCTTAAGGGCAGCTCCTCAGTGTCCGTGGTTAGCGAAAAATAATGAAATAAAGATGTTATTGATATTTTTATTCTATGGTTGACAGGCACAAGACACTGGCCGAGGCTTGCCAGGTAATATGTTGTCTTACTTGTAACTTATCATTAATTGTAAAATTGGTAAGTTTTATTTGTTTAGCTCTGAAGATCGGTCAAATTGTACTTATCAAAGAAACAATATATATAAAAAAATGACAGTTTCTTTTTTCTTGTATGTTACCTTTTCTTTGGTATTTCTTGCTCTTTCTAGATGAAAACACAAATCCCTCAAACAGGACCCGATTGCAATTGTTTTAGTACATCACAATTGTAAATCATTTTTAATATGCGAGGCTCCAGTCCCCTCAAATATCCTCTATATATTTTCCTTTTCTTCCTTGAGTTGGCATCAACAAAGACGTCATTCCTGTAAGGAGGAGCAATGGTATCGGTGGACAAATCATAGCCAAGGTAATGAGCATGAATCTTATTTATAAATCTCAAGTGACGTCACTCTATTGTTCTTCCAGGTTCTCTTTTTTCCGAATAAACCTTTACAAGCAGTTTATAGAATATTCCTCGAGAAAGCCCCGGGATTTTCTTAAGAAATACCTGGGAATTCTGTGGATTCCCAGGGATTTCTTAAGAAATCCCAGGGCATTCTCTAGGAATATCCTATAAACTGCCTGTAGAGGTTTATTTGAAAAAAAGAATGTCCCTTAATTTAATCAATTCAACCACAAAAAATAACAAAACAAGGGTAAATTCTTTATTCTTTTTTCATTCCATTTTAGTTGAAAGTGAAGTTGAGGGTCACGCTTGGAATAGACTTTTCTGTTTTCTCGGGTGTGCCGTCTGTAACTGCTTTCAAATCTGGTTCCTCGGGAGTTGAAAGCGTCGGCTTCTTTTGCTTTGACATACCAAGGATGTCCGAGACATTAGCCATCTGGACGTCCGATGTCCGTTTGTAGTTTCGCACAGCTTCACTCCGATGTCCTGAAACAAGATTTAATTGTGTTAATCATGGAAAAGTCTTCAAAAGCTTTACACTATATATTGCACGTGATAAGGTCGGTTTAGACCAATTACAAAGTTGATTAAGGTATCGTATTTAAATGTCATTTTATTTATTTCAAAGAAGTAAATTAGAATGGCTCAATACCAACCAGTGATTTCGCAAATCATCTACTCGTCAACTTCTGCTTGGTACAGCCGAGTGGCGGCCGTGGCTCTTAACGAATGGTTCGTTTTTGTTCCTTCAACACCAGACGTCTTGCACAGCCGTTTTACCGTCGCTTGTAAAGTGTTGTGGCCCATCGCATTTAGACTGTACCAGTCGTCGGCTGATCTGGCTCTCCGTGGAGTAAAGTAGAAATACTTTGTGCTTTGGCCAGCTTTGCTGTGAAAAGAAAGATTAAAATAATGAGTTTCGTTTTACTCTTATTACCGTCATTAAGAATCTAAAGAATTAAAGTAACCTCGCGCCTATTCATTTACTAATTTAGTCCTATAATAAGGTTTCCAAAAGTTCAGTCGATCGTATTTCATTAAATACCAACTAATGTTTAAATTTGAATACATTAACATATTTTGGACATTGTCACTGCATGTCTCACCATAGTGATCTGTACTTTTCGAATAGTCTGACGAAACATCTTTTGGGGTTTTCTTTGTTCTCGTAAGCTCGAACTTGTTTCGACATCATCTTTCGGTGTTTCAGCCCACCAGGGTTGGTTTTAGAAGCGTCTTCGGTGTAGAGCAAATACTTGCGTCCATTGTGGTCGGTATGGGGGTCTGATCTGGGGGTTCGAGGACAGCCTCAATGCTCTGTGCTCTCTTCAAACTCGTAGGGCAAAATGTAGACCTGTGTAAACGAGGTATATAGATATATATTTATTTAGTTATAGAACTTTGACGTCATGAAATGTGTTAAAATAAATTTGAAATAATTATACAAGTGTATACTGGATTCAAGTTTGCTACAATATGTTGTCGCATTGAAAATTGGGTGGTACTTAATTTTTTTTATGGTTTCATTGGATTCATTTAAAAGGGATATTTCATAGTTAGATCGCTCGTGTCTGTTGTTTAGTTATTGAAAGTATTCATTAAATCACGACTTATGTAGACCATGACCATAGATATAACATCACAATAATTAAGAATAATCTAAACAAAATCAAACGAAGTTGACATTACTTTTACGGAATTGATTGCGAACTATTTGTCAGAGGCCGTAATGTACACTCGAAATTTACATAAAAAAAACATGGAGGAAGTGAAATTCGCTTTCCAACAATGTGCACGTGCATCTTCACTTCTGACATGCGCGTTCAAATGCATAATAAATTTTACAATATGGTTTAACGACATACCATATTGAATCAGAGACAGTATAGTACAGAACGGATTTCACAAAGTCTTTACTTTCGTTCACAGGTGTCAAATAAAAACGTCAAGTCAACTCTGTCTATGATAGAAAGATGAAATTGACTACGGGCGCCGATGGTGTATGGTATATGCATGCATAAGGTCAGTCGCTTGAAATATTGCTCAATTTGAAAAAAACATTCCTTATGTAGTACAAATCATATTTGTGTTATGTTGTCATTTCAGTTAAAGCCTTTTTAAAAATCAGATTTTTCATCTCACAATACAATTTACTGAAAAAGTTTAAATTTTATTAAATTAAATTAAGATCCACACATGACAAGTAACCCACCCTTTTTTGGTTCCTACAGATTGCCATAAGTCTAGGGTTTATTAGCTTGATAAGCCAGGGTAGTTTGAGGTGAGGTGAGGTGAGTTGGTGTTTAACGCCGCTTTCAAGATTATTTCACTTATATCGCGGCTGCTAGTATTAGTGCAGGGAGAAAGCCCGCAACACCACTGTGGCTATGCATTGCGGTGAAACCTGCGAGCATCGGCTGGAACTAGCGAACCATGGGTGGTACTGCGCTGAATTTCAGTGTAGCATTGCTCCCAAACCTGACTGCGTGTAGAACAGTTCTCTACTGCAGACAAAGTTGCCGAGCCCCTGGCGGGATTCGAACCACGGACCTCCTGATCCGAAGCCGAACGCACTAACCACTGCGCTATCCCGCCCCCCAGGGTAGTTTGAAATTTTGTCCAATCTAATCTAAGAGTAAACACTTTACCCAATATAGTGTCTAATAAGTCCACTCTTTCTGAAAACAATAACTTTTAGTCTTATCAATATTAAACGCGCACGCACTAGCTAGTGCACGTCAATATTTCGTAAACACAACGAATGCATGTGTACAGATACTGCATATCTCTCGATATTACTCACTATCCTCACTCAAGTAATCTACCTCGTAAGTTATTTAACAAATATTAACGTATTCAGGTATTAAAGTGGATTTTTAAAGGCCGAAAGTATTTAATTTTACGTTACATTAAATCCGCATGAACTACGATATCGGAAATATTATGATTTTGCTCATAACCAGAAAAGCAGAAACGGCAGCCGCTATGGTCAATCTAATAACAATGCTAATACTGTGTTATTAAATCGGTTAATTTACAACATCGCTTTAATAAAACATAATTCATGATTTGTTCTCAGTTCAGAATTTAGGTAAATTCAATAGCTGCACACAGTACTAATTCAGACGTTTCTAAGTGTCAATAATTTATCCGTTTTGTGCACAGCTAACCATAGATTTTTATATGTCCAAGCCGAAAGCGGCTGTCTTAACGTTTTCATTGTTGATTGCAGGTAAAGTGTAAAGAATGTTTAGTATTTCATTGCATCGATAGAATGTTTAAGTGAATGCCTAAGTCCTCGTAAACCTTAAAATAGCCAATTTAAACCGTAAAAGCGTTCACTAGTGCCTTGAACTTTTATGCCAGTCAAGACCAAATATTTTTTATATTACTGAACAGCACTATCTGCAACCGACAATCATCATTTGCAAACATTAGGGCATATAAGTTGTATGTCGTGCATTTTTAACCCCTAAATTAACATTTATCTCGGTTTGAAATTAAATTTAGGGGTGAAAAATGCACGACATACAACCAAAAAAAAAACTGAATGGATTTATCTCTAATTCGTCTAGATGTGATCAGTCAAAAGAGCACATACGGAATGAATATTAAAGTTTACACAAAAATATCGCTTTTAGTACCAAAAATCCGAATCCATCCTGAAATTGATATATTACCTATGTTATCATTTAACTCAATTGACAATGAGGAAAAGCTGAAAAGAGTTGTCAAATGAAATATTTGAACACCGAAGAAATATTTGTATTAATGCTGTACATCGCAGCAGCTATTTTCTAAACGATGGCTTTATAATTTGTCAAAATTAGTGTTTTCGACTGCTCTTTTATGATTTACATTTCATCAACCCTCAATGAATATATTTTGATTTGACTAATTTAATCGAAACTATTGAATATTTGTTACTCATTCTATCCAGCTGATTTCAATTTCTATTCATGATTTGTCAATTTTTCACAAGAGAACTCAGTGAAACTTTTATTAGGATTACATGATGCAATGTGTCGAAAAAACATTTATTAAATTTCTTAAAGATAAGTGCCTTCGAGTAATGTCAACAGTATCTATGCTTATTATAACCTGACGTTAAACATGCTGATCAAAAGGTTTTTCTGTTATATGCTGCATACTGGACAATCTGAGAAGAAAGCACGCCGTTTCTTTACTGAAAAAGGGAGTTTACAACGGATAGATCGAAACGCTTATCTGCCCAACAGTTGATATGCCTTTAAAGTAGACGTCAAGTGAGCACACATTAAGTGTATGCTTCAAGATTGAATGATGAATGATACCCTTATCTAGATAGGAAATTGAGTAGTTTAAAATGAAAAAGATTGATGTGGTCTTGGTCTACATACAGCTCCGCTTAGAGACTCTATTTATCTAACACCGTTCCTGTCATGCAGTTATTGTATGACAGATAACCCTTTTGCACGCTCACATGCGTTTGTTTCAATAAAGATGGCGCTTCAAACTTGTTTATCAACATCATGATGAATATTTTATATCAATATCAATCATTTTCTAACACAAGATTCCTGAAACAATTCAGAAAGTTATTTTGAATTACTATGTTCATAGGCCACTATAAGAGACACCAGACGATTCACTGTAAGTGTATTTGCTATTATTCGTAGACATGCTCTCATACTTTTGCTCTCGTTTAAGTAGTTCATAGTGTAAATAAAACGAATGGCAAAGAGGTCTGGTTTAAAATCGATCATACAGACACATGTCAAAACACTTTCCTAGTAACCCTGGTATATACAAACATTATCAAGTGCTAATGGTATGTAGAATAATGACCAACCATTATTTAACACCCCTGTTAGGACACCAGAGTGTCACTATAGAGAACATCGCGAGACCAGAGAGATGAGCTCCGTATTCCTTGTCCCGCTTCTCTTTACCCTGCTTCAAGCCTGTCCTAACGGTTTTGTTCAACATGATAACAACTGCTACGCTCTGGTTCGTGTGAAGGCAACATGGGCTGAGGCTGTTGTGTACTGTCAAGCCGTTGACTCTCAACTCGTCAAGGTTGAAAGTGAAGTGGAGAACAAGTTCTTAACCAACTGGTTGGAGAATGAATCGAGCACTATCGACATAGACGGCGTCTGGATGGCGGGTCATGATTTCATCGTGGAGGGAGAATACCAATGGTACGGATCCCCGGCTAAGATACAGAAGGCGTGGTGGGCACCTGGAGATCCAAACAACGACCGTGATCAGGACTGTATTCTCTTCTGGAAACATGACCAGTTCAAGTGGGACGATGAACATTGTTCGAAACAAAAGTACTTCATTTGTGAACAGGAAGGTACCGGATCCATCACAGATCCAATTGGATAATGACTAACATATGTTCAGCTAATAGAGAAACAAATCCAATTTGAGAGATATCTTTCATTTAGGACGGTGCATACTCTTCTTATTAGTTTTGGGTAACACAAATATGAACTTTCCATTGTAATGTAAGTTGGTCGATATACATTTTGTGATTTTGAATAAAATCAACTTGTTTAAAATCTTTTTAATAATGTTTTACTTCTGTCACTTCCTTTCGTTTCTGATTTTGACACCCTAGTCAGTTAACTGATCTGCCAAAACTGTTTCAATTTACTTTGGGCAAAGTCTATGACACTCTCCTCATTCATCTTGATGTGCCTGATTTATCGCCACGTATAATCGCCCGTATGAATGGATGACTAGCGACTATGGTGCACGGAGTTTTTTCATTGGCTGAAAAATTACAGGCTATAAGCCAATCGAAAGTTTCAAGCATTCTCGACGGAGATGTTACTAAATGCCTCAATTACTATTTAATTTTAATTGAAAATCATTGTAATGCGTCGACCAACTCGTCCCAGATGTGCTTATTAGGATTTAGGTCGGGGCTACCCAGACGGCCACTCAAGAGCTTACTTAACAATTCTGCTAAGAACTGACGTATGTGGTCTTGCTGTAACGTTAGTCAAGAGCTATGTATCTGCATAAACGGCAACATGACTAGTTGCAAAATTTGTTCCCTGTACTGAAAATAACTTAAGTTCCCTTGAAAAACAACAAGATGACAATATACATGTGCGCAAAACGAACCCTGAACCATGACGCTGCCGCCACCAATCGATCAACTTCATTGACACAAACTTGAGCGTTACGTTCTGCTCGTATACTCGGGCCCTGCTGTCGGTAAATCTCATAATTGTCACAAATCAGTTCAACTGAAAGGTTTTTAAATTTCATTAAAACCCCACTCTGCGAAATACAATATAAACCTACTATAATGTACACATTCAATCCATACAAAACAATGATGACTAATCAACTCTCGTGCGCATGCATCTCACGTGCACCAACACGTGCATATCCAGGCATTCCGTTCGTCATCCAGATACACTCATTACTACATATATGTACTCATCTCATAGTAAGTGACATCAAACACTGATATAAACACAGGTTAACGATACAGTCATAAAGATAACTGAACAACATGTGTTAAACGTTACAGTTGATGTTCACTATGGCAACAAGGTAACAGTGTCCGTGTTTGGCATCCGCCCCTGACCTCTGTCAGTACGAACCACTGTCCGACTCCTCAGTCCACAGGGAACACTACTCCGACCTTGGCAATCTCCTGATGATCTCACGCTCGCTTACTGGCCAAAAGCTTATCAACCTTCTGGAGAATCCAGTTCGACAGTTCACAGGTCATCCTGACTTGCCCTCAGTTACACCATATCCAAGGTGCTACAATACAAACCACTTGAAAACAACAGTCCCTATTTTGTATAGATGTCATTTAAGCACAAATAATAGTTGCAATTACTAACATCCTATTACACATATATAACACACATGCGTAAGTATAAATACATACATCCCTACATTACAATAAATTCTGCATGTCAGATCTTCATTTTAGCACTTAAAACATGTATTAAAACATTTTATAAATTCACATGTATTAAAATATTAATTAAATTCACATGTATTAGAATATTCAATAAATTCACACTCCTTTACAAAGTTATTATTCAGTGCAATCAATTAATCAAAACACCACTTTTTAAGTTGTGTAAATATTAATTCCCCTGCATTGTCTCCAATAGACATACTGTTTTGCAGTGGAAGCTTAATGTTTGAATGACAACTGGTAGTTTGAAACACTCAATAAAGACTAATGACTATGACCAGGAACTAAACGTGATTCTCTTTCTATGTGGAAAAACCAGGAACTAAACGTGATTCTCTTTCCATGTGGAAAAACCAGGAACTAAACGTGAATGTCTATGTGCGTGTGACAATGAACTAAATGTGAATCTCTTGTAAGTGTATGTTAAGTAACTAAATGAGCTAAGTGTCATTTAAAGTGTATGTTCTGTGAATAAACCTAATATGAGCTAATGATAATCTGTACCCTTCTGTGATATCACACAGTCTATTTGTTATCTATGAAATAACTATAAACAGTACGTTTGCTCAGCACTTGCAGCTAATACGGCATAGCTGCAAGTTAGCCTAATGTACTGTTTGTCTCTTGCGAATGAGACACAGAATGTCTAACTTGCCTATAAATGACTTTTGGTCCGTTTCGATAAAGAACAATCAAATATATCTAAATTCAACTAACTAGATTTTCTAACCGTCTGCAGCCTTAACGATTCGGCTGCCTAGCGTGTAATGAAAACTGTCTAGACAAGTCTGGCGACCAGACAACGAAAAGCCCGTGCATTTGACGCAGGTACGTGAAATGAACAACAGGTGCTCGCTTGAAGCCCATGTTGCCTTTTGGCGAATGAATATGACTCTAAATCTTAAAATGAAGAATTAAGAATTGTCTTCAGAACACATACTAAAGTGAAGATAACCTCCAATAACGTATGTTCAACCTCCAAAAGTTTATTCAAGGTTGCCAATATTTTATGGTAAATACATTGAATAAGAAACAAACATAAATTTAATGATTTACTTTAAAGTAAAAAGGAAGGTTTTTGAATGAATTTCATGCGTCTTGATACTTAGTTAATATAAATATGGCAGTGGGTAGCGACCTCCGATAGTTGAAAGGGACTCAGTGTTAAGTGGGATAAAGGTCTTGGACGAGTCCCTTGTGCCAAACTAATGGAGACATTTTCGGACAATAAACTACACTGTATACCCGTCTGCACCAAACTAGAATCGCTGCCGCTGGGTAAGTCTAAGCGCATTTGCAGACCAAACTCTTTCCACACCGTCGGATGCGTTCAGGTGATACATTTTCATACCTAAATGACAACCACTAGATCAGATCTTAACAATATTGAATCAATATTTGTCACCAAAGACAACTTAACTCAAATGTCTTCAAATAAACCATAAGTGTTCCTTTTGGCGCACGCAAATTGGTTACGGTGAGGAAGAGCTCGAGGTGTCAATATCGGTCCATTATTGAGTCTCGAACAGGCACCTCAAGACCTCAAGACCTCTGTTTGATATTTTAAAAACACTCTAAAAATTATCTTATTCACCAGAAACAGAAAATTGAATCTTTTAGATACACCAGTGTCAAGTGTTACAGATTTGCTCAGTACAAATCATACCCCAGTGCAGAGTGAATTTACAAAAAAAAGTATAAATCCAGTCCAATGCTCCACTTTAATAATTGCAAATTTCATAGTTTTTCAGATGTAAGCAACGAATTGAGCAAGGTCGAGTTTGCAAGAATTGGCATCAAGGGGATAGTAATTAACTTTACATATTGATTATTTTCCGTATCTTGAGTATGAAACCTTCATTAGGAACAACTTTTGCTTTACATTTGAGCCCGATAGAAGGATCCGCTTCCGGTTTTCACGCCCTTGAAATATTTCGATATTTATCCCAAAAGATACTCAATGGGCGGTTAAGGGGGCTCAGAGTATGTTGTTTGAGTAAATTATGTGAACTGAACTTCATAAATGGTGTTATTTTATCGCGAAGTATTGGTTGTATCAGAAAATCAGAATCTTTTGCTTCTGTATAAAGTGGTTAATATCTTTATCCTTGATCGAAAATCAGAAAGTTGCGCGCGCCAAAGACTCAGACCTAATTTTGTAAACAGAAACAAAGAAAAACATAGGTTGATATTGCGAAGTAGGTCATTTAACGTAAACACATGTTAATTGGACACAGAATTCTACTTTTAACATATATAGAGCCGTTTATCATTCAAAACAAGAAAATATTTTAGACCGTTGCCAAAACCTTTCCAAGGTACTTTGGAAGATAAAGTATACCGTAGGAATCTCTGTTTGAAGTTGCCGGCTCGTAATGGCAGATGGTATTTTGCTGAAATGACTTAACATTGTTTCTAAAAAGCAATGTCAGTTGATGCATGAAAAACGTTCCCTGCTCTTGGTTGCAAATGTTGAATTGATTGTGAAACCACATGGATATCTTCACATTCATGGTTTATAACCTGTATTGGGAAAGCAAGACTTTGTTGTGTTGTTTTGTATTATTCCATACGGTGGGTCCAAAAGCAGTACTTTCTTTGATTACATATTTTTCTTGGCATCTTTTAGGACAATGTATGTAAACTCGAAATTTCTACTCCGATTTAATCTCCACTGTTCCTGCAACTTGGTGCACTGTCGTGGAAGTTTCATTAACGTGATATGACGTTGACATACACTCCCATCGAGTCTGATAAAGTGCTGCTATATACGTGTTAGTTACGTGTTTAGAAAGGCAATCCATACATGTACAATTTACCGTTTGAAATAGGTTTTAAATCAAATTATTATGAGATTGGTCAAGCACCATACACGGAATCCAAAAATTAAGTGTTCAACCAAATGTCTTTCCTTTCGAATGAAATTTGTCAAAAATTATAATTTGCCAAATGAAATGCTTAAATTTCACAGACTGTTCGCCAATCGACCCTGATAACCTCTTTTCCATGAAAAAAACAACACAAATACGCTCTTTGCTTTTATGGGAATTGGTACCACTTTTATGCGCCTTTTGTTTGCCGGTTTTCTTCGTAACATGTGTGTGAAACATGTGTTTCTTCAAATCAAATCAAGTTTGTTTTGATAAAGGTGACAGGACCACGTAAAATACAAAATGAACACATTAATATACATTTGGTATTAAAAGATCGACAGTTATGTTTATTAACTTAATAACAACGCTTCGTTAATATCTTTGGAGCATGCCGTTGTTAAGGAAATATCACAACATGTTTTATAGAAATATTGTTGATCATTGTTATATTAAAATATTTATTGCGCAACTGATAATAACTTCTTAATTCAAATAAATAGTGGAATTCATCTTCTACAACGATATGGCAATGGTATTGGTACCTAGGAATTCCGTTTTATATACCTATGTTTATATATATTGAAAGTATTCCAATCCACAAAATTCTTATTCTACACTTGAGATTCAAAAAAAGATAAATCAGGTGCTCTACAAAATACAGTTTTGATATCCGATTAAACATTAAGTTATAAACATTTGTAAATTCAAGCAATTCTTATGCTCATGTCTCGATTCATGGTCGTCGAGAAATGCGCATTACAATTGCTTGAACTTCATATGCGTCAAGTGGATGAGATCAAGACATCGAATTGGCATATTCAACAAAAGGAATTGAAACTCCTATGATCGTTCCAGATTGAAAAGAAAAAGTTGAAAAAATCTGCATATGTTTTTAATGCAACAACAAAGGAAAGGGTGAATTGTAGTATTTTAATTTTTGTCGATACAACGGTCATTTTATAAGCATATGCCTTATATAGAGAGAATTGTTATACATTTATTCGTGTCCGTTACGTTATTCTTCTTTCACATGTGTACGTTTTTTTTCTTTTCACGACGGTAAAGAGTAATCACCGTATATTACAAATTAAAAGACGAAAAGTATTTAAAACGTATCCGTGTCACGAAATAGCTTTTTGGATTGTTCCTATCTGCTATAGCATTATGTTTAGTTGTGCAAATACTGCTTTACGCCATAGCATGCGAAAGTTTAGCCAGGGTTAATTGAAAGCAAGACACAATAATTCATTCGGATATATTCGTCGCTCGGAAATTTTGGTTTCCCGAGAGATGAAAGTCATTGACGTACATACAAAGTAAATTTCTCCGGTAACCCTAGATTTTTGGCGTACTCACTGATTGGCTGATTTGAATTATGCCACAGTTAAATCTGAATGCTCGCGTAACTGAGCCGGATAAGATCTGTAGGAGTAACGTAGTGAAGGATTATTTAAATGGGATCGAATGCAACCAAAACTGGCTATAATATTATACCTCCTGATTTCAGTTGTAACATGACGGTTGTTGATCTTGATCATTATAGCTGGTTGAAACGTGCTTGTTGATTAAGCAACAATACAAAAAATGGATATATAATTTTAATAACAATTTTGGTCATCGTTTACATTTTGCCATCGGACTTTTTTTTGATAAATGAAATACATAATGGTATAAAACACCTTCAAAATCTGTTGAAATGTTATGTTTGTCCACTGTGGTCAGCAAAAGAGAATCCGATTCGTTGTGATCCGACATGAAAAGTGTTAACTCTTTACGAGTTTATTTCAACCGGAAAATATCTGTCTATCATTGTACAATACTTTATTCATTTAATCATGTAATTTTGTAACAAGAGGCGACTTCAATTATACAGTTTTTGGTGTATATTTCAGCAGAAACCCCTAATGAAACCATTTACTTTAGAACTCTTTTGTTCTGTTGATTGACTACTACGATTCTCTAAAAAGAATGTGTTCAAATAAAACATTGTACGTTTGAGTAATATATAATATATTATTGTATCATAACACATATAATAGCATTATATAATTTTAATTTGTAATTAGTATGGTTAATAAACAGTGGATATTGCAGTCTTGTTGAAATCCTACAACCAGTATTTTGTAAGTTCGCAGTTTGCATTTCTAACAAACATTCGGAAATGTGATCTCAAGATCTGATGTTGAACGACGTTTTAAGCTTGTTAATCTAACGAAACATTGTCACTACTTAAGCAAACCTGTACCTCAATCATCAGTGGGGTGTACCTCATTGGCAAGAGCTCATCACCCTGAGGTTCGATTCCAGGCCGCGTCATAACCAAATGTGAGAGTTGTTGTAGCAGCTTCCCGAAGATTTTCATTGAGAAGGTTTTCGTCCGTGAGTCAATGAAAAAGAAAAACCTCTCATTTCATCCGACACACTGATGGAAAGATAAACACGTTGACTTATTAATCCAACCAGTTTTCCAACTTACAATTTCTTATTTCATCTAGTGGTAACGAATGCATTACTATCCCCTACCCATGATAAGCTATTGTCTCACACGAGGGGGGAAACGTTGAATGCAATGTTGCTGAATACATAAGAATATTTTGAAGATATAGTAGCAGTTGAATGTAATAGTTAAATGATTTATCCTTCCCGTGTGTCGATTAAAGTTAGACGTTTCGTTTTTATTGACTTACACTTCAAAATCATTCCCGATCAAATTCGTCGGGAAGCTGCTACAGATAAAAAAGGCTTCGGGTCATTATGCTGGACAAAGATTGCTTCAAATAATTTGATTTAATTACGGTAGAGAACGGATACTTAAACTGAAATAAGACCTTTTGGTTTTGTTTGTTTTGAATATAGGTAGGTCTATATTTGTATTTGATAGATTGACTTCTGTCATCGAAAATGATTTTTCAATATTGTGATAAAGTTTTTATTTTTGATAATAACTGCAAATATGAGAAAAGTGTTATTGTGCAAAGCTGTTTTCATTGATAGCGATTTTTCATCAATAAGAAGCAGATTGGCCTTCTTTTACACCAGCTATTGAATTTGCTCATCAGAATTTGAACTTTTGACATCGAATGAATAAATGTTAAAGAATTATATTTTCCGACTTGTAAAAAGTAGACAGGTTGTTTTCAGTGAATCCTAGTTTTAAAAGACATATGTTTTTGGTGTGATTTATATCGTAAGTATGATTCATAACTGTCAGTCATATAAATCCGTATTGTATCAAAACATTCGGAAAGGTACGATATAGTTCCTGAAGTGAACAAATTACATCATCAAAAAGCTAGACATTGCATTCTTTTAAATTACCAGAGGCGGACATTAGACCTCGGATATTTGATTCCACATCGATATGTTTTTCTATATCACGTGGCCCATATTCGGTACAGATAACAGGATTGATTGGCATATCATCTGACTGCACGTACGAGATATTTTTTTAACAAAATGAATCATATCAGTTAATATCTAACTTCTACCCTTTGCGCCGACAAAAGTTCATTAATCAGGTTTGTCTTCATCTGGACTTTTAGAAAATATTTACATGAATTAAAAAAGTGTTAGTCTTTCTCATTTTCGATTCAACTTCTGTCGCTATGAAAAGTGTCAAGCCTTTAAGAGTTTATTTCAACCGGAAAATATCTGTCTATCATTGTGCAATACTTTATTCATTTAATCATGTAATTTTGTAACAAGAGGCGACTTCAATTATACAGTTTTTGGTGTATATTTCAGCAGATACCCCTATTGAAACCAATTACTTTAGAACTCTTTTGTTCTGTTGATTGACTACTACGATTCTCTAAAAAGAATGTGTTCAAATAAAACATTGTACGTTTGAGTAGTATATAATATAATATTGTATCATGACACATATAATAGCTATATATAATTTTAATTTGTAATTAGTATGGTTAATAAACAGTGGATATTGCAGTCTTGTTGAAATCCTTCAACCAGTATTTTGCAAGTTCGCAGTTTGCATTTCTAACAAACATCCGGAAATGTGGACATCAAGATCTGATGTTGAACGACGTTTTAAGCTTGTTAATCTAACGAAACATTGTCACTACTTAAGCAAACCTGTACCTCAATCATCAGTGGGGTGTACCTCATTGGCAAGCTAGACATTGCATTCTTTTAAATTACCAGAGGCGGACATTGGACCTCGAATATTTGATTCCACATCGATACCATTTAGGGTTTTGCTATAAAAAAATTGGACGCTTTCTGAATTCAAGATAGTCTTAATCTTAAAAGATTGATAATTATCAAACATTATATAGAGGATACTAAACGACCATCCATTTAATAATATTTTTATTAAACGAGTTAATGATTCAGTATAAAACGAGCGAAAGCGAGTTTGATACCAAATCATTAACGAGTTTAATAAAAGTAGTATTACATTGAAGGAAGTTTAGTATTCTGTTTATTACTTGACCTCAGTAATCAATGATGATTGCCGAAAGTGTACTGAACGAAAATTTCCCGCGACTTCGCCGCCATTGTGACGGCGGTGCCAACATTGTGACGTCACAACAACACAATATTATGACGTCATACGTGTAGCGGTATTACACTAGTTTAATATCGCCGTATAAATATTACACTGTTGTATCTTACACGGGCGAGTAATAACAAACATCAGATTTAAAAAGTATATGGATTGTAGGGATAATCAACTTCTTTATTAACAGATCACTCATGCCCCACACCCTTTTCATTTAAACTCTATAGTAATTGCTGCTGACTTTTCTTGTACATCACATCGGCATGTTGTTATCATTAGTCTTGTTATTTGTCTCAATTTGTTCCTGCTGTTGACATATCTAATTATATTGCTGTACATATCTTCTCACCTTATGCTTGAAAACGGTATAAGGAGTTTTAAGTTGACTGCTATCAGTAAAGTTCAGCAATATCTGGCGTGGCTCGCCGGATGGATGGGTTACACGATCATTGCTGTATTAACTGAGAGTTTGAAGGGTTATTCCCTGCCCCTCACTGAGGCACAAGTGAACAGCAAATTCACGTGAATAGCAAATCATTTGTTTTCATTAGATTACCTGTTAAATGTCCGTACTGAAGTGTTATCTTTAATAACCTTCACCTTTCACCAGTTATTTTATCGTTTTTATTATGAAATCTTGGATAGTATTACTTAGGTAGCAATATGTGCAATATGAATATCCTTATTATTATTATTCCTGAAACCTTCACAAATTTGTTAATAAAAAAGTTCAATATCCATAAAATATTGTACTTCATTATCACTGCAAGTTCTAGAATGCCACTAAAATCAATAGTTCCTGTTCAATTATTGCGTATCTTGCCAGAAAGAATTCTTGATTATCATACGTTTAATCAATTTAAAGTCCATGAATAAACAAAATAATCCAACGTCAACCATGTAAAGTCCCAATCCTGAGTAATCGTTTCTCAACATTTTTATTTTATCTCTTTAACCATTCAAAATGAACCCTCAAATCTAGGGACTAACAACAGGTATTTTTTCCACACGTGAAAAGCAAATCATTTGCTTTCATTAGATTACCTGTTAAATGTCCGTACTGAAGTGTTATCTTTAATAGCCTGGATAGTATCGCTTAGGTAGCTGATTGGGAAACTTTGTACATCATGTGCACTGTGTACTTTGATTCGCATGTGATCAACCTCGTTACTTCATACGGACTCTTTGTGCTGTTTTCCACTCTTTCCACTGCACCCCTGTTGAGCAGTTCGTTAAACATCAGCAGCGACTAGATCACTAAAAATAACATGAAGATGAAGTGGCTTGTGCTTCTTCCACTGCTCTTCACCACGGTTTTGTCTATTTGTCCAAACGGTTTTGTGCGTCACCACCAATCGTGTTATACCCTCGTTCGAATATCCGCCCAATGGCCGGACGCTAATGTCTACTGCCTACTAGCTGGTGGAAAGCTTGTTGAGATTGAAAGCGAGTCTGAGAACATATTCTTGAACGATTGGCTACGTACAGAAATACATGGCAGCGGTGAAGTTTGGATCGGAGGGCATGATTTCCTGGTTGAAAACGAGTTTCGTTGGGCATCGTCAAGAGAAAGAATACAACGGTTTTGGTGGGCTAGCGGCGAGCCAAACAACAGGTTTCAACAAGACTGTCTCTCACTTTGGAGAAGAGGCTGGAGAAATTTTGGGTGGTCTGACGAAAATTGTGACTCCAAGCGTCACTTCATCTGTGAAAATGGTGACTAAGAATTCGTCACTGATTCGAGGAATAGAGACCAAAATGTATCCCGAAAATGACATTGATAAAGTCTATCACAATAAATTTTAGCTGTCTTTAGGTTATTAACTATCTTTTTGAAATTATTTCTCAACAAATCCATGAACACATTTATGTTTGGGTGAACTTTGAAACTAAAAAATCTCATTCCGGAGAAGTTGGGGACGTTTTGTCTTGGTAGAAGCCAATGGTGACTTCAAGATATACTTAATCTGTGAAAAAGAGGACTATCAATTCGTGTCGATCCAAAAGGATAGTTTCATACGAAAAATATGTCTAAGATGATTACACTTGTAATTACTTGCCCTGCGTCCCCGAGTACGTACTATAATGTTTGGTGATTACTATAATTAAAGATTGCAATGCTGACCTATTCGAAGTGAATTGATTTTTAAATTTGTGTGGAAATTGTGTACTGTTCAATGTGAACAAAAATAAACTGTAAATATATTCTCTCAGTTTGGTGATTAATACCTATAGTTTGTTCTAGTGATCAACTGATAAACTAATTGGCCTCTGTAGTGATTATTCAATCATAGTATGGTCACTAACACAGATGACAACAGTTTCACAAAGCAACCTTAACTAAGGTTAACCTTAACTCCCATTCTTAAACGTTGCACTAAGGTTACCTTAAGGACTTACGATCACCTTAGGGCTTTATGAGAGGAGGCCCAGGTCAACACGTATCGCACCAGGCCATACTCCTTCAAATCATAATATTCATGCGACTTTATTACTCTTACATAAGTTATACTTTGAAGGTAATGGCTTACTCAAGTTTATCATCCAAAACTCTGTTCCACGGGAGATCAAGCGATATCTCTTGGAGGTAGATTTTAAACAAAGCCCTGCTAGTGTTAATTACATGACATCACAATTGTTTTACATCATCGTGGGAATTTTAAGGTAGTGCAGTGTTCAGACATTTACATTCATCGTAAAAATGTAATGAACAATGATGTTGGATTACAAATAGAAACTCTCCCTAAAGTCTTCTGATATCAAACATATCAACATTCATTGATAAAAGCAAAACTAACTTGTACAAATCATTTGTAACTTTTATTTTATTCGTGTTGGTACGATTTGATATCGGAAGACATTTCGATTTGATTCTCTATATCTTAAGAGTAAATTATTGGGGGCAAATATGTTCATAAATGTCTTATTTGGAGACTTGAGTTAACAAAATACGACAACAAACTATCCTAATGTTTACGTAACTATAAAAATGAATGCAACCTTGTAGCAGCAAATTGATACAGTTGGAGGCAGCAGTTTGCGGATTCAGTTTTACTTTAAAACTGTCAAACTGTGAGACTTCATCAAATTATCAACTCACTGAAGATTGGAAGCCAAATGGTGCAAATGGTATGCATACAAAGTAGTAACTTTGACACCGTCTTGTTTAATGAAACAAATACACAACGACAAAGGGTGGTGTGTTTGCTTATGTCTTATGAATTCTCACCATCCTACGTTCAAATTCTAGGATAGTTTTGGTCTAAATAAAAAGAAATAATACTTGGAAAATGTCTTCTTTTTTAACTTTTATAAAGTTTTTATATTTCCTGGAGTTCAACTGCATCAGTCTTTCAATTTCAAGTTTTTTTAAACCTTCACATTTTTTTTAGGAAAATGCGATTCATCTAAATCTTTTAGGTTATAGCAATACTCATGGAGATATTTATCTGTAACTATGTTCATAAATAGTTTATATTTGATTGTATATACTGAATGTTACAATCGCTGGGAAAAATAGTCAGCACATTGATTTGGATTTTGAAAAACTATAAGATAATTCAAAATAACATTACATTAACTAAATTTTTATACAAAAATGTCATTTTAAATGGAATGCCACATACGATTAAATTCTAAAATCTACTTAGTCTTATCTAACTTGTTTTGGGAGTTTGTTCAGATGTTCATAGTTCATTTCGACTAACCGTTTATCAGCGTGTGACATGATCATTGCCTTTGTCTTTGTATAACAACTTTTGACTGTGTGTTCGAACAGACATCTAAACACAAGCAGAAACTTGAAGACTAAGAAACAACATGAAGATGATTTTACTGGCGATGTTCTCTCTTCTCTTCAGCCTTGTTCTCTCAGACTGCCCAGACGGTTTTGTGAAACACGGTCAGTCATGCTATGTCCTCATCAGAACTAAAGCCAGCTGGGCTGAAGCCAATGCCTACTGTCAAACTTTACTTTCTAAACTTGTTCAGATTGAAACCGACAACGAGGAGTACTTCCTGACCAACTGGTTGCAGACAGAATCAAGCACCATGAGTGATGTAAGTGGTGTGTGGATAGGTGGCCATGACTTAACCATGGAGGGAGAATACCAGTGGGCAGGTTCATTTGAGAAGATAGACAAATTTTGGTGGGATCAAGGCGAACCTAACAACTACAGAAACCAAGACTGTATTCTAATGTGGAAAAATGACAATTTTCTCTGGTGCGACATCGCATGTGAGGATAAGGAATATTTTGTTTGTGAGCGAGACGGAGAAACACTAACCGATCCAATTGGATAATTTCAATCCTGACTTCCAGCAAACTTGTTATTATTGTTTGGACCTTTCTCAAGTCAGAGTTTTTGAAATGAAAATATAAATGATTGTTAAACCAAGTGAATGCAATGTATTATCTAATTCATAATTTGAATTCTGACATGAATAAAAATAAGTTTAAGTTTTGTTATTTTATTATGTTTGAAAAATCATTTAATACTTTATATATATGTTTATATATGTAGTTTTTTTGTCATTTAATGCTGATATCATTACGTCAATCTCGTTATCTTACCTCAACTATTTTAGGATCATCGGTGCTTGACTTACACAGTGTTTGTTAAGCATTCTGAAAATGACATCATATAAGAAAGGCACATGTGTAGCTTATCGTTCCAACTCACCTTCTGAATTGATGTCTAGTAGATCGGTGAAATCAACCAATCAGAATGGAGCATCAAGTATTGTCATTGTAGAAGTGTTTGTAAAATAACCAATCTAGCAAGAAAAACTTTATTTCAAGTTTTAGGCCACAAGCCCATAAACATACATATGTTAAAAACGCAATGAACATTATATAACAAGTAGTAATACTATTAATAAATGAATGACTCTCGTCGTTTAAAAGCATGGAAAAGATTCAAGAGTTTCTTTAAAACATTTTATTTAAAACTAGATGCAATGATTCGTCAATACATCTTGAGAATTACTGCTTGTGGTTATGTTCAGCTGACCTTTACGAACTTTGACCCGACCAGTAAAATGAGAGCAGGAATTTAGCTTTCAGACAATCAAAGACGCAGGGTTTTTTTGTATCTAGGTAAATGTCACCCGCAGACGTTTATCCTACGTTTGTCTATATTTATCCCGTAAAACATTTTTGGTGATTGTTTGACCTTATTTTTTAATTAAGTTGTCCACACCTATAAAAATAAACAACACATGAATATTCCGTCAACCATATCAGAATTGTTGCTATCATCACATTTTTTAACACCGGTAACTTTCGGATTTTGTAACCCGTACGGGCATCACATAAAAGATCATAATTAGAGATCTGAAATGTAACTCTTTTTGCACATATGGGCTCTTGGAAACAGTGATTATATTATTACACAATAATAAGATGTTACTCTTTTTTTGTATTTCTTTTTACAGGATAAATGCTTATTAGACATTTAATGATTAATATCCATTGAGAGGATTGCGAATTTGCGGTACCATTTACATTCTTACCTTGAAGGACTCATTTTTGAGGCAGCTAAACTGACGATCAAAAGAAAGTTGTCACCCACTTCAATTGACTCTAAAAGATAAACGACAACAGATACAAGTTTGATGTTATGAAATATTTTTACTGCGTTAATGTGTGGTTATCCATGCAAAGAATCGAATTGCTGCCAGTGCATCTCAAATATTTACAGTCTCTGGCGACCACTAGGGGTCCAAAATGTCATTTTCCACACAACTTTGGAAAACGTCTATGGCACATGAATCGGCGATTCCTAGTACTGACAAGTGTACATATCACATTAGTACCTTGTATGTCCTCCCCTGGCACGAACACAAGCGTCACATCGTCTTCTCATGGATGACGTCAGTCTTCTGATGACGTTATCAGGTATCTGTTGCCACGTATCTTGTAAGGCATTTTCAAGTTCTCGAATAGTAGTTGGTTGGTTTGGACGGTTCCTTAACTCTCTACCAAGATGATCCCACAGGTGTTCGATAGGAGACATATCGGGAGAACGTGATGGCCAGGGCAAAACGACGACATTAGCGTTGTCCAGATAGTTCTGAGTGATCCTGGCTGTATGGGGAGTTGCATTGTCTTGCTGCAGAATGCTTCCCATTGCTCGTTGCTGCAGAAATGGCACTGCTACAGGTCTCAATATCTCATCAACATAGCGTTGTGCGTTCATATTGCCACGTATCACCACAAGTTGTGTCTTCTGGTCATCACAAATTCCACCCCAAACCATTAAACCAACTCCTCCTTGTTGATGAACGTCTTGGACACAATTTGGAGCCTCTCTTTCATGTCTACGACGATAAACACGTATTCTCCCATCAGCATGGAACAGGTTAAACCTACTCTCGTCAGTAAAGAGAACGCGTTGCCATTCGCGTCGCTGCCAACGCAGTACACGTCGTGCCCATCGAAGTCTTGCGAGGCGATGTTCGAGGGTCAGTGCCATCCCACGAAGAGGTCGGTAAGCCCTTATTCCAGCATGAAGTAATCGTCTCCTCACAGTGTGTAGACTCACACGACGACCAAGCGCTGTTGCTGCTGATTGCGTCACTGTCAGGAACCGATTACGAAGATGTAAAGTTCTAAGGAAACGGTCTTCCCTGCGGGTTGTGACACGTGGTCTGCCACTCCGAGGTCGGTCACGTGTTGTGCCAGTCTGCTGGAACCGCTGAAATAACTTAGTTATACATTGGCGTGAACAACCAAGTCTTCTTGCTATTGTTGACTTTTCCGTCCCCATCATGGCCATGCCAATGGCCCTTTCCCTCTCTTCAGCAGTCAAACGTGGCATTGCTTTAGTGCTTTTTCGGTTGATGTGATAGCAAGTTACCATTGTCACGGGTTTATATGGAGTTATGTGCATGAAAATTCCAGGGAAGTGAAAAAAACCTGGTTTTGACTTTTGGGACGCAGCACGGATATTAACAAATGCATCAGCTTGGTTGTTTGGAAATGAGTGTGTTGCGTTTGTGTGAACTGCTCCTGAAAGTTAAAAACCTGGGTTCGAATCCATTTTGGAAATATTCAAAATTTTATGGTGACAACTTTCTTTTGATCGTCAGTTTACATAGCACTTCCTGCGACTGTAAAGATAGCAAATAAATCTTGCAAAAGATTGTGTTTAGATTTAATCAAACACCAAGGAATGATTGTGTCAACGTATATTTGTTTTCGATGACTTTGCAGGTACCATTACAAGAAGAGATAAAATCTTAAATACGATAATTGTAGTAATGAATAACTTTCATATAGCGTTCCAATCTTCACTGGTAGACTCGGAGCTTCTCTGCTTCATTGCTTTTGTCTAACCCGAGCTCACATATAGTCGCTGAAGGGTCAACTCTTGCACCTTTTACACAATTAGAGCGAAACACCTTTCTAAATCTCAGTGCATACAGCAATGAGGTGTAAACTTTGATATCTTACAGCTTATCACATTCAAACCACAAGAGCTTACATTGTAATTTTTCATTGACACTCGGATGTGTATGCAATCATTATCTCTAGCAATCCTATAACTAAACATTATCTCTAGCAATCCTGTATCTAAACATTATCTCTAGCAGTCCTATCCCTAATCATTGTCTGTAGCAATATTACCCCGACCATGGACCGATAGCGATCTTATTCTAAACATTATCTCTAGCAGTCCTACCCCTCATCCTTGTCTTTAGAAACCCTATTCCTAATCATTGTCTCTAGCAATTCACATTCGAATTATTCAATTCAATTTATGATATAGTTTACTTTTCTGTTATGCTCAATGGCCAAGTTCTATCATTTGTTCGACATTTGAAAAAAGTTAAACATAAAATTTACGAATCCTGCGAAAATAATTACCTTGGTAAAACTTTAACACAACACTATCTGCAACATTCATCTATACCCGAGGACACTCAAACTTACTTTAATTAACTTATATCATTTACAAATAGAAAACATTTGTAATTGTGTAAGGTGAGCTTTTGAAATTATTTGCGGATACTACGAGCTTGTTTACACATAATTTGACCAAAATGTCATTTTATAATGTCTTTTGACACTTCAAACATTTCATAACACTGACCTTAGAAAATGATCAAAGACTTTGAAATGGGATATAATGTGTTGTTTCATATCATTAACATGAATTATCATTCAAAGAAAACGAAGAGTTACCTCCCCTTAGGATATTTTCATAAGTTATCTAACTTCAGCTTCAAATAAAAGAAAATAGTCCGTGACATCTTTTTTCTTTTAAATTATGTTTTTATCATATGTTGACTTCTATTTAAAACATATTAAAATTACTTTTCATTTATTTTTATAATCAAGGACGTCTTTTAAAGCTATTTTTGTAGAGATCATTATTGAAAGTGTACATGTATCTTTAACATTTTAGATAAATCACAAAAGACATCAAAATAGTTACAAGAAATCAATTTTCTATTGCATTATCATGTCATTTATTTGAAAAGAGTAAATTCAACTATGAATTTTTTTATTTTTTTGTTTTTAAGATTTAATTGAAAAATTTAGACAAAGCCGTTAAAATCATCATTTCTCTGAAAAGAAGGTCAGCGACATGACTTTTTTTTATTTTTCAATCTTGAAGAATACATATCCAGCTTTCACCATGCAAATTTACAGCAATTTTTCATTTTTTTTATTGGTTCGAACCTCTTTAAGACATAAAGATGGTTAACGTCTGCAAGTAATGTAGTATTTTCAATGACTTTGATTGTGTCAAACGTTAAGGCTTATAAGGACTCTTTATTTAAATTGTAAAATGTTAAAGATAACATGTGACATAAGAGTCAAATTCTAAAATATCCTAACTCTTATCTAACTTGTTGAAGTTTGTTCAGATGTTGATAGTGTATTTTTGCTCACCTGCTATCGTTGGCTTTCTATAATCACTTTTGACTGAGGTCTAGAACAGACATTCACAAAAGCTGAAACTCGAAAACTGAGAAACAACATCAAGATGATTTTACTGGCGATGTTCTCTCTTCTTTTCAGCCTTGCTCTCTCAGAGTGCCCAGACGGTTTTGTGAAACACGGTCAGTCATGCTATGTTCTCATCAAAACTAAAGCCAGCTGGGCTGAAGCCAATGCCTACTGTCAAACTTTACTTTCTAAACTTGTTCAGATTGAAAGCGACATCGAGGAGAACTTCCTGACCAACTGGTTGCAGCCAGAATCCAGCACCATGGATGGCGTCAGCGGTGTGTGGATAGGTGGCCATGACTTAACCATGGAGGGAGAATACCAGTGGGCAGGTTCATTTGAGAAGATAGACAAATTTTGGTGGGAACCAAGCGAACCTAACAACAACGGCAACCAAGACTGTATAATAATGTGGAAAAGTGACAATTTTCTCTGGGCTGATTATGGTTGTAACGCTAAGGAATATTTCGTTTGCGAGCGAGACGGAGAAACAGAGTTCAAACCCATTGGATAGTGTTCACGCACTGTCAATCTCACGTGAATCGTTGAATATTAAACCAAAGGTTGAAATCTATTTGTTCTATCATAATTATAAATATGAAATTAGTACTTTTAAAAAAGTAAAATAATCGTAAGTTAATCATACATTTTCTTGTCAACACAATGTACCAGTTGTCATTTCATACTGTTTAGAAAATAATCGAAAAAATTAGTCTGGTCACTATTTAAAGTCATACTCTCATTTTTGAAAGGCAACTAAACTGAACTAATTATTCTTCATGAACAAAATCTGATCACTAACACAAATATTTCCTGTCAAGTTTGAAAAGATTTTCATTTTTATGCCCGTTTTACAGTATTGGATGAAGCAGCTTATTGGCGTATGCCGTTTCAGTGCAATCCCATCGCGAGTGCAAAACAGCGGAAATCTAGTACATGTAATTGCAGCGCCAAAACTTATGACAGACGCAATCTTCATTGAGAATACCACCTTTTTGTTATTTCTGTATTTGAAAAAGCGTAAGCTATTAGCTATTTTCATTGGATATTCAGCTGGGAAATTTTATGTGTTCTTCGTCACGGCCTTAGCAAAATGACGTGATAAGGACTAACGCTCGCCAAAGACATATGAGGGTAATGTAGGGAAGTTTGAACTTCATTATTGAGGGCTAGAATGCCTGCAGAGTTCTGAAAGTTGTTGCAAACGTCAGGGGAAAGATTTCTGTGAGTGATGAACTATTTGTACGGCATGCATTACAATTTGCCTTGCAAAAATGACACTATGCCCTTTAGTTTCTGTGTAGATATCGGTTTTTAAATGCTAATGAAAAAATGTTACTATTGGTCATCGGTACATGCCTTACTAAAACCTTTAGTGAACTCATCTACACAGAAGGGACAATCAAATTAGAATAAAAGGCATGTGTAACCTATAGAGTCGGTCTCTATCATACCTGAAAGTGAAAGGAAATATTGATTTCCCAAATAATACCAATCCTTACAGTATCAGCGACGGTGTTTTGCAAGGACGTACGGGACGATAAGAACCCTTATCCAGTTGGCATTCCTTGCGGCACAGCCGGAGTTCTATTTCTATTCTATTTCTATAGAAGTTTAAGAAAATTTGGACGTCTTCGAAAGAAATAAATAGTTGTTAGTTTCGTCAAAATTATTGCAACAATTTTAGAAATTGCAAATTATAAAATGTGGTTTGTTAAGTTTAAGAATAAAATCTTTTAGAAAGTGTTTCCTCAATTTGATGTCTCATTGTTAAGACCTACTTCAATGAGAAAACAACTTCACGGCTTCAGTCTAACTTTGATGGAATACCATGTAATTAATTCAAATTAGCTGGTGAGTAGAAGGAAAACTCTCAGTTGACATAATTGAGTGAGATTTCTGTTGACCATTGGTCCTGTAAATTTTAGGGTATTTATTGAGCACTGAATGATACTTTATGGTAAGAATTGAGCACATTGAGTAAAGGCTGTCTGATCCTTAAACGGAATTATTGAACCCATAAAAAGATGGTGAGATAAATGGTGGTTATGTATCATCCCAACTGCGGATCCGCCCCATCTTAAGATGGGACGCGTCCCAACTTGGGATTCCAAGTTGGGACGTCCCATCTTGAGATGGGACGGCGGATACTAAAACATGTTAATAATACTCACATTTTATAATGAACTGTGTCAGTAAAACATGTTTTTAGATAATTTTGTTATATTCTTTTCACACCTACGAAGAAAGTTTGATTTGATGTTCATTTACTTTACTTTCTCACTCGGTTTCATCGTTTATCGAGTACGAACGATTCAACACTACTCAAACAATTATTTAAAGTCACATTTGATTACTGATTGAATCACATTTGTTAAGTGACATAACAAAATCAGATCAATATATAGATTTATATTTGGATGATAGTTTTCAGCATTTTTAAAACGACGAATACACGCGTAGATCGAACAGCTATAAACAGAGAGAAACCAAACGGCTCCACATTTCACAGAGACATCTATGAATCTTAGTTTCTTTACAAAAAGGTGGTATAAACTATTAACAATCAAAGATATGAAGTTATTCTAATACAGATCCAAGTTTTACAATACTAGTGATAAATTGCTTTTTTAAAATATATATATTTAAAAAACGTACCTGATACAGAGAAATGAATAATCCATGCACAAAATCTTCTATAAGCAGAAATTAAGGTACTCTCCATCGATCATACCCCACTACGCCAGTTTCTTTGTTTGGGGATTAATTAAGAATTAACGAAGTAACAAGTGGGGATTAATTAGGATTAATTAAGGGACTGGCAGAGGATTAAAATACAGTTCACTGAAAGACAGTTCGCCCGTTCGATTCAATATTTTATTCAGTTTTACATTCATACACATTATTATAATAAATACATTTTTAATGATATACAAGCAGTGTCAGTAATCAGTCAGTAATAAACATTTTCATGTAAAATATATATCATTCTCCATCAGCATTAAAATACAGTTTATGATTCAATATTTTATTAAATATTTTATATTGATACATTTTTAATTATGTACAAGCAGTATCAATAATCAGTAATAAACATGTTCATGTAAGATATACATCATTTTCCATCATTTGTTATCCACTTACGAATACTTGACAAAATTTACAATGTAATTTGTATATCTGCTTCTTAATTACATTTGCATAGTGTCTTTGGTTACATGTTTGGTAGTGTCTTTATAAGATGGTATAGAGATAATAATAGAGCAATTATGGGTATATTTACCTGCAGACCAGCTTTCTGTGCTCCTTTCCAGACAGCTTGTCGGAAATGGAACATAGACAGACAAGACAGACAGACAAATATTTTATTTGAGTCTCACCTCAATCATGGTAAAAGTAATAGATTACATCTTAAAAAATACATGATATACATAAAATACCTTGAGCCACTCCATAAGGAGTTATGAGAGACTTAAAACAAAAAATATAATAACATATAATATGTACAGTTTAAGAACGATCTGTAAATAAAATAGATTTACGTGTATCTAAAATAAGTTTCGGGCTTTGGCACTAAAAATAGCATAACACGGAACACTTAATTAAGCCAATCAGTGTCGTTAATTATAATCCGATATTCGTTAACTAGTCAGGGATTAGAAACTGGCATATCGGGTCGACCCCTCTCCATCGTTACAAACCAGCACTGAATAGACTAGATATATTAATGTGACAGCTTGGCATGACAGAGGACGAATGTTTGGGCACCAATTTGCCCACCGTAGAGAGTCTTAGGCTAAAACAACATATGGAGACATCATAAACTCATGTTGTTTTAACAAATTATTATCTTGTTTATCTACTTGGCGACTTGGTTGATTGTATCAAATGTAAAAAAATTTAAAAGTTCCTATTATCGAAGTCCGGTTCCCCAACATTTTAGATATTTTCAACTAGTGCCAACTTAGAGTTTCAATATTCCCTAGTAACTCATATCAATATACTAAAATCTATCTTAACGGCGACAAATCTTTGTCATAGAGTGTAAACGAATTCCTAATAATATCTGTTTATCATTTCAAAAATTATGCCAACCGATTTTTAAACCTCTTTCCTAAAATTTGTACAAAATGTAAGGTAGACAAAACTTAATATAAATTTGAGTTTAGTAAGAATAATTGCAAATGTATCTTTCGACATTCAATGTACTTGATATCTAAATCGTTTTATGTTTTTTTCAGGAAAAGAATTTATATAGGCATTTCCTGCCTGTTTGCTAATCCTTTTTCCTTTTTGTATATATATTCTGAATTTTGTGTGACACATGTTTTATGGAAATTAAATACTGTTTACATCATAGTATTATACTTACTAACCATTATATGATTACACATATTGCATATTTTTATACAATGAAATATGATAATATTTTACAATAAGCAATGACAGTTTCAATATCAAATTTGTATAAGAAATGACAGTTTCTGTATCAAATTTGTATTAGCAATAGCAATATGAATAATTTAGTCCTCTGAAGATATTACATTAGTACATGTATGTCAGCACAAAATAACTCGATAATTGTTAGTATATCAATAAAACTTCATTGATGTGTATTTACAAACCTAATGCCTTTTTTCGGGGGGACATGTTAAGTAGCATATTTAGAGATAACAAAACGATTAGTTAAGTAAACTTTCAGCTGTAAAACAACAACATTACACTGAAATGTAATTCTTCCCTCTCACCTACTCATCTTATTTGACTCAGTTGATCAGTTGATTGAACGTTTGTTGTTTTTTTTGGTTAGGGTTTGATCACGTCTGCTTACACCTATCAGTGATATTGCCAATAGGGGCCAATGCCTTGATAAATATGAATGATGATCATTGACTAAAACAACAAACGCTCGGCGTGTACCTTTGTAGTGTTACAAGCATGCTCATGTACAATTGGTACCCATTCTTGTCACTAATTGGAAGGTGACACACAGGTATTAGTGTCATAACCGAACCGGATGTTTACCAAAATCCCTTCTTTCGGAACGGTTTATGTGTAACAAATTGAACTGATTACAAGGCATTAGCATTCTTGGTATTCACTAAGAGTGGGTTTTGAGTGTATAATTGAATATAATTTCTTTTTTTATTTGCTAAACATGCTGTCACAATTACAAAAATTTAAGAATATAATGAAATAATCTATAAAATTTTGTATAAGAATAACTTTTGAAATCGTATTGTGCTATGATGAAAGACTCGTATGCGATGAGAGATTGATGTACCCAATAAGTCATGAAAATCAACATAAAATCAAAATATCTTTCGAGGTCCTTAAAGCGCTTTTCTAAATGATACATGTTATCATGTAATTACTAAATTCAACATTAGAATAAGAATATTATGAACATGTTAAAGTATCCGCCGTCCCATCTCAAGATGGGACGTCCCAACTTGGAATTCCAAGTTGGGACGCGTCCCATTTTAAGATGGGACGAGATCCCAAGTTGGGATGATACAGTTATATCTGTAAAGAAGTTAATATGAAAACGAAATAAATTATTTTTCTTTGAAGGCGATCACAAGGTAAATGCATAGCAAGAAGCCAAACCTTTCGTCTTCGCAAGTTACTTTTAAAAATGAAAGGAATATGGAATAACATATTTGTAGAATTCATATATAAGATATAATGCCATATTGCGTTTGAACGGTGCATTTTACTCTCATTGTAAGAGTAGGATTGTCGACCATGCTTGGATTATCTAATTTTATTGCAGAAGAGAACAAGCATACAGTTGCTTTTCATAGAATTCACCTGATTTCAATTCATATCTGTTGAGTAATGGTGAGAGCATTAGCATGTGGTAATAGATAAACAGGATAAAGCTCGAGTATGGAAAATTTCGTGACCTACATAATAAAACAAGCAATTTTTAAAAAAGCATCAGTTTAAGCGTTACAACTTAGATTATTAGCAAATTTTTTATGTTTTCAAGGTCAACTGAACAGAACTGTTTCACCCAAAACATGGTGGTATGAAAAACCACTTTAAAGATATAGCACGAGTGGCCACTGTCGCGACGGTACTATGTCTATTCTTGATTAGTTTAATCGGTGTATCCACCTACGTTTGTTGAAATAATCTCGTATCGTGGTACGGACATAAAACAGTAAGAATAACAAGCATCAAATTTTGTCATAGTAGAAGTATTTGTAAAATAACATTGTTGACATGATTCAGTTGTTCTATCCTTTGGTGTTACAAACAGTCATAATTACATCATACTAGTACCGTGCTAATGATCAAAACATTTTTAGGAAATTGTAGGATTTCCATTCGAAAGGTGAAACATCTTTTCACTAGACCAGGTTAGTCATAGGAAAAGCTTTTCTGGCATGAGAGCCATCGTACGATCTGATAGCTCGCTACATGACACCAGGTGCACTTCCAAAAGTTGCCCTACAGAATATTAAAAAGTGTGCATAGTAATTTGGGATAATTTCCGGCCACGGTTTCAAACCGATTGTCTATCATTGTCATTTTGTGTATTTCTTATCTTATTTTAATGAGATTTAACACTTCTGAATGCACCAAAACAGAAGAGGAAGCTGAGACTGCATGTACCAAGGTCCGACTGCGCCACAAAGATCAAAAACTGCATACGGTAAAATATCTACACAATTCTCATTGGCTGTAACGAAGCCTCTGATTGCGAACTAATTCGATAGAAAAAAAGTTAGTTAGTTGATTAGTTTCTATCATAAACGGATCAAAATCAATTATAAAATGGAACGTTAACGTTTAAAATGTTTGTTACTTGAAAGACGTGTAGTGTGCTCCCAATGGCATTAGTTCACACATAGTGTCAGAGGGAACTTGTCAAAGTGAACCTATTGATTTAATCGTTTTCTCATAAGATTCTTCCGCAACCACACTTATCTGATTAGCTTTTCAAAACATATTTCATTACCTGGAACCACATTTTTATGAGCCAATGCATGAAAAATGACGAATATTTGACATTTTGGGTTGTAGTTGCCTTAAATTGACTACAGCCAAACTCCAAAATTAATCGATTTTATGATGATATTCCATTTTGCAACCAAACTCAAGGATTCAAGGTTACACACCATCATACTGTCAATCGTTTCAGCTTTCAGAATAAATTCATCTGAGCCATTTTAAAGGACAATGTTGCATTTTATAGACGTTTTAGATACCCCATCCTTCGGTCATTTGAACGATTTGGGTAACTTAACAGCAAGCGTCGAAGATACCTCCTATGTATGCAGAAGGCAAAGCGGTGTCACAAGGCACATGGCCGCCATACCGCTTTGCCAATGTCGGTCAGATCTTAGTATAGAACTATCAAGGACACTATTAGCAAGACACTATGTTCTACTTTGCCTCTACTTGACCCAATACCTTATCGTGTTGTGTGATGGTTAGGTATGAAGTGATCCTGAGAGATATTCAAGTCGAAGTCTACATGCTCTTGGCAAGGGACAGATGATCGATTGATACAATCCAGATTGAGTCGTTTTAATACATGCAGTTTTTCTCTCACTTTACTTATCTTCTTCTGTTTCATCAACCTGTCAATCCCTTCCTGATCTGCCCACTCTCTTTTGTATCATTTTGTTCTACGTGTTGAATTACTGAACTATTTTAAGGCACGTGTAACCTCATTACTCACACACGACAGAATTACACTATATTATTACAATATCATTTAAATCATACATTTACATGTAAAAAAACCTCACATCCAAGAACTTGCACCAAGTTCTAACTCTACCCTTCGGTCAGTAACCGAACCTAACTGAAAAAACCTTTTGGTATTCTATCTCCATTCCCCTTCCTCTGGTTGTTCTGCGAGGGAATTTGACTGGCCAGCGATAAATTGATGAGGTACTGAAACCTATCGTCGTTCCTTTCATCCAACTAGAGGCAAGAAGATTGATATTGCAACACGACAACGCAAGACCTCACACTGCCCGAATTGCGTTTGTTTTTATCTTATAGGCTTGCAAAATGTGTGAAAGCTTTCTTTTGCCTGGTAGTTTAGATCAAAGGTAGTCTCGAAAAACCTTCATCCAATCAGCTGTTTACGCTTAAATGTCCAGCATACCAATCAAGTGACTTTTATCATTGCACGCCTCAACTTCGTCGACAAAGAGTTAAAGTATCAATTCAAGAGAATTCCGCGAACCTAAAATTTGATGGCTGATATTTTACTAGCAGTGCTGCAGCCCAATTGGAACGAGCGAAGCATTTTAAAGGTCAAAGGTGCCTAAACCAAAAAACGTCTTCTTCAAAGGTAGAAAGCATTGGAGGCAACTATGGAACATTTCCAATTTGTGGAGAGTCCAGTGTCACATAAAGTTTACAGGACCGCAATATAAAATATATATCAGTGTTCTTTTCCAAAGTTGTAACTCCTTTATATTTTAATTGCTTGCATAATAAACTTCATAAGTAAGCTTTATAAACTAAAGAGCTACCTTGATAAATCTTCTAATAACTAAATTCTATGCATTAACTAAACTCAACAATTAAAGATCTGCATACTTGAAAACTGACAATCTTGGTTTTAATAACGTTTGAAAAAGCCATTAGGAATTGTCATCACAATCATTTAATATAACATTTTGAATCAGCTTTTTAAACTAAAAATAAAAACCAATAACAACTTATAATGTTATAAACCACAAATTCACTTAAAATGTAATAACCTAACAGTAAAAGCACCAAATATGATCATTTATGAGTGTAACATTTGGCGATAGAGAAAATTATAGATAAATCCATCTTTCCTTCATTTTATTCATCAACCAGCCAGTAACAATGTCTGGCTATCAGTATGTTGTCTCTGTTAAGACTGGGGAATATATATTTGCAGGAACCGATGCCAATGTAAGTATTGTGTTACATGACAATGACATATTTACAGAACCTTTGACTCTCAACAACTTGATTCACAATGACTTTGAAAAGGGACAACTGGACATTTTTTACCTGCCTGAAAGGAAAACTAAAAACATAAGAAACCTGACCAAACTTGGAATATACCGAGATGACAGTGGGTTTGGGAGTTCTTGGTTTTTGGAGAAGATCAGTGTGGAGAACAGATCAACAGGAGACGAGTACATCTTCCCTGTGTTCCGCTGGTTGAGACCTCACTACCACTACATCTTCAGAGAACATGACACTTCCCTCCCCCAGGATGATGAACAGAAGGAACAGAGGAAACTCGACCTGGAGGCGAACAGAAAAGCCTATGAGATTGACATGGCTGATCTGGACTTCCCTGCAATGGTAAATTACATCTTAACTCAAAAGCATATCATATTTTAGTTTCATTTTCAAAAACCTTTTCTGGGAATAGAATGTTATAATTTAATCTTCAAAATTCACATATCTAATTGTGATGACTTTTATTACAAATGAAAGTAGATAGTAATCTTTAACAAGGGAGAACCGATAATCTCATAAAGTTTAATTGCAAGAACATTTGATATTGTTTTCAGATTTCAAGCCTTCCAATGGAAGAGAGATTTTCGAAAGAGTATCTGGTAAGGAATATATGTGTACTGTATATGCATAAGCGTTGGAACACTTCAATAGGGGTGGGGAGAGGGGGTGGGAGGCTGGAGTTTTGAGGGGATGGGCAAGATGACCCCCTCCCCAGTTAATACGCCTATGATATATGTATAGGCTAAGTGTTTCTTAATGACATAATGTCTACTGTTGGCCCAATAGAATCTATATGTTTCAAATTATCAAGAGACAGTGATTAGGTCTCCATTCATCTTCCCGCGACAACGTGATGAGGCTACATAAGTATCTATGTCGAAACGCCTTCCATGAATAAATAAGTTGTTTATCCATGAAAATTGCTTTCATCATCCTTCATCAACTCATATTCTAGAATGCCAACCAATGAAGAAAATTCTATTGTTTGCATAAAAATAATAAAACTGGGATGTGCATCAGAACAACGATAGAAAATTTACAAATTTTGAATGGATTGCACCTTAATGATCAACTCATTTAAATGTGAAATCGTGATCTAGTCATTTATTTACTAAACTATTTATCAAAAATAGGAAGTGGTGTGAATATCGTTATATATTTCAATTTTGTTTATCAGCGTCATTTAAAAGTGTATTAATTTTATTTTTGTATTGTACATTTTACTTATCATTCCTTTCAGTGGGATTTTTTAAAACTCCGATACAATCTGATAGTCAGAAGCAAAATCCAGGTGCTAAGAACGGACAATTGGAAAACTATGGATGACATCAAAAACATCTACAAAAACAGTATCTTTTATGAACCGAAGGTAAACAGCCATTCCTCAATTTTTTTCCAATGTGTTGTGTTACGATTTCATCGAATATGATGAAACCCTTTTATCCATAATTTTAAAGATAGAAAACTAAAACGTAAGACTGTATGTATCTGTTACTGCAGTTTTATCAAACCTCCTGCTCACGTAGATCACTCTAATGTTATACGATAATTATAATCAACACTAAAAGATTGGCAACATCTGTTTTAATAAAAAAAATAGTAATGGTTCATCAAAGTCTAGTGGCAACATATCATTTCTGGACAAGCGAATGTTTGTTATTTTATCACAATTATTGTGCAATACATAACTTTGGATTAACAAAATGTAAAGTCAAGATTTTGATCATGGTGGGTACAGATGCAGACTGAGTACTGGAGGGAAGACTGGTTCTTTGGTTACCAGAGACTAAATGGCGTGGTCCCAAACATCATAAGACTGTGCACACACATTCCAGAGAAGTATAAAACAATAAATTCCTCCTGGCTTTTACATGTATACTAGTTATATGACCTATTAAGACTGGTTCTTCGATTATCACAAACTAAATGTCGTGGTCCCAAACATCATCAGACTGTGCACACATATTCCAGAGAAGTATAAAACAATAATTTCTTCGTTCCTTTTTACATGTTTATTAGTTCCATGATTTATTAAAGACTCGTTCGAAGATTATCAGAGACTAAATAGTGTGGACCCAAACGTCTTCAGACCGTGTACACATATTCCGAGATGCAGTACATGATGTTGATTTAATTACATGCATGTAACAAAACTGTTTACTTGCATAGAACCTTATACATGTACACTGTTGATTTGATTTACTTTTAACGGTGTTATGTGATGCAATGGTTAAAAAGCAAGACGTTCTATACAACTTGATTTATTATGAATTCTGTTTGTGATAAAGGGAAATTATTAAATGAAATTTACCAAATGTTTTTTCAATAAATACATTTCATTAAGAATTATAAAAAAATCATTTCGTTATGGATTCTTTGGTGTACTGAAAGATTTCTTTCACGAGACCAGTAAGAATGCTGTAGTTAATAAAATATAATACCTCAGTAAATGAGGATATTTATCTCTATACGTTACAGACTAGCCGTGGACGTTGAAGATTTGACACCGTTTCTAGAGGGGAAGTCAGTTCAACAAGCTCTTGGGGACAGAGTGCTCTTCTACTGTGACTTGTATATCCTTCATGGCATAAAGAAGAAGGATTCAAACGATATGGTAGGATGATGAACTTGGATGCAGCCTTTTTAGTGGATGGAACCAGTTAAAAATTATCTACAGAGTTATTTTGTCATTAGAAACGTGTCACATATCTGTGTCATCAATTAAACTAAAGCTTTGTTTATGGAGACCGAATGCATACATGCACGAGTAACTCGTGAAATATATGGAAATTCACTCATTTGAGCAAATTTCGCTGTAAAAACGCATCTACGCGTATGTAAATTTTACTACCGTGAACAAAGTTTTCATTAACATAAACAAGTTTGCACCTAGTCTACCATGAGTAAATTAAGCAACGAGGAATTCGCGAAAAAATCAACCACATCTTTAACCATATTGACAACCCGTCCTTGAAATAGTAAAATTGTCCTGCATTTGTGAATATTCGTCGGTGTTTGGTTGCACGTTCATGGTTGATAAATTTGTATGCTACATTTCAAAACAATTTTAAAATGTTTTCTTTTCAATTACGAAAAGATTACACCATTTTTTGCCATTCTGTTGGCTTTGAAATGATATATTTTCATAATTCATGTTTGAGATGCTAAACTTATTTCTTCATCTTTGTCACTTACAAACTTTGAAAACACTTTTAAAGGGTACATAACAAACTATAAACGTATACCAAACTTGCTTTTGAATACGTGTGCATATTTACTACTATAAGCAACATTGCAATTGGAAATAGTTCGACATATTAACAACGTAAAAGACTACATGTACCTGCATTTGATGTTTATTCATGTTTTACAGGTGCCAGCCCCCATTGTTCTCTTGTACAGAAACACGGAAAATCAACTCCTTCCTATAGCAATACAGCTATTCCAAGAACCATGTCCTGACAACCCCGTAAGTGGAAACCACAGTCTAATTGTGTACAATGTATTTTCATTTTATTGCTAGTATACTCCTGACATGGAAGTATGTAATCATATGTCATGTCGTACTAGTATGTCATATGTCGTGATTTGACAGGTGTTTCTTCTTCCGGGAATGGAATGTATATAATTCAATGGCGAGTAATGCTTTGACAGGTTTTTCTCCCTTCCGACGATTACTGCACATGGCTTCTAGCTAAGTTGTGGTACAACAATGCTGAAAGCACATACCACGAAAGTCTGACACATTTGGGTAAGTTTTAATCAGAACGCGCTAGTAACATGTATTTTAAAGACTAAACGCCATGCTGTATTTGTGTTCACCTGATACTCATTATGCTCTCAGTTAATCAATATGTTTTCTATCTCAATTCACTGTCATGCTTTGTATCTGACCATTATTTGTTACGTGATAGGATATTCATGATTGTCTCCAGGTTTCACACATCTTGTGATGGAAGGCGTGTCACTGGCTCTTCATCAGAATGTGTCAGTTTCTCATCCTGTCTTCAAGCTTCTGGCTCCCCATCTTCTGTACCTCATGGCTATCAACAAGTAAATATGTATATTTGTAAGAATTAATTATTCCTATAATACAATATTAAAAGGAACATTGACTCTCAACATTAAAGAGTTGGGAAGCATCTACACTCGGTGATTCTTCGCTTCAAGGATGATGTTTTCATAGTGCCTTACACATTACAGCTGCTGAACAAACCTTTATACACAATTAGTACAAGTATCGTTGAAGTAGATATTCACTGACGTTCAAATATTTTATTCATCTTTCTATCAAACGTAAGGAATTTTGAGGAAATACGAAACCTCATGTCCCTATCACATACTTAAATACGATATTAATTGACAGGCGATATATTTTCATGCGATTAGGTTTGAATCTGAGTTTGATTTTTTCGTAATTTTACATCTAAAGTTGTAGCGTTTCTTTTGTCTGTGAGTTTATATCATGAACAGAAGAGGGCCAAAAACTGAGTTTCCCCGCAAACGCTTATCTAGTTATTAGACATTTCATGGATTATTTAAAATCAATTGTTCATCCGATATTTACTGATTGTTAAATTCAAAAGTGCCTTGACTTCTTATTAACTATGTAATAAAGTTTCCAAGAATGCTCACTGCAAGTAAAGTATATTTTTATTTACAACGGAAACAATTTTCTCTGTATACAATAGTTATATGTCCATAAATTATTTTACGATTAAACACCAATTGATTAGTATATACCTATCAGAAATCATGGTCTTTTCTGAAAATAACCTATCCTAAAAGTTGTTACTTATGGTTATTAATGTGAAGAATGCTATAGTAGAAACTATACTATGGTCTTAAACGAAATGGAACCAATGACAATAATTATCAATATATACTATTTTGATGTTACTTATATTATCTCATGCACTTAAACTGTTTTTAGTTATGCTTTCGTCAAACAGTCGAGCGGTAAGGAAATTGCTGGCAGTTGGAGAATGGATCGACAAAACAATGGCTGCAGGCAGAGAGGGAGTTATTGAAGTGATGAAGAGAGGGTAGGACATGTACATACAGCATACACAATAAAGTACACTCCTTCTAAACAGGCATATCTCTTAACCCGACTCTTCCTGTAAACCGACACATTTACTTGGTCGTTAATTAGTATTAACGACGTGGTAAACTTGCTCTCGTCCGCTTTCCCTCGAAATGGACACTTTCAGTGGTGTTTTTTTCAAACGATGACAGTAACATTGAAACGATTGTAGGAATTTTTTTTAGCAACATCGTTATTTGTATATAAGTATTGTTTGTTTCGGCAATTTATTTAGCTAGTGCCTGTGTTCCCAAATACAGATCAAATGTCTTTGTTCAAATCTTTAAAAATTCCTCTCACAACCACCTCAAAAGATGTGAGTCGTAATCGTTTGATTACCTTTTACGCATCGTTGCATGGTTAACAAAGCTAAACAGATCGACGGGTAGAATCAGGATCAAAGTTTGAGTGGTTCTAAAACCTGATGTCTTTCTCTCAATCTGTCCCCTTTATATTCATTCATTTCTCCCTGAGCTGTCCTTATACGCGTATTTGATGGTTGACAGGACGTTAAACCCTATTCACTCAGCCGTCCATCAATTTACTGATAAGTTTGACATAATTCAAGATTCAAAGTATGGAGAATGAACGTCGAGGGGAGTATTCCAGACGATCTACAGGAAAGAGGGGTAAGAACTAATGTGTTCATATTCAATACGTTATCACTAAATGGAGTGTCTTTCAGAAATACTGTTCCCAAATTGTCCAGACAGCATATTTTATATAATATGTATATATTCTCAGTCAAAAAATCCAATCATCTGTATTCAAAAGAGAAGATGTTATTCCTTTTACAACACAAACGATCGAAGCTTTAACTGGCTTGTAATTCTCACTAGTATGTTATAGGTGTTCGACAAGGATGTCCTCCCGGACTACCATTATCGTGACGATGCTCTCCTACTGTATGAAGCTATCCAGAGATATGTCAAAGATTACGTGAATCTCTACTATGGTAAATGTAAATGATAGAAAGAGTAGGCAAACAACTGGAAATAATTAGACGTAATTTTAATAGATGAGTTATAATCGTCGTTGATATGGCATTACTTTTTCTTCGTTAATATTGCAGCTTCCAACTTTTCACCATAAGAAGATTGTTTATACAAACAAGGAAAAGGCATGTAAAGTGTTGTCTCTATAATTCCAGTCATAAAATTATGTCTTAGGGCTACTTCACTTTTCCTTTTAAAGATACTCCATCAAAACTCCATGATGATTCGGAGATTCAAGCTTGGGCTAGAGAAATGAGAAAGCCCAGATCCGAAGGAGGGATGGCACTGAATGTAAGTAGTCCTAAAGCTACCTTATACATAAACTGAGCCTAAGTTTGCCCTATCACACTCTATTGCTTAGTGAAAGTGACTTAGCCAGGACTGAAGGGGTTCTTGTTAACGAATGTAAGTCACTTCAACGAATATTAAATCTTTAACTTTTTTTAAAGTTACACATAAGCTCCTATATGTTACTCGGGTATTTAAATTTCATAACAATTGAACTCGTCTACTGAATGCATGTACAGAGCTTTTCATCATGCATTCTGAGTGTTCAACATGAATCTTATGGTCGAATTTCTGGACAGGGTATACCAGGAAACGGAGTGTTCAGTGAGGCTGGTCAGCTGGTCAAGGCTTTGACCTCCATCATCTTCACGTGCAGCGTTCAACATGCGGCGGCCAACTTCCCCCAATACGACTACTACGGTTTTATTCCTGCGTACCCAATAAACCTCAGAGGCAACGTACCAACTAACAAGGTGACTGGTCTTTATTGAGATGTTTAGGCTGAATTTAACAATTTCTCGTGTACCAGTTGAACCAAATAATTAATAATTTAACAGTGCAAACCAAGTGCAAATCTAAAATCGGATATGATATTGGAGTGTTACTTATTTTCAAGTTTAAAGTGACACTGATTTTCCATAATATATTACTAGGCTTTGTTGTTTTTGCCAGAATGATATCAGGGTAATGTTTGCGCTACGCTACAACTATGCTGATGATGCAGGATGATTTAGGTTTAAAGCAGCTCACTTACCTTGAATATTCATCAAAAATGTTTAAAATATGACAATTACATGTTTTTAATGAAAATTCATCAACGGCCTTTTGCTTGTGCTGAACTAAATTCTCATTTACTTGTTTACTAGTTCCATTCACTGTAGATAATAAAAGAACCACCAACCAATATGTATAATATCATAAATACCATTGATTAATGGTTCTGTTTTCACAAAGAAATCAAGACTTTACACGTACGGCAATAGTCTGTACTTGTCGATGCTAGAACACAATTGTTACTCAACCAAAAAACATGATATTTCTGTGAGCAAATCTGAGGAAACCTTATTAATATCCGATTTCAATGTTGATGATAACTATCCTCACTCCAGACACCGCGAACAGAGCGTGACTTAGTTGACTCAATCCCGGATAAAGGCGTAACATTCGATGCTATGGTGATAACCAAACTGCTCAGTAACAAGGGAACCAACAGTCTCGGCGATTACGAGATTCAATACACTACAGACCCTCCAGCGACGCGATTGCTTCAGAGGTTTGTATGTCTTAATGAAGTTAAGTACATCACTGAACTATAGCAGTGGCGGATCAAGGAACTTTGAAAGGGGGTGGATAGGGGTGTTAGGGGGTCATACATTAGTCACCCTGATCGATTTTTAAAATCATAATTTAGATTGAAATTCATGCATTATCATCATCATTAGACAACTGATCTAGAAAACGTTTTAAATGTTCATGACGATAACAGTCTCCTTACCAAATCTGTCAAGGCCAAAGAGGTTTTTAAAAAAAGGGTTCACCTTAAAAAATTATTCTTTTCATTCTCATCAGTGTTAAAGGTATTGTTACGAATAAATTTGTAATTTAAAAAATTTCCCCAGTCAAACCAGCAAAATATAACAAGACAATTGTATATTAATTACAATTTAATCAATCAAATAATAAACAAAGTCTTTAAAGTTACAGTATCAAGCTAATACAAGCTATAATACAATATCAAATGAGTCACACTAATTAGCTAAATAAATATATTCACCAGTCCTTATGAATCACACAGTTGATGAATGTAGAAAACAGTCAGTGGATCTTGATAGGAGATAGATGAATACGGCTTGTAAAGGTAACCAAAAACAGTGGCACGGCAGATGATCGCAAAGTTGATTGTAAGAAGCAAGATGAGTAAGAGTTCTAATGCCAACCTATATATATATAGGTTAGATACCTTCCCGATTGAATTGTCTTTAAAGTTCCACGACAAACTCCAATCAGAAGTGTCCAACTCAAGCAATCAAGAAATAGATAGAACATTCTAGAATAGATGATTCTAGACACTGCCAGCTTAGACTATCAAAACAAGTGTAAGTGTGACCCACTAAACAATACAACAATGTCATACAATGTTAAACCTACAAACAATTACACACTCATAACACTCTCCCCCTTAAGGAAAAGAAAGTTACAAAGAAACTTTCTTTTGTAGTAATAATTAAGTTACATTTTAACAAAATACAAAAACTAGAAAACAATATTTCAAATACAAACAGTCAGCATCAAATAGGACATTTTACACTCTGGAAAGTGCATCAGCACAAACATTGTCTTTACCCTTGATGTGTTTAATGCCAAGATTGAACCCTTGCAAAGTTAAACTCCATCTCATAAGTCTTTGGTTTTTGTTCTTCATTTTGTGAAGAAAAGTCAAGGGATTGTGATCAGTAAAGACTTCAACTGGAAATGTAGTTGTACCAAAATACACTTCAAAAGGCTAACAACAGACCCAAAGTTTCCTTTTCAATGGTTGAATAGTTTTTTTGGTGCTTGTCAAACTTTTCGGAAAAGTAACAAACTGGATGATCAATACCTGAGTCATTCTCTTGAATCAAAACAGCACCTGCACCCACATCAAAGAGTCACCCTGATCGATTTTTTAAAACATAATTTACATTGAATTTCATGCACTGTATAGTTCTTTCTCGCTGTTTGCATGGAATGCGTTATCATCATCAATTGACAAATGATCTGGAAAACATTTTAGATATTCATGACGATAGCAGTCACCTTACCAAAACTGTCAAGACCAAAGGGTTCAACTTAAACATTTACTCTTTTTATTCTCATCAGTGTTAAAGGTATATCTAAAGGTATTTGGGCCTGAATTGTCGATCTATCTTAGTGCTAAGATACTCGTAAGCCACTGTTAATGTAGGGTACTTACGACTATCTTAGCACTGAGAGTACTAAGAAAATCTAGGCACAGGTCTATACCAGATAAAGCTGTTTAACCTATACATACAAATTTAACATTTCAGGTTCCGAGAAGACCTAAAGGCCATTGGAGAAACCATTGAATTGAGAAACAAGGCGAGACGTTACCCGTATGATTATCTTCATCCTAACGCCGTGCCAAATGCTATCAGCATTTGATAATGAACTGTGTCACTCATTGATGAAATAGCGTGATTTCTTTTATGTACTGTAGTTATTAACTTAATAATGTACATGTAAATCTGAGTACAGTGCATGTAGAGCTTGGTTGTGTATCCTTGAAACTAGTAATCTCTTTGCATCCAAAGATCACTGGGGTTTTATTACATAGCATTTAAATCTTTTTCATAAACTTTTGCCATTAAAACATAATTATTTAACATAATGACTTCACAGTCCCTATATGTCATATTTCGGTTTTACTTGCAGTGTCTTTAGTGCAGATTGATTATTTCGCTGTATTGTCTTGGTTCTAAATGTTGTTTGGGTTTGATATGGTTAAACGTGATACTTTGAGTATCGTTTGCATATTTGTTAACGTTTGTTTGAAATAAACATACAAAATGTCCGATAAAAACTTTCTTTAACTTATTTTAAAGCATCAGGTCTGGATAACTTTGATGTAGTTTTCTTTTTGTGTAGGCTTTCGACATGACAAAGCCTGTGACTTCACTTCACCTTTGTGATTTGCATCGTTATCTGCAAATGACACTTACGGATATCGAAAATATCTGTCGGCTTTTGTTATGCCTCGAGCACTATCCCTTGTATGATAAAAATATTTATACATATGTGTAATAAGGCATTGTGCGTCACAAGAACAGACTTGAATAATGTAAATTCAAGAAAGAAAGATACAAGATCAAGTCATTTGATTTTATTTATCAATAACAAAAGGTAACATGTTATCTCTACAAATATGTGACACAAATTGTTTTTCCAAACTTTTGGTATTAGGTCATTTTAAGAGCAGCCAACTCTCACTCGATTTGCCAGATTCGATTCTAAGGCAATGTGCGTCACAGAAACAGACCTTTGAAAATGTAAATTCAAGAAAGAAAAGATACAAGATCAAGTCATTTTATTTTATTTATCAATAACAAAAGGTAACATGTTATCTCTACAAATATGTGACACAAATTGTTTTTCCAAACTATTGCTAATGGTATAATGTCCTTTTAAGAGCAGATAACTCTCACCCGATTTGGCAGGTTTGATTCTACTTCAGGATCACATTCATTTTTAACACACCTGGCGTACAACAAATGCCGCTTTCTTGTGTCCAAATCATCTGACGTGTACCACAACTCGAAATGGTCAGGTAGAATATAACATCGTTTTATGTACCAAGGTCAGGGGTTCTTTTACAACTCTCCAATCTATGCAATATATGTGCTCATATGAATATCAAGAAAACCAAGTTTTGGGAATGTTAACCTGTGTGAAATTGGCGGGTAGATCCCCAGTATTTCAACAAACATACAATCAAAATTTATGAAAATTCATTTTGGATATCATCTTTATATTCTTGTGTGACGAATAACATGTAATGCAATATGAAAATGAAAAAAAACTGTAATGTTTGCCAATAACAAGTTCATATAAATAGTATTTTGAATAAAAATATTTACTACACATGTACATTACTCTACATACAAAAAATTCATCAAATTGGGTGTCTCACAATACAAGAACTTTCACAAAAGGCCTATACACGTGTCTTCGAATGAAAACTTTGTTCATCATATGCTTATGGAATTCGGTACATACGTAGGATGAAGATAATCGTAGGGGTTCTTTCTCTCTTTGTTTCTCGACGAAATTTTCTCACCAATACCTTTCAAGTCTTCTCTGAACCTGAAATTTTTTTATAAACATATATGCAATAGATGTTATACCAGTGGGGAAAGTTGGGAAATTGTCTAGTGTTCCGTTGTCGCTATCTTTTTCTGTGCAGAAAACAAATACATTCAAATGTTCGTTTCGTTCATGCTGACATGTATTACATCGTAACATTAGCACTGCATAAGATTAGAAAGTTGGTGTTCGTTTTTAAGCATGAAATCATATGTAGCTCAAGTATAAGTAGATATTTCTTTGGAAATATTTTAAAAACACTTACTTTTCCACCAGATGTGTTGCTTTTGGATCGGTGATGTACTGGATTTCGTAGTCACCAAGACTGTTGGTGCCTTTATTACTGAGAATTGATGTGACAACCATGATGTTAAAAGTTGTTTCCTTGTCTGGCAGGCAGCTCAATAGGTCCTTCTTCTGTCTTGGTTTCTGAGAAAAAAAACATGATATCAGAATAGAAACTAAAGATGTCTTCTTCGTCATGGTGTTTTCAAGAATAGGAAATTAAGAGGAACAGAAGAAACGTTGATAACACTAAATCATTATCATATGCAATATTAAACTGTAGAGTGAAGCGCCCTATATTGCTTATCATAAAACCACTTAAAAGAGAATTTGATTCCCTCAACATACTTTGAATACAGGATGAACAGAATTTAAAGATGATGTTGAGTACAATATTACATATATTATACTTAGGTCAAAGTAATCACACAAACATTAACGATTAAAATTTACGAGCGATATTCCATATACCGATACAAATTCATTGTCATAATGCTTTAAGTGAATGATCTCGTAATACTAAAATACTTTGTAATGAGTTTGTAATGAGTTGCGAAAACCACTAGTATTGGTGATTCGACAACATACGCAATGGCGGGAGTTTTTCAAGCCTTTGCATGACTTTTATCAACTTACGTTAAGAATGCTTCTGAATCAGGTTATCCAACTAATATTGTAATCAGAAAATAAGCTAATCTGCAAAATTTTAGATTGATGAAATAAAACATAGGTAATTAAGGCTGAGTAGAGAATATTTCACTGAAACGTGGTAATTGTGTTCAAACCATTGATACGATTTTAACATTTGACTTGGTTCAGTATATTTTATAAACATCACTTTATAATCTAACAGCTCAATAAAGTTCGTTCGGGCCTATTGAAATAATAGGATTTTTATCACTTCAATAATACACTTTTTCCCTTGATCTATGTCTTTGTGGATTTTTTAAACAGTTAACACATTCGAACCGACTTAAAATCAGTTTGAAATATTCAACTCTGATGTGCATTACAGTCACTACACTCCCTTATTGAAATCATATAGAAGACATCACTCGTACCTCGCTACGTTCTTGTTCTGAGTACAGGCCCATAAGACTGATGTCAGGAAACCATTACACTCCAGCCAATCAGAGACGAAGCTAGAAAGCCTTTGGCATGAAGTGAAATACGTTTGAAAGGTCCTGAGATTTTTTGAATTAATGGAAGGTCAATGGTTCCACACCAGGTCACCTGATGCGCTGTAATCAGATCGGAAACGCAGCGAGCTACGAGGGATAGGTTCCTACTGATTTCAACGAGATTCAGTCACTTAAAAGATTTCTCAATTTAATTCGATTTACTCACCTTGTCGGCTGGTGGAGCACCGCGTAGGTGAACGGGGTAGGTCAGAGGAAACCCATAGTAGTCGTATTGAGGAAAATTTACCACAGCATGTTGGACACTGCACGTGAAGATGATGGAGGTCAAAGCCTTGACCAGTTGACCAACCTCGCTGAACTCTCCATTTCCTGGTACACCCTGTGCACGAAGATTATAAAATCCTATTTTGTAGGAGATTATGATACATGAATGTTTCTTATTTTGTAAAAACAACTTTAAATGTTACAAATATCTCTACATTAACTTTTACATTAAGCATACGTATATCACGACACATTTATGATGATTATTTCAAGGGATATCTAAAAAAAAGTCCTTAAGAAGAAATAACTATTTCACAGAAATCCAGATGAAAATAAGCATGAAATTCTTCAGAGAGTACAAAGAGTGTCGTTGGAATAGCCCTTGTAAATTTCCTCTCTTACAAAGCTGCATATCGAATAAAGGTACACACATAGATGGACATGCCCCCGTCCTGTCTGGCTTTCTTCATCTCACTTGCCCACGCTTGTATTTCTGTGTCTTCGTGTAACTTCGTTTGAGTGTCTGTTGGAGAGAAAATATTTGAATGTTGCATTATACAGCTGCATACTGAAAGTTTATTCACTTACCACTAAATCGTAGTGCAAATATCATGTAAATTGGGTTTCGTTTCAACGTCAAAAAAATAACTTCAGCAAAACTGACAATGGATCACCCACTTTGAAATAGATAAATTCTTGAACTAGCCTCTCGTAGAAAAATGTTAATTTTGGCACATTGATATAGACATATGGGGTCATATTTTCGAAATTTCGATTTCGTTAAATGTCAAATGAAATGTTCCATTTCGACTCTCTGAGATTAAAACCAACATAATCACATTGACTTTGTGCTAAGGAAAAAACGCGACTTATTTTTAAAGAAGTTGATAACTTATAAAGGATTTTACGGAGAAAAATAAAAATTAGTGTTTTCGGAATTTTGACCGCTGGTCACTTTAATGTCCTGCCAAAACTGTTCCGGGTAATTGTGGGGGTACGATAAAGATTTGCCTGTAGGAAGAATGCATCTGCATATGTGTATTGGAAATTCAATATCATACATTTCTTTTTCTCAACGCTACGATTCCTCAAAGGCATCTCAAATTACATGATATTTGCACTAGTATATTCAGGTATGTGAACAAACTTTTGGCATGCAGATGTTTACCTACATGAATACCTAGGGCATCATTCTGTTAAATTTCCCAGACGTTCAAATTCAATACCATTAAAACTATATCCATGTAGCAATCTGGAAATAAAGATTTATTCACTGCGACGAAACTCCTCTTGATAAATGTTATGATGTGGGAATCTCGTCAACTTTCACTGTGTTTATTCACAATGTTAAATTAGACGTCAAGGATATAATATTAATGATTCTTTTGTTTTTTGATTATTGACGTTGGTACCCAACAGCATTTCCAATAAAAGTTATTGCCATTGATCATGTTGATTTTAACACGATGATATTGTTATATTATCAGAGAAATTGTTTATTTAATTCAACAGGCCACTCGTTTTACCATAGTAAACGTTGACATATTCCTTAACAAAAGCCTGGATAGCTTCATGGAGTAGAAGAGCGTCATTACGATAATGGTAGTCAGGGAGAACATCCTTGTCGTACACCTGTAAAAGATCAAAACATCTTTGTTTTGGGGTTGAAGTATCAATCAAATTTAAGAAAAAATTAAAGCCGATCTAATTATATAATTGTTTAATTACATCTATATACAAATCTATGGTATGAATTATGTTCAGAAGAAAATTGTCAGTGTGAGAACTTAGTTCAGATTTAACCACTGTGTTGGAATTATGGCATTCCATAGCCTTTTAATATTATCTTATTTTAACCGCTTGGCTCCTACCCCTCTGTCCTTTAGGTCATCTGGTAGACTTCCATCAACCTCCATTCTCCAAAACTTGAACCTGAAACCCATGCATGGTTTTATGAATACTTTTAGTTTCTACAATGTATTTTTTAAAAATACAACTTACTCGTTACTACAGTTACTCGACAAAAAAGCTGGCAATACATATTATGTTTAAACTTACTTAGAATTTATCTAAACACGTTGCAGAATAAAGATACTTAATTATATATTGCCGGTTTATGCGTTTAAGTGGTTGACCATGAATACAATCACACCAAGCTACAGCATAAACAAATTTCAGACTTTTATAAGCGATACGCAGTATTAATGAAAGAAATAACGTCCAACATGTACAAAAGTATCAAATAAGGTAGATAAGAATGAAAAAAGGAAGTGAAGAACGTGCATGAACAGCTGTAATATAGGTAAATTGTGGACTGTCACATATATCCTCTAAATCTTGTTATTATCATTTTAATTATCATTTTACATTAAAAGCAACATAGTGTATGTGTCATTTTCTCTCGCTCTGAGACAGGCTGAAGCATCGCAATATCTCTCTTATACAGTGGCTTAACAAAAGTTTGTTCATTACTTTTGAACTTAGTGGATATATCACGTAAGATGGTGTTAATAATTACACGTACGTTGTATTATGTTATATTATATGTCATTGACATCTAAACGAGTTATTTCACTAATTAAACTTTATTTACCAACATTTTTCGTTTTTGTCTGTTATTGAACAGATGAGAACTATAATGATACTTTTCAGCAACAATCATTACTTCTCGATGAAATAACTCTTTCGAAAAAAAATCACATTTTACTACCACAACTACATACTGGCGATACATTTACGGGTTTCGGTTATAAATCCACACCACAACGAATACATTGTCATCATATGGTGAGGTGAGGTGACATGGGGTTTAACGCCGCTTTCAAGTGTTAAACGCTTTAAAGTTTAACGCCGCTTTTATATCGCGGCTGCTAGTATTATTGCAGGGAGAAAGCCCGCAACACCATTGTGGCTATGCATTGCCGTGAAACCTGCGAGCAGCGGCTGGAACTAGTTGTCATTGTATGGAACAAATAACTAAAAATTTAACAACATTTTTTGTTACTCCTCGATAACATGACACTTTTGAAAAGATATTTTATGTGTTACTCGGACAGGTTTATTTTGAAATAACCACGTATTTACCCCTTCTTGACAATGTCAATTACGCCGTCTCGGCCTGCCGGCATTGTCTTGTCGATCCATTGTCCTGCGGCAAGTAATCTCCTCACTGCGCGACTGTTTCAAAAATCATTCAGCAAATTGATACCAAATGTAAACTTGTCAAAATTGACCGTCCACAACATTTTGATATCATCACAATCGATTAAATGTAGATAGTAAATAAGGATTGAAAAATATACGTAACGATTTAATAGATGACATACAAATACATCACGAAACGTTTTCAATTTTCCTCGAGGTATTAAAAGTATTCAAAGTATATAACTTAATCCTAGATACTCCTTACGAACACAATTACACATGATTTATTTTAAAGGGGCAATAGCACATTTAAGAAAAAAATAATTTATACTTATTTTCCCAAAAAACATTAGTTAACGTCAAATGTATTATCATCAGGGTTTTAGACATCTTACAACTCAACCAAATCATCGGGAGTCAAACAAGGAAGTTATCAAGCAAACGCCACTTGCGGCCATTTTTGTGTGAACAACGTGTAATCACATGAGCTAAGGGAATGGATTCCTATAGCTTAACTGAACGGTTGGTTTGGTGCCAATGTGCCTACATCCCAATGTGCCTACACCCCAATGTGCCTACAAAAAATGTGTAGGCACTTTGGGAACTGAAAAAACATCCCCATCTCAGAAAATGGGTATGACCCGTAAGTCCTTTTTTGAACCAGTTGTTGATTATCAAATCTGGATTAAAACATTTCTGAATTAACCAGAGCGGTTGCATACGTATATAATTTATGTTATAGTCATTCATATCATAATTTCGAATATATCTAAACCAGGCGTCCAATGAATCCTTCTAAAACGGTTTACATTTATTCTTGATATTTGCACCTAACATGAGAACCTGTTTTATGGGAAAGCCAGCTAGGCTATAGTAGTTTGATTTAGAAACGTATCTGTTTAAACAAAAAATTTTCAATGAATCGACAAACGTTTTGATTTTGTCCCTCTTATCATTCCATATAAATTGAAAAATATATTGTTCAAATTTGCTATAAAAAAACCTAGGAGGAATTTGAAGAGAAATGAGAAAAACAAAAGTGGATAAAGCCAATGTTTTGATAACTGTTAATTATTATCAAAGTTAAGTTTCGTTTCTTCAAAATCAAAAGAATTCTTCTTATATTGTCAAATCTTTTTTTGGTATTGATCACCCAGAGGTTTTTCAACTCTGCGTTCATGTCAAGTAAGTCAACAGTTGTTACTTATAAAAGCAATTTTAAGTAGATTAAAGTGGTTAACACGCTGTGTATCAGTGTTAACAAAACGTTATCAGCTTGTTTAATTCTTCCTTTCAGATGTCCTGATGAGTTAAGTTTTTTAACACATGAAGAGTAGGGAGCTTTTGCTTTCAAAGTAAAGCCTTATCAGTGAATGTAAAAGAATAATCGTTTTGATGAGTAAAATATAGTTTCAAATGAAAACGCCATAAACTTATATACAGTAGTAGAAGATGTCTTTCCAGAGGAAGCGTGAAATGTCATGTGAAGTATCAAGTGAAATTTGTCATAGTCAAACTTCTCTTCAACACATTTCTTTTAACTTACTTCAAATGGATCAAATGGAAGAGTCCGAACGGTTTAGGTCCGTCATAGAACTGCTTGGATTTGGTAAGATTTTTTTTCGTTTTCGCTTTTTAAATTTATTAAAATCAAAACGTGCTACTGTGCCTTTAACTGGAAAAAGAATCAGATTATATTACTTGTTTATAGCTAGCAGGTATATCAGATGAGGCGCCAGCAGTTTGAAGATTGGGTGAGAAATGGAAACATTTCGGTGGAGAGCCAAACACACTCCCTCCATCAACAAATGAGTGAAGCCTGAAACAGAAAAATATTTAGATATCATGTAACTCGATATGTAAATAATTTTCAATTACAAAATCAATAACAAACTTGGCTTAATTAACTAATGCAATGACAAAAACTAAAGTTGTCGCTTTAGCAAAATGTATGTTACGGTAGTAGTAAAAAAATGGTAAATACTCAAATTATTTAACGTTGTTTTCAAAGAGATTACTTGATGAATTCAAAGCACTAAGAAATGTGACAGAATGATGTTAACAAAACCAGGCTTTCGTCCTAATAATATACCAGATCAACGAAATAACTTATTTAATGATTATCATTCCTAGTTAACAAGAAAAAACAGGATTCAATATACATTTATATATGATATACTATTTAATACGTACCATTCATCAAAAAGAAAATGTATAACTACATAAACGTTACTGCAGTCTCTGTTATTATGTTTTTACAAACAAAGAAATATTGTGAATTCATTTTCATAAAGTTGTCAAAACAGTAAAAGGAAAGGAAAGTCTCATGTTATAAATAAGATAATTTCATACATGAAGATATACATTAGACAAATCTGAAATTATAAAAAATAAATTAGAGCGTAGTACAACTGACCGAGATGTGTTAGGGCCTGATGGTAAGCGGTTTCAGCGTGGTTGTACCACATTTTAGCCAGGATCCACGTGTGCTGGTCGTCAGATGGGAGAAATACCTGTACATAATGTGTAAGATTAAACACCTGTATATTTATTCCCTTAAGACAATTATATGCATTTAAATGTACAACAAAAAGTAATTAAATTTGAAATGTCGAAAACAAATAAGACTTTAATTTCTATATATAGTTATTAAAAAATCAATCTAAATAAGCTACAATGGTTTATTAGGTAAGGCTAAGGAAACGTATGACTGAAAAAATTAAGAATTCAACCTAGATAAGCTACAGTGGTTATAAGGTTAGTCTAAGGAAACTTTATTACCTGTAGACGGAATGAGGAATGAGGTGAACGTACATTAAAGAGTAAACAATGACCTCAGAGAAACGATGATATATGTTTCAAGGTGCTAGACAATGTCTTGTAAACCAAGGAAGTCGTTTTTAAAGCGAATGTACAGTGATTGGTTTAGCTGCACATATCCATTTCCCTGCCTCAAATGATTAAAGGGAGTTTACACAAAAATAGACGCCATTATTTTTCGCTTGATATTTGATACTTTCTTCTCAGACTATTTACTAACTAATGGATACCCGATTCAAGTCATGTGTGTCATGGTTTTTTACCCTCTGAAGATACTGCATGGCATAAACTAATGACTATATGAATTAAATCTTTAAAAAACGTGCAACTTCCCTTTAAGTGAAACTAATAGGAATTGCAAATTTGAATTTACTTAAGGAAAGATATTTTGAACAGTAATTTGGTTGTGACTAGGGTATATTCTTTTATGAATTCGACGTGCAGTTGTCACCATCTCCCAAAACAGTGGGACATGGACTCGTCAAATGTTATAAAATATCGGGTAATTGTCAAATACAATCACACTGGTCCTGGCAATAGGATAGAGGAAACGGCGATTCTGATGCCCATTGTCGGAATCACCATTAGAGAGACACTACTAAAAAAGTGAAAGGTCAAGGAAAACATCTGTGGAGAAAGAAATGAAGGAACGGGGATCGACCTGGAGTCAAATACAACACTGCATGGGCTCAGGACCGCCAATATTAAGAGGCTCTGAGCACGAAAAGGATTAAGTAAGTTATAAGCATTATTTGACCTATGAAAATCTCTATCTGAGGTCAGGTTAATTGATACGGCTTACCTGGTTGCCAGGTGACGGTTCCTGATAGAGCTGTATCGCTATAGGAAGAAGATCGTTCTGCTGGCTGCTGTACAAGAGTAGTATGGGAGCACATATCTGTGACAGGACAACGTCGTACTATAGATATTTGGTTGTAATCTTTAGGCAAGCAATGCTGCTGATTATCTAACAGACAATTCATATATTTTTATTTGGAAAATTCATCTTTAAAAAAGAGTCATCACTCTTGTGTAATCATAAAATCGCTAATATTTTATACTTGGTGTTACTGGTTCCTGATACTGGAAGGTTATTTGCTATTCCTCATACCATGTTCTTCGAACATGATAATTTTATTGCTTGACATAGGAACCATCAAAATTAAATCTCTTAAGATGTAAAAAGGCCCTCCCATAAAACATTAGCAATTTTTATTTTTAGATGTTTAGTTTAGTTTTAAAACCAACAAATAATGACTCACCGCTTCTCCAGTTTTTAGCTTTCCTCCATGCAAGATATCGAGATCACAGTAAAACAATTTCTTCTTTTCAAGAGCTTGCTTAACTGAAAGTCCCTCAAGAAATGGTGTTATATCTGCCTCCCTCACTGCAAGTCTGACAAAACAACCTCGCTTATTTATCTGGTTTAACTGTGCTCACTGTGATGTATAGACATTTATTTGCAAAATGAAATTTTAAGAACGTTATATTATACTCTAAAGTGTCAACAATGAAAGTAAAATATTATGATTTAGCAATTATAACTTTAAATATCTTTTGTTTGAAATCATTTGTACATAACTTGAGTTTGACCATAAACGTCATTTTCATCATAACGTGTAAATAAACAAATTATTTTTAAAAAAACAATATTTTCTTGAATCAAAAATAAGAACGAAATGTTTGATATAAATTGATGAGCTGGTATGTATCATAATGCAAAGAAAAAACACAGCAATAAGATAAATGTCTATGTATCCTTATATAACCGTAAAGAGCCACTCCGTGATTTTCATAACATATTATTTATCTTTGATACGAACCTAAATGTCATATGTGGTGATATTAAATCAAAACATACTTAACTTTTCATGTCCAAAAGACATATTTATGACAAATACTGGTTTTCCATGAAAATCTTAAAACAGCCTTTTATATTCACAGAAGTGTAGATATCACGTCCAATATACACGGATACTAGTTATATAACCTCACAAACGCTATCAACTCTTAACTGCCCTCCTGCCTGTTTTAGATAAGCCTCCAAAATTACGTTTGACTATTTGACGATAAAAAATACGTTTGACTATTTGACCATAATTGCGACGTTCTACCTTCATATTGTCACTGTAAAAAACAATAACAAATGACACCCTTGATTAAGTTTGGCATATACGACTCCAACAACTCAAGGAGTGGCTCTTTAATTGCAAGATGAATTATGGAATAACGTTACTTTTCTGGTATTTCGGTACACAGTCTGATGATGTTTGGAGCCGGCCCGTTCAGTCTCTGATGTCCAAAGAACCAGTCTTCAGACCAATGTGCCGTCGCCTGAAACATATATCATTCGTTTGTTACACGCTGTTACATTGAAACAAATCTTAGATTTATATTCTATTTTAGAAGACGACGAGAGGAGAGGGTTATCAGAAAGCCAACATTTTAAAAGTTTTACAAGGGTCCCTTTTTCTGAAGGAATGAGAAGCCTGAAATGACATAACGACGATCCCGCGGAAAAATAGCCAGACAGACATGTTTATGTATAACATTCCCTTGTTGTAAGTATTCAGTCACCCTGAGATTCGACACTGATACACAGAAGGATATCAACATGAATTTCACTTTTCCAAAACTCCAACGCTAGATCATTGCGTGAGGCAAATTGTGTGTTATGGAAGTTTTGTGCATGAAGGGAACTTTGACTGTAAGTCTTTCCAAAACTACGGTTAAATCTTACCAGTAACTATATTTGAAGAAAATAAAACAGTAGAACGTAGGAAATACATAAAAACGCAGTATTTAGAAAAGGACAGCTTCAGTAGAAGATAGCTCATCTTAGAGAAAATGTTTGGAGAAAATAAGATAAGATAATTGCATTATTCTATTAAAGGCGAGCTTGAGTTATGATTTATACAGAGAGTTATAGTAATCTTTATCTTCGAGGATAAAAATAGTAGTTTTTAAAATAGAAGTTTATTAATTTTGAATACATCACTATGTCACTGTGACCAAACCTCGTGAACATCTATTAACCATATCATTGTGATGTTGTACATGATGGAATAAAAGTAAATCAAAGTATAGACCTCGCTTCTGCTCGAATGTATCCACCTTCTAGCACTACAGATTTGACATTTTCCAGCTCACCTCGGGTTCATAAAATACACTCTTTTTATAGATGTTCTTGATATCATCTATTGTTTTCCAGTTGTCCGTTGTCAGTGCTTGGAGCTTGCTTTTTGCGAGCAATGTGAATTTGAGTTTTGTAATATCCCACTGAAAACAAACAACTTTTTCAAAACTATTTTCATTGACCATGATGTCTAATTTTCCTCAACATCCATGTTATCAGACTTAATATTTTCCACAAGTTACAAGTTACAAGTTAAATACATAAAGATTATAAGATTTTTTAAGAACAATTCATAGAATATCGTCAAATCAAAGCTAATGAATATGCATCCAGAAATTTGAAACACCAACTTAAAATGTTCATTATTAACAAATGTATTTTAGGTTTCCATTGTAAGTTAACTGTGTCTGTTTGTTTACTTTACTTAATGACAACGTATTTCTGTTTCTCTATGTGTAATCATTCCTTGGAAAACACTTTTCTTGAGTAGGGATGGTTTGGAAAGGACATATGCTTATACAAAGGCACAATAAATGCTTTGCTTACTCATTAATCTAGGACGGACGTACCTGGTACTGATTTGAAAACTGTTCCTGTTTCGGGAGTGACTTAATCTGTAACAACAGAAAGAGATAAGGATAAAATTGACGAAGAATATTTTTATATCTATCAAATTTGAAATAAATTTATTTTCGTAATACAAAATATAGATTTATTGTATTGCTCCGAACATAAAAGAATTGTTAATGTCAGGCCTTGATAAGTCAGAATTCTGTACGCAGTTGAGGCTCCAGGGTTCGGTCATGGGTTCGAACCCCCCTTTTGGACTTACTATTTAAAAATAGACTGTAAAATTGTTGCCCCAGGAGTAAAATTCCCCTACCCAACATTCATACACTTTTATGTATTAGATAACCCCTTCTTGTCAAAATCCCTGGATCCGCTACTGGTATGTTTCAATTTGCAAAGATATTTAAACATGAGCATATAACATAACATTTTATTCATCCGTAATTCTACATAGATCATTATTCCCACTTAAAGTCCTCTTGGGTCTGTTTAACCACAGATTCCAACCTGCATGCCAAATAAAAGTTTTCAGAACTTCGTTAGACTTATTGACGCTAGTTATTGTTCGTTCTTTTTAATATACAGTAAAAAAACGCGACATCATACTTTTTACGTTGTCGGTATGCTGAACCGATAATCATTATGAGGATCATTTTCAGCAACATTTAGTACTTTTCGATACAACCGAACTACTTATAACGTTTGGCATATGTGACTAAAACAAACGGACTGCCTAAAGATGTCGTGATTATAAACGTAATGATAAGTTAGTGTGCCCAAGTATGTTTAAAAGAATAGGAGATATGAAAACCTATATATTCTCTCAGTTATGTGTTACTGTTTTTAAATGTATGAACGCGTAGATACGTAGATGTTTAGTATGAGATTAACGGAGTCTTTTATCTTTGATGGTGATACCGTTTTGTATTGATAAAAAAAACTTGTTTGTAAATGGATAATCGAAAGATCTGTTTTCGACATGGACATGGATATTGATCCCAACCATTAGAAAAAGATAATTAAAAATACATAAGCGTTTGCATCTTCTTTTGTAAATACTAAAATAATGAATTCCGAAAATTGATCACCATTGTTATTGTTACTATCTACTCTTATTTGTAATTAAAGACATCACAATTAGATATGTGAAATCTGATGATTAAATCATGAAATAATTATTACAAGAAAAAATGTTAGAAAATGAATGAAACAAAAAAGATTAATTTTAGGATTAAGATGTCATTTACCATTGCAGGGAAGTCCAGATCAGCCATATCAATCTCATAGGCTTTCCTGTTCGCCTCCAGGTCGAGTTTCCTCTGTTCCTTCTGTTCATCATCCTGGGGGAGGGAAGTGTCGTGTTCTCTGAAGATGTAGTGGTAGTGAGGTCTCAACCAGCGGAACACAGGGAAGATGTACTCGTCTCCTGTTGATCTGTTTTCCACCGTGATCATCTCAACAAACCATGAACTCCCAAACCCACTGTCATCTCTGAAAATTTCTATCTTTTCAATTTTACCAAGGTGAGCAATCTTCTTCTTTTGGATTTTGAACTCGTCCACATTTCCTCTTTCAAAATCATCTTTGAAGAAGTTGACAAGAGTTATCTTGTCTGAAGTTTGGTTATCAATGTCATGGAAAATTATTCCAACATTTGCATCAGTGCCGGCTCCCTGAACGTCGCCAGTGACGACATGGACAACGAACTCGTCGGAGCAACGTGACATGATTTTGAAAACTTTCACTGTACACTGAAACCCAAGTTGAAATCTTATATGCGAGTAACACCTAAATTCAGTTTATATCGTCGGTGGGAAAGTACCTCTTTATTGCCTCCGGAAATGTTTACAGGTGTTTTTAACTATTGCATCATTAGCTGCTGGCAAAGCTGATAGCGTTATTACTCAATTAGGTGGCAGAGCCTTACAACACTCAAAATGACTAAGATAATATTGGTTGCAAAGTTAAGTCACGTTCAATGTGACAAAAGCTAGTAGTTCTTTACAACATGTTACGTCTACATGTATGTACGCTTGCGTGTTTTTGGATCTTCGAACAAACACCCGTACTTTATAACAATTTGATTAATTAAATTTAAAATATGTAATTTGGATGCAGCAATAATTTGGGTTTTGATGTTTCATTTTGTCTACTGCTTGTCTTCTATTTCACCCAATAAAAATATATGTTAATGTATATCTAAAATGATTCATTTGCATAGATCGATAACAGAATCATATTTTATGCGTTCAGTATTAGAATGTTAAGCTGTTATGATATGTAGAGATTTAGATATTCAATTGTCTTGACGGGAATGAAATACAATATTTAAAAAGTTGAAATATCAAAAAAATGCAAGTAAAACGACTTATTCAGTTTTAGAATTGTCCAGAACATTCCTAAATCAAACTAAATCATTCTACTGTAAGCTTAGAAACTTAAAGATGTTGTGTCATCTAATGCACTTACTGTATATTCTGCCAATTAATGATTGTAAAAGTTTTTTATGCAGAAAAATACAACGATAACAGTTGAATTGAAAATAGCATTGCTACACGTAGTATTCTTTACTCATTTCATATTTCTCTCACTAGCTCCAGGGTTTGTGTATTGATTTAATGCAGCAACATGTATAGTGAAATTAGATGAATATTTGTAGCCAACTTTATGGTGACTAAGTCTGTTAGTATAGCTTGAGCTTGTATAGAGGGGAGATAGCCGGGGGCAAGAACGAATGGCGATAATCTTCATCAGCTGAACAAACTTTTTGGCTGAATGCAAACGGTATAGTCGATAAACCTACTAATATAAATCTGCATCCCGAAAGTTTGTTCACAAGTTTGTGTCTCAAAGTACAAATATCATGAATTTGGATTTACGTTTTGATGTCCCTCCTCTTACTTCAGCTGCACTGCCAAACACGCATTAGTTGTTGATGCGCACTTTTGCGCACTTTCGCGCACTTTTGCACACAATTCTCAAATTAGGTCAATGGTAGCGTGTAGAACTTTGGAACATAATGAACATTTCATGGTTTGATTTTCTTATTTTTTCAATTAAAATTTTCAATGATCAAATCAATTGATCAAAGTTTTATCGCATGACTATAGAATAGAATATATCTAATGTTTGACAGTGTTTATCACGTATTGCAGATGATATAGAACCACTTAAACTTAAGTTTTAGACATGATTACCCCGGTTCACTTCTAAAAGCTGCCTAATCTGTTAACTATTAAAGAATGAACATATGTTAGTTATGTTATCTTAACCCCTAACATCAAGTGCCAATAGCGATTGACATCCTTATATGCATTATTACCGGTAAGGAACATAGGTTCGTATATCCCGTATTCAGGTACCCAAATATAGGACTGTATGAATGGAGTGATTGTAATGTTGATGAAGTGCCTTGCCTCGGGACACAGCAAAGTATTAAGTCCATGTCATAATGTGTTAGTGTCCTTACATGGACTCGAACCCAAGCCTTTGGCGTGAAGGTCAGAATGTTAACCACTAATAAAAACAAATAAACAATGAAAAAATATAAGAAATACAAGAAACCCTTGATCTCAGAAAGCTAAATGATTCAGATGGATGTAGACGGATAAGAGGATACTGACTGAACTTGATGAGGCCATTTTGGTAATGACGGTTGCAACAAGAAGTAGTAATAAGGCAGTAACATTAATTCTAAGATAATACTAAAAGATTACTGTCTAAGAATGTCTCTTCAAAAGCTTACAGATTCATCACTTCGAAAATTGTTACATACACGCTCAATAACAACGCACATGTTAATAATACCGTACTACGTGTTCTAAAGGCGTAATAAAGTATTCGTTTAATGGAAACGCGGATCAGTTCAAACCGTATAAAAACTTATCCGGACGAACGTTAGGTAGTCATGTTACTAATGGAATCTAACTGCTCCATATTAATTGTACATTTAATTGTCACTATGATTGCATTTATTGATTCATAATCACTTACACGTTGACAATTATTATGCTTTCTCATAAACTAGATGAAAACAGTAATTGGTCACTAATGTCAATTATTTCCTGTTAACAGTCCTAGATATAATTTTTTTTCTCTTATATGGTGATACTAAAAATCAAAAATAAAACATTTCATACTAATATGAAAAACAGCAGCCAAAAGTTAGAAATATTGAAAGAAAGCTTTGTTTTGCTTGAATTCTGCCACTGCAAACTTTTGTCACTGACATCACTATGACCAGTCATTACAAACAAATAAATAAAAATGTGATTTATTCATAACATGAAAAAACACTTTTTGCGTCTCATGATTTACGTCAGGAATGATTTGAGCATGGCTGGAAACAAACTACAACTGACTGGTCACGTGATTACAGTTCAAACATGCATGTTCATATGAAGATGCATTGGAAAACAATAACCTTGTTCTTATCAAACGGAAAGGTCCTATGAAACAAGAATGTTAAATTAAGTAAAGTTACCATATATCACTTTTTACATCTTACTGCGATAACAATTTCTGTTGCAATACACAAAAAGTGTTTATGTGTTTTGTGTGTATGTAAATTGGGTAATTATTCCATTAACGTCAGTACCCAACAGCTAATACGTCCTTTATAGCTAATGGTAGTTAACATGTAACTGCCCCTATTTCCTACAACTCACATTTATTTCCAGGCCAAGGCTATCCGGCTTCCTACTGATCAGGATATAAAATACACAAATGAAATATCAGCCAGGCTTGTGCTTGCGTCTCTTATAGATACACAGGACTCCGAGCTCCAGTATGTCAACCCCTCAGAATCAATTTGTGGTATACGTTCGAACGGGGGACGTCCAGGACGCTGGCACTGATGCTAATGTTTTCATCATCCTCCATGACACCAACGACCAGACGACGGACAAAATTAAACTGGATAAATTCTTCAGAGACGATTTCGAAAGGGGAAATCTGGACGACTTCAATATCCCAAAGAAGAAGACTGCCCATCTTGCGAAGATTAAACAGATCGAGGTTTTCAGAGATGACAGTGGGTTTGGGAGTTCTTGGTTTGTGGAGACGATCAGGGTGGAGAACAGATCATCAGGAGAGGAGTACATCTTCCCTGTGTTCCGCTGGTTGAGACCTCATTACCGCTACATCTTTAGGGAACACGACACTTCCCTCCCCCAGGTCGAGTTACAGAAGGAACAGAGGAGGCACGATCTGGAGGAGAAAAAAATGGCGTATGAAATTGACATGACTGATACGACCCTTCCTGCAACAGTAAGTTGTTTTTCGATGCTTATTTCTTTCTCAAACTCTCCTTTTGTGTTTTTCCTTTAATTAATTTTTATTTATGTTTTTTTCCTTATTAACATCATCTCCATCTTCATTGAATCATTCTCTTCCTGTTGTCATGTAATCATCCTTATATCCTTTATTACATTACCCCTACCTGTTATCCTCAGCATCATCGCACTTTAACTTCAGTTTCCTTTATTTTTTCTTTACCTCACCTTTACTTGTCATGTTCGTTGTCATTTCATTTTAGTATTCTTTTCTTCATACTTTGATTGACTTGTTTTGCCCACATCGTTGACTTCATGATAATTTTATACTAATATATCCGTTATTGTTTCGATCTTAGTTTTCGTTCACTTCTACATTTCGTTATCTTAAACCTCGACTTTGTTAATTAGCTGCTTGTTAATACTCTTCTTTAGTTCATCTTCTCCATTTCTCTGTTTATATTTCACTTAAAAATATTCCTTCTCTTCTTTTCGCCCCTTTTATTCATCACATTTATCTTTCTATTCTACTCCCTCTCCCAAATAAACTTTTTTGATACTATTTCATCATAATTTTTCTTCTATTCATGTCATCTGTTTCTACAATGACTAATCACCTTCATGCCAAATTAAAATAAAAGTTACTTAAAGGATAATGCGTTTGTCAAGACAAATTCATGGAAGATTGTGTAATGTTACCATTCCGTCTAACCAATGAATATTTCTAAGCTAATTTCCCTTAAGTTAATTTCGTTAATGCAATGATCAACGTATAATGATATAAAATTGAATACTAGGAAACACGCTTAAATGATTTTAAAAAACTTTGTTTTTCAAATTTCTCACATCAACGACATACATGTATTAGGAGTACATTCGGTGTATATAGGATTCGTTTAGATGTAATTATAATTGTAATTTACTTCTTTTTTTAACGTTTATAAAACACAAACTAGTTTGAGAATAAACTATGTGCATTATACATGTTTGTTTGTATATTCGTGTAATAGCTTAGCTTAGCGGAAACTATGAGCTCATATATCTGCTATATCTTTTCAATATTTAAACACGGAAGTGAAACATATTATCTCCTCCAAACGAATCACGTCTAACGTCCGGTCGTACATGCAACTGTTTGATAGTGGCCTGTAGTTGATAATGTATAATGTACGTGGTTCGATTCAATTCCTCGTCTCACAAAAATAGATTAAAAGTATATACATTAACGGATGCAACATCATAAGAAAACTAACGAATAATTGACGTATCAGGCCCTTTATGGTAGCTCTTGGGTGTAAACGGCATGCATGAAAATATTTTCAGACTAAAAAGTAATTATTGTAATGATTTATATACAATTACCATATCAATGGATGCAATTCCTTTTGCAGGCACTGCGTGATCACTATTATTCTTAACACTTCGGCTTAAATGTTTGTTTATGTGTTCGCCAATGAATGAACCGGTATTTGGCATTTAGGTGATGCAAATGTATTTTTTTAGACACGATGTGGACTTTACGATGGACACATGGTATATTGGTTATTACTTGAGTAACATACAAACATTTGAAACATACTCTGTGTCGCTTTAAACATTATATTTCTTCAGTTATATATAAATGACGTTTTATTGTTATGATATCTAATGATGAAATTTAAATATCAGGTAATACTAATAAAGAGTATTTTTTGTAGATAAAGCAACTGCCAGTCGATGAACAGTTTTCAGCAAGCTATAGGGTAGGTCCTTTTGAGTTATCTTATTTATAACATATCATTATTTTTGGTAGATGAAGATTATCGCCATAACAAATTGCTAAAGAGCTAACACGGTACGGTCACTTACTTTGAAATTTTAAAATGATTGTACATTCGTGATGTTTTCTATAAATTTAATCACTGACGAAACATTTACCATGTATTATGGTCAAATAAATTCATATTACTACACTGACGAAACATTTACCATGTATTATGGTCAAATACAATCATATTAATACACTGACGAAACATTTACCATGTATTATGGTCAAATACATTCATATTACTACACTGACGAAACATTTACCATGTATTATGGTCAAATACAATCATATTAATACACTGACGAAACATTTACCATGTATTATGGTCAAATACAATCATATTAATACACTGACGAAACATTTACCATGTATTATGGTCAAATACATTTATATTAATACACTGCTGGGACCACGGTGAGTTTATGTGTATTTTACTCGGAGGTACGTAATCTTCTTTCGTTACATAACTGACCGTTACATCAAAATCACGTCATTATTGATAAAGACACATGGCCACGACATAACGCTTCTATGCTTATGTTAACGATGGTTGAGTTTTATTCCTGTACATTTTTCTTCAAGTGGGACGTTGTTAAGCTGAAGATGAACCTGATTGTGGAGAGCAAGATAACAGTTCTGAAATCAGGCAAATGGGAAAACCTTGATGATCTCAGAAATGTTTACCAAAGAGAAGTATTCAATGAACCAGAGGTGAATATATATACACTGCATTTTTGTAATGTCATTTTAATAAAACATTTGGTATCATTCGAGCGAAAGCAAGCTGTTTATTCATTCACTGATTTACAAATTTGATAAAATAGTGCGAATCGAATGTTTATTATACCGTTTCATATTATACTGTTATTACTAGCCAGTCATAATCAGTCAAATTCGAAGCAGATATTTTGTGAAACGTTTGCAGGGGTATATTCAAGAAGTTTAGTACCGACCTACGAGTTAAAATAATTTACTGCAGTAATGGTGGGGCGAGGGTAATAGAGAGTACTAAAGTAATATTGATGATGCAATTTGACACATGAGTATTGAAAGTTAATTTAGGCTTTATGCCGTCTCATTTCTATTCTTGGTATTCTAAATGAATACTGCAAGAGTTTTTTATATTGCCATTTAAAACGGTACTACTACGATAGCTTACTGCTTTGATTTAATGAATCCCTCTCTGTTATTCATTTAAAAAAATACGTATTAGGATTTCTCTAATGGGAAAGAACATAACAAGTTTGAATAACTGAAACATATAATTTTTCTTTGAAACCTCAGGCAAGCAAGTTGTGGAAGTTTGACTGGTTTTTCGGTTATCAAAGAATGAATGGTCTCAATCCGAATCTCATCCGGCTTTGTACACAGATACCAACTAAGTAAGGCAATTGTTTTGCTCATTTCATTTTGATATCATACCTCAGTTTAAAGGCTTCAATTGCAACGTTGTTGGTAACAAATTTGTCATGACAAAAACCATTAGCAATCAACAATCAAAGATCAAATACATGCATGCTCAAGTTAAAAGTTACTTAACACGTTATGCATCCTGCTACATCAGCGTATATGAATCCGCTCTCACTCCTTCCATATACCCTGATCTCCTTCAAGCCAAAAGGCTTGTATCGCTAGCTTGCGAACTAGCCAATGAGACAACTCGCTTTCAGCAACAGCGGCACCATCCGGATGGAAAATCTCAAGACATCAGCTTGACTCCCCTTGCATAACGACATTCCATTGGCTGAAAAAAATAACGGTATAACTAAGCCACGAATATCAAGCCGATCCAGCCGTACGAGGCTTTTGGCTTCATATACGCTGATTTAGCAGGATGCTCTTTATGTTTCAGTATCAACCTAATAACATTCTGTTTCATGAAATATAATGGTCCTAGGAATGGGTGAATTAGGTAGTCGGTTAATCAATGTAAATGTAAATCTATGTTTGCTTATCAATGATAAAAATTCCTTTACCAACAAACCCATTAGGAAGAGGAATTATTCCAAGCTTTTTATTTGTTTAGCTCTACCATTCCAGGTTGGCAGTGGCGGAAGAGGATTTGTCCCCGTTCCTAGAAGGACAATCCTTGGAGCAGGTTCTGTCTGCCAGGAGATTGTTCCTCTGTGATCTGGAGATACTCCACAAGCTTCCCTGCAAGTCGGAAAATAGTCTGGTACGTCGATATAATTTTTCAGGCACTGTACACACTTTTTAGGGAAATAGTGCTACTCATGAAAAGGAAAACAAATGATACAATTTGCAAGACGATCGTTTTTATTCAATACAAGGATCACATAAACGAAACGATTTTCTCAAATGTTTCACACTAAAATGGTCGCATGTAGTTTTCGCTTGCCAAGTGGCATATTTGTCTTGACTGCGGGTAATCCTTGTGAGTAATGTAATGATTTTATACAGTGAAGAAATTATGTATGCATATACTTATCTAGAATGGGGGAAATTTCAGAGAGGTAAATGTTTTTTAAAAGCGCTACATTACCTCTAAGCGACGCCTGATAGTGTTATTATATTTCATGCAAATTGATGAAGTTTATTTTTAATGACGAACATATTTTACGGTAATCCTTCAAAACGTCTATCCGTTTTGAATTTACATAACATCTGATTCAACAATTTCATGAAATTTGGTATCAGTTATATTAGAATGATATTATGCTAATTAGGTACACATATACAATAATAGTGAATCTGATTTTCCAGTTTATGTATTCATTAATATGACATGACCCCTCAACTCAGAATGGATGTGAGATGAAAGGGAACAACATTCCTTGTTCTTGTATATGAACACTTTCAGGAAGTTATGTCTTCATTCCCTTCATTCATGGTGTTTCATCAGGCTTTCTATGTCATAAAGTAATCAAGTGTTTCATTGCCGGCTCTTGTTCAATGGGGAAGTTTCACTTTACCAACCACATTGTCTCGTCATTTTTGTGTAAATTGATCATTTCCTCCCGTCAAAATTATTAAAAATGGGAAGCTTTGTATTTTAAGTGGTATGGGTTGTGAAATTAATACGCTATAGCTAATGACCTATACCACCTTGTTATTTTGACAAAAAGAGATTCGAGTACAAATTGGGCATTTTTGCTCATAATTTTTTTAAATATATGAATAAATATTTTCAAATGTACAGATAGGATTTTATTTTTTCACTTTTTTTGCAAGAAAGGGGATTGTTATATATATATATATGACATATATATATATATATATATATATATATATATATATATAACAATCCCCTTTCGTGCAAAAAAAGTCAAAAAATAAAATCCTATCTGTACACCATATATATATATATATATATATATATATCGCATTAAATTCAAATTATTTTTAATAAATGATAAATGTTACTTGATATGTGATATGCAAGCTTATTCCTCTGTTGTTCAACCTATCCTAACAGTAAAGCACGTGTGTGTATGTGTGTATGTGTGTGATGTAGGTGTGCGCCCCGATAGTGCTGCTGTATCTGAACGAGAACGTACAACTGGTTCCAATCGCTCTGCAACTCTTCCAGGAACCGGGAGAACAGAATCCGGTATGTATGACATATATGAAGATTACAATCTGAGAAAGTGTGTCATATCAGTTTTCCTATTTTCTGAGCGAGAGTGTGGGGTTATAATAATTAATTAAGGTATATATTTAGCGCACATATCCCACACCGAATGCATGCTCAAGGCGCTCCTTGCATTATTACCATGATTTAACCCAAGCTGCCGGTTACAGCGTTTAAAGGTCACCTCCATGGATCCAACACAATCTACACCAGGTACCCAATTAGTACTGCTGGGTGAACAGAAGCACACTTTGAATAAAGTCTCTTGCCTAAGGAGACACCACAAGTTTCTCAACTCGTGCCTCAGTGTGGGGCAGGGAATAACCCTTGAACTTTCAGTTAATACAGCAATGATCGGGTAACCCACCCATCCGGCGAGCCACGCCAGATGTTGCTGATCTCCACTGATAGCGGTCAACTGAGCTACGCAGAGGACCACGTGCCAACAGAAATTATGCAGAAATGGCTACGAGAACATACTTGTATTGGGGCTGCTTTTTTAGAACGAGTTCGAATCCCGATATGGGTCAATATGTTTTTAAAAATTATTCCTCGGAACACGTACTTCGTCTTAATGCTTTACATCCCACCTTCTCGTGAATAAATTCTAAAAAGAAATTGATAAATGTGATCATGGTGATATAAATTTATCTATGTGGTTTATGCTCACTGCAGGAGTTGAGTTACTGACTTGTAAGTACCTGAAGTGTTCATAAAAGACTCATTTCGTCTTCATTGTTAATTTCATACATATGAGTGTTGTGAGATTTTACAAGGAACGAATACATAAACCATCACTGATAACTAGTGAAACAATCTCCCAGTTTGATTAAATCGCAAATAGGTCGATGGTAATTTTTCTGTGTAACAGACTTTAAATTTACATTTCATTTTTCAAGTCACTAAATACTCAATACTAAATAATTTCTTTTCATTTTGCCAAGTCGTATATTGTCGAAAGGTATCATTTATGTAAATCGGTGCAGAACAGTAACAATAAAAGGTCGTAATTCTGATCGAAAACCGAACACCAAACGTAATTCATGAATTTATCTAAAGTGATAAGACGATAAAAGTTTAGTTGATAGTGTATGAACGTGTATGTAACTAACTTTTATGAAAATGCAATTATTAAGATCCAGGAGATCGGTTCATTACATCCGTATTTTCTTCAAGAAAATGTGTCAAGCATAGAAGATCTGCATGTATACGCAAGCGAAATTATCGTTACCGGTTCATTGTATACGCATTAGAAAAAGTTCAGGACCAATACAACGGACCGAGGACCTCTAAATCGGCCAATAAGGAAATACTGAATTAATAACAATTTTAGTAATTTATCTCTTTTTGATCTTACCCATCATCGGAAAGAGTTAATTTTCACCAAAATCAAAATCATTAATGAGATTGGTGAACCGAGAGATCTGATGAAAGTTTTGAGACGATAGCTCGGTTATTCTCCACCCGCGTGTCTGTGCATTTTCAGAAACGTATTGGCCCAGTTTTTCCTGTATTCGCACAGTTTTTCCTGTATTGGCCCAGTTTCTCCTGTAGTGGGCCAGTTTTCCCGTAATAGCCCAGTTGCCAAATCATACGGTATACGCCGTGAATGTTGTATAAGTGCCATACAATTGATATTTGATTAATAATATTTGTCATAATCAGGTTCACAATTCATATGACTTTGTGTATTTCTGATTTTTACCCTCTTGGCTTTCGCGGAATTTTTAACCTTAAAGGTGTTGGAGAAAGATGAATGATTGATTTGTGTTGATTACAGGTGTTTTATCCTTCTGACGACAAGTACACCTGGCTGATCGCCAAGATGTGGTACAACCTGGCGGAGGCAAGTTATCATCAGTCGGTTCCTCACCTGGGTACGACTTATATATGTTACAGTAATTCTGTGAAATCAGTAAATACATGCATTTACTGAAATTTTCAGTATAGGTACATATAATTATATTTTCTTTCAGTAAATACACGTATGTACTTACCATACTAGGATAAACTCGTATCTACTGAAAGGCTATTTATTACGATGATATAATAAGATTTTAAAATTATCATATATGGGTATAGTAAATGCATGATATATCTTCTCATTACAATACTTGATTTCTCGTCATGTGCAGAATACTTGGCTAATTGTTGTCTTATGGTTGAGATTGGAGAAAGTTCGTTATTATGTTCATTTATATATTACTCATAGTTTTCACATTTATCATCTCTGAAAAAAAATGGTTTGAATATACATATATTGATATTATGTAAACAGTTTAAAAAACACTAGCTGCGATAACTAAGACATTTAATAGAGGGAGTTTACATACATAGATAAATAGGTGGATATTATATACCCGTATCACATGTGTAATTCATCCAATGGGCTGATATTTAAGTCTTACATACTATTACCTAGGATACGTCATTTTCTATTTCACCAAAGGATGTTATATCAACACGATGATTTGTACAATGGTAAGCATCAAATTTGCCACTTTCCACAGATCAGATTTCATGACAACGTTAAAACATGTTTACCCTAATTCTTTGTTACACACATTAAATAAAACTTTTCAATAAATGTTTAAAATGCTACATCTCATTCTGCGCAGGAAGAGCAATCAACTTAATTGAATATCCATAACACAGTTTTCTTATCATTATCTTTTAACTTGAAAGGGTTAGTAGATGTGTGCGATAAATGTCCTTCAATTTCAGTCAATACGTGTAATAGTATTTTCTAGAAATTTTAGAGGTCATACGAAAATACAGATCATGAGTGAAACAGTAATTACACGATGTTACTGAATGTTTTAGTAATTGCACGTATTTACTGGTTTTTCAGTCATTACAAGTAATTACTGAAAGTTTTAATAACTACACGTCTTGACTGATTCCAGTGATTTACTGTAAAATATACACTTCATAAACATTTATTATGTATCATGTTTTATATAATTGTGAAATGTCATGTGCGTCTGCTATAATTATTTTACCTTTTCACAGAGTAATTTTTGTTTGCTTACGTTAAGCCTTAAACCATTTTACGTTGACGATCGAGTTTTCCTTATTTATTGTATATTTATATAAGACTGGTAATTCAATGAGGCGAACATTCTAATGATTAATTTTTTATTTTTTTTATTTATAATTTTATTTCCAAGAATATATACATGTATCAATCACAAAAAATAATTACATAAACAAAAAATAATTACATAAACAAAAAATGACATAATGACCAAAACTTAAAGAACACATCATTTCTATTTGAAATTTCGGCAGCACATTTAGTTACATAATAATAATCTCTGACTCTGAATATATTTTCTTTAGTGAAATGAATTTTAATTTGAGCTTTGTCTGAGAGCCAATCTTCCAGTTTTTTTCCATAATGGTTTCACAAACTCACAATCCCAGAATAAATGTTGCACTGTATCTATTTTGTCTGAACAATAGTCGCAAAGATTTGATTTTGTATATCCCATTTTGTATAAGCGAGTATTTGTTGGTAAGATATGGTGCAGGATTTTGTATTGGAACCATTGAATATTTGTATGGGAAGTGCATCTGAAAGGTATCATGTTGTATTTGGACCATGTTTCGACAGGAATGTTGCACTGTAATTCGAAATTCCACTTGTTAGTATGTTTGTTTTTGATGCATTGTTTCTCTGTGAGAATTGAATAATAATATCTGGATCCTTTGTTTTCTTTGCAGAGATGTTTTATAAAAAGAGGGGAAATTGGTGAAGTTAACCTTTCTTTTACTGAGTATCCAGTTGATTTTATATATGTTTTTGTTGCTTGTATCAAGCCATAAAATAGAATGAAATTTGTGTTAATATCATGTTGTTTGTTTAAGTCTTTCAGTTCTAGAAAGGAGCCATTTTTGTCAAAGAGATCATTTATAAAGTGAATTCCTTTCGAGTTCCAATCTGAGTAATGGATGGATTTTTTCCCGATCATAATGTTGCGGTTATGCCAGATTGTTTGATTTAGAATGTCTGTTTCCGATTGAGGTGTAATATGTTTGATAAAGTCAAACCAGGATGAGACTAGGTCTACATAGAACGGGTTTCTGATGTTTGAGATGATTTCATTCTTCAAATGATAACAGTTTAATTCTAAGATGCTTAAGGAATTTATTTTTGGTACGTTTTGGTCGATTAAGTTCGCCCAGGGTGTTGGCTTTTTATAGTAACGTCTCAGAACGGACAGTTTTTGGGCTTGGATTATCTCTTTTATCTTAGGAACTTTAAAACCTCCGTCTTTTGAACTACATATGGCCTGGCATCTCTGTATTTTATCGGGTTTATTTTTCCAAATGAATTTGAAGCATTTACTTTGAAAATCATTAATGATTTTTTCCGGTGGGTCTGGGATTGTCGAAAAGAGGTGGTTTAGTTTTGGAAGAATAAGTGATTTTAGTACTGTGTTTCTGCCGAAAGGAGTGAGATTTCTAGCGGACCATAAGTTCATTATTGTTTGACATTTTAGGAGCTTTTCATCATAATTCATATTGGTCATATCGTCAAGATCTAGACTCAAATGGATTCCCAGTAATGTAAATGAATCTTGGTCCCAATTTAGTTTCCACTGAGGGCATAGCTAATGATTAATGTGTTGTAGATTTTTTACATCAGTTTTTTAATTCTTAAATTAAAAATTGTCGATTTAATTTGCAAGCATTTTGAAGTCAAAGATAAAGTAATCAGGCCAATATTTTGAAGGGTTGACAACCTTGCCTTGTTGACAACCTAATGACTTGTAGTACGGCACGTAGGGGTAGGCTGGGGAGCGAACCCCGACTTTCCTTGTGAGAATCGGACGCTCAACCAACTGAACTACATTATCTAAAACCAATCGGATGCATCTATTGCCGGAAAGTAATTTTGATAAGTTTGGAAGAGATTATATATTTCGCTTCCGTGTACAAGATATGAAGAGACATATGAATCTGTATGAACTGTGTGATGCAGGTTTCACCCACATCCTGATGGAGGGCGTGTGTCTGTCTCTTCACCGGAACGTCTCCGTCTCTCACCCCGTCTTCAAACTGCTCGCTCCCCACATCATCTTCCTCCTCCCCATTAATAGGTAACATGCCTCATCTTGTTTGTCAAGAATTTATACAATTTTGAGCGAAAAACTTATTGAAAAAAGAGGACTTAGAGTACTTTTGAGGGGAAATTATACGACAAATTACCTCATCAGCAATTACAAAACTTAGATCATATATTTGGATTATAATTTATCCAATCTTAATACACATTTCATTATTTTGATTTAGATAATAAAACATTTAAAAGTTTTCATTAAGCATTTACAAGACGGTGTTTTTTAATACATCCGTTTCTTCATTGTTTCGATGGAAAGTGACTTTATAGTTGATTGTGTGTTTTCTATTTAACAAATTGATATGGGGGCTCATGAAGACAACGCGACGCGGTTAACATCGATGAAATTTCACGATTGAAATTTTGATATAGGCAACGATTATGGCTAGATTAAGTTTACAAGCACGTAATGATTATATTGGTGATCACGATCCATTTAGAAATATTTCGGGTTATGTTCAAAACGTTTTTCCATAGAACTCGTGTGTCAAAGATTGGATATAATTTCACACTGATAATAAATAATGATATGTATTTTTATATTATATTTGAAATTAAGATAAAAAAGAAACTTATAAGAAAATAAAAATGAACTTTGAATAATATATTTTCTGAATAATTACAGGTAACAATTATCAAAGTTATAGCAAACCTGTTTATATAACACGTTTAAATCTGATCCCAGGATGGCAGTAGACAAACTGCTGGCACCCGATGGGTGGATACAGAAGACGATGACAATAGGGAGAAACGGTGTCTGGGAACTCATCAGAAAAGGGTAGGTTTCTATGGTTACAGCTCATAATTATTTTGAAACAAATATCGATAATTATGAAATAACGTTTACTTTAAATATTTGACGTGCATTTTGAAACGATAAAAACAAGATTCTCGATAACCCGAAACTTGTGAGAAAGGAACAGCATTCGGAAACCTCGTGATTAAGCAAATCTTGAATTTCGTTTGAATCAGTTTGATAATCAACCTTTGACTTTATCTATGGAATCATAAGATGAAATAGTGTTATTTCGTTTATATGTAGATACATTGAATCATTCACTGCATCACACAATGACAGAAATTAAGTTTATGACACCGCTAAAGTTTTTTCCGTTTATATACTTTACAAAATTTGTTATTCCAATTTCATTTGTCGTTTTTTCAGTTCGAATGATTTTTCGAATTCATAATGGAATATTGTGGCATGAAGTAAATTTGCAGTTTCAGTAAATCATTTCACTTTCCAACGTTAATGATTTCAAATTGTTTGGAGAAAATCTCTCTACCACAGATTTACAGAATGGCGGTTTGACGTAGACTGGAATCTGCCTGAAGACCTGAAGCGACGAGGGGTAATAGAATTATCAATATACCTAAAACTTTAATTATAACGACCTTTTTGATAACTGATTTAACCGTATCCAAACCATCGTTCAATAATCTCACAATCTTTTCTTCTTAAATACACATTATCTAGAACTAATATTGCTTTATCTTAATATAGTCTTCACATATACATATAACTGAATGTCACGAATTAAAAATAACTTGCTTGATGACGGTGTTAGTATCTGCACAGAAGCGTCGCTATCCGGAAATAAAGGAGTTGTAAATCCATATAATTCGTTCTCTATTCACCTCTTAAAGGGGAACTGCAACTCTAATTTTTAACTTCCAGTGTTTAATTAGCGAGGCCCCGCGAGAGTCGTAAATCTCAATCAGCGCGCTCTCTACTCAGCGGTGTTTTTTCTGCGCAGCTTGTCTACTCGCTGTTACCCAAGGTACTCGCGCGAATTACCCAACCGGATACGTGTGTGAGAATGTCGTTGTAAACAAATCGTTCTACAACTGAACTGCCATATTAGATACGAGATAAAAATTATAAATCATTGTAAATTGAATTTTTAGCTCATCAGGTCTGAAAGACCCGATGGGCTTATGGCATGGCATGGCGTCCGGCGTCCGTCCGTCCGTCCATCCGTCCGTCCATCCGTCCATCCGTAAACTTTTCACTTTTTCGACTTCTTCTCCAGAACCAATGACTCTAGAGAGCTGAAATTTTATGTGCATACCCCTTGGCAAATGGGGATTCTAAATTGTAGATTTCGTGACCCCATGACCCCAAGTGGGGTCACAAGGGTCAAAACCTTAAAAATCTCTTTTGATCTTCTTCTCCAGTTCCAAAAGGTCCAGAGAGCTGAAAAGTTGTGTGTAGACTTCTTGGCCAATGGGGATTCTAAATTGTAGATTTTGTGACCCCATGACCCCAAATGAGGTCAGAGGGGTCAAAACCTGAAAAACCTATTTTCATCTTCTTCTCCAGTTCCAAAAGGTCTAGAGAGCTGAAAAGGCGTGTGTAGACTCCTTGGCCAACGAGGATTTTAAACTGTAGGTTTGGTGACCCCATGACCCCAAATGGGGTCACAGGAATAAAACCTAAAAAACCTAATTTCATCTTTTTCCCTAGTTCCAAAAGGTCTAGAGAGCTGAAAAATTGTGTGAAGACTCCTTGGACACTGGGGATTCTAAATTGTAGGTTTGGTGACCCCATGACCCCAAATGGGGTCACAGGGGTCAAAACCTTAAAAATCTATTTTAATCTTCTTCTCCAGTTCCAAAAGGTCCAGAGAGCTGAAAAGTTGTGTGTAGACTTCTTGGCCAATGGGGATTCTAAATTGTAGATTTTGTGACCCCATGACCCCAAATGAGGTCAGAGGGGTCAAAACATGAAAAACCTATTTTCATCTTCTTCTCCAGTTCCAAAAGGTCTAGAGAGCTGAATAGTTGTGTGGACTCATTGGGCACTGGAGATTCTAAATTGCAGGTATGGTGACCCCATGACCCCAAATGGGGTCACAGGGGTCAAAACCTGAAAAACCTATTTTCATCTTCTTCTCCAGTTCCAAAAGGTCTAGAGAGCTGAAAAAGTGTGTGTAGACTCCTTGGCCAACGGGGATTTTAAACTGTAGGTTTGGTGACCCCATGACCCCAAATGGGGTCACAGGGGTCAAAACCTAAAAAACCTAATTTCATCTTTTTCCCTAGTTCCAAAAGGTCTAGAGAGCTGAAAAATTGTGTGAAGACTCCTTGGACACTGGGGATTCTAAATTGTATGTTTGGTGACCCCATGACCCCAAATGGGGTCACAGTAGTCAAAACCTTAAAAATCTATTTTAATCTTCTTCTCCAGTTCCAAAAGGTCCAGAGAGCTGAAAAGTTGTGTGTAGACTTCTTGGCCAATGAGGATTCTAAATTGTAGATTTTGTGACCCCATGACCCCAAATGAGGTCAGAGGGGTCAAAACATGAAAAACCTATTTTCATCTTCTTCTCCAGTTCCAAAAGGTCTAGAGAGCTGAAAAGGTGTGTGTAGACTCCTTGGCCAACGGGGATTCTAAATTGTAGGTTTGGTGACCCCATGACCCCAAATGGGTTCACAGGGGTCAAAACCTAATTTCATCTTTTTCCCTAGTTCCAAAAGGTCTAGAGAGCTGAAAAGGTGTGTGTAGACTCCTTGGCCAACGGGGATTCTAAATTGTAGGTTTGGTGACCCCATGACCCCAAATGGGGTCACAGGGGTCAAAACCTAAAAAAACCTAATTTCATCTTTTTCCCTAGTTCCAAAAGGTCTAGAGAGCTGAAAAGGTGTGTGTAGACTCCTTGGCCAACGGGGATTCTAAATTGTAGGTTTGGTGACCCCATGACCCCAAATGGGTTCACAGTTGTCAAAACCTAAAAAACCTAATTTCATCTTTTTCCCTAGTTCCAAAAGGTCTAGAGAGCTGAAAAGGTGTGTGTAGACTCCTTGGCCAACGGGGATTCTAAATTGTAGGTTTGGTGACCCCATGACCCCAAATGGGGTCACAGGGGTCAAAACCTAAAAAACCTAATTTCATCTTCTTCTCCAGTTCCAAAAGGTCTTGATAGCTTTATAGTTGTATGTAGACTCCTTGGACAATGGGGATCCTGAATTGTAGGTTCGGTGACCCCTTGACCCCAAATGGGCAATGGGCCTTTTTTATTTGATTGTGAATAACTCGGACGTTGGGACAAGCTATCTTTCCTACACTGCCCATGACCCCATGGTCTAAACCCAAACACCTATTTCTATCAAAAGTCTGATGAGCTACAGAGCCCATGGCTCTATTTTTTAGATTCCCCTCACCTTTTACAAAATTTGATAAAACATTCTGGTACTCTGGTATTATACAGTTGTTTACATTTTACTTTTAAAGGCCGGCATCCGCCACTATACACGGTGTTGGCGTGGCCAAGTTGACCTGAAAAAACTACACCTTGAAGGGAAAAAATGAGGGTACATATGTTCGAGGTGGAATAAATCAAAATCTTCTTACCGGAAAGATATCATATTTACACAATATATCCTTGACACTTCAAAGAAATGGAATTCCTAAACATGTTTAATCAAAACTAAAAACTAAAACAGTACTTTGACTGCATTTATTTCCAAATTTGAATTAACTTTGTAAATGTCACGTGACTAGATTCTCATCATTACCATACCAAACAAGTCTGCTAGTGGAGAAAAAGATCCATTCAGAGTGTCAGATTTCACTGCCTTCCCAGCCTGACTGGGAAATCAAAACCTCCCCCATCCCATATGTCCCCCAAATATTTAGCTCTGCTTGTGGGGAGTTGTAGAGACTAAGGTTATAAAAAGATTATTGTGACAGTAAATGGATTTAGACAATTTTGTATAACTTTTGTCAACAATAGTGACATGTTTACTTCAAATACATCCAAACATTGTTAAAAGACTATGGTTGTTTTGAACGTTTTTCAGAGAATTTTAACAAATACAATTATATCTAATTCTATAATTAAAGATCTCCTTTGTGTTGGTCATTTCATAAAATATGTATAACTTAATATACTAAAAAAATTATCAGCCTATCACAGAAATTTAAACTTCATGTATTATTACTAATGGTTTTTTCCCTGATGATTATGCACTGAAACTCAGTAGACTACTACCAGCCACAACTTGTAGTAAAGTTTTGAGACCTTTGACCCTGCTGAGCTCTCCCAGGCACCAAAAAAACCGTTACTGCCCTGTCACTCAAACACTGATAATATCTTTGTTTATGGAATCAACCAATCAGAGTAGAGATGACAAAGATAAGAAACCCATGGGTTTTTTGGAGGTTTGGATCCCGGCCTTTAAGCTTGGACACTACAAACTTCGCAATATTTCTTTCGATTTTTTTTAAAGTTAGGTTCTGACTTGTGTGGATATTTTTTGGATTTTCGTCACTATCACTCAATTCCTATGATAAAAGAAATTTCACTTAATATCTATGACAGATATAGGGGTTTGAGGGTGTTTTTTTTATTATTTGGCAGTAAATTGAACCTTGATTAAACAACTGTAAAATCAATGCACTTTTAGTATTGATACATTTCTCATATAATTATCCAACCATTTACAAATATGATTGAACATTTTGACAAGTTGACATTTGACAATGATACAATCTTTTTTCAGAAATTTCAGACACGTTTGCCATAAATTGACAATATCACTGATGGTTATAAAAAAATGAATACATGAAGGATATACTGGTCACTGGTTAAAAAGTTTCCGCTCTCTTACATAATACATAAGGCTGAAACAAACACAATAAAATGGGAAACTTCAAAAGTTAAGAAACAATGTGTAATGTTAACATGTATATAGTTTAACTAAAATGGTTACCTTGATGATAGGGTGTTTTAAACTGTTATGTAAGGTCCGGTTTAGTATGTCTTACAACTCTGTGTAAAAAATCGCATTTGTGTTGACTATTCATCAGAAATTTTTTAAGGTATAATCTCATGATGATACAATCGAAAATTAATTTAATATTTTCATTATTTCATAGTCATCGACAAGGTAGTCTCCTCGTACGCCATGCGTCCCGATAGTTGCGATATGGGATTTCTGGTTACGAATGGATAAGAATAAGAATGACTTGAAAAATGATGTATACATACCTGGCAGTGATTGTTAACGTACATGTATTTACCAGTCTTACAGAGAAAAGGGCACCAACAATCTGAGCCACAATTAATGATAGATACTCTTTAGTAAATGACAATAAAAATTATCTCGTCCTAATGATAAATCCCGGATTGACAAATAGTTACTTTGTTTTGCCAATTCGCCAATTCACAATAAATGAACACTGGCTTTTGACATTTAAAAGATAGTGAAAAATATAATATAGAGTTGGATTCATCTTGAACATATTCAAAACCGCATAATTTACATTTCGTTATAGATTTATCTTATTCCACGTAGTTTCTCAGACATTTTACAATGCATGAACGGTAAAGCTTAAATCAACAATGAAGTTATCTAATTAATCAACCAGCCAGCCGGGCATAGAGCAATAAAGCACAGCTGTCCTCGGAACAGGAAATGATAATATGGATATTATGTAAGAGATCGATTACATACGTTGTCAAGGAAGTTATATAGTACTTCGAAAGTCTGGTCTAAACAGTCACTGTAATCTCGCTCTACTCCCATATTTTCAGATGGCGAGCTTGAATAAACATTGTCAATTCACTTCCTCTCTAATTCTGTTTTATTTGTATATGATTGTATGTGGGCGTAAGGCACCTTACTTAAATACAAGAATTGAAATATTTATTCATAACTAGTGAGACAATTTTAAAGTGACACAGAGTATGTTTCGAAATTGTTTATGTCGCATAATTAGTAACCAATATACCATGTGTCCTGCGAAAAGTTCAAGTCATGTCGAAATAATTGCATTTTCATCACCTAAATGCCAAAATTATGATATTTACTTATTTTCAATAATTATCGGCAAAAGGCAATAAACGGCTGTTTTAGTCGACCGACTGCAGGTGTTCTTACAGCGACATGTGATAGTAGAAAAGCTAGCCATTTTGGACTGCAGGCATCGTTTTGTTGTTGTAGTTTAGGGGTTTAACGTCTGCTTCCACCTGAAGGTGATTTCGCCGACGTGGCTATGTTACTTATTAATAAAATGGGGGAAGCGAGGGATAAATTTAGAATTAAGTAACATAGCCAGGGGAGATAAAGTTATAAATGGTAAAAAATAGGTAAGAATCTACAATAGAAAAATGAGGGGGGTTGGGGATATAATTTTTTTTAAATAAGATAAATTAAATAAATCAATATAAAATGAAAACAGGCATCGTGTCACACGACATTGTTTATAAACAGAAGAACGAAAATGAATCAGCCAATCAACGATCGCACGTCATAAAGGGGATTCCCCTGTCACAATGACCGTACCTCGCTTGGCCAGCGCCCAGTCCGTGTCACGTGACCTCTTTCCCCGGCTAAGGCAATTACGTAACTGCTGGTCAATTAGGTCTGAAAGGCTTGGGTTGCAGTTCCCCTTTAAATGCCTATCAAAGAAATCAACAGTAATTTGGTTTCTAATACATGTATGCGAAGGGCGGGATGCGTGCAGTGCACTCAGAACTTAAAATGATTAAACGTTTCTTTTATAATTGTTTGTGAACGCGAAATTCGAGAGGGCATTCCTACATAAATTCTTAAATTTCTTTCATATGGAATAGCATGATATTAACACAATCCAGTTTCAACATGTTGCTGCAGGTAAATTTGGATGGTTTTTAGGATATTGCAAAGAAAAGCATTCGCTCATTCGACAAGAAAACAAGGAAAGAAGTGAATCCATTTAATGGCGGTATAGCAGTTCACTGTAATTCAGTATAATGATTTGTGTATTTATAAATGTGTGAAAATGCTCTCAAAACATATGTTTTAGCCTCACTAAATTTAAAATTAGCTATTTTACAGGGTATTTTTAATTTATATGTAACAAAGTGACAGGTACCTTCTTAGAAATGAAATCGTCCCTTTGTAATATGATTCTTCTATTATTTCATTTAGTCATATTGAAATATGAACTCCAATTGACCATTTTCCCGTTTTGACGTTTAGAGTTATCTGCTCTTGACCGTGGGCAACGTCACGCATAGGCCTACAAAAAGGCATTATAGTATGAGAGCATGTGTGAGCCAATTTGTTAACTCGTTGCAAAATTTGTTTTTATGAATTGATGAATGATCAAACTACTTTAAAATATGTGATACCAGGTCGGTTGAATCCGACTTGATTTAACTTATCTATGTATCATTTCCGACGATGATGGATGTTTATGATTAAATCCATTCATCGTTTACCATAATTATCTCCAAAATGTTATAATCGTAGTTTTAATACAGAATGATAACATATTATCATGTCATGAATTCGTTCATCAAATAAATACTTTGAAATATATAGGCCTTTATAACAAGGGTGCTTACCAGCGGGGAATATTGATTATAAAGGCGAAATTTACTTTGCTGGCGTGTACAAAAAAAAAGATAATTACTTTGATATTTGAATTAACATCAAAGATAAATTATTTATTTATAAAAATTATGAAAGGCAATTGTTACTCGTGAATTAATGTTTTTGTTACATGTAACATGCAGGTGAGCGTTTGGCTTTCTTGTAATTCCTCAATTACATTTTTGGTTTAAACGAACAGAAACTCGACATCGACAAACATAGGATCGGCTATTACTCCGGGGAAGATAAAAAAATATCAACAATTCACTTTGGAAATTTTAGAAAAGTATATAGTTTCTCTCTCATTTTCTTCTTTTCTTCTAATCAATACCAATTTCAAACTCTATATATCTCACTTTAGCTTTCGTGATAAACCACGGCAGTTTCAGTGAAAAATGTTACGAGTCTTACTTTTAGCCCTCATTCATTAGTCATACATACCTTATATATATATATATATATATATATATATATATATATATATATATATATATATATATAAACAGTTTATGCAGTTCCACCTCTCAAGTCTTATATAGAAAAACACATTTGTTGAAGAAAACCAAGATGATTTATTCACAAGTACTTTCGACCATGAGGTCTCATCTACCTCTTTTATAAATAACAAACGCCTGTTATTGGATACCTTATGGTGCAAGCCAAATCTAAAAACTCTTTGAATATTCAGATGGCTTTATAATTGATATTAGTAATCTAATATTATATATTATTATGGATAATTCATCGAGAATTGCGTTTCTATTTTCTACTCGCCCAGGGAACCTAATAAAGCAGGGACAATCTAATATAAAATAATATAAAAGTTTTTTCCCCTAAATAAGATAATAGTTTTCATCCAGCAAATATGTTTTACAGCTTTTCAAAAAAAATTAACATCTTGAAATATTTACTTGATCGTAACTAACAACCCAAATATATAATGTAACAAAAATGTGATTGTCGCTTTAGATCAAATTAGGCATGGACCGGAAATAAGAATTTACAAAAAAATACATATTATAAAAAATATATTGAAGTGCAAAAATTGCCCAATTGAAGTTTTACGTCCCATTGAAAATTCAAAATATGAACATAAAATGTGAATAAAAGTCTCATTATGGTCGCCATGGAATTATTCATATATTCATGCACGTGTCTATAATGGTATGCTTATTGGAATCTTAACCCATTACCATTATATCGTGTCTTCTTTAAAAATAGGGTTTGATTTTAAAATACTACTTTATCATTTAATAATTATTTAAAATATCACTTTCAGTTATTTTTCCTTATTAGATTTTATGATGTATAATCATTTGAGACTGCCATAGTTAGAAGGAATGAAAGTCAAGGTCTAGGCGAGCTTTAAAAGTAGACCAACAGTACGTTCTACTAAACGTAAGAATGGACAGCTTGCCCACGGTCGCTTGACTTTTCAAAAAGGGAGGTCACTCTAAACCGACCTGTTTCGCGAAACTGGTAAATGATCAATCGAAGCTATATGTTTACACATAATGATATTTTTTATGACTACAGGTGTATGACAGGGAGGTTCTACCAGGTTACCACTATCGAGACGATGCCTTGTTGCTGCATAAAGCAATACACGATTACGTATGTGCTTATGTGGCTCTATACTACGGTAAGAATGGAATAGTGAAAAAGGTACCACGTACGAACTGGTTGAATGACGAAACCTTCCTAACCTTAAAGTAGCAAATGGTCGTCATAATTCAAGCAAAAGACCACCAGAATGAAAGTAAAACAATAAAAAAAAAAAAATGATTACGTATGTGGTTCTGTGGCACTATACAATGGTAAGAAGGGAATACTGTTCCACATAGTTCATCAATAATTGTACCACACGAACTCGTTTAGTGACAAAATCTTCTTAACCTTAAAGGTGTTCTTCAATCATGCAAAAGGCAAGTACAATGGATAGTAACTTTTTATTGATTGTAGGACTCGACATTACTAGGCTATTCATAGCCCCTTCGTCCGAGATGCCTCGGTCCATACACATGTATATCTGTCGAAGGGACAACGAATACAAAGAAACGTTGTAACGTACAATAAGAAGTTGTCAATTTCTTGATGAGGCAAACTTATAAATACCTCTAAATCGTAAATGGATCTATTACACAATAGCCTTCAAGTTTAGCATTGACCATTAAATGAGTATGACGTGTATGCTATTCATAATACATATATATATTCAGCTAGACATTCACGAAATATATTTCAGATATCATAGTTAATGTATTTCTCATCTGTGATCATGCCTTTGTCTGAGATAAAAGCTTGTTATATCAATGTATTTCTAAAGCCATAATCTTGCGGGCTAAGGCTACATTCTTTTCAATGGATCCAGCTTAGCTTGACGCCATTCCATATTTCGCTTATATAACAGGCGATATAGGCAAGAATTATATTAGATTGATTAACAGACTCAACCCATGACTTGTAGATTCCGAGAAAACCTTGACTGAAGACTCTGAACTCCAGGACTGGGCAAAAGAGATGTCTCTGTCCAGAAAAGAAGGAGGGATTGGATTAAATGTAAGTCGAGTGTAAACAAAATTTTGTTTGGAGGTTTACCGTGTATTTGAGAGAACATTAAAAGTTATGAATTCATGTTATTGACTTAAAGAATTTATTGTCATTGTATGTGACACTTATTAAAATGGCGTGTAATGTGTTGTTAATTTGGATTGACAGATTTAATCTATTTAAGGATTACAGAGTAAAGCCTTAAGTTCTTTTCTAATTCTTAGGTCCAGAACAGAGTAGTTTTGTCTGTAGGGACAAACGATTACTTTAATTGAGATTTCACGAACAGTAGCCTTACAGGTTGTTTTGAAAGAAAATGATTATCCAGTTCACTTCGGGATGTTTTCATGACATGTTAGTCGTTTCTTCATTACCTTAAGAGTTATTTTCAGTTCCTTCGAGTTGACAAATTTTACCTTACTATTTGAATAGCGTATATCAAATACCGAAAGTAACTGCTTAAGAGGTTTTAGGGATATTAATTGTCTAGTGTTTGGAGTGCAAGCTTTTGAAAACAATTGCATAAAGTTATCTATCATAGTTTTAAACTCTGTAGTAATACTTATGTAAAAACAGAATATAATATTTATATTATACATCTTCTCTATGTAGCGATTGCAAAACTTTCAGTGACAGAGGAATTAACTCCAAGATCACCATTGCATGTTGCTCCAGTCCTTGAAAATACTAGTTGTAATGCTGGCACCTTTAGGTTATGAATTCGGGAAAGGAGATACCGATTTAGGAATTTGCATCCTGCATTTAGAAACTGCATCCTACGAGAAAGTACTGCAAATTACTGCAAAGTACTTTTATTCAAATGTACCTGTAATAGAAATTTAATAGAAGATATTAATTTTGACATTATTTAAAACATTCTTGTGACATGGATCTTTTGTGGTAACGCCGGTTTCTCACGTTTAAAGGTTTTGTTTGGCAATACAATCTGTCCTTTCTGAATCTAGGCCTGTAAAAAGGGTATTGAACTTAAGGATTTGCGTTCTCGGTCCCGTTCTCAGTGACATTTCCATGAGTACAATAAATCCCGACTTCTGTAATCAGCTCCGAACTTACTCCGCGTATTAAGCATTATGAAAATGGTATAAGAAGTGGTAAGACCTTCGGTTTTGAAATTCTTGACTTCGGATATGATAATCTGTATGTATTAATAAAAATGGGCGTATGGCCATGCTTCACGGACGCTCATTTCGATATGGATAAGACCATTGCCAAAAGTTGTTGACTTGTGAACATGGTTCATTATGTCTATATGGTTATGTTGTTATGCTATGAATTAGAGTGTTTACGGCTGATATAATGTTAACCGACTGTTAATGCAACAATCTCTGCCTTTAGAATACTAGGTTTGACTTCTTAACATGGGTGTTAATATGTCTCTGACATTAATTATCTTGTGAGGATGCTCCCATAATTGTACGTACGGTCGGACGCTAGAGAATTGTTGAGGTATTTTGCAATCCTCCTTTTTGATAAGATCTTTATAGAATTAGCTTAAATATTTAAAAGATTCGTATATTATTTCTGAATTCTTGATAAATAACCTATCATTTCTGCCTCATTAAGATAAAAATCATACTGGTCTATTGATTGCTGGCTTTTGATAGGGTAAAAGAGTTCAGATTACTTTCTGCTTTACTGACTTGTGAATAATTAAAACTGGAATTTGTGTATATATGGAAGATGGTTTGATCGTTGTTTTAACCTTTCTCTCTGAATAAGAATGTTTATAACCTATACACAAATGAAACAGTATGAAACATAGTTGAATGATATCTCATAAGTACTTTTTGAAGTATTCTCCCTAAAATCATCCTAAACCGAAATATTACTGTCTCCTAAAAAAATTATTTTTCTCATAGGCTCTTTATTGATATTTAGTGAGACGCGAATACATCAACATGTTGAAGAGAATAGGTGTCGGTCCGTTATTCATCAATATTTCTCATATATTGTGACTATCGTTCACACTTAGATAAAAATGTACATGTTAATGACGTTAGCCTTTTATTAATAAATGTCTTATCGACGTAAATTGTTTCTGATACAGGGCGTTCCCGGAAACGGCGTATTCAGCAATGTCGACCAACTGACCAGCACGCTGACCTCCATCATCTTCACCAGCAGCGTCCAACACTCCGCCGTCAACTTTCCTCAGTACGACTACTATGGCTTTCCTCCAGCGTTCCCCCTATGTCTTCGTGGGAGCCCGCCTACTGATAAGGTTGCTTTTATTATTGTAATCATCAGCTTCATCAGCTTCATCATCATCATCATCATCATCATCGTCATCATCATGGTCTCCATCATCATTTACGTTGTAGTAAAGAAACAATAGTATTTGCAGTAGTAGTGGTAGTCGTAGCAGTAGTAGTAGTAGTAGTAGTAGTAGTAGTAGTAGTGGTAGTAGTAGTAGTAGTAGTAGTAGTGGTAGTCGTAGCAGTAGTGGTCGTAGTAGTAGTAGTGGTAGTAGTAGTAGTAGTAGTAGTTATAGTAGTAGTGGTAGTAGTAGTAGTAGTGGTAGTGATAGTGGTAGTGGTAGTAGTAGTAGTAGTAGTGGTAGTCGTTGCAGTAGTGGTAGTAGTAGTAGTAGTGGTAGTGGTAGTAGTAGTAGTAGTATTAGTAGTAGTGGTAGTAGTGGTAGTTGTAGTAGTAGTAGTAGTAGTAGTAGTAGTAGTGGTAGTGGTAGTAGTAGCAGTAGTGGTGGTAGTAGTAGTAGTAGTAGTAGTAGTAGAAGTAGTGGTAGTGGTAGTAGTAGTAGTAGTAGTTATAGTAGTAGTAGTGGTAGTAGTAGTAGTAGTAGTAGTAGTAGTAGTAGCAGTAGTAGTAGTAGTGATAGTGGTAGTGGTAGTAGTAGTAGTAGTAGTAGTGTTAGTAGTGGTAGTAGTAGTAGTAGTAGTAGTAGTAGTAGTAGTAGTAGTAGTAGTAGTAGTAGTGGTAGTCGTAGCAGTAGTGGTAGTAGTAGTAGTAGTAGTAGTAGTAGTAGTAGTAGTAGTAGTAGTAGAAGTAGTGGTAGTGGTAGTGGTGGTAGTAGTAGTAGTAGTAGTAGTAGTAGTAGTAGTAGAAGTAGTAATAGTAGTAATAGTAGTAGTAGTAGTAGTAGTAGTAGCAGTAGTAGTAGTAGTAGAAGAGAAAAAAATATCAATATCCATTATACAAACCGATCAGACAAAGAAGTAAGAAAACCTAGATATGAATGCCTAACGTGTCCGGCGCGCCATGAATCGAATCCTATACTTACTTCCTATTACCTTCTTAAAGACAGCCACTGTTGCTGTCAAAAACTTACCCCCCAAATTAAAGTATTTGTTCCATAACCATCGTCTTCTAATTGATTGTCATATTCGATCTCTGATATAAGTATAATTAAATATGTATTCTCAAATATTCTTTCCCATCCCAGAGGGAGAGAAGTCAATGTGACGTCATCAACACAATTCCCGACAAGAAGACGACCTTCGATTCGATGATCGTCACCAAGATTCTCAGCCGGAAGGGGGTTAAACCACTTGGCGATTTCGAAATAGACTATGTGTTTGATCCTGAGGCCAAAAAGGTTATTGAAAAGTGAGTTTGATTTATCTTATTAACCAGCCCAGGGAGTTTATAAGTATCCGCCAGTTTTATACATTACCCCGATTGTCTATTTTGATTTGCCAAGTATCGGCTATGAAAAAACTGTCTACTTACAATCTTGCTGTGTTGGCAATATCCGGATAAAAGTACTAATGAATATCTACATGCTATAAATGGCTATGAGTAACTATTTGGTAGCGATAAAAGACAAATCCTTAGTCCTTAGTCTTTAGACGTAATTACCGAGTGCAATAATGTGGATCAAGACAGGCGTTACCATTCGTGTGGATGCTCTTGTCTGGAAATCATTCGACGATACAGAGTCGAAATGCCAACCGAAATTACCAATGTTTTGTAGAGTTCCCTCGAAAAGTTAAGATAAAGAAATCACCAAAACCGTCATTAAAAATACTTTCCAACCCAAATATTTTGTAATACTCTAAACGATATCAATATGTGTTTCAGATTTCGGGAGGAGTTGACGAAGGTAGGGACGGTGATGGCCTTCCAGAACCGGACCAGGGACATGCCGTATGAATATCTGCTGCCGGACGCTGTCCCAAACTCCATAAGCATTTAAAAAAATATTCGCAGAAGTAATTGAAAATTACTCGATGTTTCATGAATTTGCGATCATTTTGAAACAGGATCTACTAGTTTGCATTTAGTTATATTAAATGACTACTTGATAATTAAGTGAATACGCTATACGTTTAGTTGTTCCGTGCATTGAACACGTACTCTTCCTTCGCAGTTAACTGTACGTAATACTATTCAATATGCCTACAATAGTCGAGTAAATGAGAATTACAATCACATTACTGTTTCCGTCTTTAAAGTGACACAAAGTATGTTTCATTATTTTTCCTGTGGCTTTCGTAAAAACCAAAATAACTTATGACCTAAACTAAGTTCAAATCACCCACTAAATATTTTTCTAATATACCAAAATTATGAAAAATTCTTGTTTTCAGTAATATTCGGAAAACACCCTATAGATGTTACAAAGTCGAAATACTATTTTTCCTGTGGCTTTCGTAAAAATTATTATATTTGTTTTCAATAATATTCAGCCCGATTATTACAAAGTCGAAATTCTGTGTCTATTTAACATGTGTGTTAGTTAAAAGACCTACTATCAACCTATGGTTGTCTTTCTGTCTGCTGTATAGTTTCCAAAATTGCGTTTGAGTCAATGGCGCGCGCCAGTGTCCGGTTTTCGATCACAAATAACGACTTTAACCCGTTTATTGTCACTATACTTAACTGATAAGCATTAGGATTCAGTTATTTTTTTGAGAAAATCAATATTTCTCTATAAGAAAACATAATGTTTTTAATGTTTGACATATATTTGACTCCAACAACATACTCTGTGTCCCTTTGAGTCGATTTGACAAGCCGTAACCCATGTAAGAATGGAAATGTCTTTATATACATTCATTTTTATGAATATTAACCTTTGCTTTTAAGGTAGGGAGACATCAATATTCACGTAAATATAAATGCTTCGCCTGCAACCCTTATCTATTAACCCCTCTTGAAAATGTTCTTGCACGAAAGCATTTCATCGTGATATTCACATTCCTGTGATGCACGTGCAGTAGGATTGTCATGGATTCCCTCGTTCTGCACGTGAGGTAGGACTTACATGTTATTTTTATCAGCTTCGCAGTGAACAGGTTTAAGAAACAATGAGAGGGTGTGAAAACATTTTCCTTGGAATTCAAGTACATGTTAAACCATATTCAAATCAGCCCCGAAAACGTGAATTGTGAAAGATGGAGCAGGTATAAACCTGTATTGACCTTAATAATGTATAATTTCAGCTCTTTAGCATTTATCATGAAATCTGATAAATGTATACGCCCTATATTTTCTTTCATCGTTGTAATTTTGAATTGGAAATAGTATAATTGTTTATTTGTTTATTATTATTTTAGCAACGAAGCTTATTATATGCATGTTTATTTGAATAATAAAACAAACCTCTTTGGACACTTAAATGCCTATTTCTCACCATTATGTTTGGCGTGTGGTTGAAACTGTCGTCATTTACCCCATGTCATCCATAGCTTTATATTATATGTAACATTAAGAAATAAAGTGTGTGGTTTAAGTTTTAAGCCTGTTTTGGTTTAGGTGACTCGGCGTGGGTTTAAGTTATACACGTTTTTTATGTTTATTTAGAAAATACTGTGCATCGGTCCTCAAATTTCCATTTTGGTGATGTCAAGGAAAATTTAAAGGATAACAGTGTACCATTAATCAATGTCAGATCGGAGTAGGATAAAAGAACTCATTTATACTTGTCAGGGCATACTTTTGCTGAACGAAACGGTTTAGTCTTTCCAAACATGAGACATATCACTTTACCAGTCTTGCACAATAAGCAGAGATAAAAGCCAAAAAAAGAGTAGAGATAATTTTTATAACAAACTGTATATGACTAATATTTCATGATTGTAATCTACAGAGTATGATATAAATTGTTTTTATATTCCCTTAAGAACTTAGATATTTTGAAAAGTAACTTGACATCAGATTTATGAAATGAATTTTTTTTGTGTGAGGAGGGCCAGGGGGTTGAGTGTTTTCGTCCTTGCTCATACGTATACATTTTGTTCATGTAAACTTTTACGTTTAACAATGTCCTACAGGAACTGTTTCTTTTAAACTCATTTTTTTCTCTATTGTAGAACCTTGCGTCTTTATTGATTTCCTATATGTATCATATGAATTGTTTCTTTTAAGAATATTTTATGCAATGAAAGGGCTTAATGAATGTCGATTAGAATTAATTATTCTTAGTTAATTATTATTTTTTGAGAAAAGGTTTTCCAGTAAAATCTGTCATCTTTTTAATTTGCAAACTGTAATATTTTCAATTTGAAGAATATGAATCCGAAAATCTCAAGAAAATAGTTTCCGGAAATAAGACAAAAACACATATTCTGATTTCTTAAGGTTAAATTTGAAAGTAATAATTCTATTAATATTTCAATTTGAACGAAACATTATAAGAAAATGCTTAAACCACATTACTTTGAGACGATTACGAATAATATGATATTGAATTATTCAGAAAACAAATGAAGATGGTATAAACCGTTCCTAAAATATCTCTCAATAATTTTCTTCCCTTTCTTAATATATTTATCTCTGTTATAAATGTTATTATTGACATTTTGGCGGCAGGATGAAATTTTTTTTTTACAGTAGTTCAGTTACACGTGATAGGGAAAATAAAAACAGTTATAGGCTTTTAAATATGGAATTAGATGAGGAAATAATGAATTAATGAACCTCATCATTACATTTGATGAATATTGGTTTTAAGGGTATTGTTTTAAAGTTTGTATCGTCCAACCAATACGCAAATTGATGAGCACCTTGTATAACACAACCAGTTGTCAATGAAACCCAGTCGGGTACATTAAGGACACTATATCATGTCAAACACAAACCTTTTCGGCTGTGCTTGTATTTCACACTATTTTTCTAAAAATCTTGTGCAGCATTTTAAATTTACATGCGTTAAGCAAACATAAACAATATTCGACCCACTGGGTCACGTATGTATGTGCATGCAATATGTTAAGATATGGCAATCAATGGAAGTAACTTCCCAGAGAGATTACACACTAAGCTCTGTTTTCAATCTGAATAGCGCGTGTTTGTGTGTGCCACCTTGTCGCACCCCATCCAATGTTTGAAACCATCATGTGGGGTATTGCCTTCAGGCATCCAATACAACAAGTGACTTGGCTTTCTTCCCACAACACTGTGAATCATATCCACGGAGAGAAATATAGAAATGTCTACAGCATGTCCTCGGGTTTTTTTAGGAAACCTGTTTTCGCACTAGAGAATCATGTTCAAGATCATGTACGCATGGTAAAATCATGGTTTAGAGACTTAAAGAGTGTCATGATTTTCCCCGGTTTGTATTCCCATAAATCATGAATTTTGAAATTAATGATCACGAATTATCAACTTATAACACATCATTTGTAATTGTGATGATTGTTACCATACATATATTTAAACCAATTGTATGTTGTAAAATCATTGAAATTACAGCGCCTTTTTTTATATGTCATTTTCCTCCCTCACAAAATGGCGGACTGGATCCCGATAGGTCGGCCTCTTTAAGGAGTGTTATGATTGCCTCCTGGTTGATTTCATATGATCGTCTCGAAGCAACCATCTTTTAAAAACCCATGAAATTATGATACTACAGATATAAAGAATCTGTATAAACTGACGATAAATCATTATATACGGCATTGGACATTTATGTCATCCCGTATTTTTGAATTTGTTTGTGTAAACACTGGCTACAACGCTTAGCTATGTAGATCCTGATAACATCAAAAATACTTTCTCCGTATACAGAGACACTTTTGAAAGATATTGTGGCAAACGGAATATATCATGCAACCGCAGCTTTGTCCTCATATACATTTGTTAAAACGTTAAGATACGTGGTCAAATAAAAATATAAAGGTTTCAAATTCTGTGTGCTATATTGCAACACAAGCCTGTTATTAAATGTGTAATGGGATTCTTATCTTAAGAATGTTCGTGTAACATTTCCAGTGAAGTGTTCGAGATAACAAAACCATTTGATACAATACACACGAAAATCTCACAGCAACGTTTATGGGTTGTTAAACAAGTCCATCGTTTATTATCAAAGAAGATGTTTGACGTTTATGTATGTTATAGCCGACTAACTCATTATCACACATCGCCAGGTTACAATGAGGCATTATCCCTAACCATTAATTTCACATTAAGATTAAAGGAGATAATCTCGTTAATCTATTGGCATTAACCAACTGACCCATATTCACATTAATAATGCTTAATCCGCTGGAACGCAAGAATACTCTGAAAGAGATTGCAAATTCTATTTCTGCTTCTTGCTGTTAAAATTGAGGTGATGTTTTGATATGCCAACAATCACACACAACGATTTATTCAGTAGAAGGTGAAGATATGTCTTTAAAATAGAACCAAGCAAAGCATCATTTTAATTTGTAAGTGTAGTTATTACGTCCAATATACATGGATAGTAGTTATATAACCTAACAAACACTATCAACTCCTAACTGCCTTCCTGGCTGTTTTAGATAAGTCTCCAAAATAACGATTGACTATTTGACGGATGCCAATGTCCGGTTTTCGATCATAATTGCGACGTTTTACCTTCATATTGTCAGTAAACAAAACCAATAAGCTTTAAAATGTGTCTTTTTTGTAACAGTCGATACTTCGCGATCAAATGACACCATTGATTAAGTTTGGCATATAAGACTCCAACAACTCACGGAGTGGCTCTTTAAGACACAAATGTCACCAGTAAAAATGTATGACATCTAGTTTTTACGAAAAATATCAAGGCTGTAACCTTTTGAGTTTCTACAGCACTAATATAATGATATAGTATACAGATATAATTGCATTTATATACAAGCATTGTTATTAGCATATGTTATAAATATGAAAACTCTTATCAGGCACATCAAAGTATGTTTTTATTATTTGTCCCAATAGAGTGAGAATAAAGTGAAAGTACAAGGAAATTTGTAAACATGAGACAAATTCAAAATGTAAACATTGATCTATACATATATACAGATTGTTATACGTAATACGTTGAATACTGGGATCAGTGATTTCCACTTGTTGGTGAATTTTTCTAATTCGTATTCTCTTGAAAGTGTAGCTCTCGAGATAAATTTCCTTCAAGATCTTAGCGTAGTTACTGATTTGGTATCATTTTGTATATTACATAGATTGTTACACATCAAAGTAGGTCCGAATACTTGGAACGACAGTAAAGTGATAAGTCGATGATTTGCAGATATCAAGATTCAAGTCACATATGCCATGTAACCATATCGTATTTTCAAATAAATTAGATTTTTCGATACATGAATATTGCACGGTCCATGTAAATTATAAGTAAGGAATTAGTATTACGTTCAATATGATATGTATTATAAATGATAGACGCCCTCTTCGTTTTGATTAATGGACCACAGGGTATGAACAACGTATCTGTATGTCCTGACATAAATCACGAGCTTATATCAGGATGAAAGCTAATTGATCTCTAGTCATATCCATGTATATGTCTTTACTGCTTGAATAAATCTAGAGCTTGAAGATTTTGAGATCAATTATGATTTATCATATCATCAATAATTGGTATAGATATTAATCTTACCTGTAACCTTTCTCTTATTGAAATAACACCTCCATAGCTAGTACTTGAGCAAATCAGTCATACGTAGTGAGTGGACAGCATAAAGTCAAAGAAACGAGATAGATTTCTAAAATAATTACATTTACCATGCTTTGAACCAATAGTAGTACAGAATGCATCTCATAAACATTATTAAAAGGGGCACAGAGAGTGGTATAAGTTGTTTCAGAAAATAAGGATCCTGACGCTAATCAAGTTAGTATTGTGACAACGAACGGGTTACATTCGTTATCTGTGATCGAAAACTGGATAGTGGCGCGCGCCAATGGCTCAACGTAATTTTCGAAATTTAGTTACAGCAGACGCAATAATAATGATATAATGTTTGTGCAGAAGACTTTTTTGATACTCTACGTACTAATATTTTGTGTTTCCAATCTAAAGGTGAAATTTTATATGTTTGTGCAGATTTCAATTCCAGATATGGAAATCAATCTGATTAAGTTGAGGGCATTGACTTTTTACAAGACAGAGAGGTGGTAGAATTTTATATTTTATATTGTCTATCATTATTCTTTTACAAGAATGGCACTGTAAATAGTTTTACTCCTTTACATGATTGTGTTTTATTCTATGTGTATTTTACATGTTTTACAGTGGTGAGCCAAAAATAACATTTGTAGATTCATAGTGTTGAGCAGGTCATTTAAATTATATACATGCTAAGTGAACACAGAATTTAGATTTTTTAACATTTATTGGGCCGTTTTCCGATTGTCATTGAAAACAAGAAAATATCATTTTTTGGCATTTTAGTGAAAACGATGCAAATTTTAGCAGGTGATTTGAAATTAACTTAGGTCGTAAGTTATTTATGCTTTTACTAAAGCAACATGAAAAATAATGAACCATACTCTGTGTCACTTTAAGCGGTGTGTAAATACACTAGACATTTAGAAACTAAGTCTAACAATTTTGTTGTTTTTACTATTCTCACAATTTTCATTAAAGTTAAAGACACGCTAAGATCATTCAATTCATCCTCTTCTCAATGGTGGTAACCTATCTGACAATAACCAAAGAAGTTGAAAACTTTAGTAATCAATAATGCACAAATTATAATCAAGTCTCTTTTCTAGACAGAACATTGAGGCAAAGTTTTTAACATGGAATTATCCTTCTATTGTTGTGTCTGATTACGAATTCGCTACATGTTTCGTATATGCAAAAAAAAGCAACAAACCGAGAAAAACCAATACATGACAGCTTACATGAATTATAAAGATATGGCATAAGTGGTTTTGTTAGAGATCGTCAGAATGAGCAGGAGAATTGCCTGTACTATTAAGACGAATATATAGCACCGATTCTATTCATTTTATTTTTGGCATGTACACCTTTACAATATCGCCAACAAAACTGCTCGGAATGTAAGGTGTCTAAAAAGTTTGAAATATCGATTAAACCGAAAAGCATGATTTATCCATGCTCCTTCCCCATTTTGACAAATGCAGATGATTTGTGTGAATTGCTTTATAATAATGCTCTTGGAATCGGCGGTGCTGCGTTACTAGCCAAAGAAACTAAACCTTTCTGGCAGAAAAATACGTTTGAAAATTATTGTTTTATGAAAATTATTGATTAAATTATTGAATTTCTGACCAAGAAGGATAATTTCCATCTCATTGAACACCGAAACAACTATATGGAAACTGAAGGCAGTGACCAAAAACAACCCAATTTACAAGGTTTTATTTTTAAAAAAACGTTTTATGATTAAAATGTGTAAAGTGAATACACTACAAGTTATATACGGATTTGATTAGATCTTAAATAAATATCATGTTGTTAAAGTGACACAGAGTACGTTTTCTAAATTCTAAGTTGTCTGGAATAAGAGGCAAAATACCATATCTTCTGGGTTAAGTTAAAATGTCCTCACTTGCATTTTATCTCTATTTATGACCCATTTAACACTACCAACCCATATTTTTCTTTGTGTCTACTCTAAAAGTGTTTTAAAAATTACATTTGACTTACTGGAGCGCGCCATTTTCCGGTTTGCGATCACTTATCAAGACTCTAAGTTGTTGATTGTAATATGTAGAACTGATAAACAACAAGATGGTAATTGTTATGAAATAACATTATAAAAACAATTTTACATATTTGACTCCAACAACATACTCCGTGCCCATTTAACTACTTTTTACTATGTAAAACTAAGTACGCCTTTAGTATGCGCAGAGTTTGAAATCACACGTCCATTTAACACGATATTGAACTGTCCTTTTGAAACACTCGGACTTACATGACATTACGTGTGTAATAGCGGTAACGATGAAAAGTACGCTTCCTTTTTTAATGTAAGAGAGATACAATACTTAGAAATAATTATTTACCTGTATGGACTACACTTACAAATAATTGTAAAACGATCAAGCTAGATTTCATTAACTTTATATGATCATGTACTTTTAATGAAGTGTGCAAAATTTAGCATTTTAATGTCGATCAGTTATAATCTGAAAGTTAAGTTTCTGTATATTGCCAACTCTATTATCATTATTGTGGGTTTTTTGTACATCGGCCAATAGTTTTTAAACTGATAATACATTTCTTCTTCAATTTCAACTTACATCCAATATCGAACATGATTCCCGTTATCTAGTGATCAAATCCATTCTCAAAATATCGTCTAGCGAAATTCACATTATATCTTAGATTGTATCTACCAGTGACGAAGAACGTATCTTCATTACCCAAACATCAAATGATTTGTTGTTATTTGGACATGTTGATCTTTGTCATTTAAAGCTTTATATAACAGAAGAAGAAGAAACAGAAGAAATGTTTATTTTTGTGTCATGCATTAATTCCACAAGTAGATACATAACAACAAATCCTAACTGATGTCACTGTTAACCCGACTGAGCGCTCTGTCACGTCACTAATAAGGAGCGCTACGAGTCACGCTTCAGTGATTTTCGTCGTCCTGAGTAGCTGCTTCCGTAATTACGGTATATAAAATGTGTTTTACTATTTTGGTGAAATACTTTTCGCCACAACCTTCAAAGCATCCGGTAACATATACCACTATTTTGATAACTAAACTTATTTGCTATCATGATTAGTTATATGTGTTTTTAAGACAAGATTCCACACTTACTAATGCTCGGAATTGTCCGGTTTTCGATCAAAATAATGAATTGATACCTTCAAATGGTCACTGTACAAAACCGATTTCATTTAGAATTCACTCTCAGCAACAATCAATACCTCTTTATATATAATGGCACCATTGATAAAGTTTGGATGTGTGATCCAGCAAACTATATAAATCTTTGCAAAGGTTTACCACAGTCTGGACTGAATTTTATTTTCAAGTCCCTTCGAATATTGACTTTCTGCTCAATACTAAAAACTATATTTTGAATGACACAATACGTTTTTGACCAAAATGCATTTTAAAAATCAAATAAAAAAATGGATATCAGAATCTTGTATTAGGTCTACAAAGAAAACATTAAACGGAATTATAAATGACATCTACTGATTAAAACATTGTATAGCCTGAATGAACAACCTGTATAGCGATGTGGTATTTATTCATTTAAATAGAAAGATATCGATTAAGACTTTGCTATGCAAATTATTCTCCATACTTTCTTTCTACATACTTTACTATCTTTCATGTCAATATACTACGCATGCCAATAAACAGATACGTAATTAATTGTACTGCTAATTGAACTTCTGTCGTCATGGATATTGTAACCCTACATTACAGACTGAAGTTATATAAGTTCATAAAGGTAACACTGTGTGATGCAAACGATAAGGAATGTTATAGGTATTCACATATAAAACCGGTGTAGTGTATAGTATAGCAGGTAATATCCCGATCAAAACAGTTCAACACGGATGGTTAAATTGAAAAGAAATCTGATGCACATTATGTCACGGAATTAAACGGAGTTATTATACGCAATATTGTTCTCGTAACCCACCGCGAACAGATCCAGACTATAAGAGGAATCATGGCGCGATGGACAATCGTAACGCGGCAATAATGTACCTTTTGCCGCAATGATGCTTCTTTTGGTGTAATAAATTCAAGTTATGCTGCTACAAGGATACCAGACCTATACGAACTGTCGTTGAACACACAGCAGAATGCCATGGCGCAACGAACTCGCCCCGAGAGCTAATCCCTCCTCCATTGAGTTCTTAATCCTCCTTCAATTTGTCTACAGAGGCAACAGCAATTGGCCTACATAGTAAGAGGAACATTACCCAAAGAAGGTTCAAATGAGGAGAGGCAGAATGCAGGTCCCCCCTTTCCATGCGAGACACAACACAATTGCCTCGTACCTTCGGGTGCTTTTCTAAGCCTGTAATTTTGGAAATGATCAAAGCGACCTAGAACACCCGTCGTGCTTTTTACTTTCTTGATCCTTTTCCGGAATAGTGGGGAAGGAGTATTTCATGAACTTCACATTAACGAGAATGTACCCCTTATCACCTTCCGATAACCGCTTTTATGGTTGCAATATTTTAAAAATTTAATTGCTGATATTTTTGCTAAAAAAATTGATGTTATAAAAGAAATCCTTTTTAAATCATATTTAAATTCATACTGTTACGAAACACATCAAGACGAGTGACCTGATGTAACAAGATTTGCCGGGGATACTCATGCGTTCATCAACGGTAACTTCTAAACTTATCTTTCCTGAGCTTCAGGGTTTCATTATCAACCAAAATAATAGCTTATCAAAATTGTAACAATGTTTCTATTGAGTATCATCAGCCAATTCAATTCAATTTGGAAATGAACGTGCGTTTTATACGGCTGAGTAGATTATATCAAGGGGAATTTGAAATACATTAAAGTGTATAAAACACAACATCGATTTATTAAATGAGAGGCTTTGTTAAATCTAATTATTTATACATATGAGTATTTTAGATATCATGGTAAATCTGTTTTTTAATAAAAGGGACACATGGAATGTTGATGGAATCAATTATGTCAAACGTTATTAACGTTATGGTATCATTTTATCGAGAAGTAGAGGTAGTTTCTTAAACTCACCATTTAACGCTTACCCGTACAGTATACTGATGATAGACAGGTTGATTTCATGATGTGTGATCGAAAACCGGACAATGATTTAAACGTAATTTGAAAACTTATTTGCATTAGACACAAATATGGGTAAGTAGTGTTGTGTAGGTGAATATAGATTTAAATGGAGCGCCACTTCTTGACACATATTTTTTTTGATAGTCATTGAGAACATGAACATTAATAATTTTGTCATTTCAGGGATGAAGATGCAAATTTATAGAGGTGATTTAGACTTAACTCATGACATAAGGTACTCTGGCTCTCATACATGCTTTATAGGAACATATCTGTGTCACTTCAAGCTCTATAAACATCTGTTATAGCCTGAATTATGGCAAGGAAACCTACATATGTGTATCGCTCTTGCTTATGCCGCTTGTTCATTGGACAGATGGGCCGGTGAATATAGACACATCTAACTTATTGAAATTATTGAAAGAAAGAAATTATTAATTTGGATAAATCCAAATTCGAAGTTAGTTCCGGAAAAAAGACATAATCGCTTTTCTTAATTAGAAAAAGAAAAAGAATATAATGGTATGCTGCACAACATTTATTTGCAAAACAGGAAGACAAAGGTGAACAAGACTGGAAAGCACTTATACCCGAAGAACTTAACGGCGAATGTCAGAAGTCATCGGGAAACTCAAATGAAATTTATGATATTTATTTCCTTCATAACACAAATTTTATATCAGGATTCTGACAACATCATTTGCTATAATTTATTTCCTTTATGCATCATGAATGATGTGAAAAAGTTTGTCATTACTTCCTTGAATGCCCCATGCATATTACACAAATAGATTTTTTTTTTTTACATCTTTAGAAAATATTGCAAGAAACAGGGTTACAATAGATATTAATCTTATTTTACATGGCAATGCAGGTCTCACTATTTGTGAAAATCACTATGTTTTCAAACTTGTAAATATTTTTATCTCTCCAACTAAATGCTTTCAATAATTTCTCCTGTACACATTTCTGTCCGTCTCTTGTTGTACAATGTTGTAAGACGAATGCTGTAAATATCAGGAGATGGTTTTTCTAAGTTGGATAACTTGTGCCCAATCAATTTCTTGAAAGAATAAAATATGTTTCAACAATGAAATATGAAATGTTTATGAATATCAATCTCTATATTTAACGATTTTAATGAAGACATGTGATTGACCACTCTTCACTTCAACAACTGGTTAAGTTTAGCAGCAGTTTATGTGATTTTCTTGCTACCTTATAGGGGTACAGGGTATGTTGTTTTGGTCAGATATGTCAAACTTAATAAATGGTGTCATTTGATAGAGATCTACTGGTTGTTTAAAAAAATCATTATCTTCGTGCTTATCAGTTCAGTGTAGTGACAAGAAAGAGGTTAAAGACGAGATACGTGATCGAAAACCGGACAGTGGCGCGCGCCAATGAATCAAACGTAATTTTGAAAACTTATTTACTGCAGACAGCGACAAATATAGGTTTGTAGTACTTGATAGGTCTTTTAACTAGTGGACATGTTAATGGAACGCAGATGTTTATTTCTTTACATTTATATGTTGTTATTGTTACCTTATGATGTTTGTGTGTTGTTATTGTTACCTTATGATGTTTATGTGTTTGTATTGCTACCTTATGATGTTTATGTGTTTTTATTGTTACCTTATAATGTTAATGTGTTTTCATTGCTACATTATGACGTTATGTGTTTTTATTGTTACCTTATGATGTTTATGTGTTTTTATTGTTACCTTATAATGTTAATGTGTTTTCATTGCTACATTATGACGTTATGTGTTTTTATTGTTACTTTATGATGTTAATGTGTTTTTATTGCTACCTTATGACGTTATGTGTTTTTATTGTTACCTTATGACGTTGATGTGTTTGTATTGTTACCTTATAATGTTAATGTGTTTTCATTGCTACCTTATAATGTTAATGTGTTTTTATTGTTACCTGATGATGTTCGTAACAAATGCTTACAGTGATGTTCTTTGGTTTAGCGCCATTAAAATGTGAAATTATACAAAACATGTCTAACATGACGATGATGCCATTGAGTTATTTCATAAATTATGTCAGTAATGAAAATATGGAATATTTATATTTGGATTCCCCTTAAAAAGATAAAAACTGGGTGTAAATATGTTGTTATTGAACTTTTACATCCAAATAATCTAAATAACACTGAGTTATTTATGTTTAACAGTTTCAGAGTTCTTTCAAAAGTTTCGTTATTTCTGGTTCACATTCAAATCAATTTTATTCGTGGAAAAGTTTCAGATATTTTGATTTCCACTCGGAAATAATTTGGATTCACGTGTGTAATTTGTTCAGCAAGAGTGGATGTATATTTACATTCACACATAATTGTGTCTGAAGTATAACCGAATTGATAAGCACTCCATTTGCTATTAATCATTAACTCGTAAGGGTAATATTGGTCATCAATGCGTTATCCTTACAAATATTTTATCTTATGAATATTTTATGAATAAACGGTTTTAGATCAACTTGACAGTCCAATATGTCATAAAATAAAATAAATGGTTTTAGATCAACTTGGCAATTTCATATGATTGACATGATGTGTTGAGTACAATATCTTTACAAAGAAAATAAATATGATTCCACATCGCAATAGTAATAAAATGGAGAATAAATAAAGGATAGCAAAAGTTTGGACTGTTCAGTTCCATTGAAAAAACCCACGGATTATGGTGTGTTTGTTACTGCACAATGGCGACGCCTTATTGTTCTAGACAACAATCCTGACTGACCTTAAAAACTAAATAAGTCAACAAAACTGACCATCCATAAATCCTTGTGTTCTCAAATAAAAGGTACTATAACTATTCTTCATCGTCCATTGTGACAGTGTAACCAGACTAAATGTTCACTGTTAGCTTTCACTATTAGTCAAGCACATGTTGGATATGATTCAAAGGGTTCATCTTTACTTATCAATATTTGTTAAATTGAAACTTCTATGAACCTCGGAGGATTATCGTTCTCTTCCTTCAAGGGCTTTAGTAGCATAACTAGACTATGTTTAACATCGTTTTGTAGAACTACGAGAGTTTAAAAAATATAGTCCCTACTCAGTAGATGGCGAAGATGATTAACCTTCTACAGTTGTATATGAAACGTGATTTCCAACGTTTATCGATAAAAGATAAAATCCTCTGCTGTTTCCTCTTATTCACCATTTGTGGAATCCAATTTGGCTTTTAACCATTCTTCACTAACAAGTCGGTTCTAACACAGCAGTGTCGTCATCAGTCAATTGTTCCTCTTCTCCAGTCTCATTTCATTATAATCAAAATCAAATTGAAAATTTTCAAACATCATATCTCACTTTCATTCGTTTTTTTTTTACAATTACATATGTTTATTTAGAAAAAAATACTATTATTTAAACCCTTTTAACCATTCTTCAATATCAAGTCACTTTTAACACAGCCATGTCGTCATCAGTCAATTGTTCCTCTTCGCCAGTCTCTAGAAAGTGTCCTCCGGGTAAGGGTCATAACTGCAAATAAATGATTCTCAAGTATAAGAAAGCAGTAAAACATGACGTCACTGAAAAGTGTATGCTTTATAACTAACAACAGATCCATTTCGCTCGTTGGTGCATCGGTAAAAATCAACCAACAAAGTAATTGGTTGACTGGCCTTGAGGTGAATTGTTTTGACATGTTTTTTAAAAATGAATCCTTCAAAAGATAATCAGGACATTTTTCTTTCGCTAGAAGGATAATAGGAAATCACTTTGCTGTTAGTTATAACAATACTGACGTCACTGTATAAATCATACACACACTGTACATGTCCTCACATAGAGCATAGTGTAGGTGTTCCATAGAGGATCAACCTCGCAATCTCTCCCAGCGCAGAGTCCATCACCCTCAACTGTTTGATGGTGAAGGATTTCCTCACCCACCTTGAATACAGGTGAATAGCGTAATTGTTAGTCCAGTTGTATCGTCCAGAGTAAACAGTTTCGATGCCACCTAAATCAGGTGTTATAAGTGTATTGTTTTCTATATGAATCAAAGAGGGGTACTCTTTTGCAAGACGAAATGGCACAAAGGTCGAGTGTATGCCCCATTGTGATGGGTTGTAGGTTTTGTAACTGTTGTACCAAACTTCCAAGAACGTTGCATTAGGAACAGCCACCATCACAGAGTTGCCTAGGTTCTTGGAGTTTTCGTGTCCCATCACGAAGTTATAGTTCCTTAAGTTGTTGAAGCTTTTCAGAGCAAACTGATCACAGTCCAAGTATATACCTCCGTACTCTGAAAATACAAAAATAGTTCATTATAATCAAAGTCAAATTGAAAATTGATATTTTTCAAACATCATATCTCACTTTCAATATGGTATGTTTTTGTCCATTTAGATAAAATAACTAATATTTGACACCCTTTTACAAAGATAACTTTGATCAAAAGTTGTTGTTGTAGTTATTGGTGATTGATGGTTGGTAACTTGGTATGAATTGTGTCGCTGAGTAAATTATGAAAACATAAGGAATTGTTAAGAGAGAATTAGAATACTTATATAGTTATCGGAGGGAATAATCAGATATATATATCCACATTAATTACAACAACCTATGTTTATCTTTTATGTAAACACGTCAGTCTTGTAAAGAACGAAGCTATGCAGATAAATGTCGATATTGATAGTCGATGGCAAAATATTTTTGACGACCATTCTTCTACATTGTATGCACATGGTTAGCGATGAGTTGGCCCTGCCCTGACAATCGAATGAAGGCACGGAGATGTTGTTAATATGCCAGTCAGCAATCGGTAAGGCATTGCTTAGAAACGCTGTACATCCAATAAAGAAGATAAAATTATTACAATATTATTCTGAAGGGAAACGTGTCTTGAATGTCATTATTTCATTAGGTATCGGCACCGGGTGCTCATGGCATTAGGCCTTTATCAATAATCATTTCTCTGTAAATTGGAATTAAGTCAGCGTTTATTTCTTCAGACATTTCAGTATTGATGCAAAATAAATATTTTCGTTTATCAATTAAATTTCAGAAAACAATTCCCTAACATACTGCTTCATCACTTAAAATATTTTAGTATCAGGATGATTTGAATGGCTAGTTTCACATCATGTTCATGGTAAAAGTAAGCTGAAACATTTTGAAAAGAAATATGCTGAATAATAGCATAGTTGTAAAATTTTACAAATATGAAAGACATCTCTACATTGGAAAATCATTTTGCTGATTTAAAAAAAAATGCAAAATAGATGATAAAAAAATCTGATTTATATAAGACAAAACAAATTTACAAAATTTCAATAAATATTTATACATAAATATTATTCATAACATAATCGCTTGTTTTATATGCTATATATGTACTGGTTTCTAAAAGCTTGAATTTAAATGTTAATGTCGGAACACTGTTTTTAAGAAATGGAGAAGTCAAAAATAAAAAGAATCTTTATTAATTCCTTAGCGAACCATATTTTCAGTATAAAAGCCCCGTTAAGGAATATGATTTTAACTCGTAAAACATGGTAGCAATTCATACAAACAAATTGTGAGGTACAATATCTTAAAGTATTCTGCAAACTCATCCTAATAAAGTTATTGTTAAAACCACCCATATAGGCAGATTAGCACTGTCATCGTTCTTTTCACTAACATAAAATATGACCATTCCTTAAATCAAACAAAACCGCAAAGAAAAGAATGATAAAAAGATTTCCTGCATAATGTGGCGTAAACACATACATCACATTTCTTAAACCAGACAGGGAACGGCCTTTAAGTCATTCCTTTTATGTCAGGAAAAGATTTGTCACTGGTTAACTCGTTAACAAGCAGTGTATCCGATGTAGTGTTGTCCTCTCTAGGCAAGCAATAATGTATTCTTAGATGCTTAAAAGTTTAAATGATTTGGTATTTACACATTTAATCTTGATGATCCTATTGCCCTTAAATCATTGTCTCACAGACATTTTAACACTCATGGTGTCAAGGATTAATTCAATAATAGAATGTATTAACAATTAACATTAAAATATAAACATTACCTAGCACACTTGTTTAAGACCTCATGTGAATAAATCTTCTTTAAGTGTGAGATTATAGTAGATTTTGAAATTATGAAGTAAGCCACGCATCTGCATAATGAAATACACGTATTTGGTAGGTGTGAAAATAAAATGGCCCTCTCACCATTCCCTATCAAATGATGTTTCGTTCTCATCGTTTTACAAAAATTGATTGTGGAAAATTGTAAACGACCTTTACATCATTATTAGATACACTCTGTTAGAACTGGTTCCATCACAAAAGGGATTAAATTTCAGTAGATATAATTGGTAATTTGTAAACTCTTCTAGGGACATATCTATACTAGAAAATAATTGTAGTTTACCTTTAAAACATTGCCTACTAAACAGTTTATCGCTTCCAACACATTTACAAGGATTAATTTTTATGAAAATATTTTTGGTCATGCTTAGCTAAGGTGGGTGTTAAAGTCTCGTATATCTTAAGTTAAGTGTTGGAGACGTCCTATTGTCACGGGTATGTTCCGGGCTAACGCTGCCACCCGAAACGTGTGCGGCCTGCCACCAATTGATGAATGACGCTTTTCAATCTCCCCTTATCCTAGGAGGGACTTCGGTAATGGGATTCGGCATTAGTCTTCCATTTCCCCCTTTTTTAGCACTAGACCCAGCAGGGTTTTGATTTTGGGGTCATATGTTGCCCCCTAAAACCATCACTTATCCCCCTGTATCAATTTTCATAACGCCTTTGTAGCAAGCTGATGGTAGTAAACGATGGATTAAGTTGTTTTCTAAGCATAGGGATCGTTTTCGTTTCACTTAGAGGGGTTATGTTTCATGGATCTAAGGATTACGAATATACATGGATGTGGTAAAACTCGAATATGAGGAGATTTCAAACTGGGTCACTAACTTAGTCATCGGTCAAATGTATTTTTGAGAATATAATTTAACTATAATTATAGTTATTTGATAGGAGTAGGTTTGTCCCCACTGGTTAACTTCAATAAATGATTAAAACAACTCAAAGCAAAATGTAAAAATCTTGATATTTGATTTTACAACAGTACATATTTGCTTTTTTGCCAAATGACTCATGTTTTATTTTATTTTCTGTCAAAAAAGTTAGATTTATTAATCATCTAAAACTGTGATACAAAAGAGATATCTCTTGTGAAAGATGAAGCGATATCGATATCGCCTTGGAGATATCAATTTGACAGTAGATTTGGAAGAATGCCATGTCGTCGTCAAGTAAATGACATCATATTGTTTTTTATTACCCATATGGTTAATCATAAGTGGTGACATATTTTCAATATGAGCACATGTGCACATATCACTTTTGCCTAGCAACGATTGTTTCAGCGCGAGTGACCATATTTAGTCGTCTGTGACGTCATAAAACCATTGTTAACGACGTCACTGTAGCGGGCCGTCGCAAGGGAAGAAGGCCGTTTTCTGAATATTTCCATGCGTTTGAAATGAAATAGAATCGGTAATAAAGAAATTATTACCCTCGGAAGTGTTTCATATGACTTTTACGAAACTCGTGCGAATTTGTGTATATCCCTCGCTCTCGCTCGGGCAATACAAACATTCTCACTCGTTTCGTAAAAGTCATATGACACACCTCCTCGGGTAATAATCTCTATATATCATCAATGGATAATATCACAATGAAAAGATGTCATAAACATGATGACGTCACAATGCTATAACAACACTGCCTTTGGATCGTAAGGTTATTGCAGTTTTCAAAAATAGTGAAATGAAAAAATAATGAGAAATGCTTTTGGATGATAAATAGAATCCCATCTTATGAGTTCATATACTCTTTGATAAGAGTAAAATTTCTTTGACAAAGTAAAAGAGATATTTGAAACTTTATCAACTTTTTCTATGTCCTCTCCATATGTACTGAATTTTACCCTAATCATGATACCAGACAGCTGCTAAACAAAAGTTGTTTACACTGTTCATTATTCCTATGTAAGATCATCATTTTTAGACATTTGTAAAAACATGACAGAGTAAAAACATGATCATAGACCACAGTTTTGGATCAATTAAGGGTTCGTATGTACACTACATATACAAGGCAGACCGGTATGCCGGAGACAATTCTGGCATTACACTATATATGCATGAGGTAATAACAAATTCAGATTTTATATTCCTTCTATATGTTAAATTAACACAAAACTTTCGAACAAATATTTTATAACATTTAATATTGTGAGATATATAGCGTTATGTAAAATAATTGGAAAGAGAAATGTACAAAACATTAAGTTTTTGCATTTTGGATCCAAGTGTTTAAAAAATCCATGCCAAATGTGTTTTACTAGAAATTTGATATTTAAGTATGTCATGGGGACAAAATGTTTCATCTTCCTCACAAATAATAGCTATTGGCAGAAATATGATTGAATAATTCGAACGTAAGTGAACAACTTTTTAAATGATATTTTAACTATCTTTTAAAGTAATGTAACAAACTCATGTAAAGGAATATTTATAGTTGACAATCGAACTAATCATGATGGTATTTCCTTTCATTGTCATCGCGATTTTCTTCCAAATGCATTAAATAATTATTCTGGTTTCAATTTCTATTTAAGGCATACATAACCGTCATACCTTTCAATGCTTCTATTCTTGCTATATCCGACTTGTGTTGAATGAATCCAAGTCTCTTCCCAAACACTCTGTCTGGAGCTTGTCTTTGAACAAACACAATGTTATGAACTGTTGCTAATAGTTTCTTCCAGTAGGGCCCAAAGGGGAGATAATCGGCATGGAACAGAATGACGCAAGGCTTTAGTATTTTAGCAGCACTAAGAACACTAAGGAAACTGTAAATATCCATGGAATGCTTGGTAAACCACACGAAATGTACCACTCGTGGAACTCTGAAGTCGTCATAGCAATGTCCCTCTATAAACGTCTTCAAACATGGATCACCAAACCTCATCCTGGAAAGCGACACGTCTCCAGATTTGTTCTGGTACCTATATGATGAACTGTTCTCGTTACATGTTATTTCTATGAACGTTCCTATTTGTTCGTCATCTGCAATAATTTCATCCTCACACTTTCTTATCTTCGGGCTGTATATGTCATTTTTTTCAGAGCAGGGCTTGCAAATTCCTCGAAGAAGAGATGGCCTTGTTTTTGAGTTTGGGAAAAAGTCTATAAAAAAGAAGGGAAAAGTATTAGCAAATCACAAAAGAAAAATTATACCATGATGAGGTATAAGAAACTGGATAGCAGGTCTTTATTAGAATATTTGAAATTTAAAACCTTTAATCTAGACACTCTTCCTCCTAATAGACCTTGTATGTATGTTTTACCAAGACATTTTGATTTTGATTGGATACGGGTGGCATTATTTCTCTAACATATTTTCCTCAAGCGTAAAATTTTAGCACTAATAATTTTTATTCATTTCAATTCAACGCTAATCCCGCAGGTCGTATCAGGTTAGAATACTGTCAATCATTTTATGTAATTTTAGAAACTGCATCGGTAAGGTGACGGTTGCCAGTCTGTCATTCACAAAAACCTTCATCATGTTTAATCAAGCTTTTTCCATTGAAATATTCCACGTTCAGACTGTTGGAGAACTAAGACGGCGATCTAATTTTCTCTTCAGAGTGCACCTGCATCACGGGAAATAGAAGGTGACAATGTGTTGCACAGGTAAGACGTTTTGCAGGTGGTAAATGTGTTGTAGGTGAGAACAATTGGTAAAATTAAATAATTTGAATTTGAACTTTATGTGATGCATCAGAAGGATGTTTTTTAATTATTTTTTCAGCTGTAATTGATTGTTAAGATTTTCAAAATTTCAAACCGTCTTTATTGCTTTAGGTGTTCCATTTCGTTTAATATTCTATATAAACTGTCCTCAAGGAGGCAAAATATGTGCTGGTTTTGACTTTAGCTTTATGGTTTTATTTGTACAAAATTATAATATTTTGTGAATAGCTCAGCATAAAACGTTTGTCTTAGAAGAACATTTTGTCTAACTCTATGTAAGTTTTCTTCTTCTTCATGTGAATATCATTTTTAGAACACTTTTGTAAGGGTTTGAAATCATGTATAAAATGTATAAAATGACTTTAAATAGTGAATAAATGCAAATAAATATGGTTATTAAAAAAAAAATTATCAACCAATAACGAAGTTTTGTAATGGAAAAGGACATATTCAAAACCTTTGTTGTCAACTCGCGAATCAACGGTAGGAATAATATAGTATATATGTCTCCTGATTGCTTTCAACACAGACTTTTGATTATGTGACGTCTTAGATAATATATTATTTTTTAGATTACCTTTCACATTTTGAATATTTCTTAATGATGTTATTTGCATTCCTGAATGTAAATATCATTAAAATGATTATTTTAATGATTTATCAAGATGAAAATTCAAAAGGTCATGTTTCTTTCGTCGATTCATGTGACCTTTAGCATGTTTTTGAGGGCGAATGCGTCTTATTCATATGTCAAACAAAAAACTAACGGAATATCTCTTACGCAATATCTTGTAGATACAGTATTTTATCAATACATATTACACTCATCCAACTACGTTTTGCATCAAACTACTTCGATTTATTGTTCAAGTTTCATTGATAAATGACAGTGCCATTTCGTCTTGGTTAGGACAACTGCGAAAATGTCTCTCTACAATGACCAACTTCGATTTTTTACTGTGTAAGGAGCAGTTAAACTAAATAAAGCTTTGGCTATGTAAAGATAAAGATTACAAATGTTTCATATATTTCAAAGTGCGATTTCACTAGGCAATTCGTATGCAGATATTGCGTTTTTCTATTATTCATTAAGTCAGCATACTTTCTAATAAAGAATTCACTTTGTATTTGTCGGCCTGTTTACAAAAACTAGACATTTTATAAATTCCTGCGAGGTTGACAGATAGCAGGGGGATTTTGATATATTTAGAATTAATCAACTGATACCATTTGGATATGAGTTTTGAAACAGCGCCAAGTGTCATATGGACGTCTGTGAGAACTCAATGATTTTTTCTCTACGAAACTTAATACTTGTAAACAGAACAATGTGTCTAAAATTACATTTGCGTTTTTTTACAAATGCTAAGTCTTATGAGTCTGCTTTGCTAATACTTTTCAGGTTTATATGTAAGGATAGTTTTGTTCAAAGATAGTAACACCATTTCTAACTTTTCGACAAATATTGATGTCAATATACTTCGCTATTTTAGTCGTCGTGTCAAATCAAAACAACAATGACACATAAAATATAAAGTAAATTGATGGCCGAATTTCGTTCACGGATAAAGAATAAAACGACCAATTATTTTCTTAATTCAGCGTAAGAGGAAAATTGCATAAAGTACTCCAACCAATATTCAATCATGTTCAATTATGAATTTAATGGATAAAGACATTTTCCTCCCTCCCTTGACTAACAAATAACACACTATGGGAGAAGAACGGTCCATTAGGTTGATTTCAAGTTAATTTCACATAGTGATATGAAAGAATGTTTCACTAGATTTGTTACCAATTCCCCCACGTATTAGCTTAAAGTAGATTGTATTAGTTATGTGCTTGAAGAGTAGTTTCATCGCCCAAACCAAATGATGTTTTCAATGGAGCGCCGATGAAAGAAAGTTTTATTAGGTCGGTTCCATCACCAAAACCAAATGATGTTTTCAATGGAGCGCCGATGAAAGAAAGTTTTATGAGGTTGATTTCATCACCAAAACCAAATGATGTTTTCTATGGAGTGCCGATGAAAGGAAGTCCTATGAGGTTGATTCCATCACCAAAACCAAATGATGTTTTCAATTGAGTGCCGATGGGAGAAAGTTTTATTAGGTTGTTGACCGCCCCTTACTCCATCTCCTCAAAGAGGTTATTTAAATATAATTTCATTGTTCAAACATGAAGCGATCCTTTACAACATAAACCTCGAATATTTCAGGATATTCAAATTACTTATTTTCTTGAAAAGGCCTTACAAGTTGAAAATGCTTATTGAGAGAAAATTCCAATCAAAGAACAAGTGTAAGGATTTAGTTATGACGGTGAAGATGACCCAACCATGATACAGCATATTTTCCTCTTACCCCTTGGCTGACTTAATGGGATTACAATGAAGCAAAACTAGCATATTTGAATATACCATACCCTTCCCTATCTTGATATAGCATTTTCATTAATAAATTATCCTCGTGACTGACTTCATAACATATCAATTTTCAACCGGAATGAATTTCAAGCCGTCTCCTGAAATATACCAAAGTGTTTAATCATATTTTTCTACCACTTTTCCTTCACATAATATGATCTTTCAGCCATGATAAATTTGATGATGTTCAATGATATAACATTATTATGACCATATCTTTCTGCAGCGGTTGCTAGTGACTGGCTTCATTAAATAAGTGTTTTCAACTAAAACTATCTTGATAGAAGTTATATGACAAGCAGCATACTCTTCTGCACATAAACCATCCTTAAATCCTATAATTGAATTATATTTAGACATTCTATTATTAGATGTTTGACTTGCTCTCTCATCTGTGAAATAACTCTCTCATAAATAATCCCTGTTTATAGTCCAAGATTACATTATAAAAACTTGGTTTTGATATTTGCTATAACGATATGCATTTAGCCATATACATCCTAGCGCTATTTTTAAATTAACGTTATGGTATTTGGCTATCAATGCAATTTATGTATTTATTTTTATGTATCATATCCTCAGATTTTCTCAATTTATTTGTGTACTCATGAGAAGATGAAATCACAAGAAAATGAGTTTAACTAGCCTTTTCATTTGACAAACATTCACCATTTCATTTCATCTTTAATTTACCTCGTGACAATATTTGCATATTATTAATTTAATTTTCCTTACCTTATAATCCCTAGATTATCTCGCTATTATTACTTTAGAGAATGGATTGATGTTTTCTTTATTTCGCAGTTTTAAAAGAATGTTATTGAATATATGTGATTAACTTATGCATTTAAGTATTTATCATGACAATAACAGGCAAGAGGTGAATTTTATAACAGCTCGTACTTAAGAAGCGGTTTTTAAAGATAAATTTGAATTACGATTTTGATATTGAACTTGTTTTTGACATATCATTTACCTCTGATTATTCGTTAGCCTTTGAAATAAATTCCATTCACTTTTAAGTACGGCGTGTACATGTCTTAACACGTTATTATCATCAGATACATGTATTACAGAGATTTTATTCAAAAATAATTTTGAAATATATCCAAGTAATATTTTACTGATTTAGAAGTTACCGTAAAGACACAATTTTAAGGAAAGGTCAAGTACATTCGAGAATGCATAATGAAATTATTACTATCCGGATTATTTGTCACAGGCTGTCAAAATTTTAAATTTAAATTTAAACAATTTTAAATTCGTTGACATTTAATACAGCGGGAACAGTAACATCAAGCATTCAATTGACATTTATAAAAGCATTCAGTGTCACTCGTTGCAAGTTACAGTCTGTTTGGAAAATAATTTCTAAAAAGCATTTCTTATAAATAAATGAAGCATATCACCTGTCAAATATCACGAGATACTTAAAATCTCTTTTGCGGTTTTAATTAATTGAAACTAAATATATAGCTATAATTCGCGAATTGCTTTTACCGATTTACAGGTAATTTGGAATATTTAGATGTAAATGATAGGGAACAAACAACCGCTTTTTAAACCTTACAAATTCTTTTCATTTTAGAATAGATGCCTGTTCATAATCGTATATTTACCTTTATAAATTGTGATGAGAGAAAGGGGTTCAAAGTAGTATCTCTAATCCAAATATACAAAGTCATATTATTTTTCAGTACGAGTCGATTATGTAAACATATATTGTTGAAGTAAAAACTTTAAAAACACACATGTTATTAAATAGTATTCTTATCAACAAAATTCATTTTATTAACTCAAAAGGTAAAATTTGAAAATTATATTTATCATTATTATTTCAATTTTGGCTGTAATTTTTCCCAAAGGTATCAGATATGAAGAAAAGTAAATAGTCAGTGTCAACAACCGTGCAATTGTGAGTAGTATTCTTGTTTATCTTTTGAATTTTAAAATTAGGTCTTCAACCATTGAGACGTATTTTGATTGTCAGACGTAATATTTTGTATTTAAGCTATGCAATATGAAACATATTATTCCAATGTATTAAAATCCTTAATTAAGTCTTGTCGACTGGTAGTGATTAATGCCAGAAATGTAATTATTTTAGAATGTAAAACGCAGCATTGTTTTTCGTTGAAGTTTTCACACACAAAAGTTGTTGTTCGCTCTCTCAGCATTTGGAATAGTATCAATACAACGAAAAAAGAACAGTGCTCTTAAAGGTTTTCGGCTATTTACATCATTACTATTTAACCAAAGATGTCCATATCAAAACACAAGAGGCTAATATAATAGCAATCACAAAATGGGTGTAAACAAACAACTATTTGGGTTTATTATCATTATCATTTATGAAGGATGCATCGCGATCAATAGCCCATTATCGCTCTTCTCACAGGAAGCCGAGCGGTTCAGTGATATAGACATGTCTAATTTGCAATGTTTACACATATCTTATCTTCTGTTATCATTCTTACCTTCCAATGATTACCTACCTTGGTTAGCTATCTGAGATAGTTCTCGAACCTGGAACAGTGCCAGACAGAAGACAATAGCCGCAATACCCACAAGCATGAAAAACGTGGAGACAATACGACACAAGCAGAACCAGACTGGTCGACAACAGAATTTATTCCTCATCTCCCGCACAATGATATAGGACGTAGCACAAAACGTTCGCTAAACCCTCCTGGTGAAATCATATGGCAATGTCTTCGATGATTTATTCTTTCAGTCCGTCTCCTAAGACAAAATAATATGTGCTTGCCACAGTCAGGACTTAAAATTACACTTGACGTAGTAAAGAAACTTGGCTTAACCCTCGCAGTGAAATCAAATGTTCAATTTCTTCAGAGTTTGTTCTAACGGTCACGAAAGTCAGCTAAACGTTTCCTTGACCAACTTGAATTGAAAATCATTCTCCTTCAGAAAACAATATTCAGAAGGAATGCCTGATGTTCTTCTTTGAGTGAGCCCTCACGTAGATATCAATGGCAGCAAACACTTTCATTGTAGTTCCACAAGTTGATAAATCAAAGACAGAATTTTAGAAATGTTGAAGTTTGGCTGAATGCAAAGACGACAAAATGGGAACAGGCTCTGTTTACGGATGGTAACAGAGTACCGTGCTCTAGGTAGATAAAACGAAATTGGATAAGTTCCTTTCAACTCAGCAGAAATCTTAGTTATGCTGATTGTTCAAATAAACTTTCTGTGTAGCAATGACTTCAAGTCGAATTCAGACGTTGATTCCTCTGATGAAGTCAGTGTCTTGTCAGTGGCTTTCGAAGTCAACTGAATATTCAGACTGCGATTCCTTACGGCCTATCTACTGTTTAATCCACAGGTGCAGACAGACAACCCTGCCTGGGACAGCTGTTTATTTAATCCCTTGCAGGTAAAAGAGTTGCTAGTCTGCTAACGAGATAATACACAGGTGACAGGTATACTCATTATTCTTCACCAATCTTAGGCACTTGCTGACACTTTTCTGACACGCCCGCAAAACATCAGATGAAAAAAACGTCAAATGACGTTTCGGTGATATAACAGTTGATTAATACGTTACTGTTATGAACAATACACTAACTGGGCTGTCCCCGTATACATTTCCTTCATCCAATGTCTGATGAGAGCAGGGTCACCGTGTCACAGACGTGCCACTCCTGGACCAATCATCAGTCAGATCGCTTCTGATCAATTTGCCAGAGGCAGTTATCGGGTTACCTCTTGGTAATTGGTTTATTTCACACGAGGGAATATATAATTCCAACTGTCATTCTGTCTTCTAGGTTTTCCAGGGACAGGCAGCTTTGTTCCAATCCGTGAATGAACTTGATTTGCTAAATCCGTTATTCGTGGTGTGGTATCATTTAATAAATCCATGTCACAAAATATCGTCGGCCGCCTCGTCAATCAAATATATATATGACTGGTCTGATGTCCGACAACAATTTGTACGTCATTTCTAAGCACGTAATGACATCTTTGACGCGGAACCCTTGGACCATTTGAAATAAAGTTTGAACACCATTATTTACCATGTATGTCATCCATGGTACTCCTTGAGGGTTCCATGATTGTTCCTCTGTACGTCACTGTAACTCACTGTAACTCACTGTAACTCCAGGAACAAAGTATCATTTCCTTGTAATTGGTGACGTAATGAATTGTCTGTACGTACAATCCATGTCTACAGAACATGCTGGAGACAGTATGTCCTCTGAATCGTCAATCTGGTTACAGTGAATTAAAAAGGTTAACGTCCCTACTCGAAACAGACTCTCTACACTTGCCCCTTAAATGTGTGAGTATGGATTGAAAAGGTATCCCCACCCCTCAGAAAGGGCTGTAGAGATACCCTCGGTGCGAATGTGGATGTGGGTTCCCTCTGACCTACCATATCTTCACACACCGTGAATTAATCAATTAGCCATGATATTAGTCCACATCGGGCTAAAAAGTCGACAAAGCGTGCTTCATAGACCGAATAATGACACTCAAAGTGCTCTGTGTACCCGGAAGCAGTCGAGCATGAACATTTCTCCCACTCTCTTAACACCAGACGATTCGGGGTATGCTTTGAAACTTGCTTGATATGATTGTGTTTACATTGATAATCCCTGCTCGTAGTTTGACAATGTGTCTCACCGCACCCCAAGGCACCTATCGATGTAGACATGTTTTGTAAGCTTACACCTGTTTCTTGGGATTGCCCTATGGAGAGAAGATGTGCCAAGATAATTTCATACCTTAAAGGGTCCCACACCACGATAGCAGATTCAACACGTCACTTTGAATTATCTTCCAGTTGGAACTGTTTTCACACCGGGAAAATAGTGCTTAAATCTGATATCTACCAAACATGAATTACAAGAGATCGAGTTGATATGCTAATTGATATTTTGTAAGTTGTGTTGACAAATTTATTCAGTTTTATTATTATTCTTGAAATAGCGTAACCTGACACACCTTCAATCGGGATGGTTTGTGTATTCAACTTAAGAGACATTTTGATTGGTGTCGTTCGGGTGAGATGAATTTACATTGTGGCTTTAATCATACAATGTTCTTTATTTGCTGTGAAATATTACAGTCTTACATCCCCCTTTCAGAATGGAAATCCTGTGGATGTCAAGTATTATAATCCCGATGTAAGATCGAATAATGCAAAGATATTGATCCACAGAAACATAAACATTTGTAAAGCTATTTTCTTGTAACGTGGGTCCATTTTCGACAGACACGATACGCAATTTGCGGATCGAAGACTCAACGCAACGATTTGTAGGCTATGAATAGGATTGTTACTCAATCCGGGAAACGTGCTAATCCTCTTTGATAGCTTAGAATTAATTTGTTTTCGACGATGCTTCAACACATGTCTGTTTTCTTCTCAGTATAAACCATAGGTGCAAGAATAGAATTGAATACGTACAAACTCATCTAAGTGTGAAATTGCAGAACTATTTCAAGACTTAAACCTCATCACTCATTACTTAATGACTCGAAATCATTGCAAAATCAGTTGGACCATTTCCTGTGTCGATAGTTAATGGCTTCCAATTAAGGAGAGCTTTTTAATAGGCACTCTAGAACTTGATGATATTAAGGATAAAGACAATTTTTATGGATAAACAACTTCTTTATTCTGTGGAAGCGACGTTTCGACATAGGTTCTAATATCGTTGTCAAGCAAGTAAAGTGACTTTACTTGCTCAAACTTTTACTTGCTTGACAACGACATTAGAACCTGTCAAAACTTCGCTTCCACAGAATAAAGAAGTTGTTTATCCATAAAAATTGTCTTTATCCTTAATTAAGGAGAGCACTGTAATTGTTCCAAACTCGGCTTTTTCGGTAGTCATCTTTTACTCGTAATACATTATACTTACTTTTGAGATATCCATTAGTGATATCGTGAATCCAGCCTAAATATCCACCACAGGAAGCCTGTTTGCAGCAAGTCCGTCACCACAATTTATCCAATCTACTTATATCTATAACAACCTTGAACATCATAATCACCGATGAGATAAAAACATTAAAAACATCATTTTGTAGATAAGTTATTGTGTTATGCTAGTAGCAAATGTATGTACACTATGTATGTACCTTTTCAATCCATACTCACACATTTAAGGGGCAAGTGTAGAGAGTCTGTTTCGAGTGATAGTGTTATGGATGCTGTAAAAAGTTGATTATTGTACGATTGTACAATTATTGTCTTCATAAGAACGATTTCTGAACCATATACCAATGAGGAAAGTTTTGAGGTTGTGGGTATATCAGCATATCCCATATTAAGGACAGAGGAGAAAGGTTGTGTCATCTAACATACTTATCATAAATATACGTTTAATTTCATGTGCGATGACCAATAGTTGAATACCCTGGAAACCTGAAAAAGAATGTTCGGTGTTATCTTTCACCGGTAATAAGTTGTTTAGAAACTTCACCCAGCGTGATATTATTTTTTGTCATTCAATCCGTGACACTAAATTACCTTATAAGGCGTCAGCGTTCACAATGTGGTATACGCGAAATATTTAGAATTTGATATGTCGTTCACCATTCAAGTGTCTTTTCCTATTTGCCTAACCTTAAAGGAATCCTCAAGTCAACGATAGGCGTGGTTAACTCAAGTGTTTTGATACAAAATGAGAAAATATATCCCAGAGGCTGGTTTGGTACATTTTGTCATTAAAAGGACATACGATCTTCGTGTTTACTACGACAAGAGCATTTTTTCAGGGATGCGCCATATTAGGGGACGCGGGTCAAGAAATTTGGCAAATCAAACTGTTGTGAGTAATAAGTAGTGTTTGTTTTAAGAATTGAGGTTTAAAGAGAGTTCTATGAAGGTTGACCTAACTGAGATTTCCATGATTCAGACTCGTGTTTAAATCACTCAGAAGTTTACTAGAATCAAGTTAAATAGGCTCAAGTCAGGCAGTGACAAGATTGGCTTGTGCATAGTTTACACTAGAGTATTCTTAGTTTTAACTGAGTATGCATAGTTCACACTACAGTATTCATAGTTTTAACTGAGTATGCATAGTTTACACTACAGTATTCATAGTTTTAACTGAGTATGCATAGTTCACACTACAATATTCATAGTTTTAACTGAGTATGCATAGTTTACACTACAGTATTCATAGTTTTAACTGAGTATGCATAGTTTACACTACAGTATTCATAGTTTTAACTGAGTATGCATAGTTTACACTACAGTATTCATATAGTTTTAACTGAGTATGATCTATCTAATCAGGTCTCATTCAATCTTCTTTGAGTCGATATTTTGAAATAATGCGTAAGGGTGGTATCGCGTCTAAACTTTGAACAACGTAACGATTCACCTGTAAAAGTCTCATTATCATTTAGACTACAGGTGTAACTACATCAACGGCTACCTACCAACAATGACAGACACTTTTTAAAATATTGATCCAGGTTGACTACATAAACATTGATGATAATGGCTATAATAGGCATAAACATCTCTGATATTGACATGGATACGTACAGTGATTGACGATATTTGACTTCATAAACAAGATGGTTAATTTCATCTGCATACAAACATTGATTTTATTGTGAATGATATGTTTCAGTGGACAAGACACGCTTCACCGGTAGCTCTTATAGAAGAATTTTGAATGACCCCAGCAGGTGGGATTACCTCCCTTGGCGCTGTTGCAATGCTGGACTCGAGGTTGGCCAATGACCTAGTCAGTGGGTCAGTACTAGCTTTCAGTTAAGGCCGTGGGTAAATGCTATTTCAAGGACCCTTCCATTTAGGTGAAATCATGTTATGTGGGTCATTATTTCCAATATCGCCAGGAAAAGGTGTGGCTGTTGTCACTTCATTCTATTCAGTTTGATGTATTCATTTCTTGTTGTCAAAACGCCTTGGTGTCATTTTTCAAAAATCAGGAACAAACAGCAACTACTTAATATTGAATATCAACTATGTTAAATTCATCGATTCAACAATGAATGGATGTGTAGAGACCTGTCTACCTCTTTATGCTTATCTTCTTTCAATTAATTTACAATAAACTAGGCGTCATGGTTTATAAGCGTTGTTCTTTACATTTATAATTATCATTCCACTTACTTTTGTAATACCAATGTGTTTAAAACATAACCAAGTTTTTAAAGGGGCACCGTGAGGGTCTGTCAAATATATCAAACATTATAAATGGTGTTATTTGATCGTGAGGTAGGTGTCGTTTATGAAAATCAACATCTCAGTGCTTATCGATTCAGTATAGTGACGATAAACGGGTTACAGTCGCGAATTGCCAAGGACTCAAACGTTGTTTTGGAAACTTATTGAAAGCAAACGCAAGGATAAATAAATGGTGTTATTTGATCGTGAGGTAGGTGTCGTTTACGAAAATCAACATCTCAGTGCTTATCGATTCAGTATAGTGACGATAAACGGGTTACAGTCGCGAGTTGCCAAGGACTCAAACGTTGTTTTGGAAACTTATTGAAAGCAAACGCAAGGATAAATATAGTTTGGTATTAATATATTGCTTAGTAGGTCATTTAACAAATATGCTTATAAATGGACAGCAGAAGTATATTTTACATCTACAATGGAATAAATGAAAAAAATCATAATTTTCGAATTTTAGATATAAAGATGCAACTTCAGAAAAGCGATTTGAACGAAAGTCAAATCATTTAGTATTTTGGGTGTTATTTTCAGCCACATCGGAATTTATGAAACATACTCTGTATCACTTTAACATCATTACTTTCAAAGACAATGATGTGAATAATTGCATCGTTTCTGTAATAAAGATATAAACTTCACATTAACTCCCCCTGAAGAACACACTATTCCTTAAAAGAGTGAAGCACTCAATTTGTCTGTGGTATAAACAATCACTTGAAATTTCACTTGATTGAATCCAAGGTCTCTTGGGGTCAAACTCATGTTTTTCAAGATCGTTATTTTCAGCTTTTGGTGTCAATTGTCCATATGACATACAAAATGTATTGCATTAGAACTTGGAAATATAAATTCGTTCTTCACTTCATAATATGCCTAAACGCACTGTATACACATTTATCATCCAAAACTCTGTTCCACAGGAGATATCGCTTGTGGAAGATCAAGCGATATCTCCTAGGAGATATCTTTTTGGCAGTAGATTTTGAACAATGCCCCTCTGACGTCCAGTATATGACATTACAGTTGTTTTACATCATCAAGTAATACCATCACAATGATATGACGTCATAAACACTACGACGTCACAATGCTATGACATCACCGCACTTGGAGTCTTAGGGCAGCAAGGTGTTCAGTAATGTTCATTTGTCAATCAAATGTAATGAAAAATGATTTTGGATGATAAATAGAATCTCACCCTCATGTCTTCTGATATCAAATATATCAACACTCGTTGATAAAAGTAAAATATCCTCGGCAAGCCTCGGATATTTGTAACTTTTATCAACTCGTGTTCATATATTTGATATCAGAAGACACTTGGGTGAGATTCTCTATGTATGTTTTGAGTTAGGTTACCAATCGGCGTTGTCACCACCATTTCCCGTCACATTTCACAATGCTACGATGACTAAAAGACATCCTAACTACGCAGGTATGTGAACATACTTTCGGCAGCTGTATGTGAAAAGTTAGCTGTCAGTACCTTTCCAATAGCAAATCCATTAACTTTGAACTGCACCAACACGCCCATCATCATGCTGACCACAGGAAAATTTCGGCGATAAAGTCAATAATCAATTAAGGAATTAATGGTCCTCAAGTGGCGAAGAACCCTTGTTTTCTTCTGTTCTGGTTACGTCAAATTTCCTCCAACCACTTTTTATCGTGACAACACGTTGTCCATTGAGGTACAGGAACAGATTGTACGTTTTCAGAGAGCCCTTACGTTTAAGTTTGAAGTTTAGTAAATATACAGCAATTTTACGTCGGGATTCTATGAATATCAGCATGTCGTGATGCGATCAGTAGGAAGTGTTATATAATCAAAATGTGTCAATTGAATAAAAGATAAATATATAACAATATAATGTTCATTCCAATCAATTATAATATAAGCCGAGAATCTCCATATATACAAATGGGAATTAATTAAGCGACATCAGACTTTTTCAACTGTTCTTAAGTTTCATTTCAGCAAATCTGAGTGGGCCTGACGCTAAAACGAGTCGTAGAAGAAGTATTGAGTACTATTGTCAGCCATCTTAGTGTGATCACCTTTAAACCATTAGAGAAATTGATTCGCGTAGTTCAACGAGCATATGACGATCGTTTGAGAACCGATTCGTTTGATCAATAGAGATTGCCTTGTAACATTGCTTTCGTTTTCGTGAGATCACATTTCTTACCTCAACCAACGTGCTACTTTCCCTTTTGACATAAATCATATGCAAGGGGAAAACTGTCTGTCCTGTGTATATATTCTTTAGACTTTTGTCCTCAGCAACTCCGCTTTCAAATCCAGTCCGATGATAAGCATATGCGATGTCTATAACTATGCCAGATGAGATTCAACTGATTTTAATGAGATTGCACTACGTTCCAAGCAACATTGGACTGAAAAAATGTATCAGGGTATATATATATATATATATATTTATATATCTATCACGTTATTCAATGTTGTACACCCCTTACAGGTATTTTTTCATTGCCATTGGAATTGATATTTCCGGAAATACCTTGATTATCATTTAAAGTTGAGACCAAGAAGGATTTGGACAACGCCATTTTATTGCATGTCGTAATGGTGATGGTTTTAATTACTAGATAAATCTGTTATCATCTTTACTTGTGAAGAGAGACTTTATGGCATGACACATCCATTGATGAAGCAAACGTTTAATAAGTAACTTCAGAAGCGTGTTAACTCCACTTGTTATTTACAACACGAGCTCCTAGTTCTGGAACCATCATATCTTCAATATCATTGTTTATTTTCAAGGATGTATTAGGTGGAGGTCACCACCACCACCACAATCATCATCATCATCATTATCATCATCATCATTGTCAACGGTAGATTGTTGAACATATCAATTATAAATCACGATTCGTACAACCATACATCAAGTTTTTAATCAATTGTAATCATTTTTTAAATCTTCAAATTTCAGAAATAATCTAATTGCAATTGCGCAAGACTCGAAAACTTTTCCAGTAAGTAGGCTTAAAGGTTTTCTCAGACATTTTTACAAGCGCTTCGCTAAGTTTGTGCATTAATCGATAAATCTAACAATCCCCCGTCGTTAGCCATAGCAGTTTTCCAATAACTTTTATTTACGTCTGCAGTTTTAATCAAGTCTAGAACTCTAGAGCGGAAGTCAGCAACCCAATCTTTGCCATAGTAATAAATAGTTCTCATGTTACTCTTCCTATTTAGCTTTTGAAACTTTGTATGAACAAATACTGCACAGTGATCCGTGCACAATTCAGCGTGACACCAGAAGAGAAAACTAGATTCGGTCGGAGGATAGGTATCAAGTTAACACGCTTCTGAAGTTACTTATTAAACGTTTGCTTCATCAATGGATGTGTCATGCCATAAAGTCTCTCTTCACAAGTAAAGATGATAACAGATTTATCTAGTAATTAAAACCATCACCATTACGACATGCAATAAAATGGCGTTGTCCAAATCCTTCTTGGTCTCAACTTTAAATGATAATCAAGGTATTTCCGGAAATACCAATTCCAATGGCAATGAAAAAATAACTGTAAGGGGTTTACAACATTGAATAACGTGTATATATATATATATATATACCCTGATACATTTTTTCAGTCCAATGTTGCTTGGAACGTAGTGCAATCTCATTAAAATCAGTTGAATCTCATCTGGCAACTTTCTGCGTTTCTGCCTCTGAGGGTTGCTCCAAGGGTATTTGTCTATGAATTTCATCAAATTAACCACATATATGCCACTTTAATTAGATCGTATTTGATGAGATAAAGTTTTATACAGTTGTTATTATCATTTATTATTAGACTGACATTCATGTTTTGCTTTGAGCTCTGACACCCTGTTAATGATTTATGACAATTACTTAATTACGTCACGCGAATAGCATATAAACATGAACCAGTTATGAACATGTATAAGGAACCAATGAAAGCAAAGTAATATATGAAAGTTTTCGTTTTTAAATTTGTTAACTCTGATTTCTAAAAAGAGAAAATTCTAATTACGTTTGGTATTATTAGGCATCGCGTCCGAATAGGGGTTGATGTCGCAAAGATTACTTGTCGGGTTCCCTCGATCCGAGTAAAGGGGAAAGGAAGCGTTGTTACTGTTGTCACCCGATCCCTCTTCAACAGACTGAAGCCACTGGCAGCACAGGGGAAGGATATCAAAAATTAAATCGGGGCAAGCATCACGTGAGAATCGGTGTCACCTTTTTCGAGACAGATCGAGAAGTGTTGCAAAGAGATCTATAACTCGCGATGGTTTGGCGTCATCCTGGCTATCGAAGAAAGCCAAAGGAAAGCGGTAAAACCCATATCGTCAAACACCTCTGAATGCATCCTAGAAATAAACATTTACATTGATCAAGTATTTTACCCTTTCTGTTTGTATCAAACCTACCTACATCCTTATATTTGTGCTTGTCCTTTTGTCACTATACATTCTCTTCCAAAAGGGGTAGCTCCGTCATAAATTCCTATACAACCTCTGTCTGTCTTAATACGAAGGTTTCTTTAAAGAGGTATTAAGAAGTATTAAGACAGAGGTTGTACAGGAATTTATGAGGAGGTACCTCTGTTGGGAGAGAATGGTCACTATAATAAAGCGAGTAGATTGATATTTATCAATACAAGGTGCTTATTCTCCACCCAATGACACCATGTATAAACTTTTGTATATGTGACTCCAACAACTCATGGAGTTTCTCATTATCCACGGAAACTGACAAATAGATTGTTAACTTGACATTCAAGAACAAATTTGCACGTGCATTTAATGACACAAACCTTTGTTTTCACGTACACTTCACGGTTTCAGCTCAAACAATCGTGTTGGTTAAAGGATATATTTTTGAACTTGAACGTTTTGCAATAAGCTCTTCTAAACGTCTCACACGTTGCTTGTCTTTACAGAAAATGGATACATGTTTCTCAATTTCTGAATAATTAAATGATTAAACTAGTTTCTTAATTTGATTTCATGTTTTTAACATTTACAGAGAATTTACTCCATTTAACCAATTGATCCCTATCAAATCGAGAGAAGTATAAATTGTACCGTTTACAGTATTTGCATAGATTAAATGAACTAGATGAATGCATAGTCTAAATAAGCAACGTGAGCATATAGCTCCAACATCAGGAAATTAAAGTTTAAGGGAAGATCGTTAATTGTGATGTTTAGTCCCAATGGTATACTTATGATTTTGCAAATTAATAAACAGCTTTAAAGGTTAAATGTCATTTTGTATTTTAAAAAATCGTGTAAAATTCGTCCGTTAGAAAAATAAAAAAATAAGATTATTAAAAAGCTCTGACTTTAGAGAGCTGGCATCTTGACTTACAGGAATTAAAAAACATACTAGTTATCTGTCGAACCAGTTCCAGAGACGGGGTTCGATATTCTCTATATTGCAGTTAATGTTTCTAGAGAGAAATTGGTATCATCTTACAGACGATTCCAAGTGGAATACAAGCAGACAGAGTCAGCTATATCCCCCGCCAAAGGGAAAGGGTAGTTAAGGATACTAGTTGTGGAATATTGAACAGTGATCTTGTTGTTTTTCTACAAACAACCTTTAAGAAATCCTATGTTACGTTTCCATGGAAACGGGTAAAAATAAAAATGCAAAGAAGTTGAAAACCCCAAAAGGCACATCTCCGCATGATGCCTGTTGCACATACCAAGTTTCGTCGAGCTAGGTCTCACCGTTTTGGAGTTGTGCTCCGGAAACATTATCGGGACGGACGAACGGAAAAAATGCAAAGAAGTTGAAAACCCCAAAAGGCACATCTACGCATGATGCCCGTTGCACATACCAAGTTTCGTCGAGCTAGGTCTCACCGTTTTGGAGTTGTGCTCCGGAAACATTAACGGGTAAAAATAAAAATGCAAAGAAGTTGAAAACCCCAAAAGGCACATCTACGCATTTTGCCCGTTGCACATACCAAGTTTCGTCGAGCTAGGTCTCACAGTTTTGGAGTTGTGGTCCGGAAACGAAATCCTGTGTTACGTTTCCATGGAAACGGGTAAAAATAAAAATGCAAAGAAGTTGAAAACCCCAAAAGGCACATCTCCGCATGATGCCCGTTGCACATACCAAGTTTCGTCGAGCTAGGTCTCACAGTTTTGGAGTTGTGGTCCGGAAATGAAATCCTATGTTACGTTTCCATGGAAACAGGTAAAAATAAAAATGCAAAGAAGTTGAAAACCCCAAAAGGCACATCTCCGCATGATGCCCGTTGCACATACCAAGTTTCGTCGAGCTAGGTCTCACAGTTTTGGAGTTGTGGTCCGAAAACAAAATCCTATGTTACGTTTCCATGTTAACGGGTAAAAATAAAAATGCAAAGAAGTTGAAAACCCCAAAAGGCACATCTCCGCATGATGCCCGTTGCACATACCAAGTTTCGTCGAGCTAGGTCTCACAGTTTTGGAGTTGTGCTCCAAGAACATTATCGGGACGGACGGACGGACGAACGGACGGATGCAGACCATTTCAATATCCCGCACCAACTACTTTGGGCAGGGGATAATAATGAAATAACGTTTTAAAGAGAGCAAAACGACAATAGGAATCCAGGGCCTAAATTTTCGAAGCTCTCTTAGTGCTAAGATAATCATATTCCAATGTTTATTGATGCTACTTACAACGATCTTGGTGCTAAGTGAGTTCGAAAATCTAGATCCAGAACAACAATCTTCAGTCACCACGTAAGAGAGATGTTGTCTTAAAAAATATATATATTTCTATGCCTATTTTTGGAAGTAACCGTTCTTAATGGTTTTAAGGAGTTTAAAAGTTACGCCCATATGAGGCAAGGGCAGGGCCCAACCCCTCCAAAGGAAGGAACGCCCAAAACATTATCAGCTCTTGTGGGTACAAAAGTTCTGAAGTGAAGAGGAAACTGTAATAAGGTTAAAATTGACAGACAACAGCCTTAAACGAACACAAATCTTGTCATTATCTGATCCAGCATCTTGTATAGTCCTGATGAGCTAAACAGCTCACTACACTCCAGTATTTCAATAAAGAAACAAACAAACATTGATAATAATCCACTTATTTATTCAATGAACTGCGTCATAAGAAAATGATATAATATTACTGTACTTTCCCCTGTAGTAACAAACACAACTGATCTTACAATGCAAGATTTCTATTTCAAAAGATATCTCCACAGATAACGTCTCATGGACATTGTAGTCTCACTCAGGCAATATGACCACGTTTTCCCTTGCTTACCCTCAACCTAACGTAGTGTCACTTTAACACTCAACTTTATTCATTACTGACATATAATTCTGGAAAATATAGGGATCTATCAAGTGCAATAGGGCATAACTTCTAGATAAGTTCAGTACTTTTATGTTGCAAAAACTAAATCCTTTAAAAATGTTAACACTTTTAAATCTATTTAGAAGTAAAATGCCGAGAAAAGCAAGTTTCCTAGAGAACAACTCATTTCTTGTTTTCTGACAACACAACTTTTTCAGACCATATGCTTTCAGAGTGACCAACACAGAGTTGATATCTAAATATTACTTCTTTTTTTTCAGAATTGGTATCTTGCTTGGAATCACTGATCTAGCTTTGGCTTCAAACTTTAGGAGTACCTATGATAGCCTTAATTTTCTTGGAAACCTGGATATTTTAGATTAAAGTCTAACATTCCATAGAGTTTATGTGAGTGGAAAAGCCATGAAAATTCCAATATAATGCACATTAAATTGAAGAAAATGAGATGAGTCATCTTAATGGTTTTGACTGGGCACATTATGCATTTTCATGTTTCAACCACCCTTCTGCATAGCTCTTTACTGGATATTGAGAATCACTTCTCGTCATTTGACTTGCACATCTAAATATGATATTTGCATACCAAAGTGAATTAAACAGTGCATGTTTGGGCCATCACAATATGGGTCGATCAACAGTGGGTGCATGAACACTCAACTCAACATAAAATATCACACAGGAAATAAATAGCACTGAGAATGCAGAAACACAACAGCTACATCACGTCCTTGTAAACATTCTTGATCTTTAACACCCCAGGGGTCTCAAGGCTTGTCTAAGCATGCACACTATATCCCTATCCAATCAGTCCTTTTTTCAGAGCTTTAAATGTGCATGCATTTTTATGTAAAAGATATACTTCCTTTCAATAAATCATTTTATAACATGAAGAGTTCATGTATGTCATTGTAAGCATATTGTATACTTAATGTTTTCTTATAAATGATAATCATACTGCAGTTTCACAGCTATTAATGTTTTTGACAGCGAGATATTTTTCTACATCAATATCCTGAGTATTGAAGAGTTCATGCACGTTTTGTATGCAAAATATTTTCCTTTATTTGTGAACTTGCTAGACACATTTTATCATAACTGGAAACGCTCATGCTGGTTTTGTATGCAAATGTCTCCTCATAATGGATCCGGTTTCAACATTTCACATTTCTGTTGTCTGCCTATAAAAGGGGAATTATTTTATTATATGTGTATTTCATACATGAATCAATATTTTTCTTTTCATGAACTTTATTTAAGATCTTACACATTACGTAGAAGTCAGTGATCCTGAATAGGCAGAGAGAGGGACCCAGAATAAGAACAGGGGATAGTTTCAGGCCTATGTTAATAAATAAATCAAGGATTCTCAAGTGCAGTTATATTACTTGCTCTGTAGAAGTAACAAAACCATTTAACTAACACCGAGTATCAAATAATCCAGGGTGCTACTGAGAGAAATACAACCTTTATCACTTCACAGAATGAGATGCAAAAGTCGAATCAACCATTTCTAATCAAGGCAAATTATACATTGAGGGCCAAGCAAATTGTGGATAATAAGAGTTGTCCCCCTTGGAAGAGGGAAGAGATTTTGCAGATTTTGTTGTTAAGCCCCAAGCTAAGCATATAATCTATATCAATATTCATAATAATTTTGAAACAAACTAGTTCTTGCAAATTGCACATGCTCAGCTCAAATGTTTAAACACCATTACAGTCTTAAATTCATAAGTAAGAAGGTTTTATCAAATTCTTCCAATGCAGATAAAGTATAATAGTTAAGATCCAGGGCATAAACAACCATCAATCAACTAGGGCTTAAGCTTGAATGTAGCACTGCAAACCTTTGGAATGACACTCCAACAAATAATTAACAAATTTTGCATGCCCTTTTTTTTCCTGAGCCAGAGCCAACTCAGATAAATGCTCTTAACATTTTTCCTGAAGAAGCCTCTAACCTTAGAATATACAAGAGCTGTCTATGTCCAAGTTCATCTTCTACCAGAATTCAGCATTACAGTATATTGCAATTCCTGACTCAATTTTTTAAAGCAACTTGTTGGTTGAAGAGCAAGCTGTCTGGACACCATGTCAAGTTGAGAGAAATAAAAAACAGCCTACGTACTCAACATAATTCAAAAGAGAATCTAGACACATGCTAATTTCCATAAGTTCAGTCTAATGACTTGAATGAAATCACAAAGACAATCTTTTACTATAGTAAGTAGTATAAAATGTCTGATGGCACAGTGTGTGATTTGATGGAGTTTGGTCATCAGTGAGCCCAGAATTCTTTGTCTACAAAATTGGGCAAACTCGTCTCAAGAGTTTTCCAATGCAAGCCAAGGGCACAAGATGGCACAACTTTAATTGCAAGCAGATAATGATGTCAGAGTTAACTGTTGGCACATACAAACAGAGTCAGATTCCATTCAAAACACAATTGAGTTCCACTTTTATAAAAAAAATTCATAATGCAGTCTGTAGAATACTTTAAGGATTTTACTTAAGCCACTGTTACTTACATTAGCCACATTTATAAATGAAATCCTGAAAATATCATTCTAATGTAAGAGTGTAGCACAAAACAATGTGTTGTTCCGACATTGGGGACCTGACGTTCTATAACATGATCACAGAGAAGGTCTCTTGCAGGAAGAGCTTGGCACACGCCTAAATAAACTCGAGATCTGAAAACATACAAATTCTATCTTCAGTGGTGAAAATGGCAGAAGTCTACTTTGATCGAAACCAAACTACATTACAAGATAGAAAACAGACATTTCATGACCTTAGAATACACACAGGAACAGTTTCTCTCTTTCAAGGAGTTGACGTGCAAATCGATTTGTACCAATATTGTACATAACAAAACATTCTAACTTGGTACTTACAAAGAACACTTTAACAAAGACGATGGCATAAACCTTTCACAGAACAGTTTGAAGGGGGGGGGGGGGTGGATGTAAACAGACATTCCATAACTTATGGTACGGTACTCTCACAGTGCTGTCTCTATCAACAAGGACCTGGGTATATACACCTTTCATCATATCAAGTGGTTAGGGACAACAAAACTGACATTCATCCTTGTTGTGCATACAAAATGTTGGTTTCTTGCGGACAAAAGGCTACACTGCGAAGATGATCGGGTAGATGACATGAACAAAAGCCAAAGATCACAGATAGGCCTGTACACTTGAACACGCCAAATGAGTTATGGCCGTTAGTAAATAGTCCTAGGGCATATCGGAGCCCCTGGCATAAGTGATGGCTTTCAGCAGACTCTCCTAAACATGCCATGTTAGCTATGCCCTTCATAGCAAATGCGTTTATAGTATGCCAAAGCGTTAGGGATGAGTGATGGCCTTCAAAGCAGACATGCGTTAACCATGCCAAAACCCTTGTTGTGAGTGATGGCCTTCGGTAGATGTTCCTAGAGCAAGCTGTACACCTTTGCAGGAGTGATGGCCTTTAGTAGATGTTCCTAGAGCAAGCCATATCCCTTGGCATGAGTGATGGCCTTTAGTAGATGTTCCTAGAGAATGCAAAATCCTTTGCCATGGGTGATGGCCTTCATAGCAGACGTGTTTAGAGCATGCCAAATCCCTTTGCATGCGTGATGGCCTTCAGGAGACGTTCTTCCAGCTTCTCCTTGTTAGAGTAGTCAGGGAGAAGAAGCACGTTGAAGCAGGTGTGGGAGGTGGGTAATCTGCAATAGGCGAACATACCAATCAAATTAAGGTTTATATTTTGTAAACAATGCCCTAGGGCAAAATATCGCTTTGTTCATGGTGACACCTGAGAATGACAAATTGAACAGACGATAACTAAGAGAACCTTGAGAAAAGGGTCCTTCACTTGTTGCTAAAACATCCACGTACACTTTTTAAAATTATGTAAACCTTTGTCCTTTAACAGTCGTGATGCCAAAAATCAGATTTTCATTCTTATAAATACCAAAGGGATAATTGCTTTTGAATCGTAATTCTAGAATGTGTGTACCTATCAGAGTCGGGTCCATTCCTGGCAATGATGAGCTTCAGTTTTGACAGTCCTCCTACTGGCACTCGGTCGGTCCCCGTAGTGAACTGGAGCAGTTTCTTCTTTTGGTCTTCAGAACATGCATGAACTACCTGCCAGAAGTTCCTGCACAGAAACCCAATGTCAAGATTAGATGTTGGAATTGGAGTTGGCTGCCACTGACTTCCTCAACATCTAATTGAATTTAGACTTATCTGCTTCTGTCTTTCTTAGCTGGACCCTCCATCTTTCACGCATGAGAATTCCCATTACAGTTAATATTAAATGCTCAAGATCCTGATTACTGCACAATTCATCCAATGGTGAATCATTAAATTTTAAAAGCAGAAATCATTTGGTCTGATAATGTTTGTGGCGCTGTTTAGGAAAATTCCTCAGGTGAAGACTCTTAATTTGCCCAAATGAAATAATCTAGAGGAATTCTTTCAGTAATGTTTCATGTCTAACAACATTAACCCTTGCCTTGCTGAATAATATAATGACCAATTTTGCCCCCTTGCTGAACCCCCCCCCTCCCCCCCCACCGCTAACGTTAAGGCGTAATTGGCACCAGTGGCTAAGTTTTCTATGGTAGGTTTACATGGCAAATTCAGGACATAAATTATTGTTGTATACAATACTAGTTGGCAAATCCTAACAAATGGATGATACTTATGAATGAAATTTACTCTTTGAATGAAATTTTTATTACCTCTAGAGCAGTTTCTATAGATGATGTAAACTTGATTATAATTCAGAACCGTAATTCCATAAATGCTGAGAGTGCGGAAAAATCAATACGGAACCAAAGTAGAACAACTTTTGTAATTTTCTATTATTGACAGTTTTCAGGAGCCATCTCTCTGATAGAAGTCGAGAGTTGGTGAAGACCTGTGACCTTTAACTTAGAATGAGAATAGGCAATAGCAGGTGAACATCAGAGTGGTGAGAGATGCTCAAATACATGCAAGGTATGAAATATTGGCTTTAGAAGGCGAGTGTCAGCCTGACGGCACTTTCAGTCAGTTTGTCCCTAGCAGAAAATGGCGGCTAAATGAAAGAGAACCACTTGCTTAAAATTGACAAGGAGTCACTTTTGCACGCATCTCATGCACGCACAGGTTGGACAAACCTGTAAGAGAGCAATTGAGTTTTGGCATAAAAAGAAGCTTTTTCCAGTCAGGTTTCTTGACAACAGTCAACTTTTAATACCTCACATTGCCGGTTACCATAGACGCTGTCATCAAAGATTCACAGACCTGAATAGAATATGAGAGAGTAGGACGAACGACCGTAAAGCGTTACTTCCAGACAACAGTGAGGTCTGTGAACTTGTCACTTTCTTATTTCAGGTAACTGAGAATGTTTAAATTCATTCAATGCTTGTTATTGTCCAGTTTTCGATCACTTGTTTATAAACTAAAGTAGCTTTTATCTGATTTAAATTAATAACTAATTTTCATAGTTTAGTAATCTTTTTTATATTAATATTCAGAGGACTTAGAAAGGTTTTAAAAATATTCACATTGATGGACTACCACAAGATTGATTACAGCTTGCATTTGCAATAAATAAGTAGGTAGACCCTGATAGTATTATGACTATAACATTTCAAGATTTTTGTTCATGTTTATTGATAAAAATGGTTCTGGTGATTTATCAGTTTTTTAAGAAATTGTTTTGATTGACTATGATAATATTGGCAGCAGATACCTTGATGCACGGAAGCTATGCCCAGACTTTTTTTGTAATAAATTAAAACTAATTTTATTTTTCCACTAATGATTCAAGGGTTACAGAATAATTTTGGAGTCAGTAAGTCATGGACTTCAGTATCTTTTTGCATTAAGTCACATATTATTTTCGGAAAATTCAAACAACTTTAGTAAGTAATTGTTTACAAAAAAGGCAAGCCATTGACTTTTAAGTGTCTTTTTAAAGGTGAGTCAAAGGTAAAATTAGTAAGATTTAAGTGACCTGACATTTAGAATTTTTTATGTGAATGTGACATTGTCAATACATGAACCAATATTGATCTGGTTAGTATGGATACAGGATATTTTTCTTAGTGAATATTATTGCATGAAATAATATCAGCAACCATGTTCATACTTCTTTACTCTAACATTTAATTTTTGTGTGCAGAATTCTACAAATCAGTCGCCCGCAAAGGTCCATCACAAAAGTCCAAGCTTCCTATCCTCTTGTTCACATCCTGTTGCAACTTTAAGTTAAAAGAAAGGTGAAAGAGGAGGTATTCTGATTTTGAATTCCATCAACCTGAGTCAAGATGCTGTGTAAATTAGTCCTCTACAATTCTTCAGTTGCTGACAACACTTCATCTTTGAATACGACACAATTTTTTTTTGTGGTCTATGGATTTTCAACAGGAGTTTTGCTGTTGGTCAGCAGAGAAAAAAACCTTTTTTTCCAAAAATTACTTTTGCCAAAAGTTGCCTGCAAAAAATCTTTTTAAGAATAGCATGTACAGTCATGTATGTGTGGTCTATCATATTCATTTTCAAAAATAAATTTAGAAAAATATTGTATTTAATCATTCTTAATTGTACTTTAGTTTTTAAAAACGATGGTCTGTGTTGACAATATGCAATAGATCAACAATGCCCTTGCTAGTTAATGTCACTCAGAATGGTGACATTTTACCTAAACTTGTTTGAAGTAAATATTATATTTTGTAAATTATGATTGTATGAAACAGATTGATCAAAGACTGACCTATCTGGGTATTTTTTAAAGGGATATTGGCATTTTTAATCAGAGGATGATAGAGATTACTTTGGTGTAAAGTTCTTTTTTTCACCCCTGGGCATGAGGCACTTAAATTTGAGATTTTATTTGAGGCCTCAGCCTTGGTCCTACAGCCTATACTGTAATCGTATTATATTTCACGTATGTTTAATTTTCACGGAAAAAATAATGCGTCAATAATTATATGAAAATATAGAATTGAAAATAAAAACAGAAAGGCAAATGAAAATATTTTGGATTACGCCAAAAAATGACGAGAATGCGGGAATATGTATGATTTAGAATTTGCGTGAAAATTGCCCCCCGTGAAATATAATATGATTACAGCATGTTTTATTGTATCCACGTCCAAAGAGATGACCTATGTTGGGAAGGTCAAAGTCCGAGTTGCCTAGTGGACGTAGCTGGCAGAATGGACAGTGTACTAGGCCCTGTTGGATCAAATTTTTTTCGATCTGATCCTTTAATTGTAGATGCATTGGTAGATTTGGTTAACTGGGTGCGAGCTAAATAAAAATAGTCAGCATGAAAATTTCCGTGTTAACCATCTGTTTTATAAACACTTCTTTATAATGTTAACTATTTGTTTCAGGTGTTTTCTAAAATAAACTTTATGTAACTATTTCATTACAGAAATATTGTTTGTTATAATGTTATTCATTTAGTAAAACAGTCACTTTGCGATAACAGTCAAGAAATAAGTCGGCAATCCATAACATATGTATTTCATATCCATGATAGAGACATTCAAAATAAATATGAAAGTATATGTAGAGCTCAACAAGACTATACCTGACGGTGGGCGAGTCCTTCGTGAATCCGCCGTCATACTCTGTCGCCTCTTCTAGTGCATTGAAGTCTAGATCCTGGAGACAAACAAATACACAAAATAGTTACAGAAGTACAACTATTGGTCAAATCATTATTCCAAATGATAGCTAGAAACAAATTTAATTTAGAAATGATGCAAGTCAATCATCTCCAAAAGAGAAAAATAGAATTCCCTTCTATCTGTTATTCTACAAAAACTGATAGCTTACTTAAGGGATGCAGACTAGTAAAATATACTGACTGGAAGACATGAATTCGGTGAGATAGAATTCACTTGAGCTTGAAGTTTCACACACTACCTTGTCTCGCTGGCCTGTACCATGATAAAGCTAATATAGAGTCACAGAATAAGGAATAACATCTCGTTATTAACCACAGATCAAGTCAGAGAAAAGCATGTATAGACCCACCTTACTACCACATAATGAGAAGCTCGACCTCACCAGGTCAAGTCGCGAGCCAAGATATAAACATGTATAGACCCACCTTACTACCATATTATGAGAAGCTCTACCTCACCAGGTCAAGTCACGAGCCAAGATATAAACATGTACAGACCCACCTTACTACCACATAATGAGAAGCTCTACCCCATCAGGTCAAGTCAAAAGCCAAGAGATAAGCAGGTATAGACCTACCTTACTACCATATTATGAGAAGCTCGACCTCATCAGATCAAGTCAAAAGCCAAGAGATAAGCAGGTATAGACCTACCTTATTACCATATTATGAGAAGCTCGACCTCATCAGATCAAGTCAAAAGCCCAGAGATAAGCAGGTATAGACCTACCTTACTACCATATTATGAGAAGCTTGACCTCATCAGATCAAGTCAAAAGCCAAGAGATAAGCAGGTACCTACCTTACTACCATATTATGAGAAGCTCGACCTCATCAGATCAAGTCAAAAGCCAAGATATAAACATGTATAGACCCACCTTACAACCATATTATGAGAAGCTCGACCTCATCAGATCAAGTCAAAAGCCAAGATATAAACATGTATAGACCCACCTTACTACCACATATGAGAAGCTCGACCTCATCAGATCAAGTCAAAAGCCAAGATATAAACATGTATAGACCCACCTTACTACCACATATGAGCAGCTCGACCTCACCAGGTCATGTCACGTGTTAAGATACAAACATGTATAGACCCACCTTACTACCACATATGAGCAGCTCGACCTCCTCCGGTCTGAACAGGAGACGGAATGGACTCTCGTTTGTCACCATCTGGAAACCGCGCTTGAACGCACGGAACTGCCTCTCAATACTCTTGTTCAAGATAAAGTCAGAATACAGGTCAACAAATTCCTGTAAGAAATGATGAGATTGTGTTAAGAGATATATTTGAAAAATTTAAATGATTGAGTTTTGTTAAAAATGAAAATGCATTTCTTACTGAAGTTCGTTTTGGGTAACAAAAAATGTTGATCCTCAAAAGTAAGTATTAATCATTTTGAGAATACTTAAGAAATGAAGTACATGTGAAAGGTGAGAAAGCTCACATACCCTCATCTGTAGCTTGTCGGTTTCACATATCATTTCGTAAATTGATATCACAAGTAGTCATATATATCATTGAATGATGAAAAATTTCAAAGGACAATGCTGATATTAATATTTGGACAATTACAAGTAACATCCCCATCAAATTTGAAGTTATGAACTCATTACGTTTTCAAATGATACTCTGGAAATGAAACAGTCGGAAACTTTAGATGTTTTATAAAAGTTTTGGCACACAGGAGATTTGACACCTATAACTTATAAGACACAACATCACCACGTAGGTAATATCCAGTCCAAATTAGAAGTTGCAAAGTCTTATCAAAAAGTAGTTTTTACAATTTTACTCCTTTAACAATTTCTGACAGACGAATGGACATATTGACAGACACAGATGTGTAAACAATATACTCAAAATTGCATCATCGTAGGGGAAAAATTATGACAGGAATACTAAGAATTTTGTTGGTAACTTTTGATATCACTTTTGATAATATTTTACATAATTCATTTTCAAATAGTATCATAAAATATCAAAACAATCTCACATGTTTGTTTTGTTGTGTAACAAAGATTTCGTTTCCGTTTTCCTTCAGATCATGCGATAGAATAGAACCGAAGACATCCGAGTGTCCGATTCTGAAAGTCTGCATGAAAACATCTGCAATGTCCTCTTCTTGATAGTCCATTAGTTGTTGTAGACTACTTGATATTGTCTGTAACAAATATGATGTAATAACATGGCAAGAACAAAATGTAAAGATAAGAATTTATTTGAAAATTTAACTGAGCATGGTTATTTCAAGTTTTACAGTAAAGGGAGTTACCAAAATGCACACACTTTCATCCCCTTTAGTTTTTGGTAATCTTCTCACCATTATGACATATAAAGTGACATTTCTTAACGTGGATCTACAAAGGGAGGTAACTGTTAACTGATAAGTTATGTTTCTGAACATGAAACCACTCAGAAAGATATGTCATTAACATTAAATGATCCAGAACTACTGTAAAACATTGTATTGCCTATAAATATTATATTTCCACATTTAAATCTACAAAAGAAGGTAACTATTCCCTAATTCATGCATACTTCAAAATATTGTAATGACTCACGAAATGACAATTTTGATGTAAATATATTAAGGGAGATAACTATAACCTGCTCAACAAATACTAGAACATTCTGTAACGACCTAAATGAGACATTATCTAATTGAATCCATGAAGGCGGACAATTGTTTTCTGATCAACAAACATTGTAATGACATCAAAGTGATACTTTCAAATATAAATCAGCAAAAGGGGATAACCAGTGACTGAAATAAATACCATTAGACAGCCCTTCAACTCGTAAATTTTGCACGAGACTGGTATCTAACTTCTTCAAGATTATCTCTGTTACCTTTGCTTATCATATGCTTAACGTCTCAGTGTTTCATCCAGGATTTACTACAAGCGAGGGATATCCCCCCCTACATTCATGAAAGTGGGGGAGTACCTACAACCTCTCAACTTTTTTTACGCCGATTCCAAAGCATGATCGTCAGTCGATGTCAAAGAAGAATTTTCATTTTTCTCATTATCACTTTCGGTTTCAGTCAGTTACTTCTATCTCGGTCTCTTCTGAATTTTCAATTGTATTATCATTTCCAGGAGCTGTTTTTGAAAAAAAAGTCGGTTATTCGTTTAGTTCTCGGCTTTGACATTATTGGCTTATCACTAGCAGACGCTAGCATCAAGAAAACACGGGCGGAAAGGTAAACTGCGCATGTCTGAACAATCGGAACAATATTTGATCAATGATCCTCGTACATAACATTACAGCAAACCTGTTCCGGGGAAAAAACGATGTTTAGGGATTGATATTACGGAAACTTACGAAGATCTGTTACCTAAACAGGAAGTTATTTCAGTTCGTTTGATAACTAAATCAAGACTTTTCGATCGCGATGTTGGTAATCAATATAGCTATAATAAAGTATATAGGTAGGTACCGCACAGGATTTGAAAATTGCTTGAAATAATGTTTATTTGCGCGATTTCTCCCCCACTATAAATGTAAAAGTGCGTGACTGATTAACTAATTAGCGAGAATCCTGCAATCGCGCACTCTGGATGAAACACTGCGTTTTGGCTGCCTAGTTTTCTAGTTTTTTCTAGTTTTTCTGATCCAGAAAAGCAATACATACTGTAAAGACATCAAAGTGACAATTCTGATTTAAAATATATATGTGAACATGAATGTACAAAGGGCGGTAACTGTTACCTGGTCCACATCACAGAGGTCTTGGTAAGTGCCCTTCTTGCCCAGGAGCTTCCTGTAGACCACCATGGGGAAATGGATGTCCAGGATACAGCTGTTGTAGATCGCCAGACCCAGCACAATACCAATCAGCGTGAACTGGCCATCATTCTCGAAGGACATCGGATTGAACCAGAAATGGTGAGTTGTGTCATTATGTGTGAACATTCCTGAAATGCAGGTGTCAAATTGAGTATTTGTTTTTAAGTATACCAGAAGGTAAATGGTTAATGTGCCTGTATAGGTGCACAGAGTACCTAATTTTGTTGAAAATCTTACTTCTAGGAAAACCTGATTTGTTACATTAACATTCATAAGTGACTTCATTAATTTCGTCAGAAAATAGCGTTAATTTCCATAGACAGTTAGCGTAACCATCGACTCCAAAAACATTAAATTCAGCTTTATGTATCCGAATGATAATATCTCTCACATTTCATGATTACATTCTATTTTGAGCAAAAACACAGATTATCACCATATCATTTTATTTTAGATCACTCATTGTTAGTCTAGATTGATTTGGTGAAAGTATTAAAGTAGAAAACTTTATTTTTTTTTGGATATCAGGTCCAACTGTCTTTTTAAAAATTTTCAAATTTTTACTGGACTGTGACCAGATTATGGAAACACTGACCTATATCCGGGTTGAAGAGCTCCTCAATGACCAGCTGGAAGAACTCTTTAGATACGCCCCCCTCGTCCAAACCCTGCTCTCCATCAAACTCAACAAACAGCTGCTTCTTTAGGTCACCGGGATTGTCCATAGCAACCATCTCCAACTTAAAAATTTTTTTACTTTCATCTTACATGCAACAAATTTAAACAAATTTTTAGCATGTAAGTCGTAAAAAGATTGATCTGGTAGATGACATTTTAAGCACTAAAGTAGAAAATATTCTTGAGGTGATATTGCCTTACTTCATATTATATTACTTGCTATTGCATGGGGCTATGGACCAAACGTACACAGATGGATGTCCTAGGTACATAGTCCCTCCCTACAAGATTAATGCTGTAGCAGTGCAAGTGGAAGGTTAATTTGGTAAGTCATGGAATTACAAATTATGGATTTCCAAACACCTGCTTGCCATGCATCATTATGAAAAATATACATCGCACATTATTTGTCATGATTGACTTTAATCAATCATTTTGCAAGGTAAACATGATATAAGAATGGATAAAATGTTTTTTGATTTTACATTAGTACACAGTTTTACTTTTGACACAACCTGTACGAAAGCATTCTCCTCTCACCACATTCAGATCACACAACATCCATTCACATGATTGACCAAAACATCACACAAAAGCAGTTGTTGAGTTTAACTTGTCTACTTACAGCAACTAAGGCATCATCTATCACATGGTCTCTGCGCACTCGAATCCGCAGGTACGGCATCGAAGGTCCTCCGTGAACTATAGTGTGTAAGAACGAGGTCCTCCTCTCATTCAGCATTCGGATTCGATTGTCAAAGTACATACTGGTGAACTTGGAGGCGGTGGTCAGAATAAAGTTATGTGTAACGAACGAAAATTTCAAATCAGAATCAGTTTTGTAATATGCATAGTCAGTGCTGATGTCTATATGCTCGTTAAGGGGCTCATTAATGAATTCTTCGAATGGAATTAAGGGTTTCCGACAGTCTAACACATTCACTCCTAACTCTTTACCCAGAGGGTCTTCCTTCTGTTGGTAGGGTTCTTTATGATCATGACCCACCGCTCCTTGAAGGAGTTCATTATGAATACTATCGTCAGCTTCGTTCATTTTTTTCTCTTCTGCTAACTGTTCTTCAGAATCACAAACACCTCCATCAATACTGGCATAGAATAATATTTTCATGACTTTGGTAGCGTTGATGATTCCCTCGTCATCATTCAAGTGATATCCACGGCCCCACTGATTCTCTCCCTTTATAACCTTCACTGTTATCAGCTGTTGTAATGACTGAAGAGTTTCTCGTAATTTGTCTGTTCCAAAAGTCGACCAAATTCGAGCAAGCTGGGCCTGACCTTTGATAGGGAGCTGAGCAACTGCCTTGCAAAACACTGGAAAAGCACTTTCTATAAACTCTGGACTGTGGAGGAGCGGAATTTCAAGCACAATGATAAATATGTTGATGTAGTTAGGATCCCGATTGTACGCATGATGGTATTTAAGGTCCATTTCCACAGTGTTGGATAGAACAAGCAGTGCATTATTCAAAGCAGCCTGAAACGGGTGGTCAGGTGTGTTCATCAAGATTGAATACATTTCTCGCACAGACTGCAAGTCCAGAGTCAATTCATCCTTAATATTGGGGGGAACTAGTCCTCCCGTCGTTTCCTCGACTGGGTAGTGGGGGGAGTCATCCTGATCACTTTCTGGTTTAGCAGATTGTAAAGGGACTTTGGGCAGGGATTTACTTTTCCGAAAACTAAGTAGAAGTGAATCTGGATTATTGAATACTTCGCCAATTGTTCTGATGAGTTCGGACCAGTCATTCAGTGCCTTGCACCGCTCAACCACAGCCTTCAGCTTGTCCAAGGTCAGAAACTTCACTTCTGGAACTGAAAAGATCAAATTTGGATAAAGTAGCATAAAGCACAGATTGTGATTCAAAAAGAGTTGTGATGATACATCCTAATATTGAGAATCATGATACTTAAACTGACAATGTACACAGTGTGATATGATTAAATAATAATATATATTGTTGTCGTTAGAATTGTCATAACATACAATGTTAATTTCAACCAGAAAAAAGATCAAGTATTCAATCAAACAGTGTCTCACTTGCACAAGATGCAAAACGTTTTTTAAATAGCCATCCATTTTCAGTAGGAAAAGACATTCGAATCACTGTCATTGAAAAGGTATAAACACATTTTTAAAATTTTGAATGAACATTTAAAAAGCAAACACTGACAACATAACTTAAGATCACATTCAAAAAAATCGGAAGAAATCAAAACTGAAGGTTTACATACTTTTAACAGCACTCTTTGACTCTGAACTTCTACTACAACTCGAAGTTGAACTTGAACTTGAAGATCCTTCCCCTGCAGACCACTGGTTCTTCACCACCACTGATGGGCCTTCGTTGGTTTCTTGGACGGGATATTTAGCAACTTTCTTAGGCTGTGTTTCACAAAGGTCTGCCTTCTCCTGACATAGTTTCATGGCATGGACTGCCAGCTGATTTCGGTCCACGTGTCTGTAGCCAAAGCCAGGACAGGATGCGCACGCTTTGTTGGCACAGTTATTTTTGCCACATCCATCTGTCAGCTGTGTATAATACTTCTCTATCAGCTGTCGAACTGCTGCACGTTTCCTGTGGCAAATGGAATAAGTTTTTAAAAATTTCAAATTCACTTTTACTGGTAGGGGGTAGCTAATTAACTGAAAATGAATGAATGTGTACTATTTTCCATGTCATCTTAAACCATGTATAATATCAATTTATAAAATAATACAAATATTAATTTCTTCCGTAAGTCAATTATCACTTTTCTAAGTCAAACATATTTCAGCTGCCTGTAAACTAATGTTATCAAACTTACATTACTTCCTCACTTTTAGGCCGAGCACTGGGATCAGTGGAAGCTTGGGTATCAGGGACACTGAAACAAACAAATTATATTAACTGATATTATTGAGGACAAACAAGCATGAGTGAAACAGTTCGCACCTACAATTGTTGGACCGCGGTATTTTGCTTACGGTTTCGGTGCATGGTACATCATAGTGAAATTTTGTTCATAGCAAGAACCATATTTTTGAAAACAAACACTATGAATTTGAATTTGTATTCAGTAATACATTCCAATTTCAACAGATAATGTATTCACTTGCAAGTTCATTTCTTTGCATTCTTGGTTCTTTATCAAACCTGTACCACAATACTCAAATGCTCAAATGTACCTTTTCACTCCTAAAAACAAGTTAATAATTCATGCATGGTTTGAAATGAGTTCTTGTGATAATTGTCCATCGATTGCTCACATGCTTGTAAAAGATGTTAATAATCCAAAACATAAACTCATCAGTAATTCAAGAACGATAACTCTAATCAGACTTTGTAAACCTCAGACCTTCGTTTATTTTCCTCTTAAATTCTGTCATCTTCAATAAATCAACATCATTTTGATATTTATTTGGGTTCTAAGAATGAGACAAATGATTTCTGACACCAAAGTAAATATATAGTTAACTAAGAATGCACAGTTTGAAAACAACTCCCCTTGCGTTTGCAGACAGGCAAAACAAGGTGAAAACAGGGCACCGCCTGAGAAGTTTGACATTACCTTGCGGCTTCAGTCCCGCCTTGTGAGGTTTCGTTATCCTTTGAACTCATACGCGACTTTATTTTCTTTGTTATTAGATTCGTTCCAACAACACCCTTTGCCTAGTTTGACTAAGAAACCTATAAGAAACAGGTGGCTGAACTATGAAATTTGTCATTCCATCGCCATTTTCTCTGCAACACCTCTTCTCGTACGGTCGAGATTTAAAATTTTCAACAAATAGTCAAATAAGAAAGCAATACAAGTAAAGATTTTTCTCAACATAGAAGATATGGTTGAAATTTTATATTGAATTATACTTTTTACGCGAAAATCTAATAATGGGATGATTCATGCATACCCAGCATGCAACTTTCAAAATGTCAGCTCCCACGTCTGCGGTCTAGACTGAATGAAATTTTTAGACAAATATCCGTCATCGTTCGTAGTAGTTGAAGAAGATGCAGTTGATGACATACCCATTGCATCATTTTGAAAAATAGGGACAAGGTGGGTTTTTTAAAATTCAATTTTAAAAATGACTTGCCCTTTGCCCCTGTTTTAAGAAATTTTCATATGGTCAATCAAAATAGAAAGTAGAAACTAGATTTATTTCAGGAACCACATGATGCAAGAAAGTGTGCACTTATCTCTCACGCTGCAGCTAAGATTCATAATGAGTCAATGGCCAATACACATGATGGTCCGAAGAAAATATCAATTGCATGGGTTGCATGTGCGTCATAGCCGCCTGTCCGATTTCTTAATAGAAATGGCGAAACCGCATTAGTGGTAGTTGGCGGTAGTTGTTTGTGTGTATTCTCGCTCTTGTTGATGGGAGGTATGTCAGTTTTGGGGAAATCTTGAAATTGACGTATGATACATCAATCGACGTATGATACGACGATCTAGGTAGAAAACCATTCGTAAATTGACCTATAGTGAACATTTTGGTCAGATGATTATTGTACGCTGTCTTCCGAGTATTTGGCAAATGTCTAATCAAACACGTCATTCATCACTTTGCTGATTATATGTAATTTATAACTTGAAACCCTATACTTTTTTAGTTTGAAAGCAATAAATATCGCCACTGTCCGTAAACAAAGCGTCCAAACGTTAAATAACAGCACAAAAACAACCCTAAACTTACGAAAATGCTAGGGTTTGGCATTTCACTGTTGTCAAATATGAATGTATCAATAACAGGCGATTTGGCTATGTTGAAGTCGTAAATGCGGAAATTCGTTCTTAAAGAGAGAGTGTGATTTATATGCTGTTCTTACACAAGCGGGCAAAAATATGCGGGGTATTAAATAGTTTTCCTAATGGTCACGGGAATAACAGTTTTTCTAAGAATAACTCGAGATCTGATTGGCTGACAGAACTACTTCTATTCATTCGTTCAGTGAGTCGAGCGTACCCGTGTCTCAGAGACTTCAAAACAGACATTGTTTTTAATTTTGTATGTCAATGTAAAATGTTTTATTTGGTTTGTTTTACTATTTCGTTCATCTAGGATTGTCTTGCTTAATGAATGAATCACAAACATGTAGTTAATTGCAGAGACTACATTTAATTGCGCCATAACATAATCGTTGTTTGTCGCGCATGAATACAGAGACAGAGTTTACTTGCAACTCGCCTTCACAAAGATATTTTCCAAAAGTATCATAAATATTCTTAGATTTGACTTGGGTAAGAAGAGAAAGAATAACCACTTACAGTTTATCTGTCCCTTGCCAATTATTGTGATAAATTCCTCGCTAAAGATCGGAATTTATAACAATAATCAACTCAGGACAGATAAACCGTAATTCCGCACATCTTGTTGACTATTCTTAATACATCGACCTATTAAAGCTCGTTCTGTGGTTATCCCCAACCTGATAAGGAGGTCAAAACATGGTCAACACTATTTAGAGTGATGCTATATATGTTCATTTGATTTAAGTTTTATTTTTATGAAAATGTTTCCTTCTTGACTTTATGAATGTTTGCATTTCAATTAAAAGAATCAAAAACTGCATTTTCTATGAAACTCGTATAAATAGATTGTAATATGTAGATGTTTGCGTAATATAAAAAATTTTAAATCTAATTTATGAATCTTCTATAAGTGACAAAATTAGGGAGTGCAAGACATTTCAAGTAACCATCAAATTGTGATATTGATGGAGAAAAATGTCGATTCTAACATGTTTAGATGTTTAATCCTTTATATTGAGGGGAATAAACAATTAAATCAATTAAATTTTAGTAAAACAAGTTTTTGAGAATTGATATTAAGTGATTATTTTGATTAAACTTTTCCTTCTTGATTGTATATTGAGATGTTCCCACTAACAATAAAAATCCAGAACTAGTTGTTTTTTTTAAAGTCTTGTAAACAGGTATTTATTGATTATCATGTTTTTTGGTTAATATGTCAAATGTGAACCCTCTTTTATTAGTCTCAAATGAGCGACAAATTTAAGGGGCCCACCTTTCAAGAAACCATCAACTCACGATGAAGATCCACCAGGACCATTTTTATTGTAAACGAAAAAACCTTCACTATAGACCTAATAATAATTTCTTTTCCATTTAAAAATTTTCAAAATTAACTATGGAAGATGGAAACGAAGCCCATATTCTAATATTAAATCTTCAACAATAAATGTGGCCATTTTAAACACTTTTAGAGATAACAAGCTTCAGAGATTGTCGCGTCAAAAATGATACGGCCACCATAAGGAGGCAAAGAAAGAGGGCTCACATTTGATGTTATATATATATATATATATATATGATCTATCTTGATTAACACTGAAAATTAATGTACACAAAAAGGAAATCCTAAGTAATAGTTAATGAAAATATCTGAGCTTCACAATCACAGAAATAAGATTTAATAACTGGGATTCGAAACCAAATTGGTTACCTTCTTGTTGAAATACATGAGTGACTCCTCTTGTAAAACTTAAGTTAAAGTTTTTAAATCTTCATTTGCACATTGCTTAATAACAGACGAGACCTCTTCTTGTACTACTGCTTATCTATCATAAGTCAATTGTAATAAGCATATGAGACTCTTATCATGAAGAAAATAATAATAAGGAAAGACATGAAAACTTTTTTGCCAATTCCTCTTTCATCTGTTATCATGTACACATCTTTAGAAAGCATGTATTCATTGCTTAGGACAAGTTGGACGGATATGATGGTGTTACTTGATTAGATGTAGTAAGCACTTCTTTCCCTGGCCTCCTTCAAATGTTTCTGAAAGTGTTCTACAAAATCACCACAAGGTCCCTATTTATATGATGATGTTCAAATAGCTTAAAGATTCATCATCAGGTTTGCATATCTATCAAGACCTTCTTCAAATACTCTGTATCCAACTATATAGTCTGGTGGAGAAATCATTCAACAATATTTTAACGAATTCAGAATTTTTTATCAATGGCAAAGTACCTTTTAAAGTATATCATTCTCTCAAACTTGCTGTAGCTAAATAGAAACCCAAAATCTGTTACGTCACTGTTATTTTTGTTCTTGGATTTCCCTTGCTTCCTTGTTTATTACGACAGTGTCGAGTGAAGGTGTTGGGAATTGCAATGAACGGTTTCGTTATTAAAATTTCAGAAAAAAAGGGATACGAAAGTCTTGAGCAAATAGGCAAAGTTTAGATATGTTTAACAGAAGATGAAAGCAGTCATTGACGCAATTATTATTGCTAAATTTCCAATATTTCATTTTTTCCAAGTAATTTTGGTAATTTTTCAATATTTCATATATTCCAAGTAATTTTGGAAAATCAAACAGAAAAACAGATTAGAGTTAATAGTGCTTAGTGTAAACGGTATGTGTGATTTTGGCTGTTTTAAGATTTTTGTTGAAATTTCACAATTGTCATTTCTTAATGTTGAAAGCTGAAAATGTATAAACATATATTCAATTCATATTAGCATTTATAGTATTTTGGCACACACCAAAGGCAAATAAAATGTCATGAAAATCATGGAGTGTCTCATTGTAATTTGGCTATTGTTGGGTACAGTGCATTTTATGTACACAGTATTAATTCAAAGTGATATTCCTGTTTGTATAACGTTGCAAGCTTGATAGATATATTTTATTACTGCCTTTATTATTGCAATATCATTTTCATACATTAGATCTATAATTCGAATGTGATTAGAAAAGTGAAATAATTTATTATACCCAATGCTTTGGCATAAATTTATTCTATGACCTTATATCTGTAAGTCATTATTTTGACTTACCGGTATTAATTGAATTCAATGTCTAAAACTACTTTTTTATGGAAACAAAATTCTTTCAATCAATGTCTTCTAAATATTTCAGATGGATACGCCTGCATACCTAAAGGGGCGGGGCAGAGGAAGGGGTCGCGGCCTTGCCCCAGGAAACCAACAAAAAATTAATGGTTAGTGAAAGGCTATTTCAATCAGAATTTTGAAAATCAAAATCATGAAGGTCATTAAAATAAAACAAATCATAACAATCTTTGTCCGAAGACTTAAATTTTAATTACTGTATTATTATTATACCAACTGCATAATTTTATACTTTAAACTTTTGGCTTCATTCTCTGATCTTTAGCCAAAGATAACAGAATTACAAAACTACATTCATCAAGCAAATACTTTATTCAATTTTTACAGATAACAAAACTGCAAAGGACAAGTTTACGGAGGCAAGCCAAACACACCAGGAGTCCATACAGCGCCATCTAGAGGACAAATTTGATGACATGGAAAGTTCAGAAGAAGAAGATGATCTTGGAGACCAAATTATTGAAACTGTCTTCAAAGGATACTCTAATCTTGGTAAAAACAATTCTGCTAGTTTATTTTGAATGTACTATGATTCTCAATTTATGAACTTTGTTTGACTATTATCTGGGGTGCGCTGTAAACAACAAGTTGTTAACAATGAACAATTACTTGCTTCTGTTGTGAAAGTTAACACATAAGATATAGACCAATTTCTTTTTCAAAATCAATACCCTTTTGCAGCAATTATAAACATTTGACATACAGCATTTATTGAAATTGTTCAGATCTATTTTTAGTATAAGCTGAATTCTTTTGCTACTTTCTACTTTTGCTAGAAGGCACTTTAAAATTTTGACCGGCTGCATGATGTCAGCAAAAATGTGCGTGTCATTAATAAGCGATTGGTGTAATGGCATGCAGCTTAACTTCAGTGGTGTGTTGCAAAGGTTAATCGCTACAATCGATTGTCAGGTCTTCAATTGGTTTACAACGCACCTATGTTGAGTTGTATGATGCTTATTTTGATAATAAGGTATTTAACAGAAAATCAAGTTTCTTTTAAGCTACCAGTGGATGTTTTATGTGATTACAAACATTAAATGCATAGGTAATGGTAGTTTCATGCTGCTTTCTAATTTGGAGTGAAGTGTGAAAATCAGCTATCAACCCTTACCATTCCCAAATCATTCCCATTACCATGTTTCTTTTCTAAACATTTCCCTTTTAACTTTGCTTTTGTGAGATGATAATGAACTCTTTCAAGTCTAACATTTTCTTAAATGTGCTTTAATTGATAGAAGAAGGAAACGACCTGGATATAAACAAGGCCCAGGAAGACTTGATTCACTCGTTCCGTTCCGGCACGTCTGCTTGTCTTGTCTGTATTGAAAACGTCAAGAGAGAGGAGGCAGTGAGTATTGATATTATAATTTTCGAACTCGTAATATTCTAGGTCTGATAATGTCATTTTGCCACAACGTGCAGGTAGATGAAACTGTTATGTATTTTGTGCCCCAATCATCTGGTTTACATTGGGGTTTTTTGCCAGCAGCACTCTCACCTACTTCTCCTGCAAAGTATAATCACACCAGTCTCCATCACTGGCTACTTAAAGCCTTGCTGCATTGCTCCAAACCTTTATAGTGTGATTGTAGTGCCTTTATTATTGGTTGATTGAAACCTTCAGGAAATTACTGATTGGACTTTCAAGCATTCGCCCAGCGTGCTGAAGAGCTAAAAGGAAAGGTGATGAAGTGCAGCAATCCTTAAATCGGCCTGAAATTGAGACGCTGAATTTATGCTTCATTTATCTGATTCTAATGGTAGAAATCTTGCCTAGATTTTCCTCAAGTTTCTCATGCCATTGCTCATCTACTTGTTGATCAAGAAGTTTCAAACATGATATTAAGAGCCACTCCATGATTTTCATAACATATTATTTACCTTTGATACAAACCTAAATGTGGTGATAAAAAATCAAAACATCTTAACTTTACATGTCCAAAAGACGTATATATGACAAATACTGGTTTTCGATGAAAATCTAAAAACAGCCTTATAAATGCACAGAGGTGTAGATATCACGTCCAATATACATGGATACCAGTTATATAACCTAACAAACACTATCAACTCCTAACTGCCCTCCTGGCTGTTTTAGATAAGTCTCCAAAATTACTTTTGACTAATTGATTCATGCCACTGTCCAGCTTTCGATCATATTTGCGACGTTCCACCTTCATATTATCACTGTAAAAAAAAAATTAGCTTTGAAATACGTCTTTTTGGTAACAGTCGATACTTCGTGATCAAATGACACCATTGATTAAGTTTTGCATATATGACTCCGTCAGCTCACAGAGTGGCTCTTTAAAAAAAGAGAATTGATAAAGAAGAAACTGATTTGAGTGAGTTTATGTTTCAGATCTGGAACTGTCAAGGATGTTTCTGCATGTTCCACATCCACTGTATACAGAAGTGGGTGAGAGAGGGGGTCTACCAGCAGGCCTACCAGTCAGGGGATGAGAAACTCAACACCAAGAACATTAACTGGTTTTGGTAGGTGCACACAGATTTGTAATTGTTACCCTCTTACTGTTCATGTAAGGATATTTTGGGAAAGCCTGTCTTGCAAGCCACATCAACAACTGCTTTGAAGGGACAAGTGAATCAGATATGAAAAGGTCATCCACTTTTATGGTTAATCAACATTCTTCAAGAACTCTAATTTTTTAAACTTCCTGTGTGTTATTTATAAATTAATCATGTGTCAGTTTAATTCAGCTGAGACATACAGTAAGATAAAGTTAAAATGAAATGCTTGAATTGACAGTTAACTTATCCCTGCATGTCATCTACTGAAGTAATCTAACTATTTCTCTCTTTCAACAGCCCAAAGTGTCGGTACGAGTACAAACAGAGCGAGTGTCCAAACAGATACTTCTGTTTCTGTGCCAAGGTGCAAGACCCCAAGTTTGACCCATGGCTTGTCCCTCATTCCTGCGGTCAACGGTGCGGCCGACAGTTGAAACCAGACTGTGGACACACCTGTCTATTGCTTTGTCACCCAGGTAAGACATCTGATAATGATTCTATTTGAAGATTATTATCTATTATGCTTCTTGAGGAGGTTGAAATTTATGTGTAAATTTAGTACAAACATATGTATATATATATAATTTCTGTCCTTTTTTCTATACTGAATTACCCCAATTATTTTCCTCCTTATGTTTTATTGTTGTAACATATCATTTAAGCAAATGAAACTTATTTCAGGAGCATGTCCGCCGTGCCCTCAGATGGTAAAGGCGAAGTGTCACTGTGAGCGTCAACCAGCCCAAGTAAGACGTTGCAGTGCCAGGGAGTGGGCGTGTGGGCAGCCTTGTGGGCGTCGCCTTGCGTGTAGGCAACACAACTGTACTCAGCCATGTCATCCAGGTAAGTCATCTATATTTAGCTTCTTTTGATGAAGTTGTGTGAGTTGTCAACCAAACTGAATCTGGTTAAGCTTTTGTTTTTGTGCATTTTGTTGTTGTTTCTTATAGTCACTTGAAATAACCATAAAATGTTAATCTTTTTAAAGTCTTTTGAAAATCTCTGATAGTAAATGATTAACCCTTCCGTTGCTGAATATTATTTTGACCAGTTTTGCCCCCGTGGCTGAATTTTCCAGCACTCGCCTCGCTACGGTAATAACGCAATTAGCCCCTGTGGCCGAATTTTCCAGCGCCGCCAGATGCGACCGTTTTAACAACATATGGCGTGTTTACATGGCGGAATACGGACGTTATCGTCGTTTTATACAAAGCTAGTCGGCGAATCCCGTGTTACAAATGGATGATACTTACTTGACACTTTGAATGAAATTTCTATCACCCCTGGAACGGTTTCTACAACTGAAGTAAACTTGTTTTCAATTCGGGCGCCATAACTCAATAAATTCCAAGAGCGCATGCGCGAAATCAAAACGAAACTAAAGATGAATTGTTCCTCTTCACATCGATATAAAAATTATTTTTTTAATATGTCTGGAACGAATTTTACTAAATTTTAAAAATTGTCTTCATTTCAAACATTATAAAATCATTTAATCACTGAGTGCACACATGCAAATTATATACGGAATTGAAGCTAATTTCTTTCTCTATATTTCACGATAAATTTTATTACGATACGCCATCCTAAACGAAAGATATAAATTACGAAAACAGGGTAGTGATACATCCCGATAACGTTCTGACCCCCACAGTAATATAACTAAGCTAATAGCCCCGGGCAAACGCACGCGCTCAGCGCGTGCAGGCGGGGTATCCCCGTTGAAACCTACACTCACACACAATATAAATTGTCTTTATTTCAAACTTTATAAATCATGTTATTCGCTTTGTATACATGCAAATTATATATGGAATTGAAGGCAATTTATTCTTCTTTACGAAGAAATAAATCATAACAATCTTTTGCACTGTAATTAGAAGTTATTACCAACGAAACGTGGGTATAGCTACTAATAAAGTCTTTGATAATCGCCTTACCGCAACATATGTCGCATCGTTTCCACACGTTTTATTTTGATTCAAATATGGGCAACTTACACATGAAAATGAAGGTATTTATTTCTGCTTTACGATGATATGAAAATAATAAATATGTACCACTTGGTTTGGAATATATAAAGTTTGCAAAGATGGTACCCTCGGGTATTTTAGAACAGATTTTGATAATTGCGACATCACTAACCGATCCTTTATTGTCTAATTGTAATTTGCAAATTTTATATAGAATTGAAGACGATCCTTTCCTCTTTATTGTGATATAAAAATGTTGATATTGCGCTCTGCCGTTAAATGGATAGGAAGTGTAAAAAGCAGTTGAAAATAAATCGCTTCTCGGTCAACAAAATATGAATAGAGAAATTGCCTGTTTGTGCGATGCGCGCCGGGTCCTTTCTGATTTTCTTGTACATACCAATTTTATATTGCAATAAAGATCATCCTTTTCTCTATATTTTGATATATGAAATTGCAAAATTTACCGAGAACTTTATGTGATATAAAAGGCGAGAAAATGGTAAAAACGTAAAGAATAAACAAAAGTCACAATTTTGCGGAACTTGCTGTATCTTTATTCTATATGGTGTATATAATTTTTTTATATCAAATCGAAGACAATTATTCCTTCTTTATCACGAGGTAATCAATTTCAAAATAAGCCTAGATGTTGAGAAGATATGAGCGAAAGAAAGGCACATGTCAAAATCGCCGTTCAGTTTACATGATTTGAATCGAGAAATTAGCTTTTTGTGCGGCGCTTGCTGTGTCTTTATTTATTTTTGCGCATGTACACATTTTACATGGAAAGAAAGACAATCTTTCTCTCTGTCTTATGATATAAAAATTGTCAAAATACGTTGAGCACATCATGTAAAAATTGGTGTGACAAAATGGTGTAAAACTAAAAATATGTAAAAATCACCTTTTTTGCGGCACATGCTGTATCTTCAATTCAGGTAGTGTAGTTATGTATTTTATATTGAATTGAAGACAATTTTCTGCTCTTTCAAATGATCCAACCGGTATTGAAATCCGCCCAAATGTTCAGAGCATAGGGCGTGCGATATAAGGTTGTACGTTTGGTGTGAGTGCAGGCTTGTAAGCAAACGATAGCACGCGCGGGACGGTAAGCTCGTGCGAGCGGGGAGAAAGTGCCCACAGGCTATTAGCACGTGCGGCGGGGAGTGGGGAAAAATTGAGTGATTTTAACGCTTATTTTCGGTACGATAAACATTATCAATACTCTCATAACTTTCGGAGCATGTTCGCGCATTATTTAGAACACCAACGAAACAAAACACGGTTGCTTAGCGACAGCCGGAACGAAAATACAAGCGTTGAACTGAGACTACTGCTAGGCAATAAATTTCCGGGCTCCGCTACCGAGACCCGCGGTCATAATTAGTTAGCGTGAGAAAAATAGAGTGTGCTACTCGCATCCCGCTAAGGGGACTTGCAGGCAAAGCTAATTTCATCCCGGAATATTCCGGGACCCGCATAAGGGTTAAAGATCGGGTGAAATGCCCTATGGTCGATTTCGGAATTCGTTAAAAGGGATTACAATTTGACGTGGACTCAACTTTAAATTTCTGAAATCGGCCGCTAAACAACATAATTACGGCTTTGTAATTTAATTGCCTAATTACGACCGGCGAGCAGAACCTGAAAGGCCCCGTGGTCACTGAAGCGTGAATCTTTCGTGACGTGCTAGTTGGCATATCATCATTCGCTCGTTATGTAAAACAACACTAGCCGATAGTAAATCTCACAGTTTAACTGTCGGTTTTACCTACTAAACGTTATCCAAACAACTCAAACCTTAAAGGAATCTATTGTTTAATTCATTGTCTGGATATTTCTATTTTTGCAAGCGCAAGACCCTGATTAAATACGATGCTGTGTGCACTTTCCTACGGAATGTTTTTCAAAGTCACGACCCTGCGCCATGTTGTCATAGTTATAAGATTGCGCTAACGCGTGAGATCCCGGAAGTATTTCTTACATGAACTATGCTCACTTATTGGACATTATATTGAGGGATGCACCGGCATCCTTATTCCCATAAAAAAATATAACCTTTATTAAGTATTAACGCATAATGTCCACCAGCTATTCAGAAAGCGAGATATCATTATTTATGGAATGTGTCTCATCATGTTCAGAAACGCTAATTTCAATTGACGGGGACGATACTTTTCCTTACTTATATGAGCCAAATGACAGTTCGAGTGGCACAGAAACAGAAGAGACGACAAGCAATCAAAACCGAGACAGATTGAACAACATCAACTGGTTTTAATTTCTTTTGGCATTTTCAATTTAATTTTTATGCTATTACAACAAAACTCAGAATTTACTATTAATGCTAAATTGCATTGGACTGATTATTTTAAAAAACAATTCTCCATTATATTTATATATTTTTTCAGAAATGATAAAAATAAAATTGAATGTATTATTGACCATGGATTATTTGAAAATGATATCCATATTTTTATGTATTTTGGCATTCACACAATTTTCTAAATGTAATGTAGGCTTGTAGTGTATGGTGAGTGAGACATTATTGTTGATATCGTCGTAAGAATAGCTAAGTGGAAGTCAAATCATATCACATTTGTAGGTCATACATCATAAATGTACATCCAAAGATAATTTCCTGGGTCCCGTTGCACAAAACTCTAAGGTAGCCTTAAGTCACTAAGGTTAACCTTGCATTTAAGTTGTTCATCAATTACGACGTCTGCCAAATGTTTTCACAACAATCAAATTGGTTTAACTAGTTTGTTTGTTTTTTTATGACACACAGGTGGCCGTTATGTAATCCTATCGCATTCAATTTCAATTCTTGATTTAATGGTCTCTAATTATATCTTTTGAATTTTAACGCCTTGGACCCGCCAAGCGGAATATATGTCCTGTCATAATGGCGTAACTCTTGGCATTCGACTGGTACTTAGTTTATTGTCACGGCGTCCAGTCATTTTGAACCAATGAACTTGTAGAATATATATTCAACCAATAAATTAAGAGAAGGAGATTTGGCTCATGCACCTCTAAGGACGATGACACACATTTAAAAAAGTACATCGTGAATAACGGGACCCAACATTCTTTAGGATTACATAGGATGTTTCTAACGCTTGCGTCAGGTATGTTTTCATGTCATTTAATGTTAAATTCAAAGACAGAGATATTGCAACACGGTGTGAGATGTTATACTAGATAAGAATATGATATGTGCTAGTTAAATACAAACGAATATTCCGATAAGTACTAAGTTGTCATGAAAGTGAAGTGAAACAAAATTATTTGTTCTATAGTCATAAAAAAAGTTTCCACATTTGTCTCCCGTTTTTTTACAAAAATCTTCATTTTTTCGAGACAATTTATAACTTCATATCGATAAATACGTGTTGTAACACTACGTGATATCCCATTGTAATTGGATCTCTCACCGACCAAGTTCTTTACCTTTTTGATATAAACCTACCCAAGAAAACCGCGTCCAAGGATTGTCACAGTCTAATTAAGATGGATTTGACGACTGAGAGGGAAAGTTGATATCATGAAGCCGTTATATATCGTATTTTGGAATTCTTTCGGTCATGCTATTGCCTCTATTTTGCTGTTGAATTAGCTTAAAAATACAGAGAAAATCAAAGGGCTGGGCTTTCAGCTGCCCACTAGCACGTCACACACTGGGCGTGGCTTCGGTGATTTTGTGTAAGCGTTCGCCAGTCTCATAAGGCGGCTATCCAAAACAGGGGTATAAAAGGTCTCCTAGTAGTCGAATTAAAGCGTATATTTTCAATTTTTTTGGCTCTATTGATTGATATAAGTGAAGCGAATACAGATACTAATTTGTAATAATCAAATTCATGCGTTACTTCTCCTCTTTAAGAAAATTTATGAATATGCTTCCCAAATAAATATGGTGTATTAATGTTATCTCTTTTCATCATAGAAATAGAAAAAAATCAAGTTCAATATTTAAGAGGTTTGTTGATATTTCCATTGATTGTTTCAGGTGAATGTCCGCCCTGCCCTAAAACCAGTACACAGAGTTGTCTTTGTGCCAAGAAGAAATCTGTGCGACCTTGTGCTAGTCCGGACTGGCAGTGTGATCAGGTCAGTACCCACAATTCTTAGGGAGGTTGTTCTCTCAACTTTTTGAGTTACCTGCCATAAATCCCAATAGAACAATTCCTTTAACGTGTTAAAAGCCAAAATCATAGCATATTTATATTTTACCTGATACTTTATAACACATTTCGGCACCATTGAATATCCAGATTTTTGCTGAAAGAATGTTTACAGAAACTACAAGACTAATCGCAAAAACATACTTGGAAAAATAGTTAGGATACATGTCAGTTTTGATATCAATTATTATGATATATTTATGGAAATACTGACTATATATTTATCAATCATAATATTCAAAGAAATGCCCTCTTATTTTGTCAAGGATAAAGGTGAAATACTTTGAAGTTATCTATATCCTCTGCTTTCATCTGTATTTCAGGTGTGCAGCAAACCTCTGCGGTGCGGCAACCACGTGTGTGAGGAGCTATGCCACAGTGGGGAGTGCGGCGACTGTCCGAGGGCCGGCAAACGCAGGTGTCCATGTGGTAAAACAGGTGGGCATTTCAACGAATTAGCCTTCATACCAGGCAATTAAATAGAGTTATAGATGATATTTTTTAGCTAACCTTAGACTTAGTAGAAACCCACTTTGTATATAGTACAATGAAATATTTTAGAAATGAAATGAAAGGGATGGAGGGATAAGAACAACAAGAGTTTTGATTTGTTGCAGAGTTCAACCTGCCGTGTACAGATGACATACCGACATGTGGCGACACCTGTGGGAAGACTCTAGGTTGCGGACAACACACGTGTGCTCAGAGGTGTCATCAGGGCGAGTGTGGCACTGTGAGTATATGCCACTGAATATATTTGTCCATTGTTGTTATTGATTATTATCTTTTTGTTGTCAATGTTCACCAGTAAACTTAAAGAAATAGATATCAATTAAATGTTGTTGATGTATTTATGATGGCTGAGAATATATTCTACTTTTGAGGATTCTAAGTTCCTAACTCAGTCAGCTGCTTAGATAAATTTTTTCATACACAATTTTCTTTTTCAATGAATGTTAACTCATGATAATAGACTATAACACCAATCGTTTTTGCAAAGGGTAAAAATGAATCTGGAAAATCAGAAAATTTATAAAATAATTATTATTTTTTTATGTTGATATTGCTGCCAGAGAAAAACAGATACAGGCTTTTAATACATCATCAATAACCAAATGTCTTAATAAAGTAATTAGTGAATGATATTCTGTTGCAGTGCCGGGAAGTGGTCTTGAAGCGCTGTCGATGTGGACAGAAACAAAAGGAGGTTTTATGTAGCAAGGAGTACCTATGTGAGGTCAAGTGTTCTGTCATGCGCGACTGCGGGAAACACGCCTGTAGGAGAAAGGTTGGTTGCCGTCTGGAGATTAATTGTTGGGAAAAATGGCTATATGGTTGTAGCAGAATGATCAGAAATGTTTGTATCAAAATGTTTCTAACCTTGTAGAAAGAGGAAATATTTGATGATGGTCATTTTTTTGATGAATGTCAAGATCATCACATGGTCCAGACTTTCTTTAATTTGAAATGAAGGAGAGATAACTGAAATGTTTGTATCAAAATGTTTCTAACCTTGTAGAAAGAGGAAATATTTGATGATGGTCATTTTTTTGATGAATGTCAAGATCATCACATGGTCCAGACTTTCTTTAATTTGAAATGAAGGAGAGATAACTGAAATGTTTGTATCAAAATGTTTCTAACCTTGTAGAAAGAGGAAATATTTGATGATGGTCATTTTTTTGATGAATGTCAAGATCATCACATGGTCCAGACTTTCTTTAATTTGAAATGAAGGAGAGATAACTGAAATGTTTGTATCAAAATGTTTCTAACCTTGTAGAAAGAGGAAATATTTGATTATGGTCATTTTTTTGATGAATGTCAAGATCATCACATGGTCCAAACTTTCTTTAATTTGAAATGAAGGAGAGATAACTGAAATGTTTGTATCAAAATGTTTCTAACCTTGTAGAAAGAGGAAATATTTGATGATGGTCATTTTTTTGATGAATGTCAAGATCATCACATGGTCCAAACTTTCTTTAATTTGAAATGAAGGAGAGATAACTGAAATGTTTGTATCAAAATGTTTCTAACCTTGTAGAAAGAGGAAATATTTGATGATGGTCATTTTTTTGATGAATGTCAAGATCATCACATGGTCCAGACTTTCTTTAATTTGAAATGAAGGAGAGATAACTGAAATGTTTGTATCAAAATGTTTCTAACCTTGTAGAAAGAGGAAATATTTGATTATGGTCATTTTTTTGATGAATGTCAAGATCATCACATGGTCCAGACTTTCTTTAATTTGAAATGAAGGAGAGATAACTGAAATGTTTGTATCAAAATGTTTCTAACCTTGTAGAAAGAGGAAATATTTGATTATGGTCATTTTTTTGATGAATGTCAAGATCATCACATGGTCCAGACTTTCTTTAATTTGAAATGAAGGAGAGATAACTGAAATGTTTGTATCAAAATGTTTCTAACCTTGTAGAAAGAGGAAATATTTGATTATGGTCATTTTTTTGATGAATGTCAAGATCATCACATGGTCCAAACTTTCTTTAATTTGAAATGAGGGAGAGATAACTTACTGCAACTGATTTCTATGTTTCAGTGCTGTGATGGGAACTGTCCTACCTGTGAACAGATCTGTGGCAAAACACTCGGCTGTCGAAACCACAAGTGTGCTAGCGTGTGCCACAGAGGTAAGTACTTTGACCACTTACATGCCGGATCTGATAGAGCTGGAATTTTCCTTAGCAGTCAAAAACTAGAATCCAAGAATAAGTTTAAGTTTAAATAGTTTGACCTCATTACTACTGTTACCATTTTGCACACTGATCGTGAATGAAAAGAAGACACTATCTCAACCACTTTCCTCAACTTTAGTCTTGCCATTGACTTGCCTTCTTCATTACTATGTTCATGTTTTTTCACAATGTTTAAGTTTAAGTGCTGCATTTGTGCATATTATTTGTTAATGAAATATTTGGTACAATTGCACAATCTCTCACATCACTCTGGACATCTGGACATCTTCCCACAAAAGTTTCTGTATTCTCATTTCATGTTAGTCTGATTATGTTTCAGGACCGTGTTATCCCTGTCCGCTGACGGTCAACATCTACTGCTTCTGTAAATCTACCTCCATCACCGTCCCCTGTGGTCGACAGAAGAACACCAAGCCTCCAAAGTGTCACAAGAAGTGTCAGTAAGTGCAATTTACATCAGGAAATGATAACATTTTCAACAATGTCCTAAAGTTGTGAACAGTAGTTTGCTTTGCTTGCTGTATTAGGTTATCATCACAAGCTGACTGAAATAGAATAACACCATTTTATAAAAGACTGTTTGATGTAGAAACAATATGATTTTTTTGTGATGAAAAATTATTGATAATGAAGAGATTGTGGATTAAATTGCATAAAATCATAAATAGTACTTAGTATGTATCAAAACCAAATAGAATTTTATAAAAAATACTGTCACTTTGATTTAACAAATCTTCCAAGATATATACATATATATCTTCTATTACCCCTATAATCCCATCAATATATTTCAACCAAGGATCTTGATTATCTCTTCTTTTCCTTCAGAATCCCACCCAACTGTCATCATCCCGAGCGAGACAAGCATCGGTGTCATTTTGGCGAGTGTCCTCCATGTCAACAGATCTGCAACCTCTCTCTACCACAATGTCCGCATGTGTGTCCTGCTAAGTGTCATGATGCTGTCAAGGTCAAAGTTCAAGATCAGGTCAGTTATAATCTCAATGAACTTCAAGTAGTTTAGAACCGGATTATGGAATAATCTATAGGGAACTGAACCTTAGTACTTTTTTCAAATAAAGTCTTTGAGTAAATATATTCTGTAATATCTCCTTAATGCTATGATTTGAAATATTTTAAAAATAGAATGTTACCGAACAACTTTGTTATCCTACAGAAACCACGAGCAGGACCATGGGAGGCTCGTCCAGCCTTCAGTATAGAGACGGTGAGGAAGGAGTGTCCTCCATGTCAGGTGCCAATACCAACACAGTGCAGGGGGCACCATGAGGTGAGACAATTACTGTACAGGAGGCACCATGAGGTGAGACAATTACTGTGCAGGGGGCACCATGAGGTGTGACAATAACCTTGCAGGGGACACCATGAGGTGAGACAATTACTGTACAGGAGGCACCATGAGGTGAGACAATTACTGTGCAGGGGGCACCATGAGGTGAGACAATTACAGTGCAGGGGGCACCATGAGGTGAGACAATAATCTTGCAGGGGGCACCATGAGGTGAGACAATAACCTTGCAGGGGGCACCATGAGGTGAGACAATAACCTTGCAGGGGGCACCATGAGGTGAGACAATTACTGTGCAGGGGGCACCATGAGGTGAGACAATAACCTTGCAGGGGGCACCATGAGGTGAGACAATAATCTTGCAGGGGGCACCATGAGGTGAGACAATAACCTTGCAGGGGGCACCATGACATGAGACAATTACTGTGCAGGGGGCACCATGAGGTGAGACAATAATCTTGCAGGGGGCACCATGAGGTGAGACAATAATCTTGCAGGGGGCACCATGAGATGAGACAATAACCTTGCAGGGGGCACCATGACATGAGACAATTACTGTGCAGGGGGCACCATGAGGTGAGACAATAATCTTGCAGGGGGCACCATGAGGTGAGACAATAATCTTGCAGGGGGCACCATGAGGTGAGACAATAACCTTGCAGGGGGCACCATGAGGTGAGACAATAACCTTGCAAGGGGCACCATGAGTTGAGACAATAACCTTGCATGGGGCGCCATGAGGTGAGACAATTACTGTGCAGTGGGCACCATGAGGTGAGACAATTACTGTGCAGGGGGCACCATGAGGTGAGACAATTACTTATTACTCGCAACTGTAAGATACTGCAGTGTAATATATATACCACGATATTTAATTAGTGTAATACTGCTGTATGTATAATGTCACAATGATGTATAATTGTGAAGTCACAATGTTAGCACGGCCATCCCAATGGCGGCCTAGGCAAGAAAATGTTAGTTTCAGATCACTGTCAGCAAATACGCTTGATTTTTTTGGCAAATAATTTACAGAATACTAAATTTCATACCATTTAATACTATTTTCATTTAAACTAGTGAATGATTAAGTATAAAACTTGATTTCATTAATTTCATACTAAATCATTAACTCGTTTAATAAAAATAGTATTGAATGGAAGGTTGTTTAGTATCCACTATATACCGGTGCTCTTGTTCATAATGACAATAGAGGGATGTTTGTTATCCACCGAGAGCAGAGTGACTTTGAAAGAGTCCCAACACGTAGCTTTAGGGCCTCACCACAGGTGGTTGTCACCTGAAGAAAGGCTACCGGGCAAATTAACAGTTCGTCTGGTCAATATCCTGATTCAAAATTTGTTCAACTTTTTCAGTGTTTTGGTGATTAACATATCGTCCTAATCTCAAATAAACTTTAACTGGTGTAAATTATAATTTTGAGGCAAGAATAGAGCACCAATATAATGTGCACTTCTCTTCCCAGGTCTCCAACATCCCGTGTTCCGAGGTTGCTCCGTACTCCTGTTTGCGGCCATGTGGGCGGATGCTAGCGTGTGGGAACCACTCCTGTACCATCGAGTGTCACATCGTCACCGGGGCTCCTGATGATGAGACGGTAGTGGTTCACATTTCGTAGACAGACAAATCAATTGTGTAAACACTTAAATATCAAAATCTCAAGAGTAACCAAATAACAGAAGTTTAGAGGAATGTACTAAGAATATAATGGTTGTGTCCCAATTTCAGTAGGTTAAAATTCATGTCATTTCTTGACATATCAAGTGACATGTATAACTTGACAAACAATCGTGTCTCTTGTTGCAATTTTTTAAGCAAATTTTTAAACATCATATGTCATTAAAAATTAATCGCATCCTTGAAGATAATCATGGTTGGGAAATTTTAAAGTCATATCAGGATTGTTTACTGCTGCTTTTCTTATAAAGTTTCCTTTTTATAACCGAGGCAAGATAAGTCATTCTGATGCCACAACTTATACTTCCAGGCAGGGGACAACTGTGAACCATGTGAACTTCCCTGCCAGAAGCCTCGGCCTCTTGGATGTAAACATGACTGTCGGCTGCCATGTCACCCGGGCGAATGTCCGCACTGTACGAGCATGATCCGGATGCGATGTCACTGCAGTGCAGTGGTCAAACACATCTCTTGCAGGGAGTGGACGGTCACAAAAATCTCACAGCAGAGTCAACTTAAGTCCTGTGGAGGACAGTGCACTAAATCTGTGAGTTCTTTTACAAATATTCTCAATCAAACTTATCTTATCCTTATTCTTGTGATTTCTTGTACAGATATTCTCAATCAAACTTATTCTATTCCTCATTCATGTTACTTCTTTCACTGACATTCTAACTTAAACCTAGCTTATCCCTTATTCTTTAGACTTCTTTCATAAATTTTCTTATCAATCTAATCCCATCTCGAATTCTTGTGAGTCTTTCACAAATATTTTAGATTGAGCCTTTTGGATCCCATATTCTTGTGAGATTATTTTACAAATATTTTTCTAACCTTTGCTCCAGTTGACATGTGGTCACCAGTGCACGTCCACCTGTCACGGAGGGGAGTGTCCAAATGCTGACCAGTGCCGCAAGAAGGTTATTGTCAAGTGCAAATGTAAACGCAAGAAGAAGGACGTCATCTGCTGTAATGTACCCAGGAGGAAAGACGGAGAGAAAGATACACTTGACTGCGACTCAGATTGTGAGAAGGTCAAGGCTGAGAAACAAAAGGTTGGTACATCAAGATGTTGGCTATGCTTGATGGTAACCCGGCGAACTATCCGGAGTACGCCGCCGGAAATGACGAAAGCGGCAAGTCACTTTATTGGCAAACGGCCTAAGCCTCAGGAGCATGCCGGATTCGTCGGTTTTAAATGATACCCGGAGTGTAATGGCGGACAAATATTTTTGTTGCAATTATTCCGCAACTATTTTATAGTCATCATTGTTTTTTTGAATAACAACTCAAAATGATTTCATTGGCAATATGTATAATTATTAAAGGTTCCATGTCCTGGATATACGCTGCTTAAATGAATCAAACATAGCCGTTAACTCAGTTATGACATTAATCAAATCAATTACTCAAATTAAACAAGCCTCAGTGGGTGACTTAAGTGTCATCTCCTTCCAAAAGCAATTGGATTGACCGGTGATAGAATTTCCTCAAAATATTGATTACATTTGAAAGAAGCTCACTGATAGATCAAAAACAAAATGTTACCGTATATGACCGGGTATAAGCCGAGAATTTGATACCAGAAATCGGGGGGTCAAAGAGGGGGGTCCGCCTATACCCTAAGTCTATGTTTCAGACCAAAAATTTCTGAGGCCAGGTAAGTATCCAGCCCGGTTCATCAAGCCGCGCGAGTCCAGGGAGACAATGTTTACATCGAAGACAGTGCATAATCATCGATGTCATTTAAATAATAAAGGTTTGAAATAAATATACCTTTGTCTTATTGTTGTTTTATAATGAAGATATTGAGAAAAATATGAATGGAAAGTTAAAAAAAAATATATATAAATTATTTATGTACCGTTAATATTCAACACGCAACACGTGTTAGCTGGCAAATATCGATCGATAACTTGACCTGAATGCGAGTGACTAGCATTTGTGACGTGGACCAATGAGAAGTTGAATAGAAACGGTGTTATATGAGATGGAACCTCGTGCAAAAATTTACGATAATTCAATTAAACAAAATGAAAATAAGTTGTCGCATTGTTTCTGAGATGGCAAAGTATAATAGTATATATTTGATACTCATCTAACAGTCGGCAAACTTCTTATTTGGCAAAGTTCTCATTAAGCAGTAATACTGTACAATTTTAAAGTGTTCTTAGTTGAGAAGGTGAACATTAATTCACAATAAATTTGTTATCGCATTGTCATATATTTTAAGCTCTATGAATGAGTCAGTGAATTTCTAAAAAGGCAACTTAAAATAATAATGCGGCACAATCAAATGAGATTTACCGTAGGTATCGATAGACAATAAGCATTTAATGCATGACGGATGAACATGTTATTCAGGTTGTTAAGAGATCTGTTAGATGTTCATTAACTAGTAATGACATAATGTATTGGGTCAACGTCTTAGCTTTGATGATCAATTAACAGCAATTAAAGCTGTAATTAACGTTTCCTGTGCCCATGTACCGGTAATAGACGGCCCCATCACCGAAGCAGACTTGTGAAACGTCTGATCTTGTTATTGTTTTGTTTGTACATAGGCTGAAACTGCGACTGCATAAATACATATTGTTTAAATATGAAACAATGTCTTTGTCTTTTTTTACTGGGTAACAATTTATCCTAACACCGTTTTCTTTACACACGTTATCGAAAGTAGCGGAAGAAGCATGGAAGTTTGTCTAAAAAGTTTGTGTAATGGGAATGAAGCATGATTTTATTCAAATAAACAACAGACACCGTAAGTCAATATTTTATTTTGTAGTAATCTTTTATTTTTGATAAACGCCTGAAAAATAAAGAATGTTTTGATAAAGCCAGATCAAGTATCAACGTATCGATGGTAACATCAACCTGCCATTGAACTTGCCAGTCAGCCGGGAAGTGTAGAAAACGGGATCGGTTTATACATGAGATACCGGGTTTTTACTGGGATTTGGGGGGTTGAGAAAGGGGGTCGGCTTATACGCGAGGGGGGCTTATACCCGGTCATATACGGTAACCCTCTATATCATGAACTTAATATAGGCAAACAACACTCATTGACTGACTACAGACCTGTCTTTGTATGAGTATACATTTATGAGTATTCTATTGGCAGGTGTAAGTTGTGGTATAAATTATCTAGGCGGGGTATAAGAGGTAAATTCATGTCAGTTATTTATTCTATGTACCTAAATGTGAAAACATGCGTATGTATCAATGGCTGTAAGAGTAACTTTTTCATAAACAATCTTGGTTTGATGCAGGGTGAGGTTCTGTCCCCGATACTATTTTCGCTATATGTTAATGATTTTGAAATGAATTTTCTCGAAGATGGCTGTGTTCCTTTGGATTATTCTCGGAGAATGTTGAAGGTCTAAATTCTCTTTCCTCTTATTCTGATCGTTGGAGTCTTGAGGTTAATATTAAGAAGACTAAAATAGTTATTTTTCGAAAAGGTGGTCGTACTAAAAAGAAATGAAAATTGGCTATATAATGGTTTACCAGTGGAAGTTGTTGGTCGTTTCACTTACTTGGGTATATTATTTAATTTCAATAATAAGTTTAGTGTCGCTGAAAAGCAGTTGTCTGATCAAGGGCGCAAGGCTGCGTTCAGTGTGAATTCCAAATCAAGATCTCTTCATCTAAATCCTGAGACTTCATTATCACTGTTTGATAGTCATATTGGGAGTGTTGTTAACTATGCCTCTGCTGTGTGGGGCTTTCACAAGGGAGATAACTGTGAGAAAGTACACCTGGAGTATTGTAAACGTTTGTTGTCAGTTAAGAAAAGCACGTGTAATGCTATGGTCTACTCTGAGCTTGGTCGGATCCCATTAAGATTTATAAGAATGTTTAATATTGTAAAATATTGGAGTAAGATGCTGGTTACAGATAATTGCATTCTGCGTGGTTGTTATGAATATTTTTATGTTAATGTTGAAAAGTGTAATGTGCAGAATTGGGCATATCAAGTCAAGTATATTCTTTCAAGTATAGAGTTTGGAAATATAGTGAAGTGTATCACACTCTTAAAAATATGCAACTTTCACTTCTGCCTTCGAAGTAAACATTATTGAACATTGTTTGTTTTTTGTGTTTTTTTTATTCCTATTCATACGTAGAAAATCTGTTTACACTTCATTCGGCTTTTGCTGATTCTAACAGATTGATTATAAAGCATAATAGCGATGCTTTCAATGCATATATATAATCTATATATCTATATTTGTTCAGGTAATGGAATCAGCTGAGCGAGAGAAGAAAGAGGAGGAGGAGAAGAAACAACAGGCTGAGCTGGAGGAATTTGAGAGAAAGATGAAAGGGAGGAGGAAGAAACGCAAACATCTTGACGAAGTTGTCGAACTCTCCTTCTGGGATAAAAACAAAAGGAAAATAGCAACCGCTGGCTCTGTGATGGTTGTCATCATGGCTGTTTTAGTCTACTTTTTGGTCAGCTCTCAGTGATTTCGATCAAATCAAGTTATCAAGCTGTCGGCCTCCTAATTGTGAACATTATGAAAATTCTTCTAAATTCTTAATCAGCTGATTGTATGTTGTCACACTGTACTCCAGAACTTGAATGATGTATGAAAGGAGTACTTTTATTTTACAATACAAGACGTTTAAATGAATCATTTTGCTTTGTGTGAATATTTGTTAAAAGTTCCCATTTCTAAGTGGTAATTTCATTATCAGTAATCAGTGATTTTTATGTCATAAAAATTTGGCTTTTGTCGATTAAATAGTTTTCTTAAATGTAATGATTATATTAGTGTTTTGAAAAGTACTGTGAAGAGTGTGTTGTTCCGATTTTCCTTTTGGAGTCAATAATTTGTTTAATACACTTAACCCCTATTTTATCAATTGCAAATGTGGATAAAAAAAATTATCATGATTAATTTGTGTACAATTGCCTATCAAATAAACACTTGCAATAAAAACTTTTTACATAGTTGTACATTTAAGTATTTCCTAATAGAAAGATTTACACCTGCAGATTTCATATCACTCCTATGGAGCTGTTCTGCTTTTATATTGTGTAAAGAATTAAAGAATGTTTTAGTCTATTTATTATCATTAATTTACATTTATTGTACTAGAAAATTGTGTATGACAAAAATTCACTTAGCAGCTGACCGAGTTAGGAGTTTAGAATCCTCAAAAGTAGAATTGATTCTCTGCCGTCATATTAACATCAACATGCAACATTAATTCAATTTGGATGATGATTACTCCAGTCAATTCTTCCCTCAATATTTCTGTAACATTGGATATTCGACTTCCCTTTAAAGTTATGTAACTGGACTCCTGAAGTCATGTCACTTCATATCTGGATAAATATTTCATATCTGGATAACTATACATGTAGCCATATTTGTTACTGCACATACCATTAAATCTAATTACCTTTCAAACTTTCATGAATAAATTAATTAATTTGAGTTGACTTTTATTTTACAACTACCAAAGAAGTTGAATTGATGTACTAAGGGCTTGAAGGCACAGTGTCTCATATTGTATTCTGTATTCAGTACAGTTACACCCTTAGTTCGCTTGTTTGGTCAAAGCCTACAAGTTTCACCACAATGCATATCTAATAAAAATTTCAGGTTTTAACTTTATAATTTAAAGGACTGCTGTGACATACTTTTGAAAAGTCACATTGATTGGTGTACAAATTAAAGATTGTCTGTGACGTAAGTTATGTTTGCTTGATGTTTATTTGTATGTATGTTTAAGTTTGTCTTCTTGTATGTTTGAGAGGAGATATACAAGATCATTGGGAGATATTGTACTGTATATTTGGTGCATTTTGAATATGTTGTATTGATTTTGAGATTTTGTTGTATATTCTTTGTTGCCAAACTGTTAAATGTTTCAGTCATATGTTTCTTGGACCAGTGAGGAATTTTTAAAAAATCATTGATACATGTGGACAGTTGTACAAAGTCAAATGTTTGATGTTTAAGATCTGTATAAGGAGTTGTTTTCAAAATAATTGTTGTTGGTTATATTTTGTTGTTGTGTTTGAGGTGCAATATAATCAATAAGCACTTTAATTGACTTGAAAACTTTGTCTGTGATTGCTAAGGATGGGTGTCACTCCTCATTTCAGTATTGCAATACATTGCGATACAGAAAAGCGTATTGCAATACGTATTGCAATGTATTGGTACTTGTCATATTTTAGTTTTTCCCTACTCTCTCGACTAAATAACAGCAATTAGAACAGTGATCAATGCTCAACTGGCCCGACGTTTTGTAAAGAGATAATTCAGTGGCTGCTTTCAGACTTATACAGTTCTGTGCTATTTTAACATTGCGAATTAACACTTTGTGTAACAACTTTCAGTTGAACACATTTTTTGGTTATGTTTTTCTGCAATTTTACAAGGACATTGTTAATTTTATAACATCCAATATATTGGATATTTTCAGAAGAATGTACCGGTACATATTGTTTTGTTCCTGTATTGCAATATACCGATATACCTATAATACTGCACATCCTTAGTGATTACAGTATTGAAAGTAACAGGCTAGTGTGTAGCCTGATGCAGGCCATTTGTATCTGTTTCCATCACTTTGACTAAAATCAGCCATGTGTGGATGATTTAAAATTACAAAATACTGACTCCACCAGGATACTTACTCGTTTCATCAGGGTTTCCTTCTCACAACAGTCTGGCCCAATTTGGCGCAGATACTGGTACTGGTTTAGTGCAGATAAAACCAATCACATTTGGTTTTATTTGGTTTCGGTATTTGTATTGGTTTTAAAAGAAAATCCCTTTGCTAGAGGCAGGGATTGGAAAAGGCAGGGGCCAATTTGCACGTTGGATGAAAAAATGGCTCATTAGAATTTAAAAATTTAATATTGCTACTAAGGGGATTGGTCCATTCAAAATTTCTGAAAAAAAACTGAAAGCCCCAAAATGGCTCATTGTCAAAGGTGTTTTTCCCAATCCCTGCAGAAGCTTTGCAAACTTTTTGCCCACTGAACATGGTTGATTTTTATCAGACTGCTCTTACCAGAGGCCCCTGTGATCTGGAATTAATGCTACAAAATTAAAAGTGTCTGAAAATGTATAATTTCTTCTAAAGTGTTGTCAATGTTTTTTGTCATTTACTCCATTTCAGCAATATTCTTGAAATGACTGTCATTTGAGGAAAAATATCAATCTCATTCAAATATTATCTTAAATTCGCTCACTTGTTTATATACCTCACTAGATTTCTTTTCCACTAACTTTGGCCTGGAAATGACTCGAAATCATCTGCACAACTTTACATTATCCATTAGCACAGCGTTTCCTATTATCAGAGTTTAAGAACTGCAATCAGGGTCACGTACCGAGCTATCCTATTCATTCAATGTCTTTTTTGCAGGGACACGCAACTTTAATGGGCTTTGTAAGATGTACTGTTTTCTATCCATCATATAGTTAAGAATAGCACATCTAAAGTTGTGTGGAAATAACAAAATGTGAGTGAATGGCTAGATCATATTTCATTAAGATTGAGGAATATATGGAAATCTGAGATGCATGACAGCATCAATACAGAAAACAATCATGTACGATCATGTAGCAATTTTGTTATTTAATGCCCATTTGATTGGATGCCTGGGAGATACTTTTGATTTCAGCTTAAGTAAGTACATGCATTATGGAAATCTTTACAACTCAATTGATAACAAGCTCATACTGAAAAAGACAACCTGAAGTTGTTCGCGAAAGCCTGAGTCAAAACAGAGATTTTACATTTAGATCAGGTTCTAATTAATACAAACAACTTTATGTTTATAATTGATCATTATGGAAAAATATTTGACAGCCTACAGTTTCTATGCACACTCATTGTGTATAATGCCTTAATAAAAAAAATCAATCTACTCTTTATTAGTGCTTGTTTTATCTTTAACTTGCCATGTTTGTTAGGCCAGAAGATTTACTTCTGTAGACCAACTCACCAAACTTTTTTCATGTAGTCATGTAGGCTTTCTCCCCCCAATAATACTAGCAGCCGTGATAAAAGCGAAATACGGCTGGAAAGCGGCGTTAAACCCTGTATCACCTCACCTCACAGGCAAGACTGCTATGATTGTGGAGGCGTCGTCATACTACTTGCCTGGACTCATTGCTTGGTTGCACTTCAAACATAGAGTGCAGCGCAAGAGTGTCACCTGGACATGTTTGATAGGCTCTCAATGTCTACACATTTGCAACATTTCCTTAATTCTCTTTCAGTACAAGTTCACGAGACCACTTGATATTGCACATAATGCGTCAGTGCAATTGTGTGAGAATGTACCAGCTGCAGATTTTTTTCAGACAAGTGAACATTTTTGGATTAATTGTTTTTCCTCGGATTTGGGGTTTTTGGACTTTTTTATTTACCTGTCTAATTTTTTTCTGACATTCGAAGAATTGTTAACGCTTCATGTAGGTCTCATTTACATTTTCTTTTTTTATTTCGTTTAGATTTTAAAATTCAAAACTTATATGACAGTTCACATCTGCTCGTCAGCGAAAGTTCAGACAAGAAACAATATCGAATGTGAGCCCAGAAAATGAAATCTCGGAGAAATCCATTGACAGTCAATTAAAAGCACACCAATATTTGTTAATTTATAAGTAATGCACAGATAATGCATGTCTCTATATTTTTAACGACCCGCAATCAGGTATCTACCATATAAGTAACCTGGCAAATATGAGCCTACTTACTTAAATTAAAATCGATTCTAAAAGATAGGAAGTATCTTCAAATTTTGTTTACATCTGAAAGAGATAAAATGGCAAATGGTCTATACTATTACAATGCAATTACTGTATTTCAGAAATTGGCTCATTTTCATTATTGCCTAAATAAACAATATTAACAATAAAACAGTCCAAATCCTTTTTGTCTACAGCTGAATGTTGATGTTTTTCATCTTAACCAATTTTTTCATTTTTGATTGTAGGTCAATTGTAAAGTATTTGTATGTATTATATGTAGATAAAAAGATAGAGTGATTGCCTATGTTCCGTTATGTTTTTTAAACTAATTTGAGCGCTAAAAATGCGTGCTATAGTGGCTTTAAGGTCAGCAATCTCCTATCTGTAATCTTAAGATAGGCAAACTTTGACATTCTTTCATTTTTACCAAAAGATTTTGAATAATTTTGAAAGGCTTGATGCATAAGACATTATGAAATGGTGAATTCAATGTCTCAAATATGGTGAACAAGCAAATTTGAAAGATAAACCCTTGCAGGGATTGGGAAAGACACCTTTGACAATTGGCGATTCTTACAGCTATTAGTCATTTTCAGAATTTTGAGTAGGCCAATGTGCAATCCCAATGCCTGCCTTGTAAAAACATTGCAAGGCAACTCGTCTTCTTAAAAAACTGAATTCTTGTTGAAATGCAAGTATAAAGAAATATTTCACATGAAAAATAACAAATCAAGATTATGGCAAATCTTTATTTACAACAATCAACAATATTATAAAACATAACTCATTTGAGCGGAAGTGTTACTACAAAAAGCTTAAAATATTCATTTAACTAGGGGAACATCTTCAAAACCAGTATTTTCATCATTTTGATATTTTCCTTAATGAGAAATGCCTAATACATGTTTAGATCATACAAATTGCACCAAGTAGAATTACATAGAGAAATTTAGTGAATTAATCTAAAAAAACTCAATGCTCAGAGGTCAACCTTTCAATTTCAAAAAATCTCCACACATATCCACCACCAATCTTTCAGTTCAGGTTTTCAAAATAAAACATCTTGCAATTTCAAATTCGTTGCTCATGATTACTCATAATAAAATGCTCACTGACGAAACATGACAGTCAGAAACCAATTATGGTAATAATTGTAAAATTACCTTGTCATCTTACATGTATACAAACAAATCAATATAAAAAATTTCTAAACTTACATGGGATGGTTTCTTTATTTCATGGTTACATCTAAGAACAAAACTGCTGATCAAATAGGAAGCAGACCTTTCTAAATGACTTATGCGGGAATCCCAACTTTGTGATGGAAATCCTCTCTTGATGGCAATGACCTATCCTAGAATATTAACGTTTTAGGAGATTTGGGCCAACAGGTGAAGACAGTGATACAAAGATAACCACATCCTGTCTGTTTTCAACTCAAAAGCAAGATGGGATTATGGCATGGGCCGAGCTGGCACCCGATGTACTTTGTCCATTAAGTTGTTCATATTTACTGATGACTTGAAGTAATTGTCAGCATCAGTTATTGTTTAGCGCCACTTGGGCAATATTTCAGCATTAGCTGTAATTATATTAGTAGAATTGTTGACAAATGTTATATTTTATTGTTGTTTCATACTACACTTTCTTATTTTTAAGGAAAAAAGTCAGAAAGACTCAGGGGGTTGCCATTTAAATCATGTAATCATTAAAGCATGTATGATGAAGCAAGCAAATTAAATTATTTAAATATAACAAATTAAATAATTCAAATATAACATGTCGTTATGCATAATCTATACACCATAAAGGAGCTAATCATGTAAAAATAATCTCAAACTTTTACAGAACTTGTTCAAACTTCTTATAAATCTTTTGTACCATATCAATCTTCAACTATAGTTATTTATTGGATTGTCATTTATTATCTGTAACTGCCCTAATAGACTTTTTGCTTTTAAGCAGTAAGATTTTCCAAGGGGCATGTATTGTGACACTAATAATTGAAAGAGTTTGCAATCGAGAACTATGTAAATTCATAATGTGAAGCACATGAGATGTTTGCCATGATTTACTTTATATATGAACTCGTGGTATAACAATGGACACACCTTGGAAGGACCCATGGCTTAATGCTCTACTGTCATTGTTGAGCTTTCAATTATTAGTTTAATAGGTCAATTACAGAATACACAGTTACACAGTCTCGTCAATCTTTCATGACAAATCAAAGTTATTTATACGTTCACATTATCAAAATAACTGACAGGTTTTGGTTAAAACAAAATAACAAAGTTAAAACACTGAACGGCACATTCGGTGACCAAAAGTTATGTTTTAATTATTGTTTACCATTTCCCTTTTTGGTATTCTTATTCGAAGATGATGCCGGAGCAGCTTTTTGTCCAAATTGCTTTTCAATGAAATCTTCCACTGTAACTTTTGTTTCATGGTATTTTGAGACGGTGAAATGCTTGGCAGGTTCATAATATGTTTTACAGAGTCCATGAGGTTTGCTTGATGTGCACTGATAATGAGCTCCGAACGCGACAGCCAACAACAGCATCAACAGCGTGAAGAACCAGAAACAACAGCCTCCAAAACATGACTTGGAACCTGAAATGGAGACAAAACTAAATCATCGAAAAAGAACAAAGCCAGTATTCTCAAATATATATAGCCTTTTAAACTTCTCAACCTCATATTCAACACATATTGGGATACAAATTCACAATTCTTTGTGTATTGAACCTTTCAGGAATCATCTCATAAGGAAATGAGCAGATACTCACTCTTAACATGCTCTGTTTTTCTGGTTGTCCCATTGCAAATCTCGGCTTCATCTGCTAACACAAAGATCCAATTAAAATCCAAAAAAGGAACTATTTTTCTTTTTTCTTCTAAAAACAAAATGAAGGCACAACAAGAGTGCTCTGAGAGCTCAACATCTCCCACCCTATGTAATATTGATGCAAACTTTACCAAATAAACAATCGTTTCAAATGACTGCATGAAGTAAGAAGTATTATCTTTAAAAAAAATAATTTGATTAGACAGCAATGTGCAGAGATTACATTTATTATAATTCATTGGAACCACCCTAACAAAAGGCAACAGAGGATAGAGGTCATTCTAACTGAACATCAAAATGACGTTAACTTTCAAGACTGATTCAAAGAACAATTTTCTTTTTGAATGTAAGAAATTCATAAATAGTTAATTGTTAAGATTGGCAAGGTTGAGAAACAGTTAAAGTAACCAGCAGCAAGTCCTACCAGAGTCTTTGCTGATATCTTCTACTTGTTCTTTCACTTCAACGTCTCGTTTAGCTTGGTGCTGCTGCTTTCTTCTTTCCTTCTCTGCCTTCTTTTCTGCTTTCTTCTTTTGTCGTTCTTCTTCTTCTTTCCTTTTAGCAGCGGCTTCTCGTTCTGAAAGAAAAACATTTCATCAGAATTATTTTAAAAAACACAAACAAAGACATAATTCTTTGAGTGACTGAGGTTACTGGAAGAAGTGTTTTCTATTTTTAAAATGAAATATATTGCTCAGTAATTATTCTTTTAAAAACATAAAAACACATGCAACAGATAATGATAAGAATCAATCTCTACACTACTTTGCAGGGCGCAAGTTGCCTTTTGAGAAATCTTCAGATCAAACCAATTTAGCAAATTTATAAAATTACACAATTTAAGATCGGTAATCTGAATAATACTTCTTTTGATGAAATTTCTCATAATTAATTGTCTCAATTTCAAGAACCCATGGGTGAAGGAGAAGTGTCTAACTTTATGAAAGGAATACCAACCTCTGGCTTCTAGTAACTGTTTTTGTTTCCTTCTCTCTGCATCAGATGCAACTTGTTTCATGTAGAGCAGAACCTGTGGGCAGAGCAATATCCATGTCATATCATAGAAAGTAACACAAAATGTTCATGAATATAAAGTATATTATCACAAGAATGTAAGAAATGTTTCAATTTAACAAACTTTGATGATAATATCCTAGACCTTTCGTTAAGCTCTTTTCCTTTACATCTCATCTGTGAGAACTATCTGTGATTTGTTGATGTCATAATAGGTCAGAACTCTTATGCAGATTAAGAAAACTGGCTTTTCTCTGACTAAACCAGTGTTCGTGTTAACGTATAAATCCGCGTTTTCACGCATAAAAATCATATCAACACTCAAAACATATTGTAAATGCATGTTTTGCACGCATATAATTATACACTTAAGTTTATATTTTTTCATAATGTTAAAAAAAAAGTTTTAAGCTGATTGTCTCATTAAAATGTCCTGACAAAAATAAATCGAAACCTGGAAATCCCATTGCTAAAAGCCCCGTCATTGGTTACCATAACGATGGAATTCCCCAGAAGTTGTTCGTTTCATCTAATCAGAGCGATGTTTACAAGTGATTATTATTAAGTCTCATGCTGTATAATATTACGAGGTTCGGAACGGCAGCTAGTTACTTACACAGGCATGTGGCTGCATGGATTTTATCATCAAAACTGGTAGGTTAAACCTTGATGTATAAATTTGATGACAATTTATTACCTTTTACTAGCAATTATTTTATTGAAATAAAAACTCCATTAACAAAAACGCGAAATATTTGAATTGAAAATTTATTATTTCATTTCTGCACGCACGCACTGCATAAAAACCTACCGCGAACACAGTAAACAACTTATCAAACATACAGTCAAGCAACAATTTCAAAGTGTAGTTTCCATTCATACTTGAACAAAAATCTTTAAGTACCACGTAATGCACTCTACCAAATCGTACCCAAGATAGTACACGTTTCTTCCTTAAATTCAGTGCAAGTGCCGATAGACATTACTTCTGGGCGTAGGATAGGACAGATTTTAATTTTAAAAACTGTTACCAAGGATTTGATGTCAACATCATTCAAATTTGCCAACTGGCTTCTATTCACCCTTTATTTACACACAATTTACCCGCACAATTGCATTGGTATTTGGACATCATGGATGTCTTAAGAAATTATATTTCTTTACTGTGAACTTCATTTTTACATTTTTGGCACACTTTCGACACTGTGCTTCATCCAGACAGTCTCCGGCAGCTAGTTTCAACCCCCCGTCAAGAGGGTTGTCCTTCAAATCCAGCCATTTTAGTTTCTGAAGATGACAGAAGCTGAACGGAAGCTTCTCCAGCTGGTTGCCAAGGAGATCAAGATGTTGCAGATTCACCAGACTACCAAATTTGGTCGGTAGTGAGGTCAGGTGGTTCTTGCTCAAATCTATCTTGACTATGTGTGTTAGGTTACAGAAACCATCCTGTCAAGAAAGAGAAAATACATTTTGATTTTCACATTTATGGCCTAAAATAACTTCAATTATCAATTATTTAGAAAAAGCAAGCTTTACTTGATAATGCTGAAATAGTGTATTACTTCTAAAGAACTTTGTTTTAGTATTGTAAAGATGTAGAATGGACTGTCTTTCGCAACCTTACTAAAACTATTCATAACTATCTGCTAAATATCATGTTTATTTGATAAGAATGAAAATAAACAGGATGGTAAGATGTTTCATATTGAAATAATACACTTTTGATTAAACAGAAATCTTAAAATCAAATTAGAGAATTGCATATTCAAGAATTGTTAAAAAAGAACTCACTGGCAAAGATGTTAAAACATTACATGACAAATCCAGATGTGTAGCCTTTGGTATTGCACTCTGCAAAAAAAGGAATAACAAGAAATTTTAAATGTCTCATAATGCTATGCGAGGCATGCAGTTAGAAATGAACTCAGAAACTGAACAAGTAAAATTTGACAACATAAACACAACCTAACTTAACTCAATCAGATGTTGAATCACTTTCGTATAACAACTAATCTCTAATCAAAAGCAAAATATGAATTGATGTGTACATTCAAAATTAACTGAGAAAACATTGTCAGATATGAGCAATTATATGGCTTCAGTCTTTCAATTTTTTCCCATTTGTTGGTTATACTCCAAGTCAAAAATATGTAAGCATTAATAACAAATAAAATCTTCATAACTTAGTATAAGTCATTATAAAAAAAACTACTGAAATGTTTTCTTTCTTCTAGGTTATTTCTAAGCATAGTTCCTTAACTTGTATCATAATTGCATTTATCATGAAAATACTATTGCACAATAGATTGAAATAAGTATATACAGGAATTAATCAAATGAAAGGTTTTTTCAATTGTGAATACTCCCTTTTGTTAGCAGTACAAAGCCCTATTGCATTTTTATCAACTTTATCTGCATTTGATTAATTTCTCATTATTATACTTTTCTTTTTGTTTAATTAATTCTTCGTGTCTCACAAGCAAATATCATTTATACCATTTTGTTCTCACCCCACATTCTACCTGATGCCTGAGAAAGCAAACATTATTAAATGTAAATTTTTCATAAAGATTATATTTATTAAAGTCATTGCCTCATTTTTGTAAGGCTACTAAACTGAACTAATTATTCTTCACGAAAAAAATCTGATCACTAACACAAATATTTCCTGTCGTGTTTGCAAAGATTTTCATTTTTATGCCCGTTTTACAGTTTTGGATGAAGCAGCTTATTGGCGTATGCCTTTCAGACTGATGAGGTACCGAATCAAGTGCAATCCCATCGCGAGTGCGAAATACAGGAAGTCTAGTCATCGCAGCGGCGATACTTATGACAGACGCATTCTTCATTGAGTTTACCACCTTTTTGTTATTTCTGTATTTGAAAAAGGGTAAGCTATTAGCTATTTTCATTGGATATTCAACTGGGAAATTTTATGCTTTCTTCGTCACGGCCTTAGCGAAATGACATAGTAAGGACTAACGCTCGCCAAATACATAATATTAGGGTAGGGTAGTTTGAATTTAATTATTGAGGGCTAGAATGCCTGCAGAGTTCTGAAAATTGTTGCAAACGTCAGGGGAAAGATTTCTGTGAGTGGTGTACTATTTGTCCGGCATTCATTAAAATTTGCCTTGCAAAAATGAGACTATGACTTTAATCTTCATTAGCATTATGAAACGAGTGTAATAACAACAATAATAAATAAGCTCGGTAAGAAATCAGTTTTTTAATTGCAATATAAAAGTTAAAGATGCAATCCATCTCATAAAAAAAACTACTGCTGTATTTCCAATGCAATGAAGCTGATGAAGCCATCGGAGGTTTTTCTTTTGGTTATCAAGAGATGTCAGTGAGAGATCTACTGAAAAATTAAGATAGATCTACCTACCAATTCCTTTACAGGAACAACTGACAAGTTGTTTAAGCTGAGGTCAAGCTCGTTTCCATCAAGGTTGTCTTTTATATTATCTTTCGGCATTGTCGATATTTTATCTCACTTCGGAAACGTCCAGGCTCGATGAACTCTCACGCAGAATGAACGTGTGACACGCCGAAAACGGAAGTGGTAAAAATTGAAAAGCTCCGGGCTTAATAATACTTTGCTTAAAAGTTTACAACAACCTAATTCCCTCTTTGATAATGACGTCTATGTTACATAAAATTATTAACATTCGTTAGACTTCAGATAACTTATTCGTTTCAGTAATTCAAGGTGCTCGATTCCAAACTTCCAACCCCACCAGTTCTTCTCCGAATCCTATTTTCTGCGTAACTACATAAGCATACTTCCGGTGTCAGAAGGACATGTGCAAGGACTTTACTTGATTGCAGCAGATAAAATGGTAAGTTAGAGTAACTGTTTACACATTATACTGTTCTGCTGTGTTGTTGATACGTGCTTTATGAAAGAGACATGAGCAGTACTGCAGCAGTAAGTTTTGTATTTGCAGTCAGGGAGATTGATACCTGGTTAAGATAAACAATTTGCGAACCACCAATTCTAATGATTGTATTTTGTAGAATTATTATTGATTCATTTTTAATCCCAAGATAGAATAACAGTCTTCAATGTATGTAGAGAAATCGTTGGTAATTAGTTAATGTTGTTTTCAATTGTTTTATTTAAAACCTTTTCATTTACAAAGATCGATTATTGATTGAGGTGGAACTGCAACCAAATTAATGGTACACTCGCGTTACCTTGATTCGTGGATGTAAGGAAATCGCGGCGGATAACACAGTTAATATATCACTTTCAATTTTCAAAATAAATAATAGGTAAGTACATCATCTTAGCAATTTTTCATGGCCATACTATCGATTTGTGGCGGATTTGTTTATGTTCCGCGGCCATTTGCAATCATCATCTCTTTCAGTGCACACAAATCGTGACGTCACCTTGATTCGTGGATAACGTAATATAGCTATGTATGGAAGCCCAGTGTCGAATTTCATGAGTAAAAAAGTTTGTACTCACCAAGTTAGCGTGTGGATTTGCAGCAGACGTTGTAACACATCACAGTTTATGTAAGAATACATGTCACATCCTATTTCAGGATGTCAATAAATATTTTGAATTAACTTTGAACATTATGTACAGTATATATACAGATAGGTTTGTGTCGATTTTGAAGTTACTAGTATTCTTCCGACGGCTTGCATGGTACACCATGGCAAGGACAGTAGAAAGTGTCATGTGTCCGAAGCACGTGCACTGGACAACAAAATTGCAAATGGACCCAGTGAACACAGTTATGGTACATGCACTGTCCCCACTTCACAAAGAACAGAGATGTACATCGTGACAGTTCACTTGGCTGAAATCGACCGCACACACAACACTTTTCCTCGTCGGTTACAGGTGAGTCGTCGTCACTGTCGCTGCTGTATAGGAGGTTTACAGCACCCGATGGACCTGGTAACGGTTCAATGATGGTTTTAGATTTCTTTTGAATTGATTTACTTGATTTCTGTTGTTGTTGTCTCGGACGCTTTTTAGTCGTTGATGATTTCCCGACAGTAGAATTCTTCACATACTCTTTAACTGCACTCTCTACTTCTGGTTCTGTTATAGCTCTACCTCCAACGATCTTGTGAATAGATTTTCTTGGTTTTCTTGACTTTTTCTTTAGAACCGGTAGATGATCAGCAAAGAAAGTTGTCTGGTCAGCTTCAGGTTGACATGTACGTGTCGAACTGTCGGTTTCCTCTTCAACATCAGGTGTCGGTTCATCTGCACTTGCTGTTAATTGCTTGTCAGTTTCCTTCTCGTGCGACTTATGTATGAACGCTGCGGGCTGAAAGGCCGTCTTGTCAATAACATCTCGGGAAAGGGGATAAATACCACACTTTCTGAATGAAGATTGGAGATGACTGGGGGTCAATGCAGCAGTATACGCCTTACATGCAACAGACGCAATGTTGTACCTGTTAACAGTCTGTCCCGTCTTCAACAACTTGTGACATTCGGCATTGTAGATTTTTGCGAAAGGTCCGAAGCACCCAACGTCCATTGGCTGTAAGATGTGACTGGTGTGTGCTAGAAGCACAAATAACACAATATGGTGTTCCTTAGCCAAGTCGATCAGTGATGGCGATATGTGTGACTTGTGACCATCGTACAGCAGAAGAAGTGGTTTCGTCGCTGTGTCGGGTGTCGCATTACGGAAGAAATGTTTTTCTAAATAGTCTTGAAATATAGCACCATTTGACCATCCAGATTCAGACATCGTTCCACCACTTCCCGGACTACAACCCTCAAGTAACTCATTGCTTATTCTAGCACCAGCAAATACGAAGAAAGGCGGGATAAATGTCCCGAGCGCATTTCCACAACCCAAGAGTGTGACGAGACTGGATTTTTCTGATGATATCTCGTATGCTACTGAGTCTCTGGAACCAACTATTTTTGGTGCTACGTGTGATTGGTTGATACCCTTTTCATCTACATTATAAATAGCCTCAGGTCTGGTTGTGAAATTGTATTTCTCAAAAATGGCGCCAAGTTCATCAAAATACTTGTCCACACATTCTTCTGAACTAGCCTTAGCACGAAGTTCTGTGAGGGATTTCGGGTTTATGACTTTAATTTCTGGCCATCGTCCTAATAGACCGTACAACCACTTGACAGACAAGGGATGAGTGCTGTCACGTTTTCCCAAATGACATGCAAAGTCAGAACCGAGTTGGATAAGCTCTTTCCTGCTATACCTGTAACCAATAGATGCCATATACGTGACATGATTGACAAGTTTATTTTCTTCCTCTTGGTCGAATATTGGTGACGCCCCTGACTTGACAGTATCAATGTCAATCTTTCCTATGAGACGGTCTCTGAGTGTCTGTTCCGGTACACAGTACGTGATTGCAGCTTTATGAACTGATGTGCGGTTGTTTTTTACATCTAAATATGCATTTGTTAGAGCGGTTGGCGAATAGCTCTGGTAATTGTGTCTGATAGGTGGCGGCGATCCCTACAAAAAGCACAAAAAATACATCAGAGATGGTCCGAAAACGTTTCCATAGATTTTAAATTTTGACAGCCGACATCGCTTCTGGTCGCGTGATTTCTATTACCAGATTGGTAAACAAGCAGACGACAAAACATGAGAAGGTTGGTGCTTATCGTATCTTTTTAATTTGACTCTAGATGAACTTGAAATTTTGTATTAGTGATCTAGGATGTATTTTCACTATGTTTGACAATTTATATATGTGTTAACTTACGTGTAGTGGAGCAATTCGGAACATTTTGGTCAGCGAAGCGTGGGAGCGACTGCACTTCAAAAGTACCGCTATGTGACGTCATACGAGATTTTAGTAACGAGATATTGCGGTATTTACGATCATCCACGAATCAAGGCAATCCACGAATTTAGGTAACGTTACTGTAACATGTATGTTGATAGCAAAACTATAGTAGTTCAGATAATCTTAAACTCCTTATGATGAGTGCACATACAAAGTTTCTTGACATTTGAAGATATCTTGTATGCTTGACGTAAATGTACATATATGAAACGTATAAGTCAAAGTCTTTAATCAGTCTGTTAATGCAACGTTATATTTAATTTGATTGAACTATGATTTAAAAGAAAATTTTGCATATTTTAATTTCTGCTATTGTACAAAGAAACATGCAAAAGCAATGCCTGTGGTGTTTTCTTTGAAAGTGTTGATGAAGTTAGCAATATAATTTCATGTTTCATCCTTCATTCTCGGGTAAGAGATTAAGGTATATACAAAAGCTTCATACAGTTTTAGTTCAGCTGTTTTTAATAATCTATAATTCCATTTTTGTGAACAACTGGCAATTTTTTTTATATCCCATCAATAGTTAATTTCATCATCTTGACTTTCCATTTCTTATTGCAGATTAATTTTAAAGAATGAAAGGTACTTTGTTACATTGATAAGAAGCTAAAATAGCCAATTTGTGCTCAGAAATGGGTACTTTAGTGCCTTTGTACTTTTATTGCTTATCTAAATGACCTTGTGAACTATGTTTTTTATATGGTTAAAAGTAGCTTGCATTGTTTCACAAACATTACAACCATTATTGTTACAGGCCAAATACCTTGTACAGATAATTGTTGCTGGTACACAAGTTGTTGGGCGTGCTTTCACCCGTGCCCTGAAACAAGAGTATGCAGCTAGTCAGCAAGCTGCACAGCGGGCGGGAGGAGGCAGGAGGGGGGCCAAACAGGCAGCCGCAGACACCGTCACAGGAATGTCTCTACAGGTCAAATATCATTATCAATTCTTAAATCTTGGGCAAGGTTTATAGCTTTCTCTTTACCTGACTGTATGTCCAACCATCTCTCAAACTTACACTACTGGATTTACCAAATTGATGTTCATGTCAACTGTGATCATTAGATGTTTCATGTATTTCAGGGTTGTCATGTCATTGATGAAAAAAACTTGTATACATAATGCATGTATAAAACAATCTTGCATTCATTCAATGAATTGATTTCAGAGAGCTCTTGTTTGGTATTAACTAAAAAACTAATATCTTAAGTTAAGATAGTGTATCATATGTCATTTTGTGTTCTGTGTGAATGGTAATCAAATGTTTCTTTGTCTTCCAGGAAGCCCAGCAGATACTGAACATTAAAGACCCCGCTGATGTGGAAAGCTTAACAAAGAACTATGAACATTTGTTTGCAGTTAATGATAAATCTAAAGGAGGATCTCTCTATTTACAGTCAAAGGTAAGTGCTTGTCATAATTATTTCAATCTCATTAATGCTAGCTGTACTGATAACCATCAGTCTTGACATCTTCAGTTATTGAGGTCATGTTCAGCTGACCTTTGGTGAACATTCAGTGACAACAAAAACAAGACGTCAGTTTTGAACCAATGAAATATGAGTTACTTTGGGATGTCGGCTACTGTGACATGCAGTTGTTTGCCGTTCATTTGTCTTTTATTTAACCTTTGAAATCTGTTTTAGCTCATCATGCCTGAATATGAACTGCAGTTTGGTTAATGCAGCAACAGATTATTATAATAATGATAATAAAAGTGCGTATTTGTATAGCGATCATATGCACTAAAGTATGCTCATGACGCTCACAGGAAGAAGATTATTTGAAGTGTACTGATTTATCTGTTACAGCAAATGTTTCTAGGTTTGACTACACTGTGCCATTGCATGAGCGTTGCAGGTTACACGTTAAAATTTATCTTGGCAGGTTGTGCGGGCAAAAGAAAGGATTGATATGGAGCTAAGCAAACCACCATCGGAGAAGGAGAAGAAGAAAGAAGAAACATGACAATGATTTGTCTTAGGCTACATGTTGTGTATGAGATAGACTGACTCTGTGTGTGTGTATTGTTATGCTAATGCGAAATGTACAGACTGTATTAAAGATTTACGAAGAGACGAGTATGATATCAGATTAATGTACAAGGATAAGGAAGATTGCTTAATTATAGCCATGCATGTTTCGATAAAATGCCTGAAAATAATGTAGTGGTTGATTATGATGATTTTGTTTCATTGCTGGAGTTCTAGGACAATTACAAGTCATTAAGCATTCTTCCTATATTATATCTTTTCAAGGGACAGGGTTGATGATATTTTTAAGAACAAGCTTTAAAGGGTAAAGTTCAATATTTTGGATTCATTGTAATGTTGATGTGGTGTTAATGTGTACATCAGGCATATCATCATAGCTTCAGTCAGGCCGGTATGGAAAAAATTGAATGAATTCCGTCTCAGTTATTGGTTAAATTTAGTGATCGCAATTTTAAAACCATAGCCTGTGAAAAAGACTTTTTGAACAGTGTCAAATGTTCTGTACAGTTCAATGACAGACTAAGAAAGTAATAAAGTGTTCACCATAAGTCAACTCACTGAACAAGTATTAGAAAATCTTTGACATTGATTCAAGATTATGTTGATGGTTAATGTCAACAGATGATATAAATAAACATGATAAACATCATTTGCGAGCCAACAGATTATTTGTGATGGAGTTGTTGGTTATTGTAATTGGTTACTTTCATATATATAATTCTGATAAATTATCTTCTTTAGTTTATGCATTTTTATTTTTGAATTCACCATTGACCTCTTCAGGAATTGTTATGTGTTCTATTGTCCATATAAATATTCTTTGTTCACTAGATTATTATGTGGTCTGTTAATATGTATATAAATAAGTTACGATAAAGATGGTGATCACTGACATTCTTTTTGAAATGAGGTTTATCTAATACATCAAGTCTTGACTATATTCTAAAAATAATATTTTTGGAAATCTAAAAATCATTTCATTGAAAGAAATATGTGAATTGCGTAAATTTACATTCAGTGGATGTTGAATTGCACAGCACCTGATTGTAGAATGTTGGAATGATAACAGTACATATGCTGGTCTCTGAGGATTTAAACTGATGTTTTTAATTCCATGGCTGTCGACATCGGTCCTTCAAACACACGTGAAGTAACAATATTTTCATCCAACCAAACAAAAATAATATTGTTTGTCAGTAAATCAATCCTGAAGAGAAAAGTTGTATAAAGTGTACATAACAGTCTTTAATCTGTATGATATGGTACAGAAGCTAATCAAATGAAATAAAACTCCAAAACTTTGCATGTTTGTTGTTCTTGATAATGACATTCAAAATGAATCTTAAGGGCTATTTAGATTTGGAATACTTATACAAGAGCCATCGCCAAAGCTTACTAGACGACATATGTTTGCGGTTGAATATTATTGTTAAGTCACCCTGTGACCATGAGGTGTTTGGGTTTTATATTCCCAACGGTACCAGTAGTGTTATTGATTGAAGGTGCAGTCCAGCAAATTTTAAGCTTTTCAACCAGGTGTTTTTTTGCCAAATGAGACTATGGATTTATTTATTAATAGGTTTTAGGCAATTATACCAAATTTGAAACAAAACCGTTCATCATTTTCAAGAAAACCACCCAAAACATTTATCGTCTTAATTATGGAAACTTTTTCATAAATATGGCGGCTAAGCAAGAAATGTGTCATGTTGTGAAATTATTAATTTCCGAACCACTAAACTACAAGAAAAAACCTTCATTAAAAATAAGTTAAAATTTCATTTTGGCAAGACATATTTTTAACAGTATTTTAAACGGTTAAAAGTGAAAAATGTCAAAAATATGTCACACTGCTCCTTCAAGAAGTACTTATTGTTGCTAAACTAACCATTTTTTTGTTAACTGGTTTGGTTCAATGATGAAAAAGTATGAGGGTTTTTTTTAAACCAAGCGGACAGGACATTTTTGGAGTTAAAACGTGTTAAATAACTTATCAAACACTTTCAAGATAAATGGGACAATGACTTACTCCTGCAGAAAAGATTTTAGTTGCAAGGGAATTATCTTAGTGTCTTAAGAAGAACATGTAAGATATCGTCAATTAAAACCCAGAGTTTGACTGGGAATGGAGTTATCAAATGGTTCTCTAGTATATCTAGTATAGTCCCATTACCTAAGCCTTACAAATAACTTCTCATTATGGTCAATTATTATCCACTTTAGATTCTCCAATGAGATACCCGAAAAAAGCTTGAAATAAGTAAGCATTGATTTACAATTTCTCTCCCTTCACTGGGCAAATATCAAGTCTGCGCTCTTTAAATAAACAATTTCAATCTGGAAAATAAATACCGGTACAACAATGTTACAAAACCAATATTTTATTTCAACAATATACATCCAACAGTTATAATCTCTGCATCACAACAAATAACACTTGGTGATCACTGGCTGGAAGAACTTTCATTCAAATCAAATCATTTCAGAACATATTTCATAAATGGCATTTTAAGGCCTAAGAGTCCCAAATCTTTCTCTGTACCAAACGGAAAACTAACTTCCTATAAAGTGGCCTCATTAGATAAAGTGCAATACAATACCAGTTTTCATAAATGAATAATTCTAAAATAATTTCTCTCACAACAAAAATGAATATTTCTGTTGTTGCGTTTTCTGTATAAATATCATCCAATAGGACTCTTACTTCTTTTTCATAAAAGATGAATTTGATTATTCAAAATCTCTTCATACCTCAGAGCACAAACTTAAATATGATAGACATGTACAGTGGAGCCATAACAATTTCTTCTTCAATATATTAGGCTGTTATGAATTAACATCTAAAGAAATACATATCATAACAATTTACAACTATAAGGATCTTTATGATTAAATTTTGTGTTTGAGTATCCAAATGAAAACAGTGAGAAGTACAGGAATTCAAAAACATAGGTTAAATTTAAAGGCACTGTAGCGAAAGAATCTTGCAAAACCGAGCAAAACCAATATTACCAATTGCTTGACAAGCTTTTCTATCAATATAAGTATTTCTTAAGGGATGTACTAATATTAGCAGTTAAGATATCCGATTCAATTTCCCTAACTCAAATTATTGATAGGTGTCCACACAAACAGTTTTTGTTTCAAACACTTTACCTTATTTGGATATTTATCAAAACAAGTAGAGTATCTATAGAAAAACAATATTTTATAAACTGCTATTAAGAATTGATATTAAATCAGGGGAAAGCTTGCCACAGTGTCTTCAAAGTCAGCCCATAGCAGAATTTCAAGCTCTTGAGTAAGTTTTTATGTCACAGCAATTCTTCTCTAACTTTTACACTAAGGGTTTTGAAAGTTGTTAACTTTCAGAATCTGAAAAAAAAAATTATATAGGCACTTGAACACATAAATAACAAAGAATTTGATTTTTCAATAACTGCAAACAAAAACAGGCTTAAATTGGTAGCTTTTGCATATCTCCCAATACACAAAACTGAACAGAGCACTAAGTCAATGAATGATAGAAATATCAAATATCATAAATAATAACAAGATAGTATGCTCTGGAATCACAGATTGGCCCCAACTTCACACACGCCCCACTTCGCAGGGAAAGATGTGGTAAAAAAAAGATATAATCCCATAATAGGAACATGCTTTATTCGTTAATGTAATAAGTGACCTTACATAAATAAGTAATTTAAATAACAAATCAAATTATGTCAATCACATATAACAAATTTGTGAGGGTTACCATTTTCTGCTTCTCTTCTTTCCATACCAACTTTCCAGATTTTTAGTTTCAGTAAATAGATGAGTTAAGACTATCAAACTTTATCACTAAATTGAAGAATTTTCTATTTGTTCTTAAATTTTTTCTGCCCATTACAACAACAAAATATTATCTGCCCCAAAAGATATAACAATAAAGAATATCAACTTCAGAATTCAAAGGCAAAACTCTCCACATGATAAAAAACATGTTTCTGAATAAACAGATAATGAAATGCTCATATGTTTTATTTGACCACATTCACTTGAGAAATCCTAAACAAAACATCAATGGCGCAGTTTTGAAAAATGGAATACAGTACTTAAATGGTCCTTTGGCATAGTAAATAAAAAAAAGATGATTTTTTACTGAATGCAAATAAGGATTGCTCTTTCTCTTACTAACAGATAAACATTAATCAATTATTTAATGATAAGTTTAAATCAATTATATTTGAATGCTTTTAATATGAAAATTTTTTAGTTTGTAATAACTTATTATATGGAAAACAGATAATTATTTTTTCAGCTATGTTTTTTTTTGGCATAAGAGATGAACAGAATGAAGCCTGAATTTAAAATTTTGTACTATCAAAGCTCAGATACAAAAGTGTTCTCCCCTGAAATAGCTGAACAGTCTATAGAATTCCATTAAGACAGAAGAGCTTAAATCTTTCACTAAGTATTTAAGGGTATAGTACCTTTAAAACAAGATACTCAAGAGTTTTTACAATAATTCACTTGCTTCTTTACAGATAGATAATATGTAAAGACTCAATTGTTGGGAGAGTCTACATTTTGACATTCATAAATAAAACCATTCCTCAAACACACTCAATCAACTTCCACATGTTCGGAGGAATCGGAAACCTCCTCTTCTTTGTGCGGCAAGGGACTACGAGACAAATCCAGAGGACCTTCCTGATAGTTAGTTTCAAGATGAGGATAATTCTCATCCCTGCGGATCTTCTTGTCTGGAGAACCATCAGAGGGATGTAGATGAAGGCTTCTCACGTCTGCCGAGTAGAGAGACGATTTAGTTGGAAGAGCGAAACTGGAACACGTAGGAGAGGAAACCAAACACTGGGCAAATGGCGACTGAAGAGCTGAAACCTGGAAGATGTTTGTTGTCAAAGGCATTAAGTGTGCAGAAGGAAGATTTCCCAGAAGGCCATTGGAAGTGGCGAGAGTTAGAATGTTAGCTGTGGATATTGACGAAGTCACAGGTTGCGGTGACAAACTCTTTTTAACTTTTGTTTTCATTCCGTCACTGCGGAAATAGTGTCCAATGGTTCGCACATGTTTTCGTAGAGAACTTGGGTCTGTGTATCGCTTGTTACATCCTGGCATTTTACAAATATATGGCTTCTCTTCCTGATGTGTGCGAACATGCTTGAATCGATCGCTGGAGTTTGAATAAGCTTTGTTGCAGCCCTCGAACGGACACACATAGGGCTTCTCTCCTACAATAAATAAAAGGTAATTCTTGAAATCTATGATAAGGAACGTTTTTAATTCAATACAGTGGAGATGATACTTGGGGGGGTTCAATGATTGTAATAATACTCTGATGAACATAAATGACAAAGGATTAGAAAAACAACAAGCAGACAGAGTCAGCTATATCCCCCGCCAAAGGGAAAGGGTAGTTAAGGATACTAGTTGTGGAATATTGAACAGTGATCATGTTGTTTTTCTACAAATAACCTTGAAGAAAACCTATGTTACGTTTCCATGGAAACGGGTAAAAATAAAAATGCAAAGAAGTTTAAAACCCCAAAAGGCACATCTCCACATGATGCCCGTTGCACATACCAAGTTTCGTTGAGCTAGGTCTCACCGTTTTGGAGTTGTGCTCCGGAAACATTAATGGGTAAAAATAAAAATGCAAAGAAGTTGAAAACCCCAAAAGGCACATCTCCGCATGATGCCCGTTGCACATACCAAGTTTCGTCGACATAGGTCTCACCATTTTGGAGTTGTGCTCCGGAAACAAAATCCTGTTACGTTTCCATGGAAACGGGTAAAAATAAAAATGCAAAGAAGTTGAAAACCCCAAAAGGCACATCTCCGCATGATGCCCGTTGCACTTACCAAGTTTCGGCGAGATAGGTCTCACCCTTTTGGAGTTGTGCTCCGGAAACAAAATCCTATGTTACGTTTCCATGGAAACGGGTAAAAATAAAAAGGCAAAGAACTTGAAAACCCCAAAAGGCACATCTCCGCATGATGCCCGTTGCACATACCAAGTTTCGTCGAGATAGGTCTCACCCTTTTGGAGTTGTGCTCCGGAAACAAAATCCTATGTTACGTTTCCATGGAAACGGGTAAAAATAAAAATGCAAAGAAGTTGAAAACCCCAAAAGGCACATTTGAGTTGTGCTCCGGAAACATTATCGGGACGGATGGACGAACGGACGAACAGACGAACGGACGGACAGACGGAGACCATTTCAATATCCCCCACCAACTACGTTGGGCGGGGGATAATTAAAATGGCAAAAGGAGTGGAGATAATTATTTGTTCTTACAAATGGATTTACAAAATTGCATTTACCATTCAGTCCAAATAAACTTCACTTTATCAGCTCTTTAGCTATCTGAATATTCTAATCTGATTCATGCACTTGAGTATTACGACATTAAGATTAATGCACAGTCCAACCGGCTGACATAGTCACATCACAGAAACAAAATGTTGGCCTACCTGTGTGTGATCGATTGTGTATCTTGAGATTCTCAAGCCGAGAGAAACATTTGCCGCACAGACTGCACTGGTGCGGCTTCTCGTTGGTGTGTGTACGGATGTGGATGAGCATCTTGTATCTGCAACATTAACAACATACATCATCAACAAGTCTAGAAGTGAGCACAGCTCACATGCCCAACCTCATGCTTCTGTCTGAACTGAACTGGGCCTCCTTTCACAAAGCCCTAAGGTGATCGTAAGTAGTAAAGTAACATTAGTGCAATGTTAAAGCATGGGAGATAAGGTTGACCTTAGTTAAGGTTGCTTTGTGCAAGGAGGCCCTAAACTTTATTACACTTAGGCTGCAGACAGCAGCATAAGAGGTACAAGAACATATACATATATATACAACATACATTACAATACAAACATTACATTGAGTTGATTGAATAGAGGTGTATTTCAAACTTATGGACACTATCTCTTAAATAAAGACATAATAATTTTACAAAAAAAAGACTTCAAATTAACAAAATCCACCAAGATCTTACTAATAAACAATAACTACTTAAAAATGTACGCTCTTGCCAAGGGACATAACTCTCATGTAACGGCTACCGCTAGATTTTATAAAGTTCTCCTCAACCTCAATTACCCTTTTGATTGAGAAGAAATGACAAAAACATGTACTTCTTTGGGTATTGAGTACATATGTGTACAGTTATATAGTTCTCAAATTGGACCGCTTAACTTTCTTGCTGCATTTGTGGGTATAATTTGTTAAAATTATGGAAGGTGAAAGGTTACCGACCAGAGACTCAATATGACTCTCATAGAGCTATGCTCAAGATACACAGCAGGCTAGTTATTAGTGTACGGTCAAAACTAGTGCTGGGCAACTTACCGAGCATTAAATCCTTTCCCAAGTCGAGGGCAGCCTGTCCACTTGCACTGGTAGTCCACGTCAGGACGTTCAACCTTCACGTGGAAATCATTCACGTGGTTGACGAGATCATCAAGGTTGGAGAAGCTTCTGTTGCACTGCATCCATCGACAATAGCGCTCAGCTGGTCCCGGGGATTCTGGGTCTTTGTCCATATGAGAAAACTGGATGGGAAACAGATTTAATATCTTTCATTAATTAAACTTTTCGCTTTTTTGACTATGACGCCAGACAAACGGATGCCAGATGACAGCCCCATGAAATAAGCCCAGGTGACTTTTTAGGAACCTACATATATGTATTTGTAATCATTTCTGACCAATCTATTTGGCATTTGACCATTTGACTGAACTGACATTTGTGCAACTTTGGACATTGTTAAATTGAGTTACTATTTTGACAAAACGAAACGAAACGAAACGAAACGAAACGAAACAAAACGAAAATGAATTCAATTAAATTTGACAAAACTGTTAAAACAAACCTTCAAAGGATGAATGGCGGGAATATCAGAGAGAGACGCGACCGGCAAACTTGCTGGACCTATCACAGAGGGGATGATGGTCGGGTCACTCAGGGTCATTGGGGTCATGGCCTTGGAACAGGAAGTAATAACACCACCATGCAGTGCACTCTGGGACATTATGATATCATTCTGAGGACAGTAGACGGGAAGCGACTGGGAGAGGTCTTTGGACGTCAGGCACAATGGTGGGCGATGGTTGGAAGACAATTGTGGAATGTTGATGAAGTTGGTCCCTGCCTCACAGCCATCTCTTATTTCTGCAGAGAAGTATCAAAACATTTAATTTGTATTCAGTTCATCTTAAATTCTGAAGGAAATTTCTCATTTTAAGATTTACTTACAAAATTTTTAAAAATTCAATGGATGTCATGTTTAAAACAATGTTAAATATTTAACAACTAATCAGGATTCTGAACAACTTTAATAAGAAATCTTACAGGACAGATTTAATCCTCAGTGGTCTGAATTCTTCAAATTTAAAGCAGATTTCTTGATAACAAAGATACAGCCATTGAATATCATAAAAGAAGTTAAACTATAAATTACCAATTTTCTTCTCGGAAGTATGGAAGCACCTGTCAAAGTAGTGTTCCCCATTTTGTGTGGAAGACGAGCTGTTTTCTCCCTCCCCCATTGAGTCATCTACATCCTCAACGGACATCCAGCGTCCAAGTATCGCAAACTGCAAACAACAATAATATCTACAAACATAATGACATGATTCCCATATTTGATATAAGTGCCCAATAAGGAAATGAAGAAGGCTAAACCATTTTAAATATTTATGATTGGATAAAAAATACATGTTTTCTGAGTGTAAAGAAATTCAATGATACGGCAATCCAAGTTTGAATGAGGCAAAACGTAGTAATAAGCTGACCAATCAAATCATAGCATTTATTTCTCATTTATTGCATACCATTTGTCACCACACTATGAATGCTACGGACTCAGAAGAAGGATGGTGTTACCTGCCCCTATCTTCTCACCCTGATTGTCAATGGCTGACTGAATTTATTCCAAAACGTGCAACATTCTACACAGTTCTCAGATCATTGTAAAGGGGACAACCCCTCTCCACTTTCATCCATATACTGTTTATCCAGGTAACAGTATCATTTCTAAATAAGTATTCTTTGAAAGACCATCTGTTTTTAATCAGACTGCATTTTTGCAATCAATTTTCATAATTAATTCACCAAACTTGAAGCAAACTAAAACGTCAAACTCATTGACTCGACCTCAGTATACTGATGTACCAGGTGTAACTAAAAAATCGTTGATGAGGATTCAAATGTCCATACAGATTACCGTATTCGACTTAATAACCGCCCACTCCCCTATAAGCGCCCACCCACCACGTTTTTGACTGAACAATATGCATCCTGATTGAGCGCCCACCTCTCAACATTGCTAACCTTGCATGCTGATTCATTGAAGAAGGTTTTTCAGTCTTGCAATAAGTCTTTTACTTCCACTAAAGTGAAGAATACAGGGTATTTCAAGACCCCCAGGCACCATCAAAATGATAAAAGTTACAAAACCATATTTCAAAGACATGTGTATCGTAAGAAAACTCTTTCAAGACTAAACTTGAAGACAATTTTTATCGTTTAAATTAGCGCCCCCTTCTACCAATTTTTTAAGTGCGCTTATCACGTCGAATACCTTAATATAAAGTTTTGACACTATAACAAACAGTTCGGATACTAAACATCGCAAGAGATTCCAACACATCTTACCTTTCTAAACTCCATAATGCAATGAGAACTGATATCTAAATTTATGAAACCACATTGTCATAAAATATGTGACTTATCAAATAGGTAATCTGGAAACATCTTGCAAGTTTTTCACAACTGTACATACCTCCCAAGGGAATAACGTCATTGTTGACCCGAATAAGATATCTTTGTCCAAAACGTGTGAAATATGAAAAGTGTGTCAGTAGTTTAACAGATGTGAACATTCGATGACACATTTCCTCACTGAACTGTTAGCCAGAAGCTTAAACTATAATATTTTAATTTCACTGAGTGGCATCTGGTGAGATGAAGTTGGTTACCAGTACCCTCCTAAACTATTTACATAACATCAACACAACCCACAACCAAAGAAACAAAAAACCTCGGCAAAAGTCAGCCTGTCATCATCTCCATGTAAACCATCAGCATCACATTTGGAGACTCCTGACTAAGTTTTGTCTTACTAGAGAAGCAAATTCGTCCAAAGCATCCAACAATCTTTCAAAAAGAACACCTGTGCTTAGTTTACCATTTTCTCTATAAGTATGGAAATTTTTTCATTGTTTAAAAATCATGCTTGCTACCAACATTCTACCCAACTTGTCAACAATACAATCAAACCCAAGAGACAAACAATCAGCCTGACTAACAGCCACCCCCCCCCCCCCCCTATCATCATAGCAACCATCAGAAAACTCATCTTTACAATCCTGATGTAGCAAGCACACATTGATGTCATCTTCAAGAGAGGCAATTTGGGGCTGATTAGATTGAAAACTAACTACGAGAATGTTGCAAACACTTTCAAGAATATCCATTTAAGTGTTGTCAACCACATTCATTACAAATATGGACTCTTGAATTTACAATCTTGGATTAACAGATAATCGTCAAGGATCATCAAACATTATCACAAAGACTCTAAATCTGCTACCACAGACCACATCTAACACTTTCATGACCATAAGTACATGTATTCTTGGACATCAACCTTTCAGACCACAAGATCAGTTTAGGTATTCTTGGACATCAACCTTTCAGACCACAAGATCAGTACATGTTTTCTTGGACATCAACCTTTCAGACCACAAGATCAGTTTAGGTATTCTTGGACATCAACCTTTCAGACCACAAGATCAGTACATGTATTCTTGGACATCAACCTTTCAGACCACAAGATCAGTACATGTATTCTTGGACATCAACCTTTCAGACCACAAGATCAGTACATGTATTCTTGGACATCAATCTTTCAGACCACAAGATCAGTACATGTATTCTTGGACATCAACCTTTCAGACCACAAGATCAGTACATGTATTCTTGGACATCGACCTTTCAGACCACAAGATCAGTACATGTATTCTTGGACATCAACCTTTCAGACCACAAGATCAGTACATGTATTCTTGGACATCAACCTTTCAGACCATAAGATCAGTTTATGTATTCTCGGACATCAACCCTTCAGACCACAAGATCAGTTTATGTATTCTTGGACATCAACCTTTCAGACCATAAGATCAGTACATGTATTCTTGGACATCAACCTTTTATACCACAAGATCAGAACATGTATTCTTGGACATCAATCTTTCAGACCACAAGATCAGTACATGTATTCTTGGACATCAATCTTTCAGATCACAAGATCAGTACATGTATTCTTGGACATCAACCTTTCAGACCACAAGATCAGTACATGTATTCTTGGACATCAACCTTTCAGACCACAAGATCAGTACATGTATTCTTGGACATCAACCTTTCAGACCACAAGATCAGTTTAGGTATTCTTGGACAACAACCTTTCAGACCACAAGATCAGTACATGTATTCTTTTAACTCAAAGTGAAATCCAATATCAGCTCATCACGATGTAAACCAGTCTTCACTTACTCACACTTTGCGTATCAAGAGGATTTCACTAACTTGGATAACTTGTAACCAATCCTTTCTTCAGAATTTATTTGTTTAATCAAAATTCTTAATGGCTTCACTCAAACCAGTTTGATATTTCTCAAACAAACTGATGTGCCAACAAATTTGAATTAAGATTTCCCTTAATATAGTCCTGAAACTAAGATCAAACAAGATCTCGAACAACTTACCTCCCTTGAGGGCATCATGTATTGTCGACTGATTTCTTGAACTCAAAAATATGGATATGGTTTTTTAAATATATATATATATGTGTGTAAAACATATGACTCATAATTTGTCTCCTGGTTGTCCGTAAATTTTAAATGGAGTTTTTCACACTTACAAAATCTCCCAAGAGGAAGAAGACGTCATTTCTGACTCATAAAAGAATTTTTGTAAATCATGAATGAAATGTCCATAAATGAGTTGTAGTTTTACTAATTTGCACAAGCTCATAGATTAAGGATATCTGTATTGATAAAATTTTAAAATATCCTGGTTTTCCTTTTAATGCCAACTTCTAGAATACCACTCTAATAGTTTAATTAAACATTGTTATAGATTTAAACACATCTTACCTTTCTATAAGGCAATGAGATGTTTTATCTTAAAAACACCACATAAATATATTGTTATAAAATATGTGCCTCGCCAATTGAATCACTTCACATATATTCATGGTAATCTGGAAAAATCGTGCAAGTTTTTCACAACTGTACATACCTCCCATGGAGATAACGTCATCGTTGACCTCTTTAAGATATCTTTGTACAAAATGTGTGAAAAATCAACAAAAACCGGAGTATGTCAGTAGTTTAACAGATGTGAACATTTGATGACAGACTTCTTCTTTAAAAGTAAGAAATTTCAAGACAGGACCTTAAACTGTAATATCTTAATTTCATTTAAAGGAATCTGTTTACACAGAGATCTACATAACCCATCTTGAAAAAACTATCCTCTTGACCTCTTCAATCAACCCAATTTGCTGGCTTTGCAAAATAAACGACACCTTCGTTATTTTCAGCATAGACGACCACCCCAACCATCTTCTTCACCACCTTAATGCCAAGCACCCCCGTATGAAGTTAACCATGGAAGAAGAGACATATGACAGACTACCGTTCTTAAATGTCTTAGTCCAGAAAGGCCCAAACAAACTCCTAACCAGCATCTATAGAAAATCCACCCACACCGACCAGTATCTTCATTTTGCCTCCAACCACCCACTACAAGTCAAGAAATGCATCATTGCAACCCTCACCAGAGTAGCAAAGAACGTCTGCTCCACTACCCAATCTTTGGAAGCCGAAATTCACCACCTACATAATGTCTTTATTGACTATAACAAATATCCAGCCAAACTCGTCAACCTTGCCATCAACAACACCCTGAGACCAAAAGACAAACCACCCTGCAAACAGTCAGCCCCCTTCATCATCAGCATTCCCTTTTTCTCAACAGTTAGCCACCAGATCCGTACACTCCTTAAGAAGCAATCCAACATTGACATCCTCTTTGACATTGACATCTGTACAAAAGAAAGACTCCAAATTAGCCATTTCTTAGCCAAACCTAGCCACAAAATCCTTTGGGAAGACATCAAAGTCCTTTAAAACAACCACTCAGACTACAAAATTAGGAAGTTTTTAGAATTCATAAAACAAATTCTGTTTAATCCTTCTTTGAATCGAGTTCAAGGCTATTACCTACCATCAGCTTATCAACAAGTCATTAACATGAATCATCAGTAACTCACTCTGTCCATCTGGCTTCTTTTCGTACATTGTGTACTGTAACTACGACCAATCAGCATGTTCATCAGCCTTATCAACCTTCCTCCATGCAATATGTACTGTAACAACTATCAGTTATCATGTAAACCAACATCATTAACTGAGAGAATTGTGTTATCTCTCTGTACTTAACCTACTCAATTTTACAAACCTATTTCCATTTATGTATATATTCTGTCTCAAAATCATCTCCAATATCCCCTGCTTGGTAACACTGTTCGTATCTACACCTAAATGCCGCAATCCTGCAATGAAGGAGTTGTTAATCCAGAGAATTTCTCTCTATTCATGTCAGCAAATTGTAAATGCCTCTCAAAGAAGTCATAAACCAGGCTTCACTTACTCACGTCTTCCGTTGTGCTACATCCTTCCCTTTTGGTTACTTTTCATGTTCAAAGTGACACAGAGTATGTTTCATAATTTTTTTATGTGGCTTGAATAGAGTCAGAATACCAATTGCCCTAAGGTAAGTTCAAATCTGTCAACTGTCAAAATTACGATATTTTCTTGTTTTCGATGATAATCAAAAAAAGTCGAAAATCTTAGTCCCATTTACATGTATGTTTATATGCTATATGACTTACTTTACCCTATCAACCCTTTTATTTCTTGATATCTCCTGTAAATAAAATTCCAAAATTACATTTCAGTCATTGGCGCGTGCCATTGTCTGGTTTTGGATAATAAATTACGACTTTAACCTGTTTATATTCACTATAGTGGACTGGTAAGCACTAAGATTCTTATTTTCATGAACAACCACTATTTCTCTATTGAATAACACCATTTATGAAGTTTGACATATTTGACTCCAACAACATTCTATGTGGCCCTTTAAGATTTCACTCCATACGATATAGTCATGCACTTACAATCTGAAAAAATTCCAAACATCTTACCTTTCTCGAATTCATAATGCAGTGTGAATTGACATCTTAAACTAATTCATATAGACATAATTGCTGTCATATATATACGTGTCTCACACGATATGACTCGTCACTTTTTAACAGGTTGTCCGGGAATTCATGGAGTTTTTCACACTTACAGTACCTTTGAAGAAGACAAAGACGTCATTCCTGACCCTTGTAAGACAACTTTGTAAATATGAATGAAATTTCCATAAATGAGTTGTAGTTTAACTAATTTATAAAATTCAAAAGTGGTCCAAAGTGTAGACAAGGTGATGGTTAACAAGTGTGCAAAGTTTGGTTGATTTAGACTTGGCGTTTTTTGAGTAAATTGACCGGACGGAAGGACTGACAGACGGACGAAATGATCGCTATACAGTCAACTCGCGATGGTCCGGCCACCGATAATCCGAATCTCGCAGTGTCCAAACGGTAGCAAGCTGTAACCAAACTAATCTCTATATAAACTCATTAAATGTTGATACATTAATCCGTTGATTCAGTCTCCGAATCAGAACGCTAATTAGCTGTAACGGATTAGTTAATTACAGCTATTTCTGCTTCATTAATCCGACGGTTCATCAAAGCGTAATCCTCTAGACAAGCGAGCACCACACTGATTGAATCGGTAAACATCAATGACAGTGGATTGACACGAGAGTGAGTTCGTTGAATGTTTAGACATGTTTTGTGCATGTATGTCCAGAAATGATTTTGTGCAATGATTGTTTTATTAATATATGTATCCCAGCTGTTATGTTTATATGAAATAAAACTCATTTGATATTCTAATTACGTTATCGTCTGTCTGTAGATTTGGTTCATTTCAGTAGTCCGAACATTTCACTATCCGAACGTTTTTTGATGAAAAACGGAAGTGTTCGGATTATCAAGGTCTGACTGTATACCCCCGCTACGAAACCCCACCCCCGCTTACTTCGTAGCGGGGGTACAAATATATCTGTGTCACTTCATATGTCTCATAAAAACAGGCCCCAGCAGCTGTTTATTAGATATATCCGGATATATATCTCAAGATTTTTTCACAATTATCACACCTCCCAAGAGGAAATGACGTCACAACATCATTCCATATGAGCTATCTTTGTAAAATATGCTTGAATTACATAGCAAATATACATCAATATCTACAGGTGCTGACAGCTATTTTGACAAACAAAATTAACACACTTAACTTAGTACCAGAGGCCTCTTCAAAACTAGAATCTTAATTAGCATACCTATTGTCCATCGTAGCTCAACTTCAGAACCCAAAGACTCGAGTTTATACACTACAATGATCATTGAAGGAAAGAACTTACATAATTTGTTGACAAATTTGTTAAAAAGTAATCTTAACAAAATCTTATTCTTGGTATACAGAATTTAACAAATATCCACCCATATTTAAAGTACGTGCCAAGACAAAATATATCTCAATGTATCAAAGATGTATTGTGAACATTTGAGCCGATGGCGACCCATGCAATAAGCTGATCTGGCCTAATAGGTTCATGTGAAAGGTATATTCAGGCATGTAACCTTATCTAAAAATCTTTGAAATGATAGATTTACAATCATTAAACAACAATAGAGAAATCTTTGAGGAGCATTTAGATGTTGTCAGGATGAACTGGAAGAGTTCTATGGTTTTACAACTTCTCTATTGCAAGGACAGGAGGTCTCTTGCTAGAAAGAAGTTGTAAATACATATAGAAATCTTCCTCATTCAATTGAGAAATTATTTAATTAAACATGCCCTTCAAAGTGCATGTCATGTTACTTTTATAAAGGCATGTAGTCTGATATCAGTTTTAATATTCAAACAACTGAAAAATAAATATTCTAAACCTAGTTTGTAACATACTTGACAGTAATTGAGGAATTTTCTTAATTTATTTTTAATTGATTTTCAATATAAGAAAATTGTTTCAAATCCTACTTAAGGAATTGTAATCTATCAATCAATAGTTTTGTTGTCAAGTTTTAATTTTGAAATTCCAAAACACTAGATCAGTATTTAACAGGAAGTTTTCAAAACTTTAAAGTAAATCATTCTTTTTTATATAAAAAACCCCACAAAAAACCATTTAAACACATGAATCACATTCATTTATTTTCCCAGCAATTGAGGTACGAACTAATCTAATTTTCAACTAGAAATACTGAACGATTATTTCAATATTTCAATTTAAAAAAATGCTTATTTCAAAGTAGTTCAGACATGCATTCTGTTCATAATTAATAATTAAAAAAAACTACTAACGAATATGTAATCTTGTCTACCAAACACTTGATACCAATTTTACAGCAGTTCTGATTTGTGTCCTGATCATGATATTTCTTTGATAAAACTAAATGAATATATAAAACATGCTTACCAAAATGCAAATTGAAGCGACAGTTATTGAGGTAGGGTACCAAGTGAGAAGCACCTAATACTGCAAAGAAGGACACACACAAGCCAAGCTGAGGCTCCTTTACAAGACTATCGCGAAATTTGAGAACCTCGATACAAAAGAGTAAACTGTTGTCAGCTAAAGTATAGCTCAGATGTCTCCTTCAACATGTGCTTTCTTTACCCCCTGTCACTTACCTAACACCCCCTTAAAGGGATAATAACACCTTCCATTCTAACAAAACAAACAGAGCAGGACATCTTATTTGTCAAAACGGGGGTCAAAAGATTACAATTCATCTTTTAATCAGCCAGTCTTTTACTTAGATGTTTAACCCCCTGAATAGAATAACCCTTCAGGCAATTGCAAAGCCTACACCAGAGGGTGGATTTGAACGCTGCAAATTGATATGTGTCATGCAATGGTTCATACGGTTTTGCCGTAGCTCCCCGAGTCTCATCGTCAAGCGGTGCTAATCCGTGCGTTGGACATATTAATACCATTGTCTGGGTACAATAACTGCGATGATAAGATCACCAAGAGCTTATTACTAATCAGTCACATAGTCTGTGTGAGCCTTCTCTAACATGATCACAGGGCCGTGAAAAATCCAGGGGGGCGTGAAATATACGGTGGGGCCCTCTGAGTGAGTGCCAACAGGCCCCCTCCGGAGGCCCTCAAAGAAATCACACACAAGATTATAACATGTATTGTGTAAATATTATCAGCTTAGTACATATCACATTCATAACAGTTAACCTAATTGACATGCAATGTTTGGGGGGATTTGTATCGAGAGACGTAATCCGTTACAATAAAATGATTTATTGATTGTTTAAGTACATGGTAGTTCACTAATCTCCTTTAAAGAGATAGAACAATAATTGTGAAGTTTTTGTGGTTAAGTTTCAATTGCATAAGTATACTTTAATACCTTAACCATTATGACAAATCCTTCTATTATCTAATCGTTCACCTCGATCGTACAGGTGTAATATATTCGATTCCATGAGGGCAGAACTGACTGATGGCTTTAACCTAAAGTCATTATGGACTAGAGCGTGGGAAAAACTTATTTTGAAGAATATAACTTTATCATAAAGGAAGTTTTGTTTTCAAATTTGATTAAATGTGATAAGATGTGTCATAGTTTTCATATGTAAAAACTGTTATAGTCATAAGCACAGAACAGCAAGATTTCTTCTTTATTTTGAAAATCACATTCACACCTCATGAAGGAGTAAGCATATACTCAGAAATATATAGAATGTCATACTAGCGCATTTTGATGTTTTGTATTGAACGAGAAGATGTCATGGGAGCAGAGAAACAACCAGTTCGAAGAACGAGTTGTTTCTCTGCTCCCATGACATTTTCGAGTTCAATACAAAACATCAAAATGCGCTAGTATGACGTTCTATATTTATTATATACCCGATCTTAATTAATAAAAATATGTTTTATAAAAAATAAAAGGTGGCGTAGCGATACACATTTTCACGCCATACATACTTCCGCGTTGAGGTTACCGTGACATTGGTATTAGTACGCCGATGACCGAATAATGCAATTGACCTGAATGCCACATTCCTCCGCATGACGTCAAGTATAGCAAGTCCGACTTTCACATCTTACATAAAAACAAATAGATAAAAAGAAAGATATTTTGATCAAATTCAGAAATGTATTTAATATGATAAAGCATAAATCAAACAATGATCAAGCTATTTTGTTTATAAACAATCGTGTAGAAATCAGTAACTTTTAAAGTTCAAGGTCATTTTCAACATTTTCAAATACGTTGTCGTCATATTGGCTCGCGCCGTCATTTAGTCGGAGTCACTGTTGAAGATAACACGTCAACGCTTTCGCTGCTGATTTTCATGGTTCATGGTATTTGTTTATAATTGTAATCAAATCATTGGGAAATGACAATCTTGTTTTATAAGAGCTTTTGTGCAACTCTCGCAAACTGGGAATCCCAATGACCTAAATGTATATCTATAAATAGCTGCTTCGGGAAATCCGGGAAGTCTCAAGGTTCAGAAAAAGTAGAACCGACAGGGGTGCAATACGGAATCTTGAGTGCAATACGGAATTTGAAGACGGATTCCATATTGCACCCTTGTATTACTATCCTAAGTTTACATGGGTATATAATAAACGTCTTTATTTCTCACAATAGAGAAGTTTTAATTTTTACTGTTCTTATGTATGTCACTTCGCATGCCATTCAAAAACTTCAATTTCACTGGTTCCAATCCCTAACAGTCTTCAGAAGTTCCAAATCCTTATGGTAGTATATGAATTGAAATATTTTGTTTTAATTCACAGAGGCATAATTATCAAAGCTTTCAAGCTTCAAGTTTTTTCTAGTAAAAGAAATAGAGTAAAGGCTACAGTTTTTGGATATAAAACACTTTAAGGCCATAGTAAGACCTTTTTACAATTTGGTCATCTTAGTCAGTTTCAAAGAATCAAATGTACATGAGCTTTAGAACCCATGTGCTCGTGTCTTGAGATGAAGAAAAATCATGTGTCTGGTTCCAGAGAATGATGTAGACACAGCACAAGATAATGCTCTTGCTCAATAAGTGAAAGTCTTCAAGTTTGTTGTATAAAATGACAATATTCGAGAAGCTAAACCATTAGAATAAATTCAGTCTGCTGAAAAGCAACCTTATTCCGAGGAATAAATTTTTTTTTAAATTGACTCTACCGTGATTCAAACTTACGCTATCAGGGGCTTTCCTCTTCACAACAGTCTGAAAGCAGCCCTGTAGCCCACATTTTCTGACACCAGTTTAGCGCAGACAAAACCTAGACACAAGCTGACCAATGACAACTTGCGATTAAAGTAAGGATAGCGGCGATCAAGTTCAATGAATGGTAACAGGAGTTACTTGCCCCTAGACACTGATACTGAAGACTTTTGATAAAATAAGTTTGAATAAGTGATGTCAAATGACCAATCACCAAAAGACATGACATATGAAATAGTATCTGGAAGATTTCATATTGGTATTCAGCTTTATTAGTGGTTATTATGAAAGTCGGGAAATTTTAGCAAAACAAATCTTGACGACACAACATTACCATCGATGAAAACTGCTGCATGAGTTAATGACTCAAATATTCAATATTTCATCACCATATTGATTATTGCATGAATTATAGAATAGTTCATTATTGAAAATTGAGGTGGTCCTAAACTTATTTTATTGAGTATATGATAGGTTGTTTAACTGGTAAATATGTAATGACATGAATGATTTATCCAAAAAAAATACATAAAAAGGTTTTGTGATTTTCATTGAAAACTATTAATTGAAAAAAAAATTACAAATACCACAAATGGTATTCTGGCGCATTTCAAATTTCATGGATCAAACTCTCAGTATCTATAAGTTCATCTCAATTTCTGTGTCTCTATTTCCCTATTGTTCACTTACCGTCAAAACATTTTCACCTTTATCTTGGTTTCATCTGAAAAAGAGAAAATGTCATTTATATCATTTTTATCATATTGTTCATACTTTCAAAATATTTAAACTAAATATAAGCTGAGGTGAGTTGATACAGGGTTTAACGCCCCTTTCAAGAGTATTTCACTTATAGCGCGGCTGCTAGTATTATTGCAGGGAGAAAGCCTGCAACACCATTGTGGCTATGCATTGCGGTGAAACCTGCGAGCATCGACTGGAACTAGCAAACCATGGGATTCTGCACTGAATTCAAGTGTAGCATTGCACCCATAAAACTAAATATAAGCTTATGACAAATGCTGATTCAAATAAGTTTGTGAACAAACTTCTGTGAATAAATACTGTCATTAAGAATTATATTATTTTTAGTCACGTGCCCTGTAGCTCATCACGCTTGTTAGAAACGTTAACATTTTTAAGAAAACAATTGTTCTTGTATCACAAAAGATCAAATTTACAAACTTTGATCCCCCATAAGGATCAAAGTTAAATTATAACCTTTTTTTATTTATGGATTAAAGACAAGAAGGAAACCTGATGGATGTTCTTCAAACAGCGACCAAAGACATAATCAAGTGATAAGTATCTCTGCCACTACAGCACTGGTGGATTAAGAATTGTTACGAATAAAAGTCTTTACCACAAAAATTCTCTTCATATCATGTTAAATCAGACAAAAAACACATAAATGACAACAACAAAACTGACAGAGAGAGATGCTGGATATTGGTATATATACACTGCCTTATTTCTATGTATGTTGGTTATTTGTACTTTCTTCATTAACCTAATTAAGATACTGAATACAATGATAATGAGAAAAGTTGTAAACAAGACTTGACTCCTGACACTTACATAACAAAAAAATCATTTATCAGAAAAAATATCAAAATTATTAAACATGTTGGCAAGTATTCCTAAAACCGATAAGAGTTTTGGATTTGAACAATAACAGTACTTAATGTATAGAATGTTACAACCTCAAAGTGATGGAATAGAAGAGTTATGTCCCTTTGACCACAATGAGAGAATCCAAAGGATTTTTACATTATTCTATAACAGAGATTCTTACAAAGTGTTTCTTATCTGAAATTTTATAAAATATTACTTTGGATAACACTTTTCCTATTGAGAAAAACAATTTGTTTCGGAGGAATTTCTTGTCCTGGTTTTGACAACAAAGAAGTTGTAAATCATAAATATTGCTTGTAATAAGTACAGAGAAAACTCCAATATTTATCAGAAAATTAGTATCTGTTCATGTCTACATAGTCACTGATGAATATAAGCACAAAATGAACATATTTGAATATAGTAAGATAAATTTGAATAACGTATTCCTGAAAACATTTTTGATAAAACAAATCACATTTTCCTGAATATCTATTGTACTTTATTGTTAATAGCATCAAATCAACCACACAAGCTGTCAATCATGTGTGAAATCAATCTTCTTTCAATTTTAAATACAACTTGAATGTTCTACTTTGTAGTTGTTTTTTTTGCTATCAAAAAATGGTAGGGAAAAGGCATTTTGTCCTAGACAAAGCAAAGGCACAAACAAAATGACAAATGAAATCATATATATATATATAAAGTTTTTTTAATCTCAACTTTGGAAACATTTTTAATGAAGCAGGATTAAGAATTTTTGTTAGGAATAAGGTAGAAAAATGTGAAGAAAAACATCCAACATCTTTTCCTAAGAACTATCTAAAAATAACAACATAAGTATCATAATGAACATTGAAACTGAATATTACTTCTATAAATTCCCACAGTTTGACATTTATATCTTTCAGATGTGAAATGGAAAACACACCCAATAATTCTTATTCAATATCCTTTCCATACTTGAGTTATCATCACATATGACTTAATACAGAATTTGCATGTATTCAGCAACTCTATCTCTAACACTGTCGCTCTGATAAGACTGGTTTCATAAAGTTCCTTAGTTTTATGAAATACTACCAACATTTCGACATTTCTCTGAATGAATTTGTCTCTCACAAAAATCAAACATTCCTTGTTAAGTCCAAAAACCCCCAAAAATATTCACATCTTTACTGTCTGCAAAAAAATTTACATTTGAATTTTAATATCTGTAATTTGAACTCTGCAGCTACATTTAAAGAGTTTAACTGTCCTCGTAATGTTGAATGTCAGGAAAAGAAGAAATAAATAATAAGGACAATCTTTATTGACAAAGAACTTCTTTATTCTGTTTGAGAATTGTCCTTATTGTTCATCTCATCAATGTCTAGAATGCCTATCAAAGAAGAAATAACTCCCTTCTTACATAAACAGGAATCAAACCCTGGTCTTACAAGTAATGAACAGCAACTCGACCAACTGACCTACCGTATATTACAGTGTATAAGGCGAGTTTTTTTTACCAGAAATTGAGAGGTCTAGGAGGGGGGGGGGTCGCCTTATATACGAGGTCTATGTTTCAGACCTAAAAATTCTGAGGTTAAATATCTGCTGGCGGAGGGAGACAAACAGACAAGATTCAAATCGGAAGCCTTGATGTCAACTCATTGTCAAAATAACGAAATAAAATCACTTTGATAAATATTATATACATCCCTTTACTCAATTCAGAATTATCAAAAATTTGTGAAAGCGTTGACAAAACAAGTAATATGTCAACAAAACTGACAGAGAATCAACAAAATCAGTTAGGTATTGCCTAGGATCTTTCTTCCTTTGCATTAAGTATCACTGTCCCAGACATGCAATTGCAGGAATCTAAATATGTGCTCCCTAATTGTATTACATGCCCCCACAGCAATTTCTGGTACAGAAAACACAAGCTCAAACTCCTGGGTTCCAGACAACTAAATTGATGACTTGGCTGATAGTGTCTCTCGATGCTCAATAATAGATGATGTCTGTCTGTACTGGCATATCATTAGTTTGTGGAAATCACACTTTAACACTACCTACTGAATGAATTACAGCAAAACCATTCCAACAGATTTTCAGGAACCCTAAATCTTTAACCCTTTGTTTACAGAGATAAATAGTATGCAAAATTCATGACAGAGTTGTAAATGAGTGACAACGGATATTCCTGTGTTCAGCATATCAACTGACTGACGAGGAAATGCTGATATTATCAAGATTGATGTAGTTATTATCATGAGCTTAAAGAAATCGTATATTTCACTGGAAAAACAAAATATCCCATTCATAATATGTTACAGGATAGACAATAGCCTGCTCATAGAAAATTTCCAATCTAGTAAACATTTCTAAAAGTTTCATCAGCTATCATAAATGAATCATGGAAGACAGTCAAGGTTTTGATAAGTGTCAACTTTGTTAGTAACAAATATATTTCAATGAAAAGCTTAAAATGGGACAATTGCCATCCAACAACTTGCCATGCCTACAAGCCTGATGAAATCAAATCAATCAAATGGAAGTATTATCATTTATTACGAAAACTACCTTGTACCTGAACTATTATTTCAAAAGTCAGACATCTTTGAACATTCACTGACAGCACAGGTCTATAATAAAACATTTATTTGTTTCACTTCACTGTATACTTTTTCAAACCTGAGATATGAGGCAGACGGATTTTTCTAAACAAGGGAAACATTGAATTTTTACAACAACAACAAAAATGTTTGATAATTTATTAGAACAATTGACAAAAATATGTTTGAAATTTAAAAAATATATCATTATGAAATTACAATTAAGGAAAATAATTTGTTTGTTGTAATTTCTAAGGAAGACCTTTAAATAAATTAAACTAGTTTTGCAGCAAAAAAATACAATAGATAATTCCAACCGACTTGACAGCTTGATATCATGGAGAAAGTTTCTGCAAATGTCATGTCCGGATGAATGGTGGTCTATTTTTAGCTCCAAGACTCCCAGGAACATTAGTCTAGCACTGACATTTTGTAAATGTCACATTCACCATTACCTAACAAGCCTACGCTACTGTAACACAGTGAAGGATATCCGTGTCTGTTTCTAGCCATCAACAGTGTCTAGAATATATCAGTTATCATATATTGAGGAAAAACAAATCAAGGAAATATTTTTTTCGTAATGCATTATATGGTTATAAGACATTAATTTTTTCTCCTTTTCTATCCTGTCTAGAGAAAATGTGTCTTAGATTTGAATAGGGAATTTTAGTCATTGGATAAATATGTACAACCCAAGAATGTCAATTGTTATCTTTATCAATTCCAGTGCCAAAAAAACATTTACGTTGGGCTTTTCAGGTATTTCAACTTAAAAATATTGTGGGCCCATCATAGGTTGTAACCATGTAATGTTGATGTAATTTCAAAGACGATTTACACACACACAATATTATGTCAAGGGAGATAAATCTGACAATAATCGCAGACTTTATACACAGTTTTCTAATGTTTTATTTACTTCTTTTTATACAAATACCATCTAATTGTTAAGTTGTTAATTTTTTCGCTAACTTGCTGCAAAGAAAGGAGATTTTTATCTTCAATAATGTAATTATATATATATATATATATATATATATATACACAGAACCTTTACATTGTAAAAATTTTATCAAGCAAGATTATCTTATGGATTATTTTCCTACATTATTGTTTGAACACAATGCTCTAGATTTATGTAGGTCACTAAACATGATTAATGATGTAAGACCAAAGACAAAAAACAAATGCCTCACAAATGAATAAAAGAGTTCCTATTCTTTTGACAATCACTTCAAAATGTTTTATTTTAAAATCATATGTCTTTTAAAAAAAACACTGATTAAAATCAATTGTCTAAAATAATTAAGAAATATAATCAACGTACCCTAAAACTTATAATCAACAAAATTTTACTGTCAAAGATTATTAATTCAAAATTTTGACTTCAACTGTCTGAATAACTCACTTTATGCTCTCTGTATGGTTCCAGTTCCTGTTACGCGTTAAACAAAAACACAAACAAAAATACCATCAAATACCTTCAAGAAATATCCTGATTTCCTGCTAATTTTCATCCCTTCAAAATCATTTCACAAGCCAATTGGATCCCTATACAAATCAAAACAAGATCCTGAATTCCTCAAGATCATATTAAACAGAATAAATCAAATTTCAATACATATGGATTAACCCTGCCGATTATCTCGAGTTCCTAATACTACCATACATCCAATTAGCGATAAAGGTATAAAGAAAAAATATTAACCATGATAAACCTTAGGGTTTAATCTTCATTAACTGATGAAAATACAAATGGGCATACCAGTTTATTGATCGTAAATACTTGAGAGGGATCATAAACAGTTACTTGGATCAGTGATAAGTAAGAGAGAGAGTAAATAAATCTGGATATGGTCCCCACCCATAGAGGGACATCCTTCACGTATTGCTATACAGAAATGAACATCATAGGGACTTTCTCATAAAATAAATTCTTTTTTATTTGAGGCTAAACATTCTATAGGATAAACAAATATAGCCAAGATTTTGACATTGAAAGTAGAGCCCTCATTTGTAAAGCTAATCATTTTCGTCCGTTTTATTTTAAAACAACAATAAGTGACCCAAGGAATGTAAAAGGGCTGAACCCTGGAAGAGAGCTGGTATATGGGTAGAGAGGTTGGCAAAATATAGATTCTTAGCTAACAGATGTAATCTTTACCTCAACATTTAGGATGTAATGTAACTGTATTGCTTGCAACCTTACAGATTCACCAATATACATACAATATCAGAATTATAAACTTTTTGCAGACAAACTGAAGACTAAAATCTATAGCATTCTTATTTCACAAAATCCCAATATTCCCAAATATCACTTTTGATATGCCCCCTACAATGTGTCTAAAGGGTGTGTCTATTTCACTGTCCATGCTAACCCTAGTGTATATTCCCTACTGAAGTGGGAGATATATTGCAATATACACTGTCAATATCACACATGACCCATCAAGTGGGTACATCTCATAAACAAGCACTTAGAGTGTTAGTGAGTGCACTTGAGCTTCTTATGAGCGATATAGAACATTCCCTCTTATATTCCTCTTTTCACTCTGCCTTTACCCAAGAACTAATTTCATTTATTTTTATTTTTTATTTTTTGATAAAGAGGTTTGAAATTCTCAAGAACTTTCTATTTGGTGATCATATTTCACTTTTAATGTGAGGCAAAATCTCATATTTCAAATTCATATATATTTTTAGATAATTATTACTTTTTACAAATAAACATACATTTACCTTTTTTTTAAAATTTACTAACGATATAAGCTTGGAAAATAATATGAACAAAAGAAGGAATCAGCCAATATTATACCTGCTATATCAAATAGTGCATATAAGCATTCCTCACTGGCAAACTTACAGGATATATATCTCTAAGGGAATAATTTGACTTTTGACATAGCTACTGTTTAACTACAATGAATCTGTGTGTAACAACTTTCTTCATGTATGTCAAGATTAAGAAACTGTCGATTTTTGTTTTTAATAGGCTATCCATAATACGATATATATATCATTTTATTTTCTCCTATTACAGTAAAACTCAGGTGAGACTAATTACAGGTGTGGAACAGGACCTCAGGTAAATGTCACTTGACCTTACAGTTTGACTCAATGTCCTACACAATCAGTTAATCTTTCCTCAAGTAACATTCAAGTGTATACATATCTCTCATATTTAGATCTACCTTATTCATAACTATCTTAACAGCAGCTTGTGAACATACTCCATGAAATGTACGCTACTTCAAAGAGAAGCTTGAATGGATAAGGATAATTGCAGGTGAACTAACATGCAACCCTATACTATATCTCAGGTGTGTAAAGCTTCCAGCATTAGGCCACCTTGGTAGGACACTGCATGTAAAGTGCAATGTAGTTCAGATGTGAAAAAATTACCTTTTAAATTTTCATTTAATTCATTTTTTACTACTATATCAATTTTTTCTTTATTTGGTTTTAAAATTTCACCAGGAAGAATAATGAAAATTACAAAATGTTTTTGACATTAATCGTAGGAGGCTTACAATAAGGATAACAGTAGAATGATAAACAATAGAACAGACTCAACCATCATGTATTCTGAAAAAATATGTTTTGTGTAACTATGATATCATTGGGGAACCACAAATCAAAAGACCCACAAATTTTACTTTTATGAAAAAAAATACATGATGGTTGAGACTACTCTTTGTTTTATCAAGTATGACAATTTTGAATTATTTTTGTTATAAAACAAAAATAAATCTGGCATACCTGAAGGAAGAAAAAGTTTTAAAATCTAGAAAAATAATAAAAGTTGAGTCATTATATCTAAAGGTGCATCTTATGAAACATAAATATTCCAAAAGATAAATTTTCAAATAGTTTTCTCAAAAACCCTTCAGAAATGAATTTCTTTTTCAAAATGGCTGCCGTGCCAGGTGCAATATTGCTCATCTTCTCTGCGAGACTGCACCAGAAATATTGCCGAATTATCAACACTCTCCATGATTATCAAACCTTTTGGTGCACTTAGGACAAAAATATTTTAAAAGATAAAGTCTACATGAAAAGAAATTTAGTTTAGCACTGGGTGGCCTTAAAAACAACAATCTATCTTTGAAAAACAGAAAATTGTTTATAAATGAGATATCGGGAGCATAAAGGAGATGCGAGAGATATATCTCGTCTGTATCATGTTTAAAGTTTCCGGTGGTCGAACATTTCAAGAATTGCCAGCCAGGGTGTTTATTGCCAAAATATTCATCTTGGGCGAGAATTATCAACTTTTGTCTTGTAGAGGAATTTATAAAATTTGATAGGACTTATTATCCTGAGTCAGCAAACATGACACGGGAAGAATGAGTCTGTTGATTTGTTGTAACATAACACTCTGCACTTAAAGTCATAGAATCACTTTTGCAAGGCAATCTTTTATGCACACTCGGCAAAACCTTCATCACTCACATCAATCTTTCCCCTGACGTTTGCAACAATTTTCAGGTCTTTGCCTGCATTCTAGACCTCAATATTTAAATTCAAAATAACCTACCCATCGGCCTGGTCAAGTGACAGGGCTTAGCACATCATTTCGCATAGCCATTACGTAGAACACTTGAAATTTCCAAGCTGAATATGCAATGAAAATATCTCATGCTTACCTTTTTCAAATACAGAAAGAACAAAAAAAGGTCATAAACTCAATGAAGAATGCGTCTGTCATAAGTATAGATGATGCAATTACTAGATTTCCAGTATATTGCACTTGCGATTGGGCGAATTTGGTTTGGTTGCCATCCGGGCTGAAACGGCAGATGTCAAAAAACATTGTCACCCTTAACTGTAAAAAGGGCATAAAAATGAAAACATTTGCAGACATGACAAGAAAGATTGGTGTAATTGATCAGTATTTGCTCTTGAAGAATAATACGTTCAGCTTAGTTGCCTTGCAGAAGTGATCCTATGACTTTAAAGGGCTAGTTCGAGGAGGTATCAACATTTCATTAGTGAATATTCGTGAAATGAGGATGAAAAAGTATATTTTTTACAACTTCCTTCCATCCTTTATTCCCCAAAAAGGTGTAGTTTCGAGTGATGTCACAAAACAATGGTCTGTAGTGTCAAGAACAATATTGGCCCAGGTCAAGGCTTTTCAATTCGATCAAAATATAATCTACACTATCTATTTACATGTTAGAAAATACAAAGAAAAGCCTCAACTAACTTATGTTTTGCAATAGAATATAGTGAGTTTTTCTCCTAAAGTGACAAAGCGTATGTTAATGATTTTTCCATATCACTTAAATACAAGCCAAAATACCATATATACTAAATTACGCTCAAAATTACATCATTATCTGTAATATGCCCAAATTATGAAATTTTCTTATTTTCAATGATAATCGTAAAACGGTCATAGTTATGTTACAAGATGGAATTTCTTGAATTCCATTTACATGTATCTTACTTAAATGACCTACTTGCCACTACCAATCAGTGTTTGTGTAAGCGCCTGCTGTAAATAAGTTTCAAACTTACGTTCGAGTCCGGTTTTTGATCACAAAAACTGACTTATACCTGTTTATTGTCCACATACAGACCTTGTAAGCTCTATGGTACTGATTTTCAGAGACAACCACTACTCCTCGATTAAATAACATCATTTATAAAAGTTGACATATTTGACTCCAACAACATACTCTGTGTCCTTTTAACTATTTCAATGCTTTAAAGTGACACAGAGTATGTTTCCAAAATATGTATTTGGCTAAAATAGAACCCAAATATCACATAACCTGATATAAGTTCAAATCCCATAACGAAAGATGCATCGTTATCTCTTCAATGCTAACATTATGGGATTTTGCAATTTTAATTGCATAAAATGTCCGAATAAATGTTAAGAAATTCACGTGTATTTTGATAGTGGTTTCCTAAGCACTACCAACCTCCTTGAGGTTTCTATGATTAACTTTCCAAACTTATGTTTCAGTCATTGCCCTGCGCCATTGTCCGGTTTTCGATCACAAATCTCGACTGTAATCTGTTTATTGTCACTGTACTGAACTGAGAAGCATTAAGATGTTCATTTTCATAAACAACATCTACTTCTCCATCAAATAAAACCATTTATGAAGTTTGACATTTTGACCCCTAAAACATATCCTGTGCCCCTTTAACATTAAACTCATTAAACACCTGAACTCAATAATCTTGTCGATGTACTGGCATCATTATCTGAAACCTAATCCAAAAGACCAACTACAATATAGGACTTGAACTGGTAAACAAAATTTGACTACAGTACTCCAAGAGTGAGACTGGACCTGGACCGAGTACCCTAAATTCTTCTCTTTTATGATCGGTCATTTATTGTTGTTTAGCCTAGGTATAGTACACATATATGACGACATACATATGGTATTAAAAAGTTATACTTAAGCATGTCATGCCTTGATATGATCATGTTGTTCAACTTACTACACACATCACAGACAAACAGTCTTAATCACAGTGATCCCCTCTTTTCAAATCCTTGAGTCCAAGAATTTGAGAAGTTGAGTTGGGCACAAAATCAAACTCAAGAAAGTTTTATAACCTCAGGGTCTGCTGGACCTGACTCAGACTCGAGTACCCATGGAAGCCCTAACACACCATCTCTATTTTTATCTAAAACAACAGAAATCACCCCCACTCTCCCACCTTTCCCTTTCCCTTCCTTTCCTTACCTCGCAACACTGGAACATCATTAAAAGGACATATTCAACTGAAATGATCATTGCTAAGAAAATTTGCAATAACGTTTTTGAATGACAAGTGAATCTTGTGGATAATTCTGGTTTTGGACATGTCAATGTTGTGTCTGTAAACTTTACCTTTACCAGTGAAAATGGAGGAATATTCATGTAATCACTCAGATATGATGTAAAAAAAACAACAAATTTTGACTCAACTGATGAAAAAAAAACCCAGAGTTAATGCACAATAAACAATTTTCACCTAATCAGTGAAAATGCAGAAATTGCAAAAATAATTGAATCACATTAAAATCACCTAAATATCATAGACATACAAGAACACCTACCACTCTACCTCTACGTCCTTTACATCCACTGCAAGTTACAACTGTGTTTGACTTAGAAAGACACAACAATGAGATAATGAAATCAAAACTTTCTTTCAACACCTCAGAGCTATGCACATAAATAATTAATAGACATAATCAAATGCCAATAACACACAAGCGTGATATATATATCCATGCAAATGTTCCCCCACAAAACCATCCAGCCCTGACCATGGATTCCTTGCATTTGTTTGTGTCCAGCTTCTCTCACCTGGGACCCCCTATGGAGATTTACCTGTTTAGGTACCCCCCACAAAGCTGGCTCACCTACGGAGGTAATCAACCTGTCAATTGTCCTCACCATCTAGACTCTGTCAAAGTTCACAAAAATATCATTTCATTTCCTTTTTAAATCCTTTGGTACACATATATCATCAAAATTCATCTTTATATTTACCATTCAATATTTTTTTTCACTTTCAATTAAGTTTTCAATAATTCATTAATTTATCTTGAATCCTTTGGAGATTATATATTTTCCATTTACCATTTAGAATATAAGTTCATATTTGAAATTGTATTCTGTGCAAGTACCATAAATTTAATTTCTTTATCAATATTTTTTCTTCTTGAAATTTAAGTTGTACCAAAATAAAAAAAAACTTTTGTTAAAACAAAATTTACCTTATCACACTCCATACAAGCTCTCTAAATTCTTTTTTTTATCAACAACTTCCGTGAACAAAGTTTTGCCATAAAATACATTAATATATGATATCCTATTAAATACAAATAATATTCTTTCAAATAATTATCAAAAATTGTTGCCAAATACTTATAGTATAGTTTCTCAAAGACTATCAAATTACTAATTGCTTGAATTGAAAAGATGTGCAAAGATAAACCAATAGATAAAAAAAATTCAGTTGCTCATTAAATTATCATTTAAATCTCTGTTAATATGTTAACGTTAATGATCATTATTTAAATATGGTTAAAGAGGAATTACACATCTTAATAAAATGTTAATTATGAGGAAAATTTTTATCCTGTTTGAAAATTGCTTTTTAAATAACTGTGCTTTTAATAATTCAAATCATAATAAGAATTTATTTCTTATTAAAGGAAAGAATTTGTAAAATATACAGCTACTGTTTAAAAGAGGAGAAATGTCATCAGTTTTGATTGTCTTTATAACTTATATTCAAATATAGGTTACAGTTAAGTATGGCTTGACGCATTGTTTTATGTTGTGTGCCAAGTTGTTTATAAATTGAATTGATGATTTTGAAGCTTAAATATTTTCTAGACTCTATCAACGTCTCCAAAATCATTAATTACTCGTTTGATAAATGACCATGACACAAGTCTACTTTCTCCATCTTCATTCATTGTTGGGCGGCTTTGGATCAAGAGGTCTGTGGTTCGAATCCTGCCAGGGTATCAGCAACTTTGTCTGCAGTGGAGAACTTTTCTACAGGCAGTAAGGTTTGGGTGCAACACTACACTGAATTTGAGCACCACCCATGGTTTGCTAGTTCCAGCTGCGACTAGCAGGTTTCATCGCAATGCATCGCCACGATTGTGTTGCGGGATTTCTCCCTGCAATAATATTAAAAGCCGCAATATAAGTGAAATACTTTTGAAAGCGGCGTTAAACCCCAACTCACCTTACCTTAATTGTCTGGACTGAATAGGAGGCCCCAAAATTTAATAGAAAAGCTAATTAGGAAGGAAAACATCACATAACCTCTTTGAAAAGCGAGTATATATTTTGAAGACGTTCAAATAATTTTGCAACAACATGATGTATTATTAACTGAAGAATGAAATTTAGTCCGACAATTATAGATATGACTGAAAATCTCAAGAAAAGCCACATTAGATTTGTTACTAAAGTCAACTGATTCTTAGAAATCAACCATGTTGAAAATTAGACAAATATTTTCAGAGACTTGATGCAAGGCTAACAAGACGTTCTGGATTAGGCCGGGTGTATTTTCTGGGCCTTATTGATCAGCCTATCGAGGGGGACTTTTGTTAATCTGGATTGTAACCGATTAATACATCAACTCTACCGTTTATCTTACCTACCATACTTACCAACAATAATCTGGTAATCTGGTTGCTAAGCAACTCATTTCAATGGCCTTGGCATTGCATTTTATTGATGATGGACAATTACATCCACATTAATAATTTTGGGTAATTAACTGCATTTCATGGTTGAATCTAGCAAGGGAAATCTTTGAAAATAAACAAGAGGAGAGATAAACTCGAGGTTATTCTGCATTATTTTGTAAAATTTGTGGGCCAGCATGATGTAGGTGAAAGGGCAACATACTGCAACAAAATACAGCAGCAGTTCAGTGGGATTAGTCAGGGGGGTGGGGGAGTGAACCCATCCCGACCTTTGGAAAATATATAAACAGAAAATACAAGTCAGCAGTATGATTGATTCATAGTGACTGCATGCCATTCATTTGTGTTAGAGTAATAAGGAACCCAAACACTCAGACTAAAGTTAGTCTCTGAACATTTTTATTAATATTAATTTAGTATTCCTTCATCCATAATATTTTTTTCTTTGGGCTCCTAATTTCTAGACTTGCTGAATGTGGACCTAGACTGTAATAAAGGCTTCTTTATGAACACAGTAATAAAGCAGGACAAACAAACACAATTAGGTTTTAATTGTGGTTTAAGAAAGAGAAAAGCCTCCACCTTTATGTGTTTTGCAATAAAATACAGTATTGCCCTGAACTATTATAGTAAATGCATAAGGCTGAAGGTCAAGTGGTTTTATGGTAATAACAGTTCAGAGCAAAACTGTACTATGTGACTAATTAGCTTGCAACCAGAACTGAGACTTTAGTTCAACAAAAGAAAATATATTTCAAGTAAGTATTTTCATGTCTTTCCTTTTTTAACTTATGTTTTTATCTTATAATTAGACAGTAAATAAACTATTCTAGCTTACCTATATATTCTAAATTAAATCTTCCCCTGCCAAGGGCAGCAGCTTCCCCTGCCAAGGGCAGAGTAGCCTGCCAACCTATAAGCAAAGATCAACATGTTTGAGAAAAGAAACAGCCAATAGAGAAACTTTCTGTATATTTGTACATTGCATTTCTTACAATTATTGTTAGTTTGAGCTTTGAAGTAAAAGACGTAACATATATAGAGAATACTAAAGGACGTCCCGTTTAATAACACATTTATGAAACGAGTGTGTGGTTTGGTATTTAACTAGTGAAAGCGAGTAAGATACCTATACCATTCACGAGTTTCATAAAAATGTAATTATATGGGACTGAGTTTAGTATTTTTTTATTACTCGCTAAATTATACCATAGAAAAAGCATGAAAATCGCCACTAACATTGTGACGTCATGCTTAACGATTGTGACGTCATGTGACGTCAATCAACACGCGATGTTATTACACAATGTGTAACATTGTAGATTTATTAAACGGCAGTATCTTCAACGGGCGAGTAATAAATATCCTTGTATTTGTTTTAACCATCCTTTGACACATTTCAAATTTTGTTCTATTGGAATGAATCACAGATTAACAGCCTTTTACATACTGGTCATTGGTTTAGTTTTCACAATGACTCACATGACTATTTTGATTAATTCCTTATCTTACAATGACATCAGTCATGACATTTCAATAAATATATTAAAGTTTGAATGGTAACACAGTTGTAAGAAAACAACCATTTCTCAAATGGACAGCATGGTTTTAGAAACGATTTTGAAAGAGTTGATGTAAACATTGAACTAGCCAAAATAATGGTATGAGAAATGGTGCTCTTGAATGGGGATCACTTTATCTAGAGTATTAATTATCTTAACTCTCTTTCAAGACTAATGCAATCACAAATATGATGAATTTTCCCCCATATTCCCTTCTCAGCTATTTCTTGCTTATTATATCAGTGATGTCAGTTCTTACAAAGTAGCTGATGATGTCATGTTGAATACCTTTCATTTCTTTACAGATACATATATAGTATACAGCCTTGAAATGCTAGGAAGACTTCTCAACGTTAAAAAACTAAATCTCTCATCTTACAAGTGACATAGTGTTACACGAGTAAGTGTGTAATACAAAAAGTTTTACATAAAAATTTCAATGATTTTTCATATTAAATGTATGTGACAAACGTCATAGTAAGTGAGATATTGTTAAGAGCCGCTTTGGCTATATTTCAGGCATTAGCGGTGTGATACGCCTTATAGATACACAGACATAAATTATACATACAAATATCTTTGTAACCCATTTCTCCATGTTATCTTGGTTAGATAGGTGTCACAATCTTCATTGACAAAACATGAGTCATATTGCTCTATGAATTGTTTGATGTTATCAACAACAATGTAATTTGCTTGCAATAGAGATATGTGTACATATGATATAGTGATAATTTTGTTGACAAATTAGGTCCTTAAGTGCTCTTTCTGTTGAAAAGTTAGGTGAATATTTAATCACTCAGATGAAAATCAAATTGTCAACTTTAAAGAGAAGATATTGAAAACACACATGATCATTAAAAAAAAGTCTTCAAAATATGTTCCCATGGAAATCTTTTTATATATACCTGGTTTTAAAGAGCATGATGGCTTTTATTATATTTAAATATTATATCATATCAATTCTTAAATGTAAATGGCAGGCAATCATATAGTAATATTTCCTATACTTAATAAGAATATACTGTAAACATATTACATTCTAAACTGTACTTAGCATAAAAGTATACATTTGAGTTTGCAATACAAATACTTTCAACAAAAAAATATACAAACATTTTTTTAAAAATACCAAACGAAAAAAGCGTTACCATAAACAATAAATATAATATCGGTGCCCGAAACATCACTACATAGAACATAATGAAGGCCGTCATGCCCTTTAAACCAGGTCTAGAAAGTTCAAAATTTGGGTTTCGTTATCACAAATCGGACATTATTTCACGTTCAGCAACTAACAGAGGAAACCTGGCCCCTCCCACTCACGTAAATCAGACCCCCTGCGACCCGATTATGAATGAACACCACACGTTCACACCACGGCTGGTTTTTACCTCGCACGCTTTTCACGTGCTTGTGATACGGTTAATGACCTATATCCGTGACACGTGAACATGTGTAATGAATGAATGATTTAGAGTAGATAGTGTACCTCAGTGAGTGACAATGTCGACTCGAATCTTGCATGTGGATGTTTTTCTGAAGGTGGACGTCAATGTTTTCGCTACTCGCACATGCTCAGACCCCCAACATGCCAAACAATACGTCATCAAATTCCGTGGGTCACGTGACACTTTCTCTGAGCGGGACATTACAAACATTGATTCAGCGATATACATTCATTATTTCAACAAAGTAGATTATTAACAAAATAAATATAGACACATCCAAATCAATAACAACATATATGACATTTCTTTTCTTAATTGTTATGGGAGTCATATAATTATGGTTTACAATCTCTCCCCACAGAGGTAGCTCTTAGATTGCCATAGAGCGTCATAGATTGTACAAGAATTTATGACGGAGCTACCTCTGTTGGGAAAGAATGATATGGTTTAATGGTTTGGTTACATTAGGTGGAGGTCAGTTTTATAAAATCATCTCGTTAGTATGAGGAGTAGGGAGTAGTTTGAGTGCTTGGAATGATTTCTGTTTCAAGATGATTTATTTCATGAATTTCATGCATTAATTAACGTCCCTGTTTACATAATCTCTAGAAACTAAAATAAAAACAAGTAACATCCATAAAAGTATGCGTGTTTATTCCATAAGGGGGCTATTCCTGGACATGACACCAACAACCAACAAGCGTTCGCTACTACGGAGTAAATGCATATATATGTGCTTTTAGTTTGAGAGATTGTCCAGGTGTGAAATTCAGTAGACTGTCATTTACAATCATAGTTGTGAAGTAATGGAAATGATTAACTGAAGCTTAAAACCAAATATTCTTCAAATTTAAATTAATTGAGTTTTTTTAATGAAAATTGAACAGGACTAGTAGGACAAAAAGAAAAACATAACAAAAACAGATTAAAGGGGTGGAAGCGCGTGTTTTCGCTCAGTTGGAATATATTAGAAAATTAAATCACCAACAGTATTACACTCCTCTGTCTTCCGAATATCAAGGAACTGTTTTGCCCTCGACAGTAAATATAAAGTACATAAAATTGTATTATACATGGTAAATTTTAACAAGCATAACCAGCATGAACGTGCCATATCTCCTTTATGTTCGACTTCATCGATTCAACTGCATCAACGATGTGCTGGGTGTCACCGCGACTTAATTGTATTGCTGAAATAAAACGTCATAGGTAAAAACATTCGTTCACGGACAGTTATATGCATATAAATAAGAATGCATATAGATGTCAGTTAACGAATTTTTTTCACATCGAACTTTTTATTACCAGTAATACAAATCCCTGCGAGTTAACCCAATAGTGTTGCATTCAAGCAAGCTTTCTTGCATTTATTGCATTCTATTTCTCCTATTGAAAAACATCTTTTTCAAAAAATTGTGGGTGCACTTTTGTGTAATGACAAAAAATATATAGTATATCATACTCCTTGATCATGCAGTATGGCACGCTGTACATCGAGAAGTGTGTTTGATAAATACGAGCTTCCCCCGCATGGCTTTAAATTGCACGCACAGAATTGTACGGGAAATGCGGCCTATCTCACCAAGTCATATATGGCCTTGAGCAAACGCCTTGCTTGGGAAGATGGATAAATATATTATCTGTATGAAATACAGTAAGTCTGTGACGTTAATAAGATAATGACCATTAACATGCGTCTGGGATTCACATTTTTTAACTTCTAGAATATTACAAGGTGCGAAATTAACTCGATTTGCTTTCTTCAACATATACATCTTCAACGTCAGTTTGAAACAAATACGTATCATTAGGTTGTAAACTAAATTTGTAAATGTCGTCGAAACCATGAAGTAAACTTACAAAGTACACGCGAGTACAAATTAAGAAGATTTTTATGATAGGTTTATGTAAAACATTAAACGTGCACATAATTATATCACCTTCTCATTTTGTTTATTAAACTAAGATAAAACGTCGTGCCGCCACTAGTAACAACTATAGATAAGACCCTCGCAAGGGAAGAAGGCAGTTTTCTGGACATTTGTAGGCGAATTAAATGGAGAAGAATCGGTAATAAAGATATTATTTCATTCGAAAGTGTTAAATATGATGTTAAGAAACCTTATGTTAAATATACTGTAACCCTTGCTGTAATAAACATCTCGCTGTTGTCAAATATGCCATATTATATGCTTCTTCGGATGATAATATATGAAATGTACTATCTAAAAAGCCGAAATGCAAGTAGACGACTTCTGAACATATGTGCTTCTTTCAGATGAATGCAGTGACATTGAAAATACCTTGGTCACGTGAATGTAGGCTATTTTCGCATGTCTACATCCAATTGGCACCGAAAATCTGTACTGTAAGTTTAATATTAATGTATTTTTATGTCGCTTTTAAGCATTTCCATAATGTTCAATTAATGTTTGTTTATTGTTGTATAAAGCATATATTGTGCATTATGTATGTCAATATGAGGCCGTTTATATAAAAATAATTGTTCCAGGGTGATAAAGTCATATCTCACTTTATCTTAGTTATCTTTCATAATCTGAACAATAAGTCTCGCAAAAAAATGAGTATGTCTCAACGCTATCGAATGATTCACTTTCGCCATACTTTCAACTAAAACTTTTACCAAACTTAACTTCTTCGAACCGATGTCCATATATTCCACGCGTAGGTCGCATTGTATAAAGATCAGTTTTAGAGTGTGTTACTAAATACCATAGTCGACCATCTAGGGGCTGCATTATGTGATTTATTCCAAGAGTCTGTGACACAGACGAAATATGATAATCCTTAGAGACGAATAATGTTCAAAGATATGCAGTGCCTTGTCTTATTCATCCCAATAAACGTCCATAAAGAATAGGAGAATTGCTTATAACGCATATTTATAGTGTTGTATTGCATCTTGTTAACAGCCAGGGCCCTAAACTATTTAAAGGGCATATGCATGGCTGTAACTGTTATGATCTTATTTGTTCTAGGAAGTGCAGTGGTAAAGAGAATATAAAGAAAATCGATGTCTGGTATGAAAATGTGAAAAATGAGTAAACTTATTTTTAGTACGTTATATATTATTAGTTGATGATAATAACTAGCAGTTGGAAAATTTAAAGGAGGGTGGTGGGGTGGAGGGGTGGGGGGGGGGGGGAGGCCTAGTGTACAAATTTTGCGGTCGTTTCTTAAAGGAATTCCGAACGGGGGGAGCTTGAACCCACTGAACAGCCCCCTTGATCCGCAACTGGCTATCTTTCTAATTCTTTCTGAGATTCTTTGGGAAGCATTAAAATTCAACTGAAAAAGTGGGCTAGAAAACAAAAATTGTATCGATGACAAGATGCGAGATGAACATTCAAATGCTTTTCATGTATCAAATTAGACCCATAGAGGTCAGAAATCATCAGTCAAAATTAGCAATGATTATTACCTCCAACTGTACTTACTTATCCCTAAAACGCTTCACATTGATCGCCTATATTCTGAAACCAACCTATAGTTGATTCATTTCCCCCTCCACAGGTCTTCTACGTGTGTCCATTGATCTCGTCTTCTTTTGTGCAGTCATCTCATTGCGACATCGGATCAAAGATGGGATCATAGATGGGATTTAGTTGCATCCTTTACTTCCTATCAACTCAAAACACTACTTACCACTTTTTTCTTTTATGAATTATCAATTTCTAAAAGAAAAATTACCTGGGTGGATAACTTGCACATTGCGAAGAGATACGACAGTTATATGTACTCTTTCATCAAGTGGAAAGTAGGGAATGTGACATCGACATTATATAAAGCAATATATGGAAGAGCAAAACAATTGCAAAATAAAGAATGAAACGTGTTTATCATAAATATATATATATCCAAGTTCTGAATCCATCAATAATTCTTAATACATAAACGTTATTGGAATACAGTACCGTTCAACGACAACGGCTTAGCTTAGCAAAATTATCGATGTAAAAATGCTTATACCTGTATCTTCAACTCACCTTTTTAATTTTTAAGTTCACCTTCGAAGAAAATTCCACTTGGGCATCATATAAATCAATCATCATTATCCTTATCTTATCATACCAATTAAGTATCAAAATCAATTTCATTTTATGCATCAATTCCTGACCTATCTTTTCATTTGTTCTTTTTTCTTTTATTCAGTTTATAATTTCTTGAAATTCAAACATTTATACACTAAAATCATATGACGAGGTGAGATTGATATGTTTTCCATATTTAAACCTATTCTTAAGTTATGAAAAAATACCCCCAAAAATCAGTATTTATAACAACATTAAATTTGATAAAATGTACAGTAACTTTAGTTACGTTGTCCTGAATTTCCACTACACATCTTTGTGAAATATCACAATTAAAGTTTATTATTGTTGTTTCAATTTGTGGCCCTTTTTTCAATTGGTTTTTAATTTCAGAAGCCATGTGACAGTTAATGGATGCAGGGTTGTATGTGATTCATATAATTCATCTCCTTTTCCTTCATTTACACATAACTGGAACCATCACATAAGCAAGACAAGACAAATTACACATGCATATACATTTTACTTACAGTTATAATGCATTTACTTTTATTTATTGATGGCGATGTAAAAATATCTACACAATCGACGAATTTCATTCATACGAATAAAGAAGTTGACGATCCATATAGAAAATCGCTTGTTTCGTATTCTGTAATTGTTCTTTTAACTTTCATTTATCAAAAATATACCTATGCACTCTAGTTATTTTAAAACATTTTAGGCAAAATGAATTATTTGTCGTGTGAAAAGATCCATATGCATTAAACATCTACTTAAATAAAACATTCATTGATTTTTTATATCTTTCCCTTTCATACACAATTTGACATATTAATCAAGCATTGAAAGTGATTGTTGAAAAAAAATTCGATTCAACATCAGCGTATATACGTGTATATACGAAACTGAAATTGGTTTAGTGCACTGTTAGATAGTAAATCTTACCAATATGTTTTCTGATATAAAATATATCAACATATCATCATGACGTCATCACGTGTATACTCAAAAATATCGCTTAATCTCGCATGTGATGAAATATGGTATTTCACAGTGAATCCAATAACAATAGCATCCTTTTAAGTCTCAGTTTTAATGGATTTTCATTACGTTATCTATCTCAGGTTACCAATTGTGAGTGTATCCATTCACGGGACATTAACCTGTCTGCACAGCTGAAAATACAACACGCATGTAAGACAGAACTCTAGATGGGTACAGTGAATAAATCTGCTGACAATAAGTGTTAGTATCTTCATTCATAGCCTCTGGGTACCCTTCGTTTTACTTATATTACTTCACGTGTGCACAGCTACTCGATATCGGAGTGAAATCATTCATGAATGAAGGTTATGTCCATTTCAAGAAAAATGTGAGTCGTTCGCTAACACCTGTAACGCCTAGACGGTGTATTTATTTCAGATTGGTACATTAATGACATGCCATTGGAAAACTAACTATAACCAATGAAAATGACGTCAACAAAAGGCGAGAGTTAGACTGTCAGAGACATCACAGGCCGGTTGGTAAACCAGTTGTACATTGCGTTGGTTTGTTTTAAAGGGCAGTTGCTCGTACTTTAGTAAGGAAAATCTCACGAACTCGGGCAATTGCAGAGCAATTTTTATTATTAAAAAAGCAGTTCTCAAATGGAACATGTTCGGTAAAAATACGCGAACACATTTCCCTACCTTAAATGATTAAGATTAAACACTAAAATGGCTGCCAGCAGTTTGCGCTTGATTCTTGATATACTTTCTTCTACGACTACAGATTATCAGTTTGTACTGAGGTGGTTGACTCTCTGAAAACAATCAATAGGCATAAACATATATATTTATTGGGAACATTTTTAAGAAACATTTTTGTATAAAAGCGTATTAATGTCCCTTTAAATACATGATGCAACATTTTTTTTATCAGACTAATAGAGGATACTAAACGACCTTCCATTTAATACTATTTTTATTAAACGAGTTAATGATTAGTATGAAACGAGCGAAAGCGAGTTTGATACCACATCATTAACGAGTTTAATAAAAATAGTATTAAATGGAAGGAAGTTTAGTATTCTGTTTATTACTTGACCTCAGTAATCAAGCATTATTACCGAAAGTGTACTGAACGAAGCATTTCCGCGACTAAGCCGCCATTAAGACGTCAGTGCCAAGATTGTGACGTCACAACCACACAATATTATGACGTCATACGGGGAGCGGTATTACACTAGTTTAATATCGCGGTATAAATATTACACTGTGGTATCTTACACGGGCGAGTATTAAATAGAGATTATTACCCGAGGAAGTGTGTCATATGACTTTTACGAAATGAGTGCGAATTTTTGTATTACCCGAGCGAGAGCGAGGGTTATACACAAGTTCGCACGAGTTTCGTAAAAGTCATATGACACAATTCCGAGGGTTATAATTTCTTTATTACCGATTCTATTTCATTTAAAACACACGGAAAGCGGCCTGCTTTCTTTGCGGTGGCCCGCTTCAGTGACGTCACGAACAATGGTTTGATGACGTCACAGACGACATAATACGGTAACTCGCGCTGAAACAATCGTTGCTAGGCAAAAGTGATATGTGCACATGTGCTCATATTGAAAATATGTCATCACTTATGATTAACCATATGGGTAATAATAGGAATTCTTACATCAAGGGACAAAAATGCATTTCATTATGAATAAAATATCAATAGTAAACAAGTTCTATGAATTTACAACTTCTTTAATGCAGGCGACGTTTCGGTGTAGATACTAAAACCGTTATCAAGCAAGTGATCTACACCTAAACGTCGCAATTCTGCATTAAAGAAGTTGTACATCCATAGAACTTGTTTTCTATTCATTATCTCACCAACCTCTAAAAGCTTCTCAAAGAAGTAATAAAAATATCGTTAAAGATTTCTTTTGATTATATATATTTGCTTAGAACTCAGTTTTAGCTAGGCGTCCTTTTGGATAATTATATCTATGGAAATCTTAAAGAAATTAAATTAAGTAGTTCTAGTTTTATGTCAGTTGTTACTAACTTTAAACATTGTATAAGGTTAATCGTCATTACGTTTTTAAGATTCCTAAAACATTGTAATATTTAAAAGTTTTTATACCACAAAAATTAATGAGGAGAGTATTAAGCATAACGTCTATGTTGACATCAAACATCAAAACACATAAACATCAACTCAAACTTTTATTTCCATAATTAAGGAAGCGACCATAAAATACTCTTTCCTTGCTCGCACACCGACAAACGAACGACAACAAACCGTGTTCGGATTAAAATCTTTTCGCGTGATACATGTCAGAGCCAGTAATTTCTTATTGATCATTTCTAAACCAATCATGTGGTCCGAATTAGTCAGCTGACCAACGCTCTTTTTTAGCAACGACGTATATGGCAATGTCATAGACTGTCTGCATTCCAGACATAGTAAATCACTACGAAGAAATTTCGAGTCCGTCGAAAACATTTTACCTAAATAACACAAAATAAACGCACTTATACGTTAGATTTCACAAAGAATATCGTTCATAAGGCATATTGCAAACTGTTAATGTTGTTTTCCTACTGAAACTTTGTACGGTAGAAGGTGCATTATTAAAAATAGCTTCTGAGTATTTCTAAATTCTCCCTAGTACGGTCTTGGCAGCCTGCCAGCAGCTGTTGATTTGTTTATTTTTACTTTCCCGCGCCTTGCCAACGCCACCTCACGAAGCCTAAATCGATGCGTCCGCACTGAAATGTAGTACTGTCATGTTTTAATTCTAAACAATTCAGATTTCGTTTGCTTAGATGTTATAACTGCTCTAAGCACAAAAGATTGTGTTTTAACATAAAATTATTGGGACTGTGACGTGCATCCGACTGTTGTTTGAGCCAGACGGACCCCCCAGTGTACCCTATCTGTTTGGTGTGAATCGGCTAGGCCAGCTGTTTCCCGCCAATTATTACTCATTCTGCTAGCGTATCGCAGGGTCTTGACTGTCTTACAACCGTAAATATTCTCGTATTTGGAGGATATTTTTGAGTGGATCTTGTTGTGAGTGGTAAAGATGACACTTTATTCACGGAGTAACGATAAGAGAAGGATTATGGAAGAAATTCGAATGCGGGAGATGGATATTGCTGCTGCAATCGCAAAGTAAGTTGTAGTATTTGCCATACACATGGTTTACGTTATAAACATTGACGTACACACGCATGCTTCAATCTTGTTTTGAACTTCTTCGCTTTTCTGTTAATGTGACATTAGTAAAAAATATATCAGAATGTTCAGCATTACCGTCTGCATCATATTTGAAAATAATTGCATTTGGTTTGAGTCTTGCTTTCTGGAAACGGCGATGGGAAGCCAGCACTAGTTGGCAAAGCACATGATCGCCATTACAAACAAAGGCCCATTCACCAAGGTGGGGACCGCGCGCATTGGGCGGTAGCGTGGTCGGCAATACTTTTTCTTTTTAACCCTTATTTATGGACATTTTATGAAAAATAAAAATTATAGTTGAACTTTTTATTGATCAAGGATGAAAATGATTCAGCTTATTCATTTTTACCGTAACGGGTTTACTGCGAATTTGGCATGTTTTGGTGATCAGCTGATCAGAATATTGACATGCATTTATTGGAGGTGTGTGTCGGCCATGTGTATCAGCTGGGCGGATGATAGAACTAGCCGCGTCTGAAAAAAAAATGTGGTGGGATAAATTGATAATTTACTTAGTGTTTTCTGTAAGCGCGTGTTTGGTTGTGATTATCTGTTCTCAATGTGACTTTCACTTTGCATTAATTTGACGTGGCACAAGCTCGTCTAGAGTCACGTGTCACGCCATCAGCTGATATCTTGCCGAATGACTAATGAGCCATTTTTAATTTTATCTAACCTAAGTTTTCTTTAATTTCATGTGAATGATATTTAATTTTTACAGTATATTCGAAATCAGCTTCATTTCGAATCACTTGATATGAAACATATTTTTTTTATACTGTAGAAAACTTGACATGTCATTAGTCGATAATTTTTTATATGTGCAATATATGATTTACATCATTTGTAAAAATTCAAATCCATATGGCCTTTTCAAAAATTCTTATTTTCAAATATTCATTCTTTTTCGAAAATTCAAATCATGATATAATAATATTAAAGTAAGTTGTGGCGTATCAGTTACTCAATTCTGTAGCTCGAAAAAGTTATGAAAATTATTAAAAGGTGTGTCGGCAGTTTCTGTTTTGGCTACAAGCCAGACAAATTTATTTGAAAAATGTCTGCTACAATTCCGCTGGAAAGTCTCTTCTCATTAGATCGATATCTCAACCACAATATGATATATTGTCAGCATAATCTGTTAGATACCGAAAAATGTGTATTTTCCTGGAGTTAAAATCTTTACTAACGTCTTGGAGTTAGAAAGAAAATTACGTTTAGGCGCAAGCGTGGAAACCATGCTTTCATTTGGCACCGTGCCAGAGAATTCTTGGCTTGCTGCCAAGCGACATTTCGTGTCTGGCCAGCATTGCGATCAATACAGCCCATCGATTTGATATGCTTGTTCTCAACTGAAATTATTCCATTCATTTCTTGCCAAACCACAGGGTGTCGCTTGTTGTTGCTTGTTTTTATCTTGAAAATAAACTTATGATGATGAAAATAAGGATGAGCATAATTTATATAAGTTAAAATCACATAGGCCTATGACAAGTGTACATTTTGACATGGTTATACTTTTAACTTTCATTCGGCATAAGTAACAATATAACATACCTAAACTATGTTTTGAATATGAGAAAATTAAAATGACCTATTGTTTTCTGGAAAAAGAAAATAGTTTGAAGCCTTTGGCGTTATTCTGAAAATAATGACAGATTTATGGTAGAAATCATTTGTAAAGAGATAGATATTGCAACAACATTTTTTTTTCAGTCCCCTTGACTCTCCAAAACCACATCTTGAAAGTGAGAAGCGAGTTCGCAGGGAAATAGCAAACAGCAACGAGAGACGTAGGATGCAAAGTATCAACGCTGGATTTCAGTCCTTGAAAACTTTAATTCCTCACCATAACGGAGAAAAACTCAGCAAGGTAAAATTTTAAAAAATATGAATTAACTGATTTTTAAATTAAGAAATATAGTAGTCTGAAATGTGTTTTGTGACCCCCCTTATTTCAGGTTTATTTTGTACATGTTAATCTAATCATTTCGTTAAATCCAAAATGTATATTAAATTTATTTGGTAAAGTTGACAGAAAATTTTTTAAATTCTTTTCAGATGATCACGAGAGCACTTTTTAATATAAGATATGTTGCCTGAGCTAAATTAAAAAAATGTTTTTAATCAGTCTTGAAGATATAGTCAAATTAGTTTTGAAAGCCTAAATCAGACAGACTTGATAGATACTTTTGAAGCCTTGCTAAACCTAGAACACTTTGAAAATTCAAACTTATTTTGGAACCCAATAAGTGTAAAGGCACTGCAAAAAAATTTCATTTGACGTTAAATATTCATCAAGTGTATAAATTAATCTTGAAATGTGTATGGTAGAATGCGAAGAGCGAGCGAACCATGTAAGGCAGACAGTAGGCTATGCCGACTATTTGAAACACAACTCCTCTCCTACTCCCTCGCATGACACACTGCTGCAGAGCTCTGCTAGTCGAGACAGGGCCAGAAGTGAATCGGTACAAACACATGCCTATCCAGAGGTCATTACCACAAAGAGTAAGCTCCCCTTGCTCTAGTCTAAAAGTGTTCCAATGTTTTTAGTGGCTTCCATGAGTACTTCAATTTTTGAATTGACAGATTTGATCAATTCTATTGATTTGTTTTGAGGAAATTACTTTTAATTCAAATTTTGCTTTTTTTTGTGTGGATAATTTGAGGTTTTTTTTATAATAACATTTTAAAATTAATAAAGCCTTAGTTACCCGTTGAGAACTGGTATAGTTGTTTCTATTTTTGTGGCTCCTTAGAACTGTTCTCATTTTTGTGGATCCATGGAACTGTTCTCTTTTCAGAAAACATTTGCCATTCAAATTTGATTTTTATGCTCATCCACGTGCAAGTTAATGCATGAAATTATGAGTGCTATATATTGACCGACATTCAATCTCGAGTGAGCTCTGCTATCATTGAGAGCTGTCCTACAGGTCTATTTGCACCAAGAGAAGCGTCCTTTGAATTTTGAATCCTTTCAATGACTTTGCAATGTAGTAGACCTAAACCCGACCATCCCACATTCCTGTGTAACATAGGTCAAGTCGTCTTTTAAATGAACCACTTCCTATGACGTCTCAAGGACACTGCTATAAAAAATGGGTTTTTTTGAAGATTGTGTCCTAAACAAAAAAAATTAAGATTTTTTAAAATTGATAATTGTATGAGAGAGAATTTCTAGAAAAAGATTTTACAAAAATATTCTTTGCAAGTGACAAATATTTCTTAAAACAGAAAAATGACTTGCTAAGTTCCCCTAGTAGTTCCGAAAGAAAGCTTTTCAACTGTCACATGAGACCAAAGTAGATCCTATGAATAATCCCTTAGGAATGTGTGAATTGTGATGTGGTCATTCCTTTGTCATGTGGTAAAAATATACGATCAGCTGACGACCAGTTATACAATCGGACATGGGAAAGTAGTCCCTTCCAAAATGTAGGTCGCATTGTAAAAAGACAATTGGATAGGTGTATATCTATCATGGGAGACAAGTCTACATCATCACTGTGTGAACTAGATATCGCTGGAATGTAAACAATGATTTTACATGTTACACAGCCCAGGGGTATTGTCACATGTAGTGAAGACCTTGGCTTGTGGTGTTCATGGGTGACTAAGATAGCCTACATCAAAGATACTCGAGAGATAGAATGCCACATTAATCTCAAGCTTGGGGGTAATTTGTGTCTTGATTGTGACATTTTGATTAGCAAGATACTACATAATTAAACACTTTCTTATGCTTAGATACTTTCAAGGTTCAAATCCTCAATTTGTTTAAGTCTCAAAATATATTTTATTTTAGAATCTTATATACATCATACATCCAATGCTGATTAAACTGCTCTTTATAGAGATGTCATATCGAATTAATTGTTACTGATTTGAATTAGCATATTAGGTCTGATAAGTTCATATTCTGAAATCCTGTATAACATTGTGTTTGAGATGTTAAAATAAAATTTTAGATTATCTATAGTCAGCATCAACAGAATATTTTTTTTGTTTTGCATTTAAACATTTTAAGAAGAAATATGATGACTTAAAGCACTTCAAGTCACAATGTCGCCTAAATATTTATGATTATCATTTTGCACAACTGTTTTCAAATATTCTGACCATTTTTGGACAAAACCTTTCATCACCTCTGATCAAGTTTATATGAATGAGTCAAAGTAGGTCACTAGGCACGTCCAGCGGTGGAATGCAAAAGCGACTGGCGCAACTGGCGATTCATCAATATTTGACCATTGTCTTGCTAGCATCCTGTCTAGCTGAAGAAGCTCTTATACTATTTGAGTTGCGCAACAAGCCCTGGCTGCCCCTAACAGATTCATTGCTTCATTCTGGGTAGTGATAAGTGGGTGGATACATAGACTGTTTGCTTTATTCAGGGTAGTGATAAACTAGGAGAGTTCTAAGAAAGTTTGCTCATTCAGGGTGGTGATAAATTGGGAGAATTCTGAGATTGTTTAATACATTCAGGGTGGTGATAAAGTGGGAGAATGCTAAGATTGTTTACTTCATTCAGGGTGGTGATAAAGTGGGAGAATGCTAAGATTGTTTACTTCATTCAAGGTGGTGATAAAGTGGGAGAATGCTGAAATTGTTTACTCAGAGCTGAGAAGGAGTGGTATATGGTAGATAAGGGAAGACATGCTCAGACATAGCAGATTAACACTTTCTTTTGACCCATTTATGTCACCCTGTGCTTCCCTTGTGTGTGTCATATTTTGACAAATAGGTTTTGTGTGATTAACAAATTTTTATGTTTTTTAAAATTCTTGAAAATTAGTTTTGTGAAATTTAAATCAGTATTGTAATGCTTGCTTATTTAAAGTTGATAAAATTGATAAATTATCATCTCCATTTCATTTAATTGTACTAAAGGAAATTTAATTTGGTAGACATTTTGACAATTTCTGTAATTAAATTTCAAAACTAAAGCATAAAAGTGTAGGACAGATTTAGTATCCTTATCTTAATTAAAGCATTTTTAAATGAAAAAAAAATGAAAAAAATAATTTTTTCTATGACCTTTGAAATGTTCCCATCATTTTTAAGTTTTAGGTAGTCACACAGCAAATTCACAATTATCTTATTGGATTTATAATGCTGCAAGAATGGAAGTTGTGGTGATGATTTTTCAGTTTAACTGTATAGTTACACAGAAAGCACTCTCCCTCCGGATAACACTTTACATATGAAGTAAAGAATACAACGATAAAGTAATTTTTTTAAGTGACCAATTTCAAGATACACTTTTTTTAAGAATCAGCATAGCCACTATCAAAAATCATTTCCATACAAAATCTGTGCTAAACCTGAACAGACTAGCTATTTCAGATCTATAAGCTTAATCCTAAGCGGTTGATTGTAGGAGTCCTGAAAGAAATTCCACATTTAACGTCATAAATATCCCATTTACAAATCTATAGGCTCCCTTGTAGCTTCGCAATCTGTTTGCCAAGCCAAGGGGAGAGTCATTCAAGATGAATTGTCGACATGCCATCGACTTTTATATGATAATGAGACTGAGTGTGGGAACGAAGGAAGCTATAGCGTGGATCCATTCATGCTGGCTGCTTCACAAGCACATTGTAGCTAACTGGGTGGACGCGGCAACCTTCCATGATACGCTCTGCTGCTTTTGAGATGTGGTATTCAGGTCACAAGCGTGCTCTGGGCTATTTATAGCACCTCGCTAAACATGTTGTGTATTTATTTCAGGCTGCAATCCTCCAACACACCTCTGAGCACATCAGCAACCTAGAAGCTGAAAAAACCAAGCTCATGGCCCAGAATGCCCATTTGAAGAAAGTTCTGCTTGAAGTATCCAACGAACGGGATGAATTCTTTAACGAGTCGTCGCCGCCGCCGAAAAGAAAGAAACGAGACACAGGTGTGCAAATAAAAATGCAAAATATCAAACATCATTATTTTCATCATTATTATAGGAAGTTGATCAAGATTACTTAAAAATTAACCAATTGAAATTAATTCTAAATCTAAACACTCAGAACGAATATCTGTCAAAGTCACCTTTTCAACACAAGTAACCAAAACTACTGATGAAAATATTAATCAATGAATTTCATTGCAGAATCTTCAGATGAAGGAATAAGTCTCGGCAGTTCAATTGACAGTAGTGAGGAGTCAAACGATGAGCTCCAACGTGAGATAATTGAACTACGCCGCCAGCTGGATCGAGAGCGTTGGTTACGTATGATGTACGAGGAACGTCTACGCACCATGGAAAGCCAGCTGCACCCAGACAGAATCCGCAGCATCGCCGCCCATGTTCAGGCCTCCATGCAGATCCACAACGAAAAAGCCATGGTATGTATATCAAAATGATGAATTGATTTCATGAAACTTCCATACAGATAATTCACAAGTGAAATTTTTTAATAAAAGCATGTTTTTTAATATAGCATGTTCTTCTTATCTTGTGAAGTAGATAAGTTAAATGTTATCACTTGTTATCATTTGATTGGTCAGGAAACACCAAATGTCATCCTAAGTTTGTGTAATTGTGCGTCATTGAAATTAGATTGATAACTTGTATCTGAGAGTACTTGTCAATATTCTTATTTCTACCAGGAATTCTTTAAAAGGAAGTTTTCTTTCAGTTTAAATTGTTGACCGTTGGTCATCTGTTTAAAAAATCATTTCAAATGATGTCTTTACCATTTCAGAAACAGACGTGTATTTCTGATACTTCTGAAGGCGAACAAACCAAAGATGATCCAAAGTCGGCGTTGGAATCTTCAATGTCACGGAAAAACTTGGAGACAATTGTTGAAGCGATTCGTCATTTGGAAGGTGATAGGATTATGTTTGATGAACGGAAAGCGGACGAGAAGCATCCAGTTGGCAATAGCGAGGAAAGCGAGAAGGAGAGCAGTGATCAGGAGGACACAAAATCAGACAGTTCGGGGCGGTACTCGCCGCGCTATTCTCATCAGTATACAGCCACAGTCGTCAAACAATCAAACTTCAGTGAAAAATATCCCATCGCATCGGACTTGCTTCACAGGCCCCTACAGCATCAGCTGTATCGACCTGGGGTCATCGTGCATAAATCATGATGGGTGCTCGTTGCTACAATCAGAGACCCTGTACATACATCATTGTTTTCATTGCCGCTTCATTGTGAGAAAAGTGCTATATCATCTCATGTTTCTCGCCCATGTGTAACATTTTATCATTGCATCATTAGTTTCGCCGTTGGTGCGTCCATTTGTCCATACTTATCACTGAATCACAGAGTTAATATATATTATATATATTTATGATGGCTTCCAGTTGAGTCATTATGTTTTATACGTTTTATCTGTGCTTATCATGTTAATAGGTCATTGAACAATCTTTTTCTTCTATTTCCTGACTTTTGAATGCAAATTCTGTCAAAGATTTTTTAAAACATCCTGATTCACTTGGAAATCTTTTAAGGCAGAACAACAAATGTACTCCAATCTACAGTTTGCATGATTTAAGTATTAGGACAACAGGTCAAAACTATTCGTTTGGATTTATTTCTCACATGAGTGGTCATGAAATGTTAAAATTTTGTGAATGGGTTTTTCTCTTCATTGAACTTCTCGATTGTCAACCACAAAATCAGAGCATCAGACTGTTAATGCTTGAAGTTAAAACACATTCCAGTTCATAAACATCTTGGCCTTGGTGTACAATGTGGAACAAGTTCTTTATGTGAATTGTGTTTAAGTGACAGTGTATGCATAATCGATGTTCTCTTCATACAAAAGGTGACAAATCTTGTTGAAACCTGATGAACACTTAATGTAGTACGGCTTTGGTTTCAACACCAAATATTTTTTAAAGTAAAGTACATGATTGTTGGCAATTGAGTGTTGGTGGTTAAACTATACAGTGTACAAATGTATATAGCATGTTATGTTGAGTCCTGGTAACTGTGCTCTATGAGAATTCATTTTGGTAGCTGTCAAATTTGTTAAGATGAATCTGTTCTGGACAACTTAGCTCTTCTACTTCCTGATTAACTATTCCTGCCCAATCCTCGTCCATGGCCAACAGAATACTTTGGCACTTATCAAGTGTTAAGTGTTTCTGGAAAAGCGGGCCAAATGTAAAATGTTTTAATTTTATGGTGGCACATTGAGCCTAGATTCTCAAAGCCATCTTAGCAGTAAGATAGTTGTACTGTTCGCCAACATTGGCTGCTGCTAAGAGGGTTTAGAAAATCTTGTCCGATTTTACAATTAAGCTCGTAATTATTTTTGTTAAGTGTTGAATCTTTTGAAAGAAGGTCCTGAGTACTTCAAAAGTATTTGGGAAAGGCTTTAAAAATTTTTATGGAAATGCTGCAATTGTATTTAGGAATTCTGTCGAAATGTGTAGATTATTGTTCTATATTGTTTAGGAAATGCTTCAAAAGTGTTTACGATTTGTGTTAAGTTTGACTATATTTGTTAAAGTTCTACACTTGCCGGGGTATTGTGTACATAGCAGAGTATGTGTTGCGTATTGTCCGTGCCGTGAGTTGGTTTAGTCGTAGCACACGAGGATGTCTGTTGAATATTTACCATAATTCAATGCACACAACAATGCAATGGTGATAATAGTCATCAAGGTAACCGCCTCATTGACCAATGACGGTTCACCTGGCGACATTATTGACCAATCAGATTCAGTGTTGGATTTTGTTTTCTGATATTTTCGTGTATTCCGCACTCTTGTTTGCTATCTGTTGACAGTACGACTATGGTTGGCTTTCATTGAGGTAGCTCCGCACTATTGAATGGACTTTGTCATAGTTTACTTTCAAAGTCTGCGAATCACAGCACTTTGTGAAAGTTGCTTTAATGAGTTTTGACATATTTGCCTGTTCTGTTTGTTATTTTTACTTTTATAGTTAACTTGCTTTCATGCAACGATGCACCCTATATATTCAGTTCGAAATCCTATGAAAATTGCTATGAAGAAATTCTATTTTACTACGTCCATTGTGAATGGAAGTCTTTTTGTTCTTGTCATTGATTGAATCAATTAGTGTGTTAGTCAACAGACCTTTAAAAGGATGATTCTGAGAATTCATATTGTGTAATCAAATTGACATTTCATCTTAAAGATTAAATTTTCAACTTAAATTTGTAATTGGATGATACAAGAGTAACCAGATGCCAACCTTTCCTGAAATGTACTGTAGCTATGTAGACTTCTGAAGATGTGCGAATCAAAGGGCTCGTTATCTATGCAAGACAAGAGTTTAGTCTCCATGTTGTTGAAATGCGCGTGGCACGGCTTCGAAGTTGATTGTTCACGCATCACAGTTGTCAAGTTGTTATGCCTGTGTCGATATTTTGCTTGACGTACCCTCATTTTTCTGGATAAAACCATTTTCCTTATCGATGTGTCGGAATTTAAGTTGACTCTTTATTTAGCCTGGTATATCATATCGTGGCATTTTTCTTAAATATCTTTTAAGTTTTGACTCATTCACAATGATCACTTACTCTTTACTTCAAAATCATCGACTTGTTATTGAAAATAACGGTCCTTCAAATTCTTGTGATGGTCAGTCTATATTATATGATGAAATTGTTACACATTCAAGTCCATTTGTTATTGTCAAGTGATATATTCGGATGAAACTTGGTATGAAACTACATTTTGGGCTAAAGTGTTGCCTATTTCAACTGTGATGATTGTTAAACAGCATGAAGCTAATCTAATGGACACCAAATCCAGAGTCTTTTCTCCAAAGAATCATAGGAGAAATCAGATCATTTCTTACTACCCTTAACCAAACCAACAAAATACAAAGTTTCAAACCTTTAATTAGTCATGTTTGAATTGTCAGAAAAGCTTATTTCAGGATTTAAAGTTATTTATTACTCAACATGCAAATTTTGTTGTGGAATCACATTTTCAGACTAATTTCAAGTAATTAGCATTTTTCAGGTTATGACCTCAAAATGCGTTAAATGAATAATGTTGCAAACTGGTTGGTCTGTAACATTTAATTTTTTAAAATTCTGAAGTTTTATTAAGTAGATTTCTTTGAATTGATAGTAGCTAATAAATTTATTATTAACTTCAAAAGGGATTTTCTTTTACATCACATTGAAATTTCTTATGTAAGGTTATGTGAACTATTCCTTTTTAAACCGTTCGACTGTAAAGTTTCTCGAAGATGCGAGAGGAAGGAAGTGACTCTGGATATGGTGGCCTCTGATTGGTTAGATTCCTGCATCTTTAGACTCGATGTAGTAGATAGTCCCATCACGGGGTCAGCGTTCCCGGGCCCGACCAGAGTGGTTGTGACGTCACGGCGGACTGTCTGAGTGTAGCTTCTGTAGTTTGTACATGTCTTGTCAGCTTCCAAGATGACCATGATAATAAAGTGGTCAATTAAAATCGTGTGAAAGGATATCCCTGTTTTTGTTATCTTTATTCTTGTTTCCATGATTGGTGATGAATCGTGGTTTTAACTGACATAATAGGAGACGCTAAGGATCTTAAAAGAGGACCGTTTCTTAAATGGACTTCTTTACAAAAAGGAACTAAATGTTTCATAAGTTGATTTCTGGCATGCAGAGTTAAAACTTGCGTAAATGTGGATTAAACTTTGTTACATAATCTGATGGCAATGAAATTGCCAAGATATTGAGACATGTTGATTGTATTTAAGCGACTTGCCTTGATTGCATTGTTTGTTGAAAACGTTAGCAACCGACTTCTCAGAGTGCACCATTGCAAGTTTGCGGTGCTGATTCGAAATATACGTAGGATGTCCCGAAGGTTTCTGGCCAGACCATGAGATACTTTGTCGAGGATTTTTCCTTCAACCAAACTGAAACCCAATTTTATTTGTGACATCTTCATTATTTTCCATTGAACTGTATTTTCAAAGGCAGAACCTTGATCATAACTACATTCAGGTCTGTGCATTTCGGTAGACAATGTAGGGACACCGTTGAAATACAGACTATTGCAGGCTAGTAAAGTTTAGGCATCTCATTATTCTCGCACCATCTGCACTTAGTTGGAATGTTCAAAAAGAGCCACTCCCTGAGTTGTTGGAGTCATATATGCCAAACTTAATCAATGGTGTCATTTGATCGCGAAGTATCGACTGTTACCAAAAAAACACATTTTAAAGCTTATTGTTTTTTTACAGTGACAATATGAAGGTAGAACGTCGCAATTATGATCGTATACCGGAGAGTGGCGTGCGTCAAATAGTCAAACGTAATTTTGGAGACTTTTCTTAAACAAGCAGGAGGGCAGTTAGGAGTTGATAGCGTTTGATAGGTTATATAACTAGTATCCATGTATAATGGACGTGATATCTACACCTCTAAGCATTTATGAGACTGTTTTTTAATTTCATAGAAAACCAGTATTTGTCATATAATATGTCTTTTGGACATGAAAAGTTAATATGTTTTGAATTTATATCACCACATATGACATTTAGGTTCGTATCAAAGGTAAATAATATGTAATGAAAATCACGGAGTGGCTCTTTAAAGAACGTACATTATGGCTCCGTTCAGGAGCTTTGTTCACAGTTAGGCCAAAAAACCTTTGGGACACCCCTCTAATTAGATCAAACGCTCTCCTTGATGATGTTCTAGGATTCATATGATTGAAAGACTAGGGTTCTAGTACCCGATGGGTATGGCACGACTCGTACCGGGGACGGGATAGCGCAGTGGTTAGCGCGTTCGGCTTCGGATCAGGAGGTCCGTGGTTCGAATCCCGCCAGGGGCTCGGCAACTTTGTCTGCAGTAGAGAACTGTTCTACACGCAGTCAGGTTTGGGTGCAATGCTACACTGAATTTCAGCACAGTACCACCCATGGTTCGCTAGATCCAGCCGATGCCTGCAGGTTTCACCGCAATGCATAGCCACAATGGTGTTGCGGGCTTTCTCCCTGCACTAATACTAGCAGCCGCGATATAAGTGAAATAATCTTGAAAGCGGCGTTAAACACCAACTCACCTCACCTCACCTCACGACTCGTACCGTGTACCCCTTCTTTTACCGGTACAAGATCGACATTTATATGTTTACTCATAAAAACTATGCCAGAAAGCGTGCAAATATCAAATATAAAACTAACACTTGTATGAGAACATATTTCAAATTCAGGTACCTCCTATTAATTTTTTTTTAAAACTATCTTTGCTATAAAAAATATATGTTAACATCAAGAAGGGGAAAAAAAGACTCCTCATTTCATCATCAGATGAAACAAAACGGTTTAGAAAGAATTTGTTTCATTGAGACGCAGTGATGTTAATATGAGCTCCATTCAACATTGCCCGGTTTCCGGTCTTCAAAGAATGTGACTGTTCGCTTCATGAAGCAGAACTTAAGCTCCCAGGACAAGTTAAGTTCGCTTCAACACTCTCTGTCTTCCGAGCTTGTTTTAACAACTCGGGTAAAACTCAAGAACCAACGGTGTCGCCATTAACACGGAAACGTATTAGCTGTAAGAACGGAAGCTGTCAGCCCATATAGCAACCAGATCGCGATTCAGCTGCAGAGACGCTGAGGTATTTTCGTCAAAGAAACGCATTACAAGGAAATGGTATTAAATTCTGCATTTACGAAAGGTGTGATGGATAAAATTACATACACACATTAACTGTAACAGAGATGTCCTTTTATTGCTTTATCCATAAATCAATAAACACAAGAAGTGCTTGTGTACCAACTGATTCTGTACCAAGAACCATGACATAAACTTCTTTATCTTATGGCTCAAAGATCAAATCGTAGTCAAGTTGTAAAGCTGCATATCGAAGTTTGTTCATATACCTGGGTATCCTATTGCTTATATCATCTAATTTGAAATCGACATGCCCACTCATTTCAAGATGTGAATTTCAGTGCTTTATGCCATTTAAGATAGGAAAAAAATACATTTTGGACGACTAGCGAACATGTTAATTGTGCGATTTATTTCATAAATCACTGGTAGAGGCCAAACCAATTATCATGAAAATCACGGGGTGTCTCTTTCATTTATCAATTTCCTCAAAATGATAGCAGCGGTTTCATCTTAATCACTAGCCTTGTTGTGGTCTTTTTTTCTTGCTATCATTTGTTTTTCTCCATATGAATCTAGTTGACAGTAGAAAAATGGCCAGATTATAACCATCTTCTTCTCTTGCAGCATAGGCTTCAGTGACCTCATAGGCAACTCGGAAACCGATGATGAAACAATCGTTGAATTAATATGATAAATGCCATATGAAGAATAAAACACTCGTTATTAAATAAAGATATACACAAAGAACACCTCGACGTTGGAATAAACATTTTTGACATTCCCGATACCGCTTTTAAATTCTTTCCATGGAGACTACACGGTACATCAATGGTGCCAAGACCAAACTGCAAGTCTCGCGATATCTCGCTATATTTCGACGTGTTATCGTCGGCAGCTGTCACGGACAGGTGACAAACCGGGTTTGTGTGTACAATAACACCGTCTGCTCATGTCAAGTCGACTCAAAACCGAGATTAGCTGAGCTGTTTATTTTCCGTTTCGCGATTTGATGAAGTCAATTAGATAGCCTAAATAATTCAGTCTCGTCGTTTCGTAGGCTTTCATAATCTGATAATGGCTTGTTTAACCCCTTCACTGATACAATAACCCAACAGTAACATGTCTTTAAAGGCACTAGTGCACACCAATATTCTTTTATTCAACGGATTCACACATGCATATCACTCGATATTACTAACGATCCACACTCAGGCAATCCACCTTGTACGTTATTTAGCAACAATATATGTTTTCAGATTATGAAGTTGATTCTAAAAGACCGGAAGTACTTAATCAATAGGTCAGTTGGAATACATCCATGTATGATTTTAAAAAATTGAAGTCCGAATGTTTTTGTTTTTTAAAAATATATAGAATTACGTTGTTTTCTGAGTCTATATTAGTTAAAGTGAAAACAAAACTTAGTCCGATCTTATTGAATGGAATACTTGTCTCAACGAAATTAAATGCAATGTGATGCAATTCTACAGTTTTTATTCAAGATCATAAAGTTACTACAATCTGATCAATTTATTATAACCTGATCAGCAATCGTTGTTGGCCATGTTTGAGAAGAAATGAAGAATTTATATAAATGGACACATACCTTTGAGATTGATTTACTAAAAACCTTTAGACTTCTGCCAACACTACATCATTCAACTATTGGAAGAATTGTCCTTTATAATTTATTCTTTTAGAGGCCGCTGAAAAGTAAAAAAAATAATGTTACACAGTACCAGTACGCTACTATCATAATTGCCATTCATTCAAAACACTAATTTCAGAATTGCTGATTCAACCAAACCACTGGATTCAGCGTTTTTCTTCAATCAAACCACTACTTTCACTAACTACTACTTTTCTTCAAAGGCATTTAGAAGTTAGTGTAATGATACAAGACAATGTAATGGATAACAACTTCTTTATTTTTTTTCACAACGTTTCTGGGCTACCCCTTGCCCCTTCATCCAGAAACGTTGTGAAAAATAAATAAAGAAGTTGCCATCCATAACATTGTCTTGTATCCCTACACCAACTTCTAAATGCCTTTGAAGAAATTCATTCAGAAACTACCTTCAACATTTCTCATTCACGCAAACCACCACTTTCAGCCTTTCTCACATTCATTCAAACATTACTTTCAGCATTTCTCATTCATTCAAACATTACTTTCAGCATTTCTCATTCATTCAAACATTACTTTCGGCGTTTCTCATTCAATCAAGCCACTCATTTTCAGAATTTCTCAAATATTCAAACTCATTTAAAAATTGCTCATTCATTCAAGTCAGTAGTTTCAGCAATGCTAATCTATTCTAAGCACAACCGGTTTTAAACATTGTTCATCGACTCAACTAGTTTCAGTACTTAGCATTCATTTCAAGCATTAGTTCAAAAATTCCCATTTAATCGACCAATTCGTTTCCTTGTTCCTTCATTCACTCATTCAAGTCAATGGTTTCAGCATTGTTGCAGGCGATTGGTTCATTTCGTAAGTCATTCAAGCGAAAATTTTCAATATTTATTCATCAACCGAATGTCATCGGTTCTGTAAGTAAGATAGCTAAAGAGATAATCGAGCAAAACATAACTTCTGAACATCAGAATTGAACCAAATCGTTCGGCGCACACATTGTTTGAATATGACCTCATTCATTCAACCAGTAATTCATTCATTCAATTGCCATTGCCCTACCATTCCTTAAGCCAATACCCCAACATGCCCAATGCCTTAGGGGCTAGCTAGGAAGATAATATCAGAAATAAGACAACCATGGAGCTTCATCAATCATCACACCATTCACTGGACTGGGATATGGGCCAAGACGAAACCAGAGACGCCAATCAAAAGACGCCATTGCGTCATCATGACATTGAAATACAGGTTCATATTGTTACACGTCCCATTAATTATGTAACATACCCCCAGGCGACCTGTAAGAATATCCATTCACAATTACGTATCCTTGGTATCGTAATCAGCGCATCACTGACCTAGAAAACATCTCCCCTTGCCTCCCAGCTTATTCTGTAATGGCTGCTGACGTTGCCCTTAGCTCGGAGGGTATTAACTGTATTGATATGTATTAGTATTTGATTCATCCAACCCTGTTATAGTAAAAAGTGTAGTAAAACCAGTAAGTCCAAGATAATTCACGTTAACCAGTTTTAGTTCAGGATTGTATATGACTAGAAACCCTGAGTACAGTTTTCTAAGATTGCCTTTTTACTTTTAAAAAATCATGTTTTGTATGTGAAATAACTATATTTCTTTGTTTTGTATCGACGATCTTTACACGATTTCCCATTTTACTCTGAAGTTGTAGTTTTGCATATCATGACAAAAAAAAAATTTTTCAATAAGGACAGTCTAAGACCGATATTTTTTGTTAATGCCTCTCTGGTTATGATTTATATAATTTCAGCGTCTCTTCAGCATAGAAACATTATTGTTGTTATTATTTTCAGAACATATCATTTGATTTATACAATATTTTAGAGTAAAACCAACATGCCATATTCAAAGTATCACAATTTACAATAAGACTTATCCCGTTAGTGTTTCGATGATTCATAATCATATTTTCCAGTCTTCGCATGTATTGAGAATGTCTTTGGAATTAGATTGAACTTTTATTAGAGGATTGAAACGTTTTCATTTAACTCTCTTATAACTGGAGGCAAAGGAAGGCGCCAACTCTATGCACGTACAGTAGGAAAGCTGCACCGATATGATACGTTGGAGAGATATGGACAGGTCAATTTTGTTCCTTCATGAATGCCATTAAATAGACATTTTTTTAAAGTAAGTTACTTTAGAAGGCATGTTAAAAATAACAATCAAGTGAGAGGGGAAGATACGAAAATAACTTAGTCGCTTGATTATTAGCCTGTTCGGGAGGTTTGACAATGGCTTCAGATAGGATCAAAATCGTAAATGTCTTTAAGAAACATGATGCAGAGGAGGAGTTCAATCTTATAAATAACCACAAAATATGCGGTTCACTTTTTATCAGGATAGACATATCTTTTTTTCAGTGAAATATTTCAGTTTGATCGCTCCTAGCCATGAAAGCCGAATTCCAGGATATATGTCACATAACTGGTTTTATATTTTCCAACACTTAACTCCTTCTTAAGATGATTTATATACTTTCGCATTCTTTTCTCGGGAAAAAAAGGGCATACTTTCAGCGATCGTTGGTTATCAGCCGAAAACATGTCTACGGGAAGTTAATTGTAAGCTCCCTGCACGGTTTATGTTGAGGCTGTGTGAGGAGCCCGCCCGTCTCCCACACCGCCCGCTCAGTCAGACAGCTTTGATAAACATCATGTGTAACATATCCGGTCGTCTTCATCACGTGACCACCACATACCACAGCGTATGCATCACCCAAAAGCTCTCGCAAACGGCGGCATATCTCGCGGGATTGGAATTCCACAAGGCTCTAGCGAGTGTGCTCAGCAAATTGGGACTGCACACTTTTTGGGCTGACTTTCTGTAAAACACAACTCAACAGTGCGTTTGTATTTGTTCTCATGTATTCAATGACGAGACCTTGAGAAGTGTGTGTTCTACGTCTATTTCTACACCGCTTCCTCAAAATGTTTTTATTAGTACGCTGAAATATTGCGGGGCATGATGACATGCAATGACTTTCAACTTTGAATCCAATGTAGCAGATTATATGTTAGTCGGGATATAAAGAGAGAAAGATGACATTTAATAACACCAGTGTCCGGTTGTCTGTCGGCGGAACCTCAGTTGAGGTTGCTAATGTGAATTTGTTGAAACCCCTTTGATGAATTGTTTTCAAACGTTTCGATGTTGGAGCCAACCAGATAGGCTAACCAATCCAATCTCATGTTCCATAGATTCGATATAGGGCGCCCTAGAGTCAGGCCTTATATTTCATGCGAGAAAGGAAATAAGTAAGCTTTCACTTCTTCAATGCCTCTTTGCAGTGTAAGACGAATATTTTAATGACCTAAAGGTTAAGATACAACCTGCAATGTAATATTCTGAGGTCTATATTTGCTACCCGACTAACTGTGGAGTTGTAGTTGTACCCCGGTATTTGAAGATAAGGGGACAGAGCATAAAAGGGGCACAGGGAATGTTATGGGGTCAAATATGTCAAACTCCAATGATCAATAGGCAGTGGTTGTTTCTGTTTCCAATGCTTATCAGGTCAGTGATAGTGACCATGAACAGGTTAATGTCGAAATCTGTGATCGAAAACCGGACAGTGGCGCGCGCCAATGACTCAAACGTAATTTTGGAAACTTGTTTAAAGCAAACACAACGACAAGTATAGTTTAGTAGTGTTTGATAGTTCATTTAACTAATATACATGTAATTTGGACTCAGAATTCCAAGTACTTAATATTTACAAGACCGTTTTTCAATTACAATTAAAACCAAGAAAATATCATAATGAATGCATTCAAGATGTTAGGGTCTGAACAAGTATTACTGTTATCAATATATGTGTAAAACGCTCTACATTGAAACCTTGCATCCTTAAATCTAGAATTCTTAATAATGTCAACTAAGTTTAATGTCCATTTCTTGAGGAAGTAATTATTCGTTTTGTAAAATGTTAAAATGTCTGAATTCAAATCAGAGAGAAGCTTATCCTGTAGTCCTGCCTATCTAGGTCCACATTCAGCAAGGATGACTGACTGAATAAACATGAAATTAGGAGCCCAAAGAAAAAACATTATGGATGAAGGAACAGTAAATTTTAGTCTACTTATCTTGTACAGACGTTAAATATGTCTCTCAAAACTGATCGTTGTTTTCGTTTTGTGTAATTCTTTTGTCGTTTTATGCGAGGTATTAGTGTATTTGTTTATATAATACGCCTTCTTTACGTATTTAGACGCCTCAGGTGCACAATAGATCATACGCTGAGTTGTCGTGCTCTTAAACACCCTATTATTGCATTTTCATTTCCGTGATGGTCATCTTAACATTAAATGCCCCTGAATTCACGAAAATAATCATACTCAAACTAAGAAAATGTCTGAACCGACATGTCTTTAAAATAATTTTGAAATGTTAAATCTATTTTAACGATTCAGAAGAGTTTTCGTGGAAAGGTGAATGTTGAAATGTGTTTTAAAACTCCAATAGACTGACATCGATCTCTTGAGAGATACTTGGTACCCCAACCACTCCGTCTTGCCACCGTGGTGAACAACTAGTAAAATAGAGCGTTGTAAATGATCCCGTATGAAATTTAAGGGGAAATGAAATTACTTTAAGTGTTGTTATGTTTTAAAGAACTACCAAATGATTGATTAACGTCTCCTTTTCGAAATTAAATTTTCAAAAGAAATTTAAGAAAGAAAAAAATCAATCCTTAATTTCTGGTTAAAGACAGTGAAACATATCCATAATGTTACTGGTAGATCGAACAATGAACAAATGCATGAAATAAAAATTACATGGAAAATGTAGATGGAGAAAAGGCAGGCTGGTGTCAATATCTATGAATGTAGTGATGGATAGAGCGATCAATGTAAAGATAATAAACTTGAAATACGTAAGGAGATATAGCATGATTCTTTTACAGGATACATGACGCTTCATTTTAATTAGTCGCTTGAAATTGCTATTATGATGAACGGCTAAAATACTCCCATTGTATAACACACCTCCCTACATAAGATAAATACCGCTAAATTGTGAGAATAAACCCCCAGAAGTCATACTTGAGTGTTCATTTCGTCTATTACTCCTAGAGAAGGAGACTGACCAGCGCGTTCACTTGACCTAAACCCTATCGAGCATGTGTGGAACATGCTTTAGTTTGCCATTTCCGGTCGTAGTTTGGAAGATCCTGAATGTCCTTGTTCGCTAGCGTAGCACCATTCTCTCTGCGACACGACGTTGTCACTCAAGCAAAGGGAGCCGTATCCGTTATCGATGAAAACAACAAATGAAAAATTCGAAAGAACAGTATGTTTCCAAATTATCATTTTTTATTTCTCTTTGATGAAATGCATTTTCCCCCTTGTAAGGCAGATTTTCTGAAACATCAAATGATTCAGCTTAATGTTTAATCTTATTTGATGTTTTACAACAATTATGGTTAATAAACTGTATTCTTATTAATTGATTCCTACCAAATTATTATTAGTATTAATTAAAATGGTAAATAAAGAAAAACTAAATACACGTGAAGTACTCTCCGTTCAGACAGACATGATATATTTAAGTCTAAAGATGTAGATTGTTTGCGAAGGAGGAGTATTGCATTTTTTCCCACATGCCTTTAAAAAAGTCAAACCCTTTACAAGTACAGTAAGATTTTAATTCATGGATTGTAAGAGCTTGATGCTAATGGTTTTTAAGTTACCCTTTCAGGCCTCTTGAATGGGGGAATTGTCCTCTTATTCAATCCACCTTTTTGTATTGCTTGCAAGGTATCATTCCCTTGTAAGTTCAAATCGCCTTTCGTTAATCTTTAGAATATGGAAAGGTTAGATTGCCAGAGTTCTTTACAGTTTATTAAAGAACCCGTATTCCCACCCAACCCGAACCCGAACCCGAACCCTCTTTCTCTAGTAAAATTAACATTTTCATATCATTGTAAATCATTAATGCATGGTTGTTTTCATTAGATTGTTTTAAAAAAATAGATGTTCAGTTCAGGAAAAAGGTATTTTTATTCATTTACCATCAAATGCTAAAACCTCTCTATTGTAAATGTTTGTCTCGAACATTTTTAACATAATTTATTTTTCCCTCTCAATATTGTTTAGTAGTTTACGTACTGAAAGCATTAGGTTAAATTACCATTAATATTAACATTGTTATTGAACATCACAACGAGAAATCTTTAAGAAAACATCGGTATGTTTAAATGGGTTTTATAATTGCAAACATTAACCCAATCTGACCTCATAAATAAAACGAGCTGGTTTTTTCTCGCAATGCACACGAAGGTAGGACAGAATAGTATTACAAGTTGATTTCCTGAATGCGACAATTAACTCTTGATTCGACCCTACAACCTTCAGCACACAATGCCCATTCATTACCTGAAACACGTTTACCTAACAACTCCGTTCCCAGAAGATTCCGCAATAGAGTTGTTGTTCCCTCGCCGGGTCGCAACACCCGATTGACGGTAAAACTATTGAGTAACGGATGACTCACCCTCGTTTCATAAAAGCGAGATTGGGTCATTGATTATTTATTTCGTTTATAGCCTGTCGTCCAATGAATTGCTCAAAGCATCTATCAATCCGTTTCTACGATTTGATAAATAATGAATGCGTGATGAGGGACATAGTACCCCGCTAAGCCTATCGTGCAGTGCTTACAAGACGTTTGCACGACTTTTTCGTGCGCAGATGGCAAGAAGCGCGCGTGTTTTGCATACTTAAAGCACGGATTTTTCATGCGTAATCAGCAAGACAATTGCACGAGTTTTTCGTGCGCGGCATGCAGTGCCCGAGTTAAATCTCGTGGTAGTTGTTCATGAATTATGTATGCCCTGATTAAAGTGTATCATATCTTATTCCTTTGCAAAAGATTGGTAAAATAGCCCGGAAACACCTGTTAAGATTTTTCTCATTTACCTGCGGATGCAAATTGAAGTTAATTAAGGTTGAGCTAAATTAATGAGGTGAGCGTGGTCGTGATGGTGATGCCGATTTTTTTAACCGATCTCATCGCGTAGGATGAGATAAACATTAATCAAAATCAAAGTAACATGTGACCAAATGGTAGCATTAAAGACTAAGGGCTATTCTGTTTCAAGGAATGTATAGTTGAGTAATGTTATAATCATTTGCATGAGAACTAAATGAAAATGGATTCTTTAATGTATATGCACATGTGGTCAACATTGTCTCTATGTATCTTTTCCCATTTTGTTAATTTGAAAATACTTCTATAGTAAATGCTGCTGCTAGGTAGATTTGTCGTGTCATACTTTGAGAAATAAACATATTTTTTTCTTATGTTATCATATTCTTAAAAAGATGAAGTGCCAAAACATTTAAAACTTTGGTAATGGAAAAACATAATCAGTATCATAAAAAAAGCAATGGGAATTTACCTTTCATTTTCCGGGCAACCTTTATCAAGCTTCACAAATATTTTTCTTGTAAAGAGAAAAAGTAAATCGCAAAATTTTGTTTATAGGTCTATAGGAACTTCTCTGGTAGACCTGTATGTAAAAATTCTTCATTTGGATATATACTTTTCACAAAAATTGTATGAATTAAACATTCTTTGGATTCAAAAGCCTTAATAGCAACGTCATGAAAGAAATTGACAAATCTCTGCCTAGCATCAGTTGATGTTGAGCATGTCGGGCCCACCGGTAGCTCCCATCGTTCATTTGATTACTACATGTAAATGTCAAAAGATTATGTCCACCAAAGATTTGATTTTAAACAAGACCATTTTTTCAAATTTCTTGTATCAATTGAATTTGAAAATAGTTTTCAAGATAATCAATTTCCGCATTACATCATCGCGGCTCTTTTAAAACCTTATTTCATTATGAAAACTGTGTTTTAAAGGGGAATTTTAAGTAATACCGTTATTTTATTTGTATTTCATAAAAGGAAAACAATTTTTCCCGAATGAAACCAAGATACGCTTCCGTGTTGTAATTAATACTCAATCCGTGTCATGTATAATAAGAGATTAACGCACTGAGTGAACCTGTTAGATATGTCAAATGAAAAAGATATCACCCGACATAGGTGGGAACAATAGTATTCCATCAAAATATACTGTCATTGTTTGAATACATCTGTGGCGCGGAGACACCCATGTCAGTTACGTTTTGAATTAAACATGTAATGAAATAATCAATTGATATATACAATCAAATCCCAAAGAATCCTCAAACAATAGCATTTTTTCGCCTTAGTTTTATTTTTATAAAAAGAGAAAAAATTCCATTTCACCGACTATTTTCATAATCACTTCCTGTTTTGAAGGCATTTTCATTGACAAATATTAGATGTGATTGTAAAAAGCATGGATTTGAATACTGAATCAAGCAATTACGTTGACGTATTAGCAAAAACGTATATATATACGTCTTTGGTATTACTATTAGTAACGACACTTCTGATTCGCAGAGAATGTCTAAATACATATGTTATTACTCGCCCGTGTAAGATAATGCAGGGTAATATTTATATGGCGATATGACAATAGTATAATACCGTTCCAGGTATTACGTAATGAGATTTGTGGATGTGACGTCCCAATGTTGGCACCGTCGTCACAATGGCGGCCAAGTCGCAGAAATGTTTCGTTTAGTACACTTTTATGCATGAGGTCAAGTTATAAATAGAATACTAAACTTCCTTCAATGTTATACGATTTTTGAGTAAACTCGTTAATGATTTGGTATCAAACTCGCTTTCGCTCGTTTTATACTAAATCATTAACTCGTTTAATAAAAATAGTATTAAATGGAAGGTCGTTTAGTATCCTGTATTACAAATTCGTTTCAACATCAATAGGTCCAATCCTTGAGAAACCTACAGTTTCTAGTTAACTTCACACCAGAGAAGCTGGGAAAGGTTCAAGTACTTTCGAACACCCTTATTCTAAATCAACACAATTATCAACTCCGTTTATACAAACAGAATCTATTTTGTCAATAAATGCCAAGACTTGACCGATTTATTTGAACTCCTGACAGGAGCAAACTGTACAATTGTACACTTTGTTTAATATTGTTATCACTGTAGGGAGTTTATAGACAGACAGGAAGTAGAATGTTTACACTTTTAGAAACCGGAAGTTATCGCGGATGAATACCATGTATCACGAAATCTGTTTTAGTGTAGGGAGCGCAACTAATTGGCATGCATATGTTTTGACTGAGGTTCCAGCTGTTTGTTTTAAAGGGGAAATGGAAATGTTGTAGGAAGGCGGGAAAGTGCCACTGCCGTACCTTTACCTAGACTTGCTGATAGTCTATATTGATATCTCTTGGATCACACTATCTTCAACGAATATGGTCGAACCCACGTCGGCTTACCTCAAGAACGCTCATAGCTCGGCCAATCTTGTCTCTAATCGGCAAAATAATAGGCTTTATAGTTTTTGTTGACGCTCAATGCTATATGAAACAACAAGTTTCATAAGTTCTTATTATCTGCCTAAATTTCTGGGATTTCAACGATGAAAGCATGTGTAAAATGATAATTTTTTTGTTGTTTTGTTGTTTGTAAATTGTTGAGAAGTATAATTCACTATTTTATTTTAAGAGGTTTTATAAGCATAAAATATTGAGGTCCGAAATAAAAATGATGATGGATGAGAGTAAAATACACTTACATTCTGATAAAAATGTCGATTTTCTTCGAAAGATATATTTTCTATCTTGACGATGAATGGTTGGTAATATTGACTAAAGGACTTCGAGAAAGTCTATCTGTGTACGTTAATTTAGGAGATTCTATGCTGCATGGAAGTCCATTAACTTGAGATAGCAACCTGATTCAATTTGGCTGCATTAGCCCACCTGAGACCTAGTTAAGAATGGCCAGAAACCAGTTTATTGACGAGCAGCATGTGTTGTACCTCAATCAAGCATTTGATCAGAAAACCCCTCTTGTTATGACTTTCAAATGCAATTCTATTTTATAAAAACTGATTATTTTTTCATAGGAAGTAAATATTCAGTTTAGAAATGTATGTTAATTTACATATATTTTTCAATCTTCCTTTCACAAATCAAACGAAACAGTTTAAATGTTTTCTTATTTTTCCACAAGAATATAATACCAATGCAGTTAAAAAGAATTATATTGGTTAATGAAGTTGCTGAAAAAAATACAATGACTGTAATTACAATCAATTATTTTCTGATTTAATAAGAAGTCAATTGTACTTTAACTGTAGAGCCGTTGAACAACAATCACGCGAGACTTTATTTAGAAACATTGTCCCTTTAAATACCATATAGAGACACGTGGATTTCTTCTCAGTTTCAGATATAACTGAAACTCTAATCAGTCTCTTGTTGAAAAAGGACACAATCCTGTTTGGACTAACCATTGCCCCAGACAATCGGACCACATCATATGTCAAAACACCATACTTCTTATCAATGGCGGTCACATGCTTATGCTGAGAACAATCTATTTATAGATCATCAGCTGACTGCGTGACAAGCCCAGGTTCAAGAGCGGTGTCGATTTCGTAATTGCTTCCGCGTGTTGCGTCACAGTCACGTTGTGTTTCCTTGGTTTGTTAAACGCCGATTCTATCAATAAATATCACGCGTGACACATATTCTCTGTTTAAAATAATCTTTTCAGGTAGAATATGACTTTTTTGTTAAATATTTAACCAGACAATGTGAAATTTCTGGCAGAGTATAGATTTGCTTTTCAAGAACATATCGGCTTTGGATGAAGTGAGAAAGGAGGAAATAATCGATGGCACAGTGATTGTCTGAAATGTCATTCTGTAGTTATAATGTGTGACCTATCTGAAAGTAGTGAATTTCGTAACTGCTTCCTCTGGTTGCGCCACACCGAGGTTATACTTCCTTCCTTAGTTTGGGTTCACGTTCATTCTCTGTATGAAATTACTGTATGTAATGAAATGTAGAATGATGAAAAATCCACGTGTTAAGAATGAACACGATCATCTTCAATGCGGGAGAATAAAACATTCTGAAATGACTTTCATTGAATGTTAATGGTTAATGTAGAGCCGTTGACATGGTTTCAAATACGATGCATCACTTATTCTTTTAAAGAGACACTCCGTGAGTTGTTGGAGTTATATATGCCAAACTTAATCAATGGTGTCATTTGATCGTGAAGTATCGACTGTTACTAAAAAAACAAATTTTAAAGCTTACTGTTTTTTTACAGTGACAATATGAAGGTTGAACGTTGCAATTATGATCGAAAACCGGACAGTGGCTCGCGTCTAATAGTCATACGTAATTTTGGAGACTGATCAAAAACAACCAGCAGGGCAGTTTGGAGTTGATAGTGTTTGTTAGGTTATATAACTAGTATCCATGTATTTTGGACGTGATATCTACACCTCTGTTCATATATAAGGCTGTTTTTAGATTTTCATGGAGAACCAGTATTTGTCATGTATATATGTCTTTCGAAAATGAAAAGTTAGATGTTTTGATTTTATATCACCACATATGACCTTAAGGTTCGTATCAAAGGTAAATAATATGTTATGAAAATCACGGAATGGCTCTTTAAGTGGAATATGTTAAAAGAGTTTTTGATGTGTTGAATGTTTTTCAATCTAAGAATCGTTGTAAATATATAAGTTGTGGCATGAATGTAGTATATATGTGTAAAAAAATGCAGTAAACGCATATACAAAAATACAGAAACTCGTCCTGATATACACATCATGGTAATTTGAATCTTAAAAATTATTTAGATGTTTAACGTTACTTTTATTACTTCCTTCAGTGTACTTCACTTTGGTTTGAAATCAGATTTCCGTGTAGGGTCGTCGTCTAACTTAGATCCTGCCTGTATTTCATTCATGTAGTTCCTTATTCTGTTGGCTGGACATTGTCATTGGACAGTCTATGGCCAATCAAAATAAAGAAGTGATATTCTCGATGAATGCCGGAACAGTCTCCACAAGTACTGACGTTCACTACGCTCTTTGTTTAAATAGCAATGTCGTAGAGTATATTCTAGGAAAACGGCCTTTAAGTTCAATGTGGTTGCTTATGGCGTAAGGATGAATAACGGTGAATGAAAATAGATCACATCTATTAGAAACATTCCTTTGAAATGAAATATTTGTCCTGCAATTTTAGATTTTAAAAAGATGTGTAAGTATTGAGTTTCTTCGTTATACTTAGACCAACTCACAGCTATTTTTAGGCATTGAGTTTCGCGTTCAAATGTCAATACATTCATGCTATGATAGTCGTTATATACCAAACTATTCATAATGCAGACTATAATTACATATCGACTTAGTACATATTTGAGTCGCAATTAAATGTACGCTTGATTTTATTTTTCAAACGATGCGATCGTTACTCTTTGAAAAGCAATGTCTATTTTCCGCATGAATGGTAGACGTTATGTAAACTAATAGGTATGTACTTTAAAGGGACACCAGATGTGTACTATTAGATATCTAATACTTGTGCACCATGAGCAATGTCTTATATTTGTATCATATACCATTCGCATCGCAACATTAGTGCGTCATTTAATATAACTGACAAAATAATTTAGAAGGCTCAAGATTGAGTATACTAAAATATTCTTTAGATTTTGGTACTTTAGATACATTCATATTCAATATTTCAACTGCGATTATTTGAACTATGATAATGCCTTAGCGTACTTCTTTAAACGTTTAGGACAAAAATGTGTTGAAACTGAAATTTAACAACTCAATAGTGATCGAAAAACTGGTTAAAAAAGTGATATTCGATCAGTTAATAAATGCATCCCTTATAGCCTCGAATGTTAAAATTTTCTAAGTATATATACATGTATGTGCGAATGGAAAGGGGCTGTAGCACATTTTGATAATTCGATTTCTAAAATTTCCACCAATAAACATAATTTAGTCTATGCCAAATGTATCATCTCTGGACAGAGAAAAATAGCATTACTCAACCCAGTCATCCATGGTCATAACGTAAATTATCAATTATAAAGCACAAACAATTGGCGGCCACTTTAGTTGGAACACCTTTTTAATCATTTGAGGAAGAGAAACGGGTTCGTTTAGCTTTACTCAACATGATATGTTCGTTGGGGAACGGCTTTCTTTATTGAAATTTTTTTCTTGCAATTAGTATAATTTATTCTAGATTTAAAGGATCACATTATTCGTCTCAAAATATACTAATGTCTCCTTTGTCTTATCACAGGGTCACAGCTGCTTAAGATCACCCACATGATTGTACGTGAAGTATAAAACAATTAAATTTTCTCAGACTTATCAGTCAATAGAAAAAATACAACGTCCACCCACGTTTTATGATTATTGATATTTGACGTCAATAAGTTTGTTTAATTATGTACTGGAGTTTTCTTTATGGCATGACCTTTATCTAATTTCCAGATGTTAGTATTAAGTTTCCATTAATTAAAGAAGACGGCAATGCTATACATAGAAATTTAGGGTAATTCAATGAAAATGTAAATTAAACAAACCTTTTTGGAAAACATTTAGGATAATGTAGACATTTAAATGGAGAGAGGATTTGGTTAAATTTGGAACATTTTGAATGCAGTTTTGAACTAAAAACATAAAAAAGTAAATATATGTTACAAATTGTTCTATTTCGTTATTTTGGAAATACCATATCAGTTTATACATACACCCGAGTCAGAAATTATTCAAAGGGCGAGAACAAAGGGATATAACCAAGCATAATGTTTTAAATACATTTTAACAACAATTATTATCAATATTTCTCAGTACTAAATACCTTATATGCATATGATTTAAGGAAGTTTGGAATAAAAACAGACTTATATCCACAGGAATTATTGACGATATGTTACTTGTTATATCAATAGTAAAATATTGAATAGCTGAAATATTTTGATTGTTCCGATTCCGAGATATGTCAAATGACAAGATCGGTGAGGAAAAAGATCCGTAAATCACTGAATGACGTCAAATGTGTTAAAAAAATTATGCACATGGCGGAATCTTTTCTTCCGTACCAACTCATTCTTCATAATTCATCGAAAAAGCTTCCAGTCTTCCTGAGATGACTGTTGTTTGGCCCGATCGAAGTCGAGATATACACTAATGTCGTTTGACACTTTGCGAGTGTTTTGATATCTCTATTGATAATAATATTCATGTCAAGTCCGGCAACATGAACACGACAGGCATTCTCCATTGATATCACATTTAATTGTTTATGAGTCAAAGATCATTCTGGAAATCACATATAACCATGGTTGCTAAGCAAAAGTATTTAGCACTCGTGCACATATGAACATATATGACACCAGTTATGTTTAACCTAACAAATTTTGACATGTTACATATTTATAAAACTATAAATGATAATTAGTTCGTCTAATTGATCACTATGATTATTTCTATCTATAATTACACATCATTATTTTAAAGATAAATATTACTTACATAACGTAATTAAGTAAATATGAAGCATTACATAACTAGAACCAAAGCCCTGTTCGAGGCAAGGGCCGCAGGGCCACTTATTGTAATTCATGACCGATGTTCGTATTCTGTTAAGTTGTCAGTGTATGGTAGAGATCTCAACGATGATATTAAACAATAGTAAAACACGCACCATATGTAAATGGCTGGACATCTGTATACATTTAAGCAATTTTTTTGTCTTTTTTTATGTAAACTTTTTAGCGCATAATGAGCATTTTATTGTTTGTACAGATGTGTGACAACGGAATAAACTATTTCTTCTTCTTTTAAAAAGAACCATCTGCTTGGACATCATGTCACTGTCTCAAGTTCCTGTAATGGGTGTTGTTAAAAATTATTGATAAGAATCAATTCATAGATATCCTTTGAAATCGACTTTCTATTACATCTATAAGCCTCGAATGGTTTCAGTCCTATAGGGGCTGCTTCAGAATTTTTAATGCGATAAAGTGATTTGGAGTTTAACGCCACTTTCAAGAGTATTTCACATAGATCACGGCTGCTACTATTAGTGCAGGGAGAAAGCTCGCAAAATCGCTGTGGCTATGCATTGCCGTGAATAAATTGACTTCCCAAAGGGTTTGTCGGTTTTTGGTCAATATATAAGTAAGTAACCTTAAATTCCACTATTCGAATCATGGTCTATTTGTTTTAGACTGACAACAAGTATTACAATATTAATATTAACTCATATTTCAAGCCTGACGTATAAATCAATATTTCGAAATTTAGGAGAAAAATGTTTATTGATAATTTATCATGCAATTTGATATGAGACATGTCAAGTAATGATATTTTGAAAACGAATTTTAAAGAATATCCAATAATTTAAATGAGAAAGCTTATTTAATATATATATAACAATTCTTCCGTTCAACGTAATGATAGATACTATAAATACATAATGATCAACGATAACCCATAGGGCACCATGGTGTGTATCACGAAGATATCGAAGTATTAATCTGCGATTATTGTAACAGATACACCCAGAGCTCTTGATCATGAATATTACATACATCATATATGTTTTTATGATCATTGTCATAAGTAATCACTCATGTCATACGATCGTGATTATTTAATGAATGACCTTTAATGCGGTATTTCTTGTGAAAAACCAACGTCAATCACGTAAAAGGATTTCAGGCCACGTAATTAACCGTTTATAGTGCAAACGTGACATGTTGGTTGAGCAAAATCTCTTTTTCCTAAACGAGTTCCTGGTAATTGGTAAACAACAACAAGACTTAGTCATGAACAGATAAAGATAAAAACATGCACTTGGTGCAACAAAACCCATGCCACATCACAGATACTTTGTATCCGTAATGGAACCTCCCAAGGTTCCTAAGTCAATAACCTTTAAGTAGAGCAACCATCAGTTAGAATCCAGGTGTTGTGTAGCAATGTGACACCTGTTGTTCTTTGCAAATGAGATTACAGGTTAATAAATCTCTCACTGCAGATTTTTCTTTCACTCCGGCATGTGATTCCTCTTCCCTGCACTCTATTTCCCTCCCTCTATCCGTCTTATATGTGATATAAACGTTACCGATCACAATGTATTCCAGTTTATTACTATAGCTCACCTTCAATTATCAAATTATCTAATGAGGGTACAGAATATGCATGTTATAAATCGGATATGTATATTCTTAAAAGAAGCACTACGTTAATATAAATTTTATTCCATATACTGTATATTTGCTCTGCACACCATATGAGCTTTATATAGCATACCTGTTGTACGCTTGGCTATATGACCTTCAATTCTGAATAAAGTGATTGAATAAAGTGATTGAATATCTGATACCAAACTCTCTCTTTGTGAACACACCCCGTAAACTGATTACCTGACTTATCCTTTTAATATCTGGTTTGATAGAACACTGTGACGTTAGATTGTTTCCAGTTCAATGAAATATGCAATGATGCACGTGATGTTCACCTAACTAACAAGCTTCTATTTGAATATCAAAATGAATTTTGCGGGTCTTATCATTAGAATTACATATATTATTTATCAATATTTCTGAGATAATTTAACTCATCTGTGTCATCTGCTCTATTTATATTACAAAAGAGAATTGAATAACACGTATTACGAAGGTTAATAGAGAAATTTAGTCTGAGAAAAGTCCATATGTTATGGGCTTTCGCCGTTCGTCAATATACGATTTGCGAACTTAAACTTAATTGTAAGAAGTGATTGGCAATTACGTCAAACATAATTCAAATAAATGAAGTGTTAATGATATTAATGATGAGTGTTTAATCTGGATACAGGATATCAATTAACGAAGTCACTTATAGAACATAAAAAAAAACGAAGTTCATGACAAACTAGCTTTGTAAATTTCCAGAGAGAGAAAAGTATTGAACTTAGATATTTTTGAATTTTCAATCTTTTCATTTCGTTGCCACAGCTAATATTCTTTAAAATTTACGTTAAGTATATTTCTTATCGAAATCTGATTGACATTATTTTACACTTGATAAACATTAAATTTTCATAATGTGTATTTTTACAATATTTCATATTTATAAATGATTTTAATGAGATACTTTACTGCTTTGTGAAGAGATGGATTAATGGGTTTTGAAGGTTCATTTGGATACATTTTTAAGGGTTAAAAGAGCTTTTGCAGGCTTTAGTTGAAACATCTATGTTTTCTAGCAAGATATGGATACTTCAGTTGGTATTTATTGGTTTTAGAATCTAATGAAAACAAACCATTAAAGAGACACAGCTGGAGTATCTTGCTGGAGTCAAATATGTTAAAGCTCGGCAATGTATTTTTTTTATATGTATTTTATTTAGCATTGTACGAGGTGAGACCTTAATAAACTATCTGTCTGTCTAGAAGAGGAATCTGATGTAAGCACCTTTAAGTTGATATAAAGAAGATTGGCAGTCCAAAGCATTTATGTATAATAAAATAAAATGTCCAGCACATGGTATGTATGGTTTTTTAATTTTTTTCTATAGAATGACCAAAGGCAAGATCTAGTTACTGTCCTGAGTTTCATCGTATGGACAAATACAAAACCATACTGGGCAATACTGGAACATGCTTAGCGCCTATTTGGGATATCAAAGATGTTTCTATTGCCAACTTGTTTTGAAATAAAACGATCTAAAAAACCTCAAATGATATCATGTGAACTGAACCTTTTAACATATATATTTACATTTGTATACATATTAATCAAATAATGTACCAGACAAACTCGATTAGGGGTTACATAACCGATATGATTAACATTTGTTCAGTATATAGATAGATGCTTGTCCAAACGTTCAACGTTATGTATGTACCGTTTTTGTTGTTGTCAAGTATATGTTCTTATGTTTATGGTGTTAGAGAATAAGGAATCGTGAATATGAAATGAATGCTAGGAAATAAACTGACTTGTGGCAAAATTGTAGTTGACTATACTGAAGCATTTTCGGGTGTGTCTCCCGATAAGTGAAAAACAACCGATCAATTGATTTTGACGTCCCTTCGGAGGCAAGTTAGTTATCAGATAAATTCTAGTTAATGTGAAGTTTCTTATATTATTTTATGAAATACTATTTCTTGTATGAATAATCTAATAATACCCTATGCTTTGTAAAGAATGGTTCTAGTCAATATATATATAATTTTATATAAGACGACAAGGAGAAAGAGTCTTAAAATCGTAAAAAATATTCTTTAACCGATTCAAAAGAAAACTCAATATATGCATCTGTATAAATAGGGAATCTCACCCATGTGTCTTCTGATAAAAAGTACAAATATCCGAGGCTTGACGATTATACTTTTACGTTTATGAACGAGTTTTGATATGTTTGATATCAGAGACACGAGGTCGAGGGTGAGATTTTTTTTATCAATCAAAATCTTTTTTAATTACATTTTTCATGAAAAATATACATCTATGAACACTGCACTACCCTAAAATGTTATATTGTCATATTTATGACGTCAGAGCATCGTGATGTAATAACTAATTGATGTAAAACAATTCTAATGTCATGTTCTTAACATTGGCAGCGAAATCTTCAAAATCTGCTCTCAAAACGATAGTACCTAGGAGATCGCTTGATCTCCGACATCTCCGATATCTCCAGTTTTGGATTGTAAATTATTGACGTTATATTTTACCCACAGTGAAGTAAGTGTTTTATGACGTCATATAATTGTGATTAGCTTACAATTTTCTATCAAGACTTTGAGTAAGATACTTGATGAATATCATGTAAAAGATTACTGGAATCGAAAAATTCTTGAACATATGTTTTAATCTCATAAAATGATATTTTCCTTGAAAAAAACCCCAGTTGTTCCGTTGATGATGAATTTTTATGTCACGCGTATGACAGTTAATGTGTTTCCTGTAATGCTATCAAATCATGCTATGTATAGAAAACGATATCCTGAAGACGTGCTCAGGAGCTGTCATCCTTGTGAAAATTTAAAGCTGAAGCCTAAATGTTGACCAAATTGAAATTAATAAATACAAAATTCCCCTCGTCATCTATTTTATAAAAAAAAATCTGACATGTATTTTCTCATCATATTTATGACATCGTTTTTCGCTTCAGAATTAACAGGAAATGGTAAGTCTCTCCTAATAAAAGGTATGATGTTGATTCTAAGTTTGAAGTAACGAAAATACCTCATCCCTAATGTTTAACCAGCTCACGGGGGAACATATTCTTTTTGGACGACCATTAATACAAGAGCATACCATGAGAAAAAGGATTGGAACACCCATTTATTATTTGTAATTAAAGGGGATATGTACAGCAACAGCGTCCCCCTTTAATCAATTCCACTTATTGCCCCTTGTGCACTCAATGCATACACTCTGCAGTCTGCATTCTTCAATGATATTCCTTATCTATATGTTCGCATTTGTTGCTGTTGGTTAATAGTGTTATGACTATCAACAGAGCGCTTTAAGTAGATAGCAATGGAACGACTAATCCAAGTGTATCAAACAGTTAAACATATATATCTATATCAGAAACTGAATATCAGAAAACGGATATGTCTTAAATCTGGAATTTTCACCTTTTGCTTTGAAAGTTGATATTTGAAAGCTTTCATTATGTCTATTCGTTAAAAGAAAAAGATTACAGATTTTATTCTTTGTTATGTTTTGGATACTCCTTCCTTGATAATTATTACCAATGAACATTATCATAGAAAAGGAAGAAAAGATGATTTAAAAAGTTCTAGATGATTCTGATAGCCCAAGCTGTTCTTTGACACCATTCCATCAAGGCTTGGTTCCTGATACGTCAAAGATGCTGACAAATATTTTTAATTATTTCCAAAAAATATAAACAACGTATACTTGATGATCTCAGTAAAGGGTTTCTTCGTTTATTAAAGCATCCTTTATCCTGAATCCACACGTTTGCTATACAATCAACCTCGTGCCAAAACCGCGTCTCAATCAACGAGATTTCATCAGCCAAGTTGAAAGATATAAGCAAACATATCATACAGCGGCAAAATTTACATATCTGTCTCGTATGTTAGTTTACCTATGTTATTACGTCCAGAGATTTGTTCCCCGTGACCTCTTAACGCTATGTCGGCGTGCGTTTGATGTTTACCTTGGATAATACATCTTCAAACGTCGATGGCGATGGCTAGGGCTGCCACTGGATACCTCGACTCTGGTTGGTGTTGGCTAGTGTGGGCATAGGTACTAGTCCGCATTTCTTCTACTTGATGTTTACATTCACAACATATACTTCTGTCTATATCTATATACACAGACATAGCTATACTGACGATCAGTAACTCAATACAGTTGTAGGTCTTGTGTACACTCTGCACGTAGAATAAGAGACTTGGTTACCTGGGTTGATTATCTTTGACGTACAGGTGTTACAGATACAAACATGAAAACTGACAGACACAGGGAGAAGGGAGACATGGACAAGACGTGGGTCGGAGTAAATAGTTCTGATATGAAATGAGAAAAAGTGAAGCAGTGAGAGACATTGTTAGAAAGGAAAAATAGTAAGTGAAGTCTCAAATAGTATGAGAAATCATGAGACAGTTTAAGACATTGAGATATATTGTGAGATAGTGAGATACAATGATGCCTCAAAAAGACAGCTGGGGACAGTTGAAAAAATGTGAGACAACATGAAACAGTCTTTGACAGAGATAACAATGAGATAAATTACGAAAGGTGAGGTGATATGGGTTTTTATGCCGCCTTCAAGAGCATTTCACTTATATCGCGGCTGCTAGTATTATTGCAGGGAGAAAGGCCGCAACACCATTGTGGCTAAGCATTGCGGTGAAACTTGCGAGCATCGGCTGGAACTAGCGAACCGTGGGTGGTACTGCACTGAAACTCAGTGTAGCAATGCACCCAAACCTGCGTGTAGGACAGTTCTCTACTGCAGACAAAGTTGCCGAACCCCTGGCGGGATTCGAACCACGGACCTCTTGATCCGAAGCCGAACGTGCTAACTAAAAAACGAAGCGGTGAGATACATTGGTAGACAGTATATGGATAAGTCATAATGAGACAGCGTTAGACTATCTGAAATAGTGAGTCTAAGAAAGGGTAGGAGATATTGAGAGCGACAACGGGATAGAAAATGCGTGAAAACCCTCGGGCAGACAAAAAGACAGAATAAAAGAGAAATCGTTAAAATGAGATAGATAGTGGAAGAGTTAGTTTAAGGATGATCATTTATCACAATAACAAATTCAATGTTATTCGGCTCAGGAAATTATCATTTCCGTTATTGGATTAAAAAGTTTATAGAAATATTGAAATGCCAACTTGGGTATTTAAAACATAATAACAAATGTTGTAAATACGCTTTTTTATCATTTTACAAGCTATATCAAAGGACAGTCACAATGACCGTAACGTAATCAATAAGCAGATAAAATGCACATTAACTATAGGGAAATATCGAATCAACATACGACAAGATAAAATAATTCACAAAGGCTCTGTCCTTTTACGAAATAACTTCAAAAGATGAGTTTTCCCAGATATCGTTTGAATTTTACATGAGAGAATGGACGTCTCTAGACGTCTCTGATACTATCATTGATAGAACTATAAACATCGGTTATCAAGATTTACGGCCAGCCTTGGTCATGAAAATAATCGTTAAATGGTCTTCTATGGACTATATTATCCTGATGATCTACTCTCATTAGTCGCAACGTGTTCCTGGGCAACTTTCGAGACAGATCAACGCGTAGGATCTTCTTACGGCAGGGAGATGTTTTCCTCCATTGATTGTCTTTAGATCAATAGGAAATGTCCTGGGAATATGGTTAAGGTCATATAGGCCATGACTGATTGATGCGCCCACAGTGTCCATGTTTTTACCCAGGGATAAGACACGCCAGGGGATAGTAAACTGGTCAATACGGATTGATTCTTCTAAGCACTTAGGGAGTCTTGGAGGCGTTACGTACCGAGGATCTGGGAGGATGTGGGTCGGTGGTTAGGGTCGGGTGGGAATAAATTGTGGGGTGGAGTGGTGATGGGAGAGTGATGACAACCTTGGACCAGGTGAAACAGCTTCCTCAGTGTCAAAATAGTGTTACTTTGTAAACATCACAAAGAGGTTGGTCCTGATGGAAAAAGGTTTGTTGGTATTAAAATATCTTAACGGATGGAAAGTTGATGATTCCAGTGATTTTTACCTGATGATTATAGAAGGAAGGTTTGAAAATCATAGCGGTAACGCCAAACGGTGTAGATACAAAATAGAGTTTGAACATGGCTCTCAAAACGTGGGTTTGGACAAGGAATAATGACCTTAGAGATGCGTCATAAAGGTGGTTTATAGGAGTTCTGTAAATGTGTAGTAAGATTGGTATGCGATTGAATGGGAAGTGAAGTTGTAGTGGTAGTGGTGGTACAAGTGGATGAGTCGTGGAGGTTCAGGTATAGAATAAATCCTCGTTGGTATGGTGTTGAGTTCATGGTTAGTGGAGTTGGTGGTGGTGTTGTAGGTGAAATTTGGTGGTGGCGTTTGTGTAGGTCAAAATGGTGGTTGTCATTATGGAGTTGAGATTGATGGATAATGGTGGGTGTGGTGTTGTTGAGGTGGATGGTTGTTGGTGGTGGTGGTCGCTATGTTGGTGGTCATTATGGTGTTGAGTTTGATGGATAATGGTGGTTGTGATGGTGTTGAGGTGGAGGGTTGTTATTGTTGGTGGTCGTTATGGTGGTGGTCATTGGGGTGTAGAGGTGGAGGGTTGTTGTTGGTGGTGTTGTAGGTGGAAGGTTGGTGTTGGTCATTATGGTGGTGCAGGTTTAGGGTGGTGACCTTGTGATATTGAGGTGAAGGGTTGATAGTGGTCGTGGGTTTGCAGGTTTAATGTAGTGGTGGTTGTTGTTATGGTGCTGTTGAGTGTAGTGGTTTTGTTGTTATGGTGCTGATGTAGATAGAGGGGTAGTTTGGGGGTTGCATCTGAATTTAACAGCTTCATTTGATTTTGTTGAACATTTTCTGTTAAAATGTTGTTTCAGCAATATGGAGAGTTTAGTGAAAACCGGAGTCAAATTACAGAAACCAATCTTTCAAATGGATTTTTATTTCGAAAAATAATTCTGAGTTGATGAATATTAAATAGTTTGCTTTTAAAGGTTAAGAGTATCGAGTAACTATGAAGAACAAATTCAAACAGATGATAAATCTATGGTGATAGCAAGGAACCAACAGCCCAAACGCAGTTCATCTCATTCTAAACGATATTCATGTTTTATACTGGTTGCACACTGCTGTACAACAACTTAGCTGTGTTAAGCAGTTTACAGTCGTTATATCCCTTGAAATTTCGTTTCATTTGTCAAACACCTTTGAAAGATGTAATATCTAACATCATATCGCGTTTGATGAAGATGTTCGCTTCCGAATCCTGCCAGACTATGGACAAGTTGATCTGCTTATAGGACATCCACCTGTTGTGATAACAGCGTACACTGTTATCATACAAAACAGTGTCGTTTTACCCGTGTTCACAAGATCTAGCCTATGGATTATCTTTGAAGGCTTCTTCCTAATACCTGCTTGTAATTACTGTGTAGATACAAGTCGAGTTATATTGAAATCGGTATTCATTACGAGCCCTGTGTTCTGTGTATTCAGACGGCAGGACATTTTGATATGTTCTAAAACAGTTATCTCCTTTAAAATGATTCAATGCATTTTTTAATATATACCTTTTTCCCCAATGCACCCTGTTTAAGCCCATAAGGCATAAAGGCCCCGTGCTGTGATTAAGTTGAATGTCATAATCAGGTTAATTAGAAAAACATTCAATAGAAATATCATATTCAAATTTTACATTTCACTTCTTTAAGGACTTGAAAGATTTCAATTTCTCACTTATTTCTTTTATGTTACTTAAAGAAGCAAGTTTGTGTAAGATTAATTTCTTCAAATTTTTCCAGATAAACATTGGTTTATGTCAAATTATTTCCTTCACTGGGTCAAAACATCTTATTACTCAACCCAATCACCTGCAATCGTAGTGGAAATAAGCAAATATCAAGCGAAACCAACTGGCTTCCATTTTTGTGTGAACACCTTTTAATCACTCCCGGTAGTGAAATGGACTGGCATAGATCAACATGTACGTTCGTTTAAAAACTGCTTCTTTTGATTTAAAAATATTTACAGTTTGAACCATTTATTTTCGTTTTCTTTGAGATTTCTTTACTTACCAAAAAATCATGCTACTTTCCCTTTCAAGTTCACATCATTTTTTATGATATTTAAAATCGCACACATTTCTTTTATTACACTTTATTAAAAATGCATTAAAACAGAATTAAATATCGATTTTCACAAGACATCTAACGAATGAAAGAATTTCGATTACGTTTAGTTTAATGAAAACAAGAAAGGAGATATATTTATACCACCTCGTTGACTTGAACTAAACTGCAGTGTCAGCAGAAATTTATTGACATGACCACATAAGGTGATGTACTAATCGATGGAATGTGAATAGGTACACGTCGGGTACACTATCGATCTTTCTATTCTTTGTTATTCTTTTCAAGTGGTATTGTCTTAAGTACGGAAGTCGCTAGTTATTGGAAACCGAGTTCCTTTCTTCTAGAGAATGAAACACTTGAGACAAAGGCACTATTTGAACACAATTCTCTTGCGTCACGATAAATACTAAGGAAGTTCTTTATCAACAGCGATGGTTGATGTGCAGGCTGGAATGGTAAGATCACGTGACACAGGTGGTGGTGGTAGTAAGGATCATGGTAATTGTGATAATGGCATTGATAATAGTGACGATAAGGGCAGTGCTTTCGGTGATTACCGTGGCCTTGGTGCCGATTGAAAATATGTTTTGTGTGCGAAAAGACGACGATGATGGTGATAATGCTGGTGATGATGACGCAATGATAATGAAGATGATAATAATGACGATAATGATGATATTAATGATTATGATGATGAAGAAGATGATGATGATGATGATGACAAAAATGATGATGATGATGATGACAACAACGATGATTTTGACGCGGATGATAATGAAGTTGATGATATTAATGATGATGAGGATGACGACGACCATGATAATGATGATTACGACGACGATGGAAATGAAAATGATTGTAATGATTATGGTTGATGAAGACGACGACGACATTGATGATGGTTGTTTCAGCTAAGATTGAGTTGTTGGCGTGAACCTTAATCATTATGAGGCTGATTTCAATGGCTATGCAATTGACGTTGTCGAAGGCGATGGCGAAGACAACAGTGTAACCAGAATGTAAGCGACAACAACGACAAAGATGACGATGTTGAAGTTGAAAGCTACGTCGCTAATGCTCGTTGTCTATTGGGTGTAGTTCCCTACAGAGGTACACATATCTCTCCACAACAAACAGTTATTATTATATTATTATTAGCTATAATCTCAAAGAGTGAAAGGTTGAACAAGAGTATATATGATCCAGAATAAAAGTTCCAAATTCTATCCAAAATAAAAGATAATTATTCATTTGTATGAAGAAAGATCGTTTTTATGTTCAAAGATAATTGGTTATTTCACATATAAAAGCATTATAATTGTTATTCCGACGTATGTAAAATAATGACCCGAATTCCTTACAATAACCCCCTTGAAACGTATGTTTCCGATATTCTGACAATACCTGCGACACAATAGAATAAATTGATATAAACAACATTTGATGACATCTGTATACATACATAACAGACCGCATTTCTTATCACTCCAGCCGACCATTCAATGCAAGGCCTTGTACGGCTAGGAGCCGATCAACGGAAGTCGTCAATGTGTCTGAAATAACCGATCGTGACGTCATGCACGTGCTAGATACTGTCTCGATGGAGGAAACAATGCAGACGGATAAAGTGTAACATTTCCCCGCCATCGAACATGTTGCCGTTTAAACTGGGTGCTTGGCAATGTGCCATTACTCCGCTTCCTGTCTGATGTTTTGACTTTCTCTGGCCATCTGGTCACCAGCTGACCGCCGCCATTCTTCATCCGGGCACTTGGTCAATGCGGTAAATGTGTCCTGACGGTCAGGTGGTCGTCTGCTCAACACCTGGCTGTGGATCAGCAAATTAACCGCCCTTGTCCATTTATAGCAGTCTGTATTGATTTTATTCACGCCGATTCACTCCTTTTGTTCAAATTAAACTCAAGTGTCTCTTGTTACAAATATACGAAAAATACGTAATTCAAGTAAAACGAAATGAAATGAAAACCATGTAAATTATTAATACACTTCATACACATGTACATTGCACAAAACACGTGCTAATAAATATTTCAGCTTTTGAAAAGTATTTCTTTACGGATAGAAAAAATAATTTGGTACTATACTTTCTCAACAGGTTCTCATTGGTAGTAAACTTTTAATTGCTAGAAAAGCAAGATTTCGGTGTAGTTGCGCCCATCATTATCCATCAAGACCGCTATTCATGCGAATAAGAAGATGACTATATATTAGAACTTGTTTTCCTTTTTCATATAAACTTCTAAAATGCTTTTCAGAAACGATTTTAAACGCCTTATTTATGCTCATGAGTTGGATGTGTTTTGCACTCTGTTCCTTGACAATTACACAATTAATACGACTACACAAATATCTTAAGATTTTAACCACAATGTACATTTAAAAGGACAGTTCTATCGGAATTTCAAGGGGTCAGTTCCGTTTATACACGTATGTTATTAGTACATGATTATAACCCAGTTGAAACATGTTGTTGAGGATAAATGTTTTGTTGATTTAGATTTTACAGCCAGAAAAATGAACGCTGAAACTCGGTAAAATTAAACAAGAATGAGAAGTGAAGCAATTCATTGGCGTTACGAGTATGAAAATGCTTAACAAGGCGTCGTTATTAGTCCAAACATAAATCATTTTCACATGTGTGGATATGCTTTTTAACTGTTTTATTTTAATGTTATTTTTAACTGTTTTATATCATTGTAAAATTAGTAAAAGTAAAGGGTCTTTTTATTCATGTCATTTTCCCTCAAAACAACATGGCGGACCGTAGCTGATAGGACAGTCTCTTTAATTGGATACTTTCTTATAACGTACAGATACGTAGTTAAAATCACGTCAAAGTTCGTATTATCTTGTTTTCATTTAATCATGCTATTTTCAACACGTTGTGTAAACTTCGTGATCAGCTTCATATGGCGAAATAAAATGTATAAAATATCATTACACTCTAATCAATCACTGTAATCACCAATAATACCTGATAACCGGGTCGATTGTGATAATTTTTTTGTAATTAGCAATTTGATATCCCGATCCATCTTCTAAAACGATATCTTTTCTCAAAATTGATTGATTACATTATCACAACCCAGCCTGTAAAATAGGATTTTTAGAATGAAAATGAGTGACTAATTTGATATCGACATATGACACATTGACACAAAAAGATTCAGCCGTGAGAACGCGTATGAATACACGGCGGCTAGAGAGTGACATGTTTCCCGTGTGAATCAGTCCGCGTTGACAGTATACATCGTCTGGGAATCTAGATAACTCCTAACTGTACAGGCATTTCTCACCTGTGGTGTTCCACTGATTACAGGTGTGCTTCTGGGGTATAGGTATCATTTGTTGATAGCCATGAGAGGGATAGTCTGACGCTAAGTCACGAAAACATTCAACAATTGCAGAACATTACTACATTTTTTTATCATCTTCTATTTTCTAACAGTTTCGGATGTGTAGTCTCCTAGGAACGGACTATTAATTGCTCTAAACGGGAATTATGAGTTTTCTTCCCTATACACAAGTCCCTTAAGAAGTTTTGCACTAATTAATTATGATAATTAGAGATAATCAGTCTCCCAAATTAATGACATCACAACATTCTATTTCATTTAATTTTCATATTTTGTGATTTGAATTTCTTCAAACATTTTCATTATATATCCAAAATTTAAGACGTCCAGGTATATATTATCGTACTATACATTAGGCGACAACTACGCGTCCCAAAACCCCCTCACACCAAATATCAGTTTTTTATGGAGTATTTATGTAAGAGTGTGTCATAAAGAGTCATGTTAGTAGATCTTTAGCAAATAAATCAAATAAATTTATTAGATACAATTTTCAGGTGAGATTCATTTTCTATTTATACTATGAGTTATTACAGGTCCATTTGCAGATATTCATTGCTTACAAATGTTTTTCCCTACCAAATCAAAATATTTAATCTACAAAATTCGAAGCTTTGTTTTCTGGGGAAAATAATGATGTGAAAGGTAATACTTAATGTATAAATGAAAGTGCCATGTTGACACTTTAATATAAATTATCGACAGAATGTACTTCTGGTACATATTAAACTATTCAAAAAGTTTTTTAAGACTTTTTTGTTTGCATATATACATTGATGTTTGATATAGTCGACATAGCTAAAATTTATTCAAACGTGTTTCTTCCCCTTTTCTACAGCTAAAAAAGGTTATATTATGTTTGAATAACCGAAACTATCAACGTTACGTCTAAACTGAATTCTCCCAAAGGATTTGAAGTTTTTCATTTCGGAAAATTCGATCACAACAGAGGCTTCAAAATCTGATTCTCATGTGTTTAATGAAGATGATTTGAAGAAAATTTGATGTTTATCTGCATAAATATGCATATTTATTCAAATGAGTGACACATCACCCCATGGATAAATCTTCTCGGCAGGTGGGTAATCTCGCTTAACTTGGCGTACCCAAGAAACCAGTGTCAAAGTGTGCGATATGCTGGTGTATCTCACCCACTAACCTGACCTCCAACTGCAATGAATAAAATGGCAAAAACTAATTTTCATGAAATTTCATTTTGCCTCGACAAATGCCAAAATACCATTTATCTAGATTTTAGTTCAAATTATCTTTTATATTCATCCAAAATGCTCAATGATTTTTGTTGTTGTTTTCAATAAAAATAAAACGTGGACACTTAGATGCCGAAAATACCCTTAAATGTTTACTAGTAACATGAACAATCAAATACTAACAACCAATAAATTTCTTGTGTCTGCTTTAGATTAGTTTCCATAAATATTCTGAACTAATAGACGCTCGCCCGTCGTAATTCATGTCAATTGTCGATCACAAATCACGACCTAATTTTATCACCACTTTACAAAAACGACCAGTATTGAAATGTTCAATTTAGGCAACAGTATTAAATAACCGCTTGATAACTCAACGACACTTTAAGATATGCCATATGTTTTTTTATGGTTTGACTCAAGCAACATTCAGAACGTCATTTTAGGATTATGCCATGTGTGTTTTCATGTTTTGACTAAAGCAACATTCAGAACGTCATTTTAGGATATGCGATTTGTGTTTTTATGGTTTGACTCAAGCAACATTGAGAACCTCATTTTAAGATATTCCATATGTGTTTACAGGATTTGACCCAAGCAACATTTACAACGTCATTTTAAGATATTCCATGTGTGTTTTCATGGTTTGACCCAAGCAGCATTTACAACGTCATTTTAAGATATTCCATGTGTGTTTTCATGATTTGGAGTATCCACGACTTATTCTGATTTGAAAATGTTAGATACCATATACACAGGACACATTCATTTGATACCGATTTGTGCTGTCAGTTGTAAAGAATTGGCTATATGTTACAACTTCTATGTTGTGGATTTGCACGAATGCATGGCACAGTGTCATAACATCGACAAATGAGTCGAAAAATCGTAATAAGCTTCATTCAGGTGCTCCGTGATTGAATTAAGTTTAACCTGTTTGAAAACATTACTAAGATTTAAACTCCAAATGAATGGAAACCTTACAAAATTATTAATACAGAGCGAGAGTTACAGACGTCGGGCAAGCTTACATGTCAGTGGGGTACAACTTTAAATGTTACAAACCATTCATAATAACATGGATAAAGATTGCACGTAAGTATAAGGAGATTTACAAATACATTTTGGGTTTATAAAGTCATGTCATGAAAATTCAGGGTTATTGTTCATCTACCCCAAAATACACACTTGTATGTGCGCTTGACTGATGAAACATTTTCTTCGAATTTTTAAAACATAATTGTATGGTTATTCTATTAAAAGTAAAAGTGAATGTTAAATGTTGTTTTTATTGCTGTAATATATGTTCATCTTGGAACTAATGACTGACTGATCAGTTGCTTACTTGCTTAGATAAATACCTGAACAATACCCTTAAAGTACTCTTAAAATAAAAATAAGATGGAATTATTGAATTCTGAGCGATGGAAGTGAGCTATGCAGATTAAATAGGCGATAATAGTAAAAAACACGAAAGAACTAAAAAGCCCTTGAAATCCAGCCTGTTATGGCATTCATATTAATTTTTAGGATGATATATTTTCAATTAATAATTAAAAAACAAAATGTTACAAACAGTGAGTATTATCTTTTTATTCATTGTATTACGCTGCATATGAGTTACAGACAGACACATCATACCAAAATATTTAACAATCTTAAAGTTCTAATATCTAACAAAACAAACCCCATTTCTAACATTCAAAACCATCAAAAGAACTGCATAGACCAATTCAGTCAACCTCTGAGCAACAAATGTCCATACCCCCAAATTGGCTACTTCATAAAGTACTACATTGTAGCGATCTGATCAAATAGTATCGTCTTCAAGTGGATACCCTTTAAGCCGGCTGTAATCCTTCAACACCAAGTGTGCAGACATACATTGTTCAAGTGCGATAGTTTCAAATTATCAAGTCGCGGACAGATCCCCATGTGACCCCAATGTGACCTCTCTGTCCCCCCATCAATTTTTGAAGGCGGTCAGCGTCCCCAAATCACGGGGGATCAAATTTCACCTGGATTTACTTGATTAAATGTTGTCACCTGTGTCTGTTTGAATTTCACCTGTCCGCCACTAAATTTCCCCGGGAGGAATTATTGGGGGTCGGAGGGGGGCCTTGGTGACCGATATACCGTCTCCCCTTTCTGGTAGGGTCAATCCGATACTGACAAACAGGTGAGATAGGTAATAAGCAGGTAAGCGCCAAGGTAGATAAGAACAATAAACAGCAGAGAGTCGTATCATGTTGACTAAAGTGGACCAGGTAAATATACGATGTCCGAACTTTACCGAGCTACTTTCACGCTGTAGGAATGTAGGCGAGTGACCAGTAGTGACCGACGCTGTTATCTGACCGGGGGTCACCTCTGTTGGATTGAATTAATGTATTCTCAGTGTCACCAATCTGGAGGTTTTTTTAACTTTTCGTTAAAACCGATTTAATCGACGGACATAGTGGACAACCCTGCTGTATACCTGTCTGAAAACTTGATTGCAATATCTATATTTTGACCATGTTTTGCAATCTTCAGTTGCTTTAAAAACTGCCATTCGAACTTGTTAGATTCCTGTTGTTCACTGCGGTGTAATGTTTGGACAAATGAAGCAATAAAGGCCGATAAATAGACTCTGCAGAGAGTTGTAATCGTAAATGAACATTTGTATTGATATCGAACTTATTTGTACCTTTGCCTTATCGGCGCTTGTGATTTTTTTTCAAAGCAGAAAGAGAAACATTGTTAAAGTGTACACCGCTACTTATGTCGTTACAAACGGTGACGACTGTCTTGTTATTAAATTATATTGGCATAAACGATGGTTTGGACTTCACACTTAACGCTGATTAGCTCTGTTGTGCGTTTGTTACGACGAAGTGTATGGTTGGCTCCTATAATTAAATTGAACGAATTGTTTGAATTATTCTAATATTCTTTTTGGCATACGATATCATGAAACATCTTAGAAAAGGTTTATCGAAATATGACAACATATATTTATGTAAACATTTTAATATCATATATTGTAATGACAATTTACTGTTAAAAATAGGCCGGTATAAAAGATAACACATTGTAAAAGCATTGAATATAAGTTGTAGAAAACATAAACTAAAGTACAAGGCATAAAACTATGACGTGAATCTCGACGCATAAAAGCTCAGCGACAGATCTCCGCGGACAAATTGAAATGATATGGTAATAAAGTGGAAAAGAATGTAATGTCTTTAACATTATCTGAGGCAGTATGTGTAATAAATATTTCCCAGCGAAAGTATGCCGCTTTGGTAGATAGCTCATTTATTACCCATTCTAGGGCGTTGACCTCTCTGGAAACTACGTACCTGCTTCGAATACACATATACTGCTGAGAGCCCTGCAATTTAGCCCTGTCTGGAGCTTTGTCAACAAAATGTTTACATATCTGTTTTACGACTACTTTTGAAGCTAATTCATTTATCGACGATTGCTTTAACAGCGTGAAGATATCAAACACGGCCAATTACGCCTATAACTGCAAATATAACGGAACTAATGCCTGAAGTTTTCTATTACAATATGATGACATTTATTACCATAGAGTTAAGTGATACCGCTGAAAAGTTGAAGTGATTTTGCAATAAAAACCAATACAAATCTATCAATTATTTATGCGATTTTATTAATTTCTATTTTCCATCTACATCGTTGATAACAATTTGTGTCTTGACAATGAGAGTGTGCTTATTCAATGCAATTTTTTTCTTGTAAAACTGAACTGAAATGTTCCGGTTATGCTAGCGTTTTTTTAAACTCAAAGTAATTAGATTGATTGAATTATTGTGTTTATCTGAGAAGGTCATACTCGTTTAGATACGATCACTGTACGACAGGTTATAACTAAGTTTTACCCACAGGCTGCTTACAATAATTTAACTATGCCATGGCCAGATACACAACCTTTTGAAAACAAGTTCGATTTGAAACAAACTTTAAAATTACAAACCTCTGAAGCTCATTTCTTTTATTGAAACTCCATTTTGAATTTTATTCATATTTCAAGAGCGTTAAACATGAATCTATTTTTACTCATTCATAATGCATGTGATGCATTTTATTTCATCCAGTCGATGAAGACAATTCTATTTCAAAATTTTGAAAATCGGAATTTTGAAAATCTGACACCATCGGTTTATACCTTTTGACGAAAGCCAAACTGACAATCCACTGACAAGTTGTAGAATGATTATGTTGCACACGGACATGAGAAGGTATATTGTAAATGCAAATGAAAATGTGCAATCGGTGTCAAAAAGAACTCAATATCTATGCACTATTTGCACTAGGATATATATGATATGAGTAAGTGAACCGTTGGTACACAGCTGTAAGTGAGTGATATCTGCCCGCAGGACTAACACATAGGAACGCGGAGCACATGGGATGGCTTTTTCTTTGACACCTGCAGGTGTTCATATCGGGAGATCTAAACTTTCATTCATGTATTACAATCATTATTCTGCTGAAAGTTTTGTATTTACATACGACATATATCCCCATCTGCAGTACTTACTATCAATGGACATGCTTTCCTAGCCTCGAAAACTTTGATAGATGGATGCACTTGAAATGTATCTATGTAAAAATATTATTATTGCGTGCAATATACAAATATAGTAATTGAGTGCAATATTTGGCTCTTAGCAACCCTGGTTCAACTTATTTTGGTCCTTTGGACCCGAGCTGTAGTTATTAAAAATCTATCATGCATGAATACAGTTTTCTGATTGAACCAGGCTTTGTTTCTACAGAAATCAAACCATATTTACACGAGAAAATTGTTATGAACTTTATATATCTTAATTATACTATATAATTATACAATTGTACACAATTCTCACATACACCCTTCAAACTCGCATACATCCTTTCCCAACCAAATTGGGTTTTTTACACCCCGGCTTTAGAAAGGTCACAAATGGTAAATATTCCCTCATAATTGTCTTTATAAGTCTTCATGATGCATATCTCAGAATGGGTTTTGCATAAGTTTGATGAAAACATGACTGAGAAAATACCCGTTTTCGAAAACGCTAGCCAAACTATGGAGTTGTCAAACAATAGGTAAAATGAATTATTTTAACCAATAAAGTCAACCAAATCTGTTGTATGAATGAAACTATTTTTCGGGATACGACAATGTTTGATCAGCATCAGTATAAACTGCATTCACAATAACACGCATGACGGCGTTTGCATGGATTTTAATGATATCATATTTTTGCCCGCTATTTATATTTTCTTATCACAAATTCAAGGTGTGGCAACTTATTGTGGCCCTGATAAGAAACCATCACTGTAAAGAATATAGAGAACAGGTTCTATGGACTTACAACTTCTTATTGTAAGAATGCGACGTTTCAGTATCTATACTTAGACAAACCAATACCTGAGAAATGGATAAGTTCCCGTAAATTATGACATTACCAGATAAGACTAAGAAGCTGAAGAAATGATTACAAACAATTAAAAATTTGTGAAACAAGTACATCCATATTTTGTCAAACGGTGAAACAACGCTGTGGATCTAAACCAAAACCCCCTTCCTACATAACAAGTAATTGAAACCTAATGACCAGTGGCGATATGTTGGACAATGGTGACCACAACTTGCGAGTGAGGTGAAGACACGAAGGAGACTATTAGTCACCAATGTGTGAAGAGTTCAGTGCCAGGTATGTCTAGACAGTGGCTACCAATCGGTCAGAGTATGTAACACACTGGTCAGAATGGTCACTATTGGACGATAGAAATGGCTTTTTTACATTTAACGACTTTAAGCATTAAAACAATTATTGTCTGGAAATACGATGAAATTGCTGTTCAGTGAAAGTTATTTAAAAATGTATTTAAAGTGGTGACAACATTTGGTGAAGGGAGTCTTGAATTCATTACTAACAGATGGTTACTATCGAGTGACATGTTTCACCAATGTCCCATAAGTAACAACTGAGAGGGAAACTGCCTGGCACCTGAACACAACATTAGATGAAAAACTTTTGTAAACAGCTACATTGCAGACAGATTGTTTCAACCATTCCCCTTAATGGTGACATATCTATCAGACTGGTAGAAGATTAGAGTCTTACTCTATAGATCATATGTTGTTGACCTACCGTGGGAAGAAAGGACAAACATTTCCTTCATGTATGAAGGTGAGACAAACGGGTTTAACCTGTGATATACCTTTTGCATGCAGGTAAGAAATTAATTACTTTTACACCTGTGCTAGACACCTGTGTGACTTGTACTTAAATGACGTTACTGCACAGGTGAAAGTTAGAAGCCGCCCCTTGCTTTTCAAATCTATTTCAAATCTATTTCGACCCCCTTTTTACAAGACACAAGTATCTTTCTTATCTTGATTTGAAATAACGAAAAAAATCAAACGAGGAAGCTTATGCACAATTTTTAGATTCTGAATGAACGTGTGTAGATATAAGAACCTCTTCAATCCAAACGTGTTGTAAATCGAAATATCATTGACAAAAGTCGGCTCAATCAAATCCTTACACTCCTGCTTTATAGTAGCGTTGTGTCAAGGGTCAAATATGATTTTGAAATAACCTACTGTCGCTTACCACAATATCAGGGAGATCAAATATACTTACCATTCGACCACCTCGAACTAGCTACATTTCTGAAAATTAACTTTCCAGTCAGGTGTACAAGTCACACACGTCCTAAACATCAAATAGTAGAAAAAGACAACCAGCCAAATATTCTCATACACTAAATGATTGCATTGACAAATATCTAGATACCCCGAGACTAAGCCCGTCCATCAAGGAGCAGTAGGAGACCATTGGCATATTATGTGAAACGGTCTTCTACCTTTGTTAATCTGTCCTCTATCCCGTCACTCTCATATCACTTCAGGTACCACACCGGGTCTTACAGAGGGAATTAATGTTTTACACATGTGTAATGGTTACCTAAATCGAATGACTGTATTGTTGGTTTAAGTGAGAGAAAACGTATTTTGATGAACTTTAATGTTTTTGTCGACCATAGAAATGATATGGGTAGTAAAAGACATTAATGGGCTAAATTAATCTGATCTGTTAATAAAATGTTACAATATTGCACTTTAACAACTTATATACATATTTATTTCACATCTCTCCCCGCTTAATCACCTTCAAAATTTGTCCTGTGTTGCTGCGGTAAATGTTGCCTCCACTGCTTCTGATTCTACAGAATATGGACATCGCCACTTCATCTACCTATCACCACTTTCTACTACAACTACTACTACTAACTCGACTGCCGTGCTCTCAACACCAGTAATGTAATTACCCCAAATGTTCTGCTTGTTAAGCCAGTGTGTTTGTCAACATGATAAGTCAATCACGTTTTGTTGCGGGACTGATTATCTGTGCACTAGACAAAAGCAGATCGATGAGAGTCTGTGACAAATTAGATTCCAATCAGATTGTTCAAGTCGTGTCTTTATCGTTCCTGACAACAGCTGCCGGCCCCAGTAACATTCCTGGTACGGAGAGTTCGCACCTTTTGCCTTGGGACGCTTGCGTGGAGGAAATAAGTACCTCTGGAAGTAACTGATGGCTAACTTTAAACAAGTACGATTCATCTTGGGAGGAAGTCGACACTCGTAAAACAGCCGATGTGAGTCCCGGTTCTGAGATAGTTATAAAAGTTACAGTATGTTATACAGATATGATATAATTGCTATATGACATGTATGTATAAATACGACAGTTTTCGAGCTAGAGGAGCTGCAGTATCTAGAGTATGCGTATTTTTAGTCTCTTTTTAAGTTTTTTGGTTCCAGCACTTCTGTCCTTGCACCGATGAATACACGTCTACATGGCCATCCTTGGCTCGCGACCGCAATGCCACCCTGTGACTCAATGTTGTCATCGTTTTGCCTTCGTATGTCTATCAGTGCCAAAGGGCAGCGGCATGAATGATGCGTCACGCGTTTCGTTAAAAAACCAACTGCTCTCAGCCGAGTTTTCATAAGGACTACATATTCCGGGCCTAATTACAATGCTTTGTGATGCGAAGCGGTTTGATTGATGTAGGACCTCCATCTATGTCTTACGAATCTCATGGTGACGTTATATTTGAAGGGCGTTTCCACCTTGTAGCTCGTAGGACGAGGCATATGAGTATGTGTTCTCGTTTAAACTATACGTCATATGCTAAAATTCCATCAAATTCTTTAGATTTGAAAAAACCCAATTCCAATCCCTTTGCATGAGTTTGGAAATCGTCAGTCATCAACTGACTGCCGGTAATGTAAGAGACCAACAGGCTTTCTTCATCGTTACCTCAAACGGCAAAATGATCTATCTTAAGATATAAAGTAAAATAAAAGTATTTAGGATAACACAGATACATAGAATCACAATGTTATTCTTTTATATCGGCTTGACAGACCAGTTTGCTTTAAGTATGCTGTGAATATAGCTCTTTTGTCGAAATCTGAGTCACCATCTTTCAAATATGTTATTCTGGAAATTTAAACTTAGAAGTCGTAAGTTACATTCACTTCTCGACAAGACCTGGGCCTCCTTTCACAACGCCCTAAGGTGATCGTAAGTCCTTAAGGTAACCTTAGTGCAATGTTAAAGTATGGGAGTTAAGGTTAACCTTAGTTAAGGCTGCTTTGTGAAAGCAGGCCCTGGGCCTCCTTTCACAAATCACTACGTTGATCGTAAGCCACTAAGCTTACCTTAGAGCAATGGTAAAGAATGAGAGATAAGGTTAACCTTAGCAAAGGCTGCATAGTGAAAGGACCCCCAGTTCTACAACCTTCAGTCTCAATATGCTATGATATTAGGCAATTAGGTTCATTTGACAATAAACACTCTATTTCCCTATCTGTGCTGATCATTTCCAGGGAATATGTTCTTTTGAAATCAATAGTGTTTAATCATGTGTTAAATAAACAAGTTTTTTTTGTCTTTTAACAAATGATAAATGTCTTCTAATTCTAGCCATCTTTCGCTTATATAAAACACATTCTATTCCTAGTGAAAATAACGGTTGGTTGGAGCCTTTTTTCTTTTGATCGTGTTACATTTATCGGTTTAGGATAAAGAAAGAGACACATTATAACTTGTAAACACACATCATGACTTGATCATTTGTTCGACTTGGTTGAAAACTGAGTGTTTTAGTTTCAAGCCGACAGTTTGTCAATGCTGTTTTATTGATAGATTTGAAGAAAACTGGAAACGTGTGTTTTTTGCCTCACACTTTCCTGTTTCTTCTTCCTATTCAGAGAGAATCTTTCATGTTAACGGTTGTATTTTACGATCTTGTAACTCAATTTCACGTTTTATGATGTCATTTGACAAAACTACTCTGGAATCAGGTTTTACATGCAAGTGTGAGTGAGTACCTTTTTAAACTCAAGAGGCTGAACTAAATATTTTCTATCAATCACTTAAACAAATCAACTATTTCAAAAATATATATTAAGCAAAGTGTAGCATTCCACTTTATTTAAGTGTTTTTATCTAAGTTAAGCGCAAAAATAAAACTTCATTTACTTCAAACAATACATCTATACGACAAATATAAATGGAAAATATAGATTTCCGACTACAACCATAAATGCTTTTCTTTCTAAAAGATGTATTGAATCTACAGAACATGGTTCTAAGACTAATGTTTTTCAACGCCTTCAAGTCGTCAACTATTACAAGGTTATCCCCTTAGTGCACTAGACACGCTATAAACTGTCCCCTTTGTACTGTAAAACTATTCAATTACTGTAAAGTGTTCACAATGGCCACGGGGGCACTTTTAGAATTAAGCACACGTTTAGTTGTTGCTTTCCATTTTAATCGATTAGACTGAATGGCACTTTAAATCCATGTCTTGAAAGTACAATTCGTTTCCCTCTCCAGCGACTGTCTCGATATAAGACGCTTTATATCGAATGATTTCCAATAACAAAACAATTACATTGAGTGACGACAAATAGTGCACTTTAAAGGTGATAAAATGAACTGGAGATATTTAAAACCGAGCAACTAACGATATATGAGACTGATAAACAAACTATGCAGAGCCAATTGGCGAGTCATTCATCAAACATTATTGTTGACTGGTCAGTGATAAAACTTGTGTCTTGTTTATATAAGTAGTAATTACATTATATAAGAAACAGATACAAACAAATCCATGAACTGAGCTACTTAAGAATTATTGAAGGGACAGTAACACGTTAATTTGGTTATTTCTTAAACAATGTTCAGATTGTACATGTTTATGCCAAATGCATGATCTTCAGAGGGTCAAACACTTCATGACTCAACTCGATTATATGCAGTCGGAGAAGAAAGTCTGGAGTATCAAGTAAAACTACTGGCGGCCATTTTAGTGTGAACACTTAATATAGGTAACGCATTCGCCTGGCTTAACCGAAAATGTTACGTTCGTTTCAGAACTACTTCAGTTGAATATGATAAATTTCCTTGCAATTGGTAACATTTGTTTTTAATTACGTGAGATCGTTTTCTAACCTAAAAAACGTGTTACTGCTCCTTTAAGGCAATGTCCAAGAACCGAAATTGTCTAACTTTCTACCAAAAGTTGTTCGTTTATATCATCATTTTTTTTCAAATCTTTAAAAAGATTTCAAATGATAAAAGCTTTGTTAAATATTGATTAGCATCAACTTTACACTGAGAATACTACCAACGTTTGTCTCATTCAATAACAACAGAAATTCAATGATACAACTCGATACAACGTTCAGTCAAAGAAAACGACCCTGATCTTTCACTTGTTACTGAATGTTACCCAGGTTTGACGCCAGGTGTCAGGACATATATATCATGTTGTGCCCGCTCGGTCATTTACATACTATCTGAAATCGTAACTTCTTATTTGTAAAGAGAACATAGAAAACAAATCAGGATGATATTGTGAACATGTATTGAATACTCCACCCTCGAGGCTAATATCAGACTTACAATTAGGAAATGTTGGTAAAACAATTTGTGGTCCACTGGGGTCAATTAGTGAGCACAAACGTTTAATTTATAATCATAACAGTTCTTTCTTTATTGAAAAATGATTTGATTGATAAACATAATGCAATTTGTTTTTTTTTGTATACAGGAAACTTTCGGGCGTGTCATGCCCTCTAGGCTCTAATAAAATATTAAGAAAAACGACGGTCAGGGATGTTTAAACATAAGAAAACATAAACCACGGAAATAGGCTTGGCATATATAGAAATACAGAAAACAACAAGTGTCTAAGAATCGGTAAATGTCCGTGCTCAACATTTGCATGTTAATATGTTTGTAACATATCGCCCCATTGTAAAATCTTTTCTGGTGAAAGGTCCATTCTCATATCAGCGACGTTTATATACAAATGTATAATGTACTTCCTCATAAAGTTTTTCGAAATGTTCTCAGTATTCGTGAATAAACCAGAACTTGAAATGAGATATATATATATCTTTTCATACAATACCATTGTCTCCAATGCCCGTCCCAGCTGATGATAAAACGAACTCATGTCATTCCAACATCCTGGGTCGTCCATGAACAATAAGAGTCAAATTTTGAATAATTAATATCAATGACGAAACCCTGCAATAATGAGACATTTAATCGTCGTTCAGTGCGAACATAAGGTGGTCTGACACTTCCAACTTGTAAGATTACTACATTAAGGCGTTAAAACCTCGACATGTGACGTTAATAGTGTGATGAATGTCATGTCGAGTCATGTGATGTTCAGCTGTACAGAGAACGTGTTGTCATGTAAGGTTGGTACATTACATTAGCTATTTCTCTAAATCTCAGTATTACTGGGATACACGAAAACATGGTACACAGGTCATTGTCCGACCTCCTTCTGTTTCGGCAGCGCCTTCGGCTCTATGACAGTTAAAGAAATAACAGACAGAACTCAACAATACTGGCTTTTATGATATAGATTCATTGTGTATAATACGAGCTAATCTTAACCTGAGTCTAATGATGATCAGGCAACTTGCGCCAAGATGCAGCACTAGTTGTATACCACAGACGGACATTTGCATAAAATAGTAGTGGCAAATTTGCAGATATAATCTTAACACGCAGAATCATATGATCATGAATGAACCAGTAAAAACTTATGTTTTGTAACTATTGTTACTGGGGTAAATTTGGAAGATAAAGAATAACCGATCCTCTTAAAATATAGAACACACAGCCTACATTTAAAAATTTCCTTCAATATTGTTAAGGCTGCAGTATGTAAATACTATTCAATGGGTGAGTCACATCGAACCAATAGAGCACCTTAATACTAAGTGATCCTGTTAATGGACGTATTTAGAAATAGAAATCTTTATTCACTTCGAGGAGTCGGTACATATTTGATTTTATGCACTACGTAAACAGGAGGACCATGGCTAGACTAAATAAAGACAAGTCTTTAAATAAGAATTTTACTAATAAAAGAAAATGATATATTTTTTCTGAGATCCTTTCTGTGCCATGAAAGGAGACGACAAATCCAGTTTTTGTATAAAGATGTTATTGTATAGTTACGATTATGTATGTTATGTTTTATCCAGCAATCTACTTAAACTCAATTAAGAGCAATTTCGAGTTGAATGGATTAAGAACCTAAGGACAGCGTCAATATCCTTCATAAAAGTACCCTCCTTTATATTTTTATTCATCTGCATCTTGTCCTTGTCGCGTTATTTGGAAAATATGTTTTCATTATTAAACAACTTAAACTCAACTGAGACCAGTTTAGATTGAATAGATTTAATAACCAAGGCACTGGTAATCGTCCTGTAAACATTGTATCAACAGCGTTGCCTTGAGTGTAGAGGTTTACAATAAAACGTCAGCTTGGGGCTAAATGAGTCAAGAGATTCACATAAAGACATCCTCCTTTTGAGTAAGGAGTTTTTTATCGAGACATTTTGATTGGACCTTAAGTCTGGAAGTTTACGTAAATACATCTTCCTTTTGAGTCAGGAGGTTTATATAAAGACATCTTCCTTTTAAGTCAGGAGGTTTACATAAATACATCTTCCTTTTGAGTCAGGAAGTTTACATAAAGACATCTTCCTTTTAAGTCAGGAGGTTTACATTAATATCTTTTGTTTGAACTATTTTTGATGGGGCAATTTGAGATTAAATGAAGACTAGGACCTTTTGATTGGACTAAATGATTCAATATTTATGATGGGACCTTTTGAGTCATCAGATTTACATCAAGACGTTTAAAATGGGTTATTTGAGTCAGGAGGTTACATTAATATCTATGATGGGACCTTTTGAGTCATCAGATTTACATCAAGACGTTTAAAATGGGTCATTTGAGTCAGGAAGTTACATTATGACCTTTCGATTGAACTATTTAAGTCAGGAGGTTACATCAGTATCTTTCGATTGGACCATTTGAGTCAGGAGGTTTTATGTCAAGATCTTTGATTGAGCTGTATGGTCATACGGTTTACATCAAGATCTCCTGACTGGTGGTCTGTTCTCTTTGACCATTAAAAAGGAATAACATATCATGTATTAACAAAGGTCAAATAAAAGAAAGCATTGCACGTACATTGCACGAAGAGGGAATGACAGTTCTTCGGGTTAGATGTAACTATCTTATAATCTAGTTTCCATGATCATATTCTCCACAATACTCACGCTGTTTTGATTAACAACATAGTCTGTAGAGAAAATCGATTTCATTGCAATTTCTAATTTCAGGATTTCGATATAAGATAAACTACTTTTATCATGGAAACCCTATTTCTATGAGGATACATTTATTTACCGTGGTAACATATTGAAGAACTGACCCATAAAGACGAATGTAAATTTCAATATCACAAGAATCACGAAATATTTAATATCGCTAATTCTTTTTATATCCCAAAGACAACGAAGATAGATATACATTGTCTACGGCTTTTCTGAACTGACACTCTTCGAATGAGAGCAGACAGGTGATCTTCATGTGTTTGACAGGACCGCGCTGTGTGATGTGTGGCTACCACGATGGGAATCATCTCCAGATACACAGGGAATTATTTCTGATATTGTTTCAGCTCCACTTATCCCTGAGCCTTAAATGGCAATTAATCCACACGACACAACTTACTATGTATTTATACATTAAAAGGTGATTCATGAAATGAATGCTGATGATATACTGAGATCTATCATTTCAATACTATCTATTGGTGAAAATAATAAACAAACATGGTAATTGTCAAGAAAACAGTAACGTTGTTGGTATTTGAGTAATGACTTGATTATATTCTATCGATATATCCCTTAACCAAGGCATGAATATATGCATTTTATAAGCTCTTGAACAGCCTCTTCTTGAAGTTTTAAAGGGAAATAATGACTTTGAGACCATTAAAAGAGACTAGTCTTAGGGTCACAAACACACGTTATTTCAATGACCTTTCGTTAAAACGTTATATCCTTTTGACAGTTGATACTGACATGTAAGTAATATCAGTTGACTAAACTAACAAATTAAAACATGTTCGAAATGTAAAAATCTATTCAGAATCGTTAATGAAATGACAAAAGTGGATCTTTTAATACAAATGCGTCTTCCTTGAATAGCTCTTTGTAGGAGTTGTCACCGACATAGTCAATATATTGTCGTGTGTCAGCGTTACTCTGCTTTCAGATGCTTGATGTTAACCTTTCTCATTTTGTTATTCCATCACTCAATACCCTATCAAGGTGTGGTTGTTTGGGTGCTTCAGCTCGAGCTTACGTGCTTTTGGAGCACCCGAGCTGAACAAGTCGACGGATAGAAGTCTGGCCACAGTTGATTCGTTCTGAAACCTGCTGTCTTTCCCTTACTCTGCCTTTCTTTCATTTCCCCTCATTCATTCTATTCCTTTCTCCCTGACCAATCCACTCTCTTTTGATGATTTTTATCCGCTTGCTTAGTAACTGAAATATTGTTATAAACACGTTAAATCCAAACTCACTTTTGTGTTATTGACATGTGTTATCTTCGTAATAATGAATTTTGCTTTGCTTAACAATGAGTTAATACACACAATTCTTTATCTCATACCATTACCTCGTATCTAAGCAAGAGCTCCATTTTACCTCCAACCGACCATATAGAAGTGCGTTATTTTTAAGGTTAAGAACACTGAGCATTCGGAATGTCAGAGATGACCTTTCCTTGATACAGAGACACTCCGATGATGTTGGAATGCTTTGAGGTTTGTATGTTAAGAAGTTCTGACATACAAACACTGGACAGGGCATACCTGGTTTCCCTCGGGTTGATGCTAAGTAAAACACTCTGTCAAATAGGTACAAATGTAGGTGATGTGTTACCAAAATATATACATTTTACCTTCTGACCTCCATACCTTTTTGTGACTTTTTATTACAAACCCTATGCCCATTCGTTGTCATTTTAAACAATGACTTAATGTTAAGCTCGACATTATTTGCATTAACTACAGTCTATTTTCTTTCTACATTTTGTGTCACCGAGAACCTACTTCGGTAGTCGAATATAAAAAAGATCAAGTTAAACCGAAACATCGTCATAAAAACAATGATACATGACAGAGAAGTAGAAAACAAGCGAATGTGATTAAATTTTCATACCAGGGCACTGTTTTAGGATACTTCGAAAAAAAGTGTTCTCCACAGAATGCATTGTTTATCTTGTGTATTATCAAATATATTTAAACCAGTAGCAGATTCCGAAAGTCCATTATAAGCCATGAGCATGGAAAATATCAAATAGGTGGTCAAAAATTAAAGAGCATACATACACTGTATGGTGTGACAGATGGGATTTATCAAACATGAAATATATTTGAGCGCTATAAAGCCTAATATTCCGTTCACCTTTGAAACCAGTCAAAACAATCCCATTATTAATGTTTTACTTCATAAGGAAACGAAACGTCAGATGATGCAATCATTTCCTGTGACTGCCACTGTGTGGAAATCTACCGCAGTGAAAATGCATGGACCCAGTGCATCCTCTTGACCTGTACCTACTCAACTCCGTGTTGCGACGTTTTGTGTGAAAAGTTCAAGCCTGATTTGAGGGGCTTAGAATGTGGAAGTAATGATTTATCTTTGGTCAGGTTATAAAGTTTGAGGTTTTATACCTTTAACACTATCATTCTTTCATTTTTCTAATTTAAGCACTTATATATTTTTCATTATCATCGTTATTTTAATTCTAATCGTAATTTATGAACCACCGTATCAAAGGTAAAAAGTAAATACACCATTGTTTTTATTGAATCAAACTTTTACCCTCATTGCAAAATGATTTTGAATGCTTGCAGTCATTGAAACTAAATCGAGGGGTTCAGGAAGAGTGGGTAATCATACTTTAATGTTCCGTTGTTTGAAGATGATGTTCAAGGATTAAGTACCAGTCACACCTACCGTTCGCTAGAAATACTACATAAGAACATAACAAAATTAGAGACTACAAATTCCTTCTGGAAAATGTTGTTTAATAAAAATATAGAATTGTAAATATAAAAATATTAGCTTTTTTGAAGACACTCTATTGTACAAAACGATCACGGCATTCAATTAAAAAAACGACCTCACAACAGTGTTAGAGATAAACATGACATTTCGACAATTTCTTTTATCAAAATCTTCCAGATTTACATTTGTAATTGCATAAAAATATAATCTTAAACTTAAAAAAGAAGCAATATTTTTTTCGAAAAGGAAAATGGTAAATACTCTACTCCAGCGCGTCCTTCTGAACAGCATAACACATCTTGTTCTAAAAACAGTTCATTTAAGACTTCTCTTTTGAAGTCAACAACAACCTCCAGCGTTTATACGCTCTGCCTCTCTTCTTGTGGATTCGAACCCCCTGGCACAAGATGGCCAATGTGATGTCACTTGCGCATCCTTTAAGTTCATTTCACCTTGAAGACGAACACAGTGTAAATGTCAGACAGTCCTTTGGTATATTCCCAGGTCACGATGGAGAGGTCAGAATGTTGAATAGTTTATATAGCTTTACTTAATGATTGAGTTTCATTGAGACAATGCTGCTAAGTATAGTTGAGAAATGAATGTTATGAGTATGGTTATTATCGAAATAAAAAGCAACATTTATGTATCAAAGCTTCATTCTTGTAAAAAACATGGCGTCTGGTATTATATGCTTACCGTTTCATTCATGCATTCATCATTCATTCTTTCATTCGTACTAATATTTGTAGAGCGCCATTATCCAGCTCTGCTGAAGCTGCTCTTTAGGCGTTTTGGTTCCCCCTCGATCAATGGATATCACTCTTCATAACACATCTACATTACAATCTCCACTCCCTGGGGATCATACAACACGTACAGTCATGATGCGCATTTAATTCTTGTGAGGTATCCCTTTTCAGTTAGGTAGAATCTGAAGAAGAATATGTTAAGACACCGAAACGTCTTCAAACGAAGAAGTTGTTGTCCATAGAATTAAGCATGGTAATGTATGCTATTCTAAAGGCTTTCAAAAGATCTTCAGTCGTCGCACTGTCCTGGTTACAGAAAGTCTAATGTCCACTTTACACTTAAATTTGTCTATTGCATAAACAACTCAATATTCCCTCATTCCTATATATGTTGAATATGAACATAACACGCTCATAATCTACCTAATTCCCCAATGTGTCACTTTCAACAACAGTATCATGTATTTGGAAACGTCGCCTATATAGAGATCATTACCCTAGGAAGTGTGTCATAATGACCTTTACGAAATGAGTGTGAATGTTTATATTATCCGAGCGAGAGCGAGGGTCATAAAAAATTCGCACGAGTTTCGTAAAAGTCATATAACACATTCCGAGGGTAATAATTTCTAACCATTTCATGCCATTTCAAACGCATGGAATATTCAGAAAGCGGCTTCCTTCCCTTGCGATGGCCTGCCACAGTGACATCATGAGCAATGGTTTTATGACGTCACAGACGACAAAATTTCTGCAACTCACGCCCATTCAATCGTTGCTAAGCAAAAGTGATATTTGCACATGTGCTTAACAACTTCACAACTCATATTTCTAAAATGCCATTTTTGGTACTAATCTGTTGTGCTTCTTAGGAATTCGGGAATAGGATCGACTCGTTAAAATAATATTGTTTGAATTCAGTTTAAACTAACTGCATAAGTAAATATTTTCCTAACAAGCGAGTCTTTGTTCAGTTTTGTTAGTATTTCCTAAAAAATATGACACTCATAAGAACAGCAGTAAAACAAGGATTAAATTTCATAGACGAACGTTTAGTCTAACGTTAACCTTTTTTGATTCTCTTGAAGGTAACGTGCCACTGATTATTGAAGAATCTGTTTTAATACAATATCTGACGTTACTTCTCACACGACGTTAAACAGTTTTGGCAAAAAATATTTTTGATTATTGAAATGTAGAGAACAATTCAGGTATTTATATCAATATGAATATAATTGTTCATCGGCTTATTCTTATAACTAACTACACACGTAAAACCATTTCTTCATAAGTACTTGAACAACTGTATATCAACCAAAAAACATAAATTTAGATTTTTTTGCTTTGGTAAAAAATTCATAGATTAGATTTTTGTCTAAGGTTTAACTGATTAAGCGCTGTCGGCATTACCACACTGTCTGACTGCTGAATAGGACAAAACGCGATGTCTGTCTATTGAATGGGGTTATCAATAGTGGCCTTGACACATGTCATGACTTAATCATTGTTCTATAGCCTTTGACGTACATGGCACAACACCATACACTGGGACTACCAGGGGGCCCTATGTAATAACATGAATAAACCTGTAAAATATGCAGAGATCAGTGGTATGTCCCATGACGTTTAATTCTATGAATATTAATGAATCGAGGTGATTTATAGGCTTTTTTCATATGTACATTTTTATTGGGACCCTGGTGGTGTGACGTTTTGTGTAAGAAATGACGTTTAATGAATGTGAATTGATCCAAGTAAATTTCGCATAAAGCACTTATTCATTATTGATCAGTGTTCGAACACCTTACTGACCAGATATGTGTGGAATATCAAGAAACTAGAGTATGTCTTATATGTAATCTTTGAAAAAAATTGAAAAATGGAAATATTTGAATAAAGATATGATATCTTAAACATTCTCGTGAATGTTCAGATTTTGAAAATAAAGTTTTGGCATACAAAAACATTTAACAACGAAAATATAGTGAAAAGGAACATTTCACATCTCTTCAGTTATGACTTCTAAAGATTACATTTCAGAAATCTTACAAATACCACGTCTTGGTACATGTTGTGGCTTTAAACAAAGCACCAGTTTTTTTACAAATTAGAGTTAGTTCAGAATACCAAAGTTGTATCAACTACAGTAAGAATTGGTCTTTATTTTATCTACCTGTACGGGAACGGTAACGCCCTTTCTAAATTTTGAACAGCACAAACTGCAATTACAACTCGTATACGTATCACTGAGTTGAAGACTAACGTAACGCCTGGACGCACTATTCGACAATTTAAGCTCCACGTATGATTTGTTGAATAAAACTGAAGCTGTACTGTGAATGTCTCCTTGTCTTAACAACTAAAACCTTAAATATGTACATAAAATACTGAGATTAATGCTCCAACTTGTAGAAAAAGCTAGCTGAACTTCTTGTAACGACTTAAATTGGAAGTGAGAACATCCGAGGTGCGTTCACACTCTACGATTTGAAGCTACGACATGTATAATAAAACACTAACTGCATGAAGAGAACACAAACGTGAAGTAAGCGTGTTCGAAGCTCATTCACACTTTGCGATTTGACTATATGACTTAGTTTCATCAACTTGTGGTATCTACATGTTCATGACGCAAGAATCTGACAATCTTTGTATTTACCGTTCGTTCGTTTTACGTCACACATATAAGATGAGCTTTCAGAGATCTTTATTGATTGTAATGGTTTGTTATAATGTCTCTTAAATAATTCACAGATACAAAAGAGCAAATAATTGTTTTAATCGTTTAAATGTCATAAGAACATGGCACTAAAAAAACCTACCGAGTTTTCAAGTAAGTGTATTATTCAAATTCCGAAATATACATAAAATGTGTATTTGTAAATTTAATTATATCATTATTATTCACATTTTAGAATATAAAGATATAAATAATTACTCATACCTTTAGAGGGTGTCAATTTACAATGATATATATTTCCATAATTGAATACTGTTTAGTGCAGTCCAACCCTGACGTCAATAACTCGACATTTATCACACGAGGTTAAATTCAATTTCATTTATAATAACTGAAAGTACAATGCTAAGCTTTATATCATTCAAATTTGAAATGATTGAAAATCCAAACTAGAACAATTTATGCATTGGTAATTGGATTGGTAATTGGATTAGTAATTGGATTGGTAATTGCATTCTTTTTTTGTATTTTTCAAAAACTTATCCAGCCTCTAAACTTTGAAGGACATACCCAATTTACGTCTAAGTGCTTGTCATGCAAACTGAATACACTCTCGCCTTTTTTAATTTCATTCATAATGTGGGTCGCAATATTAGATCAACTGACCTTCAAAGTTTTGAATGAAATGTCAAGTTTCCCCTCAACGACCTCATAGTGCTTAAATTAACCAACCTGCGGTCAAAGTCAAATTTTACGAGTCTCTTGTCGAAAACAATATAACAAGGGAAAGGCGACCCCGTCAGTTTTCAATGAATGAACGTCTAGATTTATGTTTTGTCTAGGCCTTGGTGACATTTCCTAGACTTAGGAATAGTCTGGAAATAATTTATCATCCACAATCTTTGCTTTTGTAAAAAAAACTACAACATTAAGTCACAATATAATAACATTTTCAGGTTCAAGATTAACAAAAGTTTGTTCATTCATTTTTGGTCATGGACGATTGTTATAGATAAGGGTTTTATTCAGGAGAGACTGACATTAAGTCTAGACGTTCCAAAAAGGAGTGTTGTTGTTCTGATCCTAGACACAACAATGTGGGTTTGACGTGTCTCTATTAAGCGTGCAGTGTATTGCCACGGCAACTCAAAGTGCGTTTAACTCTTATGACAGGTATCCTTCGAATCCGCTCGACTGTTATGGGCTAGCGGATGCAGCGTGCACTTTTAAAGGAAGTTGAATTTCCACTCAGCCTAATTTGACAGCATAGTTGCTGAAACTCGACATTTGACGATTTTATGTGACAAACTGTGAAAGACGTTAAATGATAATTATATTGGTTTTTTTTTGCAGATAATGCTATTTGGTAAATTAAGATGCATTTATAGATTGATATGGTCGCGGATTGGAAGACAGGCGGGGCAGACCGAAAGACACCAAGAGAGAGAATTCGTCTCAAATTTCAAACCACAATAACATTAATATTCACATAAACGTAAACAGGTTTATATTTTATTCACCTGTTAAGGGGGTGGAGACACATAGAGTAGATAAATAGAGCATCAACAGAGATGGATTTGAAGGACTGAATGTGGGATTGACGGATTGATGAATGAATAGATGGTTTCTAAGGATGAAGGATGGACGAACGAATGGAGATTTGAGTAGATGGTTAATGGCGAAAAGACTGAGACGAAGGATATAATTATAATGTTAGGGATGTTTGAGCGGATGAAAGCCAAATGACGGAAAGAGATATTTATGTACCATTACGTTTTATTATTAAAAATATTTTGACATTAAAGAATAATGATTGGATAATTGTATAACTATATCAATATACAATATATATATATATATATATATATATATATATATATATATATATATACACACACACAATATATCAAGTCTCAATTTGCAAACACCATTCAACATACAAGTTGGCTTTTCTTCTATCAATGAGTTCTTGATTAATAAGATTGAAAATATTTTAAGATTGCTAAATATTGATATAACTTTACGTCTTGTCGTTGAGGAAAATGTGGCATATTTCTTTTAAATATTAATTTTATTCTGCATACGGAAAACATTATTTTCAGCATTTTTATGACCTGAAAGCAAATAAACAGACATTAAAAACTGCTTACTGCCTCTTAAAATTTATCATGATTGAATCTTGTTAAGAAAAAGACTCGATTAAACTCTATATATACCTATTGATAAGTTTGAAATGTCTAAATGTTAATCACGCAATCATACGTTGATGGATTGTATATGTACATGTAAGTACATATGGTACGGATACCAGCATGCATACAAATGATTGAATGACTAAAATATACAAGTTTCTGTAACAGTTATCAAATTTTACATGGCTTAAGATAAAGGATTACGTTTAAAATAAAAATTGGGTTAAAATAATTTCACAAAAAAACGAGTGCAAATATTTGAAACCCAATCCGATGTGAACATCAACATGTTTGTTCGAAACATAACTGAGTGGCAGAGTTTAAAACAGAACACGTTGCGGTAACTATGATTGAGCGCCGTGTCAGAGCGGGTTTACACCGACTCTGGCTGTCACAACGAATGACACAATAAATCTAGTTTGTAAGTCAATAAAAACAGAACACAAGAGTATTAACGTAGTTTCATTCGATGATTTTTTAAAAATCCGTGTTTGTTTTGGTTTCAAACAAATGCATAAAATAGGATTTTTCGAAGCTAAAGATAACCCAAAAGATATTTTTTATATTTGTTGACATTTCAAAAGCCATAGAAAAAGAGTCTATCTTGAAATTTGTAAAGAATCGTGACAATCCTTCCTGGATGTTACCAATATATATATAATGTGTGCTGTTAACGAATTCATGTATTATTACACAATCAAATATCTTATGCTTCTATCTGTTGGATTGCTATCTACCATCATGTTTTCTGGCCAATTATTCTTTCGGTATAAAATGGAAATATACATTTGTGAACTAAAAATGGTTCCTGAAAATTGCATGTGACTTCAATTGTATCAAAAGAAAAAAAATTCACATTATTTGTTATATGCAATAGAACATGACTCCATATATATCAATGTAAATAATCTCTACTTTATCAGCGCAACATCACTATGACAAGCAGGGCTTGAGGCAATGTCAATACAATATTGCTCAATATGTACATAGATAAAGGGAGCTTGATACAAGATCGTGATTGTACTTACGTTATGTGGGTCATGCATTACAACATTTGACATACACAAGTACGTTGCTTGTTGCAACAGGGTCACTATGCATTAGTTCTTTCAGCAGTGGAGTTCGAGATTTTCAAAGGGTTAAAGAAAGTTGGATCACCAGTTTTAAGTACAAACAATCTATTTTAACAAAATCATAAGGAGGACAAGTAGTGGGTAGGGGTGAGATTTAGGGGGGAGGGGTGTGGGGCGATCATGAAATGCGAACATTCATATTTGGGCAGATCAATACTAGAAAAAGCAAGAAGGTATACACCCAAAATCCAATTTCTTTATATACGGTTTGTTTTACAAATTAATTGAAAACAGCCTATGAGTATTCAAACAAGCCGAATCAATCTACTAATAGCTTAAGTTAAAATGGTCAAATGATTGACTTATAGCAAAACTTTGCCATCAGGTTTCATTCCAATTTACTGTTTATATAGGGCCCCTCTTAGACTGTATGCCGAAGACTTAACTTGAAACAAATATAACCCAAAGTGAATATTCAATCTGATGTAGCAGGGAGCATTTATTAAATAATAACATTTTCATCTCGTGGATAACATGTTAATTGTATCGCATTAACGATTTCTAAATGTTTTTAAATTATATTTCAAAACTAGTTATCGCTTCTTGAACGGTTTTCATATCATTACAATCTTGTGATGTCTTTATACCATTGTATTAAGTCGGGACATAACCCAACAGAACAGAACGTTATTTCATATGCCCTCGGTATATAATGTAGAAAATGACAATCACAATCAATGTAAATAATAAATATTTAACAAGATGAATTATGATTTTTAAAAATGTACTACGATTTTAGAGGTGAAAAGTTTCTGAAGTTGAGAATCTTTGGTTTTGAAATGGTATGTAGAAAGTTCTTTTTTTCAGACATATAGAATCAATTACAAACAATATAGTAACTCCTAAATGTCACCACACAATGTGGTCAGTTATAGTTATTCTGTCTTTTCTTTCAATTTGGTAAATGCTGGCATTATATTTGATAACAGAAGTCAACGATGGTAGGAGTTCAATGGAGAGGAACACAAAAACTTCAGAATAGGCCTAGGAAAACCGTAAGCCAGATTCATAACAGGGTAATTTAATTCTTAATTTTTAATTTAAGGTTTGATTTTTGAGCAAGTGTTCGGCAAAAGGGAATGTCATGATTTTACTTTTCTACAATGTTTCATCGAAACATAAGAAGAGCCAGTTGACAATATCTCCGAAAGTGGACGCCAACCACAAACATCTGGCCATAGCAGTTTCGCCTTAGCCTTGCAGAAAAATGCAGATATTCAACTGGCTTACTTACCATGTCGTTCCTCCAATCATTAAGCAATGATATCAGAATGATATCAATGTAAGTCTGACAATACTTGGTAATTCATTGCTTACAAATGCGTCATGTGGCAATTCTTGGTAATTCATTGCTTACAAATGTGTCATTCACAAAAATAATTATTTCAAAAGTTCTCCCACATGTTTGTCCGTTAAATGAATTCAGTTGATATATATGTATGGATCCTGTTTCCATATGTTTGTATGTTTCTTGGAATGTTTTCAGTTTATTAGCCCAGTTTTAAATGAATTATTGACATTGTCATTGTGATGTAAGTTTGATCTGAAGATAAAAAGTGAACCCAAGGAAAATTTTATCTGGTGAAATACCAGCGCAGCTTTGAAGCTATATTTTCATATTAAACCTATGCATATTCCTGCAAGTGATTGGAATGAAACCAGCATAACAACTCGACATTGATTGTACAGTATCAGCTTCATTTAATAAACAGTATCAAGTTAATGGAAGGTTATCAAATACGCCTACTCGCGATGTCAAACATCTGTAAAAGTGTCTATAAATACATTACTAGATGGAATTCATGAATAAATCATTTTGAGAATATAAAGCAAATTAAGTACTTTAGAAAACGATTTAAAATTTAATGAACACTTAATATCAGATAATATAATGACAAAATTAAATACAAAATTGAATGTATTAACACATATACCACGATTAGAACATACTAGTACATAAGATATGAAAGCTTTTCAAAATTACGAATCAATGATGAAGCATTTTTCACTGAGCACCTCACTGAATACCATTTTAAAAATTACAATATTCATAACATATATAACGTAACGTTTATTAACAATTTTCAAGAATACAACATGCAAATTCATCCATGCATCAGTTATAACCTGTTCGCACCTGCTAATAATAACATTTATATATCTATATGAAACAGTACCAGACTGTACCTATATTCATTTTTACCAGTGCAACAAGATGAAAATGACAAGCTGTCGCTCACAGTACAGATGTTATTGTTTTCACTAGCCTAAACACGTGCCGCACTTGCAGGTGCTTGCTAAATACCCGGATGTTTGACTTGTGCATGGGAATGAGTGTCGCTGTGTCGTTTGATTGACAGATATGTACATAGAGGCTTTGCCGTGTTGAGATTGACAAGTGAGTTGACATACATTGAAGTCTGTCAGTCATGATGAAATATACATGTGTGGGAAACGTCAATTATACGAGAAAACATTTCTCAGTGATAGTTAGCTTGTCATGATTTTGTATTTTTTGTGAAAATAACGGTGTCAGTCGTAACATGCACGTATACATTTAATATCTGCAAATATTTGCTTAGGACGGCTTTGTGCTGACACTTGTTTTGGTTAGGTTTGAATCTTCTCAAACTTGCTTGGTCATCAGTTTATTGCAAAATATATCACAAGTAGTGGACACCAAAATAAAAACGACACGAATGGGTAACAACTCGTTTTTCATAGATTCACGTATTGTAGGTGTATAGATATTTTTAGTAGTTATTGGACAAGATATACATTGTACATACTCCTTCATTTAGCATTCTAAATGACCGTCAACTATTTAAAAACCTTTTAATTCATTGTCAGCCAACTCTCCACAATCAGAGTGTTTCTGTGCCTTATGAAGACATGGAGCGTTTACAATCATCTTCGTCGGTTCCTCTTTACAAACTATAGAAATATAATGTAAAAGTATATTGATATAAATATCAACTAGAATGTGTAATTTCAACAATTAATCTTCAAACTGAGGGTTTCAGATTATTGAACTGACAGAATGGGACTATACTAATCTTTTGTCTGAAAACAAAATTATTAAAATGCATATGCTTATCGGTGTTACGGTGTTAGAAGGAAAAAAGTAATGAAATAAGAGAATATAAGGTCTGGATAACTTCAACTTCTTCATTTTTCACAAATAGAATCTTGATATAATCGCGTCAGTCATTGATATTCAACGGAATATAACAGTGGGGTATATCATTTGAAGACACTTACACCACTCTAAATGAATGGTAGATAATTGGGTCGTGAAATAAAAAAGCCACAGAACTATCGGACATGTTCATAACATTATTGAAAAATAATGTTTATATCTAGAATTTACATCCAATTTCTCAGTTGATCCGGCTTTCCTTTATTCAAGAAATTCAAGATTAAGACTTACTTTTTCAGAGATCGAATGTTGGTTTTTTAACATGCATAGATGAAATTGTACGCACATTTATATTCATTGATACACTCGCGATCAAAAGAAAGTATAGGTCCACTTCATATGCCCATAAAATAAAAACAAAAGACGATATTAAAGTTCCGTAAATTGGATTATATTAAGCAATCAGATGACAATGATTTACAGAAACAAACTGCATTGGTTGATTCCATTGATCGACTGTATAGTCAGTGAATCACATAGGGGGTCAAAATTCAATAATTTAATGTCTCTCTATTGTCTGTTGAGAAGCCACAAACGAACTTTGCTATTGTCAATAACGCGTATGACCTCCTGTAGCGTCAATACAGGCCCTGACACGTCTCCTCATCGACATGGTCAAACGTCGGATGACGGCCGCTGGTATCTGTTACCATTCTTCTCTGAGAGCACGAACAAGTTCCTGTCGGTTTTGTGGGACGGGTATACGGTTCCTTATCTGCCTGTTGAGGTGATCCCACAAGTGTTCTATTGGATTTAAGTCTGGGGAACAGGCAGGCCACTGGAGAACATTGACGTTGTTTTGTTGCATCACGTTAACTGTGGCTCGTGCAGTGAGGGGTCAAGGCCATCGCTCGGTAAGGTCGGTGTGCCCGAATACCTACTGTACGCAATCTTCTTGACACTGTGTGTCTACTGATACGATTGCCGAATGCCGTTGCCGCTGTTTCCGTTGCCGTTACGAAGCGATTTCGGAGGTGAATGGTCCGGATGTACTGGTCTTCTTGTGGCGTGGTCACACGTGGTCTGCCACTTCGGGGTCTGTCTTGGGTCCGACCAGTCTGTCTGTAACGTTGAAGAAGCCTGGAGACTGTCAGTGTCGTGCAATTGAACGTCCGAGCAATGTGGACTTGTGTAGCCCCCATTTCCGCCATGCCAATAGCTCTCTGTCGTTCTTCCTGTGTCAATTGTGCCATTCTTTTTGTGTGTTTTCAGTTGGTTTGATCCTACGGTATTCAGCAGTGCCATTTATACCTGTTTTCGGCACATACATTTCATGCATTTGCATTTAAACACAATTCACGATTTTTCCGTTTTTTTTAGTCCACAACAACCTTGGTTGCGTTTTTGCGATGTGAATTATGTTTCTGAAGGCTTACCATCATATTAATAATAACTAACGATGGATATCATAAGAAACTTTCAATTTCTATCAAATTGAAAAACCTATACTTTCTTTTGATCGGGAGTGTAGATTTAATAGAACTTAAAACTCTGAACATAAATTCGTTAGTAAAGCAATATGTACCATTAATGTGCAAGTCCATGTTCATTAAGTGACACACGTACACATGCATAGTTCTTTAAATGGTTAAAAGAATCACATTTTCTATTTTTTTCAAAAACAGATATAATATTCAAAATGTTATAAACCATACACGTAAATGTGTATTTCATTAACTTACAGGGAGAACAATCGGTTACTTAACACTTATAAGTGTCATCATGTGCAGACATAATTCATATCTGACGTATTCAAGGACCAGGTCGTCCAGCTGCAGTATTGACATTACCACACATGGGTTATACCAGAGCCCTTAGGAACACTTTATTCATTTGACAAGAACTTAACACGAGACATGCCAGGAGCTTATTACACGTAGATAGTCTATGCACAGATTTGCACGACTACGTCTGTCGCTATAGCACCTAAACTACACAGCCTGTTAAGTCTCAAAATGATCTCGTATCGATATAACGGTTTGACGTGTAATTCTAATTATGAATTATTCATTTCCATTTGGTACAGCCAAGCGAACATATACATGACGGTAACTGATGATTTAAAAACTTGTTTCTCAATGCGGAATAAATCAATCTTTGAACCTAATTCCGTGATGTGTTTGCAATAGCTTCACCTTTCATCTTTCAGAGACCATGGCTGTGGTAGATAACTGTGTTTATATTCAATGACCTTACCTGACACCTTGGTATATGTTTGTATATCATTATCTCACCTGAAGCGTTACAGTAGTCTACCTGGGAGGCATGGATAGCATCACGTACCTCTATATCAATACACCCGTATATTGGGGTCACTCTTTCACCTTAGTTTGCGTCATTCATATATTCATTCCTATGTAGTACCGGTAACAGAACGTTTTCAAACGGAACAAGGTAGAGAGGTATTGGTCAGCTAGGAGTCATGTCCCCCCAACCCCACCCCAACCCGCTCCCAACCGCACCTCAGCGACCTCTCTTACTGAATTTGCCAGAGCTCTATATTCTTGAGTCCCGTGTGACAGAGAAACTATAAAATATCAACTCTTTTCATACAAATGCATATAAAGGGGTTGTTCGACTACAAATCGTGTTCGTCCTCCCTCACCCTCCCCCCTTATCCTCCCCACGCGCCACCTATTCTTCCTTCTTGACCAACTTATCTAGGACAAACATATCGTTAAGCATGACGTATTCTGATATCACTACACACTTGTAATTGATCTTTGGTTAATCTTTCACCTTTACTTTTCATTCCATTCAAAATGGCCATGTTGCTCTTAAGTATTAATTGTGTGACACTCGAAGCACACGATGTATAGCATTGTTATGGACGCACCCTTAGTTTATGGTTTACGACATTCTGTGAATGAATATGCTTTGAATGAAACACGAGCGGATGAATGACGACATGAAAGTAAGTCACGTGGTCCCATTGACGCACGGGTAGGCAAGAAAACAGAACATTGCATTGTGGGTAATGTTAGGTCTATGTCAGTACGAACATGTGGCGACCCGAAGTCAAATGTGGGGCACTGGGGCAATATATTAGCAAACCCACGTCACGAAACCCCAAGTGTGCTCTCATGGTCTATAACATTTATGTCGATGTAGCTACTGATACCATTTTAGTATGTAGATGTGAATAGATTAGAATATGATGATCATGTATTCCAAGGTCACCACTTTTCATTATTTTTATTTATATCGCGCGAAAGTCTTGGTGTGTTAATCGGGTTAAATACGTTACTGATATTAAGAAGAAATTAAAATGAACTATGACGTTTAACCTGAGGCCATCATGGTTCATTAGAATACAAAAATCAAATGGTGTTTTCTTTTTTAAACTTTACAATAATCAAAAGCTGGTCCGAGCAACAACATGTCTTCATTGTTTCCCAAATTGTACCTCTCACAAAAGCTACAGTAAGACAAAAACATAGCATGTGGTTTCAAAAGAAAATAATTGCCATATTCCTCTCAATTTTAGATTTTCCTCTACAAAATTAAACAAGGTAAAAACTCAACCCACTTTAGAAAAAAGTCCCTTCAAAATTTCTCCATTCTAGACGTGTAAATGATAGTTCATTTGATGATACAATGGTTGATTTTATCACATCAAGCTTAGGAACGATTTACTTCCCTCTTATAAATCAGCAGACATTTGACAGATCATTAACTATTGAAACTGTGAATGGTAGACCGAAATATGACTCAGTGAATGGCAATATATTTCTGACGACAGCTCCATATGTTGTAAAATGAATGGACTATCCATTAACGAAATTTAACTTATAAAATGAAAATAAATAAAATCGGTGACATATGAGTTTAGGTATTCCTATACTTTATTATATATATTGTATATTATATTATATCTTTTATACTATATATTATTTTATCACAAGTTAAAGATTTACTGTTATAAAAAAAACGTTTAAAAACCCCAATTATTACCATGTAGAAAGTGAAACGAGATATGAAATTGTTAAATTATAAAATCACGCTATGCAGGAATCTTTGCATTAAGTGAGATTCTTAAATAAATGGAACCCGCATCGCGAGCACTTGATCTTCTAACAACTTTACCATTTCTTCTCTACGGTTCACAACCTCAGATTCAAACACCTATTGCAAGCACTTGATCTTCTAACAACTTTACCATTTCTTCTCTACGGCCCACAACCTCAGATTCAAACACCTATTGCAAGCAGTTGATCTTCTAACAACTTTACCATTTCTTCTCTACGGTCCACATCCTCAGATTCAAACACCTATCGCAAGCACTTGATCTTCTAACAACTTTACCATTTCTTCTCTACGGTTCACAACCTCAGATTCAAACACCTATTGCAAGCACTTGATCTTCTAACAACTTTACCATTTCTTCTCTACGGTCCACAACCTCAGATTCAAACACCTATTGCAAGCACTTGATCTTCTAACAACTTTACCATTTCTTCTCTACGGTCCACAACCTCAGATTCAATCACTTATTGCAAGCACTTGATCTTCTAACAACTTTACCATTTTTTCTCTACGGTCCACAACCTCAGATTCAAACACCTATATTGCAAGCACTGAACAGCTCAACAACTTCACCGAGCCCCCCTCCGTAAAAGGTTTGACTCAAGTATTACCATGTAATAAAATCCCAAAACCAGGCCCAAAAACCCGAAAATGCTATGTAAACACTGTAAATATAAATAAAATATAGATATTATATAAATTAAATAATTCTATCGTAGATTGAATTACTGATGTAAAATAAATGCACAGTAATAATATCGCAATACAAAACGATAGCACAATTTTTAGAAAAATTATTCAATTCCAGATGCAACACAATGGTATACGAAACAAAGAAAATGAAATATTTCTGGATTAAGCATTATGATTTCAGATAACACGGTGTTTCAAATGAAGTGCTTCTCCTGTATCAGATTGATATCATCACAGATAGATGTCATCATGACACTTTGATATCACCAGAAACACAAAACATGTCCTGCCAAGAATTTCCTTATGTTTTGCAAGCGTAATCGATGTTGTGTGAAATAGATAAGATTGCCGCAAAGAGCTCGAAGAAGAGTCAACAGAGGCTAAAGTACACGAATTTGCACCTGCATTTGCGATCTCACATCTCTGTTATTGGTTGATTGAGTGATATATCAGTTAAAAGCATTACAACACAAACCGCACTACCAAACTGGATGAAAGAAACAAATAACAAGATACATTTGACATATTGAAACGAAACATCAATTATTTGAAATAATCTGACTTGAACAAGTGAGAAACGTTGTAACCATAATAAAAGTTTGATGAAAAAGCACAAGACAAATACATCCAGCTGTTTGAATCGTAAGTAGAGGTCGTCAAAATGTAATGTGAAATAAAAAGGACAAAATCGCCCCAGACCCGTCATTTAGAATATCGCTAAGATCTAGATCTTGTTATGTGCGTATAGATACCAAGAGAACGACTCTACTTACTATCTTTCAAGTGCCTCACGAATCGCTCAGATCGAGATAGATTTAAAAATGTATCATTACACAGCACGTAATTTGGCAATGGCTTCACGATTTATAAAGCAATAACAGCGTGTTTTAAGTGATGGAGAGGACGTTTTGACCAACTCCTATAAGAAATATACTAGCATGTTAAACCTCAAGGGATGTTTTTACGTAAATAGATCATTTCAATATCGTAATATGTAATACAATCTCATTTATGTCTTCCTTTTCCGATCAGAAGATTTCATTACCCACATAATTACTTTGAAACAAGATTCACTTCATCTCCAGAAAGATTATAATTTCAAACGGGAACTTGTTTATGCAACCAAGCAACGAGATAGGAGCTTTTCTGTCGTGCATCAGTATATAATGTCAATTTGAAATGCAACCCTGATGATAAATTGTTTACACAAAAGATTTCACGACATAAATGGAGAAAATTAATCTACTAGTTTCAACAACGCTTGCAGTTATTGGACTTGAGTTCGTGAGTTTAGTGATTGAGAGAGAACTTGCAGTCTAGACATATATCATGTAGTTAACCCCTTCTGAGCCAAAAGCAAACATTGGCGCCAATGGTGACGTGGTTTTGTTAGATGTGGTTAAGCTATAATATTGTATCTTTGTAACGGAGTGAGTAGGCGGCAGACTGATCTTACTTTACGTGAAGCCATTCGCTGAAAAGTTGTTAAGATCTGAAATTAAGAAATTGAACCCGATTTCCTATCCTGTCGTATCGGATAGCAATAAAGTTAGCAGTATTTCCCAAGCTGTTGTATAAAGGTACTTGAAACCCCAATTACCTTTTTGATGAAATGCCATTTGGTGAAGTATATATGTTGTGAATTAACGTAGTAGTAAGTGCAGAATGATTTGATATAAGTATTAAAACGTCAAACGCGAAAGACACAAACAAAATCAAAACCTTATGATATAAGATAGACTTGATGTACGATTCATAGACAATGATAACTTTATAATTTCAAATAATAAAGTCTTGTTATGAGTGAGATGTAACGTTAATTCGGATAATAACAGTACATAATAGTCAAATTTAAGATAGTTCTGCATTTTCGTAACATCATCAAAAGATTATGTATTCTCTTAGTACAGTTAAATCAGACACCCGCATCTATAATATCTGAACACGAATAGTAAATGGCCCTCTAAGACAATATGAAACTATAAAAGTCTACTTTTATATCGATGTATGCATTCACAAATATTTTGAATCATACAATTTTGGTGACAAATATACAGCTGCATGCCGAAAGTTTGTTCACTTACCACTGAATCGTAGTGCAAATATCAAGTAATTTGGGTTTCATTTCAACGTCAATAGGATAAGTTCATCAAAACTGACAATGGATCACCCACTGTCCATGTGTGAAATAGCCATTCGTGAAGTCATTTCGGGATCGTCTGGTCTCTAGTGCAAAAATTCGAATTTGGCATATTGATATAGACAGAAGGGGTCACAGTTTTGAAATTTCGATTTCGTTAAATGTCAAATAAAATGTTCCATATCGGCTCTCTGAGAGTAAAACCAATATAATTACATTGACTTTGTGCTAAGGAACAAACGTGACTAATTCTTAAAGAAATTGATAACTTATAAAGGATTTTATGGACAAAAGTAAAATAAGTGTTTTCGGAATTTGGACCTCTGATCTGGTCACTTCAATGACCTGCCAAAACTGTTACGGGTAATTGTAGGGTACGATAAACATTTGCCTTAAAGAAGAATGGATCTGCATATGTGTATTGAAAATTCAATAATTTACGTTTCTTTTTCGCAACGCTACGATACCTCAAATGCACCTGAAATTACATGATATTTGCACTAGTATATTCAGGTATGTGAAACTTTTGGCATGCAGCTGTAGCTCGTTTCCTTGAACTACATATAAATTAAAATTAGATTGTAAGGTTACAGTTGTCAACATCAACTCGTACATATATTTAGTTTCTTTCATACACCATTACATCCCGTCCATAACATGAAGAATTGAAGAAAACATAAAACTTGTCAGCTTTAATCGTCGCAATGACACAGATGCATTAAAACCTCATGTAGGTGGAACATTTATTCAATCAGCACTGTCTTTGTTTTTCGTCAATATCTAATCCTTTGTACATAAAGCGAGCCGCCCACTTAAACCCTGATCTGCCAGCGACTCCACAATAAAGCAGCATGCCAACCTACACAAGTAAAACCCGTGTATTGAAGCTTTACAGAAGCAAACATGACTTAGATCCGCTCAAGTCCATTGTAAATACCCCCAATTAACTGCTTCTGATGATAGAGAGAAGGTTGTTCGAGCATCCAGTGTATGTGGTAAGGTCGGAGAAGTTGAAGTCGCACAACACGTGGGCGGGCGATGTCGCAGAATGTTTGTCAAGCTGTGTGCTCAATAAGTATTTGGCAGGTTCATAACAGAGATGTTCATGATTTGACATTTCTTATATCTATAAATATAAGTATAAATAATATATATCTGTTTTGCAATTTCAACAAAATATACAATAATGACATGCTTCTACAATGGCAAAGTTTAGTCTCATCGCTTGACGATTCTCAACATGAATAACATACTTCAGAAAGATTTTATAGTGTAAAAAAACAAACCCAAAGCGATTAGAAATTTGTGATTTCAAATACCAAAGGTAATATGAAATATGAACCTGCGACACTCAAGATATCAAATGCAATGTGATTAGCTCTAAAATAAACACCGTAAGTACTTGCAACCTATCGAAGTCACACGTTGCAAGGGCTGCCATATGTCTTATATTGAAGGTAGTAAATGACGAAAATAAATGTTGACATGTCAAAAAGTTAACAGCCAAATATATAAATTGATTTTGAGCACACACTTCACAAACGATTACACATGAAGTGAAGAAATAAAGTTCTTTTCATTCAAAACACGAAAAGTTTTTTAGGATGAAATAACGAAAACATGACTATGAGAATGTGGCCAGCTTAATTAAGTGATCTTCAGAGTTTTATCGTATGATGCAGGGTGATTAAATAAGTTCAGTTAATCCGCGGTTTTAGTACTTAAGCCAGCTAATATTAGCTGTTACTAAGCAAGAACGTTGACAGATTTAGAACTATTTTAGGCATAGATTGTCAATGGAACTCTAAATAGAATAACTGGTGTGTTAAAACGAGGAGCCTCAATAATTAAAATGTTCAATAAGAACTCCAAACATACTAGGAACCATTTTTTGTCATATATTGCATTACAAATCTTTTGAGTCTCCATAATACCAATACAACCGGCCACTAGAAGCAGTATACAGTTTCTCAAATGAAGTGACATTCGCTATATCAAATAAACTTCAAAGCAGTGTTTCACAGCGAAATTGTGAATTCATCAAAACATTCAACACAGACAAAATTCTGTTTTGGTTGAAGCATAAAAGCTTTTGAAGAAGGTTTTTAACATTAATAAGGAGTCGATTTGAATTTGTTTTGAGGATCTTGATTTGCTTAAAGGCAACCTGTCAAAGGATATCAAGCAATTTGTTCAATGATATTTCAAATTGATGCATTACAAGAAATTGCCTTACATAAACTTTTAATGGTTTTACGATATTGTTTTGTGAGCGCTTTCAATGTAAGACTACTTTAGGGGTATTTTCATCTTTTGTCGAAGACCTTCATCCCTTGAAGACGAGTTGGACCTGAGTTCTTGAATACCGCCACAGTGAAGCTCTGCCTAGGCTGCTTGTGAACTAATGAGAAATATATTCCCTCTACGACTCCACTAAATTGATTATGCAAGTGACGCTGACAATTCTTTTGCACAAAAAACTCATCTCATGCCATTGTAACACGGTTCCGCGAGACATCGCTGACAGGAGAGGGTCACGTGACCCCATAACTCAGTCGCAATAAACACGTCGAAACTGTTTTGTGTTAAAAAAAAACCGGAATGGATTTATTGGTTCTATAAATGTTAATCCAAATTGTTCTACCCAACTTGACTTTTAGAGCTTTTCCAAGAGAAATCGATGGCTGTATTTGGGGCAGTTAAAAAGTAGGCGTTATGCACATGGCGGCCCGACGGATAAAGGTGATTGTTGAATAGCGCTGTATCGGGAATAAGTACGGTTTTTCAGATTGTTATAGCGTTCATTAAAAGTTGAAAACCGTGAGAAAAATGTGATTGACCTCTTCTGTACGCTGTAACATGTCCTCAATTTTTTTTATATAGAAGTTGAGTAGTTAAACTCCTCATCCATCATTCTGTTTAGCATCGTTGTCATAGCATCACAATAATCGTCATCACCATCATCGCCATTACCATAATCCCGTCACCATTATCACCATAATCGCATCACAATAATCATCATGACCATCATCACCATCACCATAATCTTCATCACCATAATCGTCATCACCATACTTGCATCACTATTCCACATTCCACATCCAGGAGAATCGTCGTCGTTTTCTCTAATATCTACCGCATTCAAACAAATCATTATCCAACCCTTTTCCAATGATAATCGTTTAATTCCAATGTAGCCGTTAACAGCCAAACATGATCATCACCATCATCATCATCATCATCACCATCATCGACATCATCATCATCATCATCATCATCATCATCATCATCATTGTCATCGACCAATCAACGTCATCCACATGATCAACCAATCAACATCTAACACTCTCACAGAACCCTCCTATGCTATAATAGCATCAAAACAAAATTATCTGTTTTAAAAGAACATTTTCAAAGTTAAGAAATGAGACATTTAAAATAATGAACACCCTTTAGATTTTAAGAAATGAATTTAAAAGATAAAAGAGGGGCTGTTTAAGTGGTTATTTTTTTCCTCAGAGAGATTTCTTTTCAGTTCTCAAAGTGACAGTATTTGCGTTGGCTTTGCATGTCTATCATTTCATTAGCACCGATGTTTTGTGTGAAATTGAGCGTAGTTTAATGTCCACACATTCTTTGATTACAAGATTGAATTTCACAACTCATTGGCTCCGTACAACTCATCTACTGATGCGGTCGGTGTGTGGAGTTTCGCTTCCTTAACCAGAAGAGTTCTGCAAGGGAGACAACAAGAGCTTTATTTCCGAATGACTGAGCAATATGGCGTTTTAAACGTTTTCAGACCTTGTGAATACATTGGGACATTCAGGAGACAGCTTGAGTGCTTGCTTCTGACAGGGCACTTTATGAAATTGTGAGGGTATCATTATGGTAAAAACTGCTTTTTTTCATAAAAAACCCCCAGACGTCTCGGCTGGATGAAAGGTATAGTTATATCTAGTGCAAAGAAGTATAGTTGTTGAATTTTTGGTGAATATACTGTAATTGATTTCTTGAGCCCTGGCTTGTCTACGTTTATTGGTTTTGATAGGAAAGATTCAATTTGCATTTTGGACTTCTTGTCGGGACGATGGACTGGTCAGGTGGATGGACTGGTCAGATGGATGGACTGGTCAGATGGATGGACTGGTCAGATGAATGGACTGGTCAGATGGAGTTTTTATGATTACTTCGCATGATTGATTCAATGTGTAAGATGATTGAAAGGTTTCGTTTAACAAGCTTTTGTTTTAAAAAGTAAAAGGACACCAAGACTTATTTTTCCCCATAAAATTGTGGTTGCAACCTTAATCTATTAACTTCAGATAATGTCAAAACATATACCTTTTGACCTGAAATAACTCAAAATGTGTGAAGCCACTGTCCGAATATACACATCAGATATACACGTATAATTATCGGCGTATTAGGGCATTTTAAAGAGGGGAGGGGGGGGGGGGGGGGTTATAAAAAAGATCTACGATAAAATATAGGTCTGCATAATCAAGAGCAAATTACCTTCCGGCTGAGAAAACAAGAAGTCATTGACGTAGTGACAAGTAAAACCGATAAAACTGTAAGAAAATACTTCAAGGTATTTGTCTAAAGCCACTGTCTTAAATGTCGACTAAACGATACCTGATTATAACAGCTTGATGGAAATGTCAACGATACTGTTTCATTTGTGGTTAAACTGTAGATCATAATACTCAAAAACGATAATTGTCTGTACATGCCTGATGCTCAATCTATTTTGAAATTTTACAGCTCGATTTCATGATACAAATTTATTTTAGTAAAGTTCATTGACGTCATATACTTGAGAAACTCACTGGAGGCTATAGTGAGTATATTTAGACAGAACTTTTGAGCTTTAATATAGCAATAGATATACGGCATAAGTGAAACCATATCCTTTTGATACACTTTCTCGTTAACAAATCATAATTCATGAATGATCGCTGACGTTAAACATTCCTAATTCATAAAAACGACAGAAGTTGAAACTTTAAAAGATATTTATTCCTATTTAAACATGACATTAGATGCCTGTAATCTTTCAAGTTGGTAGAAGTTAATAGAAAAAACATGTCTTCTTATAGTTTTAATATTCTAGTTCTAACTCCTTCTTTTGCAGACAAAGTTTTTTTTATGACATGTGACAATCAAGTCATTGGCATACCATGAAAAGTGAGGAAGAAATTTCTCGTAAATGCATTACGAACTATATACATAAACTTTAGTCTGAGTTCTATGGAACAGGTGGTGCCAAACAATGCTGGAAGTTTCGCTACTCAACGTAAAGGTCTTGTTGTACCAAACTCCATACACAGACTTCTGAAATGTCAGCCAACTCGTTTCTCGTCGTGATTACATTCGGAATGCGTCGGCGGTGGTAATAAGTCGACCTCGACCTACTGAATGCAGAGGTTGTCGTCATACATTCCACTGTTTACAGTCATTCACTAAGCTGGGCTGTATCATGATCCCTGGTACCGGTCCGTCTGTTAGATGTATGCCAGTAATAGCAGCTGATATTAATATGGCACTAATGGATCTGGAATGTATGAGACGTCCTGGATCGGCCAATTTGGGCCAATTAATATGGTAATAGCGAAATGAATGGTTCTGTTCTCAATTTCTAGCATTAAAGGTTACCCCGCTCTGAATGACTCAGGATATTGATATGGTAAATGCATGTGGTAAATTATTGTGGGGAATAAATTTGGTTATTCTTGATGAGAATAAATGTTGAAAGTTATGATTATATTAAATACAATATTGTGGTTTACTTGCCTACTATAGGTGAGTAAAATTGAAATGTATTATGTTAAGTGGTATGTCGTGGTTGTGTTTAATATAAGTGTGAAATGATTATGCTTAATAAATGTGGTTATATTATATCATTGTATATATAAATCACAATTGTGGTAACCATTATAGTGGCGAATAAAAATGGTCAAACATGCTGATGGTGAATAGATATTGTCATATATGATTGCCGTGAAAACATGTGGTAATTGTTCACGTGGTCAAAGGAAACGTGATGAAAGATAAATAGAAATAATGTGGTTAACGATAAGGTGAAACAATCCATCAAACAATAGATCAATTATTTATTCTCGTATAACTACGAAGGTGGTATAAGAGCATATACAACAATCATTTTATAAAAAATAAATTGATAAATATACATAATATATAATACATTAAAAGCATAATACAATACAAGATGGTTGAATGATGCGTAGATTTGAGGACGATTGTGATGGATGATGATGTTGGGAAACATTTTGATTGCTAATTTGTTTGGTAAATAATGTTACGAATGATGTTTAGAAAGATATTATGAAAGATGCGGCGATTGATGGGGCGACAGATTGGTGAAAAATATTTCTTCGATGTGGCAAAGATATGGTTAATGATTTTTTGGGTATGGCTAATGATGTGGTAAATCTTTTTTTCTATGATAAATAGAAAGATATGGTGAATGATGTTGCTTATGAAAAAAATGACGTTGTTCGGATGTTTTGGTGAGCGATATAGCATATGATGTTTCTAATGATGTGAATAATTTGTCAATGATTTCACGTGCATTGTTTTATACATAACCAATTTCGCTAAGAAAAATGTTTATGCGAATTGATTCTTTCAAAGGCAAAATTACCATTCCGGATGTTCAGACAAATTTTCAAAAGAAAACTCGTGTATGATATATGTAAGCATGAGTCAGCCCGTGTGAGATTCACCGTGGCACCTGCTGTCGGCACGTGGATATATGAATATATACTTGTATATATTGGAGTTAACCGGATGATGTCTATCAGAATATAGGAGAAATACTCTTGAAAGCGACGTTAAACCCCAAATAACTTCACCTCACCTCACCTCACCTTACCTCCAATTACTTTTAATTTGGAACAAACAATTTGAAACCTCTGCAGAAGTCACCGAATTACTAGAATGTTTGAATCTATGGTCAGCATTTCAATCTATCTCCGGAAATGCTAAGTTTTGAGTAAGTCGGAAAAAATCAACAAGAGATAGCAAAGCTTTTGCTTGGCACTAAATTTTTTGACATTTGCCTAACATTATCAATGGTGTTCTTCCATCGAGAAGTACTGAATGTTGCTGACAATGTTATTTATCGCTAATTGCATTTTGAATGTCTAATTCAGGATTTTATTTCATAAAATATATCAGCGAAACCTTTGGAACTTAATTATAGCTAACAAAAAGCTTGTTAGTGTTAAATAGCTCATACAATTGCTTACATGTATATGGAAGTGGGATCCGATTTCGGTTTTAGTATAGCTTTAAGATTCTCTTAAAACTACAAAATGTTATTTATTTGGTATTTGAGGATGAATATGGAAATCATGAGAGACATTTTGAATTTTAAACAGCGTATCTTCTTTAGCTCATATCCAACCCAATATGAAAAACGCGTTAAAACACTCATTGTCCACCACTTTATACCGCTAGCGCCATTATTCACGAACCAGTAGGCATCAGCTTGTTAACGGTTGAAAAAAAAATATATTCATGTCATGATAATAAAACTATCCAGCGTTATGATAATGAACATTGCAATATGAGCTACCATGTACGCGTTTATTGGAAGAACTACGGTTTCATTTTTAACCGAATGTATTTTCATTGCGAGAGGCTATTAAATGTCGAGCTGTAACGACCAAGAGCTGAATATATGCAGGACAACATCAATTATGAATACAGAATATATTATGAAATATGAAGCTGATATGTAGCAAATGTAGGCATAATAACGTAGCCTCTTCGTCTGTTATACAGAATAAATATTCGTTCAACATATATTTCCAAAACCTAAAGATCTGGAATTTTAAGAAACTGGTATGGTAATAAAACAAATATCATGTCATACGACTTGAATGTGCACTCATGTAATTATCTCTATTGTTAGTATTTGACCTCTATGCCTAACGACAATAAACATATAATTAAAGAGAATGGTCTTACACAAATACTGTAATTAATAATATTTTAGCTAAATCATAAAATTTAAAAATTAAGTCTAGATGTTGATTCAACTACACTCTGAGGCTAAATTTTTATATTCAATAAGATAATGAAATTTGTAGATTTATCTCAGTGACCGACTCTACGCCTTTTAAAGAGAGCAAAAGTACAACGTTTATGAAACAAGAAGAAAGCCTGCAAGAAACATACAGTTGAGGATTGTGGTGAATCTTGCCCACCCCTGCTGCAGCTTATCATAGATGGTCCGCACTGAACAATGTATAACTTGAATATAATGGCAATGTCTAGTTAATAGAATTTTAAAAAAATTACAGGATTACATCCGATATGAGAAATTGCAATAGCCTCTGATTGCTGATTCCGCAAAATTGAAGTTTTTGTTGTTCCGTAAAAATCCTAAAATTGACATATTGCAGAAATGTACATTAATGTGTCATTTAGGTTTCCAATATCATCGTCAAGATACAAGAATAATTAACTTGCATTTCAAACTTTAATTAAACAATTTTCTGCTCTTATGAATGTTACGCAATGGTTCGCATCTCGTCACATGACTTCAAATTATATAAGGTGATTTTTTTAATCTTTCATCAATTAACCCAGTTGATGTGTTGATAAAAAATAGAAAAAGGCTATCAGCATAAATCAAGGTAATAATTCCCATATCAGACTGATTATCGCTGTAACCGAAATGCACAAATCATATGAGACTAAGTAACAAACAAGAGTGACAGATTCTTCATTAGGCAGGGAACTGATAAGCGATGTAACATATGTCAGCTGGGACTATGTCAGTGTGTCGAGGTCGTCGGAAATGTCGCCTACCTGTGTTGATTGCAAATACACAGGTGTTACAATCGCTTATTATTAACGCTTATGGACAACATATCACAGGGCCTTATCCAAGTTGGAATATTTAATTACAATTTGCCGCAATAACGATTCTGCCGACTGTAACGAAAACGATCAATGCGTAGGTGGGTAGTGGTTAACATATGGATTTTCTTCACAATAGGAGATTCATGCCAGCTCAAAAGGATAAATTGTTTGATGTTAGAATGCAACAAACGGGTCTTTTGTAAAAAGGAATAAAACAAACACGGAGGCTTTGATGTTTTATCATTAGGTTTGTCACGAATGATTACTTAAGATTAATTACAAAGGATACGAATGGATGGAGTATGTCGATATAACGGTTCACATTACTATGCTGATATCGCCACACCACAGGAAGATGTGGGCGTTGAACTATTCGTTTGTCAATACAGTGAATAATTTATTGAAGAAATATACATTCATTCATACTCCAAAAGTCGTTACGTGTACATTCATAAATTTTGTCGTTGTCTTTGCACAGATCATCATATTGTGAATTTTCGCTGACAAATAAAACATTGTTCCTCGGAGTATCAATACTTGGAGTTGGGCTGGTAAATTGTTAAAAAACGTTCGCGTGCGTACAGACACTATAGTTTTAATCTATATAGGTCCTCAGAGAAGGACTTTTGCTTGTATCAGTGTGATTTAAAACCCCATGTAATAAATACCATATTTGCACTGGTGCCGTTATTCATCGATAGTCCACTCTTTTTCAAACGATGTAGATTGAGTATGAGTAATATAGACGCCGTGTTTCCAGTACCTGGCTCTAAAACAGGAAGAGAAGAGAAGAAAAGAAAATTGTTTTATTAGCGTGTCACCAGGGTTTTACAATTTAAAAATGAACAATGCTCTTACACTAAAAGGCCTATGAGACACATTAAAACAATAAAATACATAATAGATTAATGATGCATGACAATGCATAACAATAAAAGTTGACAATGGTTTGTTAGTAATAAAACCTAATCATGACTTTATGACTTTTGCATGCATCAGTGTGATTTAAAACGCCATGTAATACATACTGTATTTGCACTGGTGCTGTTATTAATCGGTAGTCCACTCTTTCTCAAACGATGTAAATTGAATATGAGGAATAGACGCCGTGTTTCCAGTACCTGGCTCTAAAACAGATAGGAACTTCTATGGACGTCAACCTCACCCGTAAACCTAAGCATTGCCTTAGCCTTGCAGGAGGAATGGAAACATTCCACTGGCACACATTTAACCTGTCAAATAGTTCGTGCAAGAGTTTCTTAGCTGTGTCGATATACATTGATCCATTTTATTCGGGTTTGTTTATAAAACAGGTGACAATTTGTCAGAACAGTCCATCTTTGGAGATCTTGTTTTGAAGGGTATATGTATACTACACAAGAGGTCAATATAGTCTAGGTCAGTCTCTCTTCTATAGCCTGATCCTGATCTTCCTACCTTGTTCATTCTGGTCGTTTCTCCCAGTGAACATGGGGATGGTTATTTGGTCCGGGCGTTCTTTCTTCTTTGTTTAAAGAAGCTGATTGGTTGGGTAAATCTACATCAGTTTTGCATTGTACATTTCCTAATCAACCGAACAAACGATACTCAATTACAGTTAAACAAAAATGGACATTTCATTGTCACTTGCATTAGGTACGTAAACATGAAGAATTGGTGTCTTTGATATAAACTGTTTACATACAAAGGTATCTTTGCATATAGAATTGTTATTAAACAACTCATCTGGAAATGAGACAATAAATTAGCCTGTTTATACTAATGTTGTAATACAATTCTAAACGTTATTCGTAGTACAGTTGAGTCAGTTTACGTCAATATATTTTGCCACGAATTGAACCAAAGAGTTTTCTATTCTTTTGAAGAAAACCGTTTCGGATCGACGGATCGACGGTACCATTTATTCAACATTTCTTCATGTTAATTTCTTTTAAACAAAGAACGCACGATGGCTTGGAGTATATGAGCTTTCCTGGAACATGCAGTCCTTCCCGTTGAGAAAATTCCACAATAATCCTAAAAAAATGATTTGACCTTTGCGAAAACAAAATGAACACTGTTTCGTAGATATCCTTAAAAAACCATTGAGCAGATTACCTCGATAAGTATAGGAATAGCTTATACGTTGTTAATATGCACAGAAAAATGACTTTATTCAACTATATAAGCTGGTGTATGTAGAGCTGTATGTAAAATTATCAAGACATGTTGATGCATGAATTTATCCGTCATCATGATATCAACGAAATGTTACATTGCCAAAACACCCTCGCGCTTCCATGAGTCACTGGTGTATCAAAAACAAAAGCATTGTTTATTGTTGATAACTACAGGACAACTCCCATGTTTATCGAATAATCAAACACAAAACACAAACCCTCTCTGTGTAGGTAACGTAACGAAAGTATAGGAATTGAGTGCTTTTACTTATTTCTCAAGTTTTGGGCGTATAAAACACATAACTCTAATCTGTACAGGGTCACATAAGATCCGGGTTATGAATGAAATGAACTGCCCCCGTCAAGATTGGTACCCAACCTTGTATTGTTAATGCGGGGTCTGGAATGCCTCCTTGTCCCACCCCTTCACATGTGTCGTATATTAAATGTACATTACACCTTCAAGACACATGTGTCGTATATTAAATGTACATTACACCTTGAGGACATATGTGGATTGCAACACTTTTTCCATCGTTAAAATGGTGTGAATGAGTGTGATCGAGGGTTCAATATGAATGAATGCATATGTTGAGTTTATTGATGAATGAATGCATAATATTATGCTGATTCCATTTATGAATGAATGCTTTATGTTGATTATATCATTTAAAGCATATGATAGTCGATTAATTGTTTGTTTACACTGTGTAAATTGTATATAGTTTCGACTTTGAAAATATTAATGATTATGGTATTTCCCATTACACATGTGAATGAAAACATCGTCGAATGCATTTATGAATGAAATAATTCTATTGAATCTGTTCATTTGCTTTCAATGATGAAATGAACACATAAATGAACTATTTTTCTTATTATTGCAAGTTTTGATTTCCTAATGCAGATTTGTCAAATAAATGAATGAATGAATATAGATTTGCATGATATGTATGTGAATAAAGGAATCGGTAAATCCCAGATTACATATTTTAAATCGGTTTAAGGTCCAAAGTAACTGTGTGAAACTTAACTTCAGCATAACTCACTCCGAGGAGAGGCAGGTTATAATGAGTTGTTGTTTCCGTGCTCGGCTCCAAATATCATGGGTATAAGATAGGGAAATCGTTTGCACTTTCACAAAAAGTACACCTAGATCCACAAACTCTAGGTTCACATATCAATTAAAGTTCATTATAACAACACATACTATGACTCGAAAAACAATTATCCTTTAGATGGCAGTGTCCAGACAGCCAGGCAGACAAACAGACAAACAAACCCTTCCTTTATCAGAAGCTTAATGTTACCCTGAATCTGTCCTAATTTTACTATCAGGTGCGACGTCAGTACGATAAATGATCACTTGTCAGGGCAATTAACGTGCATCAACGTGTATAGTGACTCAGCATACTTAAATGGGACTTCGTTTTCCATTCGGTTCTCTTTTTCAACAGTGCTGTGATGAAGTGGACTATTTCTCTATCTCTTATAGAGGACGAGTTTATCGATAAAGTTTGGGAATATTTTCAGGACGAGAAATCACGAGAGTGTTTGTTATTATGCTAAAAGCATGCATATAAAACGGTCGATGAATTCAACAAAATACTTTCCGATTAAAAATTACATTAGATTAATATTTAATTTCAGGGATGTGGGAGATTATGAAGTGAATTTCTATTGGTTTCCAAATGTATACATGGTTCGGGCAACGGGTAAAATAGCTTAAATATGATTACCATGAGACTATGAGACGGTTTAGCAAGAGATTGTGGTTAGGTTGAAGACAGCAAGCAATTGAAGGTTATAAAACGGTTGCAAATAATTCAATATATGTCCACGATTAAACGACTGCTCGGTGGTTATTGTCTCTTTTTCTGAGCCATTCAGTCTCTGGAGAGACTATTTTGAAAATGGTTTACGTTTATTCGTACATTTCTGAAAAAAGTTATAAAGCTGTGCGTTTTGATTTAAATCGAAACACTCAGACACTTTTTTTTTTATCTGAATGTCTCTATCAATTTCGGTTAAAAAAAACAAATTTCATTTTCCCCCATAACTGAAAGCGAATCCTTTACTAAAGATAACAGGAAATAATCATCAACCTCGAGACAAGGCAGTTCTTTTGTTTTTTAAATAAATTGTTCCTTTTAATTTTTCATAACACGAAACATGAAAGTGTTCTGAAATCAACACTAAAATTACAACTCTTTTACTTTATGTTCATTTACCAACTTGTTGAGGTTATTTCGTACAACGTAAACTCACTCTTTCTGTACAGTATCCTCACCGACTTACTTTCTGAAAGGTGGAATGTGAATATTAGAAATATATTGAATCGGATTTACAAGAGAGGGGACAATGAGAAAAAAGGTAATCTATTGAAATTATTTTTGTGTGACAGAAAGTATATTTTCATGAAAAATAATGAAACACAATGAAAAATTCTTTAAATGAAACTATATCTTGTAAAAAAGAAGAAAATGTCATAGAAAAAGTCTCAATGGAAAGAGTTGAACGAGTAAACGTAAGAATTAACGGTTGGCGGAAGTCGAGATTGAGGAAATCTTGCTGGAATCAAGCTGTACTGAAACGACATCAATCTGACTTCTCATCTAGTAAATAACCTTTTGGGTTTCAATCAGCAAAACATTTGGGTACTTTCATTGGCTAATGCTATGACAATAACAACCCATATAAATTATCAATCCAGCCACATTTTCATTGTTTTATTATCGCCTATAGCCGTTACAACGAATATTTTACTAGATGTAAAATTAGTCTTACTGAACTTTAAGTCGACATTTCTGAGAACAAGATTATGACTGAAATTAGAAATTGATTTACGGTTAATGTGACAGACTCTCCAACTGGCTTTAGTTACAGAACGACACATTATTAAAGTGGATCCAAAAATTGGAACGATCTTGTCCTGATGCCCAGATTGCAGCCTTCAAATGTCAGTTGAAGATCCACCTTTTTGTCATTGTCTTTATGGAACAATCGTTCAACTTTGAAGGAGCTAATAGTTCTTAGAGTGCTTATTAACCTATAGAAGTTTTTATGTGATGATGTTGTGTCTGCTGATGAATATGATGAAGATAATGATCCACTCACTTTAGGACAGACTATCGATTTGGATAAACTTGTTGATTTGTAGGGCAGATTGTTCAATTGGATCCACTTTTCAGGGAAAAGACTGTTCTATTCGATGCACTTTTCAGAAGATAGACTGTTCAATTGGACCACTTATTAGAGGACAGACTATCCTGCTAAATCCACTTATTGGAGGATAGACTGTTCCATTGGATCCACTTATTAGAGGATAGACTATCCTGCTAGATCCACTTATTGGAGGATAGACTGTTCCATTGGATCCACTTATTAGAGGATAGACTATCCTGCTGGATCCACTTATTGGAGGATAGACTGTTCCATTGGATCCTCTTATTAGAGGATAGACTATCCTGCTGGATCCACTTATTGGAGGATAGACTGTTCCATTGGATCCACTTATTAGAGGATAGACTATCCTGCTGGATCCACTTAATGAAGTACAAGCTAATTCTATGATCTACATTTGGTCCTACTGGCTATTCCTTAAGATCCACTTATGGTAGGAGAGGCTATCCTGCTGGCTTCACGTTTGTAGACCACGTACTATTCCGTTGTGTCCCATCACTGAAGGAATGACTATTATTCCATTTGACCAAACATATTGCAAGACAGGATATTTCATCAGAACCATTATTGTCGGATATGTTATCCATTTTGGACTACTATTCGAAGAGCAAGCTATGACATCGGATTCACAACTGCAAAGGACGGGTTATCCAATTGACTCAGATTGATTCCTTTAGAACCCAGTGGAGCCGTAACAGAGGAGTTGCTTAACGCTTTTCTAGTTGTTGTCCGGTAGGGAAGCAAGGGACCTTTTCAAGACAATTTCAGAAATGGAATTTTGAGTTTGGGGGAAATTTATCAAGAGATAAGGAATAAAAAAGTTGTTTCCACACTTGGTTATAATAACATTTAAGGAAATTAATTCCGCGACGAATATTGTGATTGATAACACGGATCCAACCGAATGAGATTGCTTTGTAGAAAACTCTTTGATATTAAAGCATACAAAATATTTGTTGATGAAACACGTCATATCCTTTACTTCAATATCACATGCTCATGTTTGTAAAGGCATGTTTTTATATTTCTTGAAAAGACACGGGTGATAATGATACATTCCGCTGCCTATCAAAGAGAATAAAAATCGACCCGGTCCAAGATTGTGAAAGCACAACTATCAGTGGCGAACAGCAGAATGCACTGTTATGTTTAGGGAATGTATCAATATTAACTATACATTTATTAGGGCGTGTATTTCATACAAGATAGCCGCTCCCGTACATAAATCACTCTCACGTGCGACATAAAGTACCCTTACTTTGAGTCTTATAGGAACGTTTAAACATATTATAGATAACAAAAGGCAAAACACCATTGTAATTTCTGAACAAAATATTGCTTTCCTGAAATGTGTTCATTCACTGACGATTGAAACAAACTACTGAACCTCGAATACAGAATAGAAATTTCTCGTGATACCTTAGACGGGAGTAGAATCAGTACGTCATATTTATTGGGCGCGGCTTAAACTGTCGTCCTAGATTTCGTGTCTTCAAGATCGTGCAGCTTGAAGACTGATAGGAAGACATGCATTCATTTCTGGAACTGCAGGGTGTCTAGACTTTATCAAAGCCCCTTACTACCCTAGATTTTATCGATATTATGTTTCAATTTGTTACGAATTGAGAAGTTTAATTAAATCAAGTTTTCTTGATCATTCTTCGTAGCTTACTTTATTATAGATGAGTTAAAAGGTGATGTTTTGAAAAAAGTGTAGGTCCTACCTTTCTCCTTGACTATTACCTTTACTTGAAAAGAATTCTTAAAAACAATCTATAATCTTTTATGTCGTCTTAATCACTGTTCTACATCTTCAGTTAAAAACATTGAATTGCCTGAAAAGGTTTTCAATTCCAACTGATTCTGTTATTGCTTTATTCATTTTAGCATTCACATGTTCTATCGCATTTTATATCCGTCAAAAAGGCAAGTTGATTTCATGGCCAGATTCTTCATAAAGATTTCGGTAACGTCTAAACATGTGAACATATGTTCACACTGACAACTCTTGACGACATAAACATAACATAAAAACGAACAACTTGTATCCTGTAAAATGAAAAAAGAACTACAATAATATATTTATACATAATCCTCCTATAAGTTTCGAGTTTACAAACAATACATCAATCAAAGTAAACAAAAAGTTCATATACATTTCCTGCGAAAACGTGATATGTTAACTTAGCATTGAGATCAGAAAGCGCCCACAAACTAGACTTCTTATCTCGACAGAAGTCACGACTTCAGTGAAGTTCACATGAATTTGTGTTATAAAAGTTATAGATTCAAATCCATCAAAATGTTACGCACATCACGCAACTGCTATGACCATCAATGATATCAAAATTAATTTTGGGTAAACATTTTGCTTTAAAAAACACTAATGCAGATCGCGGACTTCAGTATTATTCGAAGAAGAAGATATAACTACGTATTTTGTGTTTGCATTTACATGAAAGTATTTGTTCACATCTTAAATACGTAATCTCCACACAGGACACGTATCACATTAATGGGTTGTTCAGTATTCATCAGCTACGAAAGCCGCGCCGTATCGAATGTCAAGTAATTGAGAACTCTAAAGATCCAACTGAAAAGTTTGGTACATTTTCAACTGCCATCACGACAATTGTATGGATTTTATTCCCGTTAGAGTTTAATGTGACTTTAAATATGACATACAGGATGCAACTAATGCATCAGGTTTATCAGTGATCAAGTGGTATTCAGCATCCATTTAGTGCCTGTAGGATAGTACATGTGTCACAGAGATAGTATGTAACACCCGTTTGGTGCCAGTAGGATAGTATATGTGTCACTGAGATAGTATGTAACACCCATTTGGTGCCTGTAGGATAATATGTGTGTCACTCAGATAGTACGTAACACGTTTAGGTGCCTGTAAGATATTATATATGTCACTCAGATGATATGTAACATGCATTAAATCCTTGAATTTTGTTCATATGTTTGACGGTTTTAAGCCATTTGAACGAAAAAGACGATATTAATTGATGTTACTTTCAAGGTCCTTTATTCAAGGTATCATCGTAGGTAAAATAAGAATTTTGATATAAATTTTATTGGCTAGAAATTTAGATACATTTTGAATTGAGCGACGTTTGAGAATGTTTATCAAAGGACTTTAATGAATTTTCTTTACCATTCATTAGACTTTACTGTCTAAAGATTTTATGAGGCTAAATATTAATGCGTGGACCGCATATTTTTCTTTCTCTCCGCGTCTCGATGCACGATATGTTGTCATCTGACGTCCAATAAAACAAATCCCTCTGGAGACCAAACAACACAATTCTCACTGTGATGCACTTTATTGCCTAATCCTTTTCTCTAACACGTAACACAAAATCCAATTTCGCTCCTACTACATTCCAGTTTGAAATCCACCATCTGCTTGGCGCAGGGTTGCAGAGGTGTGTGGAGGTGTGCAGAGCCTGCCTCAGGTTACTCTCAGAGCTTGTAACTCGCTATGGCGCAATCAAAACAATCCACATGGCGGGCATGCGCACTCGCCGTCATCTTTACGTGTGTAGTAAAGGGATATCGACTAAGAGATGGCCCTGGGCAGAATCATTGTGAATCCCCGGATGTAAGTTCCCCAGACGAGCTTCGTTCCACCCACGCTTCTTGACAAGGCGCATGTACACAAACCGCATCACTGTGCACAGCAGTGCGGATTAATGTGCATTGCAGTTGCCAGGATGTAACTGCAGCGTTCTGTTATAGGTTTGTAGAGATGCGTGATAATATGCAATCCATTGTTATACGAAGTTGTTAACCAGTGCACGCCGGGGAGAGCTAGAGCATCTGATGTGAAAAGAAAACTGATCTTCATATTTGATCACATCTACATCATTGGGCTACATCATCGTTGATACGACTACGTTCTTAATGTCTGTGTAAAGTTCAGTTTGTGATCACAAGGGGTCGTGATGTCATGACGATCTAACACAGCAAACAAATTAGTTGTTCCAATATTAGATCCTCGATGTCACTGTAACCTCGCATTCATCTAAAATTATCTCTCACAGACTTACATGAGGTCTTTCGAAAGTCGCACATTACATTGTATACAACACTACTGATTTTCAGAGATTCATAATATTAAATATGTTTTTAGTTCGTCAAATTTGTTATTGATTTTACATTGGTTGGTGTAAAGATTATTTGTCCTTTTTTTAATGAATTAGTAAAAGGGAATCTTGTGATATTAATGTTCTAGCAGAATTCAACAATGAACCTAACAAGAATTAGGATACATGTAAACAGGAAGCGTACCGAATGACATTACAAGTGAATTTGTAATGTGATTGCAGCTGATCTTCAACAACAACAAATATCATTATGATGGTAAAGCTTTGACAATGTAAATAAACCGACAAACAATAATGAGAGCTGTCGTCAAAGACAACACGAATTTCATGTTTTAATTGGAGCAGTGAAGAACAATCACAACTTTTTTATGGATAATACACTTCTTTGTTATATATTGGCGACATTTCGACATAGATTCTATTGTCTTAGGAGAGCAAATCTATCTCTATGGCCCTTCAACATTGACGAGATATAGATTTATCTTGCTGCTATTCACCAATGTTTTTGATTTCTTTTAAAAAAAGAAACTTTACCCTGGAAGGGGACTGTTGTCGTAAGAGAGTCTACCATTGAACTCTGACCTATAAATCGTTTATTGCACTTCCATTCCACACGAACAGATTGTAATTCGAGATATAAGAACAGAATTTCCTTCATCATATTTCATGTTGATGATGATTTTGTGCATTAACTATAAGAATTAATAAAGGGGACATGAAACACACGTATAACATGTCTCACTCGATTTTCAAGAATTGGACTTGATTCGGCAATTTTTTCCCTTGCACATTCGTACTAAAACTAGATTTTTTACACTAGTTCAGTCCGTTTTGAGTTCAGTGACCTACAACAGAAAATTTCAGATATTACCAACCAGACTTAACTATTAAATAATAATAATTATTATTAATGATTATTATACATGTTATTGTTTACTGAACATTTAAACATTCATGGACCAATCACTCTTATTAAATTAATCCAATATGTTTAAAGCTACAATGTGCAAGGTTTGCCGAGGAAGGAAATTTACTGTCATCTGTTATCAATAAGATAATTATTAAAATATAAAAAAACTGCCACTACATGCTTCTTCGGCGGTGATCTAAGTAAGGTTCAGTATGGTGATCTAAGTAAGGTTCAGTATGGTGATCTACGTAAGGTTCAGTATGGTGATCTAAGTAAGGTTCAGTATGGTGATCTACGTAAGGTTCAGTATGGTGATCTAAGTAAGGTTCAGTATGGTGATCTAAGTAAGGTTCAGTATGGTGATCTAAGTAAGGTTCAGTATGGTGATCTAAGTAAGGTTCAGTATGGTGATCTAAGTAAGGTTCAGTATGGTGATCTAAGTAAGGTTCAGTATGGTGATCTAAGTAAGGTTCAGTATGGTGATCTAAGTAAGGTTCAGTATGGTGATCTAAGTAAGGTTCAGTATGGTGATCTAAGTAAGGTTCAGTATGGTGATCTAAGTAAGGTTCAGTATGGTGATCTACGTAAGGTTCAGTATGGTGATCTAAGTAAGGTTCAGTATGGTGATCTAAGTAAGGTTCAGTATGGTGATCTAAGTAAGGTTCAGTATGGTGATCTAAGTAAGGTTCAGTATGGTGATCTAAGTAAGGTTCAGTATGGTGATCTAAGTAAGGTTCAGTATGGTGATCTAAGTAAGGTTCAGTATGGTGATCTAAGTAAGGTTCAGTATGGTATTGACACCTACATCAGAGATGCATGTAGTTGATATCGCTTTATAATTCCTCTAGGGATATAATCCTTTGCAACCACAAACAATTGTCGAGATTAAGTCATCGATGGAATTGTTGACTGCAGCGTATCATCAGTACGGATGTAGGAGGAGGATCCATAGATGTTGAGTGTAGAAAGGTAGAAATGAAACGTTATAGAAAGATAAGAATCACATCTAATTTCCGGATTTACCTTTCAAAATGGAAGTTTCAAAAATATCCCCCCTGATGTGAACTGAAATAACTACATTGCAGAAGTTGCATCATGGTACGTGAACGTATATGTAACCGCGAAACTCCAAAATACCCTGATATATTTGAAGCTAGATCCTCCGCATTCTCGATAATCAAGAGTAAAGGTTTAGATAATTCGACACGACTAATGTAGAATTGTTCGAAGGTTTACTCAGGATTACCGAGGATGGATTCCCTGTATCACTATAAATAACAAACCAATGGCATGACTTCCATCCATCAAAACCGGCAGTACCCGGATGAAAGGAAGGAGGGTTCCTAAAATACGCACCAAGAACAACGATCTGTCGGCGACACGAATTTTTCCCCCTGGAATATCAGGGTATGATAGGAGCTACGCGGATAGAAATACGCTGTCGAGGTTGAGTAATCGATGGATTTTTGGACTGCAGACTAGGGATGTCATGTGAATTTACCCCGTTGGAAGGTAAACGGAGGGGGGGGGAGACGGTGAATGCTTAAGTTGTTGCATCTTATGTTAAAACACCCCATTTAAAATGAAATTTAAGGTCAGTAGACCCATGTTTATGGTGATTAAAATCTATAAAGTCATGTTAAATGCTGAACGTGATAGAACATTACGAGTATGAAAGCATTACAAACAAACATTACGAAGTTTTTAAAAACTTCTTTAGCTTAGAAATGAAATTGTGTTGAAAGTTCAAAAGTTTCTTTTAACATTTGAAATTTTATCTATTGAATGTATATCCGACTATCATTAACTTTTAAAGCTTTGATACATTGAGGTTTAAAACTCTTTTGTAATAGGTTACTGGAATTTAATCAATCCTTTCTCTGAAGAATATAAACTTAATAATACAATAGTTTTTTGTTGTTGATAAAAAATCAAACATGAATTCACAATACATAGAGCAGGTTTTAGGTTTCTGAGGTTTTCATATATAAAGTTTATTTTAAAATTTTATTATATTACATTATTATTATTATTATATTATTTTCTTTTTGGTCCTTTGATTGCCATGGACCTAATTGTAAAAATAGAAACGTTGTACCATCCTCGATACGATGGTATATTTATAGTTTTCATTTAGATAAATTCAACATTTGCCAACTTATCTCATTAAATAAGGTGTAACAGTGCTGAACTTCGTTACGCACATAATATCATTGCGTAGTGCAGAAAAATCATGGTCCTAATTCATGGATTGAGTCACCATACAGCTGCATACCGAAAGTTAGTTCACTTACCACTGAAACGTTGTGTAAATATCGTGTAATGTGGGTTTATTATGGACGTCAATAAAATAACTTTAAAAAACTGACAAAGGATCAGCTATTGTCCGTTTATGAAATAGCCATTCTTCAACTTATTTATGGACCGTCTGGTCTGTCGTGCAAATTTCGAATTTTCGCATGGGGAACTAGACAGAAGGGGTCAGATTTTCGAATTTTTGATTTCGTTAAGTTTGTAATAAAATCTTTCATATCAACCCTCTTAGAATAAAATCAGCACAATCACATTGACTTAGTGACATGACTAATGTTTTTTTTATAAATAATCTTTATACGTATGTCGTTTATTAAAATCATGGTGGTTTGGTAACTAACAAGTCTTCCTGGAACCGTAAGAATATCTTGCCTAATCGGTAGCACCCGTTAACCAGTAGTACATGATTGTCAGTATTTATAATAAATATTTCAGTATTCATGCGTTATATGAGATTATGAACGTTGAACAATAATGAAAACAATTACGTACAACTTTGTAGATAAGCAATTTCATCATGCTAAACAAAAGGTCAAACGTAAGATTAAAATGTAATAAAAAATCAAGATAACTTGAGTTTTATTTTTTCCTTTATGATTATGAAACATACTCGTAGGCGGAAATGTGAGCTGAAACTGATTTAAAAAAAAATTAATTGTTGAATGTGATAATATCCTTATCGTGATGTTTTCTGGGTCAAAAAATTGTAATTGTGTAATCGTGAAAGGTTAGTGTGTCATTGTTCAGAAGACACTAAGATAATATATGGTTTACATTTAAAAACATCAATAATAACGCTTTAAATGTAATAAACGCTTAAAACTGTAACTTGGAACACCTTTGAACGCTCTCTTTGAAAACTGATATAAATCTTTTTAGAAGTTAGAAAATGAAAAAGCATGGACATTATCAACTAAACCGTTGACCGTGTTGATTTGAAATTATTCTAATATTTGCAGTGAAGTACATTTATACAAAAGTATACCGGAACGACAGGCTTGTAAATTGAAAATTATGATTATTAATGACAAGAAATACTTTTACAGTTATTTGAAGGTACATTTTCTACAGTATTTTGTGAGTTAAACAAGCTTTTGGTTTGCAACTGTACTGTTGCATGTTTTATCGTGTTGAATACTTAATCTTTCCTGTATTAATTTCTATTGATTTGAAAAGGAAATTTTAATCAAAAGAAGAGAAATGTACATTAATGGTGTGTTTCACAAAATGTTGATATTATATTAAGAAAATACCATTTTTGATTGCCTATAATTTCGTTTGATCAATGAATTTCGTGAAAAAAATTTTATTAGCATAATTCTATTTCATATAGTCAGTATAATTATACATAACCGTTTAATTCATAAGGGAAGAGCATGTATCCAGATAACGTGATTAGGTTCTAAAAAATATACATTATTTCTCTTGTGGTATTAAGTTCAGGTTATTCTTCAAGCGATATAGTGAACGGCTACGACTCTGCGTGTACGATTTATCATATCATTGGAAATGCCTCGTCAAGTAAATACTTACCTTCATATGATTGTAAATATCTCCTTGATTTGTAGATGGTGCTATACCGGATGTATCAGACTTCTTCTTCAAATATTGGTGTTGCAGCAGTGAGGCCTATAAAGTTTACACTATCTCTCATTATATACTAATGGGATTATGAACCTCCAATTCTTCAAAAATATCTTTCTACCAGTAAAACTTAAGTTTGTAGATTTGGTTTTACTTTTGACTATCATCAACCTGTTTATTTGCTACGAGGAACAACACTGTCACATCAAATGAACTGGCCTGGTATAAGTATAATATTCGAATTCTTTGAAGCATGTCTTGGACGTTCTGGGACGTCAAGTCCGAACACTGGGGCCTCATCCACAGAATTTTGCTGGTTTAGAAGCTGCATTGCATCGCAAATGGTAGCAGTTGTCTCGAACGAAATCGAAGACATACCCATGGAAAGTGGACCAGGGTGAAAACGATCACCCGGGCTCGTAGTGAGTACTCTCGATGCTGGGATTCTGTTGCTGATTTGTCCTCTTATACTCTTAACTTATACTGGACATTGTTGGTATCCGCAGTAACCAAGTTGTATCACGGAACATCTTAATGAAATATCCCTTCAGCATCGTAAGAGGTACACATGTTATCCTTGTCATGGTAATTTATCTGATACTCAATTTGTTCATTATTCCTAAAAGAGTTTTGGACCGATCTTTGTCCCGATATGGAGGCGGTTTTCAATCAAACTTCTCCAAAATTTAAAATATCCGATATATCCGATATATAATTTTAATGTGTTTATAATAAATCATTAAAGCGGGTGTGGAGAGAGATAATGATTGTATTTTAAAAGAAAAATGATTGTATTTGGTCAAACTGTCAAACTGATTTGTAAAGGTAAGGAAATGCTAGAGCCACGTTATAAACCTCTACCCCTACAAGAGCATTCTAGCTTCATTACATTATTCAATGGAGATCAGTTGTTAAAAGCTTTTTTTTACCTCCGCGTACCTCCTTTTTGGCATTGTTTTCTGCTTCAGGGAGAACATGTTTATCGATAGAATAAAATATTTCATTAGAACAAATATGGATCCTTCTGTGACGTGTACGAAAATCCTCTACCAGAGACATACCTGGATATTCTGAACGATACGTTCTGATACAGAAAGTTCGTAAAGACGTAAACAGTGACATTTATTCGCTACATCCTTCTTTGTTTTATTTATCACATCTTGTTGCCATGGAAACAGAAACCTGAGTTCGTATGAATCCTCAAAATGTAAGTTTTCACACCGAAAGACAAAGGGTGAATACTGCTTTGACTAATTTATAAATTGTGTTGAAAAATAGGAGTGCTTTTGTTATGTTAGTGAGCATCGTTATCTGCGATTGTAACATTGATCGGTGCATGAGAAATTAGTTTTGAATCATGTGTTATTAAGCGCTACCGGTTCAGCAGCGCATGCTTGTGGTGCCTTTTACTTTGAACATATTGATAACCCACTTCATGATATCAGTCTCAACACATTTTTAGATAATAAATTTTGTTGCGTAAGGGTTAACAAGAGCCTTTGATACACTCCAGGACCTCATCAAGGTGATTTGACTTCCTGAAGACGCCTTTCTTAGCTAGAATTTGGTATGTATTTATTGAAAAATTGTCCTTGTGGATTTATCACCATGTGCCTCAAATAGAAATGTCTCGAGGAGGAAATTCAAAAATTCAAATCGAAAGGAAAAATGGCTTTATTTCAAATGCTTAAACAAGATAAAGTTGTTTTAAACTTGATATAATATCTGGTAGACTTGATGTAAATGATATGTATTTTAATATTTGTTTTACATTTCGGTCCATTTATTTCGTTACAATATACCGCTTTGTGATGTTTTAATTTATTTTTTCGTTAATCCACTCTTTTTACTTCTATTTGGTTATATTATAATCACCGTTAGTGTTGTGCATGGTAAGTAAGTTTGAAATTGACACGCAGTTAGATATAAAAACTTCACTCATTTCAAATTAATTTGCAGAAATGGTTTTTAATTAATTATTTTTCAAAGCACACTTTTCAAAGCTCAGTATAAAAAGATGTTATATTTGACACCAATTTCATGAAATTTTAATGGGAATAAATAATGCATTCTTTAGACAATAGATTTGATCCAATAAAAAAAACGTATTGGTAGAGTCACTCATCATAATTACCTAACATACACAACATTCTTAGATATTCACAAATACAATCAAGCATCTCACCTGATTGATCAGGTGTAAATAAAGGTGAGATTATTGGATTAGTCACGTTAACGCTAAAGGTAGTTTCTCGCTCAGGTTAATTGGTGTGCGTCTTTATTTACTATTATCCATAATTGATATGGGAATCTGCGGTTTCCGTTCTAAACCATTGGCGCGGAACGCTGAAATCAACACCGTGAAATAGACGGATGTGTTCAGGACGAAAAATAATTATTGCTTTGACAAACCAACGCAGAACATGAGCTGTCTGTATCTGAGAGAGTCCTGAACAAATCCAAGATACAAGGTTTGTATACAGTTCATGAGGGTAAACGCATGTCACGTGGTACAATTAGGTAATGCATGTGATTGGCTCAAAGTTCGCTCCCTTAGCTCGACATTCGTTGAACTTAAGACTAAATAGTTACTCTTGACGTTTTCTAGAACTCGACCACAGACCCAACGATACCCCGTTAAAGTGTTAAGTTGAATCTCATGCATTTGTACATGATATCAGTTTTCATTTTAATATTTGTCTCTGTTAAGAGCCGAACTGTGAGTCTAGTTTGTAGCGATCATCGATGAATCACCACTATATATACACTATATATATACACTTACACTATCTGAGTAATGTCAGAGAACCCATTTCACACCGTATTGACGCATGTGGAAGGTATTTAGCACGATTTACCTGATATGACAATTAAATGAAAAAAAATCTGGAATTTCATCACTAATTGTTCATATTCACGCCTGAAATTCTAAAGATACCAAGAAGTATACATATTGGAATGTTATTATCGTGACCAATTGAAATTAAACAGATGGTAGTCAGCGATTTTATGATCTAGTGCACTCAAAGATAAGTTTAAACACCAAATTGCATGCACACTTTTTTTATTAGGCATGAATGTAGCTCGCGTGAATCTGTTATACATTCAATGACTGATAGGTAATGTTCTGTGCATTTTGTATGCACTTTAATTAAACTGATAAAATAATTCAACTTTTGAAATTTAAAATTCACGAGAAACTAATCAACAGGTAAAATATGTTTTCGGTATCTGATTATTGTCATTGAATTTTCCATGATACTGATTTATTCATTATTAATCCAAGCCCTTCAGTTCATATATTGTTGGTATGTGTCTTGTCCTTATGCAGCTCGTTGATGAAATTAATGAGCTGACAATTATCAACCAGAAAAAATGTCTCTACTGAAACATATTGATTTTGAATAAAATGTGCTTGACCAATTTCAAAAGGTCTGCAGTTAGTTTGATGGTTAGTTTACATATTTACACCCTCCCTGTAAGACATTCTTATAATTTCTGAAGACAAGGGAAAATAAGCGGATAACACTTCTTCTAGAACAGGAGATCCAATGTTTAATGTTTTAACTCACCGGATCAATGAATATATACATGAAACTAAACCTTATACACATACCCAAAATATACTGTTCAACTTTTGCTAAGGACCATATGATCTTTTCTTTATTGAAACAGGTAATTTTTATTATACATATAAGAATGTGAATGAACATGCGTGACGAGCACACACAGTCATTCAGTGATGACTGAATCAGTCATGCACATCATACAAAGCACGTGCATCAGGTAACTTCACGTAAGGGTTCTCATTGAAATATGTATGATAAAGCCTTTCATTTAGCCGAAATGGTGAATCCACTACGTCGCAGGCGACATTTGACCACTGAAGAATTGTCATGACAGGGATGAAATCTTAGATGTTTACGTCAAACTTTACGCTGGAGCTATCAGGGCAACTTCATCCTTATGGACGACAGTTCCAGTCCACATGGAGCAAGATTGATGGAACAGTAGCTTCAAATTGAAACGATTAAGCGGATGGAGTTGTCTGCTCGTTCGTCCGACCTTAATCAAATAGATCATGTATCGAACCTTCTCCAAAACGTGTGGTTCAAGCAAGATGAAACAGAAACACCGAAGAGCACTCGTGGATGAATGAAACCGTCTCCAAAAGCAGAAGATTCATTGACAGGATGAGAAGACGATGTTGTGCATGCTAGGGACTCACATACACTTTATTGACTAAAACATCGTCGCTTTTGACCTTTTGTTTTATTCCCATTTTTGTTCCTCGTTGGTTCATTCAGGTGTAATGAAAGCGAATTTCTCTTAATAGTGTAATCTTCATCAGATGTGTTACATGTTCAAATGAATCCTGGTTTAAAAAAATGACCATGTTCTGTACATTCCATGGTCCTTAGCAAAATGGACAGTACCTTTTGAAAGACTTTACAGCGACTCTCATATCTGAGGACATTACCCTGCCCTTTGCTAATACCACTGCAGTATCAGATACTATTCAACAAAACATCAAACCATAATGATTGCGAAATTCAGTAAAAAAATTAAATTGACTCAAAAGAGAATTTTTGATAGTCAATGTCCTAATATAAAAGACACCAGTTACTTTCCATTTACTTGAACTAATTGTTTAAAATCAATTATTTTGAGACTATATTCATCAAATGTAGATACATGTAGGTCATATGGAGTGTAGGCGAACGATATGTAAGCGAAATGTGGTACAGCGTTTTTATAGGTCTTTTTAATTTTCTTCTTTATTACACTTGGGAATATATCCGTCTGTCTTGCTGGTCTTTCTATGTATAATCTACCATATGCAACATTCGATATTCGTCGTGTTTCACTCACCATTTTTACTTTCAGAAGACGAATAATGACATATCATAGTTGTAGTAATTCTTCATCATTACTGATGAAATGCATTTTTTACATTGAAATAATAACAATCATTTGAATAACGAACCATTCCAACAATAGCTTATATTTGTTATAGATCAGATACATCTGTCCATATTATGCTACTTACATCGACGACGATCAACCTCGTTCCTTATCTGATATCAATATTCGTGGGCGAAAAAAAAACATCTCTGCAATTCCAATTGCCAGAATCAAAGAGAAAACCACAACAGCAAAACAACAGGAACTATCATTAGTAAAACTTTCGACAAAGGAAAACAACCAAATCAAATTAGCGATCTCCAACGTCTCCTTGACATAGACCAATGGACAATAAACGACGCGGGAACGACCAAGAATACACTTGGCTGTCTGTGGTATTCTTAAAGTGAGTCTGGCCCTTTAGGTAATAATAGCATATACAAGATATCACAATGACGAGTCGTGTAGCTTAATTGATTAAATATCGTTATAAGCTCTGGTTAGAACTTTTCTGTTCACTTCTTAGATTACACACGAAGAACATGAATAACTCCCTTGTCACAACGCACGTCAGTATTTGCATGATATTTGTCTGATGTTCAGTTAAACTATCTACAATACAAAATATACTCAGAGCATGTCATCATTTTTTATGATGATAACATTTTTTACCATTCTTTTCATCGTGATACTACGATTTATAGTTTCTTTTGCTGACATTCCTTATTTTACCCCGAAAATCCGACTTATCACGGCATTACCCTTTTCCGTGATATTTTACAATATTTTCACTTTCACCGTGACAATTTCGTTTCAGCATGGCATCTCCCCTTACCTTAATACTATAGATTTGATTATATATTTTATCAGCTTCATCAATATTCATAATAACCTCACTATCTGTTATTTATAAGAATATTCTTAGTGTTTTGACATCTCTGTTGAAAAATATACTTATGCTAATAAAATAATTCCCGTTGACAACTAGTGCATGCGCAAATAAATATTGCATAATAATGGGTATCTTATTGCTTTTTGAGGAATACTATATCATTATACAGCTTGTATAGGGTATCCTACAATGGAAGGAAAAGTTACAAAAACCAACTCTTTTGACCTCCCGAGCAGGTGATCAGTTAAAACTAATTTGCCACGCCAGGTTCATGGGATTATGGAGGTCGTACATATATATTCTATGCTGATTCTGACTGCCGACATTGAAAATAAAAAAGATTTTATCTTTATACAGCAATGATACACGAGGAAAAAATTCATCTCGAGCCAGAATTAACCAAGCTGTTTCTACACTTAGTCGACTACAATACCTACTTATCGCCACCCACAAATGATATACACAGAGGGAATACGTTTTGGGAATTGCAAATGGCGGACGATGATATTTGAGTAGTTACAGGGCCAGTAAATGATTGGCTGAAATGATCTGGCTAATGTCTCGTGCTCGATATATCCCCTCCACCGACGCCACAGTTTCGCATTCCAACCGTTTCATTTCCATAATACCGAGTAAGCACTTTCCTTTGCAGGCAAATAGTCACATATTCTGTTTCTGCACGTCATGTATTCTATGAAATGCGATCCATCATCTAGCACGGCTCTCACAGAGAAGTGATTGTATTTGGATACTTTCAGGGAATCTTGTCTAGGAGTCCTCTACTATCAGAATGTGGTCGAAATATAAACATAATTTGTTCTTTATGGATAACAATTCATTATCTTAAGTACCATATATACTCAAAAGCAACGTTAGAATTTCGATTTATTATTTGGGAAATATTTTGTTGACATAAGAACGTTATTAAAGCACTTTCCTCTGGATAGCACGTGAATTTTCTACGTTGCACGCTCTATTTCGGAGAAATTGTTCTTTTCCTCAATAGATATACATTTTTGAACATTAGACTTTGTGAAAACGTCCCCCGTCAAAACAGCAGAAAATGACAAACAATTGTATATAATTGATAGTAGTTTGGGGTTACACTGTCGGCTAATACAAATAGACGATACAATATATAACCAGTCACAATGAATAAACTATTCACAAAAGTCCATGCTTAACACAGAAGTTTACAATAGTTTAATTATTCTATGGAGATTTGGCATAGAGAAATCCGGCATGTCAAAGGTATCCAAACGGAGGAAAACAATGGTAAATGTAAGAACAAGGAATTAGGAATGTAAAAGCATCTCTGTTATTCAGGAAACTATGTTCTAGACTCTAGGTTATAATAAAAAAAAGTTGGCGACCCATTTTAAAACCAACAATGTTGTGCAATGTTGAACTATGTTGAATTAAAAATGTTGATAGGTATACCTAATTTTTTGAGTATTTAGTAAATCTTTTCATATGGGTAAACAATAAAGCGCCTTGTCACTAATTACATGTATAGATATTGAACCTATCTCTTAAAGTTGATTTTTGCTACTTGATGAATAACACCAAAACATTGACATTGAAAGAAGCCCTGCCTCTAAAGTTAAATTTGGCAACCTATAACATAGTAAACATATTCTTCAAATATTTTAACTGTGATAAAGTCAATAGACAAAAACAACTAAATGTAAGAATTTGTGTTTTTTTTAATGCATCACGAATGAACACATTGCAAAATTGCCACATTTTGAAAATATTATTTCAAACATCTCCACCAAATGAAATTGAAAATCATTTATATGAGCCATTGTTTTCGACAAGTTTCTAATTCTGTGGTTTAGATATATAGATATAGGGCTGGTTCGGTCTGTATGTTTGTATAATATATATGTGACTTGACTCTTGAACAAACCCATGACGATCAGTTAAGTATTTCTACATTTGCCGACAGATCCAAGAGCCGCTGTTACGGTACATGACTGAGTCAAGGGCCGTTATAAAGGAAATAGAGCTTGTGAATTAGCCATAAAGGATATAAGTAATTATTCAAAATTCTATTTGTAACAGTCAATACAGCTGATACCTTTTGAAGAGTGATTGTCTGGTCCAAATGTATCTCGAACTTGATCCTTCCAACATTTTTAAAATCAATTACTCAAGGTTCCTTAAATTATAAAACCCTGAAGCATTCCGGTTTAAAATTCTTAGCCAAAGTGGCGAAACCCAAATGCAAGGACTAAGTAGATACTAGAGCAATAGAATTAATAGCATACTAATAACATAGGTAACTTCAAGCGCTTTCGACTGTAAAGAAATATCTGAAATCCGTACTGCGAGGTACCCTGACTGTTTATAGACAAGAGTCACAGAATGCGTGCACCACGTGCTAAATGAGGTCGGGCGAGTTTCAGTGACCTGAAGTGACCGAAAAGCATAAACATGTCAGTCAAAATCAATTGCTCGACATGGACTATATTCTAATGAAGTGTAAAAATGCAGTAGAACAAATTCATGTTAACATTTCCCAGTAATGCTTTTGATGATCTTCAAAGTATCCATGGTTTTGAAGTCCCCTTTCGAAAATCAGATATTACCATGTTTCAGTTACGCCCATTTCGTTTCGGTAAGACAAGAAATTGTTTGCAGTCACTACATTTTCAAAAGGTTTGTTGAACCCACTGTTCGAATATTGAACATCCCTGAAGAGCAAGTGTCAATGCACGGATCAAGCGAGTGCGAAAGCCAGACAACATACGTTCGAATCCACTGAAGCAGCAACTCTTTTCATTCGTCTCGATGCTAAAAAGCTAATTAGGAAAATTCGGAACAATTAGGTTTAAGTCTGGGCCGCAGCCGACCTTTGTCGCGTTGCTTCTGACAGGTAAAATCAATCCTGTTCGATCGTTTTAATTCACTTGAACTTTATTCGTGTTGCGTGATTTCTCTCCCCTTGCGTGTATTTTAAGTACGATCAATGGAGATTGTGAGTGCCCTGTATTTAATACTGAGCCACACAAATCTTGAGTTTCCAGTGGAGTAATTAATTCTAAATAATTGATTGCTTTGAGAAAATGCAACGTAGAGATTAATCATTTAAAAAAATAAGTCTAAGTTACAATTATTTTTTTAATCTCAGGCAATGGAGTCTTGAAAGGAATATTTAATTAATTTTGTAGGGTGTTTAAATGCAGCCGATCTTGTGTTCTCGGAACCGATTCCAAAGAAAATCCCACAAATTTTAAAGAAAAGATAAATATACCTTAAACAATAAAACAGATTACAGGCAGTGTGAAGTTGGTTACTTATTCCTTATTCCTTATTCGATATTCAAATTTTCCATTTACTTATTCGAAAAAGTTTTCTGAGGGTACCAAGGAGTGGTTGTACCACCTTGTACATATACTCAAATGAAAGATAATTCAATGACCTATCCAATGAGGTATAATACATTTTGATACATAGAGGCGGTCGTACCGTAACGTCACGATAAGCGTTACTGTGTCAAAATAATGATAAACAACTTCTGAGGGTATCAAGGAATGTTTATACCACCTTGTATCCATACTCAAATGAAAGATAATTCAATGACCTATCCAATGAGTTATACTGCGTTATAATACATAGAGGCGGTCATACCGTAATATCACAATAAGCGTTACCATTTACCCAAAATGTTAAACAACAACTTCTGAGAGTATCAAGGAATATTTGTACCACCTTGTACCTATACTCAAATGAAAGATAATTCAATGACCTATCCAATGAGGTATAATACATTTTGATACATAGAGGCGGTCGTACCGTAAAGTCACAATAAGCGTTACTGTGTCAAAATAATAATAAACAACGTTTGAGGGTATCAAGGAATATTTGTACCACCTTGTACCCATACTCAAATCAAAGATAATTCAATGACCTCTCAAATGAGGTATACTGCGTTATAATACATAGAGGCGGTCATACCGTAAAGCCACAAAATGCGTTACTATTTACCCAAAATGTTAAACAACAACTTCTGAGGGTATCAAGGAATATTTGTACCACCTTGTACCCATACTCAAATGAAAGATAATTCAATGACCTATCCAATGAGGTATAATACGTTATATTACATAGAGGCGGTCATACCGTAATATCACAATAAGCGTTACCATTTACCCAAAATGTTAAACAACAACTTCTGAGAGTATCAAGGAATATTTGTACCACCTTGTACCTATACTCAAATGAAAGATAATTCAATGACCTATCCAATGAGATATACTGCGTTATAATACATAGAGGCGGTCATACCGTAATATCACAATAAGCGTTACTATTTACCCAAAATGTTAAACAACAACTTCTGAGAGTATCAAGGAATATTTGTACCACCTTGTACCTATACTCAAATGAAAGATAATTCAATGACCTATCCAATGAGTTATACTGCGTTATATTACATAGAGGCGGTCATACCGTAATATCACAATAAGCGTTACCATTTACCCAAAATGTTAAACAACAACTTCTGAGAGTATCAAGGAATATTTGTACCACCTTGTACCTATACTCAAATGAAAGATAATTCAATGACCTATCCAATGAGTTATACTGCGTTATAATACATAGAGGCGGTCATACCGTAATATCACAATAAGCGTTACCATTTACCCAAAATGTTAAACAACAACTTCTGAGAGTATCAAGGAATATTTGTACCACCTTGTACCTATACTCAAATGAAAGATAATTCAATGACCTATCCAATGAGGTATAATACATTTTGATACATAGAGGCGGTCGTACCGTAAAGTCACAATAAGCGTTACTGTGTCAAAATAATAATAAACAACGTTTGAGGGTATCAAGGAATATTTGTACCACCTTGTACCCATACTCAAATCAAAGATAATTCAATGACCTCTCAAATGAGGTATAATACGTAATATTACATAGAGGCGGTCATACCGTAAAGCCACAAAATGCGTTACTATTTACCCAAAATGTTAAACAACAACTTCTGAGGGTATCAAGGAATATTTGTACCACCTTGTACCCATACTCAAATGAAAGATAATTCAATGACCTATCCAATGAGGTATAATACGTTATATTACATAGAGGCGGTCATACCGTAATATCACAATAAGCGTTACCATTTACCCAAAATGTTAAACAACAACTTCTGAGAGTATCAAGGAATATTTGTACCACCTTGTACCTATACTCAAATGAAAGATAATTCAATGACCTATCCAATGAGGTATAATACATTTTAATACATAGAGGCGGTCGTACCGTAAAGTCACGATAAGCGTTACTCTGTCAAAATAATAATAAACAACTTCTGAGGGTATCAAGGAATATTTGTACCACCTTGTACCCATACTCAAATCAAAGATAATTTAATTACCTATCAAATGAGGTATAATACGTAATATTACATAGAGGCGGTCATACCGTAAAGCCACAAAATGCGTTGCTATTTACCCAAAATGTTAAACAACAACTTCTGAGGGTATCAAGGAATATTTGTACCACCTTGTACCCATACTCAAATGAAAGATAATTCAATGACCTATCCAATGAGTTATACTGCGTTATATTACATAGAGGCGGTCATACCGTAATATCACAATAAGCGTTACCATTTACCCAAAATGTTAAACAACAACTTCTGAGAGTATCAAGGAATATTTGTACCACCTTGTACCTATACTCAAATGAAAGATAATTCAATTACCTATCCAATGAGGTATAATACGTTATATTACATAGAGGCGGTCATACCGTAATATCACAATAAGCGTTACCATTTACCCAAAATGTTAAACAACAACTTCTGAGAGTATCAAGGAATATTTGTACCACATTGTTTTTATACTCAAATGAAAGATAATTCAATTACCTATAAAATGAGGAATAATAAGTTTTAATATATAGAGGCATACTTACCGTCAGAGAACAAAAATCGTTACTGTTTACTCAAAATGTTAAACCGTGAATCAGTACCCAATCGGAAATTCTTCAAATGCATCAAGAAGTGTGTGTATTACTACAAGACAATGTTATGGATGGCAACTTCATTACTCATCTCACAGAACGTTTCTGGACTACTTCTTAGGTACCAAGGTGTATTTGAACCACAGTGTAAGTATTCTCGACTCAGAGATAAATTTATAACCTATTCCTTTTTTGCTCAGTTATTGTATTTTTACTTGTATATAATAATAGTAAACAGAACAACTATGTTTTTTTCTGAATTTTCGGAAGTAACGATGTCTTGCTCACAAAAGAATCTTTGTACATTTGTACCCTATAACGGTATCCACCTGTAAGATTCAAATTTTCTATTAAGTCAGATGTAATACATTGAAGCAGCCATACCCTTGAGTCCATAGAACAGGGCTTACTTTAGAGTTAACTTGACGGAAATGACGACTTGTGAGGGTACAAAACAATAAAAGTACCACCATGTAAGGGTATTCAAATAAAATATAAACATAGAAAACAATTGAAGCAGTCATACCGTAAAAGGTTAAAGACCTCAACAAAGGAAGTAAAATTTTCTGCAGTGTCGGCAGTAATATAGTCTAAAGATGAAAAGAGACATTTGTATCACAATGTAAAGATGTATTAGTACTCATTCGAAGGATTATGCATCTATATCCAATTAATTATATAACGTAACTACAAATAGAGGCGGTCATCCTTTAGTTATATTTGACCAGATGGTACAGAGCACCATGTAAGGGTATGTTAATACAGATATTTTAATCCCCCCACCCCCCCCCGCCAAAAAAAAAAAAAGAAAAAGAAAAAAAGAGGTATGTAACGTTACAACGCATAGAGGCGGTCATATCGTAAAAATAGATTAACGTAAATAGTCAAATTCACTTTTTGTTGTATCTGGAACAACAAGAATATTTTAAGGATGTACAAGTTTTTTATTTTCACAATGGAACAACAATTTTTGAGGTTACCAAGGAATTTTTCTACAATCTTGATGTTTACTCAAATAAAAAATAATACGTTTATCTATCCTAAGATGTATGTTGTATCATGGTACATTGTGGCGGTAATCCCGTTAAATAAAACAAAACTTATATGTGACCATAATGTTAGTTGTGGTCAGAAAAAAAACTTCAGAGACAACCAAGCAATACTGATAACACCTTCTAAGTATACCAAAAAACAAGCGATATTTTAACTGTTTTTATAATGAAATTGGTCTCGTTATAATACATAGACGAAGTCACCCTAAACATTAAAAAAACGAAACTCTGAAGCCTCAAAATTCCTTAAATCTTTGAATGGAACATCTTATCATATTTTTATTTTAATGTGCCTGTGTTTATCCGATTACTTCATCAATCAAAAGTGATCCTAGACATTTAAAAGGGTTGATTATTTTGAGCAATGTTTTTAATGAGTCAGAAACAGACCTCCAATTATTATATTCGATTTATTTTAATGACGGACCTTAATGTGCAGACAGGAAACCAAAGCGATTACATCCTTCACAACGACAACATATACACCTGGCAGAAGGTTTTGCAACATAGCCACTTCTTTAATTCTGTCTATGTAATGTAGGCAATCTGAGAACATTTGGTGCTTCCAAATTTCAAAACTCTTCTGACAATTGCATTATCAGAACAAAATGGAACCTCAGCGTCCTGTTCAATAAAAGAGACGTTTCCGGGTAACTATTTGTGCTCATTGGGGTTGCACTAACTAAAGTCTTTCTTTCATGTTTCTTTATTTTCAGTAATGAGTCGATGTCAGTAAATGTTGACACCCATCTCTTCTTATCAAATATTGCTGTCACAGCAAAATGTTTTCGACTATGAAATTTGGATGTTTTACATGAATTACGTTTATAAAATGTATCGATATAATTACTTAAGATGTTTACGGTTCTTATATCTGCAAACACTGTACAACCTGACAAAAAAAACTTCAATATGAAATAGATCCTTAATGTTAATCGAATGTCAAGATTGTGCAGTCGTTGGCGATGTATAGATTGAAGAAGTAACCAAAAAATCAGTCTTAATCGAAAGTTAAAATACTTCTCTTGAAGCATATGGAATTAAGAACAAAAAGTGACCTCTATGAAAATATCAATGATGTGGTATATGCGGTACTATGTATAATGTCATCTGAAGATTAATGTAACAAGCAACGTTTTGGAAACTTTTCACTAGCGCTAGCTATGATGTTGAATGTAGAACTTTACCTAATGAGATTGTTTTAGAATCTAACTTTGAGGTACATATTGACAGAATTTCAAAAATCTAACTAACTCATTTCGTCAACCACTCAACAAGAAAGGCAAGAAACATACGTTAATCATTATAGAGCAATAACGTAATATTGTTGGCAACCTTTAACATTTATACTTAACAAGAGGTTGGCAAGTTTTTGTGATAAGACAACTGAGTCTCAAGGTAGGTTACCTGCTGGATACAGCACAATAGTAATATGATATTTTTGTTCTACAGTATCTAGTTAAAAAATATTTCTAAAACTCAATCTCATTATTTTGACAAAATAGGCGGCGTCATAGAGACATGTGCTTCAAATATTTTCTTTTTTTCTCTCTGTTGTTGAATTGCAAACTTTCAGGAATTGAACGTTCGAAAGTATTCATTTGTCAAGAGGTTTTTAATATGTTGTACTTCTTTTATACTGATGATATGATAGTGTCTTACTGGTGAAACTTTAATTGTTTTAGAAAGATAGATTATCAGAACAGTTAAGCATGAAATGGGGTCTAGATTGTGAATCTAGATTAAACTGAAAATATAGATTTTAGAAACTGGAGTAAAGGTTCTCTGAAAATTGTGTGTTTGGCAAAACATTTATTAAAAAATCACACTAAACCATTATTTTTTTTGGTTAACAGTTTCAAACCCGTTTTCTTGGTGTTGATGTCCTCGTTCAGAAGACATGAAGTTCTAAGAATTTACAATACAAATTTAAGAATATATACCCGTTAATTCACTTTTCTGTTGCGCGGATAAAGAAAATGTTGTCGTACCCTAGTCAAATGTGGGATCATTCAAAATTTGGATCTACCTTGTTAATGTTGGCAAACGTGGCGCCATTTTTAAATAGTAAATTACAGGTGGCCTATGTGTGCATCTTAGATGCTTGTAACCTGTGGTTACATGTGTGACATGTGTGTATCTAGGGTGCTTGTATTTGGTTGTCCTATGTGTCCATCTTTGGTGCTTTGATGATTCAATGTGTTCATATTGGGTGATTGTTACTTGCGGTCGTATGTGTGCATCTTTGGTATTACAGGTGGCCCATGTGGGAATCTTGGGTGCTTCTGATGACCCATGTGTGCATATCTGTTGCTTGTATCTGATAGTCCATGGTGTGCATCTTTAGTATGTGCTTCCATGTGTGGGACAGAATGGTTTCGAAGTCCAAGTTGCAGTGGTTTCAGGTTTATCTGTGACAAAAGAAGTTCCTCTTCACCGAACATATTTCGATCAAGTCGGTGTACATGTCATTATATAGAGGATATTATGTGAGTGTCCATGACATACTATGTTTACGACACGAATGACTAAATATTAGTGTCGTTAACATAGTATGTCATGGTCACGGTACGAATATGATATTCTGTTTATTACCGAAGTCGCGAAATGAAAGGAAGTTACCAAAATCGACCTCCGAGCATATGTCATAGGCGAACTGAGACGTCAAAACATTGTATATGACGTGACGTCACAATGAAAAAGTGATATGTTGCCCTTGGGCATCGTTTGAAAAATATGAACTTCAATATAATTGCCCTCGTAGGTAGTAAATTTAAAGAAATGTCCTAACTCGTAAATATGCTGGGATATGATGTTCCCGGTAATTCTGTGATATAAAATATTGTCATTGTGACCCCTGCATGGTCTTATTGCTAAGCATTTTTACTCTGATTGTAGAATTTAATGAAGGGACTGTACGCATTTTGTCAAGATGCTGTAGTTTTTGACTGCAATGGGATACATGGCTCCTGGTTGCGGTCGAACAGAAGTAGCACCTTATTATCAACACTACACTTTCCGTGGTCAACAAAGTGGTCAACTCACTCACTGAAAATATTTGTGGTCATTAATCCAGTAGTGTGTGCAGTTCCTCTAGAACCAGCAGGAGCCCCCGTTAGCATGTAACCCTTGAAATGCACTCCTGAAGATATTACTGGTTATTGTTTATCATATTATGTATTACGATTTGCACTTTAATCATTTTATATACATATATTCAGATACATTCATCAGAATAAGGCCATGGGGACGCCGTCAAAATGTAACATTGCACATTGGGAAACTGTCCCAATCTACCCCGTTATCACTGTCTCAACCTGCCCCAATGACCCAAAAAGGATCACACGTCTCGATATTGGCAAATTGAGATAGCATGTCAAGTAATTACTTGTTAAAACTTAGCATGATGACAGAACTCTCCAGAATAATAGATATCAAGTAGATTCTGTAAATCATCTTTACATAAGATCATATTACTAAGATGCTTATTTTAATCCAACTATACAAATTCAAATATTACTTACTTATAACTACATCACATTTCCAGTCATCAGCATCATTTGTCACATGATGTGTGATGTCACTTCATGAAGTTGTTGTTTAACATTTTGGTTAAATGGTAACGCTTATTGTGATATTGTGGCCGCCTCTATGTATTAAAATGTATTATTCGTCATTGGATAGGTAATTGAATTATCTTTCATTTGAGTATAGGTACAAGGTGGTACAAATATTCCTTGATACTCTCAGAAGTTGTTGTTTAACATTTTGGGTAAATAGTAACGCTTATTGTGATATTACGGTATGACCGCCTCTATGTATTATAACGCAGTATATCTCATTGGATAGGTCATTGAATTATCTTTCATTTGAGTATAGGTACAAGGTGGTACAACCACTCCTTGGTACCCTCAGAAGACGTTTTCGAATAAGTAAATGGAAAATTTGAATATCGAATAAGGAATAAGGAATAAGTAACCAACTTCACACTGCCCAGATTACAGATGAACTTACCCATAATAGTATGGTAAATTTACTATATTGCGTCATTATAAAAGTACTGTCTATATCCCCAACTTGGCATTCTGTTCCAGGGGGTATATTCACCACGATTGTGTGTCCAGCTTTCTGACAGAATTCCTGTTCGCCTTGAACTAAGTGAAAGTTTGTTTAAAAAGCCACATCAAACTCAAAACAAGCCAATTTTACCATTTTGAACACTGTTGCACAAACGAAAGTTGAACCTCAGAAAAATACAGACATTTATGACCAATGATTATCTTTCTAAAGTCAAAATCAATGAAAACCGACCAAGCACTGTGTCGATGATCATTTAAAACCTTTATGCAATCACATGAAAGGTACATGACCGTTTCAATAATTAAACTAATTGATATTGATTTTTGTATTTATAGCTATACAAGCAGAGGTAATGAACTCATAAAAGGCATTTACAACTTTTTTTTAACTATTTTTAACAACTAAGATAAACATAAACACTGTACTCGAAATCGAAACTCTAGAATCAATTTATTTGATATTTCAACACTAAGCTACATACATCGATGCTAATATGTTATGAAAGTGTAAAATCAGCTACCGTTCACAATTACCTTTCTAGCCCTCAATTATCTCACCTGGTATCTCACTCGATGATTACGTCTAATCAGGTCAAGGTAATTTCTCACCTTGTGTCACCTGACAAATGTATACGTAACTCATGAGGTTCGCGTGCTTCGACTATCTTTACTTATCATCGTCCACATACCTTCATTCCGATTGAGAGTTGATATACATGTCATTCAGTGCAGCGTTATTGAGAGGTCACGTGACGTTCTTGGTTGACAGATTGTGTGCTTGGACATGGAATTGTTGTGTGAGATATTTCGATATCAAACATGGCAATCTAAACACATCTATGCATGACATATCTCGGGCTATCTGTACACCTTATCTGTAATATACAAAGTGTTTGTAATACAGCCTGGACCATTTACTCAGTAGCACAGAAACAAGATAAACAAGATAAATAGACAAACAAACAGAATTACAAACCTGCAGTAGAAGAACGCAATTGAATATTCATTACGAAATGACGACAAACAAATGAAAAAAAAGAAAAGAAAAAAAAACGACCCAAAATATGAAACACAAGATTCAAGAACAATATATAAAACGGTTATATCGGTTGATATGTAAAACTGACTTAGAAATAAGTATTGCAAAGACAAGACGTTTTGCTGAAATGGATGTTAATTGACAAGGCTCAAAGACGGTACCATATAGTCAAGCTTAACACAAAAGATGTAGAATTACAGAACATTACATTTAATATACATAATACGATGAACAACGAAACATAATAAAACGCCAAGCACAAAATTCGAAAACAAATGGTTTAATCTACTACTATTATGGTCAAATACAAAACGTCATCACCATCAGTATCATCATTTATTTCTAAAAACAAAATAAGCAAATACAACAATGAAAAGGATAAACAAAGGTGCATGCAATACGTAATATGTACACAGGCATATCTCATAATAATACTGCAATTTGCAAATATGTAAATGAAGTTGCACTTTCATCATTATTTATTAACTTATAGACATTAAAAGGAAGTTTGAAGGCATCTATTTGACGATCAAAGATAGATCACAATTGCGCATGAAGGGAACGCACTGCAAGATATTGTATTTCAAAGGTCTGAAAGAACATGGATTTGTACATGTTTTAAGGCTATTGAAATCCTTTGATCAAGCTAGTCAAATCGACTTCAAATACATACTCCACTCCATTTCTTGATTATGGTGAATACATGTTAACTTTCTTTGCTTATATCAATTGTCCTTGCTGTACACTTGAAAGGAAGTATTAGATGGAAGTTACTGAAAGTTCTGGAAGAAAGTTTTCTCCACAGTGTAGATACTGCTACTATTGAATTTGTCACGACGAATTCTCTTTGATTACATAATCAGTTAACAAAATCTCAAAACTTTTGAATTAATGAGCACACGACTGACAACTGACGCCATAAACGTCATAAAAGCAAAATGCTATGATTTTTCAATTGGGATGATGTCTTACCCCATGGAAATCCCTGGTCAATAAACCTGACTTCGCTCTTGTGGTCTAAATCATTCATGATTTTTCAAAAATCTGATCACATATTATCATGAATCATTATTCATGAATAAAAACCGCGGTTCATTTTAATCAAAACTCGTTGATAAATGGAAGTGATATAATTTAATGTCTCATCCATGTTTTAATGTACATTCGCCTCAATTCGGCAGAGTACAAATGTTAAATGATCAACATAAATTCTGTACATATAAAGAGGGTACGTAAAGAATGAAATAATAATGAAGGACTAATGATACATTTATGATGTGAACATTTCATCAAGAGGTTCTACTACATCTACATCTTAGGTTTACATAGAATGAACTAAGAAGGCTACAATCTGGCTTTCTCCTCCTCAGGTTGCAAAATAGAGGAGGTCTAATGTTCTTAGCAAGTTATGATGGTTGATATTGATAGCTTTCATAATTTTATCTCTGTCATTTTTGAAGCGAGGGCAGGTATAACTAAATACTTCTCCAATCAACAACAAACAGTAGCAACTTCTCAATACAAACCGAGAATTGAACCTTATTCGTCCCCGGGGCAATCAAGTACACAATCTGTGATAATTATTGTCCATGGTGTATGATAACATATCAACTGAATCTCCAGTAACAGATCCAACTGTTATCAGCGTGGGCAGATAGTTGACAAGATAAGCGTCCACCGTGCGTGGCGTCTCCTTCGTGATTTAACATGTCTTCACGTGAGGAGATTAATACATTCATCGTCTGCTCTAAGAGACATTTAAGAGACTCAATAGCCGAGACATTTTCAAGTAGGTTGTTAGAGGACCTACGGCACTCTTTTTATGAACATAATTCAAGGGGGATTTTTATTTATTCGATACGTGTTTGGTATATGATTTAAAGCAATGTTCCTTTCGAAAATGTTGTTTAGAATGTTTATTATGACCCTTGATTATTCATTGCACAAAAACTGAGATTCCCTCACCACAATCATACGCCGGTATTGTAAACCATTTATCTATACTTAGTTCAATATCTAATTAGACTGGGAAGCACTTGACTATAGTTTCTCGATCTATATCTATATAGAATATCTGAAACACACCTAATTCATTAAAAAGCTTGATCGGTGCATGGAATGATGATATCACGAGAGCTGCTCAAACCATGGCAGGTTTTACAGCATAATTCCACTTTACGTGTACATATTATATATAATTACGTTAACAAGCCTCTTTACTAACTACTATTTTCACTAACGTGTTTGGAAAACAATCTAAGTGTAGTATATAAGTCTAGAGTTGAATTTATAGTGCCTCCATTCATTAATTTAACTTCATTTAACTTCATTTAACTTCATATAAATATTTATTAATCCTTAATCGAATAAAATTACCTTTCATAAAGTTCATGTTATGAGTAATTTTATGTAATTTCAATAAATGCTGTATTGCACTGGCAGTTATATGAATTATCAAAGAGTGAATTCACGTAAAGTCACTGCATGAACCTAGTGTTAACTCACCTGGCGTATTTTCAATCAAATCGAAACGCTTTAATTTGTTATTTCTTTAGATAAAAATGAAAATGAAATATTATCAGTTCGTGCAGAAATGAATGATTAAAATGTCCAAAACTGGCAAAGTTAAATTGAATGTGTAAACATCGCCATCAAACTTAACCTAAAGGCGTGCATCTGCCTGAATATTAGAATCTAAAACCAACATCTATTTCACTATATTAAAATGAATCAATTCAACAAGTTATCCTAGTACTTTATTCTTGATTTACGCTAAAGGTTTAGTCGTTGTGTGATCCGTCATAAAGATATATATATATATATATATATATATATATATATATATATATGAAAAGTTGAATTGGTTCAAACGCAAGGTCACATATAGATTAAATATAACATACTTCACATAGTCGTTTGAAGAATCATTTTAATCCGATACTAGTATTTCGTCAATAGTATTGACTCATCAGGGATGAAACGATATGATTGTTAACATCGCATTACAAGCGTTTATATAACAAAATATACGTACAATGTATATATATGTATGATATTCAGCGATCATATATAGTACCTCATGTTTATAGAAGTGGATAATTAACTCGTTGACCCACCAATCAGGCGTATAAGTGTGTAGGAGTCGAGTCAAATGATCGTATTACATTTCGTTCGTAGATTTGTTGCCTTAGAGTTTAATTCGATTATAGACGACGGAGATATAAGATGAAGTGAAAATCCTTTATATTTGAGTGGAATAGATAGAGACAAGTTTCAAGATTCGTATATGTAATTAGTTGGTTTTTGGACAACATAAGCATAGAGTACCAACGTGTCTTGAAAAGCGAAAATACTGTTCCCCCCTCTTCACAATCATCGTAATCATCATCATATCGTCGACGCCATTGTCAATACCATCTACGTCGTCGTCAAAATCACATATCCTAACGCATATATATATATATAGAAAAACACATTTGTTGAAGAAAACCAAGATGATTTGTTCACAAGTACTTTCGACCATAAGGTCTCATCAGGTGAATGACGTTGAGTCGGTATATATACACTCCCGATCAAAAGAAAGTATAGGTTTTTCAATTTGATAGAAATTGAAAGTTTCTTGTGATATCCATCGTTAGTTATTATTAATATGATGGTAAGCCTTCAGAAACATAATTCACATCGCAAAAACGCAACCAAGGTTGTTGTGGACTAAAAAAAACGGAAAAATCGTGAATTGTGTTTAAATGCAAATGCATGAAATGTATGTGCCGAAAACAGGTATAAATGGCACTGCTGAATACCGTAGGATCAAACCAACTGAAAACACACAAAAAGAATGGCACAATTGACACAGGAAGAACGACAGAGAGCTATTGGCATGGCGGAAATGGGGGCTACACAAGTCCACATTGCTCGGACGTTCAATTGCACGACACTGGCAGTCTCCAGGCTTCTTCAACGTTACAGACAGACTGGTCGGACCCAAGACAGACCCCGAAGTGGCAGACCACGTGTGACCACGCCACAAGAAGACCAGTACATCCGGACCATTCACCTCCGAAATCGCTTCGTAACGGCAACGGAAACAGCGGCAACGGCATTCGGCAATCGTATCAGTAGACACACAGTGTCAAGAAGATTGCGTACAGTAGGTATTCGGGCACACCGACCTTACCGAGCGATGGCCTTGACCCCTCACTGCACGAGCCACAGTTAACGTGATGCAACAAAACAACGTCAATGTTCTCCAGTGGCCTGCCTGTTCCCCAGACTTAAATCCAATAGAACACTTGTGGGATCACCTCAACAGGCAGATAAGGAACCGTATACCCGTCCCACAAAACCGACAGGAACTTGTTCGTGCTCTCAGAGAAGAATGGCAACAGATACCAGCGGCCGTCATCCGACGTTTGACCATGTCGATGAGGAGACGTGTCAGGGCCTGTATTGACGCTACAGGAGGTCATACGCGTTATTGACAATAGCAAAGTTCGTTTGTGGCTTCTCAACAGACAATAGAGAGACATTAAATTATTGAATTTTGACCCCCTATGTGATTCACTGACTATACAGTCGATCAATGGAATCAACCAATGCAGTTTGTTTCTGTAAATCATTGTCATCTGATTGCTTAATATAATCCAATTTACGGAACTTTAATATCGTCTTTTGTTTTTATTTTATGGGCATATGAAGTGGACCTATACTTTCTTTTGATCGCGAGTGTATATATATATACAGCAAATGGTGATTTCAAAATATTTCCTTTCTATAAATTATTCCATAAATCTAACATGGGCAGTGTCTCAAATGCACTTTTACGACTTGACGAGTCCTTCATTGACACCTATAGACCCTCACTAAATAAACAATGAGATGATTACCCTTAAATCACTGACATATATTTCTAACTACAATTTAGCTATTCAAGACAAAAGAGATTATGTCACATTAACATATTGCTCAAGGGGTAAACTCATGAGAGAGTGATTGTTTCAATCAGAAGACCAACAAGGAAGTACCATGATGTCACCTGATTAGCATAATTTACAATATATCATTGTACATTGTATGTATATTTTGTTATAAAAACGGTTGTAACGCGATGTTAACGATCGTATCGTTTCATCCCTGATGAGTCAATACTATTGACGAAATACTAGTATCGGATTAAAATGATTCTGCAAACGACTATGTGAAGTATGTTGATAATATATATAAACAATTCAAACAGTTTCCACCTCTCAGGTATTACATTTGAAGAAAATCAAGATGGTCGTTTTTTTCTATACGCTAACGTTGACGATACTCATCATTTTCACCATCGTGACAATCATGTCATCTTCTCTGTCGTTACCATTCAACATCCATGCCATCGTTTAAAGATCTTACTGGACAATCACATTTCGGATTTCAAGTATCCTCTTCCACAAACCATTCTGTTCCTCTTTATTCTTCCGAGTACTTTTCAACACTTCAACTACGTTGGCCTATGTTTCCTTGTTACCAATTTTAACCTTTGATTATTTTTTACGTTCTAAGTTAGGAACGAAAAAATGATTTCTAACTCAATCTGTATATCTTCGAGTTTACAAAATAACGTATTATGTACAGTACGGTTTGGTGATGCATGGAAGGGTAAACCCTGAAAGTGGCAGATAAGAGGGCACACGTCTGAACAAGAATATATATTCGTTTTAATCAGGCAAATTCACGTTTTACATATATATGAAATTTATGGAAAATGTAAGAAGATCAGAATACTTGTTCCTATGTAATGCATTTGATTATTTAGTGTACCACCTGTATAGAATGCTCATTGAAAGGTATAGGAGGCGTATAGGTTCGTTCTTATTTGTATGGCAAAATGTAAGTTGAGAGCAAAATCAATATAAAAACGAATAAAAATGATTGATAAACAAAAAGGTATTCGTATTTTTCTATGAACGTTTGACGTGAATGGCTCTACTTGACATTTAACTTAATCACGATGTTTGATTTGTTTCCACGTAGTTAGTTCAGAAACATTTGACTTTGAGTCATAGTTTTTGTGAATTTTTGAAGTAACTATTACGTGGATATAATGTGAAGTGTGAATCTTTTGTTAACTCCGTTCAATTATCACGTGAGGAAAAGAGAAATACCAAATATTTCAAAGTTTTGTGGATTACTATGAAATTCAATATTCCATCCCAACCCACGCATTAACCGTAGTTTAAGATTGATTAAGTTTAATCTTGTTACATCTTGAATTTCATACCTTTGTGAAATGTCTTTAGAATATTTGAAATAATGAAAAAGTTTAACTAATCACTGATGGTTGTAACAGAGTGAATTACATTTCAAAGTGAATTATCCTTTAAGTTCCCATATCAGAAATCCCTCGTGTTCAAATATGCCTCATTCCAGATGATGAAACGCAATTAGTAGAACAGTGGTGCAAACTGTCCCTTCCATTATGTAATTTTCTTACACAAACATTTTGCGGCCTGCACAATAATGCACTTCCCTGTTCAAAATATGATTTATTAGTGGTATCAAGCACGAAACAAGCGTTTTGATGTACATTATGTAATTAATGGTGTTAGACAACACAAATACATAACATCAACGGCGGTAATTACAAAGCGTGCCGTAATGAGACGCTATAACACACTGAATAAACGCTATTACGGGCTAAGTTCGGACATGACTGTTGATATTCTACTACGTCAAAATGTTGTGGAATTCTACCGCGTGCTCGTTCGCCTTGGCAAGCTGCCAGAACCAGTTACCGCACGCAATGTAGGTCATACGGTGAACCAATCCCACGCGAGGTCACGTGGTATAGCGCGAGGTCCGATGTATTCATACGCGCGTCCCTTTTCCACGAAACGGCCAACCCGATTACAGACCTATCTACCTGTGACGGCGAGTCATGTGGTCAGTTTGAGGTCAAATGGCGCCCTTGACCAGAAAACATCCGATATCGTGTTCGCCCCCCGTAAACAGAGTTCACCCCGCACCCATATACAAGCCGTAGTATTTCGGGTTAAGCTACTTATTCCGTAGTAGTGGCCGCATACCTTATTTCATTCACATTCTAGCCCTATAGCGAGGCACTCACATGACTGGCGCATTATAACGAGGATATGTTGTTTGAGGGGGAGTGGCGGCCGTTTATTTACCTGCAATTCGATTATCTAAAGCTTGGTATAATCGCATAAGTATTTACCGAGCTTGTTAATCAGCTGATATCAATAATAAAACACAATGGCCGAATTCTTGAACACCACCTGACCCTCAATTTGACATAATTTGATTGATTTAATTTTTAAATTGAGACGTCAGCATCCGCTTTCGTGTGTTTAAAATGTTCACATTAAATTGAAAAATCATCTAAGATTACTGACAAATGCTATCGTAACTTATGAATAAGGTTGCCTTCTGCAATATTCTTAACCCTATTTGTATACAACGATATTAATTTGAGAATTTCTCTTGTTCATATAAACAGATGGACAGGTTGTATGACTTTGTAGTAATATGTAGTGGTATCAGATGAATAATATTCATTTGCATCTTTGAAAGATAAATGGTGAGCGTAAATACCTATACATTGCATCTTTTATAAAATATTCTCTTTTTTAAAAATAAGTTTTATAACTGATTGAATTGATTTCATAATGTGGCATTTAGCAATTGGCTACTTTTGGACATATAAGGAGATGCTCACATACATGCTTGAAATCGATGCAATAAAATACTTATTATAGTTGAACTGCAATTATTATAACGGAAATGTTGCAAAAGTCTTTGAGGGAAGAATTCTCGGTAAGCTGTTCGCAAAACTCAAGAAATATTGATAGATTAAAACTAATGGACAAGGATTGTGTTCGGCTTCAATATATTCCTTTATTTCTGAACTGAGAACAAAGGAGAATGGTCGTGTCAATATATATCTGTAACTTCACTGATGTCATAAACACAGTATTAGCATTCGTGTTGAATATACCATAGCTGCTGCCGTTTTTGGTTTTCAGGCTGTAAGCAAAATCTGGATATTGTCAATATCGGTGTTCATGAGTGTGGATGGTTACCTACATTTGTATATCGACATATGCATTTTCTGTGCCTCGTTCATGTTTACGAAATATTGGTGTGCCAAGGTGCCTTCAGCAGTACTAATTGTGTTATTTATGGGAGGGTTTGAAACCTAAAGTCACATCTTCAATATTAAAATCTATTATGAAATTTAGATGGTAAATCGACCTCTTCATCTAGATATCATTATAACTTGTTTTTAGAAATCCACGGGTCAGTTTACTTGTTTTGAAATATTCATTTGAAATTTTGATTGATGATCAAATGAAATGATGACGGCTCACACTTGTTCATATCAGACTTCTATCGTTATTCGTTTTCATTCAGCTTCGAAACGCGATTTCATTTAGTGTCTATATCAGCCCGAAAGGCATGATAATGAATGAAATTACATCTAGATCAGAAAAGTAGATTAGGGATACACAAATAACTCATGTTGTTGTAGATACAGTGACTCGGAGTATGTGTGTTCCTTATCGGCGGATGGAGAAAGGATATAATAACAATTTATGTTTTCTGGAATACAGCCTCACAACAAAATAGATATGAAATTGCAAATAAACATATAAGAGAGACAATCTCATTAAAATAAAATATAACATTGCTGCACTACAATCTCATTAAAATAATATCTAACATTGCTGCACTACGTTACGCAGATAGATCTCACTAGGCTCCCTTACTCAAGCCGTCAGGTTAACCTTTGCTTCTGTTTGACCTCGAAATCTCATTGGCTTGCCGCAGATACCATCAAGCAATCACAATGCGTGTCTCTTGATAGCCTTTATGGAGCTTGCAAGTAATTCAGTGAGTTGAAGTCGAAACTCTTATAAAATTTTGGATTTTGTTTTCGTTTTTATAAACCTTTATTCACGGAACGAAGAAATACAAATGAATGGACAGGTATACACCATTACCCCTAGAAATAAAAGAAATATTGCACAGGGGCGGGATAATGGCACTAACATTAAAAGTTAAAGATGGAAAACATTTACGATCAATGATAAGACAGGAAGGATAGATGCATTGAATGATAGTTTCAAATGAGAGGCAAAAACAAAGGAACAATTATAAATATAACCCCTAAACATATAATACAAGTTCACATACTTGCGTATATAAAAGAACAATTAACTTATATACACCTCATAGAGGAATTGTGAACACTTTGTTTTACATTATATACAATATGATACAAGTAAAAGTACTCTAAAACAATATATACACGTAGAAAAGAGACATACAATATCTCATTTTGTTAAAATCATATCACATCAAGTTGTATTAAAAAGAATACACACTGAGCTTTCACAATTATCGCAGTATATATACATACCTATATAAAATTACTTACAACACATATAAAATGCTAGGATTGCTTATTAAAAGAGAAACTTAAGTTTGTTAGATGATATTTCAAAAAAATTATTAGTGGACAGCCAGTGTTTAGAAAACATAGACGAGGACAGACGAAAAAAGTCAACCCGAATACGTGTTTTTAGGAAACATTTAAAACGCAAGACAATGTCATCTCCAGTCAGCGAATAAGCCAAATAGAATATTTTGCTAAAGAAATGATATATACACAAACAGTAGTTACATGAATTTGGGAGCTGAGGAACAAGCCCAAAGCGAATACTTTCACTTGATTTGGTAACAAGGCCATTTGATGAAGTGTATAACCACTGGAAGACAACACACCAATCATTCACACACGGACAATAAATAAAAAGATGGTCAGAGTTCTCTACTGCAGAGCACAGAGAACACAGTTGGGAGAGACAGACATATGGCGGGCAAAGAGTTTGTATCCTAGGGGGAGAGAGTTATAGAAGAGACGAAAATTAACTGATTTTGGAATATTATCCACAAATTTATGATGTAAATTACGCCAAACTAAAGAAAAATTAATTGTGGATACAGATTTTCGATTTTATTCTCAACAATTTTGGAAAAAAGACAGTTGTAAAATTGTTTAGTATTAAAATTTATCATTTCTACCAGCGGATTTAAAGAAATAGATTGAAATAGTTTCACAGCCGAAAAACATTGCTGGTAGAACGGAGGCATAATCTCGGAGTGATTTTGGATTTTACTCAGAACAAACTAAAGTTGTTTGCATGTGTCCGTTTAAGCGCTTTAATCCAGCAGATTTAAATATAACATTTCAGTCTTTGACGAAACAAGGGTCAATCTCATTAGCATATAAACATCGCAAATGACTAATATATAATTATCAAGAAACCTAGTATTGGTGTTTGTACATGTTTTGGTTGTTTGTGTTTCTCAGCATATTTATGGTTAATCTGTTTCACGAAATTTAAAATTATTCACCTATTATTACAAACTAAAAGACGAAACGTTTATTCAAGGTAACTGTTTCAGGAATAAGCATTTGGATTGATACGGTCTACTAAAGAATAAGTTGGGGAATGCAGATTTTGCTTTGCGAAAGATAACTCCATGGATTCGATTTGACTTGTTTGTTCAACAAACCGAGCAAGGCTAAATTGAATGTACATAAAATACATTAATTCGGGTATTTAGGCAGTTCGACATTCGAAAAACGTACAAGCGAAATCAACTCGCCAGCACCATAGATTACAGGGCGACCTCGCTGATTGGCTGATTTGAATTATGTCAGAGGCAAATCTGGCGGCTCACGTAACGGAGCCTGTTGAGATCTACATGCGTAATGTAGTGGAGCATTTAGATTTCATTTCAAGGAGATTGATAAGAGAGATCTCATTCTTTCACCACAAGGGTCACTCATGCAATTTCTTCCGACGTAGACTATGTTACAAGATGACAATATTTCTCACTCTTTCAATGCATTCGATGAAAATATATGCGCATCGTACAGTTGAATGAATTACAATCTTCACAACGGTTATAGGGGCAGATTGAAATGCTTGCATTTGACTGCAAAAGTAACTTCGATTACACCCTCGTACACCCTCGGTTATCAAGGATTGAATGCTCCGATAGTTTTCACTTTCACGTCATGGACGTCCACTCAAAGGTTCACTGAAACTGATAACTAGATTAGCCTCTGATGGTCAAGAACGTGGCATTTCTTAATTCTGTTAAAAAAACATCATCGTACCAGTCGAGTTACGAATCTCCGAAACGAAACGTATATCAGTCGAAGTCAACGTTCGAGTAAATGAATCAAATATTGTAAATTAGTAGACAGGTGTGTCTTATACACTCAACTAATTAACGTGACAAGAACATCTTAAGAATGCTTTTGTGTGAGAGATTGTTGAATCTTTAGGTTGTACAAACAAAAACAAAGTTCTGTACATAGTCATCTCACCAAAAGATACATGGCGAGATATCAAAAGAAACATTCTTTTGTACGAGTCAGTTTGATGGATAATTAATTTCCTTCTGTCAAAATACATAAAATGCAACTGACATCGCGTTCAATGCATCACAAATGTTAATTATTAATTACTCCTCAGATCCACAAGTAAACATGCATTCATCCTTATTTCTACCTCAAGATTAACTGAGTGAAAGAATGAGACTGAAAATACCAATACAACATATTTGTTTGTCATTCCAATTTGGATTTTCTAGAATAAAGATTTAAAGAATAGCTTATTGAGAAACAAGTCTTTAAATGAAGCCCATGAAAACGTAAATAGTCTGTTTAAAGAATCTTCTGGCGGAACAATTCATAAAACAAATGTGAATTAAACTATAGCATTTGTGGATGTGATGTCTCCAATATACATCTATATTGGCATTTAAAAACAATATTGATTCACAAGAAATATGCTTGTTTAGTTTGAACATTGAATATAAGGTTTCATTGTTTCCATTTTATGATTAGATTTCAGGCTAATGGGAGTTCTTCTTCTACGCATCTGACATTTCCTAGGTCAAAGGTCACGTGCACCCAGGACCTCTCTGTCTGGCAATAACGCTAATGAAATAACACACTACAAACAATGTTACAACTTGTGTGTCAAATAATGTTCTTCATAAGTTCACGAACCTTTCTCGTTAAGGTTACTATTGTGATGTCTTTATTATACAGAAAGAGTTGAACGCAAGGAACCAATATCTGTCTGTTGAGTTGAAAGCACCATACTTGGAGCAATTAACACAAGGAAACTAATGACTAGTATGATAAAAGGTATACAGATAACGGTATTGTATTCTCATGACAATCGCGTTATTCATACACTCTGATAACTAATCATCATCATCTTGATTAATACTTAAAAAAGTAAGTTAAGAAACCCATTTAACTGTGTACAGTTTGTTCTAGATATTTAAATGTTGATGGCTACGTTGACATCCGTACATTTGTTTCAATATGACTAAAGTTTCTTGACGATCGGTGCAGCTAAACATGTGGGTTGTCCGTTTAGAAAATCAACATTCATAACAATTTCAATGAAAGTAGATTTCTTGAAAAAAAACCATGAGATTTTGATCAAGTTTTTAAACAAAATGCTAAGATATTTTACAGTAAAAAGATGGCGGTAAACTGGTGTGGCTGGAGGAGATAAAATAACTCATACTGGCTTTGACAAGAGGGTCATCCCTTTGCCTCATTTGGGTCGCGTGGCTGACTCGCATCCAAGCGTTCCGAGTTCGAACACCGCTAGGGGTGATATGATCTTACAAACACTTCTTTTAACGTTAGGATGCTGGTTAGCGATATATTTTGTCGAGCTATAGCTTGATCATAGATCCATCTCGCGTTTGGCAAGGAAAATGTCTGAAAATGTCGACGTCAAAGACCCTGTAAATTCAAGGATTCCTTGAGCCATCTTTACGAGTTGTGCCAGTACTATGAAACTTATTAGCGTCACAAGAGATGTTCTACTGGCAAGAAACAAAAGACACTCAAAAGTCTAAAATTGAAACAAAGGCACATCAATGTAGGTATAATGTTCTGCTGAGTGAAGGTATCAGACCATGTCATCATGGTACAGAGTCCATAGGTCCGAGGTCCTGAGTGAAGGTATCAGACCTAACATCATGGTACAGAGTCCATAGGTCCGAGGTCCTGAGTGAAGGTATCAGACCTAACATCATGGTACAGAGTCCATAGGTCCGAGGTCCTGAGTGAAGGTATCAGACCGTGTCATCATGGTACAGAGTACATAGGTCCGAGGTCCTGAGTGAAGGTATCAGACCTAGCATCATGGTACAGAGTCCATAGGTCCGAGGTTCTGAGTGAAGGTATCAGACCTAACATCATGGTACAGAGTCCATAGGTCCGAGGTCCTGAGTGAAGGTATCAGACCTAACATCATGGTACAGAGTACATAGGTCCGAGGTTCTGAGTGAAGGTATCAGACCTAACATCATGGTACAGAGTACATAGGTCCGAGGTCCTGAGTGAAGGTATCAGACCTAACATCATGGTACAGAGTCCATAGGTCCGAGGTTCTGAGTGAAGGTATCAGACCTAACATCATGGTACAGAGTCCATAGGTCCGAGGTTCTGAGTGAAGGTATCAGACCTAACATCATGGTACAGAGTACATAGGTCCGAGGTTCTGAGTGAAGGTATCAGACCTAACATCATGGTACAGAGTACATAGGTCCGAGGTTCTGAGTGAAGGTATCAGACCTAACATCATGGTACAGAGTCCATAGGTCCGAGGTTTTGAGTGAAGGTATCAGACCTAACATCATGGTACAGAGTCCATAGGTCCGAGGTTCTGAGTGAAGGTATCAGACCTAACATCATGGTACAGAGTACATAGGTCCGAGGTTCTGAGTGAAGGTATCAGACCTAACATCATGGTACAGAGTACATAGGTCCGAGGTCCTGAGTGAAGGTATCAGACCTAACATCATGGTACAGAGTCCATAGGTCCGAGGTTCTGAGTGAAGGTATCAGACCGTGTCATCATGGTACAGAGTCCATAGGTCCGAGGTTCTGAGTGAAGGTATCAGACCTAACATCATGGTACAGAGTACATAGGTCCGAGGTTCTGAGTGAAGGTATCAGACCTAACATCATGGTACAGAGTACATAGGTCCGAGGTCCTGAGTGAAGGTATCAGACCTAACATCATGGTACAGAGTACATAGGTCCGAGGTCCTGAGTGTATATAACCGTCAACAGAGTTCATGGTTTGTGGTATCGAAACAACGGTTTTGTCGCTACGTATTTCAAACAACCAATCAGTGTGGTTGAGATTTTTATGATATGATATTGTGTCCAACGGGCGTAAACGGGAGCATGTGAGTGATTCTGGCACACGTACTGGTGAGACATATCGCAATGCCCTTCTGTAGCCTATTTTGGTGCAACATTGGTCTTCTTCGTAACAGATCTATTTACATACATGATGATGCAAGATCCGCTACGGTGATGGGAAATCAATCGTTTTTGAAGATTCAAAACGTTCATGTAGTGTAGCACCTCATGCATCATAAAGTAATATTGTGATAATTATATGAATATATCATGGTACCCAGGGGCGGATCCAGGATTTTTGAAGGGGGGGATCCCCCCTTGGATCCGCCACTGGTACCAACATACACATTTATCAACCACGGAATGATTAAAAAAGGATGAAGACCCCTGAAATGAAATACGCTCCATATCACTTTATTTTTATTTTTATCATAATACATACGCATATCGTGTCTTTTTCTTGCTTGGTTCTTTGTATTTCCTCCACTGGTGGAAACACTGCTCGGAAAAAAGAGTAACAATGTGCAATTGAAACAATCAGCTCAGTTACACATCTGGCAATAAAAGGCTCTCTGTCAGAGCCGTCACTCATTTATATTGATATGTCCTTCAGAACCTCTGCCCTGCGTCTCATCTTGTCACTTTCTTCAAACAAAACAACCAATCAGCGTCGAGTATGATAGATCACTCTGTCCGGTAGGTGGCGTTAAGGTCGCGTGCACGCTCAGCTTCTAAACCACTTTAGTAACTCCTCACTTGACACGACCCGGGACTCGTGTAGATCTGGTCCAGTAACCACAGTAAAAAAGTCAGACATTTGTTTTCAAGCAATACGTGATTGAGCTTGAAACATGATTGACTCTTTCTTATTTTCTACTATCTTGGATTATATAAACCATTATCACCATTTAAGAGAATGACAAACCATGAGTCCCCTTTCTTTTGAAAAACTGGTAAAGTGATTGGATGCTTGAGAATTGACTCATGTAAGCTCGATACAGACAGACAAAATATTTTTTTATTGTGTCACATGTTAGTAGATCGGGTACAGGTATAGGTCATACCGGAGATCTGAGTAATACAATACCCACCGAAAAATTTCGAAGCGAATCGGCGATCATTAGCTCAGTTTCAGGGAGATGAGGAATCGAGTTCAGAGACAAATATTCCAGGTAGAATAAAGAAGCAGGCCGAATTGTTAAACATTCGCCCAAAATCGAGTGTTGTGCTGTTTCGCTTTAAGTCTGTCTATCCTATTGAGTTATTCCCTGAGTCGCCCTCTGATGACGGTCTTGTCACTCTTTTGGATCTGAGGTACATAACCATTAACAAGAAATACACTACATTTAAATATAAGAGTGGGGCAGATGTGACATCAGTTGGATCTGAATTATCTTCAGTACAAAATCTTTTATTTTACCCGGTACGAGTTACTTGCGGGATTCGAACCCAAACTATGGGTGCCAGTCACCAGTGGTCAGCGATGGCCGTAAAACAGTTCACCCTCACAAAGACGTTGGTAAAGTTAGACTTACACGTACTGTCTGAAAATATATAACTTTTAATTATTGATTAACAACGAGATTATTTAAAGCTATAATTTAGAAAAGAAAAAGCAGAATTTAAAAATCAAAATATCGACTTGATTTTGTAGATGTTTTAAAATTAATGTTCGAGTTAGGCATTTCACGAACCAGGGGTCGTTGCAATAAACAACCGTAACACTATGGTTAAACTAAGTGCAATCACTAAGTGACAAGTCACCTGAGTGTTTCTTGCAAGGGGACCATGAATCAACCGTAGTCTTCATACTCAGTGGATGCACAAACATGTTATAAATCTTATCAAAGGATGCTGGAGCTGTGTAAAGGTGTGTAATTCTAGCAATCGTTTACTAGTGCATGACAACGCTGAAAAGTATTTTTTTACAGTAAACTCGTTTAACTATTTTGAGAAACGCTAAATTCTAAGTAAGCTTCAAGTTCAATTGGGTCATTGAAATAAAAGCGTTTTTCTAGGCGTTGTCGTCATAAAAGGACAAAAACGGGGCGTTTACTATATATTTCATGGGATACTTTAGAATAAGGAGACTTCATTGATTGACTGCAAACCGACATAAAATATAAATGCATTCTTTAAGGTCAATTTGATTTAACAGCTGAAAAGTTCAATTTTGATAGACGTCTAATGGATATGCAGTAAATGGACAGAAATTGTCTCATTTATGTAAACATGCACTGAAAATACCTTTTTGAACAAAGGGGTCTGTATGGTTTATATCATCGTTTATATACTTGGTCACGTGATAGAACTGCCCCGTTAAGTAACTTTTAAAGGTATAATGTAAAGAAGGTATTTTTAATAAGACTGAGTTTCAGACATAAGGACACTTTATTAAGAGTGGTTAGTGTGTTTGCCTCAGGAGGCTTGTGCGTCAGATACAAGTTATCATCTTTTATTATTTTTTAAACATACACAAAGCATTTTAGTCTTACAAACAGACTGTATTTCTTGATACCTCAACATGGTATTTGAGATCCCCCTAAACTCTTGTAAACCACATCTAGGAAAAAAGAACAATCTAATTTCTAATGAGGTTGTTTTCTTATATATAATAACACAATCTTTTTTTCAGATTTAATTGTTCAGAGATAGATAACCACTATAAAAGTATATTATGAAATAAGCCTATAATGTAAAGGCAATTCGTGCCAAGATTGTTGTTGCAACTGCTCTCTGTTATTTGGTCGTTACCAGAATCTGTTATTTATACAACCTTACAGACTTTCTAGAATAGGTGGTATCTCGACAACTAGATTAAAGTGGCTTGGACAGAAAGGCAGTGGACTACTGAGAGGCATTCTCTTCCAACAGAGGTAGCTCCGTCATAAATTCCTGTACAACCTCTGTCTTAATTCGAAGGTTTCTTGGTCACGAAATGTAGAACGCTGATTGGATGCAATCATAGTTAGTTGTGCAATCAGCTTTCAAAAGGCTAAACGTTATTCGAATATGCACCTTGCACTTACAGAACACAAACGCCTCATTTTCGGACTGTTTCATTGCCTGTGTGACAACAAATATGTTATTCATGCAGGTAGTTTATGTTGCAATATTGTCCCGCTAGAGGAAACTTCCGGAAACCCGAGAAAACTTCGTATTACGACAGAGGTTGTATGGGAATTTCTGACGGGGCTACCTCTGTTGGGAGCAATGACTGAGTGAACACCAAGGTAAGAACAGAGGCTCTCATGCAGTTTGACCTTTCCCGTAAGCCCAATAGGCATCTTTATATCATGTGAACAACAATTGTTCATCACAAGTTTCCATGGTGTTTTAAAAGGGTGGACGTGACTGTAGGCCCCTTGTATCTTCCGCATTTCTTGAGACTGAGCTTGATGAACGGGAATGTATACCGGGTATTCATCCTGAACATTTGGTATTGCAGTTAAAATGATGATATTTGTTTCAAATCTGAGATGCATTTCCAATGTCCTTTCAAATAGCACTATAAACAAACATCGGTGGAAGTAGCCTTGTAATCCGATTGAATGACATGGTCTCTATATTACTGCCATGATATCCAGTTTTTAATGTAAGCCCCATCAAAACCTTAAGGGATTTTTCTATTCAAGACATTCCATTAAATCTAGAGTTCCTGTATGGGGTAGCAGGAAAAGTTGAAGATTTATAGGATTAATATGTGTTCTAATTGGTTCTCCCCCTCTTTTATCATTGAGTGACATCACAGACAAGATGGTCTGACAAGTCCTGCGGCATCCACCAGCAGTGCACACGTGCACGAGGTTAACTTTCGTCCATCTCATGCCGTAATGTATTGCTTATTCCACCATTATTCATCCTGGACCCAGACATGATCTCCACCTAACAAGCAAGTCTAGATTTCAGACGGCACTACATCAAGAAGTTATTAGCTGCCGTCCAGTAGTTGTCATTTTCATGAATATATCAACTGAAAGGAGCTTGACGGACGGGGTGTCCATGGCACTGACTAGTTGAACAATTTTGGTAATAAAAGAATAATTGTATTTAGATATACACCATCTTAACAGTTAAAACTATCTTGAAGAATCAATTAATCTAACTTTTGCCATCGTTGGCAGTACATTGCGGTGATCAGTTCCACTCGAAGGTAACAAGTTGCGTCCTTCTACTGAAAACTCAATCATCTTAGGGAGAAGATGTTCGAGTAAGGAGACCTGTCTTTGGACGCGCGCCAGAGAAGAAGTTTGATCCAAGTTTTAATTGAGTCCGTAACTTTCTAATGTCGACGACTGCAGGGACGTAAGACGCGAGCTGAATGCCACCATTAAGGATTGATAATTCGATTCAAGGACTTGAAACCTCATGGAAGTAAGAAAGTCGTCACATGGACTACATCAGAGCAGGAAAACGTTGTGCAATATATCAAGGCCCGAGACTATGACATCGGTTATGTAAGCTCTGGCGCCATCTTGACGCGCAAGGGATTCTGGGTGAATTATTGCGCTGCTTCTTATCAGATTGGATGTCCAGTGGGACACTAGACGGTTTCCAAGTTAGTGCAGTCGATACAGGAAACCAGTTTGATAGAAAAGTCTCAGACACCGGAAGTTGATTGTTAGGTCTCTTCAATGGCGTCTGAATATAAAGAAAAATAGACCAAATGCAGACGATAAACATTTTCATGAAATTTTAACAATAACAATAAATTATTTTTTAAACACATGTATTCAAATACTTGATAATTTTTCTGATTTAATGCACTTTTTAAAACATTTACGATCCATTTGTTTTCCGAAGTAGATATTCAACCACTGAATAGTTCCTCTCGCAGGTAAATGTAAATTTGCGTTTTTTATCTGTAAAAAAATCACATGTCCAAAAATTTGGATTGAGAATTCGCTATGGATTTTACTGTCTGACACAATGTTGAATTCTCATGTGTAGCGGTATTATATAGCTGTTTACACCACTGTTGATATCGTATAAATAATTGCCACTCAGAACTCAAGTGGGTGGAATTATTTAATACCAGCTGAGTTCAGTGTCATTCTTCGAATGCGGAAACAAAAGGAAAAGAAAACTAAAAAAATTAGTTAGCACAAAACATGGAAATGGTAGCTGAGATAATTTAACAAAAACTGAAAGATGTATACCTGGAAGGTGAGGAGGCTATGCTGTCTACGTCACATACTCTACACAGGGAAATGAAATTGTGTTGTCTAATATACGTGTAGGTCATTCAGTAACTTTGGAAAAAAGACAATATCATACACTTAGACAATCGCCGTGGTATGAATTGCCATGGCGGTGGTAAAATGTAGATTTCATTATTTTTAACCTATCAAAATAAAAAAAATTCCTTAGTAAAATGTAGATTTCATTTTTTTTAACCTATCAAAATAAGGTGAAAGTTCAGTGTACAGTCTTCATAGTTAAAAGCGTTGATAAAAACAAACGCACACAACATTTTCTCCTACATGTTTCGATTTACTCTTCAGGGAGAATGACTACATTGTCCATGACGTCACGTCATTATGACAATGCTGAACATGTACAAAGAGCTTGTGTAAGGATTACGCTCTACCTGTTTAATGATGGACAGTATTTTTTAATAAAGAATTCTTCCTTTATTTTGCGAATAATAAAGGAAGAAATAATATTTATTTTAAAAAAATATGACTTAATTGTCTGAAATAAAAGTCCAGATTTGAGAAGAAAGATAAGTACATTTAAGTGTAAGATTTTTGATTTTATGAACAAAAGAAAATTTAGCAAGAATTTGTGTAAAAAATTATTTTATTTTGTACAAATGATAGATCTGTAATACAATGTAATGGGATAGTGTTAAACGGTTAGTAAGAAAATTCAGGTTGTTGATAGAGGGTCTTCTCAAAAGTGATTTCCTTTCGTTTTTGTGTAAATCAGTGCAGCGGGTACCAAGACTCTGATGACAAATAAAAATATTAAAATCGTCAGATATTCCTAACGGTCGCTCTGCATTCTTGGTTGCAATCAAGTTTAAGGTAAAACATGCCGTTTTCCTTCTGCAGCTTCTTACGGTTCGATAAATTCAAAATCATCAAATCGTGCAATTTGCTAAATTATTCTTCTTAGGTTGAAATAAGATAATTGAACTCATGACAGATCCCTTTGAGGAAATTAGGACAATGACTGTTCTAAGAATTAATGTTTCATTGCACGAACATTCACTTGTAGACCTAATCATGTTTCTTTCGACTCGAATTATTGAGGTTTTCCTCCTTCATACAATGACTTATCTGGTTTATATGTCAGAAGTGGAGGCGTATCTGACTCTGCATTTACAATAAATGGAGCAAAATGTGCTGACTTGGCAAATCAGTTGGAAAGCGTCTTCTGACCTTAACTTTACATAACAAGAAAGAATAGTAAACGATAGGTAAAAATCTCAGAAGCATCGTTATTGTTTAAATCTTATTTTTTATTAGATCTATTTCTTCAAATTTTAGAGGTCACACAAGGAGGTAGGTGATTATAATGTCGCACGTGCAGAGTCATGTCTCAAAAATAAGATTCTTATAACACACATACTATGCTATGTTCACGCTATTATCTAGCCCATTTGAAGATTTACTGATAATGATGAAGAATAACTTAATTACTTTCATTTTACATTTATAAAACACTTCATCTTGCGAGGATTATAAACTTTTAATCATATATTGTTCCTCCGTATATCTTAATCATTTTGAAATGTGAAGTGTCCGCATTTATTCAAAGGTTGTCCCAAAGGTTTCTGGTCTCAATAAGAAAGAGACACATTATTTTCCAACGAGAGCAACAATACCACTTGTCCTAAGTTGTGTTCAAATCACCTCCACAAACTTGCATATTTATCTCTACATTGCCAAAAGTTTTATATTTTCTTGTTATCAATGATAATAGGAAAAGGGCCATATTAATGTTAATAAGTTAAAATTCTGAGTCCATGTGACACGTGTATTGGTTAAATGACCCATTTGATACTATCAATCCAGGTTTGTCGTTCAAACGCTATACTGAACTGAAAAGCTTCAGGATGCTGATTTTCTGAAACCCCAACTTCTCTTTTATAAGATAACACAATTTTTAAAGTTTGAAATATTCGACTCCAACAACATACTCTATGACCCTTGAACAAATGTCCGAAACAACAGTGTGAATTCTTACTCTTACTCTAAGATTCTCCAGATTTTGCCCGCTCAGACTTCTTTCTCTTCCCTCAAAGAAAAAAAGCTCCGTGGCCATAAATTTTAGAGCGACGAAAAAGTCGTTACAGAAGAAGAGGAGTTTTTATGGTCACGTGACGAAAAGTGACGGTCAGATGGGTTGAAGATTTCATAAAATTGTATATGCATTAAGGTCAGGGGTGATTATGTCAAAAAATGAGTCGTAAGATCCTTCTGATTTCTCGGTCAGACCAGGAACGCGTGGGACACCCCTATAGAGGTTATCATGCGAGTTTGTTTTGGGATGGTAAATATCCTGCATTAGGAATAAACATTGTATTTTGCGAGCCTTGGCGAGCTAAATACATAGTGTTTATTCCTAATGCAGCGGGATATTTACCATCCCAAACATACGAGAATGATAACCTCTTTATGATACAATGTCATTCTGCATTCATTTTGCCAAAAAAGGTCTGCAGTCATTACTGAAGGTGTAGAAGTTATCTTCAAATGTGCGCAGTGATATATGCAAATGAACAGAGAAATGATATCCACGGTAAATTGACATTAAATTAATCCTCCATTCTTTGGCTTTGAGGCAACAGAGCTGTTGTGTTGGCATGATCTAAATGTTCCAGCTAGTCTTAGAACTTGTTCCTAAATAGAAAAGATGTAAACGGAAATAAATAAGCGTTGCGATGGTACGCGTAGATTTGAACCCGAATGCTTTCGCCATTGCATTCACACGTAATCAGGCGGCGTGCGTATCTCACTTAGAACGAGAGTTCCTTCCCTTTTCCAAATGCAATGGCAGCTTGTGTAAACGCAGCGTTACGGATAGATTAACTAATACTTACTCTACTTTTTTCCCGAAACCCAATAAATGATGAAAATATGTATGATACATGATATGAAGCTAAATATGAGGTCATTGAACATGGGACTCAATCTGCCTTGGGTTTCCGTGAGTAAAAGATAACTCAGTCCATTCATTAGAATAGGCTTGGGATAGGGAAATAGGCATATGTATTTCGGTAGATTTCAACCAGCGATCATGAACTTCACGAAACAGTTGGACAAAGTCGGCTTGTCATTTCTTCAGCTGAATTTTGATGCATTAGATGATGAATAATTTGCTGAAGCCATCCGTTCGTGCAGGCATTCCATATGATAAAGCGTGTGACGTCATAGTAATTTTCAGAAAAAGTTCCGGCACTTGACCTCTGTAATTTGCATCGGTATACGCATATGACCCCATCCGGATATCGAAAATACCCGTTGACTTTATTATGCCGAGAACACTATCCATTGTATGATAAAGTAAATTATCTTATCATTGTCATGATAAGACGAAACAAATAAAATAAAGAATATAACGCATTTAATCCCCTTTTGTAAATATCATGATAATATACCCTTGTTATTTCAAATAATGTGTCAAAATGGGAAAACTTTCGAACTAAAATGAACGTTACAATGACCAACTCCAAATCAAATTCTTTTGCCTTCATGTGATTATTAAGGAAGGAATATCTAACAGTACAGGTAGTTTTCATTTGTTCATTTGCAAATGGCATTCTCCGTAAAAAGGAATAAATAATGACAAATACCCTAAATTAGTTGTTATTTTAAATAACTGCATTTAAGTAACAATGTCCGTAGCTTGACGTCAACATGTGGCTAAATCTGACCTCGTTGTCTGCGTACAGGTTAATATAAATTAATACCATGATATAATGAAGTGAAGATTAAAGGGCCACTGAGTATGTTAGTGTTTCTAATACAACATTTTTCAAAAACGCCTAAAAATTAAATCATTTGGTAGATAATTGTTTCAGCTACAACATGATATGTGAGAAATAGTAAATATACCACGACAAGTCGGTGTAATTATATTTCACCCGTACGAGTAGCGCGCTACTGAATTATGATTATGATTTATCTTTCCTGTGTTTTACGTAAGCTCGGGTTTTAGTGAAAACAAATAAAAAATTACAATTTCTTTTCTTAAAATATTATAAACACTTGAACTTCCTGAAAAGAAATAACCATAATTTATTTTACACAAAAAGGTGACCAAAACTTGCAAAACAAAAAAGCATGTTGTTGTTGTTGTTAATTTAATCTAAAACATATTCACAGTACGTAGGCAAATTGAAAAGATCCTTGTTCCGTCGAATTGTCGAAAAATTATGAAAAGATCTTTCAACGAGATGGATTTTTGGCATTTAAAAAAAATTGTATCAACATACTTTGTGGCCCTTTAAACCAACTCGGTGAAATCTATTCTGTTAAGTAAACGAAATACTTGTTTGTAAATAATGCATGCTAAATCACGGAATTCGCGTGAATCACGTGCTATAGCTGCATTAATTCGGCTCAGGTTTAGTCACGTGAGTAACGTGCGTATGCATGACTTGTTTGAACGTAAACCTGAATGACTAAGTCTTCATTATGCTTAGTAATATAGATATAAAATATATTTCAAATTTTGAGTCCCCGACTCTCAAATACCATGGCAACAATTGATAATGTACTTTGAAGTTGAAACAAATTATATTCAAATTGAAATGGTACGCGGAGACGAATTTCACCAAAGCCTTTGAGTTGTGCAATATTTTATTCATAATTGCATTTTCATAATGTGCAGCGTATTAAGTCTTTTTCAGAAAGTGTCGTGTTAATGATAAGAAACCTCATTAATATTTAATTCATTACACTCAAATTAACCGTATTTTGTAATAAAATACACGAACGAGAAATGTCACCGTGACTCTTTGTGTCACACTGGTCTTGTGAAAGCTATACATATTTAATGGCTGATTTTATTTATGTCTTCTAGTATAATTTTTTAACCCGTTTCATTTAAACCGTTGAAATATTCAATATAGTGATGTCTTCTAAAGATAATCCAATTTTAATTTGCCATCCGAGATGATATTGCCGTCCAAATATCTTTTATGAAATACAACCTTACTCATGCAAGATTAATATATTTTCGATGATCCGTTGATTAACGGTTGAACATTAACGAATATCTTATCATTAAAAGACCTTTTAAAATTATCATTTTTGGAAAATGTTATTAAGTATTGTTTTAACTAAGACAAATATTATCTGGCAACCGTTTTTTGTTTTACATAATGCTTTGATTTAAGGATATCCAATTATATATTATGTTTATTACATAAAATTACTATTGAGAGCCTTCAGTTTTTTTATAAATGTGACATTTTAAATAATATATAATAACATTGAAATGAATGTTACTGTTTTTTTTATGTTTACTGAAGTGGTCTTGGTTTAAGTGTCAAAGAACAAAAACTGTCGTCTAGGCCTCCGAACTTTATCGTGTATTTTAAGCATTAAGCATTTTAAGCATAAATGTCATTTATAACTTATTTTTTAAACAATTCATTTTCCAATATACTGCTATATTTTATGAGAAGTAAAACATCTGTTATATCGTGTTAATAACAGGAAAACTGGTTTAAAAATTACATTGTGCACATTCACATTAAAGAAGTTGATATCAAGAAAACTTTGTTTTTTTCATGTAAGACACTTTTGAATGCCCTTTAAGGACTTAAGGTATTAATCAGGTAAACATTTCCTTTCATACTGCGAACGAATAAACTAATGTGAATGTTTTACTGCATTTTTTGTAAACGATTTTAAAGGCAGTTTTTCTGCTTTCGTGTATCATCATATTCAACTTTTATAAGAGTGTTGTTATTAAAGCATACCTTAAAGGGACAGAAGCACGGTTTGTTTTGATAAATGAAGTGGAAGAAAACGAAAGTAAGTTTTCCAATTGCAGGAAAATGTCTTATAATCAAAAGCATTAGTTTTAAGCCGAACGATCCATGATCGGATAGGCTATGCGAATCCATTTCTCTACCTCAATGAAAAGTTGCAGCTGGTAGTTTTAGCTTGATACTAGATTATATCCACTACGACCACGGATCACCTGGTTGAGTGTTGAGACGACTGACTCTCTTAAGAACAAACATTTGGCATACAATAATATCTTTTTGTGAAACTATGAAGAAAGAATTCCTTACAATAACATCTCAGCTTCATTCTATTGTTTCCTACACTTAATATTGCAGTACAGGATTCATATTTAGTCTACTTTTCAGACTGATTTTTGAACTTGCTTTGATGTCTGAATTAGCTTCATCGATTGGTTAGAATCAATTTGATAGTCAAATTGTCGAATAGATTTCCAGAAAATTAACACGGAAGTTTGAAAACAAAAATCTTTACATAAGTGCTGAATTTTATTCAAATGAAAGTCGAGTGTTCACTTGTAAACTGAACTGGTAACTTGTCGTCTGAATACGAAACTCAAAATAAATAAACTAGTTACTTAAAGACAAAATAACGTTCAACTCCAGGCTGAGTTTGTGACATACATGTACAGACTGGATTGGTAATTTCAAGGTTCAATTAGAGGCTTGCAATATCAATTGGTGACACCGACTTATCCACCTAACGGTTGAATTGATTTCTCTCACTTAAATAGCTTCTTTGAATACAGCGCAATATCTCAAATTAGTCCACGATGACGTACTGGGAACAAAACACTGTGAAGTGCTATGTTCCCACTCAATACGCTCCTCATCATGTCACGACAACCGGTGAGCAAGGTTAAAGTACTCGACACAAGGTTCTATCAAGGGTGTTGTCAACAACAACACGTTACGACTGTGACTGCAGACAATACACGAGTCATTAAACTAATAACCCCCGTCTCCATGTTCGTGTGAATATCCAGTTCATATGCTGTTTTAAATCCGTATTTAAAAAATGCAAAATTATTCTCCAGCGTCTCGTTATACAGATAGGTTTGCGTATTCATATTTTAGTAGTAATCTGCATGGCTCGGTGAGTCTCAAGTAGCCGTATAATACATGCCTTTTATATATTCAATAGTTATCTATCTATCTTATAGGTGTGTATCATTGACGTGAAGATGCATGTTATATGTGTAATGTACTAATATTTTCTACAACTAATGAACTGTGAGAAACTATTATAAAGAAATGTTCGAAAATTCTAGCAATTTTATATATTTTTACATGCAACTGACGTATTGAGAGAATCAACCTGCATGACCACGTTTATGATTAATATCACGATACAGGTCTTTGTCGGAGCTGGTTGTGCTCTTCTCAGGTGTCTCAACGTCTTCTTCCCTCTGTCTCTCTTTAAAATATTCCTCCACCCTTCTCTATCTCCCTCACTCTATTTCATAACGCTTAATCTCTTTAATCACTCTTAGGTGTTTATCTCTTTAATCATAAGATTAATAAACAAATCTGACCTTCTCAAAGGTTTGGGATTCATTCTCTTTTCAACCTAAGAATTAATGAAATGTATGTAAATGATTTTTGATATGTACATATGATATGAAACATTAAGCATGGTTGAGTTAAAACGTTGTTATTTCACATTTTTCTCCCCGTCTCTCTAAAGGAATAGTGGTTAAATGTTTTCAAGTCCCCCTCAAGTGTTCAAGCTGTCATGTTAACCTCAACGACACCAAAATGCACCTAGAAACACGATTTTCAAAGTAAAGTGATACATAAAATTACAAAATTAATGAACACGGTTGTTTTTCTCCAGCCAAAACAGTTTATTACATGTCAAACGAGTTCCATCTACGAAAGCCATTGTTGTGTTGAATCGAAACCTTTTAAAATTTAGTCGCGCTCGTTTGAGCGTGTATAATCTGAAAATGAGTCGCACTTGTACAGCTCATCAGTAGAACACGGCAGACAGACGAGTGGAGAACTTGACAGACGGACAACCAGACAGCCACTAAGATATTAAAATGATTAGACACAGAAGAGGTGATAGCGAACAGAAGAATTTAAACATTAACATTAACAATAGATAAATAGAGTGAGGAAGAAATACATGAAAAAAATGTTGGGAGATGCCACGTGAAGGTTGGACAGACAGACAGACAAAAACTTAGACAATTTCTTAAGGCCGGGAGAGCGAAATGATAAAACTACTGAGCATCTTTAGATACAACGACCAGCTGCTTCAATACACAGATGCATTCAAGTGCAATGAAAACTAATGGCAACCTACTTTCATCCAATGAAAACACTTTACATAAATTACGTAGGAGTTTACTTGTTGAACCAATCAAATGCCTCGACGCTTTACTACTTCAAAGTAAAATGGACACTTTCGTGGAAGACAACACTTACACAAGGGGGGGGGGGGGGGGGGGGGGGGGGGGGGGGGAGAAGAAGGTCAGCGGTTGGAATGTGTTTCTTTCAAGGACATATCTTTATTATCACTAGGCTTTGTATGAGGCTGTTTTGAAATATAATTGTATAAAACCGACAGGATCGTAGAGGTTAAACGGGACAAGTCATACACTTCTTTCGTATAGGACATATAGGCGAATAGACATTAAAACCCTATCTCTCTTACTTGAAAAAAAGCATTTTTGAGATCGGAAAATGTGTTGAAGGCAGAATAAATGCAACAATTTTTCGTGATCTTGTCAAGTGTTTTCAGCAATAAAACATTTCGCTCCTAGAAATAAGATTTTGTGACCCAATGATGAGACAAAGAACGAAGTTATTTTAAGGAGACCTAGAGAAAGTCTACGTCCTGTTACATGACGTTCTGTCATTAAAATGACACTAGATCGGTTACCCTTTCTGTTGGGACAACACACAGCTAAAAGGATACCCTTACTCACGCTGCAAGACTTCGTTGAGGAATTCAAACCGAATCTCTCTTGTGTTGTCTTACAATTGTAACAAATTTGAGAATAGTGTAAAATGGGTTAATACGGAATAAAAAGTTGATACTTGAATGGAGAGGTTTAAATTTCGTCTATGAATAAGTTCAAAAGGAGGACGATAACGATATCTGTCTCTTTGGTATTCCTGCGTCTTAATTTGACTCCACCCCTAATATGTAAATCTGTGATATATGTAATCGTAACATCAACAGGTAACACTCTACCGTGTCATATGCATGTAACATTTTGAGTGACAATTTTGACCATGACGTAAATATTTTAGCGTTTTTAAATTGGATTGGAATAGAGTATACAATTCTGACACTTAAAAGTGGTGCTTGATCTTCACTAAACTCGTGCAAATCTATCACAATATAATCTTGATTCGGCTGACACTAGTTACGATGAAAGAGAAATGGACACACTTCCTCGGATAATATAGTTCCTTTACTAAACCCGCGATAGGCCATATAGGGCAATGAGTCAATTCAAGAACAGTCTTGTATAATTTAGTCAATTAATAAATTAAAAAGGAAAAGTCAAATCCAAGGGTAATTATTTGTATATAAGAAACGTGTTCTTACAACTAAATTATGAATAAATCACACTTCATGTTAATATTTTATTAATGTCTGCACAAACTTAAAAACCATTTGAATATTGATATACTTGTTATTCACATGGAGAGATAACAGTATTATGATTTGATATACAACGTTATGCAAACATGCTGTTCACAACTTTTATCAGACTTAACTTGAACGTTGGGCTAGTCTGCACTCGTTATGTAAAGTAGTTCCGTCCAGTCGTCAACCAGGAAGTAAAGTTGTAATCAATGATGTATTCATACACTGACCTGACACACATGGGACAATAAAAAATGTTACAGGGCAGGCATGGAAAGAATTTTATTATATCCGTGCTATACAATCTAGAGAAATCTAAGTTATGTCTCGCTTTCAGAAAGGTTAAGAACGATCTCTTGGAATAGTTAATAGCCTTAACCTCGTTGGACTACTGTGAACATATGTACACCAATTGATGAATGACAAAAGAATATTTGTAAATAAAGATACTAAGTAACTAATCGCACTTGTAAATATCCAAAAGGTGTTGTCACGTCACACGTTAATGATTTTATCTTACAACAATGTGATAGGATCATGTAAACACTCTTCTGATACGAGCTGGCAACCATGTGATAAGGCTTGACATTCATATGAAACGTTTTCACGACCATATGTGATATATACCGTTCTATATACCATACGATACGTTCTTAAAATCATAAGGATACCTTATTACAACCATATGATACCTTATTACAACCATCCGATACTTTCTCACGAACTAAGATACGTTATTACAACCATGATACATTCTGATGACCATATGATACGTTCTCACTATCATATTTTATGTTCTTACAACCAAAGGATACGTTATTACAACAATTTGAGGAGTTCTCACAACGTTTTTACAACCACATGAAACATGATTATAACCATATGCTTTTTTACTGGTACAGTACGTTTTGACAGCCATTTGACAGGCTCTAACAAACTTATGATACCTTATCATGACCATGTAATACGATCTTTGGGTTTTACTTTCAAAATCGATTCAATGATATTTGTTTAATACCAGCCTTCAAAGTTGACATTTTAATAAGTTCATTGTATGTAACAATACGCGTGTAAGGGAAGCATACTCCCCAAGATCTAATGGCATAATTAGTAAGTAAGAACCAGTGTCCTAAAGTCACCAAATTAATTTCTGATATGATAGAAATGATTGGTGTCAATGAGTTTCGGGTCACATGAAATGTAATATATCGGAGCAAGAGCTAGTGAAGTGGTAATGTCACACTTAACCAACTCCTATTGAAACCAATCAAACCAATAGAATGAAGGAATTACTCGCTTGCCTCTGTTGCAAACAGAACGATGTAAAAAAAGCGAGAAAGAATTAGTTTAAGCACATCTTAGATATATCTTGCGAATATCAACCAAACCACGCTTTAATCCGATCATCAATTTTTATATCAACTAATAACCATGAATTATTGAACATGAGTCCAATGTCAATTAAATGTATAACATTAAAGTAAACATGATTAAACTCAATAATTTATCAAATCCAATAATCTTGGCAATAAAATGTCAAATGTCATATCGTTAACAGTAAACATTCAAGAAGTTGAATTCGGTCCTTGTAGATATCGAATTCAGCATTTAATAAAACAATATGAATCCTTTCAAAATGACTTTCTTTCGATACCAAGATCAATATGGGCATGCCACAATGCGATATTAATGCTGGTTCTAGATATATAGCTAGGTTAGCACTACTTTATCATCGTTATCTACCTAGTGATCTAAATCGAGCTTCAGCGATAGGCAGGTAAGTAAAAATCGAACACGACAGCCTAGATACGAATGTTATCCAATCTGTATATATGATAACCTTTAACACGACATAATACTGTAGTATACGCTATTTACACTGGGTTATCGAGGGCACGTTTATCAAAAAAGGTCATTCATTCGGAGTTTAGATTTATCTGCCTTGATGTGTTTGTAAGTCAGGGTCAATTGGCACAAAAAATCTTAGCGCTAAAGTAGTTTCAGTGACATTTTTTAAAGTTGTATGGAATATGTTTTAAAAAATTGTAAATTACGTGCCAAAATGCATCTCATTTTAACAGGGATGACTCTAGACTAAATGTTAGTCATTTTTATATTTCAATAGTTTATACTGTTCCTCCATTCATAATATTCTTTTCTTCGACTCGTAATTTCATATGCAGTAAATCTAGACTTGTTGAATGAGGACGAACTGTATCAAATGCACAACCAGCACCTAATCTCCGACGTCTTGGCCACTGACATATCTTCGATCACAACTGCGACTTCGTCTTAGACCATTGTCGACTCAAATATATGCAAGTCTCTGAAAAGCCTGAGGTTGTATACCGTTATAGCATATCAAGCATATCTTTTATTAAGGAGTTCGATAGAAATTGGGGACAGGCTGCCCTGGAATTTGAATGCCTCCCTTTAGTTTTAATGGCACTGTCGCACAGTTTCTAAGGGATATAAAGGTTCTCTCGAAACTGAAATTACATTTTCCTAGTTTCAAGACAATCTTTTTCAAGGAATACAACGATTTCTTTTATGAACGTACCAAGTTCGCTTGAGCTGCACAAATCTAATTTCCAAATCTCAATTGATTAAAAGGTGTTTACACAATAATGGTCACACGTGGTTATCGATTGTTATGTGACACCCTTTTCTACGACTACGAGTAATGAGATGCTATAATATATATTACGTTCTCTAATATTTGATGACGAAATTAAAAAGGTAAGAGGTAAGATATCAAGAGAGTGTACACTATGTAATAAACAAACATTTGACTATGATTTTCATATACTTCTCCACTGCGAAAAATTATTGCAACAACGAAATGAATTCTTTGCATACTTAATTGACCAGCTCGATGTTGAAATCTACGTAATGTTTGAAATGCAAGATGAACAAGATATGTTATCATTCCTCTTTGGGGCAGAAAATAATTTTTACAATTGTATAGATCCCGTGTCATGGGAACGCATTTTGTTGCGCTTTTCACTATATGTACATGAAATAAAACACCACCTTGTTTATAAATACGATGAATGATACTATCCATGTTTGATGTGAAACAATGCTGTATATACATTTGTAAATATTTTGTTATATCTATGTTCTTCTGTACAATGATGTAATGTGATGTTTATATGTAATCTTCGGTTGCCACTGGAGGAAATAAAGACTCTCTCTCTCTCTCTCTCTCTCTCTCTCTCTCTCTCTCTCTCTCTCTCTCTCTCTCTCTCTCTCTCTCTCTCTCTCTCTCTCTCTCTCTCTCTCCACTTCCTTCGGCACTGTAACTACTGCAAAAGCGGTTTTTAAAACAAAAATTTCAAGACGTTTTTCTCCCAAAACGGTTCATGCTTTTGTTTTGCAACTCATACAAACTTTGCATTAAAAGAACATCAACCATCAAAAGAACTCAGTTGTCCCATAAGTTAACTGCAAGAGACCAGACCACACCCACCTCTCACTACAAACGTATGTTTGTTTGCTTATCAACAATGAAGGTCTGTAGGCGTATAGGTTACTGGAGTATGTGAGGTATATGCACGAGGTAAAGGATTACAAGAGAAGTATTATCACAGGTAGGAAACTTTCAGTACAAGAACTGCTCTATTCGACTGCGGCAGTCGTGCGCATCAAGTACGCACGTGTGTCGACAGGTCAGCATAAAATGATAAAAAAACGTCAAGGATAATACCTTGTCAATTTCAGAAGGTCCATGGACGTCTTTCCGCAATGATAATGAAGGAAATAGGCCCACTTTTGATAAATAAATCCACAATGTACATTTCTGTAAACGTGATGTCAAGTTAGTCTGACATTAAGTTACCATAATGTTAATTGAACACCTCATGAAGTATTCGACCTTTGAGGATGAAGTGAAACTGATCTGTCAAGACAACGGTATAGAGATGATTGATAGGAGGACGTTGTTTACAACACATCCATTGGTGTGCAAACAGTTGAGAAATAGAGCACAGGTATGAACCTATGCTTTGAATTTCCTACAACAAAGGGTTCTAAAAGTCTTAGTTTTGCAGAATAGATTCGTCCAAGACCGATTGAGTATAATGTAATAGTCACTTCATCATTCCTGTCAAGTCACTTCCAGCTATCGGAGTTCGGTTTCAAGGACAATATTTTTTTAATTTCTAAGTGTCCAAATAGATTCATTCATTGGATAATTATAAGGTTTCATTACTTGGTCTCTTTTACTTATTCATTGTATTGACCACAAAAAATGGTACTTGTATATACTACTGGGGGCTGGACATTAGTTGAACTGTATTGGAGATAGTCTGCAGATAATCAGATCTAATTTTCATTTTGTTAGCGCTATGAGCATTCACCAAGTGAATGGAGTGTAGCGCATAATAAATGTACTTTTTTTTCTTTTATTTGAGCTAACACAGAGATAAGATTGGACTCATGTTTACACAACGTATTTAAAGTCAGCTCAAAAAGTTACCCTATGATATATTCGCGTAAAAGAATAAATGTACTTTGAAATATTTCATCCGTATCTCACTGAAAAAAAAGATGCCTTTCGTGAAAAGGGAACACTGAAACCGGTCTCCGCGCTATAAAACTCCAAGCGGTCTGTCCCGCGACCTCGAGGTCTATTCATAATGACAAAGTAACATTTATATGATTGCTGAGGTTCGTTTAACCGTCACTGTGTCGAGCTTGTCCTTGATATGTCCACTCCTCGAAATAACAAGGCACCCTTTTGTGAGCGGCGTATGAATACTTAGACACCTACACGCCTCAGCGACCCTTTTTGATGGCGTGTATTCGTCGTGTGCGAGAGGACAGGGGTGGGTGTAGGGGTAGCAAACATACAGCGGGGGCAGATCCCATTCAAACTATAACAATACGAAGACATAGGTATGTACACACTGAATTCATTCTAATTCAACCGAGGTTAAAGGTCACGAAATCTCTAACCTTCAAGTCGTGGGAACCGCTTCATTTCAAAGCGTATGTGTATCTCTAAGTCCTCGTGCGTAACGTAGGAGCCAGTCGAACTCGTCCCCGTTTACGTCAGTGAATGTGATGTAAGATATAGCGAGAGGACACTCATGTACACGCACGCTTCACCTACATTTGCAACAGTAGGTCTTTTGTTGAGCTAGACAAATCACCTCACTTGAAGAATAACGGTTTCATCACCGACATAATTCTGTCATTGATCCATAATCGTGTCCCCCGTCTATAACCTAACATGAAATATGTGTATGAGAAGTCACCGTAAGTTGCTAATAAAACGTTGAAGGGAATTGATGACTGATAATAAAAAAGACATGGAGATGAATGAAGACATGCAATCAAAAGATACAGACGAAAGAAAACTAAGAAACAAAATTAGAGGGATGAAGACACAGACTGAGGGCATTGAGCGACAGATTTGGATACTGAGAGAGAAAAAAGGAAACAGAAACTTAGGGAACAGGGCGACAGACTAAGGGTACTGAGAGAAATACTAAGGGTACTGACAGAAATACTATGGGTACTGAGAAACAAACTAAGGGTACTGAGACACAGACAAAGGGTAATGAGAAACAGACTAAGGGTAATGAGAAACATCCTAAGGGTAATGAGAAACAGACTAAGGGTACTGAGTAACATACTTGGGGCCCTGGGGGACAGACTAAAGTCACTGAGAGAAACATTAAGAGTACTGAGAGATCAACTAAAGGCACTGAGAGACAGATTAAGGGTGTAGAGAGACAGATTAAGGGTGCAGAAAGACAGCCTAAAGGACTGAGAGAAACACTAAGAGTACAAAGAGACAGATTAAGGGTACTGAGAGACAGAGTAAGCCTCCCCTGGGGGAAGACTAAGGCATTGAAAGACAGACTGAAGGCACTTAGAGACAGATTAAGGGTGTAGAGAGACAGAGTTAAGGCTCTGAGACAAAGACTAAGAGAACAGACTGACAGACTGAAGGCACTGAGATACATACTATTGGTATTATCAGACAGACAAATGGTACTAAAGAATCTATGACTAAGGGTACTGGGCGATATACTAAGGGTACTGATATAAAGACAGTATAATAAACACATTATTGGTATTAAGAGACAGCTTAAAGGTGCTGAGGAATCTGGTACTGAGAGAAGACTAAGGGTACTGATAGACAGACGTCGAGTGCAGAGATACAGACGTAGACCAATGAGACACAGGCTGATGGGACCGAGAGACCGATTGTCAAATCGATTCCTGTTATGATTGGTGATTACAAACATTCGACATTCGTACGAGCAAAGATATATCCATTGTCTTGTTTCTGTATTCTCGATAAGTACTGGAATTAGACATCTCAGAATAAACATACGATGAAACGAATTTGAGCCGTCAACGACATCTCCTGGAGCATATGCATTGACAACGCTACCTTATCAACGTCGCCGATCACGTCATTTTCGATTAAGAAGAAGACCCCTGCGGCCTATCATAGATACGTGATCTGATATTCTCGTTGATAGCGAGATGAGATGAGAGTTGGGGAGCAGTAATCAGTGGAATGACATAAGACCGACCTTTCCTCAGAATGAGTTGACCGTCTTGAGGGTCGGAGAGAAATGGTAGATCAGGACTGGAAATGAGAGATTTTATTCACGAGGCGTGCAAGACAGATTAAAGAGACAAGCTGGGGATCCATCTCTGCGAGATCAATTTCAAATAATCAGTGAAATACCTCGGCGTCCTGAAGGTTATTTGACTACGGGTCTTAAAGAGGACGTCATAGGGCTCGCTTAATACACCACTAATCCGGTATTATCTGTTATACCGCTGGAGGAGAAGACTTGCACCCAGTCTCTTAAATAAAAGTATATTAAATAGATGCTATTTGATGTTTCTTGTCGAATATCATAGAGGTAAGCATAGTTTAAGTAAGTATATTTTGTATTTCAACTTGTGGCCGACATGACATTCGACAAGAATTACTATTCATGTCCTACACAAACTAATTAATATTCCTAATCCACGAGTGTGTATAAAGGGAGAGACTTTGATACAGACAGGGATCATCGAGTCTTGTCGCAACTGAATACAAGACTAAGAAATTAACATAAAGAACACTAAGCTTCGCAAATGCCATTTATTGTATTACTGAACTAGATGTCCACTGACATTGTCATATTTCCTCCATGAAGATCTTGTAAAAATATGATAATTCATTTTGTCCACAAGGTCTACGTTAATTTAAATGCTGACTTGCTTATCAGAGAAGCTAGCTTTTATGTAAAGGTAGAAATGTACGTGGGCCATTTCAGGATTAATGTCGCTTTCAACAGGACACTGATTACACTATTGCTTGTACTGTTGCATGAAAGTAGAGCTCAACCATCTTGGCTTTGCATCTACAAACATCAACTTGAACTAGGATAACGTGAATTGTACATTTGACTGTTAATGCTGTATTTCATTCCAACCTTATACATACAGTTTTCGACAACAGAAAAGTTGGCAAATCACGGAATCAGGATTTGAACCCGGATCTCTTCATCGGACAACAGGGCATTATCTACAGTGCTATCCGCCCACGTTTCAGTCAGAATCCATCTTCATGGCGGTGTTGTAAGTGCTTGTCATATTGCTCCTGCAATAGAAAAAAACCTCTGAACTTTGGAATTGACAACTCTGAAGAGTTCTAATGATATGTTACGTAACTTTATATTCTGGCCTTGCGGTGATGAATAGTGTATAGAAATATGAAAGCTCGTCGTCATAGCAATAATCTCGAGAGACATAGCTCGAGTGCTGATTTGTCTTCACACATAATTCTCTTTTAGCTGTGTTATAGAAAAAAATATGGATTTTACTTTCTAATGACATTCTAAAAAATCAATATTTTTTAGACTTTATTGACAATTTCAAGTACTTGAAGTTGAGGGTGAAATTAAATGCAAAGCACATGTAAAAGTTTCTATAATATTTTTTAAAACTTGTCAGCTTAGATAGTTTATACAGACGCTGGTTATGTTGATCGAACGGTAAGTCATGTCCAATACTTCGCTAAGGAGGTTGATAGTCTTGCAGGGAGAAAGCCAACAACAACGACTGATATTGGGCACTGTAATGAAACCTCGGATTGTTGGTTGTACAATAATTTACAACCATTGAGTTGTTCTGGAATGTAATATAATATAACACTGAACCAAACAAACTTAATGTTCCACTATTATCTATAAAGCATCAAGTTCTCACGTATTCTATCACAATTAATCAATTAAAAGTTCAAATATATACAATCACACCCATTACATTATCCAAATATTCAAATTCGATTATCAGCAACATTGAACGTTTCAGGTGAGATGAGGTGATATTTGGTCTAACGCCGCTTTCATGAGTATTTCACTTATATCGCGGCTGCTAGTAATATTGCAGGGAAAAAACTCGCAACACCAATGTTGCTTTGTATTGCGGTGAAACCTGCGGTCATCGACTGGAACTAGCGAATCATGGGTGGTACTGCACTGAAATTCAGTGTAGCATTGCACCCAATTGAACGTTTCAATGAAATGAACAAAACATTGATGTGTTATCAAACAATTCTAACCACAAAGGATAAACTTTTCTAATTGTATACAGAGCATGATCTATAACCATTCTATCCCTCCCCATCTCTTAAACCCCCTATCCATATCCCCACTAAAGGTGTATACATCTACCTGTGGAGCTGGACCAACCGTGCACTTGAACACCTACCACACTGAACCCCATCAAGCATAATAAAGCTCGGCGATAAAATATCAACTTAAGCGTGTTTATGATCACCCCTTGTCAGGATATTGGCTTTATATACCGTGGAAATGTCTGCCCGTCATGATTTCATATTTCATGCTTATGTGAATATACGCTTGAATGATTGCTACAAACTGAAGCGACGAACCGTTCCAAACAAATCGTTTAATAGTTTTCATTGACAAAGCAAACAAAATAACTTTGAATATCTTAAAATGATTGAAGATAAAAGATATAATGACGTACAAGATTTTCTTTGAAATAGCTGACCTTGATACATCAGAGGGGATTGTAAATTTTGCAAGCACTGTAAATGACATGTACAATTCAATGACACTAAAAGTTGTACGATTTGACATACCAGTTCATTTAGAAATCACATATTTATTCTCCAATCATTGCGGCTCTCTAAACGTTTCCCTGACCATGAATTAAGCCATCATTCGTTTTACATATGCAATAACTACTAGCCAGTCAACATTGATGATCGAAATCTACATTTTCATTAACATTTACTATCTGTAGTGTCGAGTCTCGCAAGTGAAAGTGTTCATTATAATAAAATAGACAGAGACGCAGTGTACCATGTTTATGACACGTTGGTTCCCTGCCGACAGTCTCCTTATGAAATCCAGTCTGCTAGCGACGGTTCTGTACGTGCAAATGACAGATTTTTGACAGGCTATCCAACGGAATGGGTCGTTATCTCACTAGGAAAGACGGGGTCGACGAAGACATCTCGAAACGGTTGTTGATTGAGCAATCGGATAACATCGGCGCCACGAGATCATTTCCGAATGTCCTTGAGCTGAACAATGCGCACATTACCACACATCACAGTGGATTTGTTTCTGTGGCTAGCACAATTACCATAATGAAAACTCTTCCGTTGTCATAATCTACACCACAATCATCATCGTTATCTTCATCATCATTACGATCATCATCATCATCATCATCATCATCATCATCATCATCATCATCATTACGATCATTACAATCATCATCATCATCATCATCATCATCATCATTACGATCAACATCAACCATGATAATTATAATCATTTTTTCATCACCACAATAATCGTAATAATCATCATTATCATAATCAACATCATCATTGCAATTATCATCATCAACATTATCCTCATATTTCCATCACCAACATTATTAAAATCATCACCATCACCTTCATCATAATCATCATCATCATCGTCTTCATAACGTCACAATCACAATCTTTAGAATCCCTCACCATCACTACAACCACCATCTTGACATCTTTACCGTCACCGTTATCTTTCATCGATATTTCTATAAAGATTAGTTCTTAGCTTATGTTTAAAGTGCCGCACGCTTAATTCGAAAAACAAAGTCAATTCATCAACGCTTTAATCCGAAGCATTGAAACCGGCAAATTGAACGCTCACTACATTTCTAAGGATTCAGGAAAAAAGACATTTCATTTGTTTAAAAAGAAAACATTGCTCGGAAAATCGGAAATCCTGGAAATATTAGATGGAGGCGAGACATGTTTAAGTTGATGGACTTTGTGTAAAGCATTTTTTAAAATCCATAATCACTTTGCAAGCCACAGACAGAGAGACCGAACTGTTGACACACCTCTGCACAGGGATAAGCACGAAAATCCACAGTTTTACCGCTACTTGAGAATTATTTCAACATTGACGGAAACGAAGGTAACTCATTTGCATAGTCTCTACTCTGATGTTCCATGTCCTATTGTCCACGTACCTCCAGGGCATCCATTGATGTAGTATTGAGCGTCTGATTATCTTGGTAAGATTTGGACCGCAAAATTACGTCAAATGAAGTTCCTCTTACCTGGAGCCCATAAAACAAATGTTCGCCTACTTTGATTTACTCGGCCAGCGTACAGATTCCTGATCAAAATTATGAAATTGAAATAGCAGCGTTATTTGAAAAGATCTATCACACCTGATAACGTGCTAGTTATTCAGTCTTTTTAACGTTGGAAGCTTGAATTTAAAAAAAATATCTGTGTAATAGAACTATCTAAATGTACATGTGTCATTTACTCTGTAATTTCTAACTGTAACTCTGAGCTTTTATTCCAAAATAATCCACTTTTACATGTTGGTTTCTGTAAATATTTCACTTATAAATCAGTAACAAGGCATGATTTAAAAGTCATATTGTATTTTAGTTGTACATTATCTGAATAATGCTAGTGCTTTTAATTGGAGTTTTTAGTAAGTCTAACAGTAAGTTTGAGATAACTTGCTTGTTGAGCATAAACATCAATTGCGATGGTGTACATTATAGAGATATTTAACTTCGTAAGCATGATACTTGTCTGTACTTACTTAGAATGCTGAACATTTAACGTAAAATGGTTAAAAAGTAAACATATAGGTCAGCTTTGTGATCAATGAACTCAAATTCTTCCTTTTTGATTGAACATGATAACATTGATTATAAACTATTAGGTCTTTTCATTACCTCTCTTCGTTTTATTGTATTTTCGTTATCAATTCAGTTCTTCATTACTGGAGGTGTAGGTCATCGTCCCTTAATTATCAAGATAAAGCAATTCGGTATCAAACCATTCTTAATATCAGTCACAGTGTTAGTCTACGTCGACGATAAGTTATAGCAAGTCAATACGTCGTCTGATTAAACAATCTCACTTATCTTGGCCAATAGCAAGGGCTTCAGTAGGCGACCCTGACCAACTCACCTCCAAGATGTAATATCGGCAAAGAATAAATCACAATTCGACACGACTCGGTTCACCTTTCTGTTGTGGACAGACTGTTGGCTCAGACAGATTGATAGACTTGCCAAACCTTCAAAATGTCTTTGAACAATGATAACGTACAGTAAAATACTTTAAAGACTTTAATGGATTCGAAGTAGAACTATTGATTCATCATGATTAAGTTTAAGATCTTCCTTATATTGAAGTAACCTTAGTAACTCGAAACGGTGTGTTCACAAGCCACAGAAAATATAACTGGCTTAGCCAATCGCTACACCAAAACTATACACCTCAAGAAATTCCATGTGACTGGTTTCCAAGTGTGACTTCGACGACTGTTTTAAAATCATGCTGAAAACTTACTGAAGAGATTTTCATAGTTAAGACTTTGTTTAACCTGAGACAAATACTTTAACATAAGCTCCAACTTTATCAGTAAAATATCACTGATCAATACCATGAGAGTATAAAAACAGGTGTTGCAATACTTTTTTCATGTGAATACATTCCATGTTCAACTCCAAAACATCATCTCGAAAAGGAGTCAATTTTTGTTGTAAATATTTCAATTTGGACGTTAAATACTGCTTCATTTCACAATAGCTACAATAATTGAAATTGAGTGTTGAGTGTCCAATCATTATAAACTTATCTAAATGTTTATTTGCTTCTTTACCATTTCTGAAATGGCGTAAACTGTTTGGAAATATCATATTGAGGTAGTTTATCAAGTGTTGCATCCTACAATGATTAACCCTCAGACTGAAATTCTTAACTTATTTCAGCCTCTTGAAAATTAATTCAGGATCTATAAAATCCCATCTCCCAGTCTTATTTCTTATTCTTCATAGAATTGTTCAGAGACTGAGTGTGTTTCTAGCTCTGCTACTACATCGAGAATCCAGACACAACCAGACAATACTCCGGTCATCGACCGCGTTGATCTCGACGTACTCTTACGGTCAGTTGACCTACAGCGAGGCCGGTCAGCCTAACTGCTCGGACGCACGGCTGATCCTGGCGTCTCAGCCGAAGGTCAAGCGTCTTAACAATATGATAGGGGACGTGGTCAAGCTCGATGACTAATAAAATAAACATTCTGGCATAAAATACCAGATGGAGTTATCCTAATGTAGGTACAATGAATATATGTGCCAATAGTATTTGATGCATTTTATATGTTAGTAAAGTAAGGTTTGTCACTCTATTTAAGAATTTTTATTACTGACAGCATGGAGGAAAACCTACAAAACAATCGTGGCTAACATTTGCCAGACCTGGTACAGCTGAAGGTGCATGAGAGGTACAGGTATTAGGAGAAAACCGCCTTTTTCAAGAATATTCATAGAATCCAGTCATGAGAGGAACTGCAACCGTGAAGTTTCTTTGCTGTTAGGCCTAAAATGAGTGGTCAAATCTTTGCATGTCAGCTGCAGGTCACTACTGTATGTGTATTGTTTCATGAAACTCGTGAACGTCTGTAGATATGAACAAGACGATACCGTGACTGTAGTGTTAGTAGTAACATTTTAGGAGTCACAATCTAAAATAAATTCACACTGTGTATCTTTTATTTCAAATCATCACTGGAAACTTAAGGAGATCAACTATAATGACTTCAGAATAAATTGGACTATTTGGATTCAATAATATTTCAAAATCTTAAAAAGTAAATGAAGGCATTGTTTTATTTCTCCATGGAACAGCGCAATTTTGGTACTTATCAGGAAATAATCCTGGCTTCAGATTGCAATTTTAAAATTCGTACGATATCTCCAGCAATGCAAATCGAAAGATTATGAATATCCATTAAACCTGGATTACTTTAAATTTGATTTTCATCACACAGAGGCTACCAAGATTATGTTAGAATTGAAATTTGTAGTAATCTGTGATGTGAATGGAAGTATAGCATGTCATATAATCACATGTCAGAGAGTTTCATTTCATTATGATTGCAAACAGATTACATTCCCATCCCAGATTGTGTTTTTTCAAAACTTCAAATTTGATTAAAATTTCAGGATCAATTTAAAATCCAGAAGATAGAATCCCACACCTTATAATCCACAAGGATTATTTGTTCATGAGCGTGCCAGAAGATGCGTAAGCCATTCGTCCTAGTGTGAACACTCTCTTCTAATACTCCTCCCAGCTGCCCTAATTTGAAGTCAATTCCGCCACTTGCACGAAATTCTTGCACGCGGATGATGTAATCGATGTCGGTCTAATCACGCGAGATCTCATCGTGTATTGGGTCATGGGTAACCCTTTAAATGCTACATCGAAGCAGAAGGCGTGTCGAGAGAATGATAGAGAATGCAGAGTTAGACCGTAGATGCCTGTTTGTTCCACGAAGTTATTTGTTGTTTGATAAATTTAGTACAAGTTGATTAATGTTATACAATGTATACATAAAACACACATATATTTATATATAGTTAAACTAAACTCTAAATAAAACTTGTTCTATACAGTTTTAGTTAATTATGAATCACGAGAAGAACGGATTACCTTAACACCATGGGAAATAGAAAGTAATCAACATCTATGAGTAGAATTACACAATGCAGATAAAAATGTTCGGTTGAAAGACCGACAGCGACCATATTGTTAATATTCTCAAAATAACGGGCTCGCTCTATTTGTGGAGTTATTTCAAATTTAAAATAGTCATGTAGAAATACTAACAATCGATACTTTATTCAGTATTACACTAATCGTGAACACTCTACTAAATGAATTATATTTACAGAATAATTTATACACCTGTCATAGATATTCATAAATTTATCGTTGTGGGTATGTGGGTATCTTTACGTTTTTGATATGTTGAATTGGTGTTTAATTAGAATTTATTGAATTGTGAGAATTCATTTATGGTGACATTCATATCATTTCATATTTATTTCTTTAAAAAACCTCCACTACTGGATAATTTGACTCAAATAGATGCCGTCACCTCAGAAAAGTTTCTCTATATATGTTAAAAGCACTATAGCACACCCTTTTTTCGTTTTATAGACTTACGCGTAGATTACGGTCATCTTTTGATGATAGAATCTATCAGCCTCAAAGTACTCTTTCATATGGTTCATTTGGAACAAATGTGCGTATTCAAATTTTAAAGATATTTAATAAAACTCAAAACAATAATATGGTCCGTAACAATAATTCGACTCTCGCGCTGTCTGTCGGCCAACCATAACCTAAAGCGAAACCTATAGAGTTCTCTCCCTTGAAGTGGCCTATACGAAATCATTGTAGACAGCACTCAGTCGAGTTCAAAATGGCGACCAAATTTATGCCTTTCCACGTGGTAAACCTGCCCAATGTTCCCCACAAACAAATCGCCTGAGGAGGAGGGTGGCCCAACAGAAACGACGTGCTCAATCAATCTGCATCAAGACGGCAATTGATAGGTGGAAGGAGGCGAGGGACACAATGACAGATGAAACGTTTGCACTGTTGCTCTTAGACAGGTGAGAAAAACGTCGACAATTTTTAACTCATTGGATCACAGTCTTTCTTTTAGTGGTGGCAAGCAATATGAATATAATATTTAAATACACATGTTCTGTTTCAATCAATTATCGTACACTTTGTAAACAATCAATAATCAATATGTAATATAAGTGCATGCTTATGTTCAGCTAGGGTATGATCATCGAGAGATGGCATCATTTGTAAAAGCCAAGAACCAATTAAGTAAAGGTCAATATACTTGTTGTTGATATGAAAGACGTAATTATTGATTTACAAAATGAGTCGACCAGAAACTTATTCATGAATATTCTAGCAGTGTCAAATCTGCCTTTCGGGGTTATTGCATTGATAAAATATAGCGTATCATACATTCACAGGCATGTCATACTAGACAACCAATGTCATGTAAATACCAAACATGGCTTTTATTTGTGAAATTGACAAATCCTAGGCAAAAAATAATATTAAACTAAGTTATTAAAATTCAACAAATTTGTAGATAAAAACACTCATGACATATGGGAATAAATATGGCATTCCTTGAATTTAATTGCGACAACAATTAATGATATATAAGAGATTAAAGGGATTAGCATAATAGAATGGTGATAAGTACAATTCAAATTTCATTTTATGTTCAAGGTGCTATCAACATTTTAATATACAACATCCAAAGATTATTATATTTATTGATTGAGAGTCTGCGCCACCTAATTACATATATTTCCATATATATATATTTATATATCTTTTTTGTTGACAGGAATGATGCCTTTAAAAGACAAGACTTATGTCAGTCCACACCAAATAAAGCAAACATTGAATTGGAAAGGATGGATATAGACATGTCAGATGTTTCTAGCATCTCAAATGGTCACTTTGGGTATGTAGATATATTATTTTGCAATATGTTATCATTATAAACTCCTGTTATAGAACAGTGGGTTAAATGATAAATGGACCAACAGTGGAAATTTAAATTTACATTGACAACATTATTTGAAAGTTATATTGTCTTTCCCTCCAAATAGTTAAGATTAGAAGATACTTATGAAAGTTTCAAGCAAATAATCAAGATTGATATAATAGTTAGTACTAATATTTGTTTTTGATATCATATATTTGAGGGACATGATTGCCACCCTATTTCAGAAACATTTGTCATTTTTTGGTAATTGTTTTCCCTTGTAACTGAGCTCAAACTTGATACTTGTCTGGGAGTAAGATAACATGTGAAATCTTATTAACTTACCGGTATATTGGATACAAAATTATAAGGCTTCAAAGCCATGAAAATTTACTGAAAAATTTATATCTCTCTGTGTGCAGGGCTCATTTACAAGAAGTGGACCAGGACAACACGTGCTCAGTTACTTCAATGGGACTGATCTCACCTCAAGAGCTTGAGTAAGTTTAACAATGACAATAAGAGCAGTGTTGTTATTCTATAATTAAGGACAACAAGGAATTCTATGGAAAAAGGTTGTCGTTGCAGGTAAAACTACAGGTTTTGGATGATAGTTTTCCCCCTCTTTTTGCAAATAAGGGTAACAAGAACATTGCCCTAAACAGCTATTTAGTTCTTCTGCTCCAGAAGCAAAACTCCTAGAAAGCTTAAATGTTCTCTGCAGACTCCTTGGCTAATAGGGAATGTATATTTAAGTTTGACCCTTGGTCCATTGAATAATATGAAATGAAGCCTTGTAAGTTTTGGAGCTGTATTTGTCTGGAAAACTTTTTTATTCAGGATTTCTTAAATTGAAGGTGATGGGAGAATGGACAGTCCTGGACATTGTGCCAAGTACTGCACATACACTTTTATAGACTGTGATTCTAAGAAAATTTTGGACATGCGGGTCGTTGACAAGAGAGAGACTCAGCTAAACTCGTATATCATGGAGAATAGAGCTTTCTCACAATCCATGGAAGTTTTAAAGGCTGCAGATGTCAATGTAGTGGAAGTTGTGACAGATGCCCATGTCCAAATATCATCAAATTTAAGTAAGTATGATAATTCTATACCCCTGCTACCTGTAGTTTGGAGTTAAACTACAGGTAATACAAATTATATCCCATCACTGTTTGATCACTATGACTAAATCCCTATGGGTGAATGGTATTGAATGGCCAATGTTGTTGGTCTGTAAATTTGTGTGTGTAGCCATAGAAGGTAAAAATCTTTTGTTCAGACCCCTGACCTAACTGGGAAATGAATTACAGATCTGGTATCACAATTGGGCATTGATTTAACAAAATGTTGATTGTAATAATCGACCTTGGTTTTAATGCTGTTAATCACCAAACATTTGTAACCTTTCTACCTTATATTTCGTGCCCTCAGGCAAGGCACTTTATCTACATTGCACTGAGTTCACCCTGTTTATCAAATGGCTCCTGTATATTTGGAGAGTGAGGTTGCACCAAGCTCTTAATAGTGTCTTCAAAAGTACAAGTCCTAAAGAGTAGTAAATTTGTGTGCCTTGAGCATGCTCCATTATTGACAAGTGTGCAGTGCAAGAATGCTATTATTGTTATCATTTTGTAATATGTGGCCCCTAATGTAGCAAAGTTTTGACGACCTTCCTTGGTGTGCTTATGTTCAAAATCATAATTCTCTAATGCAGAAATAAATTTAAATCTTTGTAAATTCGGCTTTAGAATTGTAGTTTTTTAAACTGTGCCAATAGCGCACAGCTAAAAAGAGGCTGACAAACAACATGCCAATTATTCAAATTTTTTTTATTTTTCTAAAGGGACAGTAAATGGACAATTGACATTGTCGGTACATTAAATTGATTACCATGAATCACATACTACATATGTAACTAAATGAAAGAAGCCTAATATATAAGACCATTTGAAAATTGTTTCATAGAAACATGAATTGAGAATTGATTTTGGTAAAATGCAAGCTTAATGCCAGGTTCTTTTCCAGAGAAAAATTTCCCTGAAATAAAACAGTTATGACATGTGGCATGGTCAGAAAAATCTTCGGAAAAAATTAGCTACTGTAAGTATTACTTGATGAACAAAATGGGGTGTGTCAGCAATGTCACCATCAGTTTCTTAGTTTTTCATTTAATAACAAATCTCAAAAACAGTTTGTCATATCTAATGATATACGGCTCACTTTTCAAAACTTAGTAACTATAGATTTCAATATCCTTTTTCAGATCGCCCATGAAAAAGGAGCTAGTGATCTTTTGCCTTGGATCAGTGACATTGCCAACCACTTTTGGTATTGTGGAGAAGTTTGTAATGGAGATCTCTCTACATTTGTGGTAACTTAAAATTCATTATATTAGTTAATATTATGGAATGTCAAGATATAATGTATCGTATTCCAGCCTTACTTACATCCTATTGCATGATAGGTTGTTTCAAAAAACATACTTTCTTTTTATAAATCAATATTTGGTGAAAATATATTTGTAATGAAAAGAGTGCTATTGAGTCACCATGTTTTACTCTACAGTTTCTTTAGAATTCAAACAAAAGTAAATCATTACTCATAAAAATGCCTATTCCTATTCCATAAAATGATCTGTGTGAGGTATCTTGCAAATATGAAATTATTATAATAATTATATCACTTAAATCACAGATGAAGTGGCAAAGTGTCCTCCATCATGTGGTCAATGTTCATCAGTGGGCTATGGGACAGTGTGACCATGGTGAGCTCAATCAAGAAGAGACAGAAAAAATCAAGCCAGGAAGCATTGCACATCAGAAACTGCAGGAGTTGGTGTACAACCCTTACCTAATGAGGTCCTTGATACACTACACAAATTTCAGGTACTCTATTACCAATATTGATATATATATAAATAAAGTAACTTATGTTCTGATCTGTATATAAGTCTTTAAAAAAACAAATTCGTTAAACGCATAACCATGCCAAATACCTATTTTCATCTTCTTCTAAAGAAGTAAAAGGTCAATGAAGCTCTTGTGTCAGGGTAACAAGCTGGTTTATAAAAAAATTATTTGGTGATCAGGTGGCATCTCATTTTCTGACTGTGTATCCATTTATGAATAAAATATATATAGCCTGATGAGCTGTAGTGCCAAAGGCTCTGTTTTGACTACTCCCCATGAGTAGCTGAATTTTTTTTGGGAGGTTCCTCACAAAGGGGATCAAAGGTTGAAGGGGACTAAAGGTGTGGCAGGCATTTTTAATGGACCTTTAAGAGACTTCTAAAAAAGCCCTTCATCTAGAAAGCCAAAATTTCAGGATGTTATCTATTTTACTTAAGACCCTTTTTTTAGGGGATGGGGGATGAGAATTAAAATTTTTATTGCTCTACCTAAAAAATATTGGCGTTGCAGGGGTTTTCATATTCAAGATATATATCACTGTAAAACTTTTAATATTTCCACCCTCTTTGTACAAATTACATGGTTTTTTTACCTCCTTTGCTTTATTCTGAAACTTTCTCACTGTCTATGGGGGGAAAATCAGCCAAGATAAAAACTGTTTAAACTTTTTATCATGATGTCTATTTCAGAAGCAACTTTGAGTTGGAAACTCTAAACAACCACATTCTAATGTACGCAGGGAAGCGTTTTGCCTATGGGTAAGCTTTTACAAAACCATATTAAGTGTTAGACACAAGTCATTTTTTCTTCAATTTTTCCTGTGACAATTTTGTTAATATTTCTTGAGAGATTTATGTAAGTGATGAACTAACAATTCATTACATCCTGTAACATAATTTTTTGTTTTTTGTGCCTCCAAAAACTGAGACAATGACATTAGATAATGTTTGCTACATAATAAGTTCATCTTAAAATGATTCATTGCAGTTAAAAATAGTGATAGATTACAAGAAAATTGTCAGATTACACAACTCATTTTGACTTTTTCAGTTATGATGCCTTCTATGCTAGAAACCTCCTTGCTGCAATAGATTACCAGTTTCACATTGACAGGCCTCTAATGATTAACAAAGAAGGGGAAACCAGGTAAAATCATTTAGTTATACCCCTGCTATGAGGTAGTCTTGGGAATATAGTGTTCCCAAACCAAAATTAGATACAAAAACATTACTTGAAAACTTTAGGACTTGGAGACTTCAAATTTTGGGTGCTGATGTGTTTTTTAGGGGTAAAAATTCAACAAAAGTTCCAATACTCACTTTAAAATGTCAAACAAAAGCTGCCAAATTTTAAGACTTTTTTTCTTTTCTGGTGCATTTTTTGAAACTATATGACTTCCTCAAATCTGGTATTATTCTTACCAATGGGGTTTAGATATGTCTTTTATCGGTAACTTTACCAGGTGGAAGTTCTCTTTGAAATCATGACCAAAATCAGCAAAACTACAAGTTTGATAATTAATTTGACCTAAGTGTTTAACTGTCTAAGAAAATGTAACTTACATCACCTTCTTCCTTTGAATGTCATCGTCATTCATTGAATTGATAGAGTAGACCTTTTTTTCATGAAACTAATATCAAAGGCCATCAAATTATAGGCATTTGTGTAGGGGGTTTGGAACTATGCTGACTTTTGCCTTGTTAGCTTTTCATCAACATATTATAACTTCTCAGACATTCATAGTATTTATTAACAAAAGCAAAAACAATTTGGCTTTAGAAGACTCTTATGGTGATTGCCACTTTCAGAATACATTGCCGCAATAAACCATTTTATGCTGAGCATTTTAACTTACTTTTCTCATTTGACTACATATGTCTTTAAGATTTATGATGACTTCTACAGAAGCGAAAGCCCAAGGAAACTTGCTGAAGTTATTTGGATGAAATTTATGTGAAATGGAGACATTGACAGACTGCTATTTGAATGATTTTGTTCTCTTTCAAAATCGGGGGCGGGATAGCGCAGTGGTTAGCGCGTTCGGCTTCGGAACAGGAGGTCCGTGGTTCGAATCCCGCCAGGGGCTCGGCAACTTTGTTTGCAGTAGAGAACTGTTCTACACACAGTCAGGTTTGGGTGCAATGCTATACTGAAATTCAGCACAGTACCACCCATGGTTCGCTAGTTCCAGCCCATGCTCGCCGGTTTCACCGCAATGTATATCCGCTATAGTGTTGCAGGCTTTCTCACTGCAATAATACTAGCAGTCTCAATATAAGTGAAATAGTCTTGAAAGCGGCATTAAACCCCAATTCACCTCAACTCTTTCAAAATCAGCTCCATACCAATATTCATCATTTTTATCTCATCAGGCCTGAGAGGCCTAATCCGCCTATGGCATGGCATCTTGCACTGATTATTTTAACGCTAAATTTTTTATAGCTGCATAAACTACAGCACTTTATTACCGCTTTATTTTTATTATTATTTGCTATTACTTTAGTTGAAAGACTCTTATTCTTCATTTATTTGTTATCTGTCTACAGCCATCATCGAGGACACTCCAAGCAAACAAAACACTTGAGAGTCTGGCCACAGAAGGCTCCCAAAACCTATTCCTATCTTTGGAACATCATGGAAGATATTGTGAGGATGTACCTTGAGTCGGACGTAAGAGTCAGAGGGAAAGTCATTTACAGCAATGATCATCCAAAGAACATTTCAGCCACAATTGCTCCAATACCTCCACCTTCGACAAGTGAAATTGTTGAAAATCAAAAGTCTCGCTTTAAGCTCAAATAAGCTGAAGTGATTTACAGACTTTTCGTCGTAAGACTGTAACCCATGTGATTAGGATTTTTAAAATGCTAAGAATCCATTGTGTCTCACTATACATAACATCTTGATATATCAAGCACTTTTACTCTGATTTCTGTTTGAGATGTTTTCATTTATCTCCCCAAAGAAATAGAGAGATGTAAGCTTTATGAAACGCCAGGGTTAACCTTTCTTTGAATTATTTTCCTTGTATTTTATAGGATTTTGACCTAAGGCAATATATGTATCAGAAGCTTCTATGACAGATATGGGAAGTGTGTGTGAGTGAGCTGTGCTAAACAATGTTCTTGTCATCCATGCAGTTTGGCATTTTCAACTTTCTAGATTTTTAATTTTGTTGCCTTTATAGAAAAGTAACATAGAAATTTGTTTCTTATGCAGATCAGTAGAACTAAAACATTGTAAGGCCAAGGTTAACAAACTTTGGATATGGAATAATGTGTATTTAAGCCTCTTTGGGTTTTTAAATTTTCTAGAATTTTCTAGAAACTGATTGCTCTTTTAGATTAATTTCAGCAGTGTATCCAAACACTCACTCACTTGTTGTAAGTACACAGGCCATTTGCCTGGGCTTTTGGCCATGTAGTGTATTGATATGTGGCTTGTCAAAAGTGCCTTTAGTGTCACAACTAGCAACTTTTATGTTTTGATCAGAGGTGGACTGTTAAACTAATAATTATGAAAAATAGATAACAATGAGAAGTTTTGACGAAAGTTATAAAGTTGATTTTTCAACTGGCTGTAGCTTTTTAAATGCAAATATAGAGCTTTCATTTTTAGGATGGTGTATTATGAGCTATCACTGGAGGCTGTATATATTGCTTGTCCGGAGGAGAATAATTAAAAGTACTTGTACCGTCGAAACTGGAGAAAAAATTAGTTTCCTCATGGGGGGTAGTGTTGGCTAGAAGTTGGTGGGAAAATATCTGACTATATTTTCAAGATATCAGGGTTTTTAGTTTAACTTTATGTTATGATAACTTTCAAACTAGAGTCGACTGACATTGTCATCTAAGTTTGCTCAAGAAAATTGCAAATTGTTGGAAATAGTACATCTATTACATCAGAATCTGTTACACAATAAATGAGTTTAAAATGGCCAAATAGCTTTACAATTTACAGTTTCCAGAGGTTTGAATTCTTCTCGAGATGGTGAAATGTTTTAGGAGGTTTAAGCTGTCACACTCTCTCTATGCATTAAAGAATCATTTAAATTTGTTTCAATTACATACTTTAAGTTATCATGAAGTCAACAACGGTTCAAAATTATTGCCCTAAGAGTGAAGGTTTAAAACCTACGTAATTGCCTTGTGGATCTGGAAAGGCATCCCTGATTCTTTTTGTGCAACAGCTTGGCACAACTCTGCGATTACCAAATCCGAGTCTACCAAACTGCCATAATATGAACTGCCTATAGCTGGCGTGTCTATAGCTTTTATTTACGTCAACAACCTCTACGGCATGTAACCCAAGGAAATCATTGCGTAGTGTCTGTTGAAGCCTCAATACCAGAGGATCGAGGATGTACAGATCCATTTCCTGAAAATAAAATATTTCTCTATTTGTTGGGAAACTTGTGATAGTAAACATTATACGAGAATTAAACAAGGATCTATGATGCTTTGATGGAACTTGGAAGAACATAACAGTTGAATCTAAATGTTTAGAATATGGTTTATATGTACTGAATCAATTTTGCACTTACAAATCATTTTATGTCATTTTTAAATTGTGAGAACCTTTTTGAGAGGGAAAGGGATATACCACAATGATACTGCAGTATATACCAGAAAATGTACCTACAGCCAAGCGACTAACGCATTGTTGTGGCATATGTCCACAACACACACGTTCCTCTGCAGTGGGCATCTGTACACAATGTGTACATACACACCAATCAAGGTTGTCTTTTGGTGGGTCATTATTGCTACTTGGCCCCATATCAGCATTAGATCTGTCATAGATATCTAGCACAATGCTAGGCATCTTCTTGCTGAGTTGTTTAAGAAGCTCCTTTGCGTCTGCTTCTGACATTTCGTCAATCAGTGTCTAAACAAATGCATCATTGGAAATGGTATTTAACCTTTGGAATCATGTATTATATCTATGAATATATACTCAAAGTATTCTTTGAAAGATTCCTTGCTGTCTAAACCTCATTTCAGGCTTGCGCCCAAGCGGGAAGGACTTTAGTTTAAGATAATGCTTCATTTCAAAGTTTTAAATCAAGAATTTTATGTTAATTCTTTTCTCAATTCACTATCTCCTGTCGTTTAATGAGAGAGGATAATCAATGACTACAAATCTGTATGTCTCTCTATGACTATTTTGTTAGCATTGGGCTTAGCTTCACCAAACTTGGAATGTTGACAAATTAAACCTCCACTATCAGTAATCTTATTATGTAGCAGTCAGCATATGTCAATATGTCAAACTTTTATTACCTTGGACACTTATTATTCAAATGTAACAAAATTTGACTCATATCATCACTGTGATTTTAGGGTGGGCCTTGAGCACGATGATGCAGTCACTAATTTGCAGTATTTGCGCAATTGTTTTTCTGTTTGTGTCAAATTGTGTGTCAAAAGTCTGTTCCTCTCATAATTCTCAACATAATTGTTGAAACATAAAGATACTACACACATAATTCTGTGATGAAAACATGTGTTTCTGTATGTCCCTAAATTGCATAATTTACTAATATTTTCTCAGTATTTCTTACATTTTTTGTTGAGCTTATATTTGATATTTGCTTTCATATTGTGAAAGTAGAACAAAATGAATATGTAATTTTATGTGCATTTAATAGATATTTTCTGTCAACATAAATCATAAAAACTCATAAGTCACACACAGAATGTTGGAAGTATAGAATTGGGACTATTTTTATATTGATTATTTTCATTGATTTTGATAAAGAAATTTGACCTTAGGCAATATATGTATCAGAAGCTTCTATGACAGATATGGGAAGTGTGGGTGTATGAGTGAGCTGTGCTAAACAATGTTCTTGTCATCCATGCAGTTGTTCCTTTTGGGCTTTTCTACTTTCTAGAATTTTGTTGCTTGCTATGGAAAGGTAACTCAGACATTTGTTTCTGAAGCAGAACTAAACACTTTTAAGGCCATCAAAGTTGGAATACGTAATTATTGTTATATTTTTGGGTTTTCAATTTTCTAGAATTTGTTACCTTGTTACTTTCCATCGAACTTCTATTAAAGATGAATTTAACCTGGCATATGAAAGATTTACACACAAAATAATGTGCCTTTTGTGTTTTTAGATTCTAGAGTTGATTTGGTTTACTGCAGCTTGTTTCTATAGATATGCAACTTAAAAATTATTTTCCTGAGCTAAAGATAATATTCCAATATGTTGCCAAGTCATCTGATAATTTTATGTGCAATTTCTTGATGTTGTTATGAAAACCTAATTTATGTTAAATTAGGGAACAGTTTGTGTAAGATGTTCTTGTTTGATAAGAAATACTATAAAGCTAGTGGTCTTGTGGAATAAACTGATGTTCTTTTTTGTGAGGTGGGAAAATATTTTGGTACTTTGTAATAGCTTATACAAGTTTATGTAACCTTACATGTATATTGTTCAATCTTTGCTCTTGCAAGGTTGATATATTCTGTAAGGTGTCCTGCTGCAAACCTCTGCCCCTCCCTCTGCTTCTCCCTCTGCCCCTTGTTCCCCTTCCCCGACCTCTGCCCCCGCCTCTCACTTGTCCTCTTCCTCTGCCTCTCTCTGACTCGTCTAAATTAAATAAGAGACAACATGCACTGTTGTCAAAAGTTACCAAAAATCAAGTTTTCATCCTAAATCCTGCAAATCCTGATGAACCACTGAGCCTATTAATCTATTGTTTTGCTTCTAGAAAAAAATGGGAAAACTAATAATTATGAAACCATGTTTTTGTATGAGCAAACCTTGTGATTGTGTGTTCCATAACAAGATGGACTGATTGTTAGTTGACCAAACATAATTTAGGAACCTATGTACAATTATCAGATACACAATATACATTTAATTTGAGAAATGATAAATCGAGGATAGAGAAATTAGAAATTTAATTTTTTGTTCATTCTTTTAAACCTTTTTACACTTTTCAAACTCTAGATAAGAGACACTGTGTTTTCCTTGTTATGATTTTATTATTTGGTATTGCATGCAATATATTACCAGGAAAGTCATGTCCTTGATTATTTTGACCAGTTATTCTTCCAGCAGTGACCTTTCTACCTTGACTACGTTGACCCCTACGCGGTCCACCTCTCCCACGCCCAACTCTTTGTCCCCTAGAAGATGAACTTAACTCCTGTCAAATGAAATAAACAATATTCTAAATCAAGGTACATATTTGTGCTTATTATTAGGATCAGCTGTTAGTATATGAATTCATGTTTCATTGTCAGCTACATAAGTTCTTTCTCTTTGTAAATTCTTCAAAAGGGGTAATTTCTTTTAATAGAAATTCTTAACAGTTTTTATTAAGAAATTGTTAATTATTCTTATCAGAAACATTGATAAATTAGTATTATAAATTATAAATTTGGTGACAGACCTTCAACAAAAAGGTAATGCTCTATCCTTAGAAATTAAGTTTTCAAATGTAGATAAATTAATGTGAAAAATTTGATGAGCTACAGAATAAATGGTTTTTATCTTTGCTCGTTTATATTTATGTTTTGGGGAATATATACCTATAGTATTATTTGTATGATATTATTATACTTTTATTTGAATGTTTTGTTATTTACAACATCAATTATTAAATATTGTCTTAAAAGAAATTTCTTGTTTTGTTTTGCTGTAATGTCCTATCAGTTCAAACATATATTGAGAAAATATCTTATCATTTATTGTTGTTCGCTAATAGTCTGTAAGTAAAGACCTATTGATGGTATCATAATAATCTAGAGACATATTTCCTGAAATCAACTAAGGCATTTAACATGTAAGTCCGATAAGGTGCATCATTGGTCAACCAGGGCTTAATACTTTGAAAACCTTCACAAGCGTCCGTTTTCATCAAAAAAATGAACCAGCACTTCAATCCTGACCTAGTATGTGTGTTTATTTCTGTATGGAGGCCGGCCCATTATACATTCCATATATATAGCAAGATGATATTAACATGGAGCACCACATGTAATAAAGAATATTCAATATACAATGGTGGGATAACAAATTTTATCACATTTCTTCATTCCTAAAAATACATATTTGGCTAAATATTTCATAACATCCTCATTATTTGAAGTTAACAGCTGTATGAATTTTACATATGAAGAGTATTCAATATGATATGCTGGTAGTATAGATTTCCTCAAACTGTGATAAAAAGGACAAGTAATACAAAAGTGATATTCAGATTCTACCCAAGTAGTAAAACAAAATGGACATAACCGCTCATGCCGTGGTAAATTATACGTACGACCTTGCTCAAGTAAAAGACAATGGAATCTACATAAGGCAATTTGATACGCTGGCACTGTTATCACTGACAAATAGGTTGCAAACGAGAAAGAATCTTGAACGTGAGTATAAAGTTCCAAATTTGTGATAAGTACGAATGTTTTCTAACCACTCCTGGTGATCGATGGAAATATATCTTTCTGACCTAGATATGAAGCAAAAACCCAATGACACGGCTTGAAAAGTGGAAATGATATAGTAATGCTTATTTCAGATTTTACGGACAAACTAGGCCTGATTGGCTGTGAATACGAAAGTGATACCTTTCAGCTTGCATTGCCAGCCAACTCTCTAAACGCAAGACTATAACGTACGTTTTGTAGACCTAATTATGTATCTATGTCTTATAAGCAGTTTTGTGCGAGGACTTGCATAACAGATTCTGATGGAAAGTTCCAATCAGTAAATTCCGGTGCCATATATATGATGATTAAAAATTATTCTAACTAGCTTTCAAAGGGTCCAATCCCATGTACCTTCAAGAGTGATAACAAAGATAAAACCATTTAAAAGGGGGAGTGGTATGCAATTATATAGCAAATTATCTGGAAACGAATCGCAAGACAGTCCAAAATTTTGCATCTGAAACCATGCCCGTAGGTAAGCATATTCGCTCCACTATAACACTCTTTTTTCGAATTAAGGAATAACATGGTTATAATTCCCAAACCATATGTAAAATATCTTAAGCAGAAAACTCACAGTGAAAAGAAAATTACAATGAAACACTTTGATCGAATAAATGACATTATCATAATTATAAGAATAATGTTTTATTGTTGGTAATATTGCAATATCTTGGGTTTTTTTGTATATCAGACAATTAAAAATAACAACAAAGTGTTACATACTTAAATATTTGACATACCTCAATAACGTCCATCCTGACAGTAACAGTTATGTACAGCAGACGATACTTTTTGCGCTAAGCGCAACAATTACCAGTTTGGTTTTCATCACAGCACCGCGTGCGACACTTTCCGATGTGCGGAGCAATTGTTTACATTCCATATATGGCAAATGAAGGCGTGTTTCGAGCCATTCGCTACGATGTTTTCATTAACGAATGCAGGTTAATTCTAACGAATAATAAGTATTTTATTTCATCAATAGGAAGCTTAAGTGACTATATATACACTCGTAGGCCTTAAATTAGCTAGTTTGAGCCCGAAAAACGTGCACTAGTGCCTTTAATGTTCAAATAGGAATTAACCGCGAATTCTGTCTCAAAAATAATATCCCTCTGTCAGTTCGTTTTAGATAAATTGTGATATGAAGTGTCAAAACATATTAAGATTTACCTGAGCATGTTCATAATTAAGTAAAGTGCAATGAAATACTACAAAGGGGCAATTGTAATCAAATAATTTCATTTGATTACCTTTTAAAAGCTTATCGAGAATCTCAACTCAATAAGTGATGAATGTTAACGTAAATGGATGTCTACATGTATGCCTTGACATATTAGAATTGTCTTTTTAGGTTAGTGAAGCTTTATTTTCCAACTGTAACTAATGCACTAAATACAAATATATTGTATTCATGAAATACGAGACGCCTAAGTTTATTAGTGATTAGAAAACGAGTAAACAAGCTTCAATTAAACAGATATTATTTTTCATCTTTGACTTTCAAAACCACATCAGAGCTAATACGATCTTAAATGTCACCTGTTTAAGTAGTGGTAAGTTCATCATCAACAATCTTAAGAATTTTTAAACTTGTAATAGCATAAAATCGCGAAGCGTAAATGCTTCAAAATACTGTCTACACCTATTATAAATTACAGTAATACCATTTAATTACTGCAGTTATAAAGTATACCACACTTCTATACACTTTTATTACGCGAACATAATAATATTTACTCCAATAACATAATTAACAATCAATATTTAAGTCTTCCATTTATAAGTGATCCAAACTCATTAAAACCATCGTACTAAATCAAATAAAAAATTCATTACAAACTTTCAATTTAATTAGTTTCGATACAATCTTACAATAAAACAACTGTTGAATGAGATGTTTAGTGAGAACAGAAATAAAACCTTCTAGAAATGAAAGACGTTAAAACATCTAGGGTTAGGGAAAGACAGGGGTTTCCGTGGTTGCAGCGCTACTTCCGCCAGGTCCGTAACTCGCACTATCTTCCAGTGGGTCTAACTCACGGTCTTTCTTCACACAAGACGGAACCCAGTAGGTGATAGAACTTGCGCGCTGACATCAGGGAAAACCAGTCTTCTCTCACATTTTCATTGCGAGACATCTGGGCTGTATTCAATTATTAACAGTCGCACCCTGGAGTTTCCAGTCGTCACTCATCAATATTTGATTACGATATGTGAGAGGCTTTGCAGAAAGAAGTGATGTACGCCGAGCTCTGGTGTTTGTTTCTGGTGTGCAACTGTTACACTTACAGCATGTGGATAGGTTATTTAGACGCTTCTAACTTTTTCTGTCAGAATAAGAACTTTCAAATCTATTCAATTTGTTGTTGCAATTGTGATTCGATAATGAAAAAAAAAATTACTTGCAACTAAAATTATTTTCTCTGCATCTACAGCTGTCTGAATCTGAATGTTTTATTAATCTTGTCTTTTTTAAATGTTGCTGCTGCTACGATTACCGATATTTATACTGGAACTATTTCTACTACTGCTAGTATAATAATAATAACAAAAATAATCCTGTACGGCTGGTGTTACTTTTTAAAACTTCTTTAAAGTTTGAGAGTTATCGCTCCTGATACAATTGCCCGCTTTTCCCTACTACACGTCTCGTCGCTACTTATATGCAATACGGTATTCAACGGATTTGACCATTTCCCTGTAAGTATGATGACCGTCGCAATACAATCTAACTACGTATCTAATCTGGATAGCTGGGTCTATCCTAAAACTCACATAGATTTGGAGCTCGGATAAATATTCTTTAATGCGTTCGTTCAGGCTACTCAGCGTCTGCAATCAAAAAACAAACGTAAACACAACTCAAGGATCCGGTTATATCACAACAGTGAATAAAGCCCAATCTTCGGTGGTCAACCGATCATACCTATCTATCTATATATATCAAAATCTATCATTAATTACTTACTTCTTTTCCCCCTACTACTTTAGCTTACAAAGACCCTGACCAAGGCTAACCCCCATGTCCACTCCGTCCTCTGACCGCTGGCATCTGATTCAATGCTCCCCCGGTGTCAAGGCAATAACGCCAGTTATTAAAAGCAATCAATTGCCAGCATATCTCGACAGGTGCCCGTAATGGTCAGTCTCTCTGTGACCACTGTAATTTGACCAGTATCGCTGTCCACTGTCCCGGTCAACAGTGATATGAGAGATCAGAGTTCACCTATTCACATGACGCTACGCTAGACTGATAATGAGCTTGTCAGGCATTTTGGTTTTAGTTTGGAGACATTTTACATCCTTAAAAAAATTGGAAGTAAGTTGAAGAGAATGAATTAATAAACAAGAATCATACATCAGCACTCTTAACATATTCAAGTGCACATTTTTCATAGTTAATAAAAGGAAAGAAATATGATTCCATCGCCCTGTTAAACGTAAAGTATACCGCGTATGCATTTATGATGAATTGGACACAATTAAGGCGTAATTTCGAACAAAACATTCAGAAGGCTTTTTATATAACTTAATTCATTCTGAGGAAAGAAAACTAGATTTTAAAATTGATATTTGTACATGCGGTGGGGATGCTAGGATATGCGTTTTGATATCTGTTTCGGCCTTTCTGCCCCCAAAATTGTCTTTAGGGGAGGGGGTTGGGGGGTTATTCCCCCACCCCCTATATACTATGCAGCATTATAGCCAGTCAGACTAGAAAGTACAGTCGAAGCAGAAAGAAGAAGGAGATGAAATGTCAACGAGACGTCACAGTTGCTTGACGGTTGAATAGTGAAGCGCAGCGGAACGAACTTAGGGAACCAAGCTTCATATAAATCCCTCACGTGACTAGGGCGTGTTATTCCACAATGCACCTGTGGTGTTGTTTGCAGTGGGGGTAGACAGGGGGCAGTAATCAACCCAATTAACAACTTGACAGTGGCGGTTGGATATGGAACCTAAATGGATGAATAACAGGGTCATATTGCTGCAGTAAAACCCTCTCAGTGGGTGATCCTGAGATGTCATCGAAACAGTTTTCAATATCAATTTTGGCTCTTTCCTAATTTTATAATTGTAAACGATGTGGTTAAGACATGATCTAATACTGTTTTAGTTTTCCTTCAGTTTTTCTAGTTTTTATCAAAGTACATACCTGGAAGGCCATGAACGTAACATGAAGAAATATGTTTCATTGATTTGGCTTGACTAGCCGTCCAAAACGTAAATAGCATTGTATAATCGTAATGATAAAACGTAATGATTGCATGACCTGTCAATTTGAATGACGTCAAATACTACTGCTTCTACTACTTCTACTTCACCTTCTACTCCTAATTCACCTCTACTACTTAACCTACTACTACTACTACTACTTCTTCTACTACCACTTCACCTACTACAAATACTATTACTAATACTACTGATACTACTACTTCTTCTACTACTACTACTACTACTTCACCTACTACTTTTACTACTTCTACGACTACAAACGCTACTACTACTACTACATCTACCACTACTAATACTACTACTTCTGCTTCTGCTGTTACTACTGCTATTACAACTATTACTGCTACTGTGACTACTACTGCTATTACTACTTATGCATCTGCTGCTGCTGAAACTACTACTACTACTACTACTACTACTGTTTCTGCTGTTGCTGTTACTACTACTACTACTACTACTTCTCCTCCTACTACTACTACCACTACTACTGCTATAACTACTTATGCATCTGCTGCTGCTGAAACCACTACTACTACTATTTCTGTTGTTGCTGTTACCACTACTACTGCTACTTCTACTACTACTACTACTACTACTACTACTACTACTACTACTACTACTACTACTACTACTGCTGCTATAACTAGTTATGCATTTGCCTGAAAAAATCGCATACAACTTACTTTACAAACAAATAGCACCAGTTTTCCAAGCTATAACGACATCCAAAACAACTTATATTGTATGTCTACTTATTAGCATGTTTAAGGAAATCTGATTTGCAGTGTGAAGGTATGACATGTCAAGTGAAGCGTCATGCGTAGCGATACAAGATCAATACCCATACCCGAGGCTTTGTTCCCATGCCTTTTCCACCCAGCTGAAACTGATAGCTCTTTAATATCCGCACCCGTCGTTCACATAGACCTAGACGGTATCAACTCCATCGCGGTGAGTCTTCATTACCTAGATATGTTCCCCAGGATCTAAAGTGCTTCTCATATTGTCTTGCAGGTGATTTTGATTTAGGTGTCAAATACTTCTTTTGTTCTTTTATTTATGTTCAGTTTGGCGATCACAGTGTCCCTTGACCTCTTGACCCTTCATTGACCCCTAAGGTCACTGATAACAAGGTCAGCAGGTGGTTGCCACTTCCACCTGTTGGGTGCCCGGATTGAAACCTGTTGATGTTCTTGTAGGACTGTTGTCTCCTGCATCAGAAACTGATGGGTAAAAAGGAGTCGACTAAAGGGGCATTTATCAGCGGCTATACTGTGCCTTGAAGTGTTATAAGGGTTTGTCAAATGTTTCGAATCTGATGGGGGTTATTTTGATATAGAGATTGAAATTGATCTCAGAGTATTTGTTACAAGTTCGATTTTCATTTCCCTTCATAATAAAATCATATATGTACCGTCAATCCTATTAGATGCAGTGTTTAAATCAATAATGTTTCATAGATCCTTCATTATTATTTCATGCTTCATCCTCTATATATATATAAACATTATTTTGGACATTTCGAATTTATACCCTGCCACATCGAGGTGGTAATAGGACAATTTTCAAACAAACGTTTTGGATGCAACTCACCCAGCGTGTGCCGGAACCATTAGCAATAGTACGTAAAGAAATTGTCTAGCAATTGGTCTATTCAGACTGATCAGAAAAAGCCTTTCTGAAACATGTTCAGTGTTTCAATTTATTATAATGGCCTGTGATCGTATGGCAAATCAATTTGAAAACGATCTCATTTAGCCTAAAAAGTTCAAGACGAATAATAGCTGGTAGAGGAAAGATGCTGAAGTGCGTGAAAGCTGAGATATGGATACATGGACGTCCTTAGATGAATCTGAAGCGTCACAGGATATAGATGATGAGACTTCGTGACTGCCAGCTACCAGTCCGCCCACCACATCTGGGGAGAGTCAGAGTCCTCTGCTACTTGTCTCGTAGCAAGCTGAAAGGTGTTTTCATAAGATACTTGAATTGTCTCGAGAGAAAGCAATTTTTGTCAATATAATTGCATTTAAATTCTCGAAGGTGACTGGAAAGTCAAAATTATGACAGTGTCTTTTGTGGACATATAACTATGTCTTCATAAACAGTCTGCATCTGTGTTTACCACATGCATGTCCTTTACATGTGTGCGTCAGTGTGTGTGAGCGTGGTAGATGTATGCGGGCGATAGTGCATGCGAATTGCATGCGAATGCGTTTGTGTAATACGCGTGTCTTCATAGAGTACTTTCTCGTGGTGTCTTCCAAACTGCCCGAATTAATTGAGAAAGAAGTTCAAATCTATGGGTCTGAAAACGTTATATTTGGAAGAAACAAAACAATCTCGTGACTGCTGAGAACATTTATTGCCGGTCATTTAGTCTGTTCGTATTTGTCGACCTTATGAGGTTAATTCAGACATAGGTATTTTCAGATTTTCCTCATGAAAACGAAACCGATAGAAACTTCAGGCTACAATAAAAACACTTTTAATTCCAAAGTTTCTTCGATAAGATGTTTGTAGTATACCAAAATATAAAGTTGTGTCTGTATTTTCATTACATCACATCAAAATTTAGTTTTGCATATATATTTGTTTATATATTGTTATTTTCTTGAGCAATTAGAGGGAAGTAAAACCGTGAACTATCAAAATATTTTGATAAAAAATACGTGCATTAATATTTTTAAACATGAAAGAGGAATTAAAAATAAAAAACAAAGAGGATACAAATCTCAATCCTACCATTGGTGTTTTGATAACAGGTTTTATCTCAGGTAATATAAGCAGAAAATAGGTGATCTTAGTTTAATTTAGAATTTATCAAGCCAATTTAGTTGGTAAACAAACATATCCAAGGTGAAATACAACTTCATTATGTTAATCCGTACTATAGAAATAAGCAGTCTATAATTATTGCCGTAATTGACTTGATAAGAATCACATTTTCAGATTAAATTTTCATTTATACTGACAGATGAAACTAACAGGCAAATCTCTCAGCTATATTCAGTAGAAAGTTGATTCATTCTCTGATAATAGACAACTAGCTTACCCAAGATCCGCAAATTCTTTAATGGGCTAATTATTCGGATGTAGAGACATCCAGATATAGAAGCCTTTCAAGGTATAAAGGATTAAATCGTTAATCTATCACGTATCCGTATAGAGAAGTTTCCAAATATTTGGTTTGAAAATGGTTAACAACAACCTAAGGCATTATCCCCTTCACTCCCTACTGCATTTCAGACTAAAAAAGAAAGTTTACATCTTAGGTGCTAAATCTCAAACCTTTATTTTGAAGTTCTGTTTAGTCCGACGACCAGAACTAGAAATATGATAAAAGCCTATTATTGTAAGACTGCAGAGCTTGATATTCTGAAAATGAAAAAAAATTCACTCTCCTTTTCAAATTTCAAATTAATTGACCAAATTTCCGTTTCAGAGTCTAATTTAGGTCAAAGAACCACTCCGTGATTTTCATAACTTAGTATTTACCTTTGATACGAACCTTAATGTCCTATGTGGTGATATAAAATCCAAACATCTTAACTTTTCATGTCCAAAAGACATACATATGACAAATACTGGTTTTCCATGAACATCTAAAAACAGCCTTATAAATGCACAGATGTTTAGATATCACGTCCAATATACATGGATACTAGTTATATAACCTAACAAACGCTATCAACTCCTAACTGCCCTCCTGGCTGTTGTAGATAAGTCTCCAAAATTACGTTTGACTATTTGACGTGCGCCTTTGTCCGGTTTTCGATCATTATTGCGACGTTTTACCTTCATATTGTCACTGTAAAAAACCAGAAAGCTTTAAAATGTTTCAATACTTTGCAATCAAATGACACCATTGATTAAATTGGTATATATGACTCCAACAACTCACGGAGTGGCTCTTTAATGAACTCTGTGAAAAGTATTCCCACGCGAGTGCACGTGCGCAGACACCTAGTTGCGGTTAAGGCGAAATGAAGTACACTGCTCAAAAGAAATTCCATACACAGTTGGCGGTTTTTCAAGGGACCGTCGAACTCGTTGTCTTTGAAAATGCTCTGTACATAGGTATTGTCGTCTTGATGTACTAAACACATTTTATAAAGATTTCTGTTTAGAAATTGAAATTTATATATTTTCTATGCAAACACGTGAAACACGTCAGACAGAGAAATACGAGTGTATAGTAGTATAACTGGACGATGTACTGTCACTGCGTGTCCCGTCCAGGTAGCTCTCTGTGTACCTCAATAATTATATAGCATTAGTGTATACATACTTTTTTTGCTCTGGTTGTTTGATCCTAAGTTAAAAAACTTAAAATGGGTTTGTCCTGTAAGGATAGAAAATGGAAAACAAACACAGCAGAGCTTGGCATGTGCATCACCAGTTCAGCAATAATACACGCAGCCCGATACGAATGGGACACCGACTTTCATTCTGTACAAAAAGAGATTAAAGGGTTAACTCCCTGCCATACACTGAGTCATGAGTGCACAGAATTTACTCAGCAGATACTGTTTTGTCCACCAACCAGTCCAGGTCGGTACCTGGTATGCAGTGAGAGCATCATTAAGCATTATTAACCAAGCAGATCAGGCAGTTACGGTTGGTTCCCTAGGGATCGGTGAGCGTAATAGAATGGCATTGTCCTTACACCAGTGTAATAGACGTGTTATGCCACGGTTATGCGTTCGACCACGGACATGTAAGCGAAATAAATAATTAAGAATATGCTCGACTCATGATGTTCTACTTACAGTATACGAGTTTCATATTTTACTGTAATTACGTATGTTTAATAATCATATAGAATTAAAAATAGTCGGTGAGTTTGTAACTTTTTCTCAATTCCAGTCACTTGGGTGTTAACGAGCACGTGCCTGTAACAGGGACGGAAACAGTGGTGTCATCAAGTTGAGAAGTACTTACTGTTGACGATTATTAACAGTTTAAGGCTTATAGCTTGACGGTTTTGTATAGCGGCAAAATAAAGACATAAAGTCTCCATTTTGATCGAAGAATTGACACTAACCTGTTGCTGGTGAGCAAATGTATGTACTCAGATACGAGGACAGATTTGAGTTGATAGCGTTTGTTTGGTTTTATAACTGGTAGGGATGTTGCATGTGATTTCGGCTTTTGCCCAGTATATTTAGCCGTTGTTTGATTTATATTGAATTTTTTTTTATCATATATTTGGTGATTGAAGTTGAATAGTCCCAAGTGACATATTAACATTCGATATTAGCATATAAGGTATTTGAAACAGCCTAATATAATGTCATGAAAATTACGGCGTTCATTTCTGTGTGTAAGGGGCGGATACTCCACTCTAGGGTACGCTTGTTCGGGAGGTGAAGTATCTGTGTGGACAGTGATGGGCCGTGTAAGGCTCCTGTAAACCGGACATCCGTCAGTGCTTGTGACAGTGCGTGCCTCAATCGTCCAGGACCGTCGCTGACGTCATTGTTGATGTTTACTGCGCTGGTCACATCAATACGGACCGTAACACCTGTTGGTCAACACAGTAAGGCAGTTCTGGACTATTACGTCTCCTGTAGAGATGAGTCGATATATTGTTAACGCGCTGCTTGTATATTACGTAGTTCAGAGACTAATGCAATGATGATTATGCCTAAAGGTATACAGGCATTTGTTTGAGCCTGTGTATTATGTTTATGTGCATTCGAGTATTAATTCATCAGGATATCTGTGGGATTTAATTGAAATTGTACATGAAAATGCATTTGTTAATATTTTAAATTTAAAAAAAACTGTAATAATTACCTATTACTTCGCTGAAAGCTTTATTACATCTCAGAGGCCAAAACAAAGTATGTCTTGATATTACAAGACAGTAGATGAGATATTCTAATCTCATTGACATCAGCTCGAAACTTGTCCCTCGTAACGTAGCGAGGTACGAGTGACAAGTGTCGAGCTGATTTAAATGAGATCTTTCTTCTGACGTAACCTACTACACCTTTTATGTGACTGGCTGATAATCTTGTATGTCAGGTGTCCCGTCGGAAGTAATACGGATCTGACTATCGGGGGTCGTTTGTTATGTATAATATGACAGTGTGCTTTCACGGCGCGGGTGCCTGAAACATGTGAAAGTAAACGGAGATCGTGTGTCTACTCCTGTATAGAAATCAACCCTATGTTGAAATAAAATGTCAAATTATCAAGGTTTTAAATAAAAGAGCATTTAAGTCAGACGCGAAACTAACAATTCTGTTAAAAGGCTGATCATCACACACTAAACACTAGTCAGCTAACAAAGATGATTAAATTACCATATATTTTCCTTTTTTTTATCTACAAGAAAATGGCATTATCTTTGTTGGGTTATATTTGTAAACTGCATTTAAATAATGATCGTTTAGGTACTTTAAATGCCTAACTTATAAATTTATTGAAACTCAGTCTACAAGTATTCATCTACTAGCATAAGTACGGTATTTACAAACCGTACAACAATCTAGTATTCCTGTATGTATTCAATCCATAGTTGTCTATATTGTAATAAATCAACGCAAACAATTGAAAAAGTTAAAAAGATAAAATCAAGCTAGAAAAAATCAACCCAATGAGATTCGAACCCCGAGCTCTAGTATCTAGCAAGCCAGTGCTTATCCTTACTTTGCTACTTCATCGATGACAGCCGGTAACAATGGTGTCCCTTGAATGATTATACCTTTATCGCTGTTGAGACATTATCTTAATTTACCACGTCTCGTCAAGTAATGCTGATGACAGTCACGGTTTCAGACCAATGCCAAAATAAGGTCTGTTTACGTCTGGTATGTCTGAAACCAATGTTGTTCTATAACCAGTAGACAATAGCAACGGTATTGTTCATATATCTCGTTAAAAATCGCTGAGTGGACAGATTGACTTGAAATCCGAGTGGTCAACAATGTTTCTGGCATGAGAAATTGGACACCTTAACTGGACATACACATGAAAGGACTGTCTGGGACATATGGACGAACTAGCCGTGCTTACTTGTTGATTAAATGTATTCCCACACGGAGTCTAGGTAAACAGGCTTGTAACTTCGTTACACGTAGATTTTCATCATTCCAATATAGATGTATGCTTTGCATTGTAAACTGTAATTATATAATATTTTTAAAATAATTTTACATAACATTAACGTTTGATGTTATATAAGTATTTATTTTGTACAAGTATTTATTTTATATAAGAGATAAAGGGAAGTTGGATACTTATCATTATTAAAACTGTTGTGAATTGCATTCATATGTATGCGTTATTGTATTCGTACACATTGAAGGTTATTTTATCTATTTTGTTTAAGCCATTCTAATTCTGATGTCTCAATACAATTCTACGTAATACTTCATCATGGCCTGTATTTTGATAATGATATTCTCATGACAAAATACAACAAAAAGCGCTTTAGCACATTTTTATCTAATGATTTAGGTAACTGAATGCACTTCTCTACATTTCTCGGTACAAATAATTAAATTTTCGATAAAAACCAATTTCATTTCTATGAAATAAACATTCGGTCAGTTCTCATTTAGTACATATGTTCCGATATGTTAAGCTTCAAGAAAGTGTATATTATGACAAGAAGGACATCATCTTGTTTATCATGATATATGTATTTCATAATTGATGGTAAAACATTAGCAAGGAAGAAATTACGCGAGTTCCTTCTTCCGCTTCGCTTACACTATCTACTATCCACTTTACTCTATCTTCTTCTTTCTCTCTTGGTTACAACCAGGCATGTTTTTTATGTTTCGAAATTGATTGTTTGATAGGACCATCACCTCTCTTGTAATAAAAATAACGAACGAACAACAACAACAACAACAACAACAACAACAACAACAACAACAACAACAACAAAAGAACCCCAACAAAAGAACCCCAACAAAATCGGAAGACGCAACGTAACAGAAATATATATATTTTTTTTCATGTGATCATCACGCTATTTTGATGTAAGGACAGTTTTTTAGAATTTTAAATGTTACTCGATGTTATAAATCTTTTCCATAATACGATGTCTATTTTCAAGTTTACACAATGCCACATAAAATATCCAAAGAAAACATTTTTCAAATACGGTCAAAATCCTTAATAAGTCAACAAAAATATTCACATATGATGCTACGAAATGACCAATGTCTGTCATAACTGTCCGAATACTTCATAACATAGAAATGAAAACGATATGCGTCAAACAATCTCTGTGAAATACGCATTATTATACAAAATATAGTTCGTGAAAATAACAATCAGCAATAATTTTGAATCCCATTCGCGCTTGTACAATACTTTCATACTTGATTGGAAAAATAAACTTTGAAATGAACATATGTTTACGATTCTGTTGGTAGTTTAGGATAATCCCCTTAATCCTAAATCGATTTCAATTTTACGGATCGGCGGTTTTCGTCTCACGAGACATTTTGAAGAAGATGTTCCTGGTAATTGTTCTTCACACTTGATTGTTTGAATTCCTTCAATGTCTTGGGAATAAGTTCTTAAACAAACGCCGTGACATTGTTTTCTAACCCAATGAAGCATTTACTCCCATACTGTTGGTGCTTCTATAAGATCAATAATTCATAGTTTGGGGAGATGAAATTACTCGTTGGTATTAACGGGATTAAACGTTAAAAGCCACTCAGGAACCATATTTCTGAATCATCAATTTACGACCATATGCATGTCAATATGTCGTCATATGAGGTCATGTGCCATAGCACGTGTCTGCACGCGCATGCCGAAGGCGTGGGTGTGTGCATGTATGCGTGGAACCCTATTTCTTTGAGAGTCCGCCGATAAGCTTAAATTGATGTCACCCAATACCAATTTAAAACCTTTTACCAATCGAGTCAGTATCCATGTTCCACAATGACAATAAAACAGAGGAGAATTTTAAGGTTTTAAATTATATCATTATATCAAATGTTCGCAAAAAGCGCCTTGGTTTATGACTGACTTACTCTTTATGAATTCATTTATTGAAAAACGTCGCAGTTTTTGCAGTAACTGACTGTATAAAAAGGCGTTTTGGTATGGTGGTAGAGCGACCGTCCAATGTTCGGAGTATAGATCTGGGTTCCAATACAAATGTCGAGACCATTTTGATATTCAAAATAAAGAAAGCCCTTCGATGGTAATTGTGGAAGCATGGGACCTGGTTACATAACAAATTCTTTTAAAAAACAAAGGATAGAATGGATTTCTAAACAAAGTGTTAAAAATTAACTTATGTATCTTCTGAAACGTTACAGCAACTTTGATTCACAGCATGCGTTTTAACAAACGTGGAAATAGATACAACTTTGTTTTTATTGTTGATAGTTCATTAGCCGTGACTATTAAACGACAACATGTAAAATAAAAAAAACGGATGGCTATTACCATAATACTTATTCACATATGCATCCCTTATAGACACGTGTACTTCGCACAAACGCAACATTCAGTACAAGCACGGCAACAACGGTACTTGTGTTAGGTTTTCAGAAAGTTGTTGATAGCTGAAAGTTTTTGCATTCGACTGTTTGCTAATACGATAGTCCACGATTGTCCATTGCAGCATTCTTCAAGCGGAACCGCCATGAAGACATGGTTGATAACGGAGACGCCGTATAGACACAATGGTCTCATCAGTGGCTGTTGTAGAAATTAACATATGTATAATGTATGTAATAACTCTCTGTAATCAAAGGTATCGCCAATATCAGGCTTTTTAAAAGTAACATGATTACAATATTTTTAAAAAATGACAAATACGTAATCTGGTCTTCAAAATGTTTGTTCTGATAAATGATAACAAAAACAATAGAAAAAAGGGTATAAAGCAAGGTCTATAGATCGCGTAGAACACATTTCTGATAATAATTTTAAAACTTATCTGATTTCTTTCATAATTCAACATTTTCATTAAAGGAGTCATTCCAGTGAAACTTCTTTAAATGGCGTCGGTTTTTAATACCATTGTTTTCGTGTATGAAGTTCAAAGGACACTGAGGTGTGTTATTTATGAGGAAGACAATGGTAATAATGTCATTTACCTGACGGACTAGTGCGTTCCCACTCACCTGCGAGGCAAGGAATGTAACAATACCACATATATATTTATATTACCGCCCTAGGAAACGTCAAGTAATTGCATTCCTCACATATCTTCCATCAAGGTTGACATTCCGAGAGATTCCGATTGCAACCTCGAGGTGTTAAAAATCGTAACCCGTCTCCGCCCTAAACCGATAAAATCCGAATGTAGTACATGAAACAAATATAAAGCAACCGTAAGAATTCTTCATGACATCTAGTTTGGCTCTGAAATGAGGACAAATACTTGCATAAATATCTCAAACGGTTTTCATATTTTCTCATAACGTATAATATATGACAATTTTCATTTTAATTGAAAACCAAATGATGGGTTACGAATCTGAAGACGTCTTATTCCAGTCTGATTAAAATCAACCGCGTTCCGAGGAAAATTATGTCTTAATATGGTAAGGTTGTCAAAATTACGTTCAACAGTAAGTGTCTCACACTATATTACGCGGTTTTCATAAAGAGCACGACTTTCACCTTTTGTAATGGCACTTTATTGAACCGATTATCATTACAAAGGTGGCTTTCTGCAACAGTCAGTCCTTTTCGATAAATTACCCCTTTGATAACGTTTGACTTATGAAACCTAACATTAATGTTCAAACCCTTTAGCGACATTACACTTGATATCTTTAGAAACGTAAGATATTGACTTATTTGAAGTTAATAAATCCAATCGGCTGTTACTAATATGATGCCTTTGATGTTTGTATTCAGTCCGTCATCTGCTATCTGTAAACTTAGATGGCGTCAGTTACGACAATTATTAATAATGTTAGAAATCTGCATATTTGCAAAGAGTTCAGTATATATTTACAGACTCTCAAGTATGTTTGTATCGATATCAACTGACTTCGATAACTACTTGAAAGGTTAGGGTGCTATAGAAGATGAGTTGCAATTTGAGTCTTATACTCCCCGGGGCGTTAAATTAACAAGAAAACCAACTGAGGATGGGATCCAATATTGTCCGTTTAGATACTGCTTTTGATATTCAGTTCCTAAAATACTTTTTTTGAATAATTTACACCAACGCTCAGAAATAATCACTCAAATGTGACTGAATCACAGACTGACTGTACAAACACGAAAATTCTTCGGGACGAATGTTCATATGATTATTTTTTTCAAAAAACATATGTATTTTGTAAATGTTATGCTTGTTATGTCCTATGGGCCTGTTGCCCTTGACAGAAATAGACTATCTACTTTCTAATCATAATAGCAAAATAACGAAACACTTACATTTACTCTTTACAGACTCTGAAATGACCATTGTAAAAGACATTAAAAGGAAAACCCGTGTTATTTCTTGATGTTCAGATGTTTCGTAAGCAAGCTAAATATTATTGCTATATTCTTTTTCAATGGTTCCAACCAATTCAGAGGTCTAAATAGCAAACTTAACGATGTAAGCACATTTCCATAAACTATATTCTGCTTATACCTTCCAGTTTCAACACTAAAACGTTGAAAAAACTCGAAAATATGGCTATATAAAATCAAACTCCCTTTGTCAGAAAAATGTATATATAAAAAGTATTTTTAGATAGATATATAGGAGTGTCAGTGAAATTGGACTTTCAGATATGTAGTTCATCCCGCTTTAAACATGCTTTTCAAGAGGCCATGTTTCTGCTTAAGGTCAATATAAGGTTAATACATGAACTTATTGCAGCTCAGTAGCTCAGACTAGCTTATGTCTACATCTTTACTACGATCCTGCTGGACCAGTTTACCTGCCGTCAATGGAACAGGTAAGGAATACACATGAGTGATTTTCTATGCTTCAGCCTACTGATCTCGCTGTGAATGAAATTCTTCCCTATCTGATTCAGCATAAATGATTGTATAGCCTCGCATACTTGGACTGGAAAAACTCGTTTTGGACAAAATAACCTTTCATGTGAAACGGTGAAGCGTCAATCGTCCTTGAGAATGAGATTGTCAAGTTTTGCAACAGAAGGGCAGTATTAACAAATTTGATTTCATGATATATGTAGTCGAATTAAACTGAAAGAGTGTTTAACTGATTCAACCGGTGTAGCTAATATGATAATAAATATGAGATATGTTTATTCATTGGTCCATAGAACAAAGTGCATTCACAGTTTGTACATTAGAATTTAAAGAAGGTAACTTAAAAGTGATGATATAATGTATATATATGATAGATGATATATGATGTTTTTATGAAGCTGCTTAAATGGAAGAAATACAATTTTTGATAAGGATAAGAAGGTATGTTTACACTGGGAAGACACCAACTCAATAAATTTACTTTTACTAGGATTAGAATGATATTTAGGTTTCAGTTATTTTATTCTCAGATTTCTGAAGTAAGTAAAAAATGACATTTGTTTTCAATTTTTTATTTACCAACGTACAGTATGCAGTAGGAAACACATTTGGTCTTCTTGGTCGCGCTTTGCCAATCATCAGAGTATATATCTAATATAATATAAATATAATGATTCCAATTGTAAATACCGCCCGGCTATTTCATGTTTGTATTAAGTTTCCGAATTAAATCCTAGTTTATACAATATATGTTTTCTTCCAATGGTAAAATATCTCATTACTCAACCCGATTACCATTAGTTTGAGAAACGGGATAAAGTATCTGTATCTAAGGAAAACTGTTCACCGTCATTAAAAGGGCCACAGAGTAAGTTGATGTAATTTAAGAATATTGACAAAATCTATCTCCTTGAAAGATATTTACATAATTTTTCGCAAGGTTTTTCGACCTCTTAAAAGCCAAGAAATCGAAATAATAAGTAAAGGTATTTCCAAAGTCCAAAAATAGATAGACTTTATCAATTTCACGCGCATAGCATTGTGGTCGTATATTGTTATCACAGATTACAACGAGGGGACGGAAAAGAATATGGTCAAGCTGGATATGGTCAAGTCGGTCGAAACGACGACAAATGCCTATCAAAACGCCGATGTCCAAATAGTTTGACTACACGGCAAAAATGGCTGACCGCAGTTTACCTATTTGCGTTTGGTAAGGTTATTTAATTGAATGGTGATGATGAAGAACCCATTAATATATTTCCATTAATATATGCGATGTAGAAGTAACTTATATCACCGTACCATTTCTAACGAGTGAGTTTAGGAAATAAGCCTACATCCAACCCATCACAACTGATTCAATTATAATTTCTCAGTCATTGACGGTACAAGGATCTTTTAAATCTGTTTATGTACCTCGAATATGTTTGATATTAAATAAACATTAAAATTATTCATTGCTTTTGTGTCAGTTCAGGTCACTTTTGAGTCAAAATGTTTATGGAAATATATTTTCACAAAAATGTACATTATAAATTAAAAGACATTTTATTCGTTTATTCGTTATGGCTATAGCCCAAGCCATATCTCACTTATCATGTTGTAGTTAAAACATTTATCTACCGATTGATATCATTTTATGTCTCATTAAGAAAAATGTATTAGAAACACTAGAAATCTCTGTGGCTCTTTAAGCTTCAATCATTTGAATTACGGAAATGGATTTTCGGAGCTACCGAGCTTCGTATGTCTGTTGAAGAAATGTTTGTATTCAGAAAAACTATTGTCTTGAAATTAAATTTTTTTCCTTTTGGTAACCATCTTTTTTAGAGGTTACATAACTTCCTTAAGAAAATGTCCCACTCAGCCTTCAACGACTTTTAAAATTTCTCTAAAAGTTATTTTTCATGAAATTTGAAAAAATCCTATCTCATTCAGATGGTGCGAACCGAATTAACTGGCGTTCTAATAGTCACATGAAGAACATTGTTCCAGAATAAAGAGATATTTAGTCGATAATAATCTAAGTTCGTCCCTCAATAACATTACCAATACCTTTAGGACTATCCTGAAACAATTTGCGTCGAATTTAATTCCGGATACTTAGAAATTATGCCTGTGTTTCGCCGATAACATCTGAACATAACAATAGAAGCCAGACAATACCATAATCATACAACGCTGTCCCGACACATAAATCCAAGTCTTTAGTTCCGGAGAAATGGAATTACAATGTTCGAGATAAAAGTGTGGTTCCCGTATGCCAGTATCGATATTGGGATTTCTTTATCATCAAGTTCGTGACACGCAGACGGCTTATTATAACCTATTTAATCCTAAAATGAGTTAATCTTGGAGCAAGGGCGGATTGCTTTGGACTCTAAGCCGTGCCACGCCTTGCAATGTTTTGAGTTATCGCTCATGTCGAGATAGTAATCTTCTACGGCATCTAATGGACTGACGTCGTTTACTCAATACATCATCGTCTAATGGGTTGTCAGGTAAACACTCTCAGGTGGACATTCAAGACCTGTGTCCACCTGAACTGGCCATTGCAATCGGTCATTAGTGTCCAGTCGTCGGATAACATGGATTAAGGCTGGATAAAGAATTACTTTGGATTAACGATCATAAGTAGTTGACAGGGGTTTAACACGCAAGGAGTCACTGTAATAAAGACGAAAGGTCTTTGAAGTAGAGACTCAACAGTGAGATATCATCTTCTGGCTATTTTGACATATTTGTTCTAGTATTCCTGAATTGAGTACGAGGACATTGTTTTTTGTATACGCGTCAATATTGAAAAAATTATTTGTATCACATTTAAAAGGTAAATTCATATTTTGATTCCCTTTACGAGAAGTGTAATGCCAGTCATTGAATTCATTTACACATTCGCCAAAAATGATGACTTCTTTACAAGAACATTTTTCATCAATATCCACATGACAATTTTTCTGACAATTCCTTCCTCTTTCTCCTTGGGTTTAATCTGGGACGATTTTGACCAACAAATTGTCATCTGGTTTCAGTTTTAGTCTCCATTTTCCTTCTTTAACTATGTCCAAGACAAATGTTCCATCATACAAAAGGATAAAGGTTTTATTTGGACCGGAATGCTTCTTTAGATTTCTCTTGATTTCTCGCCTCATTATGTCATTAGTTTTATCAACAAATTATGACGTCATCACAACGACAGCAGCACACTGCGAGACGACCAAGCACGAACTAGGTGTAGAGAATCAAATTGTGTAATGACTGAGAACACTTAAAAGGCACCTCGCCCCTGTCTTTATATGTCTTTTGACGTTATCTTTAATTTAAAAATTCTTTGTAACAAGATCAAAATAAGTGTGTCACTCAAAACGTGGCTTTACTGATTACCAACATACTCATTATTTTCCTGGACAACAGTCTGTTTCCTAAACCTCTTATACGATATTAAAAAAAACAATCCGGAGATTTTCTTAATCTGAATCGTCTAAGATCTTGTCACCTGTTTATGGTCCCAAAATGTTTAAAAAAAATCAGTATCAACATTTTGAGTGACCATGATCGCCTCGACCCCCATTTAAGTGAAAACCACACCAGCAGTGCATTCAGCCAATACGGTGACCAATTAGTGACCAAATCTGCTTCCATTGTAAGGCGGAACGGGGGACAGGGTGACGCAGAGCATCGTCGCGCTCATTACATCAGAAGGCGGAACTAGTCGGAAATACTCGCCTCTTATACTGCTCCTTAATCCCTCAGTCGATAACCCTCCATCGACCTCCTTAAAGAGCGCTTGACGTCACAATGTGCTGACGTCACATGATCGATGTTTATTGCCCACTTCTTCAGAAGATCGATAAATGTTGAGGAAGTGTATTTTCTTTCAAGCTATAACATTTCTTAAATGTAAGGATGACCTACTTTTAACCAAGGCGGGGGTGTCTCAGAAGAAATCAATTTTGATTAATTTGTCCCTGGGTCAAAGAAAAACGTCTTTTGATACTCGATTATCAGGAGACTCATAGTTTGAGCGAAATGTGGACTATAATGTGATGGCTGATTCGCAGCTTAATGCCGGAGTGCAAATAAAGCCAGTAATAAACGTCATTCCGAGGCATTAATGTGATAAATTCTTTCTTTTATTTTGAATCAATTACGACTTGTCGTATTACACGAATGTGATCTGGTTCTGAGCGAACCTGACACGTTTTACTAGAAATTGGACACGGTGCTCAAGTACTTTCTATTTTTACAGTTGATGAATGACATTTCATTGATATAATCGCTTATGTATAGTTAAGATTTAAATTTATTGACAGCATTAGCAAATAAAGCATAAATTATATTGTTTGTATGGTGATATATGTACTATAATTAAGCATTTTAAACTCAAAGAGCTAAATACAACGTTGAAGCCAAAATCTTCCTCTGTGTTCAAGGCAAGTTCTTGATTCACTATGCAGAATCGTTGATTTCAACTGTCTGTTACTATCATTATCATTGTGCATTTTAAAGCTAACGGGAATGAAATGCTGGTAAATCTTTCAGTAGAGATCATTAACCAAAATTACGCACGTGTAAATGGAAAGAAGAACTAGATTCTAACACCTGTAGTGCTTAAAAAGATGTTTTATTATATCAAAATACCTACATTTATTCTATCAACTTGGTTTGAAGAATCACACAGAATGACTTATCTAAAGAATATCTATAGACTGTATTAATAGCTAGATACTTGTAAGACTAAGATGTTTGTCTATGAACTTTCGTTTACAAAATAATGCAATACGTTTGATATTTATTTCTTGATAGGGGACGGGATTGCGCAGTGGTTTGCGCGTTCGGCTTCGGATCAGGAGGTCCGTGGTTCGAATCCCGCCAGGGGCTCGGCAACTTTGTTTGCAGTAGAGAACTGTTCTACACGCAGTCAGGTTTGGGTGCAATGCTACACTGAAATTGAGCGCAATACCACCCATGGTTCGCTATTTCCAGCCGATGCTCGCAGGTTTCACCGCAATACATAGCCACATTAGTGTTGCGGGCTTTCTCCCTGCAATAATAATAGTAGCCGCGATATAAGTGAAATAATCTTGAAAGCGGCGTTAAACCCCAACTCACCTCACCTAACTATTTCTTGATATTGTAGTTTCATATTTTCATTTCATTGTACATTGTTAAATCCTAGACTTTCTAGATGCGAACCTAGACTGTCTTAAAGCCACCAGTTTTATACGAAGTCATGCAGCTTGACTAGTTGATTATAACCAGCCTAAGGACAGGGCTAAAACGTCACATGGAATTTTGTTAATTTCAGCTGTCACTTCAAACGCAAGAAATGCGTGGGCGGTGACATCGCCTCGTGTTGCACGTGGGTGGGTGTCAATTTGAAACATACACCTGCTCTGTAGAAGTCTCACAAGCCTCAGATTAACTCATTTTTTAAAAGTATTTTTTGGACAAAATTGTTGATGTAGGCGGGTCCCTCATCGCTATAATGATACAAACATGTTACAGCTGCATACTTCAGAGTACAAACTGTTCGAGTGGCGCTTGAGAAGTTTTGGTGGTCATCAAAATCTTTATTCACTGAAATATTCACTGGCAAAACACTCGCAGTTCCCATACCGTCTTGAAGTACAAGATGTTATGGATATTCAACTTCTTTTTAAACAGATTTGCGACGTTTCGGTATATAGCTCCTTATACCGTATTTAAAAACGGTAAAAGGAGCAATACCGAAGCGTCACAAATCTGGAAATGTATTAATATGTCTATCTATGTTAATGTCAGCATTCATGCCGAGATATGTTCAGCTGAATATCCACAATAGATTCTCCATAGAATTACACCATTCACAAAGTTAACATATGCGACTCGAACATCTCAGGATGGTCACTTTAAGCCGGTCGAAGCTTGAGTACTCTAGTGGCAATGGGAATTACTATCTCCGATCAAACAAGTAACTTTTCTAAAATCGCAATATCCGTTGACATAAATTTTACTTTTGACTTTTTACACCACAATCCAATTTCTTTTAGCCAAATGTAATAGTATCTGTGATAATTTTGACTTTTATAGCGCATGTGCCAAAGTTTCATTTATACTGTCTAACCCTTTTATTGTACCTTTAAGTGCCAAAACCTGCAATCGTATTTTAATAAGAAGAAAGTGTATTTTATACAATTGATATTTTTAGAGAGTTTTTACTTACTTTTTATTTAGTGCTGTATATATATATATATATATATATATATATATATATTTGTATCGTGTCTCTCATAACCCTTAATGGGTGGCTCGTCAATATTATTATGTTTCTTGTATATTTTATGTATTTTATGTAATATTGCTCGAGGTGAGACCTTAATAAACCATCTGTCTGTCTGTCTGTCCATTGCGAATTGTTCTATATTAACTGGGACTCAATCAGTCTAGTTGACGGATGTTTTGATGCGCTGCATGCGTACACCCGACCACGAGACGAAAATAATCTGACCCAAGCTAATAGGATTTGATTACGCTCTTCATATGGTCTTAATAATCAAACACAATTGTCCTTAATCCGATTTTCTAAGATGAAGTACGACTGCGGTATCATTCATTCAGCACGGTTGAACAGACCTTGCTGACTGGATGTTACGCTGCGTTCCATACAAACAAAGTGACATCAAAACACACGGAAGCTTGTCAGAAACAGATAATGGAGACCTGGCAACGAAAAGACGGTTATAGGGCAGCGATCTCATTACATCCAGATCAAACCTATCACTCTGAAATTTAATACGCTGCGATTCCGATTGGAGTATCGCTCCTTCTGGAATGTCAAGTTACTTATCACTCTCCATTAATTCAAAAAATCTGAGACATGCAAAAATAGCAGTTCATCCCGATTATGTCCTAGCTTCGTCGCTGTTTGCCTGGCAGGAAAGGTCACGCGGCATGACCCCTATAAGAACGGTCCTTAGATCCAGAAGCGCAGCACATTAAGAGCACAGACTAGAGATGGCTTTGAAAAACAACCCCTTACGATTACAATCCAATGCTGGTTTAAATGATATAAAAGGGGGGAACTTTTGCTACAGTAAGGTTATCTGACATGTCAGGAACATTGCTAAACACTAAACATTTTTCACATATCATTCTCGTTAGTTTCTGTGGAATGAAGAAAACCATTGTGAGTACTCCATACCATTGTGTCAAACTGTAATATGGTCATTACATGAAACATTTTCATAGATAACAGGGCGTTATACTAGTTGGACAGGAATGCGGAGAAAGTGAGGAATACTTTTATGAACTTTGAAACAGGAAACTATCTAGATTGTACAAATACTATAGTTCGTAACCAGCCAATAAACTGGCATTTCAGACCAAAGAATAAAATAGAAGCGTCGCCCTCCACCACACATGGTTTTTGATCATCCAGCGATTACCGTTACATAGCCAGGGATTCCTCTCTGATTAACAATACGTAAGTTCTGAAACACGGTTAATACACATTCTTGTACTTATAAAAGATTCCGAAGGACCTGAAATCAATTTTGTTTGTTATGAAAGTCTTCCTTATCAGGATTTGAAGTCATTTCTCACTGCTTAAGTATGCTCAGATTCTAATGTGAAATATGAGCTCTATATGTCTGGTTTCTCTTTTTCATACACGCCCTGTACTCATATACGTTATCTATTCAACTATTTGAATTTATAACCTTTAACAACATTATTGATTTTCTAAAGAGGATAATTGAAGACAATACTATCTATCGCTAGTAATCGACGATCTGGCAGTTTCCTTGACATCATTTTTTGAAAAAAAACCGCCCGACACCTGCTCTCAGTAAAGGAGATTTTAAGACTTGTAACGGAAAATTATCAAACATTCAATGAGTGCCGACAAGGGGTCTATGCCGAAACTTAATGAAAAAATTACCAACTGATTAAGATCTAAACAGGTACATAGTGACAATAATGAATAATAATGAATAATGACAGTCTTTTGAACATCCATCACGGTACATGCTATTGAAGGTAATGTTTTTCTTGTTATGTTTTTTTGGTCGTGTAAAGAAACCCTTTCAATTATCCTTTCGAAAATAAGATTTGTTTTTTCTGAAATGTGAAAACAGCACAATGGAATGTTATCAATATGTATGGTGAATGAATATAAAGCGTATTGTGTCAGAAGTTGTAATTAAATGATGAAAAAGCAGGGTATACCTTGAATAAGCAATGCATATGCGTGTCCACGTAATTGTCTACATCGAGAACAGGAATACAATTGAATGGTTTTGTCAATCTAGGAAATGTAGAACCCATTGTCGTCCATTGTTTACAGAGATAATGTGATATAGAGCAAAATCAGATCTGTTAAGAGAGACACACAGAAATTTGTTTGGTATATGGTTTGACTTTGATACGAACCTAAATGCATTACAATGTGATATGTATTAAAGAGAACAAACTTTTGACAACGATGTGATTCAAATAGACGACAACTACTTGTTTTTAACAAACATCTAAAAACAGCCTTCATGGTGATGCCGGGAAGCCATAATCACACGTAGATATTGAATAGAGACTAGCTTTATAACCTATCAAACACAATAAACATCAAACGGTATTCTGGCTGGTTTAGATGTTTCCAAACTTAACTAATTTGATAAAATGACGGGCGTCATGTCTGGTTTTTAAGAAATGAATTTCATCATATGGTTGTCCACACGGTTATAACCTGTTTGAAACTTGTAAGATAAACTTGTATAACCGGCAAGCTTGCGACGCCGGTTATACAAAAGTTTATCTTACAAGTTTCAAACAGGTTATAACCGTGTGGACAACCATATGATGAAATTCATTTCTTATAAATTCAAACGTTGTATTTAAAGCGAAAATGCATTCGAAATGCAATTCTATAGCTGCTTGTCGCACTGACCTACGTACCGGTTACACCAAGACGGATCTCTACCCGTATTCAGACGCATAAACAAAATAGTTCCAAAGACTCGGTAAAAATGACACTTTTTTATTCTACAAATAATACATTTTGTGTATCAAAAAACTAACAATGATTATATTTTTGGAAAAAAGTGGAAAATGTAAAGTTTAATTTAAATAGATCAAAGTTAACAAATAACACTCGCGTATTTATACTGTCCAGAATCTAGGTGACAGTACAGCGTGTTTTGGCTATCAGCTGTCAGCTGTCACTTTAGAAAATAGTTCCGGCACGATATCGTATAACCTGCATTACTGAAGGTTATTTTGTATAACCCGCAACTTTGGGTTCATTGAAATGTATACCGATCACATGACCATGTCTGATCCAATCAGAATGCAGCATATCGTTTACATCACAAAGTCTGAATTTATTCGACCATAACTGCGACTTTATACCTTCATCAAACCAAAAAGTGTAAACATGACATTTCTCGAAAAACTGTTAGTACTTCTCGATCCAATAACACCATAAATAAAGTTTGACGTATGTGACTCAAACAACTTTAAGTAAACTTTTAAACGTAGGCTACACCGTGTTAATTCACTTATACTCAAAGTCTCAACAGTACCAACACACGCGACCAATGATTATGGTGTGTGTCCAGTCCATCAATATAATTTGTATCTGCATTAGTTACTTAGATAAATACTGATAAAGTAGGTGCATTCATTATTTAATCAAAGGTTAAAAACCTCCAGATTTTGTCATGGGAATATTTGTCGGGTAAAGCTCCTAATAATACCGTCCCGAACATGCTCAAATGAATTTAAATAATATTATGGGGACATTGTTGACCATTGGATCTGTTTAACACCTTGGTTATACAGATCTTGGACCCCAGCTTCACAGCTCGGGATTGATGAAGTTTTATCAAGCATTATCGATCATGAAGAGTAATCTGTGTAACCATCAAATTGGTGGATGACGACTGAATAAAGCATCTTCCTGATATGGCGTGTTCCTGTCAATACCGCTTATAGTGCCACCAAATCCACAGAGGGAAACAAGCCGACACAATAACTGATCCTCCAACATATGGTATAGTTGGCACGTTTTTTTCCGGATGTGTAACATGTTTTGAAGCTTCATTCGTCTGACTTTCCCATCATCAGTGTGTAGATAAAAATGATTTTCAATGAAGCCTGCGCCGTGACTTCAAGATCCACACCAAACCTACGATTACGTTACGTGTCGATCTGTAAGATATGGTGTTCGAGGGGTCAATATTCTGCCATCTCAATGCTTCATTTCATACCAAAAGATGAAAGTGCATTTTGCGAAAAACGAGGAAGGCAAGATTCACATGCCAATTGCTACCTCACTGACATCAAGTCAATAATACAATCTAATACAAATATATACAATTGTGATTTATAGTAATAATAAAGATAATAATGATACTAATATTAGCTTTCTTGCACAGCGCATATATCTATGAAATGCAAACTCAAAGCGCACAATTTGTATTATTACCCTGAGGGTTTACCACTTCGTATAAATCGCTTCGCGTGGTCGTATAGGTTCATACCTTCCCATGTTCAGGTACCCAATAGGAAAGCTGGGTAGACTGAGTGCAATGTGAATGAAGTTTCGTGTCCAGGGGCACAACAGAACCAGGTTGCAAATGTTTTGTGCCTCCAACAGGATTCGAACCCAGATAATTGGCGTGATAGGCCAGCACGCTAACCATTACACCACTGTACTCCAGTGGGGTAGCTTAACATTTTTTGCCTAGATTTTGCCATTCATCGTAACCATAGTTTCTAACATTCGCAACCAAAGTTGCACTTTAACGGAATCATTATAACACTCCAATCCAGGCCGTTAATTGGAACACAATTATCATCTGATTGTGTGTAAACGTCAAATCAAAGAACTCGTGCTAGATCTGACCTCTTGACCTCAAGTATCCCGGTCTGGCCTGGCACGATCGTCAATTGTCTCATTTCATACTTCAGCACGAAAGGGCGATTAAAGGGCGACAAATCTTCGTACAATACTAACAGAGTAATCTAAACTGTGCAAACATTGAACAGTGCCGATATCGTTGGGATTGTCTTAAACATTTATCGGATCTATAGGTGCGTTTGGGCGAATGTAACCAGTGAGGGCATCTCGATGTGCTTAGTCCAGCGATATTAAACAGTTTATTTCAAATATGAAGGCAAAATCTCAATGTGTCTTTTCTTGAAAAAAGAGATAAATCAGTTATGTTTTCATGACATCGTTTTTCGAAACTGCTCTGTTGATTATTTCCATTTTAATCAAAAGATACATCTCAGTGAAATCTTCGGATCACTGAATTCTTCAAAATGTAGAAAAATGGAATTAAAGATGTTTTCATCTTGCGCAGAGTTGATCGCCAAAACTCAGCCTCGTTAGTATTGCTGTCACCGTCGCCTTAGGGAGCAGAAACTGTTGACATTGCTCTTGAGATGTGGAGTTTCAACAAACATATTGATACGGATTCCAAGATTTGTCAGGATTATCTGCAATTAATTTCTGGAATCTGTACAGCTCCGTGTTGTAATTAAAGAGTCCAAATTGACACGATACACCCGCGTCGAGTGTAAACATCGGTTAGTTTGAATCAAGTCTCGCTCTAACACTAGTTGTACCAAACGTTGTTCACCTATGAACGGAAGTTAAAGTTTAAACACTGTTCTCGTTAGTAGGGAGTTAGGTGACGTGACAGTTTTGTAATGGTTGATAAATATTTTATTTCATTCTGAAGGTTGATGTACGGTTCCTTCTATACACCGGTATTTTAAATTCCTGCAGTTGCTGGGGGCGGGATAGCGTAGTGGTTAGCGCGTTCGGCTTCGGATCAAGAGGTCCGTGATTCGAATCCCGCCAGGGGCTCGGCAACTTTGTCTGCAATAGAGAACTGTTCTACAGGCATGGAGGTTTGGGTGCAATGCTTCACTGAGTTTCAGCGCAGTACTTCACTGAGTTTGAGCGCAGTACCACCCATGGTTCGCTAGTTCCAGCCGATGCTCGCAGGTTTCACCGTAATGCATATCCACAATTTTGTTGCGGGCTTTCTCCCTGCAATAATACTAGCAGCCGCGATATAAGGGAATAATCTTGAAAGCGACGTTAAAAACCAACTCACGTCACCTGCAGTTGCTTCTATTAAAGTCTCTACAAAGTGCTGTGAAAGTCCTACATTTAACATCAAAATAACTTATAACTTCTCAGTGTAGGATAACATCTGATATTCACATCGATACGTACGTTGGATGAGAGCCTGTGATTGGGTGAATGTAGTGAAGGTGGTCAGAGAAATCAGAGAAATGGCCACGCGACACAACCGATCTGGTGCAAGGGTTCGATGGTTTAAACATATTTTATTCACAAGAAAAGGATTGGGGACATGTTATCCAACTTAAAATGCCCTCTCTATTTCGAAACTCGGGTTCGATGTATACGCAAAGAGGTACAAACATTTGGACCAGAATTTAATGAGATTGTCTTTTTAGAGATCATGGTTATGTGATTATAGTTCATACTGTGTTCTGAAGCTAATAAAAGCAAAAAGAACCCCTTGAATCGGAGATACAAGTTAAGAACCAAACAGGAAAAACAACGACTCGCTCAACATTACACGAGATTAAAGAGGTTAATGAATATGCACCTACTGCAACAAAGACGCTACAAACGCGGATGAATTATATCCAAGTGTTCGCGATCTGTCCCAAGACAAAATCATCTGATTTTTTAAATCAGCCGTTTTAAAACGGATTTGTTTGATGTATGTAATCGTAATCCCAACACGTTGCATTGAGTAACATATCTATATATGACACAGCTCCCTCGGGTATCAAACGATTTTCGGGATTTAGACAGAAATTCATTTCGAAACAAATGGTAACCAACGTTAACCTTTTGCCAAATAGTATGCAGTAAAACTGGTTTAATACCAAATTTATTTTATGTGATATCAATTTTAATCTCACATAAAATTTCAAATATATTTTATTTTGATATAATAAGAGAAAATACTACGTTAGAGCCATGAATCTAGTCTAGCAGGATACATACATGTACGTTTATGCATTATATTACCAACTGGTCTGTGAAAATGGCTTAGAGGACCTTTGGGTTAAATTTATCGGTGCAATTCTCTGGAGATTGGAGCTGTTTTCTTTAAACCGTCCATGTTTTTCAACAGGTCCATTGTTTATTATACCTTGTTGGTGTTGCTATGGCAACGAGGAAAAGTAGATCCGGTTTGTTTTGTTCGAGAATCGTGTTTTTCAAATTATCGTGACAAAAAGCTCTAGTAAAAAAAGAGGTGCCATCAGCTGTAACCTGAAGATTCATTGAAATAAACTTGATTATATATTTTTCAATATTCATCAGTGGTTTAAAATGGTATCTTTCTTTGAAACATTGAAAAAAATTGACGACAATTTAAAAAAAAGATGGATGCTTATCTAAGTGAACTAAATTGACTTTATCAAAATTTATTAATGTGATGTTTGATTTAGAATTGCTTCTTTTGATTGAATAAAACTGTCTTGCGATAACATTTATTTTCGTTTTTGTGAGATCCCTGCATTTTTCTAAAAGACGTGTTAATGTCCCTTTAACGACGAATGGAAGTAAAGTGATCAAACTACTCCTTTCATAAAGCAACTTTTACTAAGGTTAACCTTAACTCCCATGCTTAAACATGTACTTAGGTCCCCTTTAGGACTTACGATCACCTTAGGACTTAGTGAAAGGAGGACAAGTACGACAGTCAACGGAGACAAACAATAATTTGTCAAAAAAGGTGATTCTGGAAAAAGGACTGTTAATGTTGATGTTACAAAAAGAAATGTATTATAAAACGAGTTTCTTCAGTTTATAAATGAAAGTAAACAAGGACTGAATGTAGTTCAAGATCAATCGTGTAGAATTCACAGCTGGGAATTGCTGTCTCTCGTGAACATAGCGGCATGGAATCATCGTATTGCGCCTGGGAACAGCAAGAGTGTGTCATCAAGATCAAACTCTTTATTTAGATTAAGAGATTACAATAGATTTGGATGAATATTTACGTGAGGTGATTACTGAAAAGAAAGTAACACTGACCATGAAGTTATAATCCGATTTCGATAATGTCTACATCAAATGTAACCAATAACGCCAATGTGAGCTTTAAGATATCATTCTCATTATTACCTAGACACTACTTTCTCACCTTGGCATCAACGCTACTGTCGTTTTTACTACATATCCCTGCTGAAACATAAGAAAATATACTTGTATCCCAATAAAAATATTTAGTGTAAATTAAATCCGATCACCAACGTTAGTAATGAATTGTTCCAAAATAACTATACAGGATTGACGTAAGAAGCATCATAATTCTTAAGTCTGAACATCTCTTTATTTGTGGTTACCATTCTTTTTCCACAATGACATGACGCCTCTATATTGGAATCAAGGGAGACAATTCACCCAATTGTTGTCATATCGACAGGTCGAGGTCAAAGCCACTCTGACATAAAAGCATAAATCCTACTTTAACGCTTGAAAAACTATCTATTGTTTGAAACCGGAACGAATCGATTACCTGTGTGATTGATCCCCAGGTAGCGTGTTGTTTAATGGGGGAACTGAAAGGGACATGGCGTGAGTGATCAACACGAGGGAACGTAGGAACTGAGGTTACCTGACGTAGCCAACCGTTCCGTGGTCTCGCTAAATCAGGTGTAAGCGAGTTCAAGATTTTTCCGAGCTTAATCTGTTTTAAAACGTGTTTCGGCCTTATAGATACAGACGCACGAATGTTAAAACCTTGTCCATTTTTTGTCTTAATAAACATTGAATATATTTTCGATTTAATGTCTATTTCGTTCTTTCCGTTTTCAAAACCATAATTGGCTACATCTTTTGAAGTGGCATTTGAGATCAATTTTCACTATAAACAAACGGGTAATTTAACGAGAACCAAATGATCAAATTGCACGCAATGGTTGTTAACAGTTGTCATACCTGCCGCTGTGGGGAGTTTGGGCCATGGACGATGTTACCCGTCATTAGGCACTAATCATCACATTGCGTGCAACATTACCGTCACAATCTTCTTTATTAGGTCATAATGACATTACTCCTGTCGCACTTTGTAAGAAGCATTTAACCGACAGTGCATTGTTCTATTCTAAGGAGATTATGAGACGAATCTAACAGTAACGTAGTATGCACAGCTTTGTGCAGTATGATACTTATTATATTACATATATAGAGACCTTATCTATCACGATGAAACATTATAGCTCGATACTACACAGAATGGCATGACATACAATCAAGCATAATTTGTACTATAAGGCTTGATGTTACACAACAAAGCATTTTTTTCTCAATATATCACGATATGTGACAATATAGCACCATACAGAATCGTGTAGTATCATAGAGCATAATAATAAAAAGTGTAGCATGATTCTGCGTATTGAGGCGTTATTACCAAGTTTTTCAACGATTCCTCAGTTAAGTATGATATTTCACATCTGAGCATTGATCTGAACACTTCTTTGTTAGGTATTCTGGAAGCTGAAGTGATGGAAGAGGACAGGTAATATGGATTGTCAACTTCTCAACTGCACGTCTCAAATGTTACAATAAAGAAGTTGACTATTTATAGAACTTGTCCTCCGTCATCGTGTTGTATAGTTCAGCATTGATTTACACTCTAGATTGTCAGTTAAGCATTTCATTGCACACTACAACGTAACAAGGGACAGGATGATACGATGCTGCACAGGATAGCAGTTATATCGCCATTTGGGAGCGATACATCAATGTCGATGCTGTACAATCTAACAATTTCATCAAGCTTTCCGTAATGCGCAATGTCACTATAGACGAAAAGAGGGGGAGAAATATCAACTACATCAGCGTTATGTCAGTTTCACACAGTGCCACGTGATACTATCGATTTTCAGAATGACTGATTGCATCATCGTTTCTATTTCGCGAAGCTGAAAAGAATGAATTCAGACTTACTCCAAGGAATGTCCTATTGATAAAATCAGTTTTAACATTGAAATAGGCTACCGTTTCGGCACGGTAGTTTTCAAATTGGCCTACGTAACTTACTTAAGGAACATGATGAGGTTACATTATCACATCGATCGATTTTCAAATTATCATCATTCATGTACTTTCCTTTAAAATTTGAGTTCATTTTTTAGACAGACAGGTTATCATTGGCGACCTAAATTCATATCTGATATATTGATCAGATCTTTATTGAAAGATATGGAAAATCTAAACCCTAAGACATAACAAAGAGGAAACAATGTTATCATAGTTTTTTCTTGTATTGTTAAATGTATGCATGGCATTCTTCGTCATATCATCTCTACATGTCCCTAGCAATTCGATGGTCATTGCAGGATCACACGTGTGTGTGCCTCATGACACTCCTCTCTCGTCGCCTTCACTACCACGTGTCTTTGTGAATAATATCGTATGATTTTATACCAAGACATGTATATTATTGTTAACAAATGATATCCTTTTGCGGTATCTCTATGTAACAAAGTTACATATCATTGTCATGAATCATATATGTAACCCCATTGAAATACAAGTAATTTGAATCGAAATTGGAATAAATGAAATATTTCAGAAACATATTACGTGATCAAAAGCATACCACGTGAATGAATCCCTTTCAAAATGTTTACCACAGGTGACAAAAGGAGTTTTTCAAGTATGCAAGAATTCATCGAAAGTTCAACCGCCAGCGTGCTCAATAAATGGCAATGAGAAAGAAGCAAATGAAAAGTTTGTAAAATATAATGGAATCATCTGTTCCTCCATAGATAGACTTCACGAGTCATGTTGATGAGTTATTCGGTTAACTGTATACACTTCATCGAATCAAAACCCCCTACAACAACACCCCACTAATACGACACTCCATGTAAACCGACATACATATAGTGCCGAAAATTGTCTTCACTGGTGTGAGAAATGCCTTAAACCCTACTTCTCTCTTAATCAACATGTTGTCTGGTTTGCTTCCTTACTCCCAGACTGTCATTTAGACAGAGGCGGTGCATGGTGGTCAGTCCTCTCATCAGTACATTCACCCTACAACTATTCTAACTTGTACAACAAACTCTCCCTCTTCTACCTCTTCAAATGTCAGTATGCCCCGACAGAAAGTCGTCCAACTCTAAACTCAATCAGCAGTGAGTGCTTCTGAAGATACACAGATCAAGCCCGTCTGAATTCCAAGTGATCTATGAGACGGGGAAATATTCAATTAAGTGAAAGAAGCGCGGAGGAAACGCGGACCTCTGACGAATAATCATGTAAAGCAGTTGTGCTCATTGATTCTAGACAGAGTCCCACGTACCGCCTGTGCTGCTATCGACCCACTCCTGTAGGAGACCTGTACGTATTGTGGGAGTCGTTCTGCAGTCTTTTATTGATTTAGATTCCACATGCATTTTTTCAAATTGGCGTACAGATGGAATTTGTTTCCCAATCTTTTTAAATTGGCGTCCCGATCGAAACGTCAACACAATTACTGCGGTAGAATTCTCTACCATTTGCAACAGTCTGTTACACAAACAATTATCAGACGGGCTGTGAGGTATTGGTTATTTTAAACCTGAGGCTAACCTTTAACCGATGGATTTAAGATCGTGGTAAATATCATGAATGACAAATATGCATGGAATTCTTCAAAGGCATATGCATGGGTTTATTTTTTCAAAAAGGTTATGGCCTGAATTAATAATTCTAAGTAAATTGTAAATCATGCCGAAATAATTAACAAATCTTATCAGCTATGTCGTTTTAAAGGAAATGTTTAGTGTTCTATCATCACTGTGCTTGGTTTTGTATTGTCATATCATATATTCATATCACGATTCACATGATTCTGTAATAATGAACTTTCCTGTGGTTCTAAGCTTGTATGTTAAGAATATTGAAATCAAAACATTTGAGAAATTTTGTAATTCTTAGCTGTCACGTGGTACAAATCAGAACACGTTTCATTCAATGCCTTTTTAAATATATTACTTTGAAATGTGAAAAATACAATTCATAACAATTTAGAAGTTATATTATTAAGTGAAAAAATATTTGTTTACGAAAAGATAGTTTTTTCACCCTCATGAGCCATATTGATTTATCACCGCAATATCATGAAAAGAGGTGATGTGATGTGGGGTTTAATGCCGCTTTCAAGCGTATTTCACTTATATCATTAGTGCTAGTTTTATTGCAGGGAGAAAGCCCGCAAAACTATTGCATTGCTGTGAGACCTGCGAGCATCGACTGGAACTAGCGAATCATCTGTGAAATATAGTGAAGCATTGCGCTCAATCCTTGGACTGAAAAAAAAATCAGACAAAGTTGCCGAATCTGTGGTGGGACGCATTATCCACTAAGCTATCCCACCCACAGCAGGAACAGAATTGTATATTTTTCGTCAGGAGTAATATGAAAAATTAAGTATTAAGATGTTTCCCAGGAGTTTCTTAATAAATATGATACGAACGAAGTGATAATAAATAAGTACAAAAGCACAAACACAATGATAAGATTGTCATTAAAAGATTCTGTCTCAACATATTACCATTATAGATTGCGTGTCCAAATTAATAACATTTTAATGATTTCTCTATTTTATCTAATATAATTAAGGAAATAGCGTCTCTGAAGAAAGTTGATCACGGGAGGTTTGTCTGCATCCTGGAGTAAGAGCTTTGTGCTTAGTAACCCCCAATCATTGGTCTCCGTAGACTGTAACAGATCACCCCTTCGTCCAAGGATGAATATATACGTCCTTGTTGAGATATAAACTAACTCTTCGTTCCTAATTCAGTATGTGCTCTTTATTCAATTCGTAACCGGAATAATACATTCCTTGATAAAAATAATTGTAAATCTTCCGAGAATGTGAAACTTACATCTCAATACTTGATAACATATAAAGCAGTTTAGGCAAGTGGACTTGTCCACCTTTTGGTCTATTTCCTGGATGACAAACTAAATTTGCATAAGCGATATCCATCCTAGATCCTGTAAATTATGCCTATCAAATACCGATTTAGATATTCCATTAAATACTTAAGAATGTATGTATCAGTTTACTTTGGTAGGCAATTATCTTTTAAATCGATGGTCTTGTGGTATTGGCTGCACCTCTGAAGACCAAAGAGTTCCCCATCCTCAATGCAGTTTTGATGTATCGTCATTACTCTGATCCGACCCAGTGACCCAGTTGTAAGGCAGTGGGTCACGGTAAGGGGCCCATTTACGTCTCCGTAATCTCTTATAATTAACTAAGCTTAACTAAATCCATCCATACTGTTTAACTGTTAGAACATAGCGATGAGGATAGAAAGACAACGGGCACCTGCTGTAAACCTTCGGTTTTCCCTTGGCGGATTCTATCACCCCAACGCACTCGAGTTCATTACGTCATAGCTATCATCTCGAGCCATATCTTAAGGTTTCAAATCGAAAGGGATGTAGATAAAGGTAGAGGAAGTATTGAATCTGTTGACCTGCGTTCTTCCTCAACTTTTTGAATGCCAATATGTTCAACTTAGTTCAATCTTCGTCCATTATTGCAAAAGATGTGCAAAGTATTATTTGTGCATACGTTGTGCATTACTTTTTATTATTATTACCATTATTATTATCATTATCAAATATCAGTATCTGTCATCTTTTTATGTATATATAATTGTATAATATTATATTTAATGACATACAAAGGATAGACCGTTCAAACTTGGACAATTTTATTCCCATTTCGATTCTCTGTGAATAAATATTTTAAAACCACATTTTAGATTTGAAAATGAGAAAACAATGAAATGCTACTTCACAGTTATCTTTATTTTTTTTCAATTTTGATTAAACATATTCAATGTAGTATATATCATATGTACATAAACGCAACATCACTTCTCTTGCTAATGGCTCATTGCTCATAGATTTTCAAAGCTTAAAAGTATTTCATCGTGAGAGTCTCACGTGCGATAGTTTAAAAAATAACTTTACATCAACTGAATACAGTGGGCAACAAATACATTATTATACTTTATAGGTAATGCATAGTTTCACACTTGTATAAAAGTTGAATGACACACATTCGCTTGTTGTAACATTATTCAATAAAAAGTTTCGGTCGCCTCGGGTCTGCCAATGCGAATGTGATGTTAGAATAGAGATTTGTTAACAGCATGAGATTTAGTGATTTGAAAATGGATACTTCGAAAGGTCCGAAGAGAACATATATTATAAAATCTACTTTGCAATGTTAAGCGTTTATTTGTCTGAGTAGTCGAAACAATCTAAACATTAACAGCGAATCAGAAACTGCATGCAATGGGTATTCATAGGAAAGCACTTTGTAAAAAGCAAACTCATTCACATTAAAGCAATACTACTCAGTAGATATCCCTACGGACGATTTATGCTAATTCTGGCTTCTATATTACGAAAACAAGCAACAATTGTCGGCCACTGTTTCCTAAGTCATATTTCCAGAAGGCCATCATGACATACAGCAAAGCCGCGATGGGGTGACTTCAAGTCAAGCACCCTGCCAGTGAAACTGTAATGGGGATGCAAAAAACAGCGAAAGGGTTGTATTCTGGTCTAATTCAGGACTAGTTGTTGCGTCACAATTATTGACCCCGGATCTATCTAAGGCAGCTGGCGGTGTCTTCAGTTCTTGTAATTTGTGGGAATGGTGTGGGGATCATGTTCTTATCGATTTTATGGTGTGGTAAGCGACATGCAGGTCGCATTTGGGGAGAAACATGCCATAGACAGACAGGCGGTTATCGATTGCGCTTCTGCTATTACGTCTTTTCCATCGATTACGTTTTCAGTCCGAAAGATGTTGAAAAATAAACCTTTAATCTCAGGTCTCTGAGGGTTTTTTCTTTAAAGAAAATGTTGTTGGATTTTGATTGATGTTTTCAATTCAATTTGAATCCATGTCATTAGGAAAATAGAATTATTTCAATTTCAGAAATTCATAGTTTTGAATGCTAGTCACCCTGTAAAGAGGTCATTTAAGGACGAGTTTTAGTAGGTCGTTTGACAGTGTCCAAATCTCGCGTTATCACGATTTCGTGTTGACAACGGACTGACCTGATTGACTCTTGTTTTCAACTCGGCAATGTCACATTGACATTGACCTTGACCCCATGAACTTGTGACCTTTGGTGTTTAACGTTTGTGACATTCTGTGTTTTCAAAACAAGACCTCATTTGGTTTTAAGACTGGTGTTTTTCACCCCATGCCACGATGTTCAAAATTGTATTTACCAATTAACGATATATGAAAAAACTTGTTTGGCACTTGTCAACAGTGAAACGAAAATACATCTCCTTTTCATTCAAAACATGTATTCTCATCGCATTCCTTGTAAATTGTAATTAGCTAAAAAAGAATGTCAATATTCCAATTTTCAATGCGGATGCGGTCCTTCGAAAATATCTAAATGATGATCTAGATATAAGACAAGCACTATATATGTCAGAGCTCGGCGGATGCGTTAACTCCCGGAGGTAATTATACATCACTTGTGCAAGGCGTACTACATCATTTGCAACATTTCATGTACACAAATAACATATGACAATTTTCTCATCTTAATAAAACATATATAGTTCATCATTGATGAAATGATCTATTTATTTCCTGTTTCTAGTGTTATGAATATGTCGTTTTTACATTGAATTAACAAGGGACAATAGTACTTGCTGTAAACCATGCTGGTGTGAAATAAATTAGAGAAAATTCTCTCTCAAAATTATTTAAAATATCTTATATGATTCCGGCAACATAAATCAATTGTATAGTCAATGCTTTTTATATTCAAGAAATTATTGTTTAGGCTTATTTGATACCAAAATTTGAAACAAAAAACTAGGATCAATACTTAAAAAGTAACCTTTCAATGTAAATGTGAAAATAAAATACTTCAGACGACATTTGTTGTAGGTATCATTTTAATGATTCCTGGATGCGTCGCATTTCCATTTGTTTACAAGTCTTTACAACAATCTGGAACTTTTTCAATACCGAAAATATAAGTACACATGCTAAACACTGTGACGCTATACAAAAGGCTTTGATCAATTTGGAAGTGACAACTGACCATGGTTAGCTTGAATAGCGCACGTTGTGCTATGTATGAGGGATTCAGATTTGAGTCATTATAGTAGTTTTTTCCCGGTCTGCCCAAGGTCCGTGACTTGATGTTTTGTTTTAATATTTGTTGTATAAATGTAATTTGTAGGAGTATATGATTTTGCTCGTTTTGAACAATGTCGTCTTGGTAATTTGAATTGGAACTTTTGTTCAGAATCGTTTAAGAGGATTGTGATACAAGAATCGTACAAGAGGGAGGTGAAACAAGAATTATACAAGAAGGATGTGAAACAATATCCAAAACAGGGAGGTAATGCAAGACTCATACAAATGGAAAGTGAAACAAAGATCATATAAGGGGAAGGTGATACAAGAATCATACAATATTGAGGCGATACAAGAATAATACAAGGGGGAGGTGATACAAGAATTATTCAAGAAGGAGGTGATACAAGAATCATACAAGGGATATGATACAAGAAGCATACAAATGGAAGATGAAACAAAAATCATATAAGGGGAAGGTGATACAAGAATAATACAAAATGGAGGCGATACAATAATCATACAAGAAGGAGATGATACAAGAATTATTCAAGAAGGAGGTGATACAAGAATTATTTAAGAAGGAGGTGATACAAGATATGATACAAAAATCATACAAGGGGAGGTGATACAAGAATCAATAAGGGGAAGGTGATAGAAGAATCATACAAGAGGGAAGTGATGCAGGAATTATACAAGAGGGAAGTGATGCAGGAATTATACAAGAGGGATGTGATAAAAAAATTACACAAAAGGGAGGTGATACAAGAATCATACAAATGGAAGATGAAACAAAAATCATATAAGGGGAAGGTAATACAAAAATCATATAAGATGGAGGAGATACAATAATCATACAAGAGGGGCATGATACAAGAATTATTTAAGAAGGAGATGATACAAGATATGATACAAGAATCATACAAGGGGATGTGATACAATAATCAATAAGGAGAAGGTGATACAATAATCATACAAGAGGGAAGAGATACAAGACTCGAAAAAAGAGAGCTGATACAAGAATCATACAAGAGGGAAGTGATTCAAGACTCAAAGAGAACAAAGAGAGGTGATACAAGAATCATACAAGACGTAGGCGAAATAAGAAACATATAAAGGGGAAGGTGATACAAAAATCATATAAGGGGGATGTGATGCAGGAATTATACAAGAGAGATGTTATACAATAATTATACAAAAGGGAAGTGATGCAGGAATTATACAAGAGGGATGTGATACAATAATTATACAAGAGGGATGTGATGCAAGAATTATACAAGAGGGATGAGATACAAGAATCATACAAATGGAAGGTGAAACAAAAATCATATAAGGAGAAGATGATACAAGAATCATACAAATGGAAGGTGAAACAAAATCATACAAGGGGAAGGTGATACAAGAATCATACAAGGGGAAGCATATACAAGAATCATGCAAGTGGGAGGTGATACAAGAATCATACAAGAGGGAGGTGATGCAAGAAGACTGTATACAAGATATGTCAATTGTGCAATTAAAACCCGCTGAGATAAGAATACAGACATACCGTAAAGGCTCAGATTGCTTGTTCAATGATTTCAAACTTGCTATACGTGTTTTCGAACGTGTATGCAGGCTGATTAAAGAAAATATAATGGGACTTTATTAGAGGAATAATTGTATGACGATCGTTAACTATGGTTCATGTTCATATTATTCATGAAACCTTCCCAATCAGACAAATGGATTCCAAAAAAGCATTCAAACTACGACCCGAGACAATGTTAGTTGATGGGTAAGATCTTGATGCCAAGACGACTGTTGTGTGATTACAATTGTCTATTTAGAGGAAGCGGAGCAGGAACAGACATGACCTTTGACCTGATTGGAGGGTCAAGGCAGTCCCTCGGTGCATTCTGATTGACTAAAACGGCAAGGGAGACCACTGTAAGGGGTCATTGAGCTTGGCTATCAATGTCTGACTTCTGCTAATTCATGCTAATGGAAGTTGTCCTTGTCTTAACGATAAAGTCGTTTAACGGAACAATTCACTTTACCCAATTGGAGCCGATTATGAATGCGATCACTTATTCCCCAATAGACCGAGGCGCGCATACAAAACAGGGATGCAGACTTAATGGATTAGGACATCTTCGCTGATAAAGACCTTCAGGATGTCCAATGCTGTGACATGAAGGAACAACGTTTTGCTTAAATTAATTGAATCATGCTTCATTTGCAAAAATCTTTTTGTGTGTGTAGAGTTTTCATCTTTACTTTTTTCAGTCCTTCGGTCAAGAGATTAGTCCCTAGGTTCGAAAACCTAGGTTCGATTCCAACATGTGAGGGATATGTGTATTTTGATTATCATCATATGCTGTTCAAGATTTGCAATTCTTATTTCTATTTGCCTGTACCAGCAGGTGTAAATGCACTTCATGATGCCATTTCGCTAAGCGCCAACCCAAACCCCAACCCCACCCATTCACCCTGCCCCCTTTCCCCCCTACATGTAGATGTAAGTATAGCTTTCGCGAAAGCGAAGTTAGACCTAAAACAAGATGACCTACTCAGTCCCCGATAGCATTTATATTTTATATATATGTACCATATTTTCATCTACATATCACAGTCAAATAGCATACATATATCAGTGTGGCATAGTTACATGGTATAGCAAAATCAATAAGAAATATTTTCAGACTTAAGCGCGAGATCGTGTAAAGTATCTGGTTACCAACATTACAGGCTTCATAAAGAACTGAATCAATCCGTTATGTGTTTTCTTGGGTTTGGCATTTAAAAGTGTATATAAAATGTTTTCACATTTATTCTATTCAAAAAAAGATTTCATTTTTGAAAAAAAGAGATGTTTCATAGTTTCATATTCTTAGAATAACTCGAAATTAAAATAATTTTAATTTATTACTAACCCTGCTTCGAAATCGAATACATTTACATATTTCCAAATCTTCTTATACAGTTGTTACCGAATATAGATTTCCTATTTTTTTTGGAAAATGACTTGATTTGTTTGCAAATCTGATTTAATAAGTTTCCTGTCAAAGTCTTTACATCGATTGCTAGCCTTGAAAATAATGTTTAGACTATCAGGAATAAAAGTCACAGAAAGTTCAATGTAAATTCGGCATTGTTTTGGATGTATTTCTTCATACCATGAACCAACCAATAAAGCCGTTTTCAGGTGGTATAATGTAATTTGGTACAATTGAAGTAATTCTGCTAAAATTGCAATCTCATTGAAATCAGTCCGAAACTAATCGCTCGTACCTCGCTGCAAGAAACGCAGCGAGGTACGAGCGATCAGTTTCGGGCTGATTTCAATGAGATTGCTACAATTGTCTCCCAAAAAGAGTGAACGAACGGTGTGTCCAATCAATGCTTAATGAGTCACAATATGTTTTGATGAGTATTGCTTTAAACAAATAAATATTATTTTTGGTTTTTTTCAATGTTCATTTTGAAACCAGAGGGAGACGCATATTTGTAAGCGTATCTATATTCGTCTTGAATTTTTTCGGTTCCATAAAAAATTATTGCTGTATCGTAAGAAAGCTGAGTCAGGAGTCAGGAGTCATATAGAAGCATTCCAATACCTTCGATGTTGTCAATTGTTCGTTACATATGTGCAAGTTTTTCAGCAATAAATAAGAAAATATAAAATGACAAAAGGTAATCGTTGTTTTTAAAATACCTAACGCTAAATCGTTTACTGAAACCATTGTGATGTCTGACTCAAAGGCTAAATCCATTATTTAAGAGATCTTCCAAAGTTGAAAAGATCGAGAAAAATTTAATGAATCGAATGTTCTCTCAAAATCAATGAGCATCAAAATACCTGGTATGGGTATTTAAGTTTAGTTTAAACTTCATCGAACATGAGTGTATATCGTTGTCAAAGATATTCTTAGATAAACATGTTTCTTTTATTTTCAACATCCTGCTAAATGTATAGTTAAAACAGAAAAACATTGCCATTTTCCCTGTTTCTCAATTCAGGTAAATCTGAGGTTTAACAATATTTATACTTGGTAAGAACTTGTCCTCGGTGACTTCACCACTAAAGAGCCACTCCGTGATTTTCCTTACGTGTTATTTACCTTTGATACGAACCTCTCCAAAATTACGTTTGACTATTTGACGCGCGCCACTGACCGGTTTTCGATCATAAATGCGACATTCTACCTTCATATTGTCACTGTAAAAAACCAATAAGCTTTAAAATGTGTCTTTTTGGTAACAGTAGATACTTCGCGATCAAATGACACCATTGCTTAGGTTTGACATATATGACTCCAACAACTCACGGAGTGGCTCTTTAAGAGAATTATCAGTTTTATCACCTGTGGTATCATGACAAACTATGCCATTACAGCCCATACATGTGTGTTAGCAGTTTTAAATTTAAAAATCTCTATTTATAAATTCTATGCACTATATAAATCCAAACTGCTCACAGCCTGCTTAAGATACGTGTTAGAGAAATGCTTTTGACTGAGGCGCCGGTATAGTTACGGTAGATTATCTGGTATAAGATAAAATCACTTGACATCTCTATTTCAACATTAAGCATTGAAAAGATAATATTCTGCACCGTTCAGTAAATTGCACTATAAAATGACATAATCATTAACTTTAGACCACTGTGATTCACATAAAAAGCTAGATCCGTAGTTTAATGTCCTGTACTCGTAGCTATTATTTCATGACTCCGAGTGCCTCAACTCACTAAGACGCAACAAATCTCATAGTTGTCAGAATTCAAGAAACATCTTTGACATTTCCAGTAGGTTTCATGTCTTGATATGAGAGGAATAGGATCGAATGTCCTTTTGTTGTCGATTATAATGTTGTATCAGAACTATTGTGGTCATATTGTTCTAACGGTTGGCTTTATTCAGGTGAATGAACGGGGATGTCATAAATCGTGAACCTATAACGAAAGGCAATAATTATGAATATCTCTTAAAACGCGGTTATAAGCCATATGATCGACTCATTTATGGCATAAATGATTTACATAGTAAAAGACGCAACCCCTGGACTCAATGAGGCTACAGAGGTAAACATTTGAATCTTGAAAAATGAAAACCATTATGTCTGAAGTGACACCAAAGAAAGTACAATCAAATAAGTACCTAGTGTCAGAAAATGAAAAAGTGCAAATATTCCTTTAATTAGGTGAATATCAACTCCGATTTCATCCGGCGTTTACTTCGGACTATAATCGAATGCAGACGATTTTCTTTTTCCTCCATCATAATTATTATGATTCTGGAAATTATTATATTAGTATAATTATTATCATAGCTGATTCGTATTGAATACAAAGGGATGCCAAATAATCCTTTACGAATTTGGTACGAATTAATTACAAATACTTTTCCAGGAGTGTAGGGGAGGGATATGAAAGAAAACAACGAATATATCTGGTCTAGAATGTATAAAGGACTTAAAGACAACCTTCGTATTGGAACCTTCATAGTTAACAATTATTACAGACGTTAGGACAATAAATTATTAATATCTAAATTCTAAAAGAAATACAAAGTATTACAGAATGCAAAGAATTACTTTTGTTGCCTGTTCAAAAGGAATTTAAATATTCAATTATGCATAGGGAAATTGGTCTGTGTTCTGGTTCCCACCAAAAACTAACGATTATACTTTAATGTAATGAATACAGACAGTTTTAGTTCTTTCAAAACGTTTCTCACATTTACATAATTTATTCATTCATGCGGAACTAGGAATAGTTTAAATGTTTTATTTGAAACTCGGTTATTCGTTGTTATATGAAACAACACATTTTGTAACGTACATGCATCCCAATGATAAAAAATGTCTGTATTTGGTCAAAAAAACAACAGAAAATACACTGCTATGAAATTTTAAAAAATGTCAATCCTAGAAAAAAATGAAAACAAAGAGAGCCACGATATCTGTCCATTGACATAAAGCATAAATAATAAACGTATGTTATATACATTGACTGATGAGCTTCATATTTCTCAATACTTTTAAGTAGCGTTATTCTCCAGGACTAAATGAAAACATAAATATAGAAAATATATACTATTTTAAGGTACATGTGAGATACTGTTTTAAGGTACGTGTGAGATACTGTTTAAGGTACCTCACATATACTGTTTTAAGGTACCTCACAGATATTGTTTTAAGGTACCTCTTAGATACTGTTTTAAGGTACCACTAGGATACTGTTTAAAGGTTCCTCACAGATACTGTTTTAAGGTACCTCTGAGATACTGTTTAAAAGTACCTCATGGATACTGTTTTAAGGTACCTCTCAGATACTGTTTTAAGGTACCTCACAGATATTGTTTTAAGGTACCTCTTAGATACTGTTTTAAGGTACCACTTAGATACTGTTTAAAGGTTCCTCGAAGATACTGTTTTAAGGTACCTCTTAGATACTGTTTAAAAGTACCTCATGGATACTGTTTTAAGGTACCTCTTAGATACTGTTTTAAGATACCTCACAAATACTGTTTGAAGGTACCTCTCAGATACTGTTTTAAGGTACCTCACAGATATTGTTTTAAGGTACCTCATGGATACTGTTTTAAGGTACCTCTCAGATACTCTTTTAAGGTACTTCTTAGATACTGTTTTAAGGTACCTCACAGATATTGTTTTAAGGTACCTCATGGATACTGTTTTAAGGTACCTCTCAGATACTCTTTTAAGGTACCTCTTAGATACTGTTTTAAGGTACCTCACAAATACTGTTTTAAGGTACCTCTCAGATACTGTTTTAAAATACCTCACAGATATTGTTTTAAGGTACCTCTTAGATACTGTTTTAAGGTACCTCTTAGATACTGTTTTAAGGTACCTCACAAATACTGTTTTAAGGTACCTCTCAGATACTCTTTTAAGTTACCTAATGGATACTGTTTTAAGTTACCTCTACGTAATCAGAGTATTACCACAATGATACCAGACCACATATATAAATCAGAAAGTTGAACAATAGTATATAAGCTTAACCCTGAATAACTTAATAACTGGTCTCTAGAAACACGAGTCATTCAATTAACTATTTTTCCTGAGTAGTTAATAAGCTTTGGCGCTCTTATTCGATGAAGGAATAATGGAATTAAAGTCAGTGATAAATGATGGCTATTTCCAACTTAATAACGTTTTACTGGACATCATGGCGTTTCGATCAACTACTGACCACAGCTAAATTTCCTTAACGACCACTTTAGTCGGTCTGTGACGTCCGTTTATGACAGGTCAAAGTGGTCAGCGGAAGACCATAACAATTGGTCCTCGATATATGTCGCGCATGTCCATACACACTTGTTTATAAACACATTTTCCGATACAGGCTTTGTTAATAATATTATTTATTTAAATAAGACATTCAAATGGAATCCGTCAAGATCCCGTTAAGAGATTTCTGTTTCTGAAACTTCAGAAAACTGATAGAGTTTGTTGAAGTTCTTGAATTGTGTAAAGTGTTTATAAATAATTATTTTAGAACTTACAATCACCTTAGTTGTTCCTGTGAAAATGTAGTTTTGAATTAAACTACCATTACGACTTTGTGACCATATGCCCTGTTTAACCAAGTTTTGAATTAAACTACCATTACGACTTTGCGACCATATGCCCTGTTTAACCAAGTTTTGAATTAAACTACCGTTACGACTTTGCGACCATATGCCCTGTTTAACCAAGTTTTGAATTAAACTACCGTTACGACTTTGCGACCATATGCCCTGTTTAACCAAGTTTTGAATTAAACTACCGTTACGAATTTGTGACCATATGCTCTGTTTAACCAAGTTTTGAATTAAACTACCGTTACGACTTTGTGACCATATGCCCTGTTTAACAAAGTTTTGAATTAAACTACCGTTACGACTTTGTGACCATATGCCCTGTTTAACCAAGTTTTGAATTAAACTACCGTTACGACTTTGTGACCATATGCCCTGTTTAACCAAGTTTTGAATTAAACTACCATTACGACTTTGTGACCATATGCCCTGTTTAACTTTTAAATTTACAAAAGATGAAACGATCTTCATGGAACTGATGGGAAACCGCATCATTAGAAAATAGAACTTGTAACAAAAATTTACAATGAGTTGGACATAACGTTTCAAAGAAGGCAGTGCGTGCATGTTGGTCACTGACCGTCTTTTCATCACGTGACAAGCGTCTCAAGTGACCACGACATTAATTCCTGGTACCCTTCAAGCCCCGATGCAGAGTTGACGTGTACACATAGATATCTCATTTCGGGAGGTTCCTCCCTGTCAACTTGTATTGTATGGTGCCATCGATTCTGGAAGCCAAATGTTGCTTTCGTGTCCTCGCCAAGCGTTACTCAGAGCAAAGCGCAATTACTGCGATTCCCGCTGTCAATTTACACTGTCAGCTGTTATAAACGACAACCTCTGAAATCGGACTATCTTATTTCCCAGTTTGCTGCAACCAGAACAATTCAAATGCTTGATAACCTTATCGCGACATTGACCCATTAATCAAGTGATATCGATGACGTCACAGCGACCAGATAGTCAAAGGAGCGACACTGGTCCAGTCAATTCAGAATAGCCAGTGGTCAGATCACTGAGGGACCTGGGTCAATATCCGCTGGCTCCAAATCGGGCGTGAGTGGAGCGACATAATAAGCCGTCGTCTCTTTCTATTACCAAGCGCCTCTACGTAGCTCTGCAAGCCATTAACGAACTAAAGTAGAGTTCACCTGGGGAATTACGGACATATATGACCATTTGGTCAACCAGACGGGTGATATCAGCGACTTTTACTTTTGTGCTTGGCCATTTTCTGCAGAGTTCCACATATAATGTCTTTTACACTTGTTGTCTAAGACTTTATTCAATAAATAAATACTGAATCATGGCTGACATGATTGACATTATAATTTTTACGTCAGTCATGTTCATAAAGATCAATTTTGCAAATCCAACTGACACAAGCAACTTTGCTTCCACACAAAGTATCAATTTGATCAATTATGTTTATTGGTAAAGTGATGATAATAAAGTGGTTCAAGCAAGTTTAAACTTTGGCTATTTGCTCTCAGTTCAGAATACATGTTCGTTACCTCAACGTAAAAACCTTTTGAGGTGAACATGACAAGAGTAATTTCTTACATTTATTTGAAATAGCGTCTATCCTCGTGTTGACCACTCATTCCCACTTAGGTATTATCAGACAGGAATGAACGTTGAACGGAAATGCGTTAACTGTTATTCTAGTTTTGGAAAGGGTTGCTGAAGGGTACAATATGATTGAATTTTTTCAGAATGACAGATACGGTCACCGATATCAGGATATTCACAGATTTCTTGTTGAATTTGTTGTTTGTTGTTTCAGACATCTGAATGGATTTTAACAGTTCATAAATTGTTCATAACAATTGCAATTTGTGATTAAGAAATGCCCAATACAACAATATATTAAAGTTAAATGTATGCATGCTCTTAAGTTTTAAGCGAAAAGTTATTTTGAAATTATTACTTGTGGTTATTATTGGAAGTGTGAAGTTTGAAATTGCAGAATGGTGGCTTTGTAGAAATTTCTGTAATAATTACCAAAGTAATTTTGTCCAAATCGTTGTCAAGATTTTGAGGAACGGTAAGTTGATTCTGGAATGTATTAATAACTGAAATCATGGCGGGTGGACTCGATGATAAGATATCCTCAATGAAGTAAGTATATAAGTTCTAGTGATAGATTTTGTTATAGATTTCGTCAACAACAACAAAATTAAAAACCAAAATAAAAATGATCATGTTTTGAAGAATATTTGAGATCAAAGCTAAGAAATCGGGGCCTGAATTTTTCGTGTGACCGAATCATTATCAATTAGAATAAACTGATCCAATTTATTTGAAGAACTCGGCTAATCGAAGATTTACCATAATCTTGTTTAACGTTTTAAAACATTCATCAAAACTAATAATAGATCAGGTGTCGTCCAATTGACATACTGTGCATAAAGAAGGCAGAAACCTAAGAAAACCAATGAAACTGTCTCGTATAGAACTTCTCGTCACCAATGCGATATAATCTTTAACCCTTATTACTTTGTGAACTTTAATAGGGCGTTATAATGTTAACACAAGTCGTTCATCATCAGGACATATTATATGATTTTTGAAATAAGAAAACCTATGTATGACCTAAGGTTTGAAATTGATTTTCTTGTCACAATAATCGAGTTAGTTCCAACGAAGTTACACACACTCACAGAATACCTGACAGGTATAATTGAGATACAGCGCATAGAAACAATAGTTCTTTATAAATATTTTGTTATTCTTAAGGTAAATGTTGGTGAAGTTTGAAAAAATGAACGAACGTTGCCATCTGCCAAAGCTACGTGTTATATTCAAGTATTGACTTTGCCATGTATATCAAAGGTTGTCATAGATAAATTGTTGTTACAATGATGAACTTTTTATCCTGATATAAGATATTCAGAAGGCCTATTTGTCACGTGACTTGCATATCAATCTATACAGAAGATGTTGAGAGAGTGTAAGGGGACGAGATAGAAGAGAGCAACAACCTGCCCATAGCCTGTGACCCAGACAGCTGCAGTGTGACATTGTAGCAGCACCGTCCCATAATTACCCACCTATCACTGCCAGACACATCTCCAGCTAGGGTTCTAAATATTGCAGCATAGACCAGATGTAAGCGAGATATTGTAACCCTGAAACGCGAGGGAAAATAATGATACAGCATTGTCAAAATGTTAAAAGGAACTGAAGTTATTTCTTTGATGAAAGTAATGTTAGGCCAACAGCAAAATACACGAGCCATCGTGGTGGTACGTTGTCCTGTGCCTTGATCATTTCACCGCTATCAGTGAAGTTCAGCTTCATGAGGCGTAGCTCGCCGGATAGGTGAGCATTACTGGATAAACAGAGAATGTAAAGGGGTATTCCCTGCCACACACTAGGAAATGGGTTGATAAACTCTTGTTGTTACCTTAGGCAAGACATTTTATTCGAAATATGCTTCTGTGCACCCAGCTGTAAAAATGGGTACCTGGTTTGGAAATGATGACAATGTGCTGGATAACCATGGAGCGCTTTAAAAGCTGCTCGTTTATATATTCCCAAGAGTAGGGAATGAAAAAGAACCGATGTTTGATCACCAGGGTAATATTGCATATGTTTTGCGCTTGAGCATTATGTTGTGGTATGGAATCCAACGCAATATAGGTATCCTCGTTATTCTAAATGAGAGTGGGGGTTCAACTAAGCAACAGGAAGGGGGGTTTCGATGACAGTGATCACTAATAACTTACAATATATTTATGGTATTTTTCGGAAGGGGTTTGGGAATGAGTTTCAAAGCGATGTAGATGAAAGGTTTCATTTTGTGAAAGATCAATTTCACATGTAGCTAAAAAGTTTAAGAGTGGAAAAGATCACAAGATCAATATCAATATTCAAATGGTTGTATGAAATGGACTAACAGGGATATGTAGGCCTGTGACAGAAAAATAGATTCTGGATCTTTGACTCAATATGGGAAAAATAATTCGACCTATGTGAGGAGAAAGGGAGATTCTTTATCGAGCTACCGTAGAAAACATGACAGATCAAACTCAAAATAAAACGGACATTCCGGACCTTAATTTATGCATGAAAGAAATGACAGACAAAACTATCAAAATGATGAGGGATTTTTATTTATAGACCAAAAAGTAATAACACAAATGTCAAGTATAAAGGGATTTTTATAACCTATTAAATCTGTTTAACAAGTGTCAATAAAGCTGTCTGATTCCAAGTTGCTACACAGCGCTACACTAATATCGATACACAAGATTCTGTCACAGATACCGGACAACATGTTATAAATGAAAGAACTGATGATGGACATATTTTTATCACTCACAAGCCCATTTACATGTACAAATGAACTCTAAAATATCGATAGTTGCAATGCACTGTCATCCTCGACCATAATGATGTGATTGACATTAGCTATGTTAACATTAAGCCAGCCATCAAGTGATTGAAGAATATCAGGCTCCTGCTCGTTATCCAACCAAGAAAAAGCATAATGTCTTAGAAAGAATGGACAAATGCAAAGCATACATTTTAGTTAAAACTGACGATCCCTACATCAAGCAGTATGAAGAAATGTCTATATAAGCACGGCAAACAGGTTCTTTGAAGAATTACGATAGGTGAACTTCTGAAAACCTAGAATGAAAAGGAAAATACTGAAGCTTCATAAATGAAATTTCTAATTGCATTATAGATCCGCATATTTGATCAAATACTCCTTAACATAAATCAACGCAAAGACCAATTCTGAAAAAAACTTGACAAAAAAGAAGAATTTATAACTGATTGTAGATGATGAAACTAAAACCTAAAAGGACATCAATATTTTAATACTTAATTAGGGTTCCCCGTCTCTTGATCAAGCTATAGTTCAATTTATGTATAATATTTGGTCAAATTCCTTTCATTTCTGATTATTAATCTATTCAATAAAGCAGTGTTCGTTTAACGTCAAATTATTTAATCTGCTTTGATCCCTTTGACAAAGGCATAATGAACTCCTGACGGAGTAAGAAATATTGATTCCCTGAATAATTCTTTGAACATTGTCTTTGAAGATACGTCCTGACTGGAAGCATTTGGTCCAAAACTTGCCCGATTAATAACGTATGTGATTGAAAAATTTGATAATGATATCATGCATTTTTTGAAATTACCTGAATATTGGTTATTTCCGGGTGTGCCGTCGGTACGGTAATTGTTTGACTGAGGATTAGGTTCGAATCCGAAATAAGCATGACCGAAAAAGTAAAAGAATTTGTACTTTTGCAGATAGCATGATACCAATTATGACAATGTTAGATTGAAGATATTTTATTTATTAATTGAAATGGTCCAACAAAATGTTGGAATAAAATGCAAATTAAATTCCTATGAAGTTTGCAGTCGAAACGATATACGTCTTCATCATGTTTTAAATGATATGTTTAATTCATACACGTAATGCCTTTTTACTACCCGTGTATTAACAATAACATAAACAAATAGTATTTCCATTCGAATTAAAGCAGCGAAAAATGCTTCATGTTTTCCACGTCGAAAAGAGCTGATGGTGTCAGTGTTTCAGTTGATTCAATACAATACATTCATGAATCAACTTATTAAGTAATAAAACATGATCACCTAGAAGTAGACACACGACACCATCGCAGTGCGAGTCGATGACAAATCACGATTAGATTCATAATGTACTTTATTTCAACTAAGCTTTAAATAGACCACAGTGCATCAAAATCAATTGGTAATGACGTTGATATGTCAGCAGCATGACCACCACGATTACCTGGAGATGCTCTGCTAGAGCCGATACATTAACGTTTAATAGTCACATAGGCTCACTACATGCCCTCCGTCACAAGCTCAAGGCGGCGGGGAAATATCGGCTATTAATTGACTGAGGAAAATCGATAAATGCCCGGATGAAATCCTGCTACCTCCTACGCCCTATGTTACGCGAGAGTAGCTGACCGAATCACCTAGGTCGCGCGCGGATTGATACATCGCCAGTTGCGTTGACACGTAAAGTCCGTGCTAACCTGCAATGGGTCAAATGCATTATTGAACACAATAAATCTCGCTTTTTTTCCTTAACACGGGCGCTTTTAACGATTGTGAGTATCGATTACAATGTATTGCGCACATAACGCCTTGTTGAACAATGCAGTAAGCGTGGTTGTAATCGTGTAAATATAGACTTTATCGAGTCTGTTGATGTTTAAATCATTTACAAAAAGTTTCAGATTGTAACATTTCAAATAACTATTGTATTTTCGGCGTTGCTACATGACAGTGTCTGTTGTAACCGATGTAAATAGATTTAGATCGACAGTTCTACCATAGGTTAACACAGTAGATCTAAAGCTTAAAAAACTGAGTTGAGTTGTAACCATGTTGGTTTTATCTGGTAGTCTATTCTAGTTTGTTCTCATTTTTAATTTATTTTCGAAGACTTTTAGATTCCATGACAGGATTTGTAATTTATAGATCTAAAGCTGCTGGTTTTAGGTTCTTTCACGAAAAAATCAACCTCAGTGTGGGGCTGGTTTTTGTGTGATGAGGGAAAATCAGGCAGCCAGAGCTGACTGTGTGGAGGAATGAATTGCGAGTTGAGGGCTGATTCCCAAATTATGATATGAGTTGAACAACTTGAAATTATGCTGTACATGCTATACTTGAATGATGTTCTGTTAGTATCTGAGGATGGTCCATATGTTTGAACAAGATATGTATTCTAGCTATCTGTGAAATACCCATGTGCTTGAACTATAAATATAATGTAAATATCGGTGAATAACCCATGTGCATGAACTAGGGATGTCAGTAGTAATATACGTATACAACAATGATTCATGTGCTTGAACTAGGGATGTAGTCTACCTATCTGGGAACGACCAGGGATTTTAAATTATATAGGTATAATGGGCCATGTGCTTGAGCAGGGATGCAATATAGGTATACGATGATAATCCATGTGCTTGAACTAGGGATGTGATGTAGGTATACGATGATAATCCATGTGCTTGAACTAGGGATGTGATGTAGGTATACGATAATGATCCTTGTGCTTGAACTAGGGATATAATATAGGTATACGATAATGATGCATGTGCTTGAACCGGGGATATAATATAGGTATAATGATGCATGTGCTTGAACCGTTGATATAATATAGGTATACGATAATGATGCATGTGCTTGAACCAGGGATGTAATATAAATTACGTAAATGACCAATGTGCTTGCTGTTATGTAAGTATCTGAGAGTACTCATGTGCCTATACCCGCGTAATGTAGGCATCGGCTCGATATTTGGGCCTCAAGGTAAGTAGATAAGTATTTCTGTAGGTAGATTATCAATACCAATGATTTGCCAATTATCTGCTCTCCAAATCCTTTAGTCAAGCAACGTTTAAATCATGACTGTTTGGAGACTGAAAAGCTTATATGAAAATTCAACGAACTATAAACGAGAAAACTGGAACCATCACTATGTTTTAACCCAAATACACTTTTCGTGTTACCTCTAAAACCCTTCAGTTAGCGAGTAGCATTCACCTACATGTACACAATATGAAATCGTATTCGGGTAGAATAAAAATATCTGATATGATAGTTCATGAATCAACAACATAACATCATTAACCGGATTGTTTGTGACCGATATTGTAGAGTTACAGCTATTCCTAGCCTTATTTATATGAAAAAACCGACACAATTATCTTCGTCATCTTTCAACGAAATGTAGTACATTTATGACTGGCAGTTGGTGAGATTCGAACTCGTAATTTGAGTATTTTCTAATAGAAATACATGAATCCATTTCAATTTTGGTATACAATGTGGAATTCAATCCAAGTGATTATTCATTGAAAAACTTAATCTTTGCCTGACAGTATTGGTACGAAATTTGCAGAAACAGAAGACACAGTTTAGAAATAATTAACATTAATTTTCGTTTTGTTTAAAAATAATTACATTTGATTATTTTATTTCGGTTGCGTAATAATATCGTAAGACGACAAAAAGCATAACATGGCAAACTACAACGTTGTTAGTCCTTTAGCAATCATTCGACTGTACACCTGAAGACACCTAATTTCAATTATATGTATGTATGTATGTATGTATGTATGTATGTATGTATGTATGTATGTATGTATGTATGTATGTATGTATGTATGTATGTAAATATCTATGAACGAAATATTCACAAACACTACTCTCGGGTGTATATAGATGAAAATTAATAATGTTATTGTAGAATTAGGTACATAATCATTTTAACATTTGCTAACTAAAGTTATCATTACATATTATGATATCGTCTTTTCTCAAACAAGTTTAAGAGAAATATAAAATTAGATTTACTTTACACTTCGGATGTGATGGTTCCATGATTTGTTACATAATACTCATAATGATTATGATGATTTCACTGACATGGCATAGAATAATTAACATTTCACGAGGATACAAAAGTAGGTGAACAATATGATTAGACTTTAGACCGTATAGAGCTGTAGATATTTGAAGCATCGAATTTCGCACTGCAAATGGCCAACTATGAAAAACAAAGAGGAATAAGTGCAAACACCAAGGGAAATATGGGAAGACCTTTTGGTCATCTTGTTACCATCTGTAATGGTCAACCATCAGTATCATAAATCAGACAATCGTTTCTGTCAGAGCCTGGTCATTCAATGCACTTAATCAATAGATACTAATGATGAATTTCCGTGAAGCAGTTAAAACCTGATAAAACTCGGACAAGGAAGTGAAATGTCACACGAGTTGTGTGTGTGAGGGGGTCTCCGGTGTAATGGGAGAACCATTCCCTGACGGGACTAACCTTTAGTCTGGGTTCAGCCTGACTCCCCTCTACAAACAATTGGGAGCATCACCATATTACAATGGGAGTTAGCGACTTATAAACCACTGGCTCCTCATTCAGAGAATTAATTTCATTCATCTACAACTGTATATCTAAATATAAATAAAAATACTTAATAAAGTCCTATAGAACTACAAGTTACATCTGTATGCCCTATCCTACTGAAACTATATCTGTTCCAATAAAAAAACAAGTTACTACTGTACAGTCAAATATTGCAAGTTATCGCGGTATACCTCTATCCAACTGAAAGTACTATATACGTTCCGATAAAAGTAAAAGTTACCACATAATAGCCAAACCCAACTGAAAATACATAAAGTCTAATACAAGTACAAATTACCACTGCATACGTCAATGAAACTGAAATATATACAGTCGAATACATCTGCAAATTGCTACGGTATACCCAATCCAACTGATAGTACATTAAGTCCATATCAATTGCAAGCTCATCATCGTAGGCCCAAGTCCAACTGAGAATACAAAAAGTTCAATACAAGAACAAGCTACCAGGGTTTACGCCAATCCAACTCAGCGATCATTGAGACCAATTACACTACACTAACTGAGAATACATATAGCAAGTTACAACTACAAATTACTACGGTATACCCCTCTCAGACTGAAAATATTAGGTCCAATAAAACTAAAGTATGCCACTGTATACATCAATCCGACTGAAAGTACATAAAGTCAAATACAGCTAAAAGCTTACTACCGTAGACCAAAATCCAAGTGAGAATACAAGTCCAATACAAGTACAAGTTACCACTGTATAGGCCAAATTCAACTGAAAGTAAACAAAATCCAATAAACAAAACTACCATCTTAGGCCCCAAACCAACTGAGAATACATCCAGTCATATGGCAAGCCTACCATCACATACCCCAATACAACTGAAATATTGTTTAAAACTAAGTTATGTAAACATCAGTTCCATCTTGCCCCTGCATTGTCTCCAATAGACATAATAAAGTGAAGATACCCTCCAATAGTTATCAACTAATGTATAACCTCCAATAGTTTAATGAAGGATTGCCAATATGTTTTGTTAAATACATCGAATAAGAAATTAAACACATTAATGTTTTACTTGAAAGCAAAGTGAGAAGGTTTTTGAATGAATTTGAAGTGTTTTGACACTTAGTTAACATTAATACAGCAGTGGATAGCGACCTCCAATAGTTACGAATGACTTAGTTTTAAGTTAGATATGGTCCTCAAAGTCTCCATTAGTTTGGCACGCGGGCTCGTCCGCGGCCTTGGCCGAGTCCCTCGTGCAAAACTAATGGAGACTTTGAGGACCATATCCTACACATAAAGTTATATACAATTCAAAGCTTACATCAAATGCTACTAAAGACCCAATCGAACTGCAAGCATACCACTGGATCGCTGGCTGACCTTGATATTGGCGCTATACAAAGTATTAGTATAAATGAATACTTGACTCAAATCAAATGGGAATATAGAAAGCACAGTCAAAATGCAAGCTTACCAACGATGAAATCTATTTCTCACCGCAATGTGCGTTTCAAAGCTATATTTTAATCTGTAACACAAATGTCTCCTCAGCGATTTAACTCGATAGTATATTTTAAGTCATTTAAACTGTTGTTCTGCAGTTCGTTGTACCTTCACTAAGCGACTGTTTCAACAGAGAAAGTATGGTGGTAGCACTCACGTCCGGTTTAGTGGGTATCGCTGCCTGGCCAAAGATAGAGAGATGTTCTATTTGTGGAAAGAATAGTTCACTAGGTACCTGCTACTCGTCCCTCTGACACACTATCCATTATTGTAGTGATAAATAGTTAGATAGGTGTTCCCCGTGACGTTAGTAAACTAGTACACTCTCAGAGGTTTATTTAGACCCATAGTCATAGCACAGGTTGAATATGTACCTTGTAGTTAACTGACGTTCATCATAACATAAGTTTAATACTTTCCTTGTAGTTAACTGACGTTCATCATAACATAGGTTTAATACTTTCCTTGTAGTTTACGGAAGTTTATCATAGCATACGTTGAATATGTTCCTTATACTTTAGTGAAGTTTATCATAACATAGGTTGAATGTGTTCTTTGTAGTTTACTAAAGATTATTAAAACATAAATTGAATGAGTTCCTTGATGTTTACTGAAGTTAATCAAAACACAGGTTGAATGTGTTTCTTGAAATTTACTGAAGTTAATCATAGCACAGGTTGAATATGTACCTTGTAGTTAGCTGACATTCATCATAACGGTTGAATACTTTACTTGTAGTTAACTGAAGATAATCATAACATAGATTGAATGTGTTCCATGTAGATACTTAAGATACTCATAAACTAGTTTGAATCAATATGTTCCTTGTACAATGTATTTGAATCGAGTAATTCAGTAGAATATAAGAACTTTCCGTTACAAGTTTTTATCATTAAGTTAACATTAATTGCCATATTTAAAAAAAAATTAGTGTTACCATCTCTGAATATGTTTTAATGTCACATCATTCCACCCAGTAGTGAACTGGGTACCTGGTAGAAAACCCTGACCATCATATAAAAGTCCGAAATAAGTCTTGAGCGTAAACCGGATAGATTCATAAATCTCATTGCACGCTGAGGATACATAAAACAATCCTTTTGACCATTATCATTTCATCATTTTCATTATAAAAAATGTCATTTGTGATTTTTTTTTCACTTAACGATAAATGGAAGAGATTGTATCATCAAATGGATAACATGTTTCTAGTCCGTTTCGTTGAGATATAAAATATGTTTACACCCTCTAGACTACACACAATCTTACACTGGCAGCAGTGATTCTACACACAACCTTACACTGGCAGTAGTGATTCTACACACAACCTGACACTGGCAGTAGTGATTCTACACACAACCTTACACTGGCAGTAGTGATTCTACACACAACCTTACACTGGCAGTAGTGATTCTACACACAACCTTACACTGGCAGTAGTGATTCTACACACAACCTTACACTGGCAGTAGTGATTCTACACACAACCTTACACTGGCAGTAGTGATTCTACACACAACCTTACACTGTCTGCGTTACCAAGTGCTCCTGCTTCTCTAACCAAGCGAATCGTTCACTGACACGGTGACTGCTGTGAAAGTCATTATGGTTGGAATGTCTCACGTATGTTTTTCTTATACTCTCTACCACACTTTACCCTATTTATTTTTGACACTGGGTTATAAAAATGTGTTAAACTTATTTTGGTATATTTCTGGAAAATGTTTGTTATGTTTTGGGGAGAACTGATATTTATAGACCTAGTTTCGTCATTTGAGGTTTACATTTCCGTAATCCTAAAAACACGGAAGTAGCGTTTAAAGGTCGAGCACGTTTTACATATTTGATTTAATTTTCAGGATTTTAAGGGGTTTTTTTTCAAATCTGAAAGAAACTGGACGGAATGTGTACCGAACACTCTGTAAAATGTTTTGATGTTTTCATTGTGCTAAAGTTGTCACCATAGTTAATATGAATCAATATCGGATAATTAATGAGCACAAAAATACAACTACGATAATATTTTAAACTTCCTTTTAAGTTGTAAGACAATTCCAATCATAACAGAGGGCAATTCAAGACAAAAAATTGTCAATTCAGCACAATAAGTGTAGGTCCTCTTTCATCAAGGCTAAGCTAAAAGTCAAATTGAGCTAAATACCCTTTATATAGGAATTAATCGACTGATATATGTTTGTATGGATGATGGAATTTAGTCAAATTTATTAGATAAGATTAATTGTTACTTTACCCCGTATGAAACACAAAATGCGAATACAAACTTATTTATTTCATGAAAGCAATATATCTTAATTGTTTAAAAGAAGTTTAGATGAGCATATTTAAGGGCTAACTTTATGTAGAAATATGAGATTGTATGAAATAAAGAACATAAATCTGAGGTGCTTCTTTGACATATCTGTTGATACCTTATGATGTTTCATCTTGATATGAAATAGATGAATATCATTGTATGGCTAATGGCTAATCAACGTTCAGTCATTCAACAAAACTATAACTATTAAGTGTTTAAGACTGACCTTAGACTTTATATCGAGAGAATGTTTTAAGTCTAACACATTGAGGAATCTGCATGCACTATATGATCTGAGAAGATTTGATTTGCCACCTTAGTTTTTATCGACAAAAGACATCCAAGTCATCATAGTGTTCATATGAAGTACAACTTTTTCGAACAAAATACTTGTAGTATTGCAGTATCACACTGACGCCCAAGAAAATGTCTTACTTCAAAACAGAAATTGATAGACACATCCATGGTTAAAATTTACAAAAACCTATCTGATTTACACAAGTTTAGAAACACCTTTTTTGTTCTGTTAAAAAACATCAATTATAATCTTAAGTTCAATTCAGCAAAATATCAACTAAGCTATTTTTCTCCACAAAAAAGGTAGCTAAAGTAATAAAATCGCGATCTACTTTCTGTTTGAATACATGTGTTTTGCGAAATTAGATAAAATTAATTAAAAAGCAAAAATTACAGTTTTGGCTATCAAAACACATATACAATCTAATGCAAAATCGTTTTAAAGCAACATTTTCACCAGCTGTAAAGAATTGTAGAAATGTTGACCTTCACCAGGTCAGTTACCCAGGCTCCACGGTTTCCCATGTCTTTTTCTGTATATACCTGCAACACAAGAACTCTAATCAGAAGTTTGCAAGCAAAGAAGTTACTATGTGTTTATCGAGGACATGCCCACCAACCCTAAAAGGATTTTCTATCTTGGCTTTTGATAATTTCATTGAGTAATTCATTATCTGATATTCAGTTTGAATTCATTACAGAATGAAAGGTGAAATATTCATTTTCAATAGTTATCTAATCTAATGCTTAATCTAAATTAACACTTAAATGACACCCTCTTACTAACTAAGTTACACAAAAGTTACGCAAATTAAACTTTCTCAAGTTTAAAGTAGTTAATGCCTACACAACTATATATCGCGTTAAAAGTCCCACTCAGACGTTAAGTAATAGGAAAAGCAAACTAAAAGTAATTACACGAGCCAAGAAGCAGGATCCCCCTTATTGCATTTAACTTAGAGTTGCATACCCACGCATGTCTCTGTTTTTGATAAGCCAGGTATTTGCCGCACTTAAAGAGATTACATACATCGTGCCGATCAGACCATCATCAGAGAGATGTTCAACTTCGGTTTGCACTCGTTGAGTGAACCTGAAAAAGCCGAGCGCTGGACGGTTCACGCTGGATCGAGTGATCTTGAACAGTTCTTCTGTTTTATGGAGCGAATCAGGTGATGGGGCTATGTTGCATCCACATGCTGTACACTGTGTTATTACTGTAATAGCTTCACCCAGACAGAAACCAATTGCCTGATCGACCATCCGTCTGCCGACGTAGACTTACTGGAGGTCTTCCAACTCCTTATTCGATCATTTGGAAGTCATGAAACTGTACTGTAAAACAGCGGTCCTCAATAACTCTCAGGACAAGGTATGTGATGCATAAAGCTGATTCAGAAAGATAGAAATGAGCCTAGACCGTGACAAAAGCAGCTGAATAAGTTTATCGAATCTACTAAAGTACATGACGACTCGCTTGCCAGTTTGAATACTATGAATACTAAGGACTCTATGATTGTCATCAGGAACAGGCAATTACAAGTTCAGTAATTGGCATTTCTTTAAATTACATATCGAAGAAAATTTATCATGTGTATATCAGGCGTGGTAAAGTGAATTTGGCACAATCATAGGCACTTTAATCGTTCAAGAATATCTAATTCCTTAAACCTTTCAAGACGTGAAATTTAGGATTTCTTATGTTGATGGAATTGTTATTCGAAAAAAGAATAAACCCAACATTTTCAATAGCAAGGTCATCTCGATCTTACCAATTATGATATTGTGTTAATGACAGATGTGGCACACTATCCAGTCTCATACTACGTTCAGTCACCTGCAGCCATCTTATAAATACAGATGAGACACACTATCCAGCCTCATATTTGGTTCAGTCACCTGTAGCCATCTTATAAATACAGATGAGACACACTATCCAGTCTCATACTACGTTCAGTCACCTGCAGCCATCTCATAAATACAAATGAGGCAAACTATCCAGTATCATATTTGGTTCAGTCACCTGAAGCCATCTCATAAATACAAATGTGTCACACTATCCAGTCTCATACAACGTTCAGTCACCTGCAGCCATCTCATAAATACAAATGAGGCACACTATCCAGTCTCATATTTGGTTTAGTCACCTGCAGCCATCTCATAAATACAAATGTGGCACACTATCCAGTCTCATACAACGTTCAGTCATCTGCAGCCATCTCATAAATACAGATGTGGCACACTATCCAGTCTCATACAACGTTCAGTCACCTGCAGCTATCTCATAAATACAGATGTGGCACACTATCCAGTCTCATACAACGTTCAGTCACCTGCAGCCATCTCATAAATACAAATGTGGCACACTATCCAGTCTCATACTACGTTCAGTCACCTGCAGCCATCTCATAAATACAAATGTGGCACACTATCCAGTCTCATACAACGTTAAGTCACCTGCAGTCACCTCATAAATACAAATGTGGCACACTATCCAGTCTCATACAACGTTCAGTCACCTGCAGCCATCTCATAAATACAGATGTGGCACACTATCCAGTCTCATACAACGTTCAGTCACCTGCAGCTATCTCATAAATACAAATGTGGCACACTATCCAGTCTCATACAACGTTCAGTCACCTGCAGCCATCTCATAAATACAAATGTGGCACACTATCCAGTCTCATACTACGTTCAGTCACCTGCAGCCATCTCATAAATACAAATGTGGCACACTATCCAGTCTCATACTTCGTTCAGTCACCTACAGCCGTCTCATGATTAAAATGAGGCACACTACCCAGCCTCATATTTCGTTCAGTCACCTGCAGTCACCTTATAAATACAGATGCGGTAAAAGAAGACGATTAGGCGATGTATTATGTTGAACGCTTTGATGCCTACTCAAACTGCAAATATGAAAGCTTCATAAAAATCTGGTCGGCATGTCATGACCTTTGTTGATATTTGTTTGTACACTTCTGTTTTGCATGTACCCATCTTTCCCACCAATTGCTTGTACATGTAAATCAAACACTGTGTTTAGTAATCTTGTAATCTGTTAAGTTGTATTGAACTAAATATGTGATTGGTGTTGTCTTGTATGGAGAAATCATTTTAAATCATATAAAGTAAATAAATACAGATGTGGCCCACTATTCAGTCTCATACTTGGTTCAGGCACCTGCATCCACCTTATAAATACAGATGAGAGACACTACCCAGTCTCATATTTGGTTCAGTCACTTGCATCCACCTATTAAATACAGATGTGTTTCACTATCCAGCCTATTGCTGGGTTCAGCCACCTGCATCCACCTTTTAAATACAAATGTGGCACATTATCCAGCCTCATATTTGGTTCAGTGACCTGCATCTACCTTATAAATTCTAACGTGGTCTCAAAATTATCAGATCAGTTCAGATACAAAATGTCTGGCTTAGTTGCAAAATTACAAAATATCAAACGATGTTTTCTCAATTTAAATTTTCTTCAGAGAAAGTGGGTCAATTAAGTACGCACAGATCACAAACACCTTCAGACCTATTTTGTCATTAGCCCATCCATCTGACAAAGATAAAATGCAATGAAAACATTTTGTGATTAAACTACTAGCCTGAAAGTTGTTTCCTTGTAAATAAGTATAGGTACCGTAAAGTATGGACAGCGTGAGGAGAGAGTAAATGTAAATATAGTTGTCTAATGAAATAAACTACATATTTTATACATCGTGTGACACTTGAACTGAAAAAGATATAATTTTCTGTTCAAGCTTTAAACATTCCATAGTGTTAGATAAAAACTCTTTAAAAAGTCTCTGTCTATGGGCAGTAAGGAAAGCAAGTTGAGCCTTACATGGTGGTTGATATTGCTACACCTTTTTCAGTTCTAGATTTAAATATAGTCTGATACAAATTCGTTCCTGATAAAGGTTGTCTACTTGCACCAAGAAAGGCTAGTAAGAAGATGAATACATCGCATGATTACCAACCTTGCGTGGTTGTTGATGTGGTAGCTCTACATACTGTTTTATCAACATTTTTCAGTATTTCTTTGTGTATACACATCAAGTGAGTTTATCATTAAGTTGAACACATCTTATGATTAACAGCCTTGTTTCTTCTTTTATATTGTCTGTTGGTTTCTATAACAGTGTATATATTCTGTTCAAGCTTTACATACTTTCAAATAAATGCGCTTTTCCAATAAAACTTTGTCTACGTACACGAAGAAAGTCTAGCAAGAGGTTGAACACATCTTATGATTACGAGTCCTGTGTGGTGGTTGATGTTACAACACATCCAGACACCTGCAGTAATAATAACAGCCCAGACAAGAAACCATGTATAATTACGTCAAGTTGGACAGCTCGTCTGGTGGGTCGAACTCTGCTATATTTACTAGCAGCCTGCTGTGCGCCTCCTGTGCAGTATTGATTCAACTTGGGACTTGTTTTTCTTCCCGACCTGCCCAAATACAACCGTCCAGGCCGCACTGACCTAGACAGACTGGCAGCGTTCCATCTTGTGTACACTGTACGGTCACTGTAAACTGTATACACAAACACTCATATCTCTACATACAATCACACATAAATATACAGGCAGTCATATGTAATACGTGTTTTTATTTGTACCTTGGGATATGTGGTTTCGAAATTACATCTTATAGTAAATTATTAACTTGATAACATTGTTAAGGGATCTATGTTATTTTTGAAATTCTAAAATACAATTTTCTGTCATTTATTTACTGATAACAAAACAATCATTAAAAATTCCAATATCCCTAACCTTTTTGGTCGGTATATGTTACATTGTTAATTCAATCCAATGCATGTGAACAACAAATATAAATGTATCTGTTGATTCAGACTGTTCCTATTTCATTGGTTCGATACAGAAAGGTAAATAATTATTTTCTAATATAATTTTTACAGGAACGCTTTGTTTCGTTTGTTGTAACTACTATATAATCTAACATGTACAACCAAATGTAGATGCAGTATGCTTATCCAACGCACTTCACGGCCTGAAAGAGAGCTTATGCAGTTGCATCCCGAAAGTTTGTTCACGTCCTTTGGCATCTTTGTGCAAATACCATGGACATTTGATTTCATTTTGACATCAATTCCATCACACCCATGACACCTAAACTTCAGGAATAAACTCTCCTATATAGATGAGGAACATGATTATTCTGCAGCTTATCATTCCAGGTGGATGGTGCGACTTTTAAACTTTAGCAAAAGTAAGACTTTAAAAGTTCTGATTTCATTAATTTTGAACTAAAATTGTCCTTATCTGCATACTGGAACAATTGCATTATACGTACACATCAAAATCCCCTACTGTTGTCTTTACATCCTTAATGTCCTCTCAAAACGAAACTGTTATTCTTAATTTATCATTATTTATCAAGCATAGTGTAAGACGTAAGAGATGAACTATTTAAAACCAGTAATTAAAACGAGATCTTTCAACTGTCATTTGTTGTAAAAAAATGTAATTGTATATTATTTGTATTTTCACTATTTGTATATGTACTTTTGTATGTGGGCCGGAGGCCTTAAATACAATAAAGTGTTTTACTTTGAACGAGTATAAGATAAATTACAGGTCTTATGTTTGACGATGTTAATTAATTATTGGAGATTTAACAAGAAAACTAAAAATTAGAGTTTTTTAAATTTTAAATTTTAAATTAAAATGATCATTGAGACATTCTGCCAAAATTGATAAAGCTAACTGTGTGGTATGAAATATAGACTATGTCATGAAACATTTACTTTAAACACAATACTGTCGGTTTTAATTAATTCCCCCATGCCATGAAAACACATTATATCTGCACTTGGATATGAATAGGGGCACGTGTTAAAAGAGGTCGGCATATATTCTCGATGTGTAATATATTATCATATTTTTATATTAATTGAAGTAACACCAAAGCTGTAAGAAAGAACTGACAAATATGTTAAAATGGGCATCTTCCAATGTTTGAAAGTGATAATAAAACATCTCAGATGACTTTCTCGCCTGGGGTAAAGCACGTAATGGTTGTTTAAAAAAATTTATCAATGCCAAATTGAATTTTCCAAACTTTAAAAAATTACAAACATACAGCGTCTTACTCGTGGTGCTTCGGCCTATTTAAACATCGACCTATATAACCTGCATGGTGAGAAGATATTAACAGGCTGTACACAACCTGGAGAACTACACTTTACAATGATATTTGAAGCATGTAAAAATAGATCCTAATGGTGTCTCAATGTGTAAAACGGAAGATAGAATAAGCATGAATTGGTTGAAATATTCGGGAGGGGAAAATATACACTCTTTGGAAATTCACTCTAAAAACTTTCATTGTCCTAAAAACTTTAATAAATTCTGTAGCACTGTAAGATCTACAGTTATAAGAGAATACAAAATCAGTGCAGATGCAGTTTATTATATCATACCTAATTCTGATTTCATTGGAATGATGCCTAACTTTTAGTTAGCGGGGGAATTTAAGGTGAACTCATTTAATGAGATGTGCATACATTTGTAGAAATGCTACTTGCATTAAGACAGAGGGTTGTGTTTCAATAGATCTGAAAGTAAATTATTTTAAAGGGAATCCATTGGAACAAAATATGACAGAATCAATGGAAAGATACAGTGACAGATATCCTTTGAAAGAAGCATTCCACCTGCACAACAGACGTGCAATAACCTATCAAACTTGGTGATATAAATTGACGACATTCAATTGACAAGGATTTTATTGAAATGTATGTACGAGGTTAAACCTAGTCTGAAGATATGAAAACCAAGAAATCCTCCAGAAATTATTCAGGTTATTTTAAAAACAGTCATTGAAGTTAGCCTACCGGGAAAGACAAATTCCATTGTTGAAGTAGTGTATTGTAACTGCAATGTTCGATCAGTAGAAATACAAGTGAAACACAAACGCAAGAAAAAGACTCAATATTTGTTGAGCTCACAATACCATAAATGAACGCTTCAAAACGTCTGCTCAAGACTTTAGTATTCTTTGATGTCGTTGTCTCTTTTCTGTTTTGGTTTAGCATTTCTCAGGATAGCTCAAAACATATCTGGACACCCATGATGTATTTATATTGGTTGTAGAACACCGGAAGAAGTAGAACAAATGTGAGTGTTGCAATATTTTCTCCCAAGTGTATACATGAAGCTCTAAAATTGAAAAATATAATTGTTTAAACCAAATTGTTACTTCTTAAATTACTATTAAATTTGTACATAAAAAGGAAGTGCGTGTCGAAATTAACACCTCTCGTTGTAAACAGATGACAAAGGGGTCACAAGGTATATTCTCTGTCAATAATATTTAGAGTTCTGTCGCCACATTTTCAAAGCAAAACTTAAGGATATGAAATGTTATGATAATGATTTATTACTTGCTTGACAAACGAGGGGAGGACACTTTACGATTTAGGACAATATGGAATATTCACCGGACGTTATAAGAGCGAGGATCGAAGACAGCATTCTATTTGGATAATAACCTACACTCGAAATCGTTAAAGTGCTAAGAATATTGCATAATCTTTGCAAGTCGTTTTCTGATTAGAGTAGCCACATGTGGCAGGCAAGGAATTTGTCAAGGTTTAATATATATGGAAATGATGCATCGATTAATAAGTCCCACGCTAAAGAAGGCAACAGCTTACGAAAGTCGAAATTTGTGACGGGCAATCGCGAACCAAAGTTAATCAGAGGTAAATGGTCTTTGAGGAAAATGTGCTTTAAGGTCACAGTGCACACATTTTCAAGCATTAATTGTTTTTCAAATTTTTGGTCAAATGAGGACTTATGCATTCATTTCAGTTTTTTATTTGTAAAATGAAATATGTATCATTCTTTATAACTAACATGAACTGATGAAAATAATGAAAATGTTAAGTTGGCCAAAGTCACAATGGAATTCACAATCATAAGTGACACAACACAATTTCAATAGTTTGTAATCGCTGATAGCCTGACACAAAACGATTTCAATATCTTGTAATCGTTGATAACCTGACACAAAACGAGTTCATTATATTGTAATCGTTGATAACCTGACACAAACAATTTCATCAAATTGTAAGGGTTGATAACCTGACACAAAACAATTTCATTATATTGTAATGGTTGATAACCTGACACAAAACGATTTAATCAAATTGTAAGGGTTGATAACCTGACACAAAACGATTTAATCAAATTGTAATCGTTGATAACCTGACACAAAACAATTTCAATATATTGTAAGGGTTGATAACCTGACACAAAACGATTTAATCAAATTGTAATCGTTGATAACCTGACACAAAACAGTTTCAATATATTGTAAGGGTTGATAACCTGACACAAAACCATTTCAATATCTTGTAATCGTTGATAACCTGACACAAAACAGTTTCAATATATTGTAAGGGTTGATAACCTGACACAAAACGATTTAATTATATTGTAATGGTTGATAACCTGACACAAAACCATTTCAATATCTTGTAATCGTTGATAACCTGACACAAAACAGTTTCAATATATTGTAAGGGTTGATAACCTGACACAAAACGATTTAATTATATTGTAATGGTTGATAACCTGACACAAAACCATTTCAATATCTTGTAATCGTTGATAACCTGACACAAAACGATTTAATCAAATTGTAAGGGTTGATAACCTGACACAAAACGATTTAATCAAATTGTAATGGTTGATAACCTGACACAAAACAATTTTATTATATTGTAATGGTTGATAACCTGACACAAAACGATTTAATTATATTGTAATGGTTGATAACCTGACACAAAACCATTTCAATATCTTGTAATCGTTGATAACCTGACACAAAACAGTTTCAATATATTGTAAGGGTTGATAACCTGACACAAAACCATTTCAATATCTTGTAATCGTTGATAACCTGACACAAAACAGTTTCAATATATTGTAAGGGTTGATAACCTGACACAAAACGATTTAATCAAATTGTAATCGTTGATAACCTGACACAAAACAATTTCAATATATTGTAAGGGTTGATAACCTGACACAAAACCATTTCAATATCTTGTAATCGTTGATAACCTGACACAAAACGGTTTCAATATCTTGTAATCGTTGATAACCTGACACAAAACGATTTAATTATATTGTAATGGTTGATAACCTGACACAAAACCATTTCAATATCTTGTAATCGTTGATAACCTGACACAAAACAGTTTCAATATATTGCAAGGGTTGATAACCTGACACAAAACCATTTCAATATCTTGTAATCGTTGATAACCTGACACAAAACGGTTTCAATATATTGTAAGGGTTGATAACCTGCCCTTGACTTGACGCACCATATCAGTCAATGTTCCTTACAAATAAGAAATCGTTTATCCTTATTAGATAACTGAACATAAAAGCCATGTTTTCGTCCATACGGTGATTATAAATGAACGGAAGTGTCACTATCCCTACACATGATAAACAATCTGCAGTATCCAAACACTGACCATGCCCGTCATCGAATCACAAGTGGCAAATACTAAACTCGTACATTCTGAAATATCTATATAATATATACATTCGTATGATGACAAGAAGATACAATAACAATACTCATAAGAATCCAACAATTATGTAACAACGACAGCGACTTTCATTATGAAGATAGCCAAGAAAATGTAATTAAGGTACTCTTTCACAGGAACAAGTCTTGGGGGTGGGGGTGGGGGGGGGTGGGGGGGGGGGGTCAATTAGAAGTTATGTACAAAAGGAAAATAAGATTTTGAGAATATCAACTTCTTTAATGTGACATCTATGACGTTTGGGAGTATTTGCTTAATCCTTCTTAATGTGGGATGAAGGATTAAGCATAATTATACTCCAACCCGTCGTGAATTCACAATAATGAAGTTGTTATCCACAAAATCTTGTGTTCCTTCATATGATAACAACAAAGATACATAATACCATGTGAATATTTTTATTTAACAATAACAAAATACCATCTGAATTTTTGTTAAAGACGCATAATCATATGCTGTTAATTCATTTAATTAAAATAATGTCACAACGGTTATCGTTGCATCTGACGTTAATCAAACACAGAAGCATTGTCAACATGTGACAAATCATGAAGCATGACTACAACAACAACAAAAGCTTCACATTCGTATTGCTTGATAATGATACACAGGTCAGAATGAATCATCGTTAGACACTGATATACATATTGATACTGCAAGAGAGGTGAGAATGCAATAATAAAGCTTTCCCATTAGTCACTAAAGAATGAATCACTCTCTAGGACAATGTACATAAACATATTGATTTAGCTGAACTCATTCCACTACTTACCAAAAATATCATAATTAATTGTATTTAACGAAATGAAAAAAGGAAAATAGCTTCTGAGAAATTTTATTCTAATGGAGGTTTTGTTACAATTGCTTGATACGATTAAACGAATGAGTAAATGTTATACGTTATTTAGATTAATATTCAGTCTCATGAAACTTAATTCTAAAAAAAATAATACTTCAATCGAGGGGCCCTATTCACGTGCTCAGTATTGGCTTAATGACATAGAGAAAGGTGGTATGGAATAAGTCTTCTTTTGAAAAAAAAGCCCTGCTTTTGAATAACCTACATAATTATATCGATAATGTTGTAATGATTGTTCGAAAATAATCGAATTTCTCTTGTCAGGAGTATTTCAATGTGCTTTCACTTGAGAGTTTTTGTACTCGTGAGGCAGCAAGTTGGTTTTAAAAGAATGTTTTATATAGTAATTATGAGGGTTTATTATTTTACATGATAGCAAAGACTGTTGTCCGATATATCATTGATTGATGGTGCTTACTGTTAGGTAATATGTATTGCCTATACATTTCTACATGTGTTTATTATATATAAGTTATTCTAATGTGTATTTCTCGAAGGAGGTTACATTATATCTACTTAAGAACAGAAGTAAATTGTGCTAATATGTCAAATTTATTTAGGTCGAAAATATCAGTGATATACAAACTGTGAATCTTTAAATGAGACTGTATGTTTTTTCACTTTCAGGTGCTGTTTTATACTCTATTCAAATTTTTCAATGTTTTCAGTGGAGGAAAATAATTTGATGTACGTATAGTCCGCAGTTCTTCGGTTTACCTGGCTGTCTCTAAAGATGTACATATCATTTCACGCTTATCAGAAACGTGAAATGCCTATCAACACAATAATGATTTTTAAAACAAACTTGATCATTTTGTTTACAAAAACGTAACAACAAATGTCAGAGGCGTGTTTTCTCTATACGTTTTGTTGTTGGTTCGGTTCATTTATAAGAATCGTTTTTAAGTAAGAGTATTATTCATAATGGAGGTGATTTTCTTTTATATCAAACGGACTGTACCGATGAAACGGTCAAAGGGGGGTAACTCCAGCATTCTAAGTCCTAGTTTCTACTGGGCGCATATACGTCATTTTTGGCCCAACGTAGCCCTTACATCCCCCTACCTACCTCCTAGTGTATTCCTTAGGAAGAAAGAGCATAACTAATATCAAATGTGTGCATCTTCTTTCAAAAATCGGGGGGGAATTGAATAAAATCATCGAAAGCTGTATCATGGGCGCAATGCTCAACTCCAGTGTTGAATAATGCATAGGCTAATATAATGGTTTGGTTGACTCAATTCTCTCTTCGCCCCGTTCGTGTTCATATTTTTTTCTTTACATTTTCCTTACATTTTCTTTACATTTGAACATGTATATATAATATATAAGTTATTTTCTAATGCATGTTTCTCGAAGGAGTTGCCATGATTTCAACGTTGTCCCGTGCTCATACAACAAGGAAGTTCTAACGGTTTTACTGTCCTGGGTCATTCGGGGAAAGGACGATGAATACAAATGTCTTCTTGTATAAGCTTGAAGGAATGTTAGGACGATTGTAAGGCTGTGACAACTCTCACATTTCTCACATTCCGTACATTTTGAAAGTACATGCAAGTATGTTTTCGTCCCGGTTTTGGATAACTGATCACCACAGATGTTATGTCACATCGTAAGTGCACATTAGAGTGCAGTTACTGAGTTTTATGATTATATATTTGTCTCAGCTCCTGACCTCATACGCCAAGGCGAAACATTAAGTTATTACAATTTTCATATCAAATCTTTATATTTTGATACAATTTCAAAAACTGAAAATTTCAAGCTGAAACATTATAGAAGTTGTTATCCAGAAAATTTTGTTTTCCTGAAGTTTCATAATAATGAAAACAGATAGTATTGTATATATTTGTTACAGTTGTCCAGACAAAACAAATGCTCATTAGTAAGTCACTTTTCGACGAAAACTCAGGAATTAAAAACGAAAGGTTTAAATCCGGTACGTGCACAATTTTGGTTGACATATGAGTCAATTTAAGCAAGAATAGTTTTGGAGATATTTTTGACAATAAAACTTATTCATTTAATAAGGGACAATATGAAGAGTAATTTATGAGATCATAAACTAAAGCCTATTAGTGTCAGAGTGAGTGGAGAAAAACGTGACGAAGATATGCCACGAAACAGCTGACCGCTACATAGCATCGACTACGTCATAGCCGTGGTATAAATATTAGAAATAAAAACAATCAAAACGAAAAAAAGAAAACGACATGCGCCAATACAGGTAGATGTTACTATCCGGATCAGTCAATTAAGTGTCATTCAATATAATGAAATATGGTCATGAAGAACACTAAGCATCCAGGAGTTACTTCCCTTGATATAAATTTTCCAGAGGCAGTGTGCAGCGTTCAGTCAAGGGTTCAGGGTCATATATACATGTAGAATGCTTTAGGAAATTAACAAACAATTAGATACTCTAATAATCATTCCTTATTGGTAGTGAGCCAAATTTCTGTCTACACTCGATAGGATTTCTCCATGCTTTATGTTCAATAGTTATGATAATTACATTATTCTCAATTTAAAGAGGTTATAAATATAGGTTAACATATGTATGTGATCATTTCGTAAGCTTAATCGAATTAATAAGCTTTCTAAAGCTAATTGGTAATTTTCCAAAAGGTTTTTAACCTCTTAAAAGGCGTTGAAAAAAAATAGCACTTATACTGCCTACTTCAGTTGGCGAACAGTGTCATAATCACGTGTTCAATGCATGATCAGGACACAAAGGCGGGGAATTCCCATTTCTTACAGTAACTGGATTTTCCAGGTTTCACTAGGCCACCATTTTCTCGCATCAATCAAGGGTTAAGCACAAAATACGATTAAAAAACACTCGTGTTGGAAGATATCAGAAATTTGTTGGTGAAGTGTTGTAAGTGTTTCTTTATTATTTTAACCTTTCAACATAACCTTCACACGTGTACTAGCCATTAACATACGATGATTACATTCCCCGTGATATAGTTGTTCAACAAATGATCATCTCTAGTCCAAGGTTTGGTTATTTATTTCTGATCCAAGATCCAAGTATGAGAAAGCGTTTCATTTAGAGATACACGGCTCAGAATAATGTGTGTTAAACATATTACATTTATATAAGAATTGTCAAACTTTTGGAATACATACAGGCGATGTCGAAATCCTGCTGTCATCGTAACTGTTCATCTTGGTTAAATTGAGTCGCATTTATCATTTGATTAGCGACACACACTGACACCTTTAAAAGAAACATACGTGAGTTACGAGTGTACTTTGGTTGTTTCCCTTTCAACAAAGATTTCCCCATTTAAATAGAGATCTAAAATTTATCTTCTATATTTGTTTATTTCTGTATCATTTTACTCGTGAAATCTTAATGTAGTCATAAACTGTTAAATATTCATGTTATCCCCCCATGGTGAAATCTGGTAAATCACTTGTTTAGAATCAAAATCACCACATACGTTTAATTTTACATTTCTTGAAAATCAAATATCATTTAGAGTAGTAAATTTTCTTAGACTTCAATACCTGCCTCTTTGAATAATCATATTCATATGAAATCTAAGTATCAAGTTCTGCACATCTTGATTTGTGTGACTTAGAAAAATATGCATTTATGCATGCACTCGTAGCTTTTAAAATCTTTTATCCGCTTCGCCAGATGAAAACAATATCAACAATATCAGCCTCCACTAAGAATAAGAAGTTAATGAGTCACTGTAACGATGTCTTTACAAGGAATATATCGGACACTGCAGTAAACATGGTTTTCATCTTCCAAAACATCATTTCACTAAACAAGTTCTTTCCTTTACAGAGAGTACAATCAAAGATTTCAAAGTTCTATTGTCACAATAACAATATTAAGATAAAGTATAAATTAACTCGATTCTTTATTAAAATATTGTTATTGTCACAATAACAATATTTTAATAAAGTATAATTAACTCGATTCTGCATTTCATTGTGGTTCTGTATGATGTTGCGTATTATTCATTGAAAAGTGTACTTAACTTAACTAGTTTGCAGGTTTAAGTTGAAAGCATAATAAATTTTAGCTTAGAACCCAATTGAAACATGAACGAAAATTAATATATAAAGTTTAATATCAAAGGGCACCACATATTGCGCTGTAAAACATATTAAGCCTACTAATACGAATATAACCACTATAACAATACAATTTCCTTAATGCTTATGACATCAATTAATGTTTTGTTGTAAGTTTTTTTTAATGCTTTTCAATTTATCGTGAATGAGCTTATTTGACCAATCGGCTGTATTTTGTATGATCTGTTTATTTTCTTAACATAAATAATTAATATCCATGATAATGTCAACTACGGTTTGCTTTTTCAGGCCATAGTGCTTTAGATAGTTAATAATTGCATTGGTTATTTTTCTCGTTGTACTCATGTCTGGAAGGAAGGGCTTAGGTATGTGTGATGACAAAATTTCCCTGTCGTTCACTGTACTGAATTACATATACAAACTATGAAAGAAATTAATAGAATCTGTCCTTTTGAATCAGGATTGATACCATCCAAGACCTATTATTTATGATTCACTACATGTAGATATGAAAGATTTCAATTAATTTGGTTCACACATTATAACAATTAAGGCATTGTTTCAGGAAATAACGGGAAAAGAATGAAAAATCCAACATGGCCTCTGTGAAATTTGAATATTCAATACTCCGTGATCGCCAGGAAGTAGGTTATGGAACAGCAGTAAGAAGCACAAAGTTAAGAGAGCCCGCCGTGAATGACAGCTTACTGTCACAGCGACGCACGGGCCAAACTTCTGAGGAAGGGTCGGAGTTCGACCAAATGTCGCTGGCTGTGACTCTGGGTCCAGCAGTGAAAACTGCTGAAGAAAGGGAGAAATTAGAACAGAACTTTCATAAAAATCTGTTTCCTGACAAGCAAGACGTTGTGAACAGAACATCTGAAGAAATGATGAAGATAGAAAACTTCCCGCTTCTTGTCCAGCAGAATCATACTGACTCCCAGACAACACCTGTAGGAAAAGAGGTAATGTATCAAAAGGTCATCGCCTTAACGGTCCTCATATTGGTTTCTAATGACAAAGGTCAATTGGGTTTTATTCAAGGTTTTTTGAGCGATGATACGTTAACAACCAAACTGCGTCAACGTCTGTCTGTCCTGTGGAGGAAACTGACGTTACAGAATTCGTCGCCAAAAATGGTCCAATACGTGTTTAATTTGATTCAGGTCAGGTAATTGGACTTGGCCTGGTTGATATTGTGTTAGCGTTGAGGTTACATTTATTACTACTAGGATGGTCTTGGTTTCATCAAAAATACTACCCCAAATCATGACACTGCCTCCGCCAGTGGGTTTCACAGCGTCTTTGCCAGCGTTGTACAATGCGAGCCTCTTTGAGCCGGGGTGGTCGAGTCAAGGTCATTACCCTAAAGGGTCGATAAACTCGCAAAGCAAAATGGCGGAGGCGTCTGGCTTCGGATGACGGGGTGTTGAAAAGCATCTCTTGCTGATGACTACACTTTTAAGTATCTGTCACGAAGGTGCACCGTGCGCAAATAGCGGTCTACGTTCGCTGTGGTTATCTTAAGTCTCCCAGTTCGTGATCTGCATGGTGTCCGGGCAGTATCTCTCAAACGTCTCACCAGTCTTTTTTGCAATTCATTATTACTGCAACTCTGGTCTTCAGTTTCTCTGGAGTTTCATCAGCCTGCAGCATTCCAATCGCTCTCTCTTCCGCTGTTCAGACGTCTCACGTGACATTAGTTTTTGATGAAGTCAAACGATGGAAGGGTTCATTGCACAATTGATACTTATTTCTAGCACGGATTTTTCCTAATGCAAATACGACATAGAAGGGGATAAAATTTATTTCACAGAGTGATCAAAATGAAGATTAGCTTCGACCACATAAAAAATATTTGGTGCGTTTGTCGGATGTTTTTACAAGGTATTTAATTATCGGTCTGGGTTTCAATCCCAATTTGGTCAATGTCTTTAAACCAGCGCTTCTATTAAAGTCATAGTCTCATTTTTGCACGGCAAAGTTTAATGCATGCCGGACAAATAGTTCACCACTCACAGAAATCTTTCCCCTGACGTTTGCAACAATTTTCAGAACTCTGCAGGCATTCTAGCCTTCAATAATGAAGTTCAAACAACCCTACCCTACCCTAGTATTATGTCTTTGGCGAGCGTTAGTCCTTACCACGTCATTTCGCTAAGGCCGTGACGAAGAACACATGAAATTGCCTAGCTGAATATCCAATGAAAATAGCTTATAACTTAGCTTTTATCAAATACAGAAATAACAAAAAGGTGGTAATGAAGAATGCGTCTGTCATAAGTATCGGCGCTGCGATGACTAGATTTCCGGTTTTTTGCACTCGCGAAAGGATTGCACTTGATTCGGTACCTCATCAGTCTGAAACGGCATACGCCAATAAGCTGCTTTTTCCAAAACTGTAAAACGGGCTTAAAATGAAAACGCGACAGGAAATATTTTTGTTAGTGATCAGATTTTGTTCGTGAAGAATAATTAGTTCAGTTTAGTTGTCTTACAAAAATGAGACTATGATTTTAACCCCTGAGTTTATGGTAGGAATAGTTATCTCTCTTTTCTGATTGACATTTTTTTATGAAAAAGAATTAATCTCCTGTACTTTGGTATCATTAAAATGCGTGTTGTTCTCGTCAATGGATCGCACAATACACATTTTAGAACAATCATAGGCATCGATTTACCATATTTTCCTTTCCAGACACATAAGAACGGAAGACCATGCAGAAAAGAACCAGAGTTGGGGGATGATTCAACACAAGGTAAAAATAACACCCAAAGAAAATATGAAGTTACCAAATTAAATTACTTCAAAGTTTACAAAGTAACGCTGTATAAAGCTCGACTTGTAATGGTCACAACAATTCTAAAAAGTTCATAGATAGTTTATAAACTTAATGCTCCCAAATTAAATTCATTTCAATACTTATGTTCAAAGATCAATTTGAACACTTCTTTTCCGTACATGTCTGCTTAGCGCGACTTGCACAGTGATGTTGGCTACTCATTGGCCAAAAGCGAACACGTGCCGCAGGTATATTTTTCTTTGTTAAACTTGGTTATGCGCAGCCCAAGTAACAAGAGACAACGTACTGCCAAGAGTTATCACCCTTGTCCCACTGTTAAGTAAACAAAGGCTACACCATGCTAGTTTGCTAAACCCTACCTGTACGCGCTCAGTCTATTTTCCCACTAATTAAAGAAATTTCTGGACTGGAACAAGTAAGTTCTTGTATAAATTAAATGTTCGTTCGAAAAGACCTTGACTAGTCATTTGCCTATCTGTTGTCCATCAGCGAGCTGGAGATTGGAATGGTGAACTAGAAAACCAATTTATACTAGGCACAAAAAATAAAGGAACCCCTTGATTTTGTGAAACATCTTATGTTTATTCAACATAACTGTATGGCGTGTATGTCAGACACTCTTAATAACGAGTGTGCCCACACACGCACGGCATCTTGCAGGCATACTGGACACCAACCGTCGAATTGTCGCCCTTGGAATCAAGTGCCACTCTTGTTGAATTGCTCTTTCTAATGCATCAGGATTGGCTGGTGCAGGGTCCCTGAGACGCACTCGACACCCTAACACTTCCCACAAATGTTCGATGGGGGACAGGTCTTTGGACACAGCCTGTTGTTGCAAAAAGTTTTGCCTTCAGATCTCTGCTACGGAGCCTGTTTCGTACGGTTGAAGTCGAAATCCGTGTTCCTATAGCTCTAAAGAATTCCCGCTTCAGTTCCGGGGCTGTGACAAACCGATTCCTCAGAGCTATTGTTCTCAGGAAGGTGTCTTGTGGGTGGGTGGGGGTTGGGGGGGCCCTTATTTCTTGTGCCTAGTATATATATATATATATATATATATATATATATATATATATATATATATATATATACTCGATTATATATATATATATGACTCTTCATCAATATCAAACTTTCAAATCAACCTGAGCATTATTTTGTGATGCCTGCATTGTCAATGCGTCCGACACTTTCAAACTCACTCGCTCCTTTCACAACGGTAAGTAAGACAGTAAGACAGTAAGAAATCTACGGTGACTTTAGCGCCGCTTCAAATCGAACGTTTCCAAGGTGGAACAAATAAACGAGGTCACGTGACCAAACAATCCCGCAATCCTCGTTATATTTGTTGAAGTTCGTTAATCCTGAACTTCCGCCTGGTATCGCTGCACGGTACTGGACTTTAATTTATGTGCTCTAAACGGTGATATAAAAATAATATTTGTAAATTCATAAAATAAAAATAAGTTTGACAAGATCAGCGCCATTTTGATCTTTCAAGCCATATTAAAAGCGTAAAATAAGGGTCCTCGTCGAGATAAATACGTTACCATGTGTCCGCGAGTTTGATATGGAGATATATCATGCGTCCAAAGGTGAAATATCAAACTCGATTTGTTCGAGTTTGATATTTCACTTGCACACATATCTCCATATGAAAACTCGCGGACACAACATATATGATGAAAACAAATCTCTATTGATTTCTCTTGATATTTAGTATATCTTTAAAAATACGAAGAGAGAAGTAAAAACAATCCATTTTGATGGCTAGCGCTTGCTAGACTATGTGTTTACCGTATTTCCTCGAATAGACGCCGGGTGTATGGCTGTTTTCAGTATGTACACGCCGGATCTCGATTATACGCCGGATGATAAATTGATTTATTAATGCTAACATAGTTAATATTTGTAGATATTAAAGAATAAGAGAATTTGCCATGATTGCTCCTTTTTGAGGTTGTGACTTGGACCAAATTTTCTACTAAAACGACGCCGGGTCCCGAAGACACGCCGGAGGTCTGAGAAATAGACGCCGGGGGAAATCCGGTACTTTTAAAAGCGTGGGCAGCGAGTGACTTGTTTTCCTCATTTATGACATTTCTAATGTTTTATTTGAAATTAAAATTGTCACACGTGTTTGTACAGTGTTTTGGCTAAAGATTAATTCGAATTGACGGCATGATAATGAATATATCTGAATTTATACCTAGTCATGAGGTAAATTATGATTTCCCGAAATGTCTATGTCATGTCTGATATACGCATGCGCGGTACAAGTCATAGTTCACTCAGCAATGAATAATGCAGTCGCCAGGTTTTATTTGATCGACTTTGCATTTTTTGGTATATTTTGATGTTTCAGTGTCAAGGGAATATATTTATCCTGTAGTTTCCACGCTTAATGTGGACTTTTCCACGTTTTGGTGCGCTGATGGTTCTTTTGTATAGTAGGCCTGGCTTAAAGCAAAACGAGCCTCTTCAGGTAATACTTACAAAGGATATTGCGTTGTCAGGCAACGTCATCGGCTAAATATGACGTCATTTTATTACAATAAAAGTACGTACATTGGTTGGGATGTAGATGAACAGCAAAACATTAACTTTTAGTATTAGCTATTTAGTGAACATTTGATAATAACCTGATGATCTACAAAGACGTTGCATTTGGTCTTTTCAGAGCACGCTTGCGGGAAAACATCTTCAGTAGGATCTGTTTGTGTTTGCAATGAAGTTCACAGGCTTAGACGAACAGGTAGGAGATTAGCAAAAATATGCAAAAGTTCATTCCTTAATAGTCATTTGCCATCCAAAGGCGGCTTCTGCCGTAGATACGGCTTGCGACACTTTGAGATTAAGCAATATCTACAACAGAATCGTCGGAATGAAATTTTATCATCAGTTAATGACATCACAGACTTGGACATCTCTTAGAATAGAGCTTAAAATATTATGGCATCACAAAGTTTATGACCAAACAATTTTATGACGTCATAATACTATTGGTCTCACAATGCTATGGCCTCGAGTTTGCATGATAAATAAAATCTCAACCCTTGTGTCTTCTGATAACAATTATATCAACATTTGTTGAAATAAACTAATAATATCCTCGGAAAGCCTCGGATATCTGTTATTTTAATCAACTCACGTTGATAAATTTGATATCATAAGACACTTGTCTGAGATTCTTTAGGCATTTGCTGAACTGTTGAAATGTAACTTAATTTTTACTTACGAAATTTCAAGTTTTTTTGTTAATAGTAATGACACGTAGGGTCTAGCCTACAACATTTTGCCATGCCGCCGTAGACACTACCAAAACAGAGTGGCTGCTTTCGGACATCACTAACAGTTCTATTTCATTTATGATTTTGTTCATGAAATGTCATCGGTTTGATTCGTACTTTACAGTGAATCAAGTAAAACGACAATAAGCATGTTTGACATTATCTGAGTGTAGATAAGTAGATTTGTTAACATAACTATCAGGTTTCAATCAACATACGTCTACCGAAACAACACTGCAAAGTTTCCAATCAGCACTGTTATTTCCTACGTACTTACATGGGTGGAAATGACCCCCTCACACATTTAAAACCTGCAATTAATGAAAATACCTAGGCCAGCAATGTTATGAACGTTTCTTTGTAAGCATCACCGCCGTGGTTTAAAACAGCCGTTAGGTGCGTATTTAACCTGGCCAAAGACGTCAACTTACTGTTATACTGCTCAGCTGGTGCCTGAGAATTTAAATTGCAGATGACGTCATGGTGAGGAACCTACTCAAATATAGCACCCATAAATGCTTTACCTAGTATTGTATGACCGATCTGACACTCTTAAGCACAGCCAATCATTGTTTCATAATGCAACTGATAGCTCCCATTTCCACCTTAAAAAGAATTAATGGTTTTCATAACACAATATTTAGGACATGTTCTCTGCTAAATGAGAGTCTGATGATGGCAAAGATCCGTTTCGCTCCATCCTGCTATAACAGCGTATATAAATCCGCTCTCGCTCCTTCCTAATATCCTGATCTCTTTTGGGCTCAATCCCTCTTATGGTGTGGGCTTGAAATAAATGGCTATGCTCACCTGTTATTTTTTCAGCCAATGAAATGTCGTTATTTAAGGCGCTTAAGCTACTAGCTTGAATACAACGAATTTTTCCATCCGGGTTGTGCCGCTGTTGCTGAATGCGAGCCGTCTCATTGGCTGGTTAGATAGATAGCGATACGAGGGTTTTAGCTTGAAAGAGATCTGGGCCTAGATTTTCGAAGCTCTCTAAGCACTAAGATAGTCGTAAGTAACATAGATTAACATTGGCTTACGACTATCTTAGCACTAAGAGAGTTTCGAAAATATGGGCACAGGGTATTAGGAAGGAGCGAGAGCGGATTCATATACGCAGAAAACAGGATTGTTTCGCTCGGGTTGAATACACAAATTATTTTCGGATATTTCTATACACGCGGGAAGATTTTATGAAGAACACTATTTTACTCATGCAACTTTGTAAAATTTTCAGACTATTTAGAACAATTATAATATAATTCTTTTCGGAATGATTTTTGCTCGTGAGCGTGTGTGTGGGTGGGTGTGTGTGTGTGAATTTTGTTACGAAAATAATTTGGAATAGTACAATGTCCCAGTCAAACCATCAAAATATAACAAGACAATTGTATAGTAATTACAATTTAATCAATCAAATAATAAACAAAGTGTTTAAGGTTACAATATCAAGCTAATTCAAGTTATAAAACAATATCAAATGAGTCACACTAATTAGCTAAATAAATATATTCACCAGTCCTTAAGAATCACACAGTTGATGAGTGTAGAAAATTCACCAGTCCTTAAGAATCACACAGTTGATGAGTGTAGAAAACAGTCAGTGGGTCTTGATAGGAGATGGATGAATCCGGCTTGTAAAGGTATCCAAAAATCAGTGGCACAGCAGATGATCGCAAAGTTGATTGTAAGAAGCAAGATGAGTAAGAGTTGTAATGCCGGCCTATATATAGATTAGATACCTTCCAGAATGTTCTTTAAGTTCCATGACAAAATCCAATCAGAAGTGTCCAACTCAAGCAATCAAGAAATAAATAGAACATTCTAGAATGGATGATTCTAGTAACTGCCAGCTTAGACTATCAAAACAAATGTGTGTGTGTGACCCACTAAACAATACAACAATGTTACATAATGTTAAACTCTTAAACAATGACATACTCATAACAATATAACATGGCCTTTTGTAATGATCAAAATAAGGATATTTGCCTTCGGAATTGACTGTTAATCGTGGTAATCCATAATATTACAACCTCCTATAATCAATGCTTTACATCGCCTCTACCGTTTTCAGTTCAAGGATAATCTGAAATGTCTTTTCGTTTTCAGCGGTATTATGTTCTAAAACTGACTCCAGCAAAACCTTTGAGGAATACTTTACAAGACTTCAACAAAGTCCAATACTGTACCTTTATGATGGTAAGAATTGTCTAAATAAAGATATGCATCGATTGGGTCACAGTTTTCTGGTCTGTGAAAAGTGGAAGATGAAAACATGTGCAACTGCATGTACTTGATTACGGTTGTAATCCAATTACTCGAAACCCGATTATGAACTAAATTCATCTAATGAAGTATATGATCACATTTACATATACGAAAAATACTTAAAGGATTGAGGCATAGTTTTACACCTGCAAGGAAGTAACCATGGATATAATACAAAAACCGTTATGAGTCTGTCAAGCAATATTTTCACACTACCTTCTCTATTGTCAAGGCCTATTTACAACTATTTACAACTTCATGTTTTCCCGTTTCCATTGAAACTTTCATTTAGAACTTATTTCTACAATGTACAATTGGGACAAGTCGTCTCGGAAAGTAGTACATCTAGCATATAGTAATATGAAGCTTTTGTTATTTTTACACAAGATGATGCACTTAATCGATTTCGAAAGCCAATTCTGAAATAATTTTTTCGGGAGTAATTAATGGCTCCTTCTGATGTTCCAATGAGGACAAGTTTTATTGGAAACTATTACACAATCGTGACTGAAATTGAAGGTGCTGATAGCTCTGTTAATGTTCTTAATCGAGTTTGAAAGATGTATGAGATATTGTTTATTTTACAGAGAAGGACCCTTGAATCTGCAATTGACCTTTTTGAAATGACAGTTCTGATGATCCAATGTTAATAGATTAATTGTACACACTGTTAAATTATGAGAATGAAAGTTATGCATATGAGTAGTTCTGAAGACAATATTGAACGAGTTTACAAGATGTTTTAAAATATTTTGTGCGTGCATATGGCTCTTTGTGGACAGCATTTTGCGGGGGTACGTGAACCATGTTTACGTTTTTCTTGGTTTATAGGCATGCGTGTTGAAATTGAAATCTTCCATTACCATCACTGTAAGATATAACATGTGTTGTAGATAATGAGTTCCAGTCAACTGTGGAGAGAATCCCTCCAAGTATTGTCTTGTGCATCATTGTCAACGAGAGCTTCTACAGAGTCTTACAAGCTGATATATCCGCCATGAAACAGATGTTGAAAAGTAGGATCCTTCATTTCATAGCAATATTTTGCAATGCATTAACCGTTAACATATAATTGCGAGTGTTATTTAGGCCAATCGTGTTATAACCGATTCCATTACTTGCTTCATCTCACTTCAAAACTGATACAGCATATAGAAAATGGATTTCTCATATTCTTGATGACAACGGAAAGAAATTCAGCCTTACCATGTAAACTAATGCAAAACGTTTTATAGATGCAGATATCAGACCAAAAAAAGATGTAAGGGAACTAGCGAATGTTTTGAAAGTGTTCATCCATGCACGCGTTTTCCCGGCAAAAACTAGAATATCGCCGACTGACTGCTTATTGTGCTTGATGTGGTGAAATTGGTAAAAAATTTGCGTTTTGTTTAATAAAAATATGATCAATGAAAAATGAAATCGCCGGTACCTATCATTAAATTATGAAGCAGACAGAAAAATTGCTTTTGTTAGATGTTTTATTTGTTAAATTTATGATTTAACAAATACACATTTCAATTGTTATTGAAGCTTTCTTTAAAATGTAACATTAAATTTGTAATCATGATGGCATTCGGGAATGTATAAAATGCTTACACATCACATTATCACAAATGTAGTTTTAACAGGTATAAGAACAAAGCCAACACAATTTCATTTGTCATTTTGTTTTATCTCTCAGAAATTCTGGACAGCAAAAACGAACTTTACTTCATGAACTTTCTCGATGATGAAAATGACTACTTGGAAGTAAAATACAATCTCCCAAGAGAAGTGAGGGAAAGATGGGTTGATAAAGATAATGTTATCAACACAAGAGACACAAGATGCTTCATTTCCGGTATATATATCCTCCTGTATTTTATTTATTTCCACTTATTTATTATAGTTTTGAAATGATTAAAAGATCGTATATATTTAAGACAAAAGCTGATTTTCTAACAAATATGAATTTGTGTTAGTTTTGCTTAAAGGATTTCATCACTTATACTGATCTCTAAAGAACTGAAACAAATTATGTAAAATTATTTTTCATCCTGTTTCTATTGAAAATATGTTGTTCCTTGTAGAAGAGATGACAGACAGTGAGAAGGAAGAAACGAACAACAACGTTCAGATCGGTGATGAGAACTCAATGGCAGTGAGGACAGAGAAAGAAGAAACGACCAACAACGTTCAGGTCGGCGATGAGAACACAATGGCAGTGAGGAAAGAGAGAGAGGAAACGACCAACAACGTTCAGGTCGGTGATGAGAACACAATGGAGGTGAGGACAGAGAGAGAAGAAACGACCAACAACGTTCAGGTCGGCGATGAGAACACAATGGAAGTCAGGACAGAGAGAGAAGAAACGACCAACAACGTTCAGGTCGGCGGTGAGAACACAATGGAGGTGAGGACAGAGAGAGAGGAAACGACCAACAACGTTCAGGTCGGCGATGAGAACACAATGGCAGTGAGGACAGAGAGAGAAGAAACGACCAACAACGTTCAGGTCGGCGATGAGAACACAATGGAGGTGAGGACAGAGAGAGAAGAAACGACCAACAACGTTCAGGTCGGTGATGAGAACACAATGGAAGTCAGGACAGAGAGAGAAGAAACGACCAACAACGTTCAGGTCGGTGATGAGAACACAATGGAAGTCAGGACAGAGAGAGAAGAAACGACCAACAACGTTCAGGTCGGCGGTGAGAACACAATGGAGGTGAGGACAGAGAGAGAAGAAACGACCAACAACGTTCAGGTCGGCGATGAGAACACAATGGAGGTGAGGACAGAGAGAGAAGAAACGAACAACAACGTTCAGGTCGGCGATGAGAACACAATGGAAGTCAGGACAGAGAGAGAAGAAACGACCAACAACGTTCAGGTCGGCGATGAGAACAGAATGGCAGTGAGGACAGAGAGAGAGGAAACGACCAACAGCGTTCAGATCGGTGATGAGAACACAATGGTAGTCAGGACAGAGAAAGAAGAAACGAACAACAACATTCAGGTCGGCGATGAGAACACAATGGAAGTCAGGACAGAGAAAGAAGAAACGACCAACAACGTTCAGGTCGGCGATGAAAACACAATGGAGGTGAGGACAGAGAGAGAGGAAACGAACAACAACGTTCAGGTCGGCGATGAGAACACAATGGAAGTCAGGACAGAGAAAGAAGAAACGACCAACAACGTTCAGGTCGGCTATGAGAACACAATGGAGGTGAGGACAGAGAGAGAGGAAACGAACAACAACGTTCAGGTCGGCGATGAGAACACAATGGAGGTGAGGACAGAGAAAGAAGAAACGACCAACAACGTTCAGGTCGGCGATGAGAACACAATGGCAGTCAGGACAGAGAAAGAAGAAATCAGCAACAATGTTCAGGTCGGCGATGAGAACGCAATGGAAGTAAGGACTCTGGCTGATAATGTTACCAGTACTCAGATTGGAAGGAAGGTTCTCTTTCAGTACAGAAATGGTATGTCAATTTATAGATCTTTAACTAAATAAACCATCTTCAACCATCTCGCTTTAAAGTGGAGTTTCATATGACGCTATTTAAGGTGACATGGTTTTACATTCTTACATCAAAATATTCAGATTCGTCGGTTGAGGGTATCATGCTGACGATTAAGACTCCGGAAGCAAACCACAGACTCGACGTGACCATCAAGAAACACATTGACGACAACCTACATCATATTAACGTTGAACTTCGAGATCTCCATGTCAAAGTGACCTCCACTGACCTTGGGTCAGTCATTATCAGAGTCAAGGTGGAAGAAGGGACAAAGCTTGGCGATGATTGGTTGAAAAAGGTCATCACGACCATATTGTCGGAGGAAATACTGTCAAGCCTGCCAGTTGGTACCAGGATGGAGGTCAACATTCAGGCTTCCTTGTCTCTGAAACCACTGAATGTAGATATTTTCGGTAAGTTATATGTCAGAAAGAAATAACCGTACTCTGTTCATTATGATGCAACGGTCAAATGAGACAATCAATCTGTTTTTTGGAAGCAAGTAATAAAATACAAATTTCATCCACAATATCACAATCATCTTCAAATCAGCAGATGCTTTAACATAAACTTTTGAGAGGTTACTGTTATGTTAATGCTAATGTTCCTTTACTTTACAGAAACAACAACAAAAGTCGACGATAGTATCCCCCTGTTAAGGGAAGTGATGACCCATCAAGGAAACAGTTTTGTCCATAAAGTAGCAGCGAGGGGATCAACTAATCTATTAGATAGACTTATAGAATCTGGAGTAGACATAAACATTAGAAACAAAGAAGGTCATACACTTCTTCACACTGGAGCCAAAGCTGGAAATATACAGGCTGTTCAAATGTTGATAGAAAAGGGCGCAAATATAGCATTGAGAGATGTACACAAGCGCACACCCCTTCACCTCGCAGCAATGGAGGGCAAAATACAATGTATAGAAGAGCTAATGAGGGCTGGAGGATCCGGAAAAGAAGAGACTATTGAAATTCCAGATCCAAAAAAAAACGAGTCAGAGATTTATCAAATAGTCCAGGGTCTCCTAGCTGCAGGAGCTGACATCAATGCAACAGATCCCGATTCCACCACACCTCTACATATCGCAGCACAGACGGGAGATTTAGATATTCTGAATCTGCTTCTCCAGTATGAACCAGATGTAAAACGTCGTGACTCAAATGGACAGACAGCACTTCATGTGGCGGTGGCTAATGGGAATTTCAAATGGGGATCTAGACTGGTTAAATATGATCCACGTACACTACATGTCAAGGATAAAGGAGGTAATACACCTCTTCATGGAAACCGTCAAATATCAAGGTTTCAGGGTGGTTTATGGACATTAGGGACACCCCTTCAGTATGCAGCAATGCATAAGCAAGTGGCCTCCGTCTGGTTATTGATTAAACTAGGTGCAGATGTGAACGAAAATAATTGGAATGGAAACACACTTTTACATAATGTCTTAAGGCTGCTGAAGCCATTTACTTGTCAAAGTAATAAAAACTTAGAGTGTGCAAAAGAGTTCCTTCAGTTTTGCAAGGGTGAAGATCTCAATGCTAAAAATATGGATGGGAACACCCCCTTACTGACTGCTGTGTTGAGAAAAGATTTGCAATTTGCACGCTCACTTATTGAGGAAGGTGCAGATGTAAAAATTTCCAACAAAAGGGGAGAGACAGTTCTCCATGCTTTAGTAAATTCAGCCGTATCTTGTCTTGAACTGACCAGAATCGTGCTGGCCAAGGGAGCAGATGTCGATGCAAAAGATGAGCGAGGAGACACTCCACTACACTTTGCAGTGCTCGGGAACAACCGATTGATGATCAAGGAATTACTTGTGGCAGGTGCAAATGTATATGAAGAGAACGAATCGAAGATGACACCCTTTGAAGGGGCAAAACGTAGTGGCAGCTTTCGTCTAAAATTATTGTTTGAGAAATATAAAGTACGACAACCTGGTAATGAGGAAGCAGAGACGTTATTCGATCTAACAGAATTAAAGTGTTCAGAAGAATTCAGTTCTGAAGACACATGTGAAGGATTGATCTCAGCTGCTGAGCTTAAATCTAAAATGAAACTCCAGTCTAATGAAAGATTCAACACCCCCACATACAGAGAAATGATCAAACCAACAGTGTTCAGGACAAAAACTTTGGATCAACGTATACATTCCTTTAGAGGGATACGTCGTGGCTCTAAAAAGAAAGCTGACAGTGTAAACCCTGACGTTTTTAAAATCAACTTTTGAAATTAACAATTTCAGATATCTGCAACCAACAATCAGAGAACACTTGATTTTGATTGAGTAGAGTTACCTTGGTGTAAATAATTGATCCCGATTCAATACTGACAGACATCCTTTTCTCCACCCTACAAGAGAAGAATTGATGGAATTATATAACACTCAACTAACCCCGCTCTGCATTTCGAGGGAAAAGCGAGTCCAGTGACGTTCCATTTATCCATGCAAAAATAGAAAAGACAATTTCTGATGAAACTTCCATCTATGGAAGGGACATCTTCCCCCCTGACAGCAAGAAATATTGCAAACCCAGAAGTTGCTTTGGAGTGAGTTATCCTGATGCACAAGTATGATCCAGAAGCATTACTGTCAAACCTCTTTCAATACCCTTCTCAGTTTGTTGTTTCTCCAAATCAAATATAGCATAAATGTATGTCAAGTTTTCATTTGAAACGATTTCGTAAGTATTTCAACTTAATCAGGTAATTCATTCATTCTATTCAATTATACCTTGTAACAATATCTACAATCAGTATTTATCTTATTGATAATCTGGAAGCTCAATTGTAAGGCTACGAACACCAATTTCTCCCTCAAAATCAACTGAGTTTCCAGATAAGGGTGCGCAACCCTTTCCATTCCCATTTCCATTTTCCAGCCCAGCGCATGGACATGCAGTCGGTCGCGCAACCTTACTCCTCGATTGATAATCAGCCACATTATACCTGAGAACCTCCAATACATACACAGCTTAAAGCTTTGAAATAATCTTAACTTGGTCAATCAGAGATGAAATAGAGCAGTATCATACAATATATTAAAGGTTATGCTGTGTCAGTGTTCAGTTAGATTTTGTGTATGCATATGATGTTTAGTTTAATTTGTAAAAAATGTTGACATATACGAGTAGCTTATCCATGCTCTGAGAAAGAGTTAATTATACATGTAAGATATAGCTGAGATATCCCAAACCAAATCTGCATGTTTCTTATAGGGGCATTAGCACGTTTTCTAAGAATATAAAGTTATCTGACAAAAAGGAAAAAATAAAATAAATATTCCCAATTGTAAGACGTGTTTCAATCAGAAGAATAGGTTGATTAAAGGTTGGTATAAAATCAACATACCATGTTCAGTAAACATTTGGAAATCCATTAAATGACCTTAAATGATTAAAATATAGGTACACCTACAGAATACCGATACCTACCAGTCATATTGGTTAGTGTCGCGTTGACTTCTTATTATAGGGTATTCTTCAGGTCGACTTCCGGTTAATAAAACTAACCAACAATTTTCTAAGCAAAAGGTATGTTAATGCAAATAAATTTAATAAGCGTCTTTGAAGGAAAAGGAAGGTACGGAATTCTGGGAAATGAATGAATGAGCGTGGGAAAATTCGGGTAGGTAAGTCCTCTGTGATTAGTCAATATTCGCTTTCGTCATACCCTGGTAACATCCATATTTGGAAGTCCACTATGAACAAAGGACTTATAGGAAAGTGGGGAGGAAAAAGCTGTGGGAAATTCTGTCCTGATGAATATTAATTATGCTACAATTAGGAACAGTACTGCTGGAATTGTAACAAGAAAATTTGCACTAAGAAACTTTCTATTCGGCACAATTCAGTAAACTGAACTGTGGAAAAATAGTATTACTAACGTACTGTAGGGTTGTGGAGGTTCCCCAAAGATTTTGTGCGACGGGAACTTGAAATTTCATTTTACAATTCTGTCGATTGGTACCATTTTTGTCAGGAGGTTTGTGTGTGTGTGTGTGTTGTGGATTCTGACAGTTCAAAGATAGGAGGGACGGGTAGAATTGTTGAAATTGTCGAATCAAAATTTTGGAAAAGAAAGTTTAATCGAGGGAAAAGGGTTGAGGCTCAGTGCGTGTTCGGGTGAATCGATCAGGAATCTAAAGAATGTTTTTTTTGCATGTGTTGACAAGCGTGACTCGGATACTTTGATTCCAATAATCAAGCAAAATATCAAACCTGGCACCACAAGTATCAGACTTATAAACAAACGGGGTGAGTCAGTTCTCCATGCTTTAGCAAATTCAGACACACCTTGTCTTGAACTAACCAGAATCTTGCTTGCTAAGGGAGCAGATATCAATGGAAATGATGAGCGAGGAAACACTCCATCGAATTTATCAGGGCTCAGGAACGACCAACGGGTGGTCAAGGAATTACTTGCAGCAGGTTCAAATGTTAATGCAGTGAATGTTTCGGGTATTTCCCCATTAGAACTGACTAAACGTACTGCCGGTCCCAGTCTGGAAAAATGGAATGACGAATGAGATATCAACAATTCCACACCGGTCCGACCGTAGCATGGCTGTCGTAGCTTCCTATTTCCGCTTAAAGCAGTTAAGTATTCGAACGTCTCATGAATTCGATCATACATTGTTTTTAAACAAACCAAGCTCAACTTGCAAAATAAACAAAACGAGATATTGATGTTCAGACCCAAGGATACCCAATCACCGTTGAGGGAAGGTTCCCCCCGAAACAGCAAGCTAAGAAGAATCCCTGATTTCGGTTGACTGATATTGTGTATGCACTCTGGATGAATTATGCACTCTAGACAAAAAATATTATGCTTTTGTAGGTCATTGACTACTGATTTCATTCCACTTTCGTTCACTTAAAAGAATTATTATTCTTGATTCGAAAAGATGTAATAACAAGACTGTAGGTTTCACACATAAAAACGTCTTTTAGCATGATAACTGAAATGGCGTTTAACTAGTGAAATCTTTTATTCAACAGAAATGACCAAGGATCTTCCATTGCCAATGTATAAAAAAAAACACCTTTCCTTAACATATTGTGGGATGGTCTAGTCTCTCATGCAAAATATTTGCAGGATTAATTAGACAGAAGGGGTCACATTTTATATCATAGAACACAATTCACATAATCATTAAATCATTTATACAGCTGCATGCCAAAACTTTGTTCACATACCTGTATATTCTAGTGCAAATATTATGTAATTTTAGATGCCTTTGATGTATCGTAGCGTTGCGAAAAACAAACGTAGAATATTGAATTTTCAATACATACATGCAGATCCATTCTGCTTTACGCTAAATGTTTATCGTACCCAACACTTACCCGTAAGAGTTTTGGCAGGTCAAAATTCCGAAAACACGAATTATTATTTTTCTCCATGAAATCCTTTATAAGTTATCATCTTCTTAAAAAATACGTCATGTTTGTACCTTAGCAGAAAGTCAATGTGATAATGTTGGTTTTAATCTCAGAGAGTTGATGTTGAACATTTTATTGGACATTTAACGAAATCGAAATTTCGAAAATGTGACCTCCTCTGTCTTTATGAATATGCCAAAATTCTAGCCTCAAGAATGGCTATTTCACACATGGACAGCGGGTGATTCATTGTCAGTTTTGCTGAAGTTATTCTATTGACGTTGAACTTTCGGTATGCAGCTGTATATAAACTTTTAGTTAATTTTTTTTTCTCTAGAAAAACAAATTAATAAGTTTCTTTTCTTATAGATATTTTTATTTTTGTATTGTCATTGTTATATTTTGTTATTGAGAAACCTTCTTTATTAATCTTTAGGATTTTACGAAATGTTCACCCATGGTAAGGTTCTTCATATGTAAATAAATTCGTCTTGATAATTTGTTTATATTATTGTTCATTATCTTTTGTCATAGTTTTTTAGTTCGAATGTTGTTTCTTTTGAATTTACCTAGATTTTATCACTATGATATCATGTAAATTATTCTATACAATGATAGGTATCATTTTGATCGTTTGCAGAGGGTGTCAGTTACTGTCATGACATACTGTACATAATAACGGTGCAAAGGTACATGTCAAAGATCTTTTCATATACAATCTTACTATAATCAATGTATACGGACTTTATTGCTTTTAAATGTTAATAATGGACTGAGAAAATTTACATTTTTACGTATGATATTTTAGGATTAAAATTTTATGTCATATGGGAAGGTTATTTGAACCTAAAAACATCGTATCAAATTACTAAAAGTAATATCAATTTAGTTGTCACTCTTATTATACATTAGCTAACTTTTGAGTCCCATGGTGATTGTGTTTATAATGATAGTCGATAATATGCTGCTATAAATTACACCGGTAAATCTTTGATCAAGTAAATCAATATGAACGGAATTCAGTTTTTACTTTTTTATTTGGATCTGTGAAGTTTTTAAAACGATCTGGTTTGTACCACAGTCAGCAATGACCAACACGAGTCCAGTTCATCAAAGTAATTTTATTCGGAGTATATATATAGTAGAAGCATGGTGACAAGCCGCCATGTCAGGCCAGACCTTGCGTTGTGTCTTCGAACCCAAAAGGTGTGAAAACAGGTTCTCCTTCTTAATCGGCTATCGCCGGTATTTGAGGGTTTGATAGCTGGCTGGACCTGACCCTGTCATTCGTGGTCAGAATCACGAGACCATTGTTCTAAATGTACATCGGAATATCAATTTGACATTTGTGGAAAGTGACAATTTGACAAAGTGGAAACAGGAAAAAGCTACCCCTCCGTAAAATAGTGTGGTCAGGTCACGCCACTTGTTTCAAGTGTTTATCTTCCGATTTTGACCACCACATAGACTTCTAAGTTAAAGAGAGGGGTCAAGAATTGGTCAGCCAGCCATCTAACACAACATGCTTATAGATAAACAATTAGATATACAATTAATATATTTAAACATCAAATATTCGATTAGAAGAAACGTGTATAATAAATTTAGCATGAAATTTATTATATGGAGAATGTTGACTGAAGAACGTTGACTTTGTTACAGGATTTATCGAACCAAGTTCTCAGTAATACATGCTCAAAACCACTTGTTAATTCGGAAAATTTCAACTTGCCAAGATGCTGGTTTAGTTTGAGTTTAGGCTTCCATTGAACTTCCACAATTACTTTTTGATATATTTTTTGTCTCATCAATATCAAACCTCATAAAGGCATTTATGGGGTTTATGTAAATTATATTAATCATATAAATCATATTAATTATGATAGACCTAGCTGAACATGCCTGGAGAATGTGAATAAGCAAGCGTTTGGAAGTAATGAGAAAGGACTTTCAAAACGAAGTAATGAACTTGTCCGCATCAAGATCAGCAGAAACAGATGTCCTCTTTATGACTTGTCTTTAAGTAAAAGTGTTCTATCGCTTTATTTAAAAAATGTTTCAAATAATTGTCCGCTTCTTTTTAATAACAGAAATACCAGATAACAAACAAAAGGAACTATTAACATTTTCCAACATAAATTGACCATGTACATGAGTGGCTTTTATGTTTGATAATTGTTACACTACAGCTGCATACCGAAAGTCTGTTCACTTACCACTGAATCATAGTGCAAATATAATGTAAATTGAGTTTAGTTTGGATGTCAATAAGATAACTTACAAAACTGAAAATAGATCACCCAGTATCCATGTGTGAAATAGCCATTCTTGAACTTATTTAGTGATCGTCTGGTCTCTCGTGCAAAAATTATAATTTTGGCATGTTGAAATAGACATAAGGGGTAAAATTTTCGAAATTTTGATTTTGATATATTTCTAATAAAATGTTTCATACCGACTCTCTGAGAAGAAAATCAGCACAATCACATTGACAGTGCAAAGGAAAAAACATGACATATTTTCAAAGCAGTTGATAACTTATAAAGGATCTTGTAGAGAAAAATAAAAATTAAAGGTTTTGAAATAATGATTAGATAATTATGGTTCTTCACATCTGTATTGTAAATTCAACATCATACGTTTCCTTTTAGCGATGCTACGATACTTCAAAGGCATCCCACATGACATGTTATTATGCGATCTTATTTTTCCGGCAATCCGATTGGTCGAGAAGCGGTCACGTGTCAGTCGACAGAAAAGCATATTGACTTCACTCGAGTCCGACCAAAAGTGATATTGACTTGAAATAGACATAATGACGTCAAACCGTTGTTACATGACGTCATCCTATTGTTATCGTGACGTCATTTGACCGTCATGTTGAACAATTGATCAAAATTACTGTTCATGACTGTAGTTTTTTCTTTCCTTTTCGTATTTATTTCGAAACATAATAAAACAATTATGGACTGGTGAATTCGGTCAATACCTGTTTTTATAGACCCGAGGAAAGCAATATTGACCTCGGACTTCGTCCTCTGTCAATATTGCTTTCCTCGGGTCTATAAAAACAGGTATTGACCTCATCACCAGTCTATAATTGTATATTATTATGTAAGCTTATTTTTCCGGCGATCTGATTGGTCGAGAAGCGGTCACGTGTCTGTCGACAGAAAAGCATATTGACTTCACTCCGAGTCCGACCAAAAGTGATATTGACTTGACATAGACATAATGACGTCAAACCGTTGTTACATGACGTCATGCCATTGTTATCGTGACGTCATTTGACCGTCGTGTTGAACAATTGATCCAAATTGCTGTTCATGACTGTAGTTTTTTCTTTCTTTTCTTTTCGTATCTAATTGAAAACATAATAAAATAATTATGGACTGGTGAATTCGGTCAATACCTGTTTTTATAAACCCGAGAAAAGCAATATTGACCTCGGACTTCGTCCTCTGTCAATATTGCTTTCCTCGGGTCTATAAAAACAGGTATTGACCTCATCACCAGTCTATAATTGTATGATATTTGCCTTTGATATTTACGAAATATGTGTACACAATTAAATATTTCACTACCCAGTGTTCTTATAATTGATAAACAAAATAATAACTGTGGAAATTATTGTGGAAATTCTTTTTATAATAGTATTTAATGTCAATTCCAAAATTTACAAAAAACTTCCATGATGTGTCCTTGACGAATTCTTCCGGTATGAACACATAAGTAATGCTTGGCTTGACTTTCAACGTACCTTAATTTTTCAAATAGTTCTGTTAAAGAGGGATTATTATCTTACTTATTGCTTATTTACTTTTTTCTCTCTTTGAATATGTCAATATTGTATCTAGAAGCTAACTCATATTAGAATAAATGTATATATCCTTGGGAGACGGTGTTTGAGCTGCAAAACTTGTACATAAAACTTGATCTAATTGACATGCATAAATACTTGGAAACCAAACAGTTCCGAAACACAGGGCAAATTTTGGCAAATGAAAATAGTGTAAGATAGAGGATGCCTTATATTTCTGAAGTATTGTGAAATCACGATTCAAGAATCGCCAAAATGAAACAACAGCGTGGTTATTATAACGGTCAGAGTGTTGAATGTAATTAGAAAAATAGTATTATTTTTTTATTAGAATGTATCACGATGCCTTTATAGAATTTCAATAAATAGATTAATATTTAATATGTAAAAAAGTAACTAAATGTAATTCTTCATTTTGGGAAGATTAAATTTGGTATTCCTGATTTCGAACTATATTTTCGAACCCTGTGAAAAAAACATTAAACGAGATTTTGACAAAATGAACTTTTAACGTCAATGTGAACAGAAGTTTCGTGTTTACATTAACTCAGTGAAGGATAAGAAACGAATACCGTAAAGGTCTTTAAAAGGGTTAATGATAATGATATAGGAATACTTGGCTTTGATCATACCGTTTAACTTTGACCATCAGTTTTGATGAACCATAACCTGGTTTGATCGAAAACTTAGTCAAATATAGAAGATCATACGGCCCTTGACGTCTAATATAACCAGCAACTAACTCAGAATTGGCCATATCGGTTGACAAACAGATGACTGTTGTTATTATTACAGCAAATGCGGAAGACTTCATCAATACATAATAATCGGGATTTACACATTGTTGTACAGATGCTTCAAAAGATACAGTTTCTTTTCGGTAAGGTGCAACATTTTGTGTTCCATCATTGTAAGTATTTGATGCGTACAGATTACATAATGATGTTTCTGTAATTTCAGAAGTAACTGCTATTCTTAAAGCATTGCTTTGGGTAAAAAGCATACGCTTGAGTTATTAGTTTAACAGATTCCCTGGCAGGTCTGCTGTTCGCTCAGGATTGAATGGAAATCGAAGTGATGTGTTATATGATATACTTCACATCTTATGGAGCCGTGGTCAGATCAAGAAACGCAGCGAGGTACGAGCGATTAGTTACGGGCTGATTTCAATGAGATTGATAAAGGCACACACGTTTACACTGTCAAAAACTGCCGAGGCATGCAGTTGATGGTTAACATCACGACACAAACTTCATTTCAAATTTTAAGTGCATACTGTACGAAATGCTGCCTCTGATACATTGCAATTTGTTTTCATTAAATCACAGTAAATCTAGCTCGCTCGCTTTATATCTTAATTATCTGATAAGTGACTGGCAATCTAATGTGTTGTGTATGGAAGCGCATTGCTGCCAGCAGTGAGAAAAATTTACAAAAGTTCGTTTCAACTAATACTTGATACTTTTGACTAATCAAATGTATAATACGTGGTGATATGAATTCAAAACAACCTAACTTTTCATGTCCAAGAAACAATATAACAAATACTGGTTTTCAATGAAAATATAAAAGCATCGATCTTATAAATGCACAGAGGTGTAGATATAACGTCCAATATAGGCCTACATTGGTACTAGTTATATAACCTAACAAACACTATCAACTCCTAACTGCCCTCCTGGCCGTTTTAGATAAGTCTTCACAATTAGGCCTACGTTCGACTAGATGACGCGCGCCACTGTCCGGTTTTCGATCATAATTGCGACGTTCTACCTTCATATTGTCAATGTAAAAAAACAATAAGCTTTAAATAGTGTCTTTTTGGTAACAGTCGATACTTCGCAATCAAATGACACCATTGATTAAGTTTGGCATATATGACTCCAACAACTCATGCACGGAGTGGCTCTTTAAAGATCGGGTGAAATGCCGGTTCATTACCGCGAAGGCAACATTTGTGATGTTTAAACAAACAGACCAGGGGATTAAGCAGGGATGTTCAAGCCGACTGCCTTCAGAGAACAATGGAGCTAAAGTGTGATTTAAGCACATGGTTGATACTAAATTGTGAAGTGGTAAAAAACCGAATTTCCCACATTACGTTACAGATATATACGAACATACAACACGATTGTTTTTCTTCATCGTAGTTTATTTACACAACAACAATTACAAATAATTACATTCACCGGACAGCTGCAGATTCACTGGATACAAAATTTACAAATTAATTTACTTTCATGAGGTAGGACACGGAATCGGCATATTCCAATACAGACATGGCTCCTGTTTGCAGCGAGTGCTTCAGGTCTTCAATGCGGCGGTTCATGTCCGTGAACTTCTTCTTCTTTGGTGGCAGACGCCGTCCTGCGCCATACTGGATGAGTCGGATTTCATTCATCTTCTGCTCTTGTCTTAGAAAGGACAACATTTCGAAAACATTTGGGTGGGCTTTGGCAATCATTTTTTTAAGCCGACCATGCCATCCTTCCAGGTGGTTGGTTGTCCTTGGGCCGGTCGACTGGAAGTGGTTCCATTGAGACTGAGTCAGGTCTCCTTCAATCCACTGCGAGGTGACGTAGTCTGCCAGTTGCCAACAACGAGGGTCATTAGGCATGTCCGCTATGGCGTTGAGCCAAACGTCCTCGACCTGTAACAAAGAAGCATAATATAAGTCTTGAGTTACATACATGTAATTTAGGAGTTTACAATTTGATGTTGATGATTTATTTGATGATGATCTAGTTTTATTTGGAGTTATACAAATTTAGGGGAAAATGTTTTAATCGGAAAATGAGAAGAAAATGGTAACATGAAAGCCTTATACTTACATTTTGTTCAGGTACCATAGGCAAGACAGCCGCTCGTCTGACGAATCGAGTCACCTCATCGTCGTTGTTGTAGACTGTCTGCAAGCCCACCGCCTGTGTCTTCCTCCAGATACACTGTGTGTAGTGGAATAGACGGTTACCGAATAGACATCCCTTCCACAGTGTTGTCGGGAAGTTGCTGTGAACAGCCTGCTTGGCAGCAACTTCGTAGTCCATCTGCAAAATGAAATAAATGATTAGTCAGAGGAAATTGCTCCACATGAATTTATTGATTCAATGTATACGACATATATTAGACAAAATTAGCGCTATATCAAGTGAATAGTTTAGTTTTTTATACCTGGAAACATTGAGGTAGTAACTGTAGTCCTCTTGTTGTGGCAGCATCCTTCAAGAGGCGAAAGGCTCGACTGTAGGTTTCCTTCGTCTTGTTTGGCAACAGGAAGAAGACGAGAGGAAACATCTGCCCCCCAACCATAGCATGGAGTGTGTAGAGTTGAGTTGGAGAAACAGTGATGGAGCGACATAAAATGTCCCATCACCGTAGACAACATCAGCAGCACACAGGTGTTGAAGGTTGGCTGTTGTGGTCATGCCAAGGATCTTGTTATCTTCTCCGTCATTGATGATAACAAAAGGTTCTCCGGCGTCGGTTGTCTTGAAATCATCTGGAATGATGATTCCACGGCGTGATGTAGGTAGTGCAGGGAATTTTGATCGACGGGCTTGGTAAAGTCTGTTCTTCACGGTATCAAAGGTTGGCATAGAACCCAGGAGTGATATGCTTTCTGGTGTCCAAGCACCATCTCTCATTGAACACACTTGCTCATCGTACAAAGATGGCAGTGGTTTCACCGATGATCTTACTAAGGTAGAAACATAGTAATGTATAATATGTAATAATAATAAAAAATATTATATATATATAGAAATCCATGATTATCATAATATAATAATATTCACATTTATAGCTTTTTTCAGTTATAATATAGTAAAATATAGTATTACTAAGAATTAGTATAACTAAGTTTTCGTTAAGATGTAGATTATTTAAAATTTCTTTCAAATTACCTTAATGTCATCATGAACAGGACCGTGGTTGTGTGCGGTGGGGAGTTTCGAAAGAATGTCGTCAACAGTAGAAATACTGGAACTACAATTCTTATCAATACACTTCCAAGACATCCACGATGCAGCATCACGCTTACAACGCACTCTGAACATGTAGCCATCTACACAGAGATATCTTCCTCCACGTGAAGTTGGAATGAATTTATACTCTAACTGCTGGTTTGCCATTTTCAAAGTGATGTATTTGAGATAAAACAAGGGTAATATACAGCTGCAATAATTAGTGAGTTAAAACTCAACTCATAATTAACCAAATTAATTGAAGGACTAATTGATGAGTTCAAATCAACTGCTTATTGATTAGTTAGATAGATTCGTGAGTTCAAATTCAGTATTTTTTCACTGATTGGTGAGTAAAAATCAACTAATAATTTTCAGATTCCGTGTTGCAGTTCGTATTTTCGTATCACCCACCACCTTAATCCCTTAAACAAACAAAAGTACACTTCGGTGAAACTTCAAACAGGTTTTCCTGTGATAACAGATGTTGCCTTCCCGGTAAGCCACCGAAATGCCCTATGGTCGATTTCGGAATTCGCTAAAAGGGATTGCAATTTGACGTGGACTCAACTTTAAATTTCTGAAATCGGCCGCTAAACAACATAAATACGGCTTTGTAATTAAATTGCCTAATTACGACCGGCGAGCAGAACCTGAAAGGCCCTGTGGTCACTGAAGCATGAATCTTTCGTGACGTGCTAGTTGGCATATCATCATTCGCTCGTTATGTAAAACAACACTAGCCGATAGTAAATCTCGCAGTTAAACCGTTGGTTATACCTACTAAACGTTATCCAAACAACTCAAACCTTAAAGGAATCTATTGTTTAATTCATTGTCTCGAAATTTCTATTTTTGCAAGCGCAAGACCCTGATTAAATACTATGCTGTGTGCACTTTCCTACGGAATGTTTTTAAAAGTCACGACCCTGCGCCATGTTGTCAAAGTTATAAGATTGCGCTAACGCGTGAGATCCCGGAAGTATTTCTTACATGAACTATGCTCACTTATTGGACATTATATTGAGGGATGCACCGGCATCCTTATTCTCATAAAAATATAACCTTTATTAAGTATTAACGCATAATGTCCTACAGGGATTCAGAAAGTGAGATATCATTATCTATGGAATGTGTCTCATCATGTTCAGAATCGCTAATTTCAATTGACGGGTCCGATACTTTTCCTTACTTATATAAGCCAAATGACAGTTAGAGTGGCACAGAAACAGAAGAGACGACAAGCAATCAAAACGGAGACAGATTGAACAACATCGACCGGTATGAATTTCTTTTGGCATTTTCAATTTAATTTTTAGGCTATTACAACAAAACTAAGAATTTACTATTAATGCTAAATTGCATTGGACTGATTATTTAAAAAAAGAATTCTCCATTATATTTATATATTTTTTCAGTAAAAAGAAAATGAAATTGAATGTATTATTGACCATGGATTATTTGAAAATGATATCCATATTTTTATGTATTTTGGCGTTCACACAATTTTCTAAATGTAATGTAGGCATGTAGTGTATGATGAATGAGACATTATTGTTGATATCGTCGTAAGAATAGCTAAGTGGAAGTCAAAACCTATCACATTTGTAGGTCATACATCATAAATGTACATCCAAAGATAATTTCCTGGGTCCCGTTGCACAAAACTCTTAGTTAGCCTTAAGTCACTAAGGTTAACCTTAAAGTTAAGTTGTTCATCAATTACGACGTCTGCCAAATGTTGTCACAACAATCAAATTGGTTTAACTAGTTTGTTTGTCATTTATGACACACAGGTGGCCGTTATGTAATCCTATCGCATTCAATTTCAATTCTTGATTTAATGGTCTCTAATTATACCTTTTGAATTTTAACGCCTTGGACCCGCCAAGCGGAATATACGTCCTGTCATAATGGCGTAACACTTGGCATTCGACTGGTACTTAGTTTATTGTCACGGCGTCCAGTCATTTTGAACCAATGAACTTGTAGAATATATATTCAACCAATAAATTAAGAGAAGGAGAATTGGCTCATGCACTTCTACGGACGATGACACACATTTTAAAAAGTACATCCTGAATAACGGGAACCAACATTCTTTAGGATTATGTACATAGGATGTTTCTAACGCTTGCGCCAGGTATGTTTTCATGTCATTTGTTGTTAAATTCAAAGACAGAGATATTGCAACACGGTGTGAGATGTTATACTAGATAAGAATATGATATGTGTTAGTTAAATACAAACGAATCATCTAATATCTACTAAGTTGTCATGAAAGTGAAGTGAAACAAAATTATTTTTTCTATAGTCATTAAAAAAGTTTCTACATTGTCTCCCGTTTATTACAAAAACCTTGATTTTTTCGAGACGATATAACTTCATATTGATAAATACATGTTGTAACACTACGTGATCTCCCATTGTAATTGGATCTCTCACCGACCAAGTTCTTCACCTTTTTGATATAAACCCATCAAAGAAAACCGCGTCCAAGGAGTGTCACAGTCCAATTAAGATGGATTTGACGACTGAGAGGGAAAGTTGATATCATGAAGCCGTTATATATCGTATTTTGGAATTCTTTCGGTCATGCTATTGCCTCTATTTTGCTGTTGAATTAGCTTAAAAATACAGAGAAAATCAAAGGGCTGGACTGTCAGCTGCCCACTAGCACGTCACACACTGGGCGTGGCTTCGAGTCATGCTTCGGTGATTTTGTGTAAGCGTTCGCCAGTCTCATTAGGCGGCTATCCAAAACAGGGTTATAAAAGGTCTCCTAGTAGTCGAATTAAAGCGTATATTTTCTCATTTTTTGGCTCTATTGATTCATATAAGTGAAGCGAATACAGATACTAATTTGTAATAATCAAATTCATGCGTTACTTCTCCTCTTTAAATACAATGATGAAACTAATGTCTAAACATCATCTAATTAGATAAATGTATCATCTATAATTAGATGAAACTGTCATCTAATAAGAACTTTTAAAAAACATTTCTCACTGCTGGCAGCAATGCGCTACCATAGTTATGCATCTATTGTAAAAATAAGTTACACAATTACGACTTCTTTGAACAAATGATTTGTCTTTTCAAAGCATAACAGTAGTATCTATACTGGAGCGGTACTTATAATAATCCATAATATGAGTAAATATCATAATATTTACCAATTTGAACTTGAACATTTTAAAATAAGTAATTTGCCAAATTTATTCCCCAAAGGTGAGGGTAAATTAGGCAGCGACATTTATGTAGATACACACATTACATTTTTATCCTAAGAGGAGGAGGCTGGGGAGGTGGAGGTATAAATCCCAATTTTGTTGCGTCCTAACGCCTGAAAGTCCGAAAGTGAAGTGCTCGATAGAAGCGTCACTTGCAGAGGCTCGCCAAAATTACGTCATGAGATGACGTATATCCGCTAAGCGCGTGCACGTTCCCGTGTCAAGCGCAGCGCAACACTTCTGACTAACCGTCATTATTTGTTTGAGCACTGGTTCTCGTATAAAGAATTTTAAGTTGTAAAATTGTATTTATCCTCAAACCCGAGAATTACCTGAGGCTGTCTAGTTCTATTTGGGGAAGAAAAGTCAAGAGAAACTTGTTGTAAAGTCCCGCATAAAGCGGACAAGTTTATTAACAAATATATGGTATGAATACCGCCCTGGAGCGGTACTTATAATAATCCATAATATGAGTAAATATCATAATATTTACCAATTTGAACTTGAACATTTTAAAATAAGTAATTTGCCAAATTTATTCCCCAAAGGTGAGGGTAAATTAGCGCCAAATAGTGGAACACTATACCCCACCCGACGATAGCCTTCGGTAATACGTGGAATAGTTAAACTCGAGCCAACCTCCTCATAAACATTTGATCAACAACTATATTTTACAACGCAATGACCTGTTATACATAACAAGAACTTCACCTACATGGGCTGTTTAATAATAATTAAGATGCGGGTTAAAATGGCCTGACAAGCCTGTGAAGGGTATGTTCGCCCGCTGCATTAAGCACCATTTCCCCACAAATCAAAGTCCACAAACTTCCACGAATGCTGCCAGAGTCTGTACGCGCACGGCCGTGCGTAAATTCAGTTCAATTCCTGGAGATTCGCAGCTGTGGCCTGAAAACATTAGCACACAGCAGAAAGGTTGTCCCAATCTTGGAAACCATATACATTATATATCTTAAATAGAACAACTAATTGAAATACAATAACAAAGAAAGGAAATTGTCTTAACATATTCACAATTTTCCGCGAGGGTGGAGATAGCTTACCCTCGGCCCTTTTTACAATACTATTATTGATCCTAAACACGAATATAACAATGCTAATGATCCTACGACCAACGCTGTAAACCACGAACTCTTATTGCACATGCGAATAAGCACTCATGGAACAGCAAGTAACGATGGAATTTCAGCCATTTTTGCACATGCGAAAAATAATTGAAACCATCTTTCTCTACAATAAGTAACGAACTGATCCCCTTATTTATGACTGGTGTGTTGGCGTACCGATAGCAGCATTTTGATTGAAACGTTACAACTGCCCCCGTATGTATGATTTAAAGGCATCGGAATTCCAGCGCCCCCTTTGCCTAATTTTTGCGTCAGACCACCCCTTCCGAGCAGCCGAACTAGCCGCGCCTATTCTAAAGCTATGTCCCTTGTAACGTGAGGAATCCAGATGGATGAATCTGAGAACATTAGTGAAGGTCTTATTGAATTTTGATCTCAAGATGGGCCCAAAGTTTCGGTCACAAAAAAGCGGCCCCGTTGTCAGAGACCTTACCTTTAGGTATTCTCCTAGCGCTGTAACCGGGCAAATTTGATCATTCGAGCGTTCCAAAATAACCACTTTTGTTGAATTAGACGAATTGTGCTTGAACTTGGAAATGTTGATGTGCGCTGCGTTATCGGAGAATGATACATCTTGCACATGCAAAGAAGATACCGATCCCTGACTCTGCACCGTAAGCTCACCAATACGGAAAAACCCATGAAAAGCTGTTAAAAACATTGTCCTAAACAAAATCTGCTCGAACGGTTTACTAATGATCAAGCCTATCGCTGTTATCATCCTAACCAAAATTTCCTCGGTGATGGGCAATCTATTTTCGATACGACCTTGCAAACGGCTAGCTCCTTGCAACAATTTTTGAACGACAAAAGTATTTGACTGATCATTCATACCGCGGATTTTGTGTATGTAACCGAGGGCAGATATATATGTTTTCATTGATGCTGGGGATAAACCCCTATGAAACATGTATGCAACGAAAAGTGACCAATCGGCTGCTGCTATCGGTAACCCAGGTTCTTTCTTTAAACACGCTCTACAGAACTCAACAAATAGTTCCCATGCTCTACCATAAGTGGACTGACTGTTAACACTGAGTGCTGCCCCCAATAACGTGCCTACGTGAACTGAAAGTTGTCTGGAAGAAGGGATGGAGGAATTTGTGTTTTGGACTTGTCTGCCCAGGCTGCCTGGGCTAGGAATTTTGCGATCTGTAACCGAGAAAGCAGATCCGCTGAAGTATTGAAACGACCCGGAATATGTTCTGCTCTGAACAGGATATTGTATTCCATACAAGTTAAAACCAAAGCCCTAATGACTGACATAATCATGGGATCTTTTGATGATTGCTTGTTAATGATATACGTTAAGGCCATATTGTCCGTGTGAAATACGATGCACCTATCCTTCAATTCCGCACACCAAAGATTTACGGCCAACATGATCGGGAAAAGTTCTAAGAGAGTGATGTTAAAGGATTTCCAATTCTCCGGCCAAATGCCAAAAGACCACTTAGATTTGAATACCAAGCCAAACCCGGTTGATGCCGCTGCATCGGTAAACAGATGGAGGGAGGTGTTCGATTGCCACATTCGTTTTTGCAGTATAGATTTTCCATTATGTTTGCTTATGAAATTCAACCATAACCTCAAGTCAGCTCTTGCTTCTCTGTTTAACCGTATTCTATGATGGGACTTCAACACCCCGCAAGTCAAATTAAACAACCTACGCAAAAATGCTCTGCCTGGCACAATTACCTTACAGGTAAAGTTTAAGAAACCTAGTAGAGATTGCAGCGTACCAAGTTTGACTTTCCGTTTCTTGTATACCGCGAGGACACTCTCCCGTGCCTTACACAACTTATCCCTAGGAAGACGCGCCTCCATTGCCAAGCTATCTAGTTCTATGCCTAGGAATTGTAAACATGTCGACGGACCGTATGTCTTATCCTTCGCCATCGGTACCCCGATATCGTTGCACAATTCTAAAAATGAATTCAGTTGTATATGGCAGTTTTCCCCATCCCTTGCAATTATAAGGAAATCATCTAAAATATGAAGCATATTCTCAATACCTAGTTTCTGAGCAGCGATCCAATTCATGGCCGAACTGAATTTCTCGAATATTTGACACGAGGAAGAACCCCCCATCGGCAGGCACCTGTCATAGTAAAATTCCCCTTTCCACTTAAATCCCAGCAGATGGTAATCATCAGGATGGATGGGCAGAATTCTAAACGCTGATTGTATATCTGTTTTTGCCAATTGACACCCCATGCCTAATTTTACGATAATATCCATGGCCTCATCTAAAGAGGTATATTGTACCCGGCTGGCGAATTGAGGTATGCCGTCATTAACTGAACTTCCGGCCGGGTAGGACAAGTTATGAATCATTCTGTACTGGCCTGGAACCTTCTTAGGACAAAGCCCCAATGGAGATAAGTGAAGATTTTGTAAGGGGGCGTGTTTAAAAGGCCCTGCTATCCTACCAGCTAACAATTCTTTATTCAGTTTTGCCTGAACGGCCCGGGGGTCGTTTTTGGCACTTTGGAGAATAGATTCCGAAGAGATTAACGGCCCCCCAACATAGTCTAATTTAAAACCCTGCCTAAAGCCCTGAACTAGGTAGGCAGATAACTGGGGATCGTAACCATCTAGCCAATATTCCAATCTATCTGCGTTTATTGGGGTAGGGAGACGTTTTTGTTCCGTTATGAGAGGGAAAGAGGTCTTTGCCTTTATGACTACATTTGATTGCACTGTGGTTGCTTCCACAATTGGGACATGCGTGACTGAACTTGCACGATTGTGGGTCAAAACATTGGAAACCCTTGTGGAATTTAAAACAGAAACCTCTTGGGAGTGATTGTTTTGCTGATGCCTTATTTCTAGGGAAATTCGGCTGTCCGATGTTGGGACGAAAAGAACCTTTCCCGAAAGTTACAGATTGAAACCACAGCTCCCAATGTACCGTATCCCAATGCAAATTGTTGCTAACCCGCAACGTTCTAAAATTGACATCGTATGAATGCCAGTTTCCCCCTTTTTGATTTAGATCTCTGATAATGCTGATATACTTCAGCATAGCCTGTGTCTCTCCTGGGTATTTATGCACATATATGGCCATATAAATATGGAAGGCGGTCAGCCATCTTTCCATTGACAGAGCTACACTTTTTGTAGGGCCCGGCAAACAAATAGATTGACCCTGCACAGTAATCAACAACTTTTGAGATTTACAATCGTCGCCTAACAGAGTGGACATTTCTACATAATCTCTATCCCATATTTTGGATTTCATTTTATCTGAAACCCCGGTACCTAACGGAATTGAACCCGATTTAAATTGTTGCAAGTCATGATTGCTCAAAGAGAAAGTGACGGGACTTTGTACGGCAAAGGGGTTAATAATTGCCTCACCGTCGTCCACAAAGTTGGCGGCTGCGACCTGTTGAACTTCCGCAACTTCCGGTTGTGACACCCTGCCGAGAGGAGCTGTGATGAACCCTTCGAGCGATGTACTCGGAGTCCGCTGCCGCCTGGGTCTCTTGTTGGAAGGACCTAGCGTGCTATCTGTCACTGCTGCCACATCGGCTTCGTTGAACACCACCTCGGGGCCCACTGACACCCGTTTCTTGCTCCGTGATTGACGGGGCATGTCAAAGTTGAACTAGTAATGATAAATCACAGGAAAGAAACGATTCTCTACACATTTTAAACATCAACGTAGCTTTGACACAATGCTATATATAGTAATCACAGTAAAGAAACGATTCTCTACACATTTTAAACATCAACGTAGCTTTGACACAATGCTATATATAGTAATGGTCCTAACGTTCACCCCATAATAAAGCAGATGTTAAAACCTAAGTTGATGAATTATGGGAACATGGCCCAAAAGTAGTAGTGGGAATTACAAGACATGTTATAAAGCCGCCATGATTTACAATACCCGCACATACTATACCTAAGATAGTACCCACATATTTTTACTCAACCACTATAGGAACGAACGTATCAAATACTGATGGGATAATAAATCACAAGGCAACATTGGCATCAGACATGCTATCGCAAGTTAATCACATGTTAAAGACGCCGCCTCGATCCACAAATGTCATCCACCAAATACTATACCGTAGATAGCAACACACGTAAATGATATCGAACACTATGTGGGAGAACTGTAACGACGGGATTTACATTACACAGCATAATAATGGCAATAACATGAATTACGCTACCCAAATAGGAACGATCAATGTGCAAACGAACTTACCGGGCAAGATATCAAGCACGCCCGACAATAACATATCATACATGTTCACGAGTTTATACTGCACATTAGATTACGTTTTAACTGATATTCTGATAATAGTATGTAAATATATGTCAACCTTCAGAAGTTAATACCAGGACTGCTGGTGACGTACTGACATGAATGAATTAGTAACTTGGTAAACATAAATGCGGACATTATATGGTAGCGTGAGTGCCGCATATCAACAACCAGCAGGGAGCTCACATCTGGGCAAGTCAGAAACATTGACAATACACCCCCGCAAACTGCGGTAAAACTTGTAAGTACCATCCTGCGACAAATGTACACCATCGGGGCTGAAGAGAGAAAGGGATGAATTGGACATCTTTTTATGCTCCCAGAAAATCATTCCCTGCTCCGGCAACATTACCTTTAGATATTGATTGAATTGCCGCCTTTTCCCTTCATACCCGCTAGCTGATGCCCTAGACGTAAACCTGGGAAATTCTTCACAGACAGCCAGTTTGACAATGTTATATTTTTGCTTCATTTGAAAAAAGAAATCTACGAACTCGCCAGCGATCTTCACCGGGTCAGCATTCGCACAACACAAATCATTCCCCCCTAACTGTACCACTAAAATTTCGGGGTTTAACCTGGCCATGTCATAGTCAAATTTGTTAATCAAATCGCTCTTAAGTTTCTTCAACGTGAGCCCGCCAATTCCGAAAAAGTTAACGCTTCTGTCCCAAAAGGAAAACTGATAATGTAGCCTACCGGAACCGAAGCCGATGTCCTGCTCTAGTCTCTTTACAAAGGAATGGCCCAAAATTACAACCTGTTCACAATAGGGCATTCTGTGTCTAGGAACAGGCGTATACATTATTGACACAGTAAGGTAAAGCAAGTAAGAAGAAAATTGCAAATTTGAAATTACTAATGCGTACGTATTCTTCCAATATAGCCCTTATATTACATTAACGAACACGTTTATGAAGAAAGTAAGTTGTCAACCTATACAAAGTGGCACGCTGCCGAGGTTTTTATCAAAATATGGATATAAACAGTCAACTCTATGAAATTATTGCTGCATAGAGTATTATGATACAACACAATTATGAAGTATCAATGCCAATATTTGTCCGAAATAGGAATTATGTAACATAAACGTACATTTTTATGAAAATTTACAATAATATACGAAGTGCGACAACTGCAGACGTATTTATCACATAAATACTGATAACTATAATGTTATAGTTAATAATCAACAACTTCACATACACAAACAAAATTATTGTGTACTTACATGTAAAATGACTTCCTATAAATCCCAATTTTGTTGCGTCCTAACGCCTGAAAGTCCGAAAGTGAAGTGCTCGATAGAAGCGTCACTTGCAGAGGCTCGCCAAAATTACGTCATGAGATGACGTATATCCGCTAAGCGCGTGCACGTTCCCGTGTCAAGCGCAGCGCAACACTTCTGACTAACCGTCATTATTTGTTTGAGCACTGGTTCTCGTATAAAGAATTTTAAGTTGTAAAATTGTATTTAAAAAACATTTCTCACTGCTGGCAGCAATGCGCTACCATAGTTATGCATCTATTGTAAAAATAAGTTACACAATTACGACTTCTTTGAACAAATGATTTGTCTTTTCAAAGCATAACAGTAGTATCTATACTAGGGGAAAACCAAAAATTCTATATTTAGAATTTGCTGATCACTTCTGCATTTCCGGTTGTATGAAAATGGCGGCTGCTACAGAAGAAGAGGTTTGTTTACTGACTCGTTTAATTGTTATGTACAGATAATCTGTGAGGTTTTGATGAGTATTTAAGAAGCATATTATGAAATAGTATTATATTGAATTACAGCCTTTAAATTCTCCTCGAATTTCGATTATATTTCTGATTGTGACTTGCCAACTTCGACTGTACATAGTCTGTACTGACTACAGTACGACCACACCGAAATTTCTGTCGCCGAATTCTCTGTTCTCGTAAGCCAGTCGCATAGTGATGCTATGCAATTGGGTTGCAGGTAGAGCATCTCGACCTACTGTAGGCCAAGTTCTTTGTTGACGTCTAGGATCCGAAAATGCGAAAATAGGCTTTGGTTCGATTAACTTTTTGAGTACAGTCTAAATCACTCTAGGATGTTTCCTGATTTGACTTTGTCCTTTTCTACCTCAGGAGCAGCCGCCCCCTTATCACTCGCTCTTCACAGCAAGGACCGACCCCGTCACTGCTGTCCAACAACCCCTCCTGCCGGTGAACTTAGATTTGGATATACCACCCCCTCCCCTAGAAGATGTCGATGAACCCCTCACACTCACAGAGACATGTGATACCCACATCAACATTGCACCAGTAGGGCCCCCACCCCCTTATGAAGCAAGCTTTGATGGTAGGTGATCAAGAATTCCTAATTGCAATGTAGTTATTCGGTTCTCTCTCTAGTTAATTGTGGAATACACTTGCCACTGCAAAGTAATTTAACATAATTATGAAACAATTCCTATTTACAACCTCTGACCTAATACCAGCGTTTCTCGGTCTGATTTGATGTAGTCAATGTTACATGTCCAATCAGTGATGCCGTTTCAAAGTTATCATCAATATCTCAGTTAATTTGTATAAGCCTAGCTATGGAAATTTAACTTTTCTTCATAGATGCACTTTGCACTTCGAGTCTTCTTTACAAAACATATTTGACTTATTTAGCAACTGCTCATTGCAAAGGCCTGTGGGACAACAAATCTGTTATCCACGTATGTAGTGTTTTGACTGGCTATGATATTGCATGGTAGTTTATGCCGCAATATTTTGCCGCTGAAGGAACCTGCTGAAATCCTGAGAAGAGCTCATTTTAAAAAAGAGGTGTTACAGGAATTAAAGAAGGAGCTGCTTCAGTGGGGAGAGAATGTCAGATTTCATGGATGGGGAGATTTTGGACAAAGCAACAATATCAGTGAATATAAACAAAGGTGACAAAGAAGATCTGACCTGAGTAGCCTTAGAGGTTGAAAGAATGCTATAAACAATAATAAATGATGCAGGACATTCTGCATTCTCTCCCGACAGAGGTAGCTCCATCATAAATTCCTTTACAATGTCTGTCCTTATACAAACGTTTCTCCATTAAAAATCCATTGAGTTTAATATAGTAGCTTCACGCTCCTTCCATAACGACATTTCATTTGCTGAAATAATAACAGGTGAAGCCACTAATATGAAGACGATCTGAAAGAGATCAGGGTACGGAGCTACCACTTTTTGGAGAGAATTGACGTTCTGATACAAGGGATATAGTTGACTCTGTTTCTGTGTGATTGTTTCAGACTCACCGCCGTCCTATGACACGCTCTTTGGACGAGTGATGGCCATGCACAACCAGAGTACAGGAAGAATCGACTTCATCAAGAAGTTCTACACATTGTTGAGGGAGACTTGTAAATTATATTTTCTCATTTTGAAATTATTGATAATTGATTATTGTTGTAGTTCACACCTATGCAAATTTGTTTTAGTTATGGAAGTAAAAAATTCTATGATCAAGTTTAGTCCAAGGTTCAATTTGTGAGACGTTTTTTTATTTCTCAGCATGAATGGTATATTGCCAAATAAATTTTCATGAAAAACAAGGGACTCCTCTTTTAGACCTAAATTAAATCTTGAACATGCTGGTGTCAAAGTTTCTAATATAAGTTCAATCTTTGCTCGAATTTATCCCTTTGCATTTATTATATGTAACAACTGTGCCATTGTGTGTGTTTTTCTATGAAAAATGTATGTTGAATTTAAAGATAAACATATTATTTTCCAGTGGGATGTACTCTCTTCCTGGGAATCATTATGGCTGTTCCTGTAACAATGATTATCATGGGTAAGATAATAACTGATCTTTTTATCCATATGATGAAATAAGACTAGCAAAAGCAGGCACATTCCAGCACTTCCAGTCATAAAGATAGGGATTGCCACTAATATACTATCTTCCCTCGCATGGCTTTATATTGCACAAGTCTCTTTCATTGGATAATTTAAAGAGCCACTCCGCGAGTTGTTGGAGTGATATATGCAAAACTTAATCAATAGTGTCATTTGATCGCGAAGTATCGACTGTTACCAAAAAGAAACATTTTAAAGCTAATTTGTTTTGTACAGTGACAATATAAAGGTAGAACGTCACAATTATGATCGAAAACTGGACAGAAGCGCGCGTCAAACAGTCAAACATAATTTTGGAGACTTATCTAAAACAGCCAGGAGGGCAGTTAGGAGTTGATAGTGTCTGTTAGCTTATATAACTGGTATCCATGTAAATTGGACGTGATATCTACACCTCTGTGCATTTATAAGGCTGTTTTTAGATTTTCATGGAAAACCAGTATTTGTCATATATATATGTCTTTTGGACAGAAAGAGTTAAGATGTTTTGATTTTATATCACCATATTTGACATTTAGGTTCGTATCAAAGGTAAACAGTATGTTATGAAAATCACGGAGTGGCTCTTTAAGCCTTGCTTCCAAACAGTCAAAATTCGTTTTTTTAGTGCAGCACCGTCTTTGGCAAAAAGTTACAATTCTAAAATGATTTCTCATTGGACTATCACTATCCGTTGCAGCAGCCTTGACAACAAGAACAGAAAAATAAGGGAAATGCGTCAAGGCTTATCTTAGCAAGTCATATTAGCAAGATTAGGCAATGCATGGGAAGATACTAATATCATTTTACAAAACTAACAAATAAGTGAATAACCCCAACCATATGCATAGGACACACGTTCTCAGATTGTCTTTCTTTATTTTGGACACCAAAACTAATGCCAAATCTTCAACTTCTTAAGTTACTATGGGCAAATGTTGCTTAAACAAATGACTGCGCATGCTAAATTTTTAATGGCTTTAATTGTTACAAATCAACCCCAACCCAAAAAAAAGGATAGAAAATTTTGTATTTAAAAAAATAGATTATGTTTGCTACAACTTCCTGATGCGTGTTTCTCATTGTATTCAGTATATATCACTAGTTTGTTCAGAAGGAATTGCTCATTCATATCGACCAAATGTTAATACATCTTTGTAAAGCATGATAATAAAAACATCTGGTCATATTTTTACTTACTATATTTGTCTTCATAATGACATGCACAAAAGCAGCAAGAAGCCATCATTTAATATCTATTGAATTAATTATATTATTTGGTTTTGGACTATCAGCAATAAGAGAAGTTCTTTTGCTCTCTTTGAACATGAGTGAGTGAGTTTGGATTGACATATTTTCTGACAATGACCCACGCCATCAGAGTCGGGCATCAATTTCAACCCAAAAACAACAAAAACATAACATTGTGTCACTTAACAATTTTGATTCTAATATGATAAAGATAACGTTGATCAACATATATTTTCATGTTTATATAATTTGCTTCTCTACCCAGGTTGTATGCACCTGTTTGACTGTCCGGCAGAGCAGTATATTCCCCTCTACCTGCTCGTGGGAGGGATTGCAGTGACGGCCAAGATAATGAAAGCTCTGATAGAAATGTACAAATGTAAAGATCCGGCTTGCGCATCTTTCAAACTGTCCACCGCCGGGAACAACACTCTAGAGGTTCTCTTAATCTTCTTTATTGTCGGCTGGTTTATAGCAGGTAATGTTATTGTTACTATACAAAACTTGATGTAAAAACTGGTTATCTTTATGTATACATAGAATATGTAAGATACTTTTGTTTGTATATTTTGATAGTGATGAATGCATCCTATAGAAGGGTAATATATGAACACCCTTGAATACTTTTCATCATTATCTATGGGCAACTATTTCATATCAAACAATCATATTGTTCGTGGGTCAATGTTAAAATGATAATTTTTTGATTTCATGGATTTTCCATCTCTGATGAACCTATGTTATATTTCAGGTAACATGTGGATATATCGGACCCACGGACGGTTTGATAGTCGAAATCCAAGGGCAGAGAACTACTGTTCTCCATATGTGTTTTACTTTGCCTTTTGGCTGACAACATCTGTTTATATTTTGTTTGCACTTTTTCTCTGTTGTATGTATGGAATATCAGCCCTTGGAAGCAAATCTTCTTAAATTTTATGTCAGTGCATCTTGAAAAACAGACATCACAAGCTCAGTGTATCAAGAAAGTGACCTATGGTGCAAATTCTAAAAACAATGTACATTAAATATGAATGTTATAAATGTAAACAGATTTGTTTAAGTAACAAAAATGCTGTACAATTGTTTCATGTTAGCTTTAAAGAGTCAAGCAAGTTTTCACCTGATTAAGAATTTGGAATGGGTAGGAGGGAATATCAAAAAGATTTTATCATCACAAAGATTTAGGGTAGATGGTTATTCATTTCTCCTCACAGGATGGGTTATCACCACCTGTAACAGATTTCATCCAATCTTATCAGAAATAATATCTAGCCATATGTGTAAATTTTGATTTTTCAACATATCATAGATTTGCTATTTCTTTATTAGTGGTTAAAAACAAAGAGTAGAGTTTACAAAGCCCAACAGAGTTTTGTGTATCGACTTAAGAGGCATGAGATAAATCAGATAGCTCAATCCGTGGCCCTAAGTGCATATCCAAAGCTCTTAACATTGCAAACGCTGTGCTAATGGATGATTTAAGGTTGTGTGGCGTAATCAAAGATCATTTCCCCGCCACAGGTCACAGGGACATATATGCCTGATATTTTTAAAGAGCGATCTATGGTGGTGTATTAATGTTATGAGCGAATTTAAAATCTTATTTCAATGAGATTGAGTTTTCATCTCACCGTGAATCATATTCATTGTTCAGTTAGGCTCTTCAAATGTGACAACTTAAATGCCTAAATCTTCTCCATACTTTTGGGTATTTTTGTGGGGAATCAACTAGCACAAGTCTGAATGTAGTAAAAGATAATCTATTTGTGGTCTTTTAAGTAGATGGCAATGGCTGATATTACAGTCAAACTGTTAGCCTGAGTGCTCAGTAACGTCTTGGTTTTACTGTAGAACTTCTTTATGTCTCCTCTTGTGAGAGCAGTGCAGGGCCCCTACACAGAGAGTTACAAGCACTCAATGGGAACTTTACAGTTCATCAGTCATTTGTTGAATTGCATTTTACAAGCTCTTTCAGCTGGTCTTGTTGGTTGATTTCATGGTTTGTTATAATATTGATTACAAGTTTATTGCTGATTGGCAAATATTACAGCTTATCAGCTTCCATTTCTCTAAGATATACATTGATTTGATTATTACATCATTGAGTAATACATTAATCATTATAATCTAAAATGCTTCCTCATTGTTGATGAAAATTGATATTACTCACAGCAATATATCCACTGTGGAAAACATATCAAACTTTTCATCAAGAATTATAGGTTGGAGGTTAAAATTTTTCTATAACAACCAAATAAATGGAAAACATTGCTTTTAAAAGTTGTCAGATGACACACTGCACTCATATTGACGCATTCCATTGTCATTGATTGATATCAATCCGAGGAATTAGTTTCCACAATGATGTTTCAACTTGACAGGCAGTAGTTGAAACGTTCCACGTATTTGTGACGGTGAACATGATCTATATTTAGGAATCTCTTCATGCATAACACATATAATATTTTTAACCTGATTCTTGTTTGAATCATAAATCATCATTTATAAATCCAAATTATGAAAAATACAATTAAATCTATTTCAGATTAATGATTTTGTTAATTTGAACAGTTGAGGATTTAATTGGAAAAAAAGTTGAAAACTTTCCTGTTAATAAAATGGTGTTTATGGTGTTTTGAATTATGTATACACATTGGAAGTGGTTTGTTAAGTTAACCTTACCTTGTTAATTTGATAAATACTTAAGACTTTCAAGACTATCTCTTAAATATATACATTTGAATATTTTAGCAACATTCAGGTTTTGTGCTAATGATATTTATTATATAAAGACAGAAGGAAATACATGTATGTCAAGAGAGTAAATTTGATAACTTCTTGTTTTGCTACTGATATCTGTCATCTGCAGTGTATCATATTATTTATAGCATGGACAAAGATATTCTTTTTACAAATACAGTATAGTGTTAATTGTATTCATAACTTCCTAAACTTTTCATATGATAGTAATTTATGTGTTAATTCTCCTGACATTTACACCACAGCCTCACCTTTGAGTTCAGTAAATAGTGTTAAGCTTTCCTCATTTTTTCAGCAAAAAGATCATAATGCATTTCATTTGTTTTGTGTAAGATTTGAAGTGCTGAAATATGTTTTAAACTTCATTTCAGACATTAATTATACAGTGAAGTTCAGTGCTTTCATCTTGTTTTCAGAGCTTTAACTGTAGCCTTTATCTACACAATGACCATCTAGTCTCATGTTGTCTTTTGACAAGTATGTTATTGTGATATTTCTTTTTTTTATTTATACTATTTGCGTACACTAAGCAGATTTTTCATAATGACCATTAGGTCTTTGTTGGCTGTGTTTGTTTTACATTGGTTTCTTATGATTGTTTTTTTATATTGCTAATCAACTGATCAAATGCTTTGAAATTTAAAATGATGTTCAATGTAATCATAGTTTATATCTTGCGATGTCATAGTTATACGATGTTCATTGTATCAGGGTGATCTTTATAAGCATTGTTTGTTTAATTTGGTTCATTCATTATTATCAAGATATCTACTTGATAAATTGTTCATATTTTTTCCTCCTTTTACATTAGTAATAATTAATAATAAGTTACAAAAACTACAGAAATTCCAGCACTTAGAGCATGTCCTAGGGTAATGAGGATGAAGCGCTACATCCTGCTTTAATGTGAGTATATGAATCTGCTCACCACCTTCCTAATACCCTGATCTCTTTCAAGCCTAAACCCTCATAAAGCTAGCTATCAAACCAGCCAGTGAGAAGACTCGCATTCAGCAACAGCGGCACACCCTGGATGGAAAAATCTGTTGCGTTCAAGTCAGTAGCTTCAAGCTCCTTAATTAACAACATTTCATTGGCTGAAAAAATAACACGCTGCCAGCCATATGAGGGATCTAGCTCAAAAGAGATCAGGGTATCAGGAAGGAGCAGGAACGGATTCATATATGCTGATTTAGCAGGATGGTAGTGCTGTAAAAGTACACTTATCATTGTTATCATAAGTGTGATAATAACATTCAAGTGTTTTCTACACATCATCAAATGCATCTTTCAACCAGTTAAAAATTGTAATACAGTAAGGTCACCACAGTTCTATTTTTAGAGAAACTTATGCGGGTTTGAAAAACGTTCAGACTTTAGATTTGATTTAATCAAACTGAAAATTTGTGACATTTTTTCCTTAGACCAATGAATGCTATGATGGAGCTTTTATCTCAGTCTTAACTTCTTATGGTTTATGTCACATTAGACTTTGATACCATAACATTTCAGAAATCCATTATTGCCCAAACTTCAACCACAAGAATAACTCATGCCACCTATCATCACTGGCCAATTAGAAGAACATTTCCTCATCTTTCTGTGCAGGCTCTTCTGCCCACTGATTAAACATGTTGCTCTAATCATAGTGTTTAGTGGACTGCAGCAAGGCTTATAATAGCCAGTGATGGAGTTTGATATGAATTATACCTTGCAGGTAAAGTTTGTATGGCCCTGTTGTCATATAGTTATTAAATGAATGAAATATTAAAGAGTTCAGTATCTTTGATTTGACTAGTTGTCAACATTGAAGAGAAAATAAGAATTTTATTGATTTACAACTTCTTTATTGCAAAGACATGCAACGTTTCGGTGTAGATAGTAACACCGTTATCAAGCAAGTGATACTGGATATTTCACACTGTTATTATTATATAAATTTGATAAGGCATTTTTATTCAAATAATTGTTTTTGATGTACAAAATGTTTAATAGATGGGAAGCCATCATACCAACTTCTAAAATGCAACTCAAAGGAAATACTTTGAAGAGGATATTTTACCACCAGGCACAATAAAGCTTCTGGCTAAAACTGGACAACAGTGCAATGTTTTGGGATATGATGATTGCCTACTTGTTGAATTTGGTTTTGATAAGATCATAAAAAGTACATATCATTAAATTGTAGCTGCTTGTATGTATGCTACATGTATAAATATCTAAAATATTTAAATTTTTTATTTATTTTCAAGAAGCTTGTTAAAATTGATGTCTTTGAATTTTTTATCTGATTTATTGTATGTTAAGTTTTGTGAAATTTCTCTATACAATAAATATCATTTGTACATTAAAAGTTTGAACATTTGTTAATGCTTCCTGCTTATGAGATTGTTCCTATGTTTCTCTCTTAACTTAAGAGCCACTCCGTGAGTTGTTGGAGTCATATATGCCAAACTTAATCAATGGTGTCATTTGATCGCGAAGTATCGACTGTTACAAAAAAGACACATTTTAAAGCTTGTTGTTTTTTTAACAGTGACAATATGAAGGTAGATTGTCACAATTATGATCGAAAACCGGACAGTGACACGCGTCAAATGGTCAACGTAATTTTGGAGACTTATCTTAAACAGCAAGGAGGGCAGTTAGGAGTTGATAGTGTTTGTTAGATCATATTACTAGTATCCATGTATATTGGACGTGATATCTACACCTCTGTACATTAAAAAGGCTGTTTTTTAGATTTTCATGGAAAACCCTTATTTGTCATATGTATGTCTTTGGACACGAAAAGTTAAAATGTTTTGATTTTATATCAGCACACATGACATTTGAGTTCGTATCAAAGGTAAATAATATCTTATGAAAATCATGGAGTGGCTCTTTGATATCATTCATACATTTGAAGTGATGTTGGTTTATGCTTCATGTAGGATTCCTGGATCCGTTTTTGAGTGGGAGAAAAAATTTATGTATTTTTTCTTTCTTGAAGAAATGATTGATACATGAAGAATGTGTTCTGTTATGATTTGTAATTACAGTCAATAACCTGTTTCACTTTGTTACAGTGTAACATTTCATTCTTGAAAATCATCCATACTTCATACATAACCAAGTGACTAAAAACTAATGGATCTTTTGTATTCAATGTCCAAAGAAACTGTTATCACAAGTAATCTCCATAAATGTACCTAATAGAGATTTTATGGGCGCTTTTTCACATTTTATAAATAATATTGACATAGATCTGGGAACAAAACATTTTTGTAAATGAACACAAAGACTAAAAAAACGGATGTTAAACTTTATTGGTCAGATTATAAGAGGATGAATTTATAATATTATGGTAATTTACAATATATTTAGAAGCATTGTAAAGGTATCTTCCAAAGAACCACAAAGCAAAGACTGAACCACAAAGCGAAAGAAGTTCATGGATGATTATTACATATATATGTAATAGTTTCTCAGCCTGACACATGAATAAATTATAATATAGGACAAGATTCAATATATAATATACATATGATGTTAATCACATTCATACTTTAAATAGTACTCATATTTACTGAAAATGGAATATAGTTAGTAGATAGATTTATAATCAATACATGGTAAAAAAACAACCAAGTAGCAAAACTCAATTAAATCATGATAAATGAGGAAGTACAAGAACCCTTATTTACTGTAATGACAATATAACTGTTATGAACATACTACATTGACAATGTCACATACAAATATATGATTATATTCAGTAGCACACAATATACAATAATACATGTACTCGTATATGCAAATACTACATCAAAAATGTAAATCATGACATCACAATTGTGATACACATATATAAATAAAATAAATTTTGATTAATATCAGGCGCAGCGATGACAACATTTAAAGAGCCACTCCGTGATTTGCATAACATATTATTTATCTTTGATACGAATCTAAATGTCATATGTGGTGGTATAAAATTGAAAAAAAAAACATCTTAACTTTTTCATGACAAACACTTTCAATTCCTAACTGCCCTCCTAGCTGTTTTAGATAAGTCGTCAAAATTACATTTGACTATTTTACGCGCGCTACTGTCCGGTTTTCGATCATAAATGCAACGTTCTACCTTAATAATGTCACTGTAAAAAACGATAAAGCTTTAAAATGTGTCTTTTTGGTAACAGTTGATATACTTTGCGATCAAATGATACCATTTATTAAGTTTGGCATATATGACTCCAACAACTCACAGAGTGGGTGAAACATACCAGGTGGTTATAACCCAGCTCCTTCACACCGAGCAAACACCGCGGTATGTAGCCTGCGTCATCTGCAGGTAAATAAATGCCTAATATGCAGATGGTAGTATTTACAAATGATTGTAAGAGTAACTACGATGCAAGTGATATAAAACCACAACTATAGCCAATCACACTTATCACATGCACTTACACATTCACCTGTGATAATAGTAACATCGGCAATGCACTGCTTGATATCCTACTTTTCTGGACATTTAACTTACTGATGAATAATATACTCGAATAATAAACAGACCTAACATATTTAACATATTATATTTAATTTAACTATTATGAGAATCCCTCGGTGTGATTCTGAATACCATTTATTATAGGTAACTCAAGTATATTTATTACATTTTATTGACATACATAATACGTCTGGTCCGGTGATAGTCCTGCTTCATGACTGTGTATTTAAATAGTCTAGGTCCACATTAGGCAAGTCTAGATTGACTGGAGCCCGAAGAAAAGAATATATAGATGAAGGAACAGTCAATTATTAAAATATTTCATAGACTAAATTTTAGTCTAGGATAAAGAAACATGACACTTATAAGCACCCCCTGCTAGATTTGACCCCCCTCTCTCTTAGCTGGCCTTGAGTGTGAGAGCCATCATAGGTTCCATACGTTGGCCAGGGTTGACAGATTTACTGATAGTGGAGGCTTCAACAGTTTATTGGTAAATAAAATAGACAGAAACATGTGTCCAATTATCCAATTAAGATTGACCTGATAAAAGGCCCATGAAGTTGTTTAGTCTATGAAATTAGGAGCCCGAAGAAAAGAATATATAGATGAAGGAACAGTCAATTATTAAAATATTTCATAGACTAAATTTTAGTCTATGAATACACTATGAAATTAGGAGCCCGAAGAAAAGAATATATAGATGAAGGAACAGTCAATTATTAAAATATTTCAAAGACTAAATTTTAGTCTAGTCCGATGAGTGAATGCGTTTCCAAATCAGTAATAACAGAAGCTAGTTAAATGTATATGATAATGTAGATTTGAAACTTATTTAATAAAACTGATGTCATAAAACACCGTTGCAATCAATACACCCATTAGGGTCAAATCTGCAACATTTTTTGGTATTTTCAAATGCATAAAAGTGAACTTAAGAATGGGATTGTCCTAATATTATTGATTATAAATAAATAATTGAGGCCTGTGATAATAGAATAAAGGTTTCCATTAAAAAACCTTATCCGATTGATTCTCTCCGAACATAGGTAGCTCAGTCATAAATTTCTTTGGTTGGAGAGGAACTAATGACGGAGCTACCTCTGTGAGAGGAGATTGGTATGTAACCAAATAATGAAGATTTCAACACAGACGGCAGATCCTAAAGATAAATATTAGTAAATTTACCTAGCTATATAACATTAGGTTGGCTTGATCTTTGTTTAGGTTCTGGCTATCTGTCAAATTATAGCTTTGATTTTGTTGCGCATTTCAATCCAAAACTCGTAAGTATGGCAAGAAACCCAATTATCAAGGTAACTCTATTTTGGGGCATAATTATTTCAGTCTCCAATGCTGACCAATATAATGCAAACCAAAAATTTCATAACTGATACAGTCGCAGCATCATCTAGAACATTGCAAATATCAATTTATATACATATTTAGTGATTTAAAAGTCTTATTTACATTTTTCTGCTTGCGCCTCAATAGGAAAATTCTGTCTTCATCAAATTTCCCCTTTTGTATTTCCTTTGTTTGTAAATAGTTGGATAATTGACAATGCGAAATAAATGGAAAAGGTATGGCTGGTTTAACACGTGTTAAATGTAACTTGTAAGTAAAAACCTTTGGTGGCAAAGCCTAACTGTTAAAATTTGCTGTCCAGTAAAATAGAGGCAAATAAAGGACAATTGAACTATGTATATTCTGTTTCTAGTTTTGCAATCTTAACATCAACTCAAATTATTTTTATTCATTTAATTATTATTTTTACCGATAATAGGGACACTTCTGTTTTAAAAATATAATACTGCACAGACAATGAGTTTTCATTTCTGTCCAAATATTGTTTCCAACGATGGGAGTTAAGTTCCAAATATTTCAAGGATATTGGTACAGTTCTCCAAAACATTGTTTAACAATGTCTAGATTCTACAAGTTTTGATTGAAATACACATGTAAAGTGGTACGTAAGATCCAAGTACTATCCAACCTCCTAAATTGCAACGTATTCTAAGAGTATCTTTGTTACTCGGGAAAACGGTAATTTCCGATAGATTCCGAGTGAGCAGGTGCTCGCGTCACGTGACGTGATCGACACGGAAACAAAGATGGCGTCTGTTGACGAGGAAAAGGGTTACCAACAGGTTAAATATTTGACATTTTCGTGTTATGATTATTCTGTACTTGCAGTTCGAAAAATAACAATGTATCAGAATGCTGTTTGCTATAAGATACTATCAGTCATATGCTTTTATACAGATGACAACTGAATTAATAGTTTATTTCCTAAACTGCATATCGAACTGTTTAAGTGTCTTGTTTTGATTTCGTAACATGTTAAACGGTTCAAGTTTTGATTTATTTTCAAAGCAAAGCACACCTTCGAAGAGAAATTAATGAATGAAATGAGATTCATAGCTAACACTTACTTCTATATTTTGAACTTTTGATTTGAAAAGAAAAGCGACACACTTGGAAAAACCCACATTTTTATGACGTCACGTTTGAATAACATAATTCTTGATATAAAATATAACATCATTTGATTCCAGATATAGTGTAATGATTTAATATAAAGCTTTTGCTGATTGTCTTGTTGAGCTTGTAAACATTTAACATTTAGTTGAGTATTGACTAGACCTACATAGTAAACATTTAGTTGAGGTATTGACTAGACCTACATAGTAACATCTAACACTAAAATCAACAGTATGTTAGGCCTACCTAAAATCGTTGATTAGCTTGATTGGTGGATGATCATATTTACTGTGAAATCTTGTTACTGAAATCTCATATGACGTCACATAAGTTGTAGTTTTAAAGTATTCACACTCTCACGTTTTGTTGACAGAAAATGTTTCGATATTGCTTTGCTACACAATGCTACATATTTTCCCATATGAATGTACAGATATTTAGATGGACATGATTACTGAAAACATTTCCAAGATCACTAACACCAAATCTAAAAATAAAAAGTGCTAAACCTCCAGTTCTTTGTTGTCTGTCAATGTATATCATGTGAAAACAAAACAGCTGTCCAAATTTCTGATATAAATATTATTGCCTTTGTAGGAACGCCAAATCCTGTGTGACCTTATTTTAAGAGTTATTCTTCAACAGCTCAAATGCTTAAAGGGGCACAGAGTATGTTGTTGGAGTCAGACTTCATAAAAATTGTTATTTGATGGAGAAGTGGTGGTTGTTACTGAAAATCAACATCTTAATACTTATGAGTTAATTATAGTGGCATTAAACAAGCTAAAGTCGAGGTTTGTGATGCACTTCAGAATTAACGATGTGACTTTACTATGCTATTTGAACTTCATTAAGGATATGTTGTATTTTGGCTCTTATCTTTACCAAAAAAACTTTTAATACAAATCCAGATCCTAACTTGTTTGTATAATCCATTATTCCTATGCCACTGGGCTTCTGTAAATAACCATACTAGGTTATCCAAGAATCCAGGTCACATCAATCTTTGTGAGCTCTGAAAAAGAGGGTGCATGCAAATGGCTGCAGAACAAAAACAAATCCGCCTAAAGTATGGCCTTAAAAGATTACTTATTTCATGTACTTACCTATTGATTGTTAAGAACATTGAAATAAAATTAAGAACTGAGTTTTCCGCCGAGAAGTTCTTGTAGAAGTTAAACTATTTACCTGAAAGTATAATTGAAATGGTTAACTGATTAAGAAAACTACATGTGTATATGGGAAAGACATAGAACCAAAGTTGACAACACTTTTTTAATTTTCAAAAGGTGTTTGATTGAACCTGTAACAATTACAAACACAGCGTCTCGATAAGCATAAGGTTTGCATTTTGCCAGATTGCTAAAGTAACATACCGTAATTCTATGTTATATTCCCATTCTATATTCAATGCTTATGCTATTCCTTTTTTCTTACAGGGTCCCCCTCCAATGTACCCGGGGACGGATGCCTCAGGCACCACTCTGCCCCCTCCCCCCTCCTATGCACAAGCAGCGCTTGACCCCACAGGTAGGACACCCTCCAGACTGTACTGCTTTCTTTGTACAACTATATAAAATCTTGTTTACTTGTTGGAGTCAAATGTTCCCAATTGCAGAAAAATAACATTTTATTACTTATCAGTTCAGTGTGGTGACAATTTATACATTTAGATATGTGATTTTGATATTTTGTGGACAATGTGATTGATGTGCAGCAATTGATGAACAACATTTTGGAAATTTACCTCAAGCACACGGAGGAGAAACTAGAGTTGCATGTTTTACCATTGTAATTAATAAAGTTACAGTTTTAGCAGATAGTTTCCTTGCTTTCTTTATACTCTGAAAAAAAAGATACATACAGTCTCCTTCTCCTGGATAATATATACATAAAACTGTTGTTAAAAACTTTTAAAATTAACAGGCAAGTTATTATTTAAAATTATGTCTGATTTTGTTTAACTAACATTTAACACTGACATTCTGTCTGTTCATTTGGACAAATGTAAAAAAAAATTCTGTGTCAAACATAACATCTGTCTTTTTATTGTCTTTTCAAACTTTCAAAGGGAAATTTAATCAAAAGTATCTTTAGCTGAAACTAATTTTACATGTAGCTGGGTCAGCACTTAAGTTGTGTTTGAAGTATTTGATATGAAACATGTGAATGCATGTGTCAACTTTATCCACATCTTCTTAAATCAAACACTAGCAGTTTAGATTGTCTCCCTTGGAGCGTTTGCCTTCCTCACAAAGCACCATGGTGCTATTGCTATATGACTATTAGAGACAGTCTAAACTCCAGGCAATCTAGGTAGTTAAAGGGTCTTTAAAAAAACAAGTATATGAACTATTTTTATATGACCCTAAATGTTAAATGTTATGCATTTATGTTTTAGGAACCATAAAATGGATAAATATAACTTTAAATGTTAATAATAAATATCCTGGAATAGTGGCTATAGTATTCATTGTTGTAACGTCAAAGAAAATTAGATTTGGTTTTTATCAACACTTTAGTAAAGAGTTGATCATCTGTATTTTCACAAGTTGCATAACTCTGTTTATTTCAGAACCACCTCCTACGTATGAATCTTTATATGGCAAGGTCAAGGCGGCAAAATCTGAATCTAATGGAGTGGCAGACTTCCTCAAGCGCTTTATCTTTCTAATTCTAGGGACAAGTAAGTATATATGAAAGAATACAGTAACAATATTGCAGGCAAAATGTTAATGAATCTGTGTTATTTTCTTTGTTTTACACTCTATGAGATAATGTAAGGGCATGAAGATTTTGTAATGAGAATTATCTGTTGGCCACTGCTCTGATTCATAGCAAGCATTAACTTCTATTTCAGTCGGATGCACAATTCTTATTGGTTTAGTGATGGCAGTGCCAATAGCAATGATCGTTGTTGGTAAGTTTTCCTGATTTTTATCTTTAGTCATTCATATGAATACCCCTTTAACTATTTAACCAAGATTGTTGATTTGCACTTTTTCTTGATGATAACTTTTATTATTTTATCATACTGATGATTCATCTGACTGTTTAGATCATGTTCCCGTCAACCTTTTCAGACAAGATTGAGTTGACTCATTTTAGCATCTGAAAACTCACACCGCTTATGGCTGAAATATTTTCGAAGCAGCATTAAATGATAACTCACTAACTCACCCTCATCTGAAAACTGTCCCAATCTTTAATAGAAGTCCTCATTTTAGTAAAATGGTATAATATCAGGGATAAAAGTTCATTTCTCAATGATGTCTACACAGGTGCTATACACCTTGAGGACTGTCCAGCGCAACGATTCATCCCGATCTACCTGGTGGTGGCGGGGAGCTTCTGGTCGTTCCTGAGTGTGATGAGCCTGTTTAAGAGATGCTGCTGCAGCGAGGAGAAGGAGGGGGAGGAGGAACAGAAGAAAAAGAGGAACCCGTGTGAATCTATCATCAACACCTTCATGTTCGCTTGGTTTATTGCAGGTTTGTCTCTCCCTATGCTTTTCTTCTGTGTTTTACCCGATCTTTTCGGTCGTTTTCTCCCTGATGTGTCTACTCTCTTTTTGGTTATTTTTGTTCATTTGTTTAAAGACAGAAATATTTTTGAAAACAATTTAAATCCCAACTCACTCACTTACTCTGACATCAACTATGTTAATTAAAGTAACAGATATCTGAATTTCAGATAGTATGTTTTTACTGTAGTCAGTGGGTGTTGATATGTTTGATATCAGAAGGTTTTTGTGGGATATGCTCGATTCCTCACTTGTTTATTGGACAAAAGGAGTGTTAGTGCCTATCATGTGTCCCTGGCCATACCTGCAAGTTACAATTATGAAAGTTACTTAAGGAAATGCATGGAGGAAACCCTCGGACCTTAAACCAATTAACTATCAAATAAAAGTCAACCATTAGCAGCGCATGATATGCGAGTCGGCAATATCAAGTTTGCACTGCATCAACCTGCTCTCTTTTTGATGCATAGCTGTGGAATTCGTATAGGTTCTCATTGTTTTTCAGAGCATAAACATATAACCTTGAGACAGGATGTGTTTTGGGATAACATTTCCTTTATGATTGTCATTTTTCGCTGTCAAAACATGTCAAGTTATGATTCATTAGTGTAAATTGGAATTTCAAGCTAGAAAATATATTTACAAATCAATATTCTGAACACATTTAGGAATTTAAAGTGTGGTAATAACGTGTCAAGACATACGTAAGATCTATGTGAATTAACATATTCTGTACATTTAAAACTTTTATGCAAACATAGCTTTGTCAGCTGCAATCAGAGACCAGCAAGTACAGATTGATGACATCTTCTTTCAGGAAACGTGTGGGTGTACAAGACATACGGCAACTATACGGCTGATGACCCGACTGCAGATAACTACTGTAACGGGACGCTCTTCCTGTTTGCCTTCTGGTTAATCACAGCCACCTACATCATGATCGGAGCAATGTGTTGCTTCATGGCCATCAGTGGCTGTATTGCTGTCATGGTCAACACTGAGTAACCAGAGCCTTAATCATTGTAACACCACTTGTAACATGCAGACATTGGTAACCATGGCAACTATGTCATATTTGTTATTCTGATGACGTCTTCTGGACCACAGCATCTTCTCACTGATCTATGGCAGTTGAATCACTTAACTGGTAATATTTTTCACATTGACAGGTGACTTTACAATATATAAAAGATGACTGTATTATCAGTTGTTAGATAGCTTTGGTCACTTTCTCATTGCCATGGTATTACCCCTCTGATGGAATTTAGATCTTACAAGAGTTTTTCTCCATTAATACTATTCGACCTTGTTTCTGTTATTGGATATGAATTGGAATTGCAGTGGTCATGAATTTCAAATGGAAATGCAAGACATTATGTTTTAAAGAGCCACTCCGTGAGTTGTTGGATTCATATATGCCAAACTTAATCAATGGTGTCATTTGATCGCGAAGTTATCAAAAAGATACATTTTAAAGCTAATTTGATTTGTACAGTGACAATATTAAGGTAGAACGTCGCAATTATGATCTAAAACTGGACAGTGCCGTGCGTAAAATAGTCAAACGTAATTTTGGAGACTTATCTAAAACAGCCTGGAGAGCAGTTAGGAGTTGATAGTGTTTGTTAGGTTATATAACTAGTATCCATGTATATCTACACCTCTGTGCATTTATAAGGCTGTTTTTCGATGTTCATGGAAAACCAATATTTGTCATATATATGTATAGGTTTGTATCAAAGGTAAATGATATGTTACGAAAATCACAGAGTGGCTCTTTAAGTAACCTGGGTGTCGTTTGCTTAACTTAACACTAAGGTTAGCCTTAGTGCCATCCTTCAACATTGTACTAAGGCTACCATGGTGCTTTTAAGTTACCTTAATGTTTCTTACAACGGGACCCTGGGAGGTCCTAGGGCTAGAAATTGTTACAATGATCATGTTTGAAATAACTAGTGATTGTAAAATATAATTGATCACTTTGACATTGAAAGAATGTATTTTATGTTCCCCATTCCCATTCTATGGATATCTTGTGCTTCCAGAAATGAAATCATCCTTGAAATTTCCAGGACCTATCTATTCTTCTCAACATGTGCCTTGAAAACTAAAATTGTTTGAATTATTTCACAATGGCTCATCTAAAGTGATGAACTAAAAAGCTTGTTGTCAGTGTTCAAATCAGACCAGACGGCCATCAAAATGCCTTTGCTTACACATTTTAACAGATGCAAAGTTGATCATCATGGGTGTCGTTCCTTAGTTTTCTTTTGATAAAGCAAGCATTGACATTATGTAGAGCCTATCACGTTTTGAGTTTTGCTGCCTCTTCAGATCAAATGCTCTACTGAACACTAAAAGTTATTTTGTTGACAAATTCAGTGCTTATCTCGCAGCTTATGGCTGAAATATTGCTCTTGCAGTGCTTAACAAAACAAAACAAGTTTCTTCCTTAGGAGTAGAATTAATTCTTTGTCTCTCCATAAAGTAATTTGTGAATACGTTTGAGTGTTGTGTTTCAAGCATTGTTGTTGAGAACTTGTATATTCCTGGAGCTAGCAAGGATGAACTATTGACCTGGATCTTTATCTCAGGCAAACTCTTGTGTGCATCTTACTCTACTGTATAATCTAATCTATAAGTAGCTGCTAGATTTGAATATTGTGGTTTCATTTCATTTCATGTGGATGAGTAACATTATGATGTTGAAATTTGCCATGTTTTTTATCTTCACATGAATTTCTACCTGTTGACAATTTGATCTATTGTAAAGTTTTATTTCCATATATTACACATTGTCAGTTTTGTGTTGTCAAATGGAAGTTATGATATTAATGTGATTTTGTATAACTATCATGGGATTGTTTTCGTAAATTTTATATGAAATATAAAGATTCCCAAATCTTTTTGAGAATGTTGCACACAGAATTTATTTCAATTTAGCAAATGGTATATTTGAAAAAGAAACTTTGAAATAAATTTTGACAAATGTTCTATTGTCATATTTCAAAATGGATTCCTTCCAGAGACTTATTATAGCACTAGAATTTTTTTGAACTTGAAATGACTATAGTCTTTTGTCTTTCAATGCTAGGGCAAATCAAACTTATTCTAATTTGTTGTTTGATTAATTATCAAAAAATTCAGCAAACAAAAATGTATAATGAATGTTGGAGAGAGAAAATATAATAACTTTTTATCTTTTGTTTAGAGTTCATTGTTTAATTAATTTCATTTTGTTTATTGCCTTGTCATAGGTTTCATGATGAAATCAATTTACCTCTATGGTTTAGAGTCCTATAATGCTCAATTATTGTTTACCCACCATCAAGGGATGCAAATTTTTCAACAAATGAGTCGATACGCAATATTATAGTCTGTCAGTGTTTGCCAAAGATCTTAGCAATGCCCTTATCATAACTACCAATATTATTTCCCATTAGCAAAAGGTCAGAATTTCCAAAAATAAGCTCAGGCGTCGAAACACCTTTGTTATGAGGCTGAGCTATCAAATGATTGTATGTTTTTTCCGTAAATAATCATCAATTATAACAGTAATATGTATTGGCATTTCGAAAAAACAACAATTAATCATCCAAAATTGGATCCTACATTTATTCTTTTATTTGATCAAGTAATGCAGACAATTTTCAGTAATAGTTATGAAATATCAAAGTCGTTGTTTAAATACTTTCATTCCTGGTTTCACCCCCGAAACACTGTTCATCACAACCTGTCCACTATATGTATGTTTACACTCTCTTTTACATCAATACAACCATTATGACCATAGATACAAATCAATGTGAATGTAAATCTAATTTGATATTCAGATTTGGTTAGTTTAACAACATTTCATATTTGCTTAACAATATGATGCCATAGCTTCTGTTTACTATATTTTCTTGCAGGTAGATGTTGTAAGTTCCGAGGCAGTTTGGCATATGTGAAGCTTTGTTATTGTTTTGCATTAGAACTTAATGTTGTATATATGAAAATATTGTATTTATACTTTATTTTGGTAGAGTATTTAGCTTTTGCTTTGAAATGTGATGGTGTAATTTTGTAAATACTTGTTGACTTATCTATCTTACAGGATGAGAATCCCTTAATTCAGTTTGAACAAAATGAGTTTGTGATAGAAAGGTTATTAGTTTCACACATTCCAATTAATTATCCTTTTTATCAAAAGACCAATATCTATTCAACCTGCTCAATTTGTATGTCAGCTGTTTTTGAGATTTTTCCTTTTCATCTTGTATAAAACAATTGTTTCTTTCACTGATTATTCTTTGGTTGTAAATTATTCATCTTATACTCTGGAGATCATAAGTTTAAGTTGATGATGATTTGAATTTATTCAGATAAGTGTGATACTCATATATTACTGGAAGTTCTCTTTAACTTGAAGGTGTAAACATTTTGTTATCTGTGTGCATATCAATCATGCTAAATATAAACAACAGCTATTGATGAATGGGATGAACTTATCTTTACATATGAATTATGCAGACATTATGTTTTACTCACTTCTGTGATGATTTTCAGTTTTAGCTACTGCAGCTGAACAATATATAACTTCACTACCTTTGAATCTATTGTGAAATATTTACAAAAGTAGAGAATTACTATCACATGCTAAAAGATTATGAAAAATCTTTCTAGGGATAAAATATGGCAAAGATTTATACAGCAGCTAAGTAAAATATGAAAAAGTTAAAACTTCTCTTTAGTAAAAGTTTGGTTTCAATTAAATTTAGGTTAAAGATTACATATTATATCTTGCAGAAGCTTTAATGAAAAAGCTTTGATGAAAATGCAGAAATTTTAGAAGTGGATATTTAGATACTTGTTAGTTATAATACAAATGGTCATTATTATTTTAATAACTTTTTTTTCAAATTATTTGTAGAATTTCATTATGGAGAGCTCATATCTCCTTTCCCAAAATTTTTCCTACTCAAAAGAATTTACATAAGAAGCTGTAACTTTTGCTCAGGAGCTGTAGTATATTTTTTTTCTAATGTCTTTGTGCAGAATTGTTCATCTCATGTAAATGGTTCTAATGATCTTGTGATTTTTGTTATTATTTTCACAAAGAAATTATGTCTTTTGGCAATAATGGTAATAGTTTTACATTTAATATTGATTGTTATTTCTATAAAGTAACATGAATGTCAATAGATTGTTTTACATAATATTTCTATTGTTTTCTTTTTTTATCAAACAAGTTAATTCTCGTTTGCATCACAAATACCATCTTGGTTAAACAAATATTTAGATCACTCCAAAATTTAACCAATCAGCAGAAAAGAAGGTTAAAACTTTCACCAACGGTGCTAAATTAATTAAAGAAATTAATTTTTAGTTATATAGTTACTAAACAGATCTTGAAATATTCTGCAGAAGATCATTTCTTAAAATAATTAATTTGTAGTTATGTAGTAACTAAACAGATCTTGAAATATTCTGCAGAAGATCATTACTTGAGGTGATTTTTATTTTTCTGGAATAGAAAAATAATGTTTTCCAAAACAAAAAATGGTTTCTTTAGTGATCCTTAAGATTTAACCAATAGATTAAATTCATTATGTTTTCTATCAGCCAGAAGCATTCATGTCAAGGGAGCACTGAAAGAAATCTATTCTGAGTTGTTGGTATGCCTGGGAGTTTAGTTTGATGACAATACATGCCACTAGAGTGCTGTTCACCCAGATACTTTAATCAGGTTTCCTCCACCAATCTGGCAAAATGAGAAGAAACAAGGAATTATTCCAAAAATACCTGCAATCATTGATGAAAACATAAATTGAATTGACAACATGATTGGAAAAAAGGAATCATACTGTCAACATGCCAATCATCTGTCATGTTATTTACAGACCAGGGAAAAGTCTTTAATTTCCTTCGGTGAGCCATAAGCTCTTGCAACAGAAAATGTCCAAGCGTCATCAAATAATACTTTGACTTAGTATGAACATGTCCCTCCTTATTTTTCCTCATTATGTTGAACTAATTATTTTCATTAGAGTAAATGTTAAACTGACACTTAACTTTTGTCTTAGCGTGATCAGAGATTATACAATAATCAAATATATAAAAGGCTAAAATGTGTTTCTCTCACAGTGACACCTGATAACTAAATTAATAGGGACACCCAAAGTTTGAAAGGTAGACAGCATTGAATAGAATATGTGTGATAATAGGGTTCTCTAAAGTTATCTCTCACCAAAAATGGCTGAAATATTGCCCAAGCGGCGTTAAACAATAACTCACTCCCTCACTAAAGTTATCTGACATATACTAACTCAACATCTACTGCTAATTAATAGCCCGTTCCTTTTCCTGAGCATTTTTGGAGGATTATAATATTTTTAGTATATTATTGGAGAAGAATAAGCATGTTGTAACAATCCACTACATCCAAATGATCTAAAATTATATATATACCTGGAGAGAATTCGTTTCTGAAACTAGTGTCAAACTATTGCAGCCATTGCTAGAGTAGTTTTTGAGATGCACTTCCAGAAGTGTATAGGGGTGAAAACAATGAGAACATGAATAATGTTGAAAAACACGCAGTCATCAAGAATTTGTTCAGGAAAGGAAACATTACCATTTATAATACCCAAATGACAAAAAAAGAAAACAAATAATTACTCACGGAGCTTTTTTAAACAGTTATCTTGTGGTTTATACAGGTTATGAAAAAATAAATTCTGGACTTGATTAAGGAAATTCCTGCCGACTCGCATTCAGCAAAAGCGGCACAGCCCGGATGAAAAAAATCCGTTGATTTCAAGATAATAGCTTCACGTCCCTTGCATGACGACATTTTATTTGCTAAATATAAGAACAGGTGAAGTAAGCCACGAATATCAAGCCAATCCAGACCCAAAGAAAGGCTTAGTGAGAGATAGACAACAGGTTTCAGAAGGACTAAAATTCAGTCTCGCCTCTATTGGGACAGAATGCATTTCCTCATGGACATTGTGATAAACTGACATCCCAATTTGTAACCTGTCAGAATTATAACGGTTGCGAGTACGTTGTCTAGTTTGGCAGTTTTCTAGATTTCAAGCATGTAAATAAATCTTACGCACGAAATTAATTACATGTTGATGTCTGAAGACCTGTCTGCCACTTATCCAATAAACAAACACCGTTGATATCTCACCTTCAAGTACATGGCTACATGGCTACATGGCTACACGTTCTGTTTGTCCTTCCACCATCAGTAAACAGTAGACCAGACTCTTCATCATATCCATCTCCTGGGATTTGCCCCAGGGCCTTCTTAATTGAGGGAACGTGTTAGCACAAGGATTCAATGACTTCAAAAGTCCTTGTAGAAAAGTGGAGAATACGTGACTTACAAATGGAATAACGGAAAATGGTATACTGGATCTATAATATATGAAAATTGCGATTATTTTTCCGTCAATCAGTTTTAACCCTCACGCAGTAACGTTGGGCCTTTGAGGCCTGGTTACATGTTTGACTTTACCCAGAATATGCGCATTTGAAATAAGCGACTTCTCACTTCATGTATTCCTCCATTAGTATGTTTTCTAAGGCTACGTATGAGGTCATAACTCAAAACAAGATATTGCTTTTTTAAATGATGTTTTAAGAAAATACACATGTTAGTTGTAAGGTCGGGCCTCAGATGCCCAGGGTATACCTTTTTTAACTACCATGCCTTCTCTTATTTTAAGCTAGGGAAAAATGTACACCACTTGTCACCCATTCAAGATGAGTAAGCGAGGCCGTGATCGCAACATATTTTCTGATTTCTGATGCCAATGAGAGATCAAGTGAAGAATTAGATTCTGATTTGGGATCAGACAGTGACTTTAACGCACATAACTCTTCAGATGAAGATTCCTCTACAGACTCTGAAGATTCAGATGCAAACTGTGAAGATGTTAAGCCGTCTGATGTGTAATACACAGGCAAGGATGGAGACAAACGGTACACTACGCCACCAAGTACATTTCGCACCCTAGCATAACATACTACATGGTCCCACTCACAAGGTGATTAATGCCGATCACATAGTAAGATAGGTGGATATGTACAAATTGTATATCACGGAGAACATGATGAAAAGCATAGTAATCTACACTAGCAAGGAAGGTAAACGGGTGGGGATTGAGAAAGGAAAAGGAGAACAGGATTGGAAAGGAACAGATGAAACCGAGATATGGGCCCTAATTGGAGTTTGGTAACAGCTGGTTAGTTCAAACAGAACATGGTGGACACTGACCTTTTATGGAGCAAGCAGTACGGCATGCCTATCATCAGGGCAGCAATGTCGCAGCACAAATTTCATGAACAGATCGGAATGCTACGGTATGATGACAAGGGAACAAGAGGTCCCAGGCGTGAAAAGGATAAATTCACAGCTTTTCGCGAAGTGTGGGAACTGTTTGTGACTTGCCTGGGTAGGTTTTCCTTACCAGGAGCCAACCTAACTGTTGATGAACATTTGGTTCCCTTTCGTGGACTCTGTTCATTCATTCAATACATGCCAGCCAAACCTTAAAAATATGGGATAAAGTTGTTAACAGCAGACAACTTCTTCACAGATAAGCACTGGGGTTGAACCTGTTGTCAAATGGGCTTACACTTGTCGGAACACTTGTCAAAGAAGGAGCCTGAAATCGTCTTGTATTTTAATGAGACAAAGGGTGGGGTGGACAATATGGACCAGATGGCACTCTTACACCACCAAGAGGAAGACCAAGCGTTGGCCAATGGTCATGTTAATGGATATGTTGAACATCGCTGGAATAGCAGCATTCGCAGCCTGGAAGATCAAATACCCAAGGTGGAGCAAGGCCAGAAACCCAAGATGACACTTCCTTCATTCAATAGCTGGAGACATGATTTTGCCAAAACTGACCAGGAGGAAGGAAATGCCACAACTCTTTAACCAGCTCAAAGACGCTACTGTTGTCTGCCCAAGCACTAGCACTGCATATAATGAAAACGAGGCTACCAAAAGGAAACCTGGGCCTCTCAGGCCCACATGGCAGCTAAGGTGGTGTCATTTACGATACTGCGTGAGGGTTAATTATGCCCCCGCTACGCCTGCTTACTTCGTAGCTGGGGTAAATAGCGGTCATTCTGTCCGTCCGTCGGTCCTTCCGTCTGGTCAATTTTCTCAAAAACCGTTGGGTCTATTTCAGGCAAACTACAGTTTGGACAACTTTTGAATTTTCTGGAATTCTTTTTTTGTATTTTTTGGACCTAGTTATTTGGTGTACAACGGGGAACAGATTTTCTCAGAACTATCACACCTAGAGGAGTGACAATTTGTTTTTGGACACACCTTCTTGATGCTCTTGATCGACTTTGTATGGCACAAAACATAGGACTTTATATGATAAACTGTGTTTACATGTGAGTTTGGAAGAGAAGAAATCAGACGGGCCGCGGGGGTATGTGAGCTATGCTCACTTTTTTCTTGTTTTTTTTTCCTTCAATGATTAGTGATACTGTTAAGATACCTTTTAATGCCATACCATAAATACAAGTTTAATTCATAACACACTTAATCCATTTCTCACTTTCATCGAACTTATTTGTCAAAAGATAATCAAAATTAAATCGATTCATCTAGATTTAAGTTGTTCTCAAACTGGCAAATTTAAGAATTATCAGACGTTTATTTATTTGACGAAGTCCTTACTACTGTAAGTTACAATGTTTTGGATTGGAAGATTTATTGTTTGAATTAGATATTTTGCTTGGACACGTGACAAATCTCCATATCAAATTTTGCAAACTATATAGTAAACAGGAATATTAAAAAATATTTTTTTTATGATCTTGGCTAAAACATATATTGGTATAAACGGAAAGACGATAAATATGTTATAAAAAGGAACATTTAAATATTAAAAATGCTTTCTACCTTCATCAGTTACTGACTTTTACATACTGATATTACATACCGTATAGACTTAAAGCTAACTAACTCATTTCCTGAGTTTCCCAGGCCTCGTATCCTATGCAGTTAAAGATCTGCTCTCGATCTTCAATGTAAACCAATCACAAAAAAGGTATTCTTGATAAGTGAGGGATGATACAAAAATGTCCCCAAATCTGAAAAAAGTAATTTAGCCCAACTCCCTGTGGTAAAGGAAATCATTCCTAAATGAAATTGAACTATTGCCATGATGTTCCTGACATTGTCAGATCTAAGTGTTCAGTCATTGTTAACGAATTGAAATATTTTAAATGGGGTTTAAGTGCCTCAAGCACTAAGTGCATGTTTAATCTGGGTTACCATAGAGTCGAAAGTCATTTCCGTAGTGACATTTGCACGACTATTCCGCCACCGTCGCAATAATTCTGCATATTGACGACACGTTATTCAAAGCTTACTTTCCATCAGCCTAGCCAGAACATGACATCTGGTGTGGTGGTTTGCGTTTCTTCAGAGACCTCGAGAGCTATCTCTCTTACCATGCCTTTTCTTCCGTCTTTTCCCTCATGCTTTCGATCCCCTGATCTGTCCACTCTCTTTTGCATTAACTGATACACTGTTCAAAACACCTTAGACATCAAGTCACTGGATCAGCCTAGCAAAATTTACTGATAATAGATTGATTGAATCAAATTTCACATTTTCAGTGATTCGGTTAACATAACATGTCTTAACTCTCGTATGGTTCAAGAGGATGACGCGCTATTTGCTATGATCTGACTAATGAGGTCAAAGTGTCATTATTTCAATCAGCTTTTTTAAAATGGCAGTTGACTTTTTTTGTTATGTCTGGAATAAACATCCATTCTTGACAAACTTTATATATCTTTCTTTATCTCGTCAGGTAGAAAAATTTATTTTCATTCATGACTGGACCACTTAAATCATAAATTTATTCTTGATCAGTTGAAGTTGGTATTAGTTAAAAAAGACAAACTTTATTGAAATTATCTGATACTCAGAAAACACAATGAAAGAATAACCTGTGTAGAAAGCGCAAAATCTCCTTAGAATCTTACTTGCCTGTACATTCAACAGTGCCCAGACATCATCGAAGTTTTAGCTCACAATATATTGACATTATCAAATCATGTGAGCTCAATGTATGTTATATCATTTACACATTCCCTTTCTCAAAATTCAAATCTTTCCTAGGTGTTTTTAAATAATATATTACAATTTAAAAACACATTTAAAAAATGAGAATAGCAACCTAGATATAAAATATTAACATTTGAAATGAGTTCTGGTAACTTTTAAAAGGCTCAATTCTTCGAATCGTTAAACCTTTCAAAGATGACGTTTTCTAAGGTAATTTGCAAAAGCACTTCATGGGCGATGAAATATATTTTATGAACGCTTCTCATAACCTCAAGCGAGATACTTGAAATGCAATTCTAGTGCCAAATACACCTACTTTTGGAAATAGCTGACTGTCGTAAAGTTGTAACACATTTCTCTTCCCTGATGTAAAATTGTAATAGAAATATTCTGATTAGTCCAACAGACTTTCAATAAATGTTGTCAAATGTTGACAAAATAATCAGGTTATATTTATCTTTAAATAGAAACATTTATGCTCTCACAGCTGTCATTATTACCGTCGAAGCTGGAAAAGTTCCAAATTATAATGTAATAATTGCAAAATGTAATAATTGCAATTTATTAGTCATCCTGCTAAATCAGCGTATATGAACCGCTCTCACTCCTTCCGTATACCCTGATCTCTTTCAAGCCAAAAACCTCGTATCGCTAGCTTTCGAACCAGCCAATGACACGACTCCCATTCAGGAACAGCGGCACCAACCGGATGGATAATTCGTAACGTTTCAAGACAGCAGCTTCACGCTCCTTGCATAATGACATTTCATTGGCTGAAATAATAACAGGTTAACTAAGCCACGGATATCAAGCCGATCCAGCCGTAGGGGGCTTTTGGCTTGAAAGAGATCAGGGTATAGGAAGGAGCGAGATCGGATTCATATACGCTGATTAAGCAGGATGTATAATACTAAAAGGAAACAGGTTCACGTCAGTTCTTCATATTTCGGCACGTTTTTGTGGTATAAACAGCTCATTGATAATACAAATGCAAAATATCATCCGATGCCATGATAATACTTCTTAGTCTTTCCGTTGTTTTCAAAACACATATTGTTTTTATTATTTCATTTTGTATATGTGCTATTCAAGACATATTTTGTGTGAATCCTCAAAACATTTAACAAAACCAGGCTTGATTTATCAACAATTCATTCACTTCTTAGTGTGAATTTAGAATCGGAAACAGCACAAATTAAGCCACCTAAATTTGATTAACAATGAAATATGATAAGAACGTTTTAATTAATTTTAAACATAAAGTCTAAGGTTATAACATACACTAATACAAATAGGTATTACAATATCAATTACTTATCAAGAATATAGATCAGCTTGCTAAGTCTATTCAACAAAGTCCTCGGCTCACTAGTTGGTAACTTGAGCCTGGATGATAGTTTCAAGAAGCATCTGGCTTGTAAAGATAGTTATCCAGAAAGGACGGAGAACAATAGCGCAGTAGAAAATTGCAAAGTTAAATATTTAAAACCAGGAGGCTCAATGTTCCTTCTTCTTTTAGTTAGCTTTTATATTTTATATATTATATTTTAATTAGGGGTCGAGTATCACCTAGCTTCTGGAAGCTTCAACAAGTTGAAGTTGAAAACTGGCTGAGATATAAATGGAAACCCAGATAAATCTCTAAAATAAGCTAACTAATCAAAACAAAAAAGAGTGCGACCCATTTACACTATGCATCGATGTTATACGATGTTGAACTTGTAAACATTCATATTCTCTAACATCAGAAGTAAGTTACTGTACATTTTATCTGAACTGAACTGAACTTTATTACACTCAGGTGGCAGACAGCAGCATAAGAGGTACAAGAACACATACATATATACAATACAGTTATTATATACATTGAATTGATTGAAAAGAGGTGTATTTGAGAAGGTTATGGACTTTATCTCTTGAATAAAAACATAATAATTTTACAAAACAAAGACACTTTACTTGAAGTTCCTAGCTTATTTGTATGGAAATGACGTTCATTTTGAACACATTTGGTCTGAAATAATAATATTAGTAAATGTATTTTTTTCTTTCAAATTTGAATTTCGGACATGAAAAAATGAAATTCATCACCAATCTCATTTAAATTACAAAATGTGCATTTACTATCATTAACAGCCAAAAGAGTAACTTTTAATCTACTGCCTGATCATTGATCCCTTAAACACCAAAATGTCATAAGATTGTAACTTTTTCATCCTGGCTACTGCACGTTATCGCAGTTGAGAGATCTCGGCATTACAGCTAAAAGAAACATGGGACCGACTGCTATGACAACTATTTAAGTGAGATCGATACATTGGTCTAGTTTAGCCGAAATATGTGTTGTTCTTGAAGGTAATAGCCTGTCTAGTACTTGTTTTGATACAGGTTAACTTTCTATATAAGTAATTTGTTATCTCTATTTATCAGACGAGTTCTTATCACAGTGAATGAACCAAAACAAAACAAAATATCCCCTACTTTAATATTTTCTGACATGGAGCATAAAGTCTACTTGATGCCAGTTTTATCGATCCAGTAATCACCAAAATAGAGTCTGGTATTAACTATGTCATACCGTCTACTGAACATGTTTAGCTTGATGGAGCACACCATTCTGTCGGACATGGAATCAATGTTGTAACCCTTACAAGGGAGACCTTATACGAGATAAGAGAAGTTTTCTCTTTGTGAAAACGTGTTTCTCACAAAATGAGAGGTAGTATTTTAAAAATAACAAAGCTTAGTGAGACCTATGTGTGCTCTCTAGTTTTTAAGGAATGTATATATATCTTTCAAAATGACAGCAATCACTACTTTCATTCATTCAGGGTTTGATAGATCCCATAATCACAAAAATAGCAGGAGATTTCTACCATGTTGTTCCGTTTGCTGCGCTTGTTTGTGCTTGATAGAGTTCAATATCCTGTCTGACAGAAACATAGGAACTATTGCGGTCTTAAAGCTACAAATACATATACACATATGTAGTATGATGTAATAACACTGACTACATTTTTCACGGAATATGATTATTGATATAATTAATTTATCATAATTACATTGATATTAATCGTTCCTTTTGCATTATGCTTTGATAAATTTGGACGTGACAGAACTCCAGTACTTCAGTCTATTGGTTAAAGAGAATAATTTGTCAGGTACAACAACGTTGATCAACAGGCAAATGAAAGAGATAACGATAATGGATGCAAGTCATCATGAAATAATGGAAAACGTGATGCACTTTAGTACCAGATTAATCTAATAAACAAACCAACAGCAACATCATATCTGGGGCATTGTAATCTACTCTTATAACAATGTCTACATTAAACAGAAAGCTTTAAACAAACACATTAACTTTATCATCAATGTTTAATATTTGGTTTGAACAGAACGTCCACACATAAACAAACATCACCATGCACGTTCAATCTTCCAAGCAACCAAAATTATGTCAATAAAGTAACATGGGAAATCCGACAGGATTGACGTTTGCATTTTTAACGTTTGATTTTTTTCAACACGACAGAATAAACAAAAAAGAGAAACATTAGCCGTGACATTCAATTCCAGATGAGTTAAAACATCCTGGGCTCAAAGGAACAAATTGAAACAATGATTATTCATGGAAAATATTGACGAAACGAAAGACAAAATCTGATCACAGATACAATCAAAGTTTTATTCCATTGTTCAATGATTTGATCAGAAGATCGTACATAAAAAGAGGATGTAAGAAAATAACATAAACAATTTGTACATCTAATCATTGATTTTATCTGATTTCAAAATTCAAAAAATATTTTTAAAATAAGGAAAATATACTTCAGTGTTATTTATAAAGTTTTTCCCCCATTTAGCCCATGCAGTTGGAGGTCCTAGATCCATTGAATTGACATGAAACCTCTAACGTGACAATTATTGAAATACTGAATTAAAAACATTCAATTCAATAACCGCTTTATAAATTTTTTCACCCCAAATTTTATTTCTGTCAAAACAAATTAAAGATTAGATTCGTGAACTCTAACTATTTTGAAAGTTTCGGAGGGATAGATTCCGTTTATTGTTGTGATGGTGTCTTATATAAAAAAATGTTTAAAAAATATATGTTGGCTCATACCCAGACCGTTGTTTGCCTAGTTTGATGGATGATAAATAGTTCGTTTATGTAATAATGTTTATTTATTTCACACGTGATTAAATTGCAATATGCTGATGTAAGGATATAGAACGCCATTCATTCTGTAGATTATAAAGCTTTGTAAATCGGAACAGGGAAATAAGTGAAACTATTTTTCAAAGGCACCTGGTGCTCATACATCAAACTATTTCCTGCCCTCTTGGATAACGATTAGATCATCCATATAAGCGTTTCCCCTTTGTATGATAAGCAACTACATGTAGGTAAAATCAATAAAAAAAATATGTTCGTTTATTTGAAAGTTCATACTGTTGCAAGTAGTAACTTTTTTAACATTTGTTCAGTTCGAAAAAATCCAACCATAAGTGACTTGCTTTATGAATAATATCATTTGTTTTTAATGAAGTTATCTTTCGTGAAAGCTTCTGTCAAAACAGATATAAACATCATTTGATGCGAAATCATTATTTTTTCATAATGTGATGATATTTATTCATCTGCCACGCTTGTTCATATACACAATCATATGCTATCTCGACATCTAAATTCTCAGTGTTTAAAATCGTGTTGCAAACTAGAACGAAAACAGACAAGTTCTCTTTTAACACTGTTTGGCAGACACAACAGCGCGATAGGGAATTGACCCTTTTTCGACATATTGATAAGTGAGAATGCTGATTTTGAGATAATCTGCATATCGTTGTCTTCATGTGAGATTTTCTCCTGTTGGGAATAAGTTGCAATGTACTTCCAAAATATACTACTCTTCCCGTCAAAGAGATTTAATAAAATTATTTAGTTGTAATAAAAGAACACCTCCGTCAACTGATGGTTGTGCTGATACATAAGCTTAGTCTAGTGGTGGATCATCATTGTCAATTGTCACTTAAATCTCACATTACTTTTTTTATTGCATGTTTACATGCTTCCATACCAAAGTTGATTCCTCTTATTTAAGTTCAAAACTAATTCTTTTCATAACTTTGATAACACACATAAAGAAGACGTGAATGATAATACAATTATCCTTATTCAGTTGGCATGAGAAAAGGTAACAGATGCTCGTGTTCAGTTCTCAAAATGCACATGCTCAAGAAATATCTAATGGCTTTCACTTAGCAGTAAATGTTGAGGATGTAAATATTCCTTCTTATTTCACTGGTATAGTATCTTAGGATTGGTATCGTTCCTCATTTCTGTATCACAATATATTGCCATATAGAAAAGCGTATTGCAATACGCATTGCAATATATTGGTACTTTTCATATTCTTATTTTTCCATGCTCTCTTGACTAAATAACAACAATAAGAACAGTGATCAATGCTTAACTGGCCGTCGTTTTGTAAAAGGACATAATTCAGCGACTGGTTTCGGACCTTCAACCTTGTCTGTGCTATTTTAACTTTCACGCAAAATCACGTTTTTTTATTATGTGTTTCTGCAATTACACACGGGAATTGTTAATTTTAAAACCTCCAAAACCTTCGATACATTGGATAATTTCAGAGGAGTTTATCGGTACGTATCGTGTTCTTTCTGTATTGCAATATATATGTATATATACCGATATACCGCGCATCCGTAGTAGCATCACAATATCTCTCTCATCTAGACACAAGTTTAGTCTTATTTAAAATATAATATATCTTAGTCTGCAGAATACTGTTTAATATAATATTGATATAATTCTTTGACATGTTCATACAACAACATAGAATAGTTTAGTTTGGCTGGCATTAGAGCTGGAAGAAAGTAATAGTATGTAAACTGGTTAGTAAATAACATGACTGGCGATTGGCATGTTGACAGCGTGATTCCTTTTTGCCAATCATGTTGTCAATTACCAATATGTTTTCATCAATCACACAGGATTTTTCTGAATAGTTCGTTGTTTGTAATCATTTTGCCTCATTAGTGGAGGAAGCCTTATTAAATTATCTAGATGGACAGCTCTCTTGTGGCATGCAGTGTCATTAAAGTAAACTCCCTTGAACATCACCAACTCAGAACAGATTTGTTCAGTCCTATTTTACATGTTTGCTTCTTGGTGTTAAAACTATTTTCAATATATTTTCACGAGCATCAAACATAACATTACTTTGTTGCAAAACATTATTGGCCTAAAAATCAGCTCTAAAATAGAGTTTCTGCAGACCATTACTATCATATTGTTTTGTCATTATAAGAGGACCCGTGTCTTAAAATCACATTAGATGGTTTACATGTTAGATGAATGTAGACTCAAACGAGTTCGTAATACATCCTGCTACATTATCATATATATAATGGAGCTAGGCGTAGACATATACGCTGATGTTGCAGCATGTTCGTAATATTACTCGATAATTTCAAAAGATATATGAAAAATCATCTTTTATGTGCATTGATACTCAACAAATTCACAAAAACATTTATGACACAATTTCAAAAGTTTGGTTTTTGTCTCAGTTATAAAATAATTTGGCTTCGCATTCTCAAAAGCATTGCTGCCAATGAATATTTCACCCAAACTTCCTCACAGTTAGAACGTTCAATAATAATCCAAAGATGACTCGACATTTTAGATGTTAAATAGGTGTGTATGTTCAACCAAGGTCTGGACGGTTAAAGTAACTTTATCTAATGATCAACCTCATTGAAGGCCACCATGATCCCATAGTCGAAGAGTTTGTAAAGGTTCTTGGAAAAAGTAGGACTCAAGATTAAACAAACCTAGAGCACACAAAACACCTCATTGTTCTTCTCTATTTGTAATCTTGCTGCATGACATTATTTATTAGAAATTATATTGAAACAATCATTTTATTAATGAATTATGAAGAGATTCTCTCTTAACCCTATTTAGCCTAAATAAGAGTTTCTATTCATTCGTTAAGCTTTAAATCAGTGGATCAGCTGATTGGATTTTGCTATCAAGAAATAGGTTCCTATCTCTTGTAATTACGAAATGATAGTTAATGTTTCGTACTAAACACTACGCAACCAAGCAACCACAATATGTTTGTATGGGCCTGTATGAGATTATTATTTCATCTAAAAGGTTTCATTTAAAGACATGCACACATGTCATAGATATAGATAAAATAGATTCCATTTCAAGTATTGCTTCTCTTTGTATTTTTACAAACGACGAGAAACTAGGTCATTCAGTTAGAACAGTACCAATACAGGACAACCAAGCCAATCAGGGAAAACTTGGAGTACAGGTAGACACAAAAGAAAGATGGAAACTATTACCTGGCAACAGTCAGTTAATTAGTTGATATATTCATCTCAGTTACATAATAACGTTTGTATATTTTCTTACATTCTTTTATTAATTTTGATTAGTAATTTAGCACAATTAATATCTTTTGGTTTTTCATGAAGAATCGATTCTTACTTTTTGTTCATGCAAGCCTTGGATGTTAAAAGTCATTCGTAAGTGAATTTTTCCGGTTTTAATTTTAATTTAGGTGTTTTTTTATCATTTTAAATCAAATGGACAAACAGAAGTTCAAAGCAACTCATTAAGAGAAAGAAATTCAATGAAAGCTGCTCTTAAAAATTGTGGGGAAAATGTCAATCCTGTCAGATTTCCGATGTAACCTTACTGATACAATTGTTTTGGACTTGGAGTGAGTTTAAGTATGTATGCTTAGTAAGTTTGTGTACGTTACCAAGTACAGCATTAAGCTTGTTCCATTTCGGCCGAATTATGTTCAAACCAAACATCAGGCATTAATGACAAAGTTGATGTGTTTGAATAAAACTTTGTGTTTAATGTAGAGATTGTGTTATAAAAGTTTATTACAAAGCCTAAGATATCCTGTTGCTGTTGGTTTGTGTATTAGATTTTTCTGGCACTCAAGTGCATCACGTTTTCCATTATGTTATGCTTATCGTGATCCATTATCCTTATCTCTTTGATTTGCTTTATGATTACAGTTGTTGTACTCGACAGGTAATTATCTTTAACAAATAGATTGAAGTAATGGATGTCTGTCACGTCAAAATGTTTACTCGAATATCACTTATGAGACAAGTGGTGTAATTCATCAATCCATAATGCAATATAAATGATTAATATCGTTTACCTTTCATTGAGGCCATTGATATATTAGCATCCTGCTACATCAGCGTATGTTTATACACAGCTACACTGATATAGCAGGATGTCTAACTAATAATAATTCTATTATACATACATTTTATATATTTTTTAAATTGCGAACGTATCATTTAGTTAATCGCACATATTCATCACACGAGTATCTTCATTCTTTTCGGTGTCTGACAAAACATCCACTGGCTAAGATGAGAAAAAGAAAATATCCCTTTTACATTGTTCTTATAACATTATACATGTATATATAACAAAGAAACAAGAATCTTAATATTTCGAAACAACACTTAGGTTATAATTCTTCAGTGATAAGCATACATGTATGCATAGATGTCGTGTCTATTTAACCTAAACTTGAAAAAGCCATTAATGATAAAATAGAATCTGTTTATAGCCGTTACTGAAACAAAGAAACCAGAACCAATATAGTTTAAATGTAGCACTTTTCAGTCGAACTTACTAAAAAGCAGACAACCATAGTTTGACTCTGTGAGAATAGTTTTTGGCACACAAGGTGAGCGTTGAATTTTCGAAAGTAAGTATTGGCATCACAACCCATGCTTAAGATCTTAATGTATAAAGACTACCTATTACAAGGAAAATCTAATAGATTCAAAACTGATTTGTGTTAAGATATGTAGTCTTCTAAACATTTTCTCTAGTCTCTACATCCTATATTTAGAAACGGGTTGGTGTTCAGATTTCTTGTCAATAGGAGAATTCGGATTAATGACTATTGGTATTCTATACTCTAAAGTTCTATGACCGAACGGTAAAAGAAATTGGCAAACTATACATTGATAGTTCAAGTGGTTTTGGTACAAATCAAGGATTGAACATTGTCTGCAAAAGTGAAACATAAACATGTAAATGATTAATGTTCTGTTTTATTAAAAGAGTATTTTATGTCTCCATTTACTTCATGAAAAAGTTATATAGCATAGATATTAGCAATCTACTGATTTTAAATTTGTTTATATCACTCAAAGTCGTTCTTTTTTATTTACTTTAACAAAATATTCCATGTTGCTAATATTCATGTTAGTTTATTTTCATGGCCTTAGATGCCATTATTGATTTGTTATTTCGGATGATCTAATATAATTATAAACCAATCAGATGAAATGAAAAAAATAAGAAGAATAATTCCCAAATAACCTGGAGTAATGATGAAATCATATTTTGAATTGCCAGAAATATGCCAATTATCTGTCATGCTATTTACAAACGAATGAAATCCTTAAGTTGTTCCAGTATTCAATTAGATTTTACAGTTCAAAATTAGTGTTTAGTTATCTAAGGGAAAATATCAGAGAATGGAATGTTTACTTTCATGTACTTGTACTTTCGTAGGCAACCTAGATAAGTGAACAAAATGCAGGAAATAGTCACATTTTGTTAGAACAATTCTCATTTCTAGAATGTATTAAAAAAAATTATACTTTAAAGGCTTAAGAGGGAAAAGAACCGAGAAGAAAAATCAAATGTGATAAATCTTTGTTTTGAATTTCATTAGGAATGATACTCTTTTCTATGAATAATTAATGCTCTTACTGTCCCTGAAAGACAGCTTTAGAAAGGTGCTTTAGATACTAGTACTATTTTTTTTATCAATATGTAATCAGGATTTGTCCATTTAGGAAAAAAAATAGTTATAAGTGATATTGCATTTTTTTACCTTTGCCTTGGAAAACATATAAATCTTTTTTGCCTAGTCTTTAGTATGAAGCATTTAGCTATCATTTTTTAATTTCAAGATTTCGGAACCTATATTTTGCTAACAAAAATCCAGTCGGCTGATTCTTTGATCAAAATGATCTGTAATGTGATAGAAGTTAGTACATAACAAAAGTATTGGCATTACATCTTTTCCATTTTATTATTATTATTTATTATTTATTTATTATTATATTCATTTAAATTTTAAATTATATAGTTTCATTTTATAAGAAAACTTTTTTGTATTTCAGTCAAACACTTAATAGCTCACAGTCCTAACATTTTCTGCTAAGGTAATTTTTATCTTGTTGGAATATGAAATAATCTTACAACAATCTTGAAAATTTTACAAATCACTAGACGAAAAATTTAATTTGATATCTATCACCAAGAAGCACAAGGACTGAAACAAGCTTATTCTGAGATGTAGATATTTCTGGAAGTTTACTTTGAGGACACCATATGCCACGAGAGTGCTGTCCATTAAAATAATTTAATCAGGTTCCCTTCCATCTAGCTAAAATAAAGAAGGAACCAGGAATTATTCAAAATAACCTGGAGTCATTGATGAAAACTTAGGATTGGAAAACATAACAGGAATAAATTAATCACACTGTAAACATGCCAATCATCTGTCAAGTTATTTACAAACCAGTGAAACAGTCCAATTAGTTTCAGTGTTCTTGAAGATCTTTCGACCAAAGCATAACTAAATTATACTTTTGCATAATATAAAAATTTCTGTAGATAATTATTTTAATATTGCATCAATCAGTAATAATTATCTTCAGACAATTAAGACTAATTGCACTTATAAAGTTTTACTCTTAAAAAAAAATGATTTGGCAACTGGGCCAAAAAGAAGAAACTAGGACAAATTAGTTAAAGCAGGGACAATACAGCCAAACTGGGCCAATATAAGTGAGTATAAGCAGACAATCAATTGGAGGTAGATGGAACCTGTTGCTTTGAAATTCAACAATTACGTCAGTTAACTATTCTTGTATAAGGCGTGTTTCACACTACGAACGATTGTCCATGCGTTGCGTTATGCGTTGCGTAAAAATAATCGCATTTAGTTATTTTTTCACATGGAATTCGTATCATGTCGATACAACAACTGTAAATTAGGCAATATCACTCACATTATATCAAATTTCATTGAAAATAATTATTTTCAATTAAGATTGATTATTTTTCTATATTTTAATTTATATTTAAGAAATTGATGTATATTTAAAATTTGATATGTGTTCTTACACTGTCTTCTTGTTTTTGAAAAGTCGTTTAACAATAGTCTCTCACCAAGTGCAAAATAGAACACAACGACTAATTGAATGGCATTTCTTTTGAATCGCCGATATTTTCCATGAATAATCAGTGCTTGATATTTTGTCTCTGTGAGCCTTTGATGTTTGAAATCATTAGGAATTTACTTTCATCGCTTGTTTGTCTGCTTTATTCTTAAAGCAATTTATTATTTTACGACTTTTTACGAAGCAATTAGTAATAATTTGGGGTATCGACGTTAATTCTGTCTGATTTCCCATGTAATTTTATTGATATAATTTTGGTTGCGTGTCAGATTAAATATGTATGATGGTATGCTTTGATTTGCAAACGTATGTACGTTCCTGAGAGTTGCATTTAGCTCGTTTCATTTATTTTCAAATATGTTCAAACCAAACAATAAGCATTAATGACAGAGTTAATGTGTTTGCTTAAAGCTTTGTGTTTGATGTAGTCATCGTGTTATAAAAGTAGATTACAAAGGCGCAAGATATCCTGTTGCTCAAGTACTTCACGTTTTTCATTTATATTATGATAACCTGAATCCATTAACCTTATCTCTTTCTTCGCCATATGAACACAGTTATTGTATCCGACAGGTAATTCTCTTCTGCAAATAGATTGAAGTAATGGCTTTCTGTCACGTTACAATGTTTACTTTTCAAACAAGTGTTCTGATCTATTAAAGAATAATGAAAACTGAATGATTAATTTCTATGTAACCATGATAAAGTCATTTTTCAACAGTCATCTTTCGTAAAATGAAAGCACTGATAAACATATCCCGCGAAATAAACAATCCAATTACCTTAAAATCTTTCAACATAGAAATTCAATTTGAGCTATTAGTGTTACAAATTAATTGAGTTATTATTCATGCGGTTTTTTTTAAAGTTTGGCCGAAAAGAATTGGCATTACCGCTACCTAGTCCAAGTTTAACTGCAATGATATAAGCAGATAATTGCAACTTTCTCTCTTGCTCTTACAAACACCTGAATACAATAAGAGTTTTGGAAGTTCATAAATATGTTAAAACTCTTAAACATTCCTTAATTGGAATGTCAGCTCAGTTGGTGTTAGAGTTTATGAAAAAAATTCATGTTTTATGCAAATGGTAATTGGGTTCACCACTTCGTGATACCCAATTATTAGTGTATATTACCAAATACAGCGTTTTATTAATGTAATGCATCTAAGCTGAAATTTAAAAGGTATACCACTTTCAATATTTCCATTCAATATTGAAATAGAAATTATTTTAATTTTTACACTTTATTTCAGTGCCCAAAGAATAATTTTTGTGTGTATTTTTGTAGTGATATAGTACGTTACACCAATGAAAAGATTTTAGACGAGATGGATAGCTCTATATTTTATCATAACATTTACATGTCTCTTATTTTCTGGTTTTTTTGACGACATTGCTTTAAAGATGGTTCATAAGACCATATTACCCTCGTGAATAAATCTCATTATTTACTCATAGTGAATTCAAATGCCTTGTGAAAGAAATCCATCCTTATCATTGAATCCCATGTTACTGTCGGACGGAAAAGGGAACTCTATAAACCACAAACATGTGCAGCGGACAGGATGACATGCTAGAAACCTCATGCTATTTTGGTGTTTGATGTATCGATCAAAGCTTCCCGTCAGTGTAAACACATTCTTGCCTAAGAAACATCACTACGAACAGAGAGCATGTGTAGGTGTCACTATGTCTGAACTTTGTTTAATAAAAAAAATACTATCTGTAAAAATAAATACACACATTTGATAACTTTCTCTCATTGTGTATGAAAATAGTCTTCACAAAGAGAGGTCTCCCTTGTAAAGTAATTACAACATTGATTCCCATGTCCAACAGAATGGTCTATCAAGCTAACCATGTTCAGGAGACGGTATTACATAGTTAATACCACACTCTATTTTGGTGATTATTGGATCGATGAAACCCTGATTCAAATAGAATTTATGCTCCATGTCAGAAAGTAGGTTGTTGTTTTATTTTGTTGCACTAAGAGCCTCGCTGATACAGATAATTTATATAGAAGAGAAAAGCGTGTATGAAAACAAGTACTTTACAAGGCTAGACACATTAACATTGTCGTTTAAGATTGCTACGGAAAATACTGCCAACCTTCTGGTAACCCATATAAAACAAGCGTTTGAGGCACTCCCATTTATAATATATCAACAATAATTTAAGACTTAAGATCTGAAATTTTCACGGCAAGTTTTTAATTTTACTCTGGAATGATTTCCCTTACCATAAGGAGTTCGAAACATTTTTTTCTTTCTCCCTTTTTAAATATGAAGACGGTTTCTTGGATTGGTAGACCAAACGTAGCTCTTTCACTGTATAAAATACGTCGCTTGGAAAGTTTTGGGAAATGAATTCTTCTGCTTTAAGCTCAAGTGTGCACAGTATGTAATTTAATAATGGCTAAAACTAAATGATACTTCGTGTTAGATCTTTCATTTTCTTTTAGGATCTGACGAAATATTCCTTAACCAATAAGAACGGAAATTACCTTTGCTCTGTTAGTCATGTTTTTTAAACCATAGTAAAGTTCTACTTCTTGGGTGATTAGCATAGATGTTTGAATAGACATCTTGTCCATTTTACCTAAACTATCACCTTACTGAGTAAAAATTATGAACTTTGAAAACACCATTAATGATGAAGTAGAATTTGGGAGTTGTCGTTACTTAAACAAAGAAACCAGAACCGATCAATTTAAACAGTTAAACTATAGCACTTCTCAGTAAAACTTACTTTAAGTCAAATCTAGATATATTAAGTCGCGCTACTGGTATAAGGAGAACACTTGTTTTCAGGCAAATGTTAGTGCCGATCAATAAAAAAACTGGAAAAGTCAAAAGATTTATCAAAACCCGGATTATCGACGAAACAAGAGAATAAAATATTGAAAACAACTAATAGATTATTACACAAGAATTACACAAGTACACCTGTCAAGTCTATTGTGATGCTGTTCACTCATTGATTCCCCATCTTCCATTGGTCTCACTGCTCACTTTATGAGGGTTTGCATGTCAGTTTTAGAAATGAGACCAACAGTGACAAAAAAGGAATTCGTAAAATCCACAAAAGATCCCTTGCATGGTACAATACTACTTGCAAAATGAGAAATGGAAACTTTTTGAAGATTATTTTTTCATTTCTTAAATTTGAAGAATTTATCAATATTTTACATGTGTCAGTTTCGATGACACTTTCGAGATAATAACTCATTTATATAACATAGCTTACATTAGAAACGTACATCCTGCTTTTGAAATTATTTTCTTTTATATTCATGGTTTTCATATTCATTGGATTTTTTATAGAGATTTTTAAAAAGAACAATTTTGAAAAAAGATAGCCGACAAGTATTTCGTAGTATATAGTAAAGTTACATGGTCTTAAAAAAACCTAAAACAATTGTCAATTGGCATTTAATTTCCTTGAGAAATCAAGACATCACCTTTTGACATTTATAATGTGGTTTAATATTGTACATGTACGTTCTTAAAAGATACAGAAAACGCTGACGAGCCGCTGTTTTGACCAATCAAATCTTCGAAGTCAGAATTAGAAAGTTAAGTAACGATCCTCGTTATAAATTCGTTATAGATATAATCTTAGTCTACAAATTAATAAGGGAAAATTGAACCAAGGGAGAATTCCAAATTTACCTGGAGTCATTGATGAAAACATATCTTGAAATGCCAACATGATTGGAAAAAGGAATGACTCTGTCAATATGCCAATCATGTGTCATGTTACTTGTGAACTATAGAAATTATCATTATTTGTTCCACTGCCCCATTATCATATACAGTTCTTATATATCTTTCTTTAATAAAAGGTTTTCTATATCAGACCGTGGAATGTCCTGTAAAATTATTTCACTAAAAACGAGAGAGAAAGTGGGAGGAATAGACGGGAGGAGATATAAACCAGGATATTGAATGTGGTATTAATATTTTAATATAAAAAAGCTTATTAGATTTACAAATTATTATTGATATTTTTTTTATCATGTCATTGATGAACAAGCAGACAGAGTCGGCTACATCCCCCGCCAAAGGGAAAGGGTAGTCAAGGATACTAGTTGTGGAATATTGAACAGTGATCATGTTGTTTTTCTACAAACAACCTTTAAGAAATCCTATGTTACGTTTCCATGGAAATGGGTAAAAATAAAAATGCAAAGAAGTTGAAAACCCCAAAAGGCACATCTCCTCATGATGCCCGTTGCACATACCAAGTTTCGTCGAGCTAGGTTCCACAGTTTTGGAGTTGTGCTCCGGAAACGAAATCCTATGTTACGTTTCCATAGAAACGGGTAAAAATAAAAATGCAAAGAAGTTGAAAACCCCAAAAGGCACATCTCCGCATGATGCCCGTTGCACATACCAAGTTTCGTCGAGATAGGTCTCACCATTTTGGAGTTGTGCTTCGGAAACAAAATCATATGTTACGTTTCCATGGAAACGGGTAAAAATAAAAATGCAAAGAAGTTGAAAACCCCAAAAGGCACATCTCCGCATGATGCCCGTTGCACATACCAAGTTTCGTCGAGCTAGGTCTCACAGTTTTGGAGTTGTGGTCCGGAAACGAAATCCTAAGGAAACGGGTAAAAATAAAAATGCAAACTTAAGAAGTTGGAAACCCCAAAAGGCACATCTCCGCATGATGCCCGTTGCACATACCAAGTTTCGTCGAGATAGGTCTCACCGTTTTGGAGTTGTGCTTCGGAAACAAAATCATATGTTACGTTTCCATGGAAACGGGTAAAAATAAAAATGCAAAGAAGTTGAAAACCCCAAAAGGCACATCTCCGCATGATGCCCATTGCACATACCAAGTTTCATCGAGATAGGTCTCACCGTTTTGGAGTTGTGCTCCGGAAACGAAATCCTATGTTACGTTTCCATGGAAACGGGTAAAAATAAAAATGCAAAGAAGTTGAAAACCCCAAAAGGCACATCTCCGCATGATGCCCGTTGCACATACCAAGTTTTGTCGAGCTAGGTCTCACCGTTTTGGAGTTGTGCTCCGGAAACAAAATCCTATGTTACGTTTCCATGGAAACGGGTAAAAATAAAAATGCAAAGAAGTTGAAAACCCCAAAAGGCACATTTCCGCATGATGCCCGTTGCACATACCAAGTTTCGTCGAGATAGGTCTCACCGTTTTGGAGTTGTGCTCCGGAAACATTATCGGGACGGACGGACGAACGGACGGACGGACGGACGAACGGACGGACGGAGACCATTTCAATATCCCCCACCAACTACGTTGGGCGGGGGATAAAAAGATGACATTTAAATTGACTTTCGATAACATATATATTTGTAATATTCACTTCTTTCCTCAAATATATGTGATTAAATGAAACAGAGAAATCGATTGTAAAGTGAATTAACATGTTTGGCTTCAATTTAGCAACAACCCTTTTCCATGTCTAGTATTTAGTATCGAAACATCATAATAACATAAACCACTACACTGCTATCATGAAAACATGATATGATTGAATCAGTTAATGTGTTATTGTACGCTGTTTTCCTCTGACCAGGAGATTGTTTTTCATCCCTTATTTTTGTCTGCAATGGCTGGAAACATTATCCTTGGTCCTGAGTTTCAATTGTCTTTAAAACCAAATATATTAGAAATGTGCATGCTTTGCAATGGAATCTTTACAATGATAGTCTCATAAAGGGGGGCACACACCTTGGTTTCATGAAATTGAGTATAAAACATTGAAATATCCTAATGTTCAAGGGTGGGTAACTGATCCTCTGATAGCCAAATCTTATCTTCTGAAACATCTGATGTAAAGAATTACGAGTGAATAAGAATGTTCTCTATTTGAAATATATTACATTTGCGTTACGAGAGAAATTCTTGATCCTCTATTAATTCGCCTTTCCGAAAACTCGAGTGCAAACAGAGTTATCGTTCTTGGTTGAGAAATCTCCAATTGGGAGATACCACTTCCGCTGAGTACTTTACCGCTAACGCTGCATTTTAGTTTAAGTTTTCAGTAAGAAGCCAGCCAATATTTCTGCATCTGCAGTAATTTTAAGGGTAAAACTCTTGGAAAGAGCACCATATCTCTCCATCGATTGCCGTCAGATAAATATGTCAGGTCGCTCTGGATTAGAAGACTGAAGTTAGTTAGGCGGGACCTCAAGGTAACTAAACACACAGAAATTTGTTCCGATCACTTTGTCGGTGGTAAAGGTCGTAGAGACAAGAATGACATCCCTTCTGTGTTTCCCAAGAAAACGTTTTCCGCTTGCAAGGTAAGATTTAATTGTTTTAAGGTAACGAAAAATAAATGACATATGTAATATTATCATATACAAATGTACTACTGTACAGCCGGTAAAGAAACGCGGAGCTACAGATGCGCACTTCCTGAAAACTAAACCTACTAAATGCATGAGAAGTGTAATCTGAATTTTGTATTATTCCCTTACTATATTTAACATGCTTTTTAAATTATCATGAAGAATTGAAATGGTAAAAATAATTAGAATGCAAATTATGAGCACGAAACAGTGACAAATTTGTTAATATTTAAAAAACTGCAAACTAATAGTAGTCATGAAAGATTTTGCTTCACACATTTATTGACTGTTGTCTTCAGACTAAGATGTCATATTGACATGTTGAGACAAAATTTGTTTGAGTGATCAGAGATTATCCAATAATCAGTACTGTTAAATGTTAAAAGGTGTTTCTTTAACTTTTAGCGAAAAAGTGGGAACATGGTACGCAGTAAGCAGTTGATTATTGAGTGATAGGAAGGCACATTGCAACTATCCGAAGTGTACCTGCTTTAACACTGTTATCAACATGACCTATATCGTTTCTTGAGCATGTTAATGTTAAGGATTATGCAAGTCTGAAACTTATAGAAACTAGTTTTGATCATGTTAAGATCAGATAATTTTTCAATTGTAATCAATTGAGATTGATGTTAAAGACACTATCTGAATAATACATATCTTGTGTCTATAGATGTTAGGGTAAAGCAATTCTGAAACAGACCTGCATAACATTTCTGACAATGATGATACATTACCTTTCACATACCAAAATACAAAAATGCCAACTAAGTTAAAGCAGGAGGCATGAATGTTCAAACACACGAACCAGTAAACATACCCAATTCAATAAAACTTACGCACTTGGTACCATATCTAAGACCTATGAAGACCTATGAATGCGACGTGGATGACCACATCGTTATTCCAGGACAGAACATTCTTTATGTTTTGTGGACACCAGGTGTCATTGCTGTTATTATAAATGTTGATATGTTTTGATATGCTAACGTATGTTCATTCCCGAGTGCTGCATTAAGCTTACTCAATACAGCTGCATACCGAAAGTTTGTTGACATACCTGCGTATCCCAGTGCATATATATTAAATTTGGGAAGTCTTTGAGGAATCATAAATTTGCGAAAACGAAACGGATTATATTGAATTGCTACTACTGAAGATCCATTACACCTTCAAGTATACTGTTAGAGATTTGGCAGATCATTATAAGGCCAGGGGTCAGAATTTCGAAAACGTTAACTTTTCTCTACAAAATCAGTAACAAGTTATCAACAGCTTTAAACAAGTCATATTTGTTTTTTTGCAATTAGCCAATGTGATTGTGCTTAGCTATTTCTCAGAGTCGAAATAATAATTTAATCGAAATTTTAGGAAATCAGAATGTCCAAAACATGACGCCTTCTGTCTACTTCAATGCCAAAATTTGTTATCTTGTACGAGAGACTGGGCGATCCCAAAATAAGATAAAATGGTTATTTTACACATGTACAATGAGTGTTTTATTGTCAGATGAATTGAACTTAAGGTTATTATCTTCATTTAACCACCGACTTAAGGTTAATAAAGAACTGAATTGAATTGGAAAAACTTTTAGTATGCAGCTGTGTGTTCAACTTTGGGGAAGTAAAGAATTGAATTGAATTAATGTTAATTGGTAAAACGTTTGGTATGTATCTGTATGTTCAATCCAAAAACATAATATTAATGAAAAAGTACATTTTATGTATCTTGACTGTTAAGTAAAATATCATACCATAATATCAAGAGCATAATTAATGAAAAGGTTAAATACGTATCACTAGAATGCCCTAATTTATAAGCTTACTGAGAGGTAGACTAAAATATTTAAAGTATGTTTAAGTATGTATGTTTATATGTAAGTTACAAAAAGTATGTTAAATGTTGCCGAGCCCCTGGCAGGATTCAAACCACGGACCTCATTGTCCGATGCTGAACGCGTTAACCACTGCGCTATCTTGCCCCCACTACGTTAATAAAATGAACATGAATCTTTTACTCTGCTAGTGCCATGAAGGCAATGTAAAAACGTAGTATGCTTTTCCGTGGGTTGATAATGCTACTAATATGGTATATCAAAATGTATCACTACTCGCCTGGTGATCGGGAGAGATTGCTTAAAAGATGATTATTCAGACCATATTGCCCTGGGAGAAGCATAAATGGACAATAACAATGTACACATGGACAATAAAAATGCTGTGAGCAAGAAAACCATTTATATCTGAAAGATAAGGGAACTCCATCAACCACAAACATGTGCATCAGACGGGATGACATGGTAGAAATCACGTGCTATTTTAGTGATTGTTGTATCGATCAAACCCTGAAATAAAGCTTCCTATCAGTGTAAACAAATTCTTGCCTAAGAAACATCACTACGAGTAGAGAGCATGTGTACGAAGGTTGTCCAAAAAGTTTCCGGCCTTAATACGAAAACATGCCTGAAACCATATTGTGCGTGCATGAAGAATATTCATTGACGTGTAAATGGCATGAAATTCACGAGATGCATACTCTTCAATTGCATATAATAGCCTGTCATTCAAAAGTACCCTCACATGTTATACCGAAATGGAGAAAAGTGAATGTAGGGCTGTAATCAAATATCTGAGTTTAAAAAAAAAATACCCTTCAAAGGAAATTCATGGGGATATGTTACAAACACAAGGTGACTCTGCTACTTCATATAGCACCATTAACCATTGTTGTGCTGAATTTAAACGGGGTAGAGTAAGCACTAAAGACGAGCCCCGTCCTGGTCGTCCATCTGATGTCATCACAGGTGGAAACATCGAGGCTGTTCTTGACACAATAATGCAAGACAGACGAGTGACTATTAGATACTTAGCTGATACTCATCACATCAGTAAAACATCAGTTGAACGAATTATACATGTACATTTACATATGAATAAGGTATCAGCACGCTGGGTCCCCAGAATGTTATCTGAGGACCAAAAGCGGAAACGTGTCATGGTCAGTCAGCAACGTCTTGACGAGTACCGAGACAAAACGCCAAACCATGCAATGGAAACACTGCAAAAAATTCACCCGTAAAGAGGGTTACTTGTTATTCCAATCGGAAGGTCATGGCATCCGTTTTCTGGGACTCTCAGGGTGTAATAATGATTGATTATTTAAAGAAAGGTTCTACAATCAATATGGCACTTATTACGCAAATGAACTACGACAATTACGATAAAAAATCAAAGAGAAAACGAAGGGGTAAACTGCGGAAAGGTGTGTGGACAATGCTCCCGTTCTCGCCGCCCAAATTGCCGTCAGTGCAGCACAGGATTGTGGGTTCAGGATTCTCCCTCACCCTGCCTATTCTCCAGACCTCGCCCTCTCAGACTTCTTCCTCTTCCCTCGACTGAAAACAGAGCTCCGTGGCCACTGGTTTGAGACCGACGATGACATCATTGCTGCAGTAGAGGAGTTCTTGGGATCTCGTGATAAAAAATGGTTTTGCAGATGTTACAAAAACGCTGGAGCAAATTGGATTGTGGGTTCAGGATTCTCCCTCACCCTGCCTATTCTCCAGACCTCGCCCTCTCAGACTTCTTCCTCTTCCCTCGACTGAAAACAGAGCTCCGTGGTCACTGGTTTGAGACCGACGATGACATCATTGCTGCAGTAGAGGAGTTCTTGGGATCTCGTGATAAAAAATGGTTTTGCAGATGTTACAAAAACGCTGGAGCAAATGCATTGAGGTCAAGGGTGATATATGTCGAAAAATAAAAAAAGTTGACTGTTTCTTTGATTTTGATGGTCAGGCCGGAATTTTTAGGGACACCCCTCGTAGGTGTCACTAAGCCTTATTATTATTTCTTAGAATAATCTGTTAAAATGAAATAATCCGACGAATATTCAAAATTGCAGGACATCAAATAACTATTTCATGACAATGAATAAGGAATTAACTTGTCTGTCATGTTCGTCTCATCCTGCTAACTCAGCGTATATGAATCGGCTCTTGCTTCTTCCTAATACCCTGATCTCCTTCAAGCAAAAACCCTCGTAGCGCTAGCTATGTAACCAGCCAATGAGACGACTCGCATTCAGCAACAGTGGCACAACCCGGATGATAAAATTCCGTTGAGTAGCCACGAACATTAAGCCGCCAGCCATACGAGTTTTTTGGCTCGAATGTGATCAGGGTATTACGAAGGAGCGGGAGCGAATTAATATACGCTGATTTAGCATGATTATCTCATTCATTTTAGGAGAGAACTGAACTTAAATATTGGTATTATGCATTCTAAAATTCAATTAAGTTGAATCATTTAACTATACTAATGAACTGAAATTCATAAAACACTGTCGAGATGAGACGACTCGCATTCAGCAACAGCGGCACAACCCGGATGTAGAAGTCCGTTGAGTTTATGATAGTAGCTTCAAGCTCCTTGCATAACGACATTTCATTGGCTGAAAAAAACCCAAGAAAAGCCTTGAAAAGGCAAAGTTGGAGGCACACGAATTAGACTAGGAAATACTGCGAAGTAATACGGTACAAATAGGATAGGATTTGCATGACGGCAAATGAGTAGATTAAGGCCAACAAGAGAACAAAAGACCTACATGCTATCCTCTATTTAGAAACGGTTATATAATCATTAGTTCATTGTATCAAATAAAATAGAATAGTGAATCAAATATGCTGTTATTTATATGTACAGTTACTTTTTAAACAACACTCAACAGTCAGTCAGTCACCAATTTATCCTTGGAGATAGGCGAAAGGGATCTATTTTTAGGATATAGGTCACAATTGATAGCGTCCAGCACCGCTCAAGATGTTCGATTGTTTTGCAAATTAATATGTCCATATGTTTCAGTTATAAATTAATTGTTTCTAAACTCTCAAGGATTGCTAGGACAAGATATATTGAAGTATTGTTTGAAGCGCATTTCACTTCCTCTCTCTCTGTCACTTAGTGATATCACACTAGTTGACTCGCCTTTTCACATTCTCTACTTATCGACTTGTAGCTGCTTGTTTCTCGCGTGTACCGTTGTAAAGGAAGGGTTTTTACTAATATGGAATAGATGTTTCTGACCTTTCATGAGACATGACAAATATGATTAGTGTCTACTAGGCCTATGTAAATGTCGTCTGCAAATAAGAAAACGTGCACATACAATACATATTTATATTAATAACACTTATTAAGCAAAAATAACTTAACTTGCCCACATTTGCAACGAATTTGTTTGATGTAAGCTCATTTCCAGTCACTCGGTTCAGTCTGGAATCCCCGGATTTCACATGGTTACAGCGCTAAGAATTTGCTTACGACCGAACTCCTATTCTTAGTTTAAAGTTACTCTTAGACCCTTTAAAAATATTTCTTAAAAGTAGCTTTTAGCTAAGAATAATTTTATTTATCATCCAAAACTGTGTTCCACAGGAGATATCGCTTGTGTTTTACATCATCAAGTAATGACATAACAATGCTATGACGTCATAAACGTGACGGACGTCACAATGCTATGACATCACTCCACTGAAAAGTCTTAAGAGTAGTGCAATGTTCAGAAATACATACTTTTCGCTGAATCGAAATGAAAAATGATTTTGGATGATAAATAGAATCTCACCTTCGTGTCTTCTGATATCAAATATATCGACACTCGTTGATAAAAGTAAAAAAAATTGTACCTTTTATCAACTCGTGTTGATATCAGAAGACACTTGGGTGAGATTCTCTATGTATTCTTAGATTAAAACTAAGAAAATTCTAAAAATATTTATAAAAAACGACACTGATTTCTTTAAGGCCACAAACCTCCTATGGCTGGCGGCTTCGTATTCATGGCGATCTTCACCGTTGTTTTCTCAATCAATATGCAAGGATCTTGAAGCTAACGAAATTTTCATGCGGGTTGTGCCGCTGTTGCTGGATATACGAGTCGTCTCATTGGCTGGTTAGCCAGCTAGCGATACGAGGCTTTTGGCCTGACAGGGATCAGGATATTTAGAAGGAGCTCAGCGGATTTAAGTATTCTGACTGAGCAGGTTTGAAAAAATTAGAGAATGATAGATATAATATACTGACAATATGTTATATATCTAAGTGCCTTCAGAAAATTAAGAAAGACTTCAGGGGCCATATTTATAAAAATTCTAAGAATTCTTTCAAAAATAATCTTAGAATTACACACGATTCGCTCTTAAATGGTTAGAATTTCTGAAGTCATATTCATAAAACATTTTACTCTAAGAATTACTCTTAACTATGACTAATAATTAGGAGTCCTCATGTAGCACTCCTAACAATTTAAAAATTTCTTATCTTAGGGTAATAAGAAATTGATAAAGAGGTTAGGGTTAGGGGGGAATTCTTTTTTACACTAATGTGGTCCGACATCGCTAAACAAGTCATACGAAAAGGAATCATTCGTTAGACACTGAAACGAAGATTGCCATCACACTTGGGTACTTAGCTACTGGCAAGAAGCAGCTTTGCAGTGCAGACGATTTTGGTGTAAGTCAGCCTAAAGTCAGTAGAGTTTTATCTGAAACTCTGGCTGTACTTTCAGAACCACAGATAGTCAGACAATTCATTTCTATGCCTACCTCCCAGCAGGAAACACATCGTCACAAACGGCAATTTTACGCACTTGCGGGTTTCCCCGGTGTGGTCGGTGTTATTGATGGCACACATGTGAGAATTATCGCTCCTTCTCAAGATGAAGCTAAGTTTGTTAATCGAAAGAACTATCATTCCTTGAATGTACAAGAAGTTTTAGACTCAGCTTCCATCATTAGAGATTTCATTGCAAAATGGCCAGGTGCGACACACGACGCTCGGATTTTTAACGAAAGCGGCGTTCGTCAGCTTTTTAAGAGGGGCTTGGTGCCAGCTGGATCGCATTTACTAGGAGACAGCGGATATCCATGTAAAAAATATCTACTGACACCATTCCTTCACCCTCAATTTGTACCAGAGAGTAATTATAACACATACATCGTTTGTTTATTTTCACAGACACGTCAAAGATATCTGGACCAAAACGAATTAAAATTATTCCCTTTCGCAAATTGGTGCATTATATAATATGGATTTGTGTTTCGACTAATTAAAGATGTCAAATGGTTCTTTAATTCTCAATTAAATTTCTGCATCAAATTATTAAAAAATATAACATCCTAGAAATTCAGATTATCTTAGTCAATTTACTTTTAATATTTGTTAAACAAGTTTTCTTAAATTTTAAGCTAAATTGTATGTATTTCAAGTTCTAATTTCTTTAACAATTGGTTTGAGGTCTCACAAGATGTGTTGTAGAGAGGGGCATTGGACAACTGAAGCGGAGATTCCATGTCCTGCATGGAGAAATTAAGACTTACACCTTCAAAAGCATCTAAGGTTTGTAAATGAGACCTTGTGGTGCTTTTAATTCATATATTATACAGGCAAAGATTTTATTATTTTTTTTCCATGTCTTCAAAAGTGATCAGCAGCATGGGAAAGTTTGATTGCTGTGACTAAAATCAACTTTTTCTATCACATATAATGTATATATTCAATAATGTATTTGTGTCTTTTGAACATGGTGATGCAGAATTAATATTCAATAATAATACTTTTCACATCAAACAAATGAATATTTTTCAGGTTGTGATTGCATGTGCTGTCCTCCACAACATCTGCAAAAACAGAAATATTCCTCTGCCTCAAGGACCTGACGGACACCCAAATGGACAAAGACCACTCCCTCAGCAACTTGTTCAACAGCCAGCAGATGGTGTTCGATACTGCCAACATTTCGTACTCGATTTATTATTAACTTTCACAGAATTTGCAATAACAACCCCGTCTTATATTTCCCACTGTAAAAATTATAAAACATTACTGTTAATTGAAAAAAAATGACCACGCTTTATTTAGAATCAAAACCCCATTAAAATAAATCATTCTGAATTAAAACTCTAAAATTGAGTAAAATGTTATAAATAGATCAGTGATTAAAAATCATAGCATGAAAGCCAATGCCTATATGAAAAGTTGCTATCAAATTGTTTTAGTCTTTCTTACAATGGACATTTTGATCCTGGCATTACTGAAAACTTTCTTACAAATTCTATACATTTTGACCAAAACACATAAATTTCTTTTTCATAATAATGAGACTTACATAAATAAGTGTTACTTCAGACAATGTAAATGATTACAAAAGATAAGTTTAAGGAGTAACAGTTTATTAAGGTATTCATCACCATCTCCTTAAAAAGTTATCAAAGACTGAAAACTGCAATAACAATTGTAACAGCGCGGTGCAAAGAAAGTCATAAGGAATATTGTTACAGATGAGTTTAGTTAGTTAGTCTATATCATATAATACCTGTGTTCTGTCAATGAACAAACTGTAAAAATAGTGAGTGAGTGACTTGGAGTTTAATGTGTTTTGAACAATATTTCAGTTATTAAACACGTGGATGACAAGCATCCAAAAGAGAGTGGACAGATCAGGGAGAAAGGGATCGACAGGATGAGGAAAAAGACGGAAAAAAGGCATAGTGAGAGATAGACAACAGGTTATAGAATGACCCAAATATGGTCTGGTTTCTACCCGTTCGACCTGTCCAGCTTGGGTGTCCCTACCAGGAGCATGGAAGCTCCGGCTGGCATAGCTGTCGGGGTCTCTGAAGCACGCAAACCACCACACCACGATAAAGTATCGAGTCAAGTGGTGGTAGTCTGAATGAACAGCGGCTTGTATGGCTTTTTATACCCCTAAAGCAGACGTGTCTGCATGTAAACCTTCATGATCCCATGCTGCACGTGATTTGGCAGAAAATGCATTAGGACGAATCGCCCGGTTTAGTCCCTGAACATCGCCGCTAATGGCTGAAATATTGCCCAAGCGGCGTTAAGCAACAACTCACTCACTCACTGGACACAACGTTAACTTTTTAGGCCATTGTTTTTGGTAAATATACACTTTTTAGCAAGCCTTTCTTTAAATTACAGGTATATATCATGAAAAAAATTGCCCCGTTTCGAAAAAATCAATTTCGCATGAATGTCAAGTTTCTTTTTTGTTGAGTTTATATAAACTGCCTTGTCATTGTGTTTTTTCAGTAAGCCTTTTGCTTTTGGGTCTTTTTAAGCATCACTTTGATGCAAAAAGGTTATCAATGGATTCAAAGTCCTATGGACAGCTTCAACGGCTTCGAAACATGAAAGCCACCCGACAGCATGTATTTCTCTGTACTTGAGAACTGGGTGGCTCTTGGCCACCACTGGACTCAACACCTTAACGTGGTGTGGTGGTTTGCGTGCTTCAGAGACCCTGAGAGCTATGCCAGATAGAGCTTCCATGCTCCTGGTAGGGACACCCAAGCTGGACAGGTCGACGGGTAGAAGCCAGACTAAATTTGAGTCCTAAAACCTGTTGTCTATTTCTCACTATGCTTTTCTTTCCGTCTTTTCTCTCATCCTTTCGATCCCTTTCTCCCTTGTCTGTCCACTCACTTTTGGATGCTTGTCATCCACGTGTTTAATAACTGAAATATTGTTCAAAGCACGTTAAACCCCGACTCACTCACTCACTCACTCACTCACTGCAGCTCTTGTTGTTCCACCTCTTGACTCATTACCTTATCGTGGTGTGGTGGTTTGCGTGCTTCAGAGACCCCGAGAGCTAGGCCAGCCGGAGCTTACATGCTCCTGGTAGGGACACCCAAGCTGGACAGGTCAAACGGGTAGAAGCCAGACCAAATTTGAGTCGTTCTAAAACCTTTCTTTCCGTATGTCCTCATCCTGTCGATCCCTCTCTCCCTGATCTCACTCTCTTTTGGATGCTTGTCATCCACGTGTTAAATAACTGAAATATTGTTCAAAGCACGTTAAACCCCCAACTCACTCATTCACTGTATAGTTTACACTTTTCCACCACTGGACTCGATATCTTATGGTGGTATTTTGCTTGCGTGCTTCAGAGACCCCGCGAGAGCTGTGCCAGCCGGAGCTTGCATGCTCCTAGTAGGAGCACCCACGCTGGACAGGTCGAGGGGTAGAAGCCAGACCAAATTTGAGTCCTTCTTAAACCTGCTTTCTGTCTCTCAATATGCCTTTCTTTCCGTCTTTTCCCTCATCCTATCGATCCCTTTTTCCCCCTAGTCTGTCCTCTCTCTTTTGGATGCTTGTCATCCACGTGTTTAATAACTGAAATATTGTTTAAAGCACGTTAAACCCCAACTCGCTCACTCAAAATCATGTGCGTTATTTTCATGTTTTTTTTTCTTCAATTGAGTGGTGGGATTGAACGTGTTTTGAACATTGTTTCATTTATTAAACACGTGGATGACAAGCATCTAACAGTTCAGGGAGAAAGGATGAGGTAAGAGACGGCCAGAAAGGCATAGTAAGGGAAAGAAAGCAGGTTACAGAACGACTAAAATTGATGAGCCTTCTACACATCGAGCTTGTAAAGTTTAAGTGCCCCAACCATCATGTAAACTCCGGCCGTCAAAGCGAGGTCTCCGAAGCACGTAAACCACCACTCCACATTAAGGTAAGTAGTCTAGTGGTAGTTCTACAATTGGTAGTCACCATGTTTATTTTTAAGTTGCTGATTTATCAGTAACAACATATCAAGTGGGCCTTTCATTCTTATAGGATCTACATTAACCTGATTGAGAAAAAACGTATCTAGTGGAAAGAAGAATGTATTTCTTTCAGCAGGTACTTAAGTCAGCAAGTTAAACTGAAATATTTGGAAACAGCCTGCAATAAATAACCGCAAATTCAAGACTTTGATAAACTTCGATTATTTGGACCGGGATTTTATAAGGCGAGTTTTACCAGTTATACTCATGAATATCTTGGTACACAAGTAGTAATGCTTTCCTATCTTGTGATTCTTCACAAATGACTCATTTAGTTGGTCGTTTGGCCTGCCACAAAGGATGATCCAATGCGGATTCCGACCTGGCTTCGGAAAAGGAAGGTAGGAAACTTCTTCAAGACGTTCTGGGTAGCGTAGATCGGTGTTACAGGTCCTTAAACAACACCTATTAAGATGACGTATATCTAAGACGTCCCGACATACACATTCAATCAAACATTTTGTAACAACAAATCATCTTGTTTTCCTTCTCCCCCTAAATGGAACTAGGCAGCCTTTAGGTAATCATAAGTCTTGAGGATAAATGCAATTTTAAAACTTAAAATGTTTTTATACTGAACTTCTAAAAAAATCTGACACGTGGAAAAGCAACCCATTGGTAAGCACTTGTCAAAGTAAAATTCTCTTCTCCATTTAAAACCTAAAAGATAATGGTCAATCGGCTGAACAGGTATAATTCTATATGCAGATTCTGTCTAATGATATAAAACCCGACCAGCATTTTGCGGTATGTCGTCATTAATATACTTCCCTGCAGGGAAGGACAAGCTATGAATCATTCTGAAATGTCATGGGCCTGCTTTCACAAAGCTACCTTAACTAAGGTTAACCTTAACTCCCATACTTTAACATTGCACTAAGGTTACCTTAAGGACTTACGATCACCTTAGGGCTTTGTGAAAGGAGGCCCTGGAGTTTTCTTTGGACATAAACCTAAAGGAGAGATAGGAGACAAGAGTAAATGGCCAAATCCGGAATGCTTGAATGGACCGGCTATCCTGCCCGTTAACATAGACGCTGACATTTCTAGAATCGACCGAAATCGGCAGGGATGACCTTGCCCGATCTACTGCATGTCATCCACGTGTTTAATAACTGAAATATTGTTCAAAGCACGTTACACCCCAACTCGCTCACTCACTAAATCCCTGAATAAGATAAGATAGGATTGTAACTCTTTAAACAAAACTCTAATCTATCTGCGTTTACTGGGGAAGGGAGCCGACCTTGGTCCGTGTTGGGAGGTTTTAAATGTTTGACTACATTTGTTTGAACTATGGTTACCTGTGCACTGGGGGCACGCATGACTAAATCTGCAGGATTGTGCGTCCATGCATTGCAATCACTGATGGAATTTGAAACAGAAACAAATTGTTTTACTGGAAATCTGACTCTCTCTGAAAGTTCTGACTTAAAATTGGGACGAAAAGAACCCTTCACAATTGTAAGTGACTGAAACCAAAGTTCCCAATGGACCGTTCCCTAGTCTACATTATTGACAACCCTCAGCGTTCTAAATGGTGCATCATCAGAATGCTAGTTTCCCCCTTTCTGATTCAAATCTCTTATGATATACTGATGTACTTCAGCATTGCTTGTATTTGCTCTGGATACTTCTGAAGATATATCGCCATGTAAACATGAAAGGCTGTAAGCCATTGCATCTGTCTATCGACAATAAGTGGCCCTTTGAAGGGCCAGGAAAGCTAATTGATTGCCCCTCTACACTGATAACTAATTTCTGTTGCTTAACGTTGTCAGTTACGAACTACGACATTTCAACAAAATCATTGTTCCAAATCTTTTGAGTTCATTTTATTAGAAACTCCCGTACCCTGAGGAATAGAGCAAGTTTTAAACATTTCTAAATCAACGGCATCAACGATGCGGACCGCTGAATTCTGGACATTTTCAGTGACTTCCAGTTGTGCAACCGGGGCAGGTGCCGAGATGATCATCTAATACGAAGCAGTCGAAGTCTTCAATCTCTTCGGTCTTGTCTCTGATAAGACTTGTTCAACATCATCAGAGGGCCCGGTCACCAAAGATGTCCGATCCACTTCGCCGACCACACCACACCAAGATGATTTAATAACTTAATTTAAGGGAAAAACCTGTTTCTGCTTACTTCATGTAGAACCGCACTACGGTATCACAAAACAGTTGTAATCATGAAGTTTGAAAACTAATCGTTAGTACACGATGGTGACGGGTAATAAATTGATATTTAGCATAGTTGCAAATGTCGTACATCAAATGCAGTATCAATTGTTATTAATGCATTAAAATTATACGAATATCATACCGTATAGTATCTATACCTTGCTATGGCCTAGCAACTAACATACGAGACAGCCGCCGATGTAATTTGTTGAGTAGCAACAACTAGGATGAGGGTCCAAGAACGTCAAACTTTTACTAGACCACAGCTAGTACCAAGATAGTCAATACATTTTAAATCCAATTTCAATAACCTACGCGGTCGGGTGCTTAAAGTGAAGTGAGGAATTGGACGCGCTCCGCGTTTACAGCACGTTCAGATGACGTCTTTGAATTACGTCATGGCCGTCAAAGCCCCAATATTTTGCAGGAAGTAAAGGACTGGTTTAGTGATTTTCGTATAAAAACATTTTAAGTTTTAAAATTGCATTTGTTCGATATAGATTAGCTAGTCATGTCGCCCATTTCATGAATAGAAATTGCCCTTTATTTCAAATGTTAGCCTGCTGTACTAACTGTATCATTATTAATGTCTTATCTTTAATAGACCAATTCCGGTGGTAACGTGACTAGCGACGCGATCACGTGACACAGGTCAAGCTTTGAGACAAAATGGCGTCTGTCAAACATCGGCGAAATTGATCGTCTTGTCTTTTGAAGTATAAGTCACATTTTATCCATTTTGCTCTATGAAATATGTGTTCTAAACAGTTACTATGTTAGTTTTTATTAATATTGTACATAAGTTGTTTGGTTCATGTACATAAAACTTTAATTGTGGCTGCTTATTTCTGTAGGGAATTTCTAATGTAATTATGGTAGCTGCCGTTTTTTGTGATGTTATGAGAATTATTTACATGTTATGATTAATTACTATGGAGAATTTAAAAGTCCCAGAACTGAAAGACTATTTGAAAAAGTACGGAATCACAACTACAGGTCACAGAAAAGAAGTTCTTATAGCTTTAGCAAATGCAGTTGTCAATCTAAAATTAGAATCTGACCCCGATTTCCAACATGACTGTCGACCAGAAACGTCCATAAAGAAGTGTCTCAAAGACCTTCGCTGCGATTTTGAAGATCCATTAACACTTCCTTATACACCTGACTTCACTCACGTTCCAGACTTTGGCTTATTTGACATTTTCAACTACCTGTTATTTCACAGATCTGATTATGATAGACGGAAACTAAAGGCTTTTAAATCATTTGAAGACTATCGTTTGTTTTATGATGGACATGTGTTAGACCTCCAATATTGTGACATAAGTGATGACAGTGACCTCTGTGCATTTAAATCAAAAGTGAAACCAACACAGAAGGAATCATCTTATCTAGGAAAATCAACATATGACCTGTGGTTCATTATGGAAAAGTCAACAGCAGTGATCAAACTGGCATTTTGTGAATGTCCTGGCGGGTAAGCTTTTTTTAAACCCAATTTTCAAACAAATAAATTAAAATATGCTGTATTTGTAAATTTAGTTTCTTAGTAATATCATATATTATTGTAATTTTATTTGTAATTGTAATTTTGTTCATGCTTTTAAATGTTAAGGTATTGGCATTTAAATGATTCAGTTTATTTATGTGCATGATTGTATTTCAGTGCTGATGGTGCCTGTCGTCACATTGCAGCAAGTCTTTATGCTCTTGAAGATTATGAGAAACCCTCTGTGACATCCGGTCCGTGTCTCTGGAAAAGGAGAGCCTTGAGCCAGACTGAGGCTGTGCCTATAAAGAAACTTAGGATTGAAACTGTTCGGTGGGTGGTTATTTATAATAGATTTTATTACATGATTACCAGTGAAGTACTGAATCAATAAAGTATTTCAAGGTTTTTACACAAGAAATTAATCTTTCTAACTATGTTTCCTCAATATTATTTACAAGTTTCCATTGCTATTATACATATTATCCAATTTGTCAATGTCCCACCTGATTTGGGGGAAAGAATATACTCCAAAATGTTGTGAATTTCTTAAAAATTAAAACAATAAAAAAAATTGTTATTCATAATATCTTGTATTTCTTACTGGATCTATCAATGGAAATATCCTGTGTTTAGGTATAAGTATTTTTACAATTGAACATAATAGTCAGGAGTGACTGATATCAAAAATGTTTCTGAATGTCTTAATGACACTATGTTTGAGCTGTGTTGATTAAATTATTTTATGTCTAGAAAGTTGCATGGTAATAATTCATTTTGATTTAGTTTTTCAACAAAACATCTGAATTAACTATTCATTTTCCTACAGTTTTCTCATTAGTCACCTTATCCCTTCATAAGTTTCACCCAAACATTTCATCAAAATATTCTGAAACATGTCAATTTCAGTTATGGTCAGGAGAAAACAGAAATTCGAGAGGAGGACTTTGACCCCAGACACCCTGAAGACAGACAAAGTTTGTCACAGCAGGCAGAGATACAGTTTCTTGAAGAATTGACAGAGGTAAATATCATTAAGTAAGATGTAGTATGCATGCACTATAGATGTAAAACCAATCAAATTGATACAATCTCCAATTAATTTCTCTCCTTTTTTCATTTAAATACTCAAAGTATTTTTGATATCTTATTATTTCCTCCTTAATTTGTAGGTTGCTCCTGCTGCAGTTGCCCTTCAGCTTTTGTCCGACAAGACTAACCTTACAGAGATGAGACAAGGGGATCATGGGGTGGACAGAAGGATAACACAGTTATCTATTGTTAGAAAGGCACAAGAACTGGCCACAAGTGATTCTGACCCAGCTGATGTTATGAGGAAACTTATCTATACAGCTGAAGATATACAGTATATTCAGGTGAAAACTTGTGGACAAAGCTCGAACGAAAATTGGCATCACATTAGAAAAGGTATCATTACAGCATCTCTCTTCAAGCGGATTGACAGCCGAGCTAGGACTTTACGTTTAGACCCCACTGCTGATCCCAGTAAAGCTGTAGACTGTATACTGGGCAGAAATACTGCCGACCTTGATACTCAGCCTGCTGTTGTGTGGGGTAGGAAGAAGGAGAAGGCTGCTAGGAAGGCATACATTGCTATTCAGAAGAAGAAACACAGGAATCTCAGTGTGACTGTACCTGGACTGCAGCTTTCTCAAGCTATGCCTCACATTGCTGGATCTGCAGATGGTATTGTATCATGTCAATGCCATGGGCGTAAACTTATGGAGATAAAATGTCCATACAGCTTAAGGGATAAGTCCCCGAAAGAGGCTGCTAGTGCAACTCTGGGATGCAAAATAAAGGATGGAGAGTGGACACTAACTGAGCGCAGTGACTACTATGCCCAGATTCAAGGTCTGCTTGGCATTTATGGTTTAAGAGACTGTGACCTTGTTCTGTACACAAGAACTGGAATCTGTGTAATACCTGTTCACTTCAATGAGGACTTTTTCAAAACTATGATTCAGAATTTGAATTTTTTCTATGCAAAATATGTTATCCCTGAATTACTTAGAGTGTGAATTCACTGTTTTTTGTGTGTTATAAAGCGCATGATGTAAATTATCAATGGCTTCTTGAAATATCTGATATTGTTTGCAGACATGTTAATGTTACAAATCATTACACATATAAGACTCATGTGAGAGTGACACATGTGAGATAGAGTCTATTCAAGGGGTAATGATCTGAAATTCAATACAATAACCAAATTGACTTTTTTCTTTGTCTTTTTTTATTCATAATAACTTGAATAATATTCAGTTAACCACACAAGTACTTGGACATGTGAAACAAACTTTATTACAAACCTTGGCAGACAAATCAGTCAAAAAAGCTCACAAACTATTCATCATGTTCATTAACAGTTTATTTTGGTCATGGTTATGACAATATCCCAATAACAATTGTTACTCTACAAGTGGTTTATCAAAATTACATAACTGAGCACAAACTTGTACACTCTGATTAATAAGCTTTTTTGATTTCAGTGGGAAAATGCCTTGTAAAAATTTAAAGTTTTTTAGGCGACCAATAGCCCGTTCAACATGTATTCTAGCATGTGCTATTCTCCTTGTTTTCTGAACAGCTGCCTTGCTTAATTGCTTACCATGTGCAAAAGGTGGTATGTTTAAGGTACATCCTTTCAAGGCTAAAAGATCCCTAATCAAAAAGCCCCTATCTGCCATTATGTCATCACCTTGATTAAGGTTGTCAAGGAAACCTGATTCTTTAACCATGTGCCTATCTGACACTGAACCAGACCACAGAGGAGATATGTAAGTGAATGCACCTGTTGGGGAAATAGCAACTAGACATTTGAAGGTATTATGATGTTTGTACTGTGACCAGGTAACTCTCTGACTAGATGGCAATGAGGGTTTCTGAACAAAAAACTCTGTACAATCAATGATAGCAATAGTCTTTCGAAAATATCTAAATGCCTTTGGGAGGTGAGCTTGAACCTGCATTCTGATTGGCCACTTGACAACAAAACTCAACTCCCTGCACATAAACTCAATATATGTACGAAAGTAACGGCTCACAGTAGATGATGAAATGCCAAATATATCACTTAAGTGGTCAACATCCAGTCCACGTCTGAGGCGCACAAGTGTTAAGAGGAAAGCAGTGAAGGTAGAAAGACCCCTCGGATGATGATCATCTTTGTTTTTGGCATTCTCCTGAAAAGTAGATGTGACTTGGTTAATATGTCAGGTGGATATGTCTTAGGTTAACATATTACACAATAATTGGTAAACAGTAGTGCTCCCTGTCTAAGCAAAAAAGGATATAATAATGACATATTGAAGGGTGACCAAGTAACTTGAAGAGTATGTGTTTCAAATTTTATTATTTTTTGGGTTACTAATAGGAACTTAAGATTCAACGTACTGTTGTGTCTTCCCCTTTCCACAATGTTAACCTCTCGGCTTTGGACTGTAGGAATCGGTGCAAGAATAACAGCAGCTGGATGGATATGATACCTGAAAATGTTTATAATATAATATGTTTATATAATGAATATAATGAATATTGATAAAAGTCTATATCATAGACTGAAAACAGATTGGAATTAATTACAAGTATCAAGTTCTTGCTACATAGTTTGAAAGAATATAGGTAGTTATGATTCCTATCCAGGTGACAGTACTTTTTAAAAATAGATTATGAGTGCACAGGAGTGAGAGACTGATTAACTTTAGAAGTTTCATTGAAAAATGTTAGGCAGCAAGTTGTAGCTACTATTCAATAGGGACTAATATATGATTTTGATTTAGCAATTCTGTTAACATACCTGTATAGAATTTGCATGATCTGTCACTTTTCAGAACATCATCAATGAATAATTTTCTCTGAAGAAGCTTGGGCTGTTTGAGCTGTTCATCTGTATAGCCAGCCAAATCATCATGCAGGATGTCAGTCTGGGTAGTTGCATCTACCTGTTTTCTTATATCTGAAACAAATATGATAATAACAAACATGAGCGATGTGACAAAAAAAAAGAAAACACTAAAACTATTCTTTACCTTAAGAAATTCATAAAATCTCAACCTATTCCTTTACTGATGATAACCACAATCCTAAACATTGATATTTAAGTCATCTGACATACCTTCACTATCAATACTTGTAGCTTGCACTTTGGTGTCTTCGGTCATATTTTCCTTCTCCTTGTCCGAATCTCTGCCTAGTGCCTGTACAAAACACATTAATTAAATATTGATGATCAATCGAATTTTCCACACAAAAACTAAAGTTATGTAATTGATGTTCGTTTATCTTCAATAATTCAAATCTTCATTGGTAAATTTTTAATTTGTTATTTTTTTCAGTACGTTCGGAATTTTTTCAGTACCTGTGACGAACGACTTCTTTTCTTTTCCGGTGACAAGCTTGAAACAGTAGTACGATCTTTTGGTGCTGGTCTTGACTTCTTCATGTTGAATAACCGCAGTTCTACACCCCTAGCTGTAGCAGGTATAGGGTCGGGATGCTGTGGTGTAGGGCCGTGTCCACCTACAAAGTGTTTTGAGCATACGTAGGTGTCTTGAGTGATTTTATGTCGGCCGAAGTCATCACCGCGGGAACACGCTCTGATCCAGCGGTCACACATCTCGAACTCTGATTTAGGCTTCGGAAACTTGATAAAAAACACACCTTCCATGTATGGTTTGTGGTAGAACCGTGAATCACTATTACAAGTGCCATAAGCGCATCGTTTTACGCCCATTTTAATGCTATCTCACTTTGAACTTGGCGCGACTCAGTCAAGGGCAAAGTTGACAGGCGCCATTTTGTTCGAAAGCTTGACCTGTACCACGTGATCGGCAGCTAGATCACATGACTTGCGGAAATTCCACTATTACTTAGCACCTGACCTAACCCTCAAGCCTTAACTTGGTATTTTGGATGATATTCCCGTTTCTCATCTAGATGTAGAACCTTCTCAATCAGCTGTTGACGCTTGGGGGAGTTGTCGAAGAAACATGAAAACCTGGGTGATGTTGTCCATCATGATCCTGACTGCAGGAAGTTTACAAGATGCTGCAATATTCAAATTGGCTACTACAGTGTGTGAAAAATGATTTAAGAGCTTCTTTCCTAACCCTGGCCTGCACACTAACTTTCCTAAAGGACATACAAGACGCACCATCATAGCTCTGACTTCTGCGCCGTATTTAAGTGAATGTTGACAAAGTCTCACGAAACGGGACGAGCGCTTGTACGAGACAAGACACTAAACGAACTGCGTAAAATGTACAGTTAAAATGACTGAGTGTCCAAACTAGACGAAAAGTACTGTTAACTGTTGGGTTGCGCGACCCCACACTCTAAGTCCGCCTATGCTATCTCATCTTAAGAGATTACCAACACTTTAGGGCACTGGAGGCTGATCACTTTTCAAAATAATTGACACCTTTTCTAAACATACTGGGGGCGGGATAGCGCTGAGCGTTGGGCTTCAAATCAAGAGGTCCGTGATTTGAATCCCGCCAGGGGCTCGGCAACTTTGTCTACAGTAGGTAACTGTTCTACAGGCAGTAAGGTTTGCGTGCACTACTACATTAGATTTCAGCGCAGTACCACCCATGGTTCGCTAGTTCCAGCGGATGCTCGCAGGTTTCACCGCAATGCACATCCCACACCGGTTTTGTAGGCTTTCTCCCTGCATTAAATACTAGTAGCCGCTATATCAATATTCTTGAAAGCATTCTTGAAAGCGGCGTTAATCCCCAACAAACCTCCCCAACCAAACATACTAGAAATTGTAAGGTTACATTGAATTTTTATTTTCAACCCAATCATGACATTTTGCCGCATAGATAATGATAGAGTAGCCTGTTTATTTTGTTTGCAGTTTATTTGTGAATCATATACAGAGAAACTTCACATTTCGTACTTTATTTAACAAATTCCAATTTACTAGTCTTTACACGTAAAAGGCTTCACCAGGAACAGAAATGATTTGAAAAATCAAATTGATGGATCTTAAATCGAAATTTCTTTCGTATCGATAATCTCTTCAATGAATAGTAAATGCTGCATCTGTCCCTGCAAGACATTTGTGCTTCAGATATGTCGTTGTATTCCATCTAATGTATTTCAGCTTGATGCCTCTGTCTTATACTTAAAATTTTCCTTTTTGTTTTTGATTTTTATCTGGATTAACATGTTTCTTATTCATGAATATCTCATGATAAGAATTACTGTAAGACCAAATTGTCTCTTCATCGGTACCATTTGATAATCTATCAAAAAGAATGAAGTCAAACAAAAAACAAAAAAAAAGATGAGACTCTTCAGGTTCCATTTGGTTATCTTAAATAAGATGACTTACAAATTACTCTGATTATGGTTATTCAATAATGGAGCCTACGAAGGTGTTTTTGTGAATTTCCGTTTAGTGGTATAGTTAAATGATTCAACATGAATATTGGTATTAGGCATTCTGAAAATCAATTAAGTTTAGATTAAATCTACATGTACTCAATCAACTATAATAAAGTTTGTAATTATAACTGTACAACATAATGATAACGTCTGTACCTCAATATTCATTTTCTATATTGTGAGTGAGTTGAGGGTAAACGTGTATTGAACAATATTTCACTTATTAAACACGTGGATGACAAGCATCCCAAAGAGAGTGGACAGATCAGGGAGCAAGCGATCGAAAGGATGAGGGGAATGATATGTCACCAAATTGTATGGATGAACTTGAAAATTAATGTAATCATCGTGCTAAATCATCGTATATCAATTCGCTCTCGCTCCTTCGTAATACCCTAATATCATTCAAGCCAAAAACCTCGTATGGCTGGCGGCTTGATATTCGTAGCTATACTCCGCCAATGATATGTCGAAAATTAAGGTGCTTTAATTTAAGCTACTAGCTTGAACTCAACGGATTTTTACCATCCGGGCTGTGCCACTGTTGCTGAATGCGAGTCGACTCATTGGCTGGTTAGATAGCTAGCGATACGAGGGTTTAGCCTTGAAGAAGCGAGAGCTGATTCATATAGGCTTATTGAGCAGGATGGAATGTTATTTAATAAGATCTATTATTAATGTGCAGAGCGAGTTAATATGTTTATGTCCATGTCAAGTCTTTGTTACCAAACCATCATTTATAACACAAAGCATTTCAATTATAACAGCTGTCAGGTTACAGGGTATATTTTCATTTTACGGGTAAGTTAAACACAGTAATAAGAGATTTGAAGACTAAAGTAAGTCTAGGCCCTCTGGTGAAGGGTAGCGTGACACGTGACCATCCGTCTATAAGCGGGATGCACGTACAGGGAACTTTACAGTCAAAATTAACACCTTGTGAGTTTCGGGTGGTGTACCAGGAATTTTGGCGTGAGTATTGCATTGTTTGGATTGTTTAATAACTTTAGTGTTTCATTATAGGAATTTTTAGTGTTGCAATATGTAGACTATTAATATAGTTTGTAAATAGAGATTTTATCTAATTGTGTAGATGTGATATATTGTGTTCAGTTTGAATTACATGATATTGTGTTCACGTGGCGTGGCATATCATTATGGTTGGATGACAACTATATTGCTTGTAACAGTTCATTTAAAAACTACATGAAATAAGTAATCGTCCCTACTAATCGTCCACAGTAAGGAGCAAGTGTTTATGTATATCATCGACTTCGGATTAGGAGGTCCGTGGTTCGAATCCCGCCAGGGGCTCGGCAACTTTGTCTGCAGTAAAGAACTGTTTTACACGCAGTCAGGTTTGGGTGCAATGCTACACTGAAATTTAGCGCAGTACCACCCATGGTTCGCCAGTTCCAGCCGATGCTCGCAGGTTTCACCGCAATGCATAGCCACAATGGTGTTGCGGGCTTTCTCCCTGCACTTATACTAGCAGCCGCGATATAAGTGAAATAATCTTGAAAGCGGCGTTAAACACCAACTCACCTCACCTCACCTTATGTATATCATTATTTTGATATAGTGATGTATGGAGTATTAAACCCCTATGTTTTTGCGAAGAAAGGCTCGCTAATGGCTAGGCGGTGAGTAGGCATCTGTAATACAGTTGTGGTAATAGTGTATTAGTACATTCGATGTAAGTATATGTAGCATCGCTAATATACAGTAGTAAGGCAATGTGACTTTGCTTTGTAGTGTCCTGGTCAACTGTTGATCTTGTGATTTGTGGAAGTCTAGATTCGGATGCTCCCCGAATCTAGCACGGGGTAGACGGCCTTGAGCAGTCTACGGAAGGGGAAAGGTTAGGCATGGTCCGGGACGTTCATCAGCCACCTGACTCCGACCATGTATACCTACGACGGTACAGGTGTCCTCGTTACACTTGGCAAGTACGACGGCCGCTGAAGTTATGTTTCATGGACACCATCAACGCCATCTGTGAACCGTATGTTGTTTGAACACGTGTAGTGTGTACTGTTTATAACCAGCAACGCCATCTGTGAACAGTATGTTTTATGAACACGTGTATTGTGAACTGTGTAAAACTGGCAACGCCATCTGTGAACCGTATGGTTTATGACCACGTGTATGGTGAACTCTAATAAGTTGTGTTGATAAGACTGTGTGTATTGATGCCTATACAGATTGAGTTGTGTTCATTATTTTATGTGTTTGTGTATATTGTATGTACTATTGGGTGTCGCACGGGTATTTACATGTAATATTAGGAACAAATAGTAGTGGTAGTTTCTTCGGGTAATGGTAAGGATAGTGTAGGTTTGGTAGGTAGTAAATAGGATATATTTGGGTGGTTAATTCAGTTTTGTTTTGTGTAAATCAATTTATTCATTCTACTCTCTGGTTTGTGTTTTCCCTTGATATGTGACAACAGCAAACATGTATGATGGATACTTTAATCAGTTAATGTGTTACTGTGCGCTGATACGGTTTTATTCACCTCATTTGCTTGTTATCTTTCATGTTTGTCTGCATTCGAAACACCTCGGCCCTCTCCGTTACTCTCCGTTACACTCACTAGTGCTCGGACCCCACTGGGAGCCCGCCATACCCAGAATCCGGGTATAGCCAATCAGTGAGCTCCGTCTACTTAGCGTTCACTTCACGTTGACAGAAAATAGTTCTGCAATCATTCAACAAATAAATGAAAGGTTTATGGTATTTTAGCAAAGTTTAAAAACCCTTCCCTTCATTTTGGCATCTAACTGACATTTATTTCTTGACATGATGAAAATTTACATTAATAAAATCACTTTCGCGTAGGAATTTTCGTAAACAAAACAAATGGACTCTGATTTCGCTAACATGGATAGCTCTGATTTTTCTCGTTCGTTGGAATACGCTAAGCAAACACTTGGTGTCACTTATTAATTGAAAGAAAAACAGATTGAAATTATGAAATATGCCTATAACAATCAAGATTGCATAGGCGTGTTACCAACTGGCTATGGAAAAAGCATAATATTACAACTTCTGCCTTGGTTGCTCCAAAAGAAGATGTCATCCCCAGGCATTGTATTGGTCGTCAGCCCATTAAACTCATTGATGCAGGATCAGGTGATGTCGCTGTCAAATAAAGGAGTAAATGCATGCTTCCTTCATTCAGAACGTGAGTTCTTTATCCTGTGTGTCTTAGATTGTGATTTGATTTAATTTATAATCATTTAATTTTAAGCTTATTTATTATTTAATTTTGTTGCCCAGATTCATGCTTGTTTTTTCTTACAAGTGATGAGTATTTATAATTAATATAAAAACACGTTTATTTCACCACTAGCTATTCTGAACGATTCGTTACCTAAATAATAATACAATGACCATTGGGTCCAAATTAAAAATTAAAATATCTGATAGCCTGCAGGGCAAGTGTTTTTTTATTTTTACTAGCCCAAAATAAGGAACATAAAGTTCATTATAATTAAATAATTTCAGACCTTTCTGGGAAAACATTCAAGTTGATAGAGAGGGAAACTGCCTACACTGACAGTGGCGATGAATCTGACAAAAATGAAGAAGATGAGGAATCCACTGTTTATGCCTCTCAGTATGTAAGTCTAGGAAGCTTGCAAAAAGGAGATTACCACATAATTTATGGACATCCTGAGGCTTTCATAAACAAACGTGTTGGAGCTATGCTTAGATCTCCACTATACAGGAAACAAGTGTCTGCTGTTGTGATTGATGAGGTGCACATGATTTCTGAATGGTAAGTCATATATTGATATGGTATATATGTATCATCCCAACTGCGGATCCGCCCGATCTTAAGATGGGACGCGTCCCAACTTGGGATTCCAAGTTGGGACGTCCCATCTTGAGATGGGTCGGGGGATACTAAAACATGTTAATAATATTCATATTTTATAATGAATTGTGTCAGTAAAACATGTTTTTAGATAATTTTGTTCTATTCTTTTCACATATACGAAGAACATTTTATTTGATGTTCATTTACTTGACTTTCTGACTCGGTTTCATCTGTTATCGAGTACGAACGATTCAACACTACTCAACACTACTCAAACAATTATTCAAAGTCCAATTTGATTACCGATTGAATCACATTTGTTAAGCGACATAACAAAATCAGATCAATATATAGATTTATATCTAGATAATAGTTTTCAGCATTTTTCAAACGACCAATAGATGCGTAGATCAAACAGCTGTAAACAGAGAGAAACCAAACGGCTCCACATTTCACAGAGACATATTTGTTTCTTAGTTTCTTTACAAAAAGGTGGTATAAACTTTTAACAAACAAAGATATGGAGTTATTCTAATACAGATCCAAGTTTTACAACACTAGTGATAAATTACTAAAATATATATTTAAAAAAACGTACCTGATACAAAGAAATGAATAATCCATGCAAAACCTTCTATAAGCAGAAATTAAGATACTCTCCATCGTTACAATCCAGCACTGAATACACCGAATGTGTTAATGTGACAGCTTGGCATGACAGAGGACGAATGATTGGGCACCAATTTGCCCACCGTAGGTAGTGTTAGGCTAAAACAACATATGGAGACACCATAAGCCCATGTTGTTTTAACAAATTATTATCTTGTTTATCTACTTGGCGACTTGGTTGATTGTATCAAATGTAAAATAAATTTAAAGTTCTTATTATCAAAGTCTGGTTCCCCAACATTTTAGATATTTTCCACTAGTGCCAACTTAGGGCTTGAATATTCCGTGGTAAATCATATCAATATACAAAAAATCTATCTTAACGTCGACAAATCGTTGTCACAGAGTGTTGACGAATTCCTTATAATATCTGTTTATCATTTCATAAATGATACGAAACGATTTTTAAAGCTCTTTCCTAAAATTTGTACCAAAAGTAAGGTAGACAAAGCTTAATATAAATTTGAGTTTAGTATTAATAATTGCAGATGTATATTTCCATCAATGTACTTGATATCTTAATCATTTTATGTTTGTTTCAGGAAAAGAATTTATATAGGCATTTGCTGTCTGTTTGTTCATCCTTTTTTCTTTATTGTATATATATATATATATATATATATATATATATATATATATATATATATATATATATATTCTGAAGTTTGTGTAACACTTGTTTTATGGAAATAAAATACTGTTTAAATCATAGTATGATACTTACTAACCATTATATGATTACACATATTGCATATTCTCATACAATGAAATATGATAATATTTTACAATAAGCAATGACAGTTTCAATATCAAATTTGTATAAGCAATAACAATATGAATCATTTAGTCCTCTGAAGATAACACATTAAAACATCATGTCAGCACAAAATAACTCGATAATTGTTAGTATATCAATAAAACGTCGTTGATGTGTATTTAGAAACCTAATGCCTTTTTTCGGGGGAACATGTTAAGTAGCATAGTGAAGATAACAAAACGATTAGGTAAGTAAACGTTCAGCTGTAAAACAACAATATTACACTGAAATGTAATTCTTTCCTCTCACCTACTCATCTTATTTGACTTAGTTGATCAGTTGATCAACTTATTAGCAGTAACAACACACAACAATTCTCTCAATTCGACGCATCTAACAAGCCTAGATAGACGCTTGTACATATATAAACAACCTTTTCATACTGATCATACGTCGGCGAAATCACCAAGAGGTGGAAGCAGATGTTAAACTCCAATCCAACAACAACAACAATTGATCGAAATCATATGTTACCTCGTATTAAGTGGAAAAAAATAATTTGACTCAACTCTGTACCCTGGATTGTCAAAAAATCTTGTGAAGGTAAACAAAGTTTATTAATGAACTCAAAGTCAACAAACTCCGTTTATAATCTTCTTGTAGTATTGATAAGAAATGAGTTGAAATATTGTATTTTTAATGATGTTAGATTTCATTTTGGTTACTTTACATGATAATCGTTCTGTTTATGAAAAAGTTATATTCAGTTTGGCCAAAACACTTTCATCGAATAACAATTAAATTACAATAAACATAAACATTTGATCATGTCTACTTCCTATCAGTGATATTGCCGATAGGGGCCAATGCCTTGATAAATAAGAATGGTAATCATTGAGTAAAACAACAAACGCTCGGCGTGTACCTCAGTATTACAAGCATGCTCATGTCAATTGGTACCCATTCTTTTCACTAATTGAAAGGTGACACACAGGTATAAGTGTCATAACCGAACCGGATGTTTACCAAAATACCTTCTTTCGGACCCCCTCTCCCCCCTCCACCCACCCCACACCCTTCTCTGAACTACCAAGCAGGTATGTTTGTCATTTGCACCACGACACTGATCCGATCAGTTTCGATCGGAAATAGGAGGAGACATAACTGGATTTATTTACTGGACATCGTATAAGCATTGATCATGACGGAACACCACTTATAGGTTAGTGTTTATGATTTATGTTTAAGAAACATAAAGTCATAGATTAGACTATCAAACACATTGAGTACATTGAAATCATGCATCTAATGTGTAAGAATTTTAACTGATTAGAAGGCATTAGCATACTTGGTATTCCCTAAGAGTGGGTTTTGAGTGTATATTTCTTTTTTTTTTATTTGCTTAACATGCTGTCCCAATTAAACATTTTTAAGAATATAATGAAATAATTTATAAAATTATGTAAAAGAATTACTTTGAAATCGTATTGTACTATGATGAAAGACTTGTATGCGATGAGAGATAGATATAGCCAATAGGTCATGAAAATCAACATAAATTCAAAATATCTTTCGAGGGCCTTAAAGCGCTTATCTAAATGATGCATGTTATCATGTTATTACTAAATTCAACATTAGAATAAGAATATTATTAACATGTTAAAGAATTCGCCGTCCCATCTCAAGATGGGACATCCCAACTTGGAATTCCAAGTTGGGACGCGTCCCATCTTAAGATGGGACGCGATCCCAAGTTGGGATGATACATATATACTATATATAACATATATAACATCATTCAATCTTCACTTTATGGAAAAACCAGAAACTCAAAATTGTATAATTGTTTGAAAACTCCTATTCCTATTCTTTTCAGGGGACCATCCTTCAGAACAGCTTTCAAGAAATTGGCCGAACTAACATGTGTGTTTCCTGATAGTGTTCACCTTGCACTCACAGCAACTGCCACACCCACTGCCATCAAAGAACTGGCACAAGATCTGCAGTTTCAAGATTTCCAGACAGTAGCCATCAATCCTGATCGACCGAACATTTTTTTGGATGTATGTATGACCCTGTACTACAATACTTTGAAAAAATGAGATGTGACCGTTATATAGACATGTAAATTAGTAAGCATAGTTCAAGGGAGTCGAGATTGAAAATGGATATTTTTATGTATGTTATGCCCAGATAATAAATCAATCTTACGTATATGTGCTTTGAGTATGCCCCTTTGCGGCATGGAATGATTATCCTCATTATAAATTTCCTATTACTTAAAATTATTATTATTACTACTACCTCACAGAGAGGAGGGCCGCAATGTAGGCCACAATGCCGATATAATTTCGATTTAAACTGTTGTGAATGTCAATACAACAGTGCGTCCAAACCTAACATTATGATGAATGAATAAGCCTAAACACATTTCAGGGAAATATTATTTTGCGTATTAACTAAAAGGAAATGCAATTTATTTTGATGATATTTGAAATAAATTAGTGTCATTGCTAAAATCCACTGTAATCAGCTGATCATTCATACTAGAATAATGCATTACTCAATGTATGCTCAATACTTGCAGGTTCAAACAAGACTTCCCAACATTCGGAAATTTGAAAAGTTAGACAACTTGATATCTCCACTTGCTGATGAACTGAAGAACAAGATTTCAAACTTTCCCCTGACCAGTCTGACCATAATTTATATCAACAATGTATATGATCTTTCTTATTGTTATCAATTTGTTGCTGATATCCTTGGAGAGGATGGATATTTACCCAAATGTGAGGCGAAATGTGAGAACAGAATCTTTGCTCAGTTCCATAAGGACTACACCGAGAAGATGAAAACCCACATTGTGTCCCAATTGAGAATGGAGAATCCTAAATTGAGACTTGTGTTAGCAACTGTGGCCCTTGGGATGGGTTTGAATGCACCTAGCATTGATAGAGTGATTCACTTTCAACCACCAACTACACTGGAATATTTCCAGGAAATAGGACGGGCTGGAAGAGCTGGTCAGAGTTCTAGTGCTATACTGTATTACAACAAAAGTGATATTGCTCTCAACAAGAAGGATATGACAGAACAAATACGCAACTACTGTGAAAACAGAACATCTTGTTTGCGAAGAGAACTTGTATCTCATTTTGGCTTTTCACAAGTCGTGTATTCAGGAAATCCAGAACTGTGCTGCATTAACTGCAAATCGAAATCTTCATGAATGTGTAACATTACATGCATTGAATCATAACTATGTCTCAGTTCAAGCTGTTGTTCCTACTGCCTCCGGTACATCTATACCATAAAAAAAATAAAAATAAAAACAGTTTCCAACAGGGAAAATTATTTATTCCGCTTTTTACATTGTTTTGAGAGTCTGGAAAAGCTGTTCATACTCCTTTGTTAATATGAACAAGTCCATATTGTCAACAGTATCGCCCGTAACATAACATTTATATTATCCATCTTTCACTCATTTACCATCGTTCGACGACTTAACATTACATCAAACATACAAAATAATAGAGCATCTAAAGGGTGCATCTACACAAGATTTCTCTTAAAGAATAAAAAGAAAGCAAATGTATTGTTTAGAATACAAAATGAAAACATATGATACATGTTATCACCACAATGAACGTGATGCACAGCTCTATCCACAATTTAGTGATCTGTTATTCTACTTCACTACAATCATATGTTATCACATGTCAAACCTCATATCATGATACGTGTTATCACCACAATGAACATGATGTACAGCTCTATCCACAATTTAGTGATCTTCTATCTCATCATGACCACCAACATCAATTGTACCCCTTCTTAATCTCTTCGCTTGGGACATAACTCGTTCTGAACTGCTTCTGGTTAAAGCTGAAGGGAGATTCTGGTTGGCCTGGAAACCCTTTCAGTTTTCTGCCAGGTAGTTTCGTCCAAGGGTTATTTCTTGAGAGGACGCAGAGCATGACCTTCAGATCATCATCGATTGGCCTTTGAGTGTGCCGATGTGCAAAATACTTTGTCTCAGTTACTTCAACAACATTTTTAGCAATGTCATCTACAACTGGAGCTGATTTTGATACCTTGACGATAGAGCTCTCTGTTTTGTTGGCTCCAAGTCCTCTGATTAGGTCTTTCAGCATGCAACCCTGGTTTTCTTTTTCCATGTCCGCTGCCTTGTTGTGTCCTTTTCGACCAGATCGATTGACAAATGAAGATGTTCTAACTCTCATTGCCATTCTGGGTGAAAGAGTAACTTCAGTCTTCAGTATGTAGTCAATACACTCCGTCATGTACTTGGACAGTACACTGTGACTGTAGAAATATGGGATCATGAACTTCAATGTGACATTTGTAATGAACACGTTTCCCTCTGAAATGGCATCCTCAAGGGCAAGCATTACCAGGTACCAATTCATGTAATTTACAACATAGTTGTGAAATTCATCTTTAGCATCCTGGTCTTCATGGATAACCACTGGTACTGGCCACACTTGTGTCATAAGTGATATTCCATGACGGACTTGATCGGCATTGATTGTTATGATGACAACTGTACCAGGACCTGGTAATTCTATGTCCATGATATGATCCTCTTTCACCCTCACTGTACGCTTTATGACAAGTCCTCCCAATGTTATTGAAACATTCATTTCTTTCAGAACCTGAAAAAAACATTATAATTGAATTAATATTACTGCATATTATTTGCAAAGTGCACTGCTTTTAACATCCCAGTGGGCACAACAACGTTGTTTCAACGTTGAAAATTGGTTGGTCGTCAACGTTGAAACTTGGTTGAAAATAGGTTGTATATGAAAGTTTTTTAGACGTTGAAATCTGACGTTGTCTCAACATTGGAATGTGACCTTTTATCAACATTGAGGTTGAAAATATACGTTTTTCAGACGTCTGTATCTGACGTTGAATCAACGTTGAAATTATACCTTACATCAACATTGAAGTTTGAGTGGCCCAGAGCCTGCTAACTTCATCGGGCTGACTAAGTTTGGCTCATTGGTTCTTCTTCGGCCGGACGTCGACAAATGAAATCGGCTGAGCATCGGCCAATCTTTGATTTACTAATTTATCTCCTTTAGCACAGCATTTTTATTAACAAAACTGATACACTGATAATTAAATTTGACAGTGAGTCTTCCAGTTTCCTTGAAAAGAATGATCCCATCGGTCCTAAATAAAGTGTGTTCCTGAAAAAATAAATCATTTAGATAATATTTAATGAAATAAAACAAAATAGTACAAGTTACCTTTACTAAAATCTACAAAACATATGAAGAATTATATTACATAAAGTGATTAAAATCTTATGTGATAAATACATCTGCCTCAGTTACCGGCCACACAGCAATTAAAATATTTTATAAAAATCTTCAAAGCCTAGGTACTGATCGATTACAAATTCTTGAGTTCATTTGACTAATTCATTTGTGCAATGTGCACCAAGCCAACGCACTGACATGATTGGCCTATGAAGGTCAACTTTACCGTAACTTTGAAACAGTAATTTGGTTATACTAAAACATATACTCATCAGCAGAAAACATGAGCAAGAGTATAGAGTAACATTTGTGTATCAGTCCTGGTTTTACTTTACAGACAATGAAAAGATTATCAAGTTTTTAAATACTTACATTTAACTAGGTGCAGTTTGAGTAACATCCACTGGAGCAGACGACACTGGGTTATCATCAAAACTTGCATAGTGAATTTAAAACGAAACATAAATATAAAAGTGGGATTGCAATGCGGAAAAGGATCAAGTATTAAAAAAATACAAAAATGTTCAAAGCAAAAGGATTTTGTATTTTTAAATCCAGAAAATATATCAATTCAATCATTAGTGAAATATTTTGATGTCAAATGATTAAAGGCAGAAGGCTAAATAAATACAGTTAATTTCAACTATAGTTCTTTTCTAAAATGAAAAGATGCCTGAAAATTTTCATGTAACAAAAACAGCAATATATCTATAAAAAAACCCATTTAAATTATTTTCCAATTGTTTAATTCATATAAAAAGGGGAAGTACCATTTATTGATTCCAATTTACAATGTATCTAAAACAAAATGTAAACAGGAATCAATTAGTTGGAAGCGTGTTGTATTCAGACGTTGAAACAACGTTGTCCCTAAAACCAATCTCTTACGTCGCTTTCCCAACGTTGAATCAACGTTGATAAAAGGTTGATCAACCAAACAACTAAATTTCAACGTTGAATCAACGTTGATCCAACGTTTTGTGCCTGCTGGGATTATTTGTATTATTTTTGTAATCTTGTAATTAACTAATTATATTTAAATTTTGGATCATAACATGTTATTGAAGATAAAATTGAAATGAAACTTTACATTTATTATTAGAGATTAAAAATTCAGTATATACCCAAATTTATTAGGCCATAAACAAATCTACTGATACTCACGTTTGACTTCTCAAATGAACACTGAACATCTCAGTTAGCTGATTAGTAGGAACAAAACAAAATCTGGTAAAACTGAAAAAATTGTAACAAACCAGTGTTATAGAGTGTTTATCTTAGGGCCCACAAGAATATTTTGATGTCTGGTTCATGAATTAACCCAAAGTATGCTGCAGAACCTCTTTTTTTGTATACTTTTATACTAAATTATACTACCTTGGTGAGTTGTTGAACCAGAAAAAGAATCAATTGTAAGCACTAAGTCATTTCATGCAAAAACTACATATAACATGATTTATGAGTAGTTTTGGTATATCTATACATAATATTACTCTGGCCAAGAGTATTTTTGAGAATGGTTTAGCAATGTTATTAGAATTTCCACCACCAAGTTAAAAATAATACATTAAGGATTACAGTCATACCTGCTTTACATTTACTTTTCTGAGATTGAACCCTGTAAATTAGAAATTAAATGATCTAGGAAGTAAATTATAAAGTCCCCAACATGGGGAAACTTCAAATTCTTTTTTAAAAATACAAGAAGCATAACAAAATTACACAATTAGGTTACTCAAGGACCTTTATATAGAATAATATCTATAATACAGGTCCTTGGGTTACTTAAATTATTGTGGCACTTACACATTTTTATCACACAATGACAATATAGTTTTCAGTGATCAGTAGCCATTTAGCCTTAAAATGTAACTATTCTGCATCAATGAGTAAAATATTAGACTGTTTGTGACTACCAAATGTGAAAATGCCAATTCAATCTGTATAAAAGTATAAACTGCAAAGTAATAATTGTAGGAAACGAAAAAAATCTTTAATACAACATACCCGATTGTCTGCATGATACCTAATTGCCAAAGAGGTAAAGATTCTCTGAATTGCATAAATCTTGTTTGATCTGGAGTGAAGAATCATCCCATATATTGTACCCAATGTTGTGATTTTGGAAGATGATTTCATTCCGTTACCCAGGGCTGTTGATAGTTGTGCAAATAATGCAGGGCAGGTACTTTGAAATTCTAACACCGCTGCTGCGAATATGTCCTTCCTACTCAAATTTCTTGTGGTCGTTTTTGAAAGGACACTGTTTCCTTGTTTACACTTTTCTTTCACTGCCGCAACAAGTGAAGGAAACATATCATGTTTCTCGATTACTGTTTTCTCAGCTAATGAAATTGTTTTTGAGCTTTTCTCTGATTGAGACACCTCGGCAATTTTAGTTTTATTATACCCGTGTTCAACATGTTCAACATATGCTAATGAAGAGGGGGTGAACACAAGTGGTCTTATACCCTCTGTAATTGTTTCATTCTCACTTGGCTTATGTAAAGGGAAGAGACACTTTTGGACATTAAGTTGAGAGCCAGGTTCATGATGCTTAGAATCACATATTTTGATTTTCTCAACAGATTTAATGAGTGTCTCACAACTTTCTACATGTCTCTTTTTGGTTATTGAGGAATGTGGTGTTCTTGCCTCTCTTTTAGGTCGTTGAATACAAAGTAGGACCTGTTTCGACACTTTCCTTGCATTATGTTTGAATTTTAAGTAAGAGTCAATAAATCTTTGGCATTTCCTACACACATACAGACAGTCATTTATTTTCTCCAAAGAAACGTCTATTATGGATTCAAGACACGGAAGGAAATATCTATCTTCACATACCTTTCTTCCACTTAGAGTAATAAGTTTACTTTCACTGCTGGAACAACTTAAACATAGTCTATTGGGTTGTTTCTGTGGCGTTGTCACGGACGCCATTTATTAAGGCAGAGTGACTTCCCTTGAAAGTAGTTCCACTAGTATCCGAGCGAAACGCGCTTGCGCTCAGTAGGGAACAAGTTCAATATGTCAACCTACCAGTGGGGTACGAGTCGCCACGCATGGCTCTCGTAGTTTCGAATGGTTTGTCTGTAGTGGCTGGAAACATTATCCTTGAAACATTTAGCTTTCATTTTGTCATTATAAGAGACAGCTAGAACCTATCTTTTGGTAACTAATCCAGTCATGGATCTTTTGATGTAAATGATAACCAGTGATTAAGACGGCTTCCATATTGAAGCATCATCCTCACCAATCGGCTTTCACCAGAAAGTCATTTTCAGGATGATTTCCTAGATGCTTTCACAAGTATTGTTTACTGCAGGATATCTTAGCTCAACTGACATAACAGACCAGATGGGCTAATGGTAAAGGTTGTAGTTTCTGTTGTGTCTGTCAGTCGTCGTTTGTAATCTTTTCAGATAATGACTTCTCCTAAACGGCTATACCTCCAAACCTCTCCTTAAATGTTCAGAGTGAAGACACCTAGCGCCTTGGGTATCAAAGTTTGTAAATTTGTTTTTGACCGAACTTATAATTATGGGCGAAACTTTGCGTCCAACCTCAAGTCCTAAAACTGGCCGACAACCTGCTCTGCGGGAGAAAATAATCTCCAGTTTGAGGACTTTCTCCTACTTAATACAAAGTTCGACCTCGCAGTACACCGAGCACGTGCATTAATAATGTTGAGTTGTTTCAATAAACACGAACGCGGGACGCCTAACTATGGGAGAGTTGTTGGTATAAAAGGCAGTGACCGAGCGAATTTCGTGCATTTCGACTCAACTGCAAACAACGTCCTCAGATTCCGACGACGGTATTTTTATCACCCAAAGAAGCTTTTCCATTTCAAATGTTGATGTTAATTCAGACTTTGAAAAATTGATCAATGAATCGTCAGAACAAAACTTTAATTCCAATTTTAACCTTGACTCAAATGAAGTCTGACTCTGATTCACTTTTAATCGAAGAGTCAGAAAGTAGAAATAGAACTTAATTCTAAAACCATATCTGAACAGAGAGATTTCGAAATAAAGGAAACAAAGTCCCGCGATGAAGACTCAAAGTTTGGTGAACCTGTCTCCTGCAAAAACTTTGCAACTCTGCATATTCTGTCAACACAGAACAAAAGTCTATGGGCGTATCGTCTCTACAAGGCATAGGTTGAGGAGAGGAGCAGAAAAAGTCTGTTTGCAATTTCGAATTAAACGTTGATATTTTGACACTAGCAAGGGACCAGGCAAAATTAAATAAAACTTTGGTTTCCTTCATCGTGGAGGTGAGAAATCAGAAGGGGGAGGAATATCGTGGTAACACACTGTAAGAGATAGTGAGCTCTCTCCAGTACTACATAAGGCGAAACGGCATTCCAATAAATGTCTTTGAGTCTCCTTATTTCGCTGAATTAAGTTATACCCTCGATGCCAGAATGAAAATTCTAGCACAGCAAGGAATAGGCATCGACAAACGTCAGGCGTGCGTCATCAGTGTCAGTCAGGAGGATCAGCTGTGGGAGAAGAGACTGCTTGGTGAGGACACACCCCAGCAGCTGATAGACACTCTCGTCTACCTCATAGGTAATACACATTCCTCTATCATACACCATATACAAATATATTAAACATTATTATTGGAAAAAGTCAATGTTTCCAACTTAATAAATTTCAACTTAACTTTCAAATCATACTTTCTCTGTTAAAATGATGTATAATTTAAGTTAACAATATACACGTACTGTATAGTGATGTTATACATACAGCATTTCAACGGGAAATAAAGAAAAAAATTTACAATGCCAGCGTATAAAATGTATAAAGTGTGTATATAATGTATTTGACCCTTCGAGTTCATATATTTTAACTTCATTTAAATTATATTTATTTAATATAGAGAACTGCAATTGTATGTGAGACAAATTATCCTACACTTGAGTTCGTAATAAATCTATTTCTGTTAAACCTTAAAGGACTCAACTGTGCCCTGAGAGCTGGCGATGAACACCGCAACTTGAGGGTAGGCTCCAACTGTTTCAACTGGTCGACACCGAACACGGCAAGAAACAATTGCAATATACAGAGGATGTCTCCAAGACGAACAGAGAGGGGCTCAAGCATCGCAAACTGGACAGAAAAACTATAACTATTCATCCAAACGAAGAACGCCCTGAATGATGTCTTGTCAGACTGTACCAGAAGTACATGTCATTGCGGTGAGTTAACGAAATGAAATAGTAAGAATTTATATTTGAATGATAGATTACTCATTTTTATTTTATAAGATTGTGATGGTGGTTTGCTGACAATAAATACTTGCATCATAACAATATATATGGCTAGCCATTTTTAATTTTTAATGTACTAGTTTGTATCATGGTATTTACTTAAATAGATTATTTCTCTATTTGTTAATGAAAAGCATATTTTTTACTGAACTTTCATTGAAAGAATATCATTTCTTACTCCAGACCGAAGAATGGTAAATGTACCGCATTTTACCTCCGGCCTATGACATACGTCAGTGCCGACAGGTGGTTTTCCGACTGCGCTATCGACACCCATCACTGAGGGGTACTATCGGACGTCTGTGTAAGCAAGCCAGCTTCCCCGGCTTCTTCAGCAACCACTTACTCCGCGCTACTACAGCAACCCGGCTCTACGACAGTGGAATAGATGAACAGCTCATCGCAAGAGGACAGGACATAAGTCTGTAGCAATCCGAGGCTACAAGGTGAGTTTGAAGAGACTGTTTAGTATTTATATCTACTAATTGATCCAGTAGGCTTACAGTATACCTTTGTTGATAACGATCGAAAACCGGACAATGAGCCCCAACAGGAGCGCATCAGAATGATAAAGCATAAATTTGTATACAACTTCATGAATGAGCAGATGAATATCATATGTGCACATAGTATTTCTAGACTTATTTTTGATTTTGCGGGAATGACAAAAACATTTAGGGACAACCCCTCCATCTTTCAAAATTTTCAAAATTGGATCCTCACTCGTCTAACTAATATCCAATTTAAAAAATATGGAAAGTAAATTACGTTCTTCCTTATTTTTCATAATCATTGTACCTACGGGTTCTGCCATTCGTGCTGAAGTGCTGCAAGAAGTCCTGGGGCGGTATTTATCAAGCAACTTAAGTCTGAAAATAAACTTAAGTTTGAAAAAAAACTTAGTTTTTGTTATTTTTAGACTTAAGTTCTTAGAAAAAACTTAAGTCAAATTTATCAAACAACTTAGACTTAAGTTTCAGCATTTTTTGACTTAAATATTAAGACTGCCTCCTTGCAGGCTTAACTAATAAAATTTGACTTAAGTCATTACTGAATGAAAACAAAATGGCTGCTCGGCGTCTGCCTAGAGTTTTTAATGTAAGAGAAGATCCTTTACAAACACTAAATAACGAAGAATTAATTGCTCGGTACCGTTTTGACAGACAGACTATTCTGTTTATATGCGGTTTGGTGGATCACATCCTTTCCCCGGTCACCAAAAGAAGTCGGTCAGTTTCCACTCAAGACAAGGTACTAACATTATTGCGTTTTTTGGCAACTGGAAAGTTTCAATTGTGCAATTCCGATGACCACGGCTTGAGTCAGCCAACAGTATGTAGGATAATAACTCAAACACTTGAGGTGTTCTCATCTCCTGAATTTGTGAGACAATTCATAATATTTCCCATCACTAGAGACGCTGTTGTTAGGCACCAACGTCGCTTCTATAACATTGCTCAGTTTCCTGGCATTGTTGGCGTGATTGACGGTACCCATGTCCAAATCACTGCTCCGTCTGTTAACGAGAATGAGTTTGTCAACAGACATCACTACCACAGCATTAATACCCAAGTAGTATTTGACAGCGACGACAAGATAATCGACGTTGTTGCCCGCTGGCCCGGTAGCACACATGACTCGAGGATCCTCACCAACAGCGGATTGTTTCGTTACTTTGAAACTCAACAGCAAGCTGTAAGGTGTCACCTACTTGGGGACAGCGGGTACCCTTGTAAAAGATGGATATTGACGCCTTTCTTGAGACCACAACCCGGCTCACAGTCCAGTTACAACAGGCAAGTTCTCGTTGAACATTTTGTGAATGGGAGTGATGTCCCTTGTGATGTAAATTAAATACATCAGTGTTGTATAAAACGAAAATTGAATTAGACCTACATGCCCTGTTTTGCCAAATGTTGACACAAAAACATATAAAACAATTATAAGAATAAATCTAAAGATTTAATGAATGATGAAGAATACGTTTACACTGTAATTTTCACTTTCTTGAATGACATTATTTTATTAGTTAAAACAAATAAAGCGCTCATAAAATCAATATTTTCTACACATTTCTTATGCCTTTCTTGTTCAAAGAAAATGAATATAATTTAGGTCACAAAAATATAAAATATTATGTCAACAGTTCATCATATTTATTTATGTACTTCAGTTGATGCTGTGATGGTTTTTATTCTCAACAATCCAACAAGAATTTATTTCATTAAAAAGATTAATTGAACGCTTTATTCACATACAAGGGAAGTCACTGGCAATTGAATTGGCAGTCATGTGTCTAATAATTTTCTTTGGTTATTGAAATTGATAACATACGAAATAAGTAACCATATTCCTCCTTTTTAATCAGAAATAATAAGTTATCTCCCCTCACATTTATTTCTAGTTCAATTACCTAGTTTAAGAATACTGATACTGTGACAAGTGAATGTATGAGTATCAAAATCAGTGTATAAAATGTATATGGCAATACAGTTTAGCAAATTTTGAGGGAAAATGTTCTTATTAAATAAATTCATTTCAGATCACATAAGATGACAAGGAGCTGTGTGGAGAGAGGAATTGGCCAACTCAAAAGGCGCTTCCATGTTCTCCATGGGGAAGTGAGGCTTTCACCTGCTAAAACATGCAAGGTAACAGATAACAACAATATCTTGCTTTTTTCTGAATTATTTAATAACAAGAAATTTCAAATAAAGTCAAATCATTGGCATTTTATAGCTAAGTTCATTTATGAAGAAAATAGAAATATCCAAATAACAAGTAACAAAGAATAAATTTAAATTCATTGAATCATTAATGATTATTTATATATATATATATCCATACAATAACAAAGAATAAATTTATGGAATCATTGATAATTAACTTACATGGTTTAAAGATTATACATATGATATGAAGTAAGGCAAAATTGAGCTGAGTGGTTGGGATGTTATCAACTTATCACAATAAATAAATTGTCAAATTCACTTAGTCACTTATTCATTTTTAACCATAGGTAAACTCTTGCATATCTTGAAAATGCCTGAAATTAATAGGGAATTTGAATAGCTATTGGATAGATTCTATCTCTATCAAGCCCAAGTAAAAATCTATCTTTATCAATCTTATAGATATCGATGCTCATTTCAGGTTATCACAGCTTGTGCAGTGTTGCACAATATATCAAAAAACAGAAATGTGCCCATGCCTGATGGTTGTGGGGGTCAAGCTGGTCAAGCTGGACAACTGGATGGGGGCCCTATGGTGATGCCAGCTGCTGCAGGTCTCAGATACAGAGAACAGTTTGCTGCTAACCACTTTCACTGTGAGTAATCATTATTAAACTTAAAGATTTTTGTTAAAGGTGACATGCCAATCATAAAATTTGTTTTTTAGTTTAAAACAAAGTGAACAACTGTGTTCATATGAAAACAAAGAACTATTTTACATTTTTAATCCATTTTCAATACATTTCCAATACCAATTAATGTCAAAATATATTATTTTGAGGGAACTATATCCACTGAATTGGTTACAAACTTAGTTAAATTAGGATTTTGATTCATTGTCATTGAGAATATCAAAACAAATGGTCAAAGTGTTATTTTAAATGAATAATGAAGTGTAACAATGTAAAACAAGAACACAACTATTGCTTGATATTCTCACACTTTTAACAATTAAATAATCAGCCTGTCAGCAAACAGCATTAAGGAAAACTTCTGAAAAGTAGCAGACTTCTAATAAAGTTTTTAATAAATTAAGCACCAATTTACATTTGATAGTGTTGTGCTATCAAATATATAAACTATTACAAAGTCATATATTTTCCAATTTAATTCCACATTTTTAGAATGACTCAAAATTGAAGAAGACCATTTCTGTTAAAAAAATTTAGTTTTGTTAAGTTTATCCTAATACTGTTATACTGTTCATTGTGCATGCCACTTATTTTCAATTATTCTTCAAGTTTAGAGCATTTCAATTTGTAATATTTATGTCTCATTTTCAAACATTGTATCTCTAGTTTAAGTTTTTCCTTCATTAGAGCCTCTGTCTCCGGGGAGTATTGTGAGTATGATGGTTTCCGTGGCACTGGGACTGAAGCAGGGACTGAAGAAGGGGCTGCGACAGTCTGGACAGTCTGTATCGGGTTCAGTACTTGACTCCGGCTGAAAACATGAATATATTGTGTAGAATTTGAATTTTAAGTTACCGGTACTTTCATGAGGCTGTAAATGAAGGATATCATCAATAGAATTGAAACTAATTGCTGAACATCTACACAAAATTATACCTTTATTTTTGTGTGTATCAAAGATTTTCAACTTCCAATTTTGTAAATAAAACTATTAAACTTTAAGTTAAACTTTGAACTATTTACCTCATTGTGTCTGACGCTGTTGCTTGATCTTCAAGACGTATTGTCTGGGTCAGTGTTGGACTCAAGCTAAAAATAGGACAATAATCATTTTGTAGATTAATTTTATTTCAAAATGATGAATGATCATGAATCTTATCATTGCTTATGTATCAATCTTTCATACTATTAATTACAATTTGACTATAATATTTGACTATAATTGAAACTAAATTATATTTGTATCTGAAGTAAGAAACATATTCTCAAATGAAAAGAAGTGGTTTGTATAGATTTTATTTTGATGTAACAACACAAAGAGGTTATTGTTTATTATCAGAAATAGCTGTTCTCAATGCCTATGTCTCAAACATACAGAATTTAGAGTTTATGATGAAATATGTTTCTTAAAAAGAACTTGTACAAACTTCAATCTTTATATCATAGTGAAAAACTACAGTGTGTATTAGATAATTGTTTTCATAGCTTATGTCAACCTAAATGAAATAAAAAGAATATGTTGCAAATTAATTTTATGACTTATCATTATTTCTGAATTTCTTACTTGTCATTTGGATCATCCATGAAATGGAACTGGAAGAACGTTGAGTCACATCCATCTGGTATACCTGTCAGGGTGACATTATCTCTCCCCACGACATCAACAACAGCATTGGTCACAGGACTCAGTGATTGGGGTGGTGGTCCGCCTCCTGATGGCAAAAAGTAGTTTGTGTTATGACAATATTTATAAAAGAGGGTTTTATCAGTTGAATTATATATTCAAGTTAACTTTGAATGAGCATTATTGTTTTTAATAAATTTGTTAAAAACCTTAAATACAAGCCATTTACACATTTTTCACCTGACATATGTGACATTTATGTACATCTAAATAAGATGAACACAGGAATGTCCCCTAAAATTGCCCTTCTACAAAAAAAAATAACAGATAAGATCTTCCCTTTAAGTACTTTAAGCACCTAAATTCATGCCACCCTAATGAAACCTAGGATCAAAAATCAGCATGAATAGATAAGCATCCCAATAACTGTTTGTAATGCTATTTTCGGAACACATTAGAAGTGTACACTTTCACACAAAACAAAGACCCTTATATGCCTAAGTAATGTTAAAATGTGAATGTATTTGCTGAAATCAGAGAAGTTATCAGAGAAGATATACTAGTACACATTGAATCTTGTCTGAAATTAATCAATGAAAATACACATTTGTTATTAAAGAAGATTAATTAATCCAGTCCGAACCATCCGATGTTTACTATTTCTTATATACAACCTTTCTTCACATGAGAAACCAACTCTTTTTTTTTAAATATATATCTACTATCTTACCAGTTGCCACTGTTTGTGCGGAGAAGGTTGAATATGACTTCTTGCCTTGGGCTTTGAGATTTTTCCATTTCTTTTCAACTTCTTCTTTTGATCTCGTTGTTGATGAAGATGCATTTAAATCTTCTGTTACTTTCTGAAAAAATGTGATATCATAAATTACAGAATATCATTCCTCAATTCATTCATTTGTTTTCCCAATTTAGGTAAATACCCAATATAAATATTCAGATTTTCAAAATGATATATTAAAAGGACAATAATCAGTTTCAAATGGTTAGCAAAAAAAGGGAATCATTAGTGAATTTACTTCAGCTTGCATTTTAAATACTAATTAAAAACTTTTTTTCAAATCAATTGAGATTGGTCCATTCATTAATAAAATAATTTTTACAACGACCATATCTTTCACGTTTTTATTGTGATACTAATTTTGGGAAATTATTTTTCATTTTTCTACTATCAATGAGTTTTAGATAAAACAATCTAAGTTTCCTATTACAATCGTTGTCAATATATCAATTTGATAGAAAATCGAGATCATGCAGTCTTAATTAAGACTTTTTTCAGATTTCTGTCTGAATTGTTTTTCGTATACATAAATTTCATTTTATTTTTGCATTTCAAAATTTCGTACGATGAAATTTGCCGTTTACCCCCAAACATTAACATTGACAAAAAATAAAGGTAGGCGAACGCAGAAGAAAGGTCATTTCAATCGAAAGCAAGTCTATGTGAAATGTAAACAAATTCGCTTCGCTCACCTGCCAAGCCTCCTGTCGTTTCGCGGACGTGATTACCGGCCCAAACTTGCCCTCCAGTACCGTCTTCTTTGCTTTGACGAGGTCTGCAAGCAACAGACACTCGTCTTTTGTCCAGTTTGGCCGTCGTTTCTTGAAATCACTTTCGGACATTTCGCGTGAAGTGTCGTCTGTTATGTTGACACGGGGAATTCCGTCAAACCGGATGTTTACGTCATGGGATTCCCCCTAACAACCATGCGCGCGCATACTATGAAATTGACTTAAGTTTTTCTCGCAGACTGAGCTAAGTTTTTGACTTAGTCTCTTTGTGAATACTGACTTAAGTTTTTGACTTGGCTAAGTCAAAAAATAATAACTTAAGTCAAAACTTAAGTTTTGACTTAATTGTTTGATAAATACCGCCCCTGGAAGTGTTTGGGGTGGTGGATTCCTACTGCGCACGCGTCGATCCAGTTCGTCCCAGAGATGCTCAATTGGTGACAAATCTGGTGACCTGGCTGGCCATGGCGATGTCTGGACATTGTTACGCTGTAAAAAGTCTTGACAAACACGTGCAACATGTGGTCGAGCATTGTCCTGCTGAAAGAGACCACCATGGACGTTGACGTGAGAAATAACGTAAGGCTGTGTAGGATCAAGTCCCTATACCGTACCCCTGTGAGGTTACCCACAACATGCACAAGGGGTGTCCCAATCCCGTGACGAATCCCGGCCCACACCATGACACTCCCACCTCCAAATGGGACAACCTCCTGAACACAATTGGCAGCATAACGTTCTCCAGGACGTCGGTATGCACGTGCTCGTCCATCACTACATCGAAGCAGAAAACGGGACTCATGAGTGAAGAGAACGGTTCTCCCCCTTGCACGTGCCCATCTCATCCTCTGTTGACACCACTGGAGACGTTCCGCCAGATGACGTTGCGTTAAAACAGGATCTTGGGCCCGAGTAGTCACCCTTAGTCTGCCTGACCTTGGCCTATCATCAACGCTGTTTCGGGTGTTGAAACGGTTCCACAATGAAGAGATGGTCTGTCTGGACACGTCAAAGTGTGTTGCAACATCTCGCTGCGTCGCTCCTGCTTGCAGTCTGCCAAAAGCGTTGTTTAGTTGTGCTCTGTTCAGTCTTGGCATTCTTCAGGTCGCTGTACCGATGTTGTGTAGTCTGAATGAACAGCGGCTGATATGGCTTTTTATACCCCTAAAGCAGACATGTCTGCATGTAAACCTTTATGATCCCATGCTGCACGTGCTTTGGCAGAAAATGCATTTGGACGAATCGCTCGTTTTCGTCCCTGAACACAACGTACACTTTTTGGGCCATTGTTTTTGGTAAATTTACGTTATTGAGCAAGCCTGTCTTTATGTTACAGGTATGTATCATGAAAAAAATTGACCCGTTTCGAAAAAATCAATTTCGCATGAATTTCAACTTTCTTTTTTTGAAGAGTTTATTTGAGTTGATTGAAGTCCACTCTACTGTAAATTTTTCACCCCATGTTTCTTTCAAATTCGAAAGTTGATTTGATTGACACCCAACACATCTCCTAGATTTGCCTCTAGATGAGCTCTAAGTAACAAAACGTAGTCACTCTATTCCTTAAAACTTTCTACAGTTATTGTCACCTTATTGTTGCTTATTTTCTCATATTTTCTGTATTCATTACAGAGAACATCAGCTGAAATGGAAGCAACAGTTGATGCGATTATCCAAAGAAAGGCGCCATCTGCATCGACATTTGCGGTACCGACGTCTACGTCATCGACAGAATCTTCATTGACAAAATAACTGCCCCCTGCTGATCCCCGAGTTTCAGAGATTTAAAACTCGTCTTGAAAGATGGCGTGATGCTGTCTCTTAAATTCTGAACTAAACAGTAAAGCGTGAATTTGAATTTGTTGTCTTCTTTTTCTTGCCACAGTATAATGAAAACATGGCTTTTATTTTCAATAAAAGTTATTTTTCATTTTAGTCTGATTAAAATCATTTCTTTGATTCGCTTTCTTAGCTAGACCTATTCAAATATTTCAACGTCAAGCACAATGTTAAACTTTTGTCTCGGGAACGAATAAAAAATATGATTTAAACAGATTGATTTACGACACATGGTTGCGTTTTGTTGACATCCCTGGAGATTTTTTCTAATCGTGAGTCATACCAAAAGGATTATTACTTTGGGAGGATACCATGAACTATGTGAGTTTGAACATTAGTTGAAAACTATTGGACACCTAATTTGATTTCGTATAGATATAGGTCATTTTGCATATCATCATAATTTTAAGAGTAAAACTAATGTTCACAAAACTTTGTTTAAGTTTACATAATGTGTTAGATATCGAGAAAAGATTATCTAGATGACTTTAAATAACAAAGTTTGATTTACTGTCAAAAGTCCTTACCTTTTAAACACATTGGTCAAGATACCGAAGAATCAACCCACTGGTTGTGCAATGAAACATGACTCCATTTTCACTCTTCAACAATAAAATTGCATTATAAACATCTTCCATATACCAATAGAACATTATAATTGCTGAACAAGTAAGATCAAAAGTACTGACGGAACTTCTTGCTCTTTGTGAAAGCTTCTGTTTCTTGAATAATGATGTGATGGAAGTATGTAAATGCCACCTTTGAATGTAGAACTTGTTGACACGATTCCTGTTGCATTTATATAAACAAGCATCAACATTTTCATTTCAAAATGTCTGAAATCTACCCTAAAACTGAGATTGGAAGTGAAGGCGAATAGAATTTGAATAATTCAAACCTTCATTCATGTTACTCTTATCAAGGAGTGACTAAGAACTACTACTGAATCAGTTATGTTCTTTAGGATATAAAAATGTGCACAGAATAATCACAAAACCCATTCGTCAAGAAAACAAGCCATTTGTCAAGAAAAATGATAAGTGGACAGCTTATGACTCAAAATTGTTGAACAATAGAAATTCAAACGTCGAACCCTTTTTGGATAACTGATGAGCTGTCATACAATGTGAACTCATTCAATTAAAATGCTTTTACATCTCATTGCTCACATTTCATCCTTTGAGGCAGTATCTAAACATGATAAACAAATATATAATGAATTACATAATATATAAATATATTCAGCATTTACTCAGTTGCTTTAATTTTTTTCACTTCATGGTCAGAATATCATGCAAAAGTAATTGACGGACACAGGAAAATGAAATAAAGTGAGTGAGAAATGGGATACGAGATGCCTTCAGCCATATTTAATTCATTTAAGACGTGAAATGAAATGAGCTGATAACTGTTTGATAATGAAGGAGTATACTGTCCTGAACCTCCCTAGAATGTTACGAAATACAAATATTGTTCTCTTATATTAAACAAATCAACTGTACATGATAATTGAAAAGAAAAAAAAATCATTTTTGAACGTTTTAATTTATTACTATTTTTTATGATTATATTTGATAGACGACGTTTTCTTACATTGTTGAATCGTTGTCAAATCGTCAACGACCCCATTGGCAATCTCTTCATCCTAATAGAATCTTGGAATGGAATTCCTTATATATATTTTTTCCAATGTGATTGCCCCATTGCTACAGGTCATAAGAATCACAACTTGCGTCTCCTAAAATCGATATTCTTTCATACTTACCCTTAGCCTGCAGTAAAGGAAACAGAAGTAGTTTCTGAGGAAAAGCAAGTAAGAGAATCACTTAGTTATGTTGACAAATTAAATGTCTTGAGATGGAAACATTTCACATGCATAGACACATAATTCGAATTTGACTAATTGCAGATCCCTTTCCCTTCAGTAGAAATTTTAAGTAGAAAGTTTAATTATGATCTGATGTGTAAAATTGATATCTTACTTTCTTCGCATGTAGAGTGATCATCAGTCTCCTTAAGTACATTATATTAAAAGTAAAGTCCAATACACGAGTAGTTCCGAAGATGTCATTTCACGTTGATCACATGGGTGACTTAAACATGAGTGTTCAGGACCTGTAATTCATACGTTTAAATCGCCTTATAAATGTTTTAAACCAGAAATCTTAAAGATGCACAATAAAAAAAGCAAATATAATCTATATCCGAATACTCACTTTAACCCATATTGCAAACAAACTCAGATGGGATGATAAAAGACCGAATCACAGATAGAAACATCGAGAGATAGTCCTCTTGAATACTTCAAGCAAGCGGCAGGCAGACTAAATTACTTCACCTGCTCGCCTTTTTTTTTTATCCCACTACACTAATGAAATGTTCGTGATCCTGTGGTGAATTTCCCTTTAAGCCAAAAGGGATGGGGTAATCCTTCTGTGAGACAATTTCCACCGGACATTCCAGGAAATGAAAAAAGTTTACATTCAGAAAGAATTACATTCAGGAAAACATACAACATTGAAGGCCATCACATATTTCTACAAGTAACTTATCTATAGAGGTCGCTTAATGATTATATTGATTATATTATTAAGATATTAATGTTTTTTAAGATTATATTTTCGTTCTGTGTTGCTGCTCTGCAAAAGCACTGAATCTAATTAGCCTTATGGCCAATTGTAGCCTCTGTAGTAAGAGAATGGGCTTCGCTGAAATCAAGCAGAACTGCTTTATGAACTCAAATTAGAACCATGTCAATTTGCAGACACATTCAGGCCGTGTTTTGCAATTTATAGGTGGACATTGACTTGTGTCATACAAGATGTTATTACTCGCCCGTGTAAACACTGCAGTGTAATATTTATACTGCAACATTAAACTAGTGTATACTAATCATTCTCTGGTTTAATAAAAATAGTATTATACGGAAGGTCGTTTATTATCCTCCGTGTAGCGCCCACCTCGACATATATATTTGTACCACAGCAATCTTATCAAATTGTGATTAGTACGTATTGAAAATGGAAGATCAGTTTTTGTGTATAGATGGTCATTACAAAATGGTTTTTTTTGGTTTCATGGTTATTTAATTCAAACTTTATGCCTTTTGTCTTTACGCTTTCAATATTTTCTGCCATTTGCATTTTCCTTAAGGCCGCCTTTTGATGAGAGCTATTGACATAAGCAAGAATTTGGTGTTTCAGAACGAATACGTTTTTATGAATAAACTTTTTACCCAAGACAAAATGAAATAACATCTGAATTGTTTTGCACTACTTTAACCAGACTATTATCTTGTTTATGTATCGAATCAATATTATGTCTTATTTTAATGCGATTGTTTTTTGCATCCGCACAGATTAGATGTGTGAGCCAATTGACCTTTGTTTTAACTATCAAGCAACTATGAACAGTTTAATTATACCTTCGAAGGGCAGGCATTTATTGACCTTTGTACTTTTTATGAAATATTTATAGTTCAACTACCTTTTAAATGGTAAATGTTAGAGAATGTCAAATTAAGGTTGTCATCAAAGTTCGTGCTAAATATTACAGGTAGTAAATGTGATATTATTAATTTGTCTTTTTGTATCTTATTAACCATTACGAATATAAGTAACATGAGAGTCTAATCAAGATATTAAAAAAGCGACAAACTCTTTATTTTATTAAAGTTAATTTAAAACATTAATTTGTTACCAATAGATTGGAATTTTTTCAGATATCTGTGGGAAGAACTGTCATACATTATTCAAGTCCAGTTTAATTAGCTCCCTTTTGGAGAAATGAAAAGGTGTAAAGATGTTTTAGGAGTTGCATGAAATAATTTGATTTTATTCTTGAAACAATTAGAGTTTAATTGGTGGATTGGCCCTTGAAAAACGTTCCAAAAGGTTCTTTATTTATTCACTTAATTTTATCGATTGCTTCAGTTCCTGCAGGAAAGGTATAACAATTGAATGGTTAAATTTTCTATCCCATGATTTAAATGACAAATACAAATCCATCACCACCCATCTTGTCAGTATTTTTGAAAGCACTGATAATATAGCGAGTAACGTATATTAAAGCTTACATTATACTTATATTCTCTCTATAAACCATAATGACATCTGATATTAAAGAAATTATTTGGATATCAAGTAAATATCAAAGGAACATGTGATTGCAACAAGAAAGAATCATTAGATATTGTTAAACGAAATCAGAACATTTTTGCCATAACCTTCTGACCAATTCTTAGATATGATCAAATTCAACACATGAAACAGTCAATGCTCCAGTTGAAAGATGAGGTCTTTTTTCACTTGACAGTAAGAAATTGCATTTAAACTTTAAAATTTGTTTTACAATTTACATCGATTTATGAGAATCAAGTACACTCCAAGTACAGTGTTTCTTGAATATTTTTTACATTGACACTGGCATATTAACCGAAAGTACAATATATACACTTTTCAAGGTACCATGGCAAAAACTGGCTGGCTAGTGTCCTCTTAGTAACAGATACAAAGGTCATGTTACCCATGTGTTAAAATCAGTTCCTACATCTACCCTAGCCTACAGCAAAACACATAGATGCAGACTGACAAACCATCCTGCTAAATCAGCGTATACGAATCCGCTCTCGCTCCTTCCAAATACCCTGATCTCTTTAAAGTCAAAACCCTCGTATTTGTAGTCGTGTGTATATGTATCATGTTCTGTTATCAATTTGAAGTTGATAATGGTCTTTATAATATAATATAACATAACAATGACTTCAAGTCTATATCAATAAATATGGTTTTGTCATGCCAAAAGGTTTTTTTGTCCATAAGTTTGAATAATGTAGTATTGCAGCAATGTTAACATAACATCACTCCATGTTGACTGTGATTCTTTTTTCCCAAATCATTTTGTCAATTCCAAATATGTGTCCATCCTTGGTTCAAGGTGTATTTAGCATAGTTTTTGTTCCTTCTCATTTTGCTTTATTGCTTGAAAAAATGCAGAAAAATATTTTACAAAATCTTGAAGAAAATCACTCGAGGCATTTTGGGTTATCAAAATAAACTCTCAAGGAATGAACAAGTCCAAAACAGATTGTTTCAGTTTAAATATAACATGTTATTTTCACGGTGGAACGCAACCAGACAAATCAATATATAGCAAATAGTCCCCCTGGTTTTTCCTTTCTTTCAATTTTCAGACGCTACAGTAGTTTCCACCATTCCAACATTAACCTTAAATCGCAAATAGTACCCCTTGTAGGGAATGGCTTTATTTCATAACTACAGTGTCCATGAATTTATATTATTCTTGCTGGAATATTACAGGTAATGTATGATTAAACAAACATTACAATCACAAATGACATGAAGCATTCAGTGCAGGTTTTGATTGATCTCATTCACCGAAACAGCATGATGTATCGACTTGGACATCCCGTCTGCTTAACATGCTTATAGTTGATAGAGCACACCACTCTGTCTGACAGAAACATGGGAATCAATACTGTCATTACTGAACAAGTGAGATCAAAATACACAACTGGCGGAAGTCTTCCTCTTTGTTATGTAATGGAATTGTTGAAATGTCACCTCTACACGTAGAAACTATTGACACGATTTATGTTGAAATGATATAACCATGAATCACATAAAGAAGCTGAAAGTGACACTTTGATCAAATAGAATGACTCAATGATCAAAGTAAAATAAGCAGCTGTGTGCAATTGTTCATGAAACTGATAAGTAATAAGAGCATGTTTGTTTGAAACGTCTTTGATACATAATGAATATGTGGAAACAGCGATGTCAAATAAGGTCAGTAATCACAGAAATGAATCACATTCATGATAAGTTATTATAACAGGAGAAATAACAATTATGATTGGGAGAGAAAGCTTTGCAAATATAAGTCAATGCTGAGTATTATAAAATAAAAGCATCAATATCAAGGTGGTATTTGCAAAAAAAAATAAACAGTAACAACTCACTCACATGTGTGAGGGAATTATCAATATGTCCTCAAGGGCTATTTTATATTCTTTTTTCATGGGCCATTTTTATCGTGTTTATGAAATGGAAATAAGACTCAGATCTGTGAAGATAAAGAACGCTGTCATGACTTATCGATAATGTTCCATGCAAACAAAGACTTAAAATAAACTGAAACATATTGTATTGAGGCGAGTTGAGGTGGGGTTTATCGCCGCTTTCAAGCGTATTTCACTTCTTTCGCGGCTGCTAATATTATTGCAGTGAGAAAGCCCGCAACACCATAGTGGCTTTGAATTTGTTTTTGAACCTGCGAGCATCGGCTGGAACTAGCGAACCTTGGGTGGTACTGCGCTGAAAATGAAGCATTGCACCTACACCTAATTGTTGGTAGAACAGTTCTCTACTGCAGACAAAGTTGACGAGCCACTGGCGGGATTCGAATCTCGGACCTCTGGATCCGAACCCGAACGCATATGTTAATGAATAGGAGAGGAAATGTTCTCGTTTAATCTTCAGATGACTCATTTTAGCAGTGAACAGGCAATGCTTTCTATAACTGTAGAATTGTCCTGCCAAATTGTGAACAACACCGTTGCTTTTTGTATTCATCCTTTTAGAACAGTTTGGGATTAAAATCAGTCTCAATGTTTTTTCGTACTGTTTTCGGTATAAAACTTTCCTCCAAGAGATCGCCAAACTGCTGTAGATCATGAGAAATATAATTTGCATCTCCTAAAATCGATATCCTATCATTCCAAACCTTCTCCTACAGTAAAACAAACAATATTAGTCTATTACCAAGAGTAAGTAAGAGAATGATTATGTCATGTTTACAGAAGGAAATGTCTTGAGATTCAAACAGCTCACATGTATTGACACCCCATGTTTTTAAAAATATCTTATCTAAGTAATGGGTTCTAAATGCAGGGAAATACAAGCTTTAGTTTTTCTGGGTTTTTTTTAAATAACCATATTCGTATCTTTCTTTGTTTTACTTTTCATATATGTCTCCAACATTAATCAACATGGGTCGAAATTACGATGTAATTTCACAGGTTGTTAGTTCAAGACACCAGATCATCCATGATAAAGTGTCGCTATTAATGAATTTTAGAACGGTATCGGGGTCCATTATTATATATAGGTTTAAGTACTTAAAGTCCTTTCATGACATGACATACAAGAAGTTGTTCCCAAAGGTTCTTTAGTTCGGCAGAAGGATAACAGTCGAAAGAAAGAGCACTCTTCGCCGTATTAATAGAATTAAACCGCATCTTAGAAGGTCAGCAAGAAAGTCAATTCCAACTTATACAAACGAATAAAAGGAATCAGCTTTTTGTTTACTGCAATAAGACAGCCACTTATAAAAATGGTTTATGTGCTGTTTCTGTGTACTTTCTCGCAAGCTTCTAGCGATGATATCTGTAGACCACTTTGGAAGTCCTTTACCATCAAGTAGTTGTCGACAATCAGCATACAACACGTTTTAGTGTTTTGTGCAATGAATAAACTTCTTGTGGTTAACTAGGTAGCACTAGAGTTCTCTGCCCTTACAGTAACAGCACCGGGTAAGCCCATCTACATTGAAACATTGAAGTTATAATCTTTCCACGAGACAGAGAGACAACAATCAACAGCAGATTCCTGATCTGGCTAAAAGGAAGTGTATGTCTTCACTTGATATATTTTCATCTTGAAGCAAATATACAACTTTTGGAAAGTGATTTAGTGTTAAAAATAGTTAAGTTAAAATTTCCCCATTCTGTTTCCATTAAATTTATCTGTGTAATTCTCGAGAGTCGACGCTGTCTCTAAGTAATGAACACCAGGTATGTGAGATGCGGTGAGCAAAAATACTGAATTTGCATATTTTCCTCGAGACACTGTTACACAAATTACAGTCACCAGTTGCCATAACTGAAATAAAAGAGATGTCAGTTTCGTTATCATTAAAAACTTCTACACTCTAACCATTAATTTCTCTGCGAAAATATTTTAAGGCCAAAAATGTAGCGGACAGCTCGAGATATGAAGACATGCTTGTTGTGGGGTCCACTGTCCTCAAGTTCGTATTCTATGTAATGTAGTACCCCAGCCGGAATGACTAACGTCAGTTTCTCCTCCATAACAAGTCTCATACGAAGTGCCTCAGCCTTTTCTATTTCGAAGTGTCTTTAATACAGAGGCCCGTGCACAGGGAAACACCAGGGAAACTTGAGCAACTTCCTTAATGCAATGTACATAAATGTCTGAGCTCTTGAACAGCATTTTTTAATGTTTCAAGCTGTTCAGGTGCGAGTCTCTCACTAGTCTCTGAAGCACGCAAACCATTACAAGACGATAAAGTATCAAGTCAAGTGGTGGCTGTAGGCTTGGAACACAGATTGGGTGGGTGAATAACAATCCCAAACTAATCATTATATCAACAGTTTGTTTGAAATGGTCTGTACATTCCCCAAAACTTTCTCAGATTATAATAGAATCATCAGTATAAGCACTAGAAACACGACCCTATTTTCTCAAACCAGAAAGCAAGGGGTATAAGGAGCATAGTAAATTGTCAAGGACAGTAACGAAGTCCAGTGGCAAAGCATATATATATTGATAGTTTTCCTTTCAATTCACATTAAGTGAGGTGAGGTGAGTTGGTGTTTAACGCAGCTTTCAAGATTATTTCACTTATATCGCGGCTGCTAGTATAACTGCAGGGAGAAAGCCCGAAACACTATTGTGGCTATGCATTGCGGTGAAACCTGCGAACATCGGCTGGAACTAGCGAACCATGGGTGGTACTGCGCTGAATTTCAGTGTAGCATTGCACCCAAACCTGACTGCGTATAGAACAGTTCTCTACTGCAGTCAAAGTTGCCGAGCCCCCGGCGGGATTCGAACCACGGACCTCCTGATACGAAACCGAACGCGCTAACCACTGCGCTATCCCGCCCCAATTCACACTAAGATATTTTCTTTAAAATCAGGAAATTAGTCCCTCCTTAGTTCCAAGGCATTAGTGGATAATTATCCCCAATTGATATTGATCTGTACAAATGGTATTAACCACAGTTCCTACCTTGTCTTTATATTCTGTACGACTGTTAATGCAAATCACAATTCTATTTTTCATTAAGAATAATTCCTGTGAAGTTTAAGCAAGATGTTAGAAATTCAGAAAATATGTAAAAGTGGCAAAAGTTATTTTCAATCTCTTAGTGAGAAAAGAAACAGGTATTAGTGAAACAGTTATACATTATTCAAGTCCAATTTAATTTTCTGTGCAAACGCCTATTGAAGAATTAAAGTGGCGTAATGAGGTTCAGGAAGTTTGAAGAAATAATTTGATTTATTCTTGAAACATTTATTTAGAGTTAAATTGATGGGGTCGCATTTGGATGGATTTGACACGTACAAAACCTTTCTTATCAGTCATTAACTCCGTTATTCTACCCAGCGACCAGGAATTCCGAGGCGAACTATCCGCGAGTAGCACAATGTCATTTACTTCAACATTGCGCTTCCTAGAAGTCCATTTTGATCGTTCTTGTTGAAGTGGAAGGTATTCTTTCAGCCATCTTCGCCAAAACACATCGGCCAGATACTGGACTTGTCTCCAGCATCTTCGAGATTACACATCATCTTTAGAGAATACTCCAGGTGGCATTCTCTGTCTGGGATGCAGCAGAAGCAGATGATTAGGCGTTATAGGGCTGAGGTCATGTGGTTGACATGGAACATCGGTGAGGGGTCGTCCATTCAAGATCATTTCAACCTCGCAGAAAAGAGTATTTAGACCTTCATCATCTAACCTGATTGCTTGTTCTTTCATCAAGGCGTTGAGTATCTTTCTGATGGATCTGATCATCCGTTCCCAACTGCCACCATGATGTGATGCTGCGGGATGGTTAAAGTGCCAGTCGATACCTTTCTGAAGAAATGTAGAATGAAGCTTGGACTGGTTAATGTTGTAGATTTCTTCTCTCAACTCACGTTCACTGCTTGTCAGATTTGTTCCATTGTCAGACCTAATAACTTCTGGTGTGCCGCGTCGAGCAATAAATCTTCTTATTGCATTGACACAACTGTCAGTGTCCAAAGAACATGCTAACTCAATGTGGACTGCCCGCATAGTCAGGCATGAGAAGACCACACCATACCTCTTCACCGTTGAGCGGCCTCTCTTCACCATAAAGGGTCCAAAATAATCAATGCCAACATGTGAGAATGGTGGTTTATCAGGCTGAAGGCGATCACTCGGATGGCAGTCCATTTGTTGCTGACAGGTGGGGGATCTGTACTTTCTGCATGTAACACATCTGGAAACAATGCTCTTGACCAGTGTCCCTGCTCCAAGGATCCAATACTGCTGTCGAATATAGGCAAGAATAGCATTTCTCCCCATATGACCAACGGCTCTGTGTGCGTTCTCTAGAAGCAGCATTGATAGTGGTGAACTCTTCGGCAGTACAACAGGATGCTTTGATTCATATTCCATTTGAGCTCTTTCAAGGCGGCCACCTACACGGATAATATTATCTTCAACAAATGGATCCAACTTGTACAGTAAACTAGATTTGCCTATTTCTTTTCTGGTTATTTCTTGATCCTTTCTTCTTTTCAACAGTTCCATCTCCCTGTGGAAGTGCTGATCTTGTACATATCTAATCAGTGCTTTCTCTGCATCCTTCCATAAAGCTACTGTCAGACACGGGGTTTGTTTCTTGCTTTCTTTTTCTTTTATTCTTCTTTTCAGTTCTCTGGTGATGAGAATCATCCAAGCAACTGCCTTGCATAATTTTGTCCAACTTGAATAGTAGTTGAGAAGCTTATTCATGCTGTCAGATGGAGGGGTGGTCAGAAAACAGCTTTCTTGTTTCTTAACTTCCGGATCATCATCAGGTAGTCTTGACTGGTTAAAAGTTCTATGCCATTCATCCTGTGGTTTCCACAAAAACAAAGGTCCTTCAAACCACATTCCAGTTCGATTCAATTTGTCAAAAGTCATTCCTCTAGACGCACAGTCAGCCGGATTGGACTTACTGATGACATGGTTCCACTGACTCACATCTGATCCTTCATGAATTGTTGTAAGCCTGTTTGCAACGAATGTCTTAAATCTTGAGGCAGAGTTGCTGATATATCTGAGAACAGACATGCTGTCAGTCCAAAAGAAAGTATGGTCTATCTTGTATTGAAGTTCCTGTAGAATGACCTTCGATAGACGAACAGCAACTGTTGCAGCAGTCAGTTCCATGCGGGGAATTGTCATTTTCTTGAGAGGTGCAACTCTTGATTTTGCCATAACTAAAACGCAATGAATGCGGCCTTCGTCGTTGATCAGGCGCAGATAAGCTGATACTCCATAGCCAACTTCACTGGCGTCGCTGAAGAGATGTAATTGAATTGATTTTACCTTTCCAAAATCTTGAGGTTTGTAACACCTTTCCAAACGTAGAACTTCTAACTTTGGTAGATCCTTCAGCCATTGCAGCCATACTTTCAGCGATGCTTCATCTATCACTTCATCCCATCCAAGATTCATCTTGCAAAGATTCTGCAGGATCTGTTTAGCAATCAAGATGTAGGGAGCAGCGAAACCAAGGGGATCATAGATGCTGCTTACTACTGACAATATTCCTCTTCTTGTGTTCTCTCTGTCTTTATCTTGTATTCTAAAGCCTAAAGAATCAGAGTCCACAAACCAGAAAACACCAAGTGCTCTCTCATTGGGAAGAGATTCAAATTCCAAATCCAGCTCTTTCACATCCTTTGCTCTTTCATTGACAGGAATTTTCATCATGACTGACTTGCTGTTCGAGGCCCACTTCGTGAGAAGAAATCCTCCTTCTAAACACAGCCGAGATAGTTCCTTGATAACTGTTACGGCAGAGTCTTCATCCCTTGTGGAAGCTAAGCAATCATCAACGTAGAAGTTGTCCTTTAACATAGAGACTATTTCAGGATCATACTTTCCTTCATTATCTTCTGCTGTTCTTTGAAGTGCAAAAGTTGAGCAACTTCTGTACACTTCTGGTTCTTTGCGATAGTCTCCGCTAGGCCACCAGTAAAAGCGGAGGTAGTCACGGTCTTTCTCAGGCACTCGTACTCTGTAATACATGGACTCGATGTCTCCCATGATTGCAATCGAGTCCTGTCTAAATCTAAGAAGAATGCCGACCAAGTTGTTCGTCAAGTTGGGCCCTTGAAGCAGCATGTTATTCAAAGACAGACCCTGGTAGGATGCAGCACAATCAAAAACAACCCTTATCTTGCCAGGTTTTCGTGGGTGATACACACCGTGGTGAGGTATGAACCAAACATGTCCAGTTTCACCATCCAAATCTTCAATTGGGACCTTTTCAGCATAATCTTTAGAGAGTATATCTGTCATGAAATTTTGATAATCTTCTTTGAACTTGTCATCTTTGAGGAATCTTTTCTTCAAACTATCAAGGCGCTTGAGGGCTTGAGAACTGTTGTTGGGCACTTTAACATCAGATTCTCTCATTGGTAGATCAATGTAGTAGTGACCATCTTTGAAGCTGATAGAGTCATTCACTTTCTTGATAAACATCTTGTCTTCTTGAGATAATTCTGCTTTGTCATCAATCAACCTTTCGGGAAAATCCATGTTGATACTTTTCCTGACCATGGTATCCAAATTGTCGTTTCTTCAATACTTTTCACAGTGAGCATTTCAGTCCTCATGGAGGGATAATTTTCAGGGTTAGTTTCTGAATGTGAAGTCCTGATAACATTCCAAAGGATCCAACCTAAATGTGTTCTTGATGCATGGGGACTACCTGGAGGACCAACTTTGACTTCAAGAGGGGAGTAGGCATCTGGGACATTTCCACCGATTAGTAGATCAACTCCTGATTCTAAAGTTGGCACTTGAACTCCATCAAGGTGAGGCCAATTCTTGTAGTCAGAGGACTTAGGGATGTGCCGACTTGTAACTGGGATCTTGCATCTTGTATATACTGTGGGAAGATCAACAGTGTTCTGTAAATCAATGTCGTGTAGTTTCAGACCTGAAATTGCATGAACAGTTGAGGTATGTGGCTCTCCCAAAGTGTCTATGGTAATTTCAACCTTTCTTGATTTTCCATTACATCCAAGTTTGTTCATAAGTGATTCTGAGCAGAAGGAAACTGTGCTTCCTGGGTCCAAGAAAGCATAAGTAGTTACAATCTTCAATGAGTCTCTGAATGAAACTTGCACAGATATGACAGCAAGTGTACACTCACTACTATTGTCTCCGGCCTCCGTAACTTCACTAGCTTGCCCTGTACAAGCATTTACGGTCTTCAGCTTTGTATTGTGATCTATATGCAGGAGAGTTGCGTGATTTCCATCACATCGCTGACACTTAACGTTACTGCTGCACTCACTACTGCGATGTCCTTTGGTTAAGCAGCGAAAACACAGACCTAAAGATTTAAGGAAGTCAATACGTTCTTTGTTTGGCTTAGAGGCTAACACATGGCAAGTACCTATCAGATGTCCCAACCTTTCACAATAAATGCATCTCTTGTTACCATTTCCTTGTGGTCTTGGAGATGAGTTGTTCATGGGTCTCTGTTCAAACTTGCTCGTCTTCACCAGATCAGTACCAAATGTTGCATTTTGTTTCGGTGCGGATGGTTTCCTGTAAGGCAACTGTGGCTTGATATCAGGTTTCATGGCTTCCTTTCCATACATTGGGTCTGTGGCCTTCAGAGCTTCAGTTCGCACAAATCGAACAAGGTCAGAGAACTCTACACCTGATCTGGATTGACGAAGATTGAGGACAACACCTCTCCACTTTTCTTGACAATGGAATGGTAGCTTCATGGCCAGCTTGCGAATGTTGTCTGGGTATTCGAGAACCTTCACTGCATGTAGCGATCTAACAGCATTCTGACACTCATTCAAGAAAACTGCATACTCATCCAAAGCCCTAACATTGTCTGGTTTAATGTTTGGCCAGCTCATAGCCCTCTTTATCAAAGTATTGGCAATTATTTCCTGGTTTCCATACCTAACTTCAAGTTCATCCATTGCTGCATGATAACCGTCCCTTGCATCTAAGTAGCTAAAGCTTCTTACAACTTGGTGAGCCTCCCCTATAGTGAACTGCTCTAGGTAGCACATGAGTTCATCGTCAGAGCTAGAGTTAGTAACTATCTTAGTGTGAAATTGACGCATGAACTTCTGATATTCCAAAGAATTTCCACTAAACCTTTGGATGTCTGGCACAGGCTTTCTAAGCTGTTGAACAACTGACATAAAAACATCATCTTGAGCTTGACTATACCTTCTTGATGGAAGAAAAGAGGAATTTCTTGGATTCAAACCTGTATCCTCGGTATTGATTACTGGCTTTGTCTCTACAGCTGGTTCAAACTTCAAGAAATTATCTTCAACAGAGTTTCTCTTACTTGGACCCTTATCTTCAGAGTCAACACTATTTTGATCATTCTCAAAGTCATTCAATACCCTTGACTTAGCCTTAGCAAACCTCAATTCGTGTCTGTAGATCTAATTCTTCTTCCTTCATCTGAATCTCTAACTTTGCCTGTTCAATCTTTTGTCTTTCTTTAAGAGCCCTTTTTCTAGTTTCAAGTTCTACTTGCTTTTGCTTCTCATGTAGAATAGTTGAAGAAACATTACTTAAACGTGAAGAATTTCCACTCCTAACAGATGGCAACTTCTTACTAGAATGTCTGCTTTTCTTTGAATGCTCACTCATAGTCTGACTTGCACTTCTTTCCAAAATATACTGTTCTATAGTTGTCTTAATGCTCAGCAGGACCCTATCTTGTGCCTCTATTTCTTCTTTATATTCTGACAATAATGGTTCTTCCAATAATTGCAAGTATTCTTCCCTAGCATCATAAAGAGTGTTAAAGAGAGTCAACCATGACGCATACTCACGACGAACCTCCTCACGAGTAGAACTAGTCAAAAGTCCAGTTGCAATAACTAAGTTAATATGATCATAGTCCCTTTCAAGTTGACGGAATATTGACTGTACTCTTCTTCCTTTGATCTCCAGAGCATTAGATAATCCCTTTCTCGTCAACATTGTAATATATTTATCAATATATCTTTTCTCCACTTGCCCTCAAATCTTTGAGCTTATGTTAAGGACTTTCAATTCCACTTCCTTATCAATCCAATATCCAGAAACATATTCCAACAATGTAAAAGGTCCAAGGTTCTTATGTCTCGAATGTCTTATGTCTAGTAGCGTTAATGCTATGTTGCAAACAACATGATTCCAAATCCAAATCTCAGTTCTCAAATGTTAATATCCACTTTGAATAATTCAATTTTTAATCCATTTCATGTCCATTCCAACTCCAAGTAAAACAAAGTTCAAACTTCAAATAAATGTTCAAGTTTATTCCTTAAGGCTTCTTTTTATTTTCATTCATGTATCCTCAATAAATTCCAATACAAGGTATATCCATTCAAATCCATTCCAATTCCATATGACTATATATATTGTCACGACTTCAAAATCCATTTCAGCTTTTACAACTCACAATAATCTTCAAATCCACTTGTTTCTAAGTTCAGTTTCATCAATTCAATGTTTACAACAATTGAACATATTCTGCTTCAATAATCTTCAACATCCTTTTCAATTATTCATATCTTATTTCCAAATCTTTCCATATGTTCTTTACAGTAGATTAACTGAAAATAACAGAAAACATTATCAGATTTGAAAATACCAAACCTTAAAGTTATCAAATTTACCCTAACAATTAACTTAAATTAAAACAAATTGCTGTACTGGCAACTTGCACTGATATTTTATGAGCGCTTTACACAATTCATTCAAAAAAGGAAAAAAGCACATGGCCTAGAAAATATTTGAATATCTACTTCAGTAACATGAAATACAATAAATTACTACTAATATATATATTGCTTGAAAAGCAATTAGAAAAGAGTATTCTTATGCCTAACAAATATATATAAATAGGCCTAATTCAATAATTTTGACAAACTCACCACTTGCCACAAAGTTTACAAAATAAAGCAATAATTTAACACAAAGTTACCCTAACCTACATGAAAAACAAAAAGAAGCTACTCTTACCAATTTAACAATATAAAAGTGATGAAATATAATAATTATGCTTACCGCTACTTTAGACATTCTTCAGGTTCAAATTTCTTGTGCTCTAAGCAAACATGTGGCCAAAAATGACAGTTACTTCCCTTTGTAGAGTTATCAAAAGTGGCAAGGGCACTAATGCGAAATAGGAGCTAAATAATAATATGGTTGAATAAAAAAACTTGAAATTTAACGAAGAAAAATTTAGAAAAATAAAGATTATGGAAAAGAAGTATTTTGACCGTAACACTTCTATTGAAAAGTTGCCGATTAATCAACGCCAATCAAGTGCTGAAGATTGCGAAAAAAAAGAATGGTGACATTGGATTCATCCCCATAAGTTCTAATGAAAAATTACATATTAATCAACGCCAATCATGTCGATATACAGTTAGAGGGTAAAACTCATTTCATATTTATCAGTTACATATTTTGAATTAATAATTTTAATTTAATTCATTATATTGCATTTAATTAATTTAAAGAATGTACGTAAACTTATAAACTTAATAAAAAGGAATGTAATATTGCAACAAGCCAATTGATATAGTACAGAAAATAATGAAATATTTTTTATCACACCTTCCTTACCTTCAATTTTTTTTTAAACAAGTAGTAATTATAGGGTAAGGTAAAAGTGTGGTCGATTGTCACTGTACTAATAAGACATTACACTCTCTAAATAAATATTTCAAATATTTACCACCACCTGACTCAATACCTTATCGTGGTGTGGTGGTTTGCGTGCTTCAGAAACCCCGAGAACTATGCCAGCCGGAGCTTACATGCTCCTGATAGAGGTACCCAAGCCGGACAGGTCAACGGGTAGAAGCCAGACCAAATTTGAGTCGTTCTAAAACCTGATGTTTATCTCTCTCTATACCTTTCTTTCCGTCTTTATCTAATCCTGTCGATCCCTTTCTCCCTGATCTGTCCACTCTCTTTTGGATGCGAGTTATCCACGTGTTTAATAACTGAAAAATTGTTCAAAACACGTTAAACTCCAACTAACTCACTCACTCACTCATTCAAATATCTATCAGCTCATAGATTTGCCTATTTCGTTACACTGCTAATTTTTTTGTATTATCTAATGATTATTCTACTTATTCAATGTTGTATGATAGAGCGTTAAAGCTAAACCTTCACAAACAAGGGCAACATCAGCAAAACCTTCCATTAGATAGGAGACACCACGGGTCAATATTCCAAACAGCTTGAGGATAGTTGCAGGGATACGGGATCTAGAATTGGTCGAATTAGCAGTTACAGGCAATAGATGCGAGCTGTTTCAACAATGATATTTCCTTAGTCAACAGGACGCAGAATGCGAAGATGACCCTTCGGGACTCTTGGCTCCTGTGTGCCAGTCTGTTTCTGTTTGCTTTGCTGTAGGGTAGGGTAAATGAAAAAACTAATTTGAACATATGGGCACTGTGACTTCTACATTTTAGGAATGAGAAGATAAGAGTCACAGTACAGTCGGTCTGGGCCATTTTCTCTAACGTAGGGGGCGGGGTAGCGCAGTGGTTAGCGCGTTCGGCTTCGGATCAGGAGGTCCGTGGTTCGAATCCCGCCAGGGGCTCGGCAACTTTGTCTGCAATAGAGAACTGTTCTACACGCAGTCAGGTTTGGGTGCAATGCTACACTGAAATTCAGCGGAGTACCACCCATGGTTCGCTAGTTCCAGCCGATGCTCGCAGGTTTCACCGCAATGCATAGCCACAATGGTGTTGCGGGCTTTCTCCTTGCACAAATACTAGCAGCCGCGATATAAGTGAAATAATCTTGAAAGCGGCGTTAGACACCAACTCACCTCACCTCACCTCCCTAACGTATGTTTGGTTTATAGCATTATGTCTATGTAACATGTACGTTTTGTAATCCATAAACAGAATATATTACTAGTGTGTGAGTCACAAGGATGTCACATATTTAAAGGCGCCTGGATTGAGAGAGAGTGAATTGGGGTTTAAACAATATTTCAGTTTTTTCACATGTAGATAACAAGTGTGTGGACAGATCAGGAAGAAAGATCGATGGGACGGAAAGAAAGGCATAGCGAGAGATAGACAGAAGGTTTTATATCAAATTTGTTCTTGTGAAATTACGGTTGGGAGTTTATGATTTCCCAGCTAGGCTCAGAAAGCAGTTGGACACTCGGTATATTATCTTCAACTAGCAGCTTTGTTGGTTATAGTAATGATAACAATTTAGTCACGTGTTATTTATTATGGAAATTCAATTTTTAAAACCAAAATGTAAATGCAGTCGATGTACTGTTTTAATTTTCAGTTGGTTATAACATGTTTAGAATTATCCTTCCTAATATGAGATATTTTGCATTATCTTGAATTGAACGTAAGTACTTCATTGTTTCCCCTTTTAAAATATTATTTCCTGTCAATCATACCTTACCTTACAATTGGGAATGGTGCTTGTTTCAAAATTAATTATATAAATGATAAGTTTTAGTCTTTGCTAGAATTGTGCAACATCTAATCGCTCGCTGATATTTTATGTTCCTGATGTGTATTATATAGACTTAATAAACAAGGCATTAGCCTGTGCTTTCAACTTTACAGACATGATAGGCGGTGAATGATTTGAACTTATTGGGCAAAAACCAATATCATCATAATCTAAATCTTCAGAAGTTGAGGTAATCGACAAACTTAAGTGAAATTTAAAAAACCTTTTGCAAGGCATTTCCAAAGCAGTCTTGCCAATTAAACCTTACTAAATGTTTCAAGAATATAATCAAATTATTTCTTCAAACTTCTTAAAGTTCTTCACGTCACTTCAATTCTTTACTAGGGGTTTGGGAAGCCAATTAAACTGGACTTGAATAATGTATAACAGTTTTCACCTCGACTTACTTTTTCTCTCACACATATCTGAGAAGTACCAATCATTTGAAAACAAATTAAATTTAAAAAGACTTTGTGCAATGTTTACATTGCTAAGTTTTAAAATCTATCCTTTAATGTCTATTTTTTAAAGAAATTGTTTTGATTGATAGGTACAATTGTGAATCTTTTTTCACTGCTTTCTTGTCCATCTCCTGTCATGTTCGTTTGTATAGAAAGTAAATGTCTATTTACATACTCAGCAGTTTTTCCTAAACCAATTCTTTGTAAATAATGTATGTTTAAACCAACCTAAGCAAACTACCCACGGAAAACGTGGTATTTTTACGTGTGATTTTTTAAATATGAAATTTAGCCAAGTCAAACAATTAAAGAATGACAAACAATTTAATTGATAAGCGAAGTGCAAAAAGTTATATTATGCAAAAGTGCAATATAAACTAATACAATTAAGTTATAAATAGTCAAATTTGTCAAAAGGCTAGAAAGCCAGTTGATACGTATACATTTTCCAAATGTGGTAAGAAAAATTATCAATGGCCCCCTAAAACACATTATCGGAGAATAAAGCCGAAGAAAACGAGAAATATTGAAGAAGACGTCCTTTTACTTAGATCCCAGGGGTTTGTGTTACTTAGATATGGATAGATAGGGCTTGCAACACAGAGGTTTCAATATTGATACAAGATTGCTTTCGAGACTCAAATTACTACATTCGTCAATTTGAAGACACGTCCAGGACTGTTATTGCAATTCAGCAAACTTTGCCCAGAGGTCCAGAGTTCGAATCACGCCAGGTGCTCGGCACCTTTGTGTGCAGGAAAGAACTGTTCTACATCACCAAGTTTTGGGTGCATTGCTAAAAGGAATTTCACCCCTAGTTTGCTAGTTCGAGGTTTTACAGGACTACATGGCCCTTGTAGTGTTGCGGGCTTTCTCCTTGCAATAACATAGTAATGATAATGTCTTTACATTGTTTTTTAGTATGTTAGTATGTATGAAGCACGTTAAGTACCGTTTATACAAAATCATTGAATACCAAATCTGGATAATCCAGTTAATGGCATGATCGCATCAAGCCTACCTTGGATTAAGGGTATTTGTGGTGAGTTATCGGACTGCTTACTCTGTCTTTACGTGTCCATTACACGGAAGATGCTATAGTGAGCCGTCAACTGCATGTATCATATTGTAATTCACACGTAGTCATGTGGTAAAGATTTATTAGCAACATAACGTCCATAAAAATGCAATGCTTATGAGTCGGCGCCGTAGGGAAAAGATATCTAAATTTGTTTACATCTGAAACATGTTTCAATACATGTGAACTGTTTCCATCTCCAGACATTTACTTTAGAGACATGACTTAATCATTCAGTTACTTGCTTTTGCTTAAGGCCACTTCTGTTTGCTTTACTGCAGGCGAAGACTAAGGCTGAAAAAACCCAATCGATTTTAGGTGATGCAATTTATATTTTTATGACCTACAGCAATGGAGCAATCACTTGGAATAAAGTTATATAAAGAATGCGGTCTCAAACCAATGTGTGACTGATTTCCTTCACCAAATGTTCTGAAAGTTTGCCAACGTTGTTGTTGACGATTTGACATTACAATTCAAAAAGAAAGCAAAACATTGTCTATATAGTACAATGTTAAAAATTATGATAAATTAAATTTTAAAGAAAATATTACAATGAAAATATTGTTCAGTGAAAGATATTTTATATTAATATACTGTAATGTTTAACATGAATGATTAGATCAATATTATACAGTTATTGACTTCAGTTGAGGTGAATCAAATGGTTTATCGACCTCTGAACAGTTATGTTCACAGTATTGCCTCGGGGAACATAACTGTTCCGAGGTCGATAAACCATTTGATTCACCAATAACTGAAGTCAATCACTTTTTTATTATATGATTACAGAAGGTTTAATTTTTTTTTCAATTTTTCTTGTGAACCTCATATCAATGACAACATACACTTTGATTGAACAACAAACGGTTTATTATTAATATTCTTGTAATTGTATATGGTAATTATATATAAAGTCTGAGAATTAAAAAGGCAACTTGTTTAATATGTGGTGTGATTAACAGCATATTTCTGAATTTTTCTTTTCTTTCAAGTCATTAGTGTCAATTTATCTTCATGGAAATTGCCTACATAGGACAAGATTTGACTTGTATTTGTTGAAATTGAAATTCAATGTGACATTTGTGCAGTTATTCGAAACTGGGAAATGGTAAATTCTGATAATTCAGAGACAAATTGTTCAATGTCTGGTTAACATTTGTTGTGGGAGCCCTGGGAACTGGTCTTTTCTGCATGGTTTTGTCATCAAAATCAGTCAACTCGTTAGTGCTAGTTTCTCGAAGAACTTCATCAAAATTATCTTCACTCCAATTCATGTCTCCATCAACACATTTTCTTGTGAAGTTGATAAAGGCACAAAATCAAAATATGTATCAATAGCCTCACGTACAGTCTCAGTCGCAACTGGAGAACTCATTCTTCTTTTCTTATCCCTATTACCCATAACCACTGACGACAAGGTTTCAGACATCTTCTTTTTGATTTTCGGATCTGTATATCCCGTGTAAGTCTGCAAGCTCTTTTCTGATTTGTGGCCTGTATGGCGTCCAGCAAAGTTGCCTGTTGAGTCGAGGATATGTACAGCCGTTGCCCTCGGTGTGTGATTTATGTACCGCTGAGATAATCCTGAAAAGCAGGTCGGAATGTAAGTATATATGTAATTTTATTGTTACCAACATTTAGTTGCTTTAGAAATGAGATAGATTGATTCATATTAATGTTAATTGATGAAAATAGTTAAAAAGAATGATTAATAATTTCAACTAAAAGAGTCGAGATATATAAACAAATAGATTGATGAACAATGAGACTTTCTTAACAGATATTGAAATATTTAAACAGTTATTGAGCTAATGATATGTATAGTTGTTACTCAAGCAATTACATTATATACCTGATCCGTTGAGATTGACGGTATCATATTCCCTATTGTATTATGTCCAAGAGAGGCAGCATCATACCATATGGACGCTGGAACAATCTGTCAGACTTTGGGTTCAGGCTTCGTTTGTACTTCACTGGACACATTGCATACAATCTTTAAAACATAATCAAACTTTCCAAATGTAAAACTGTCTAAAATATTTTATTGCTGTGGAATTGTAATTATTACTTTTATTATTACATGAATATGAACTTAATGTTCCAATTGTTTTTGCATAGTGTATGCACTTGTTAGTGTCATATATTAATATACTAATAATTCAAAGATACACTTAGTTATATTACTGATAAATGAAACTAACCTGGAATTGCATACATTCTTCCCTCAACAATGTTAGCATCATCTTGATGTTTTTTTGTTTGTTCGTCTTTGACTAAGTACAAAATTTCCAACTTTCATGGCAGACAAATTTTCACGTCCCCTCCTCCCAAAATACAGCATGATATCAACGAAGACTTTCTCTTGTAGTTTTACAGGATCGTTTATGTCAAAATATTCATACATTTTGCATATGTCAGCTTCTTCCATAAGAGGAAAATTTGTCACTCCCACTTTTCCAGATCGTTTGAATTTCTGTTTACAGCAATGGACATTTTGTTCGATTCTGAGAATGACGGATCGTGGATAATGTCTTATTTCCACTGTTCTGCAGATACCTGTTGATGCCATGCCGGATGGAAAACATTCTAGTCCTCTTGTACTTCTCCCCATTCTCCCTTCTCAATTCCACGTAAAATTTAGACAGCTTAGAATCGAGTTCTTCTTTTGAAAAGTCTTCAAATTGTGTAGGCTGCCCCTTTTCTTCCAAATATGACTTGAAAACATTTGCTGATGATGTTGTAGCCCTTCTGTGTTACAGTTACAGAAGAGGTGTTAAGAGAATCCTTTGCTTTTATCAACCTTTGAATTCCTTTCTCGTCGGCATCATCAAAGCGTTTCTTTGCATCGTCTGCCATGACTGCAAAGAGAAGCGACTCTAAACAGCTCTCCTCGCAAAGCTCCTTGCAGTGGCACTATAAGGAGTTTGGCAGTGGTGATCTATTCTTAGGTCCAGGTCATCGGATTGTTATGTTAAACTCGTGTGACAATGACCAGCTGCCTCGGCCAATCAGAAAACAGAACGCTCGTCCATCATATAATCATCATATAATAAAATCAATGAACATCCTTTTTCACTATGTTTTATCTCGATTTTCATTTGATTAAGCCATTCAATCGGTTATTTCATGAAATACCAAATGCACAATATCATGTACAGCTGCTAAACAAAATATTTTGAACCGGGTATAGTGAAACAAGTTTTGGCATTCCAAAAGGAGAGGGAAATGTTACTGCACTTAAATATTAATTAATAATATTTTCGGGGGAGATAAAAAAGGCTAATTATGGGTTATCATTATGTTAAAGCAATTAAGGTGAAAATATGTTAAATATGTAAAGTGTTATTATCTTTCATTATTTTTCATTTTTAAATATGGCCCCAAAGAATGAAATAGGGAAATCGCATCTCTGTTCCACATCAGAGTGTAACACAGTTATTGCCCTGTGAACATTACCATAATCAAGAACTGACAAGTAGCTGGCGTGAGTGAATACATTTGAGGCACAAGCACGATGGCTTTAAATTGCATTGGCTAATTCAGACCATGCTGCCAACGAGTCAAAATTCGCATGTTGAGCGCAGCGAAAAATTGCAAATCCGTCGCATGAACATTGGCGACGGCACAGAAAGGTACGGGCAATGCAGCAAGGCCTTCCTCAGAAAGTCATGGGGGCTGGCGTAAGAAAAGGCCGTGCATGGTTATATGTTATATGTTCCCCAGAGGTATCACTTATCAACTTAAAGTTATCCCTCACATTGGCTGAATTTTCTGATATCGCGCTTTATATCCAGTTCTGTAAAGGACTCACTGTAATGAGGACATGGAACTCGTTAAATACTATGATAACTATCTTCTCAGCTGTAAGACATATATCTTGTCTTGTAATTAAACAAATCACTAGATCTATTTGTAACTCAACTCGGGACCACTTCAAAATCAGTCATTCATTGTTGGCGAAGTTAATATGTACACATATGGTGTAATAAAATTTCTAAAGGAAAATTACTATCTCACTTGTATTTTGAAGGCACACTTAAGTTTGAATGACACGGATGAAAGGATTAAAAGAGATTTAATCTTCATCATTTGTAATAATTCAAATGCTATTCGGATTCACTTTCATTCGGTCATTGAGTCGATTTCAGAGAGTTTGTAATGCCAGTGTTGATGCATGTTCATACTACCGCAACATAAATCGTGTCAATAATTTCTACATGTACAAGTGACATTTCATAACTTCCATTCCTCCATTATGCGAGAAATACAAGCTTTCACAAAGAGGAAGACTTCCGTCAGTTCTGTATTTTGATCTCCCTTGTTCAGCAATTACAGCATTGATTAAAATGTTTCTGTCAGAAGCAATGGTTTGCTCGATCAACCATAATATAACATGTGCAGCAGGCGGGATGACGAAGTCGATACATCATGCTGTGCTCTTGATTATGGGGTCGATATAACCTTGCACCGAATGAAAAAATGCAACATGTAATTGTTGCATGAAAATGTGACCCAATGTTTGATTGATAATAAGTTAACTCTTTTCCACCAAGAATAATATGAATTCGAAGCATTATTTTCGACCAAGAATAATATAAATTCGAAGCTTCCTAGTAACGAAATAAAGTTTTCCCTTAATATTTGCCGATCTGCAATTTAGGTGTGATCTTAAATGTTCTTGGGGGCGGGATAGCGCAGTGGTTAACTCGTTCGGCTTCGGATCATGAGGTCCGTGGTTCGAATCCCGCCAGGGGCTCGGCAACGTTGTCCACAGTAGAGAACTGTTCTACACGCAGTCAGGTTTGGGTGCAATGCTACACTGAATTTCAGCGGAGTACCACCCATGGTTCGCTAGTTACAGCCGATGCTCGCAGGTTTCACCGCAATGCATAGCCTCAATGGTGTTACGGGCTTTCTCCCTGCAATTATACTAGCAGCCGCGATATAAGTGTAATAATCTTGAAAGCGGCGTTAAACACCACCTCACCTCACCTCACCTTAAATGTTCTTAATATCATAATGCCGAAAAACATTGCCACATGTAACTTTGATAGTTTGACACATGTTAAAAAGAAATTCTTTAATGGTACAGAGTGTAAGTTTGGAAAGGAATGTATCATGGGACAAATAGACTACCCTCATGATAGCCCCACATACTTATTTGTTAAAAGGGCTATTTGCAAAGGATTGGTTTATGTTGTGTTCCACTCAGAAATAAACAATGTTAAATACAAACTGTAAAAAAAATAACTTTTGACTTGTTCATTTCTTGAGAGTTTATTTTGATGACACAACATGCCTATAGAGTGCTGTTCATCAATATTTTGTTATTTAGTTTCTTCAACATAAAATGCTCAGGAAAAGTTATTCTAAATATACCTGCGAGTCAAGGATGAAAACATATTTGGAACTGACAACATGATTGGAAAATAGAAATCACACTGTCAACATGCCAGTCATCTGTCATGCTATTTCCAAATCAGTGAAATTGTCCTTCAGTGTAACAGCACTTCTTACAGTACAAAATAGGTCTTATCTAATTCAAACCGAACCGAACTATAGCAATAGTTTGTGTGCAATGAACATTAGACCAGTGCTAAACATTTAATGAGGATATGTTTTCCCTTGAGAGATGCCATGTTTATGACATCGTGTGAGGTGCAAACGTACCTATGTCACAAGTTCACATTCAGATTGACTTTAAAAGTTGATAATAATTAATAAGAATTTACATCAATATTACATTATATTATATAATAATATAATAATATTATGAGATAAATAAATTAAATTATGTTATTTTATATAAAAACATAGTATAATATTATATAATATATGGGAAAAAACAATCATAAAAACATATGTATTCGATCACGAAAACACCGCATGCATGGATAACATATTTGTTGTCACACAGGTATATGCATTGATGCAGTCGCTAAAGAAGGTAGAAAGGTTATTTAGAGAAGACTCAAAGTGCAAAAGTGCATGTTCGAGTAAGATTTAGCTTTCCGAAACCCTTTTGAATGATAACTTTTTAAGCGGCGTCGCTGATTGCATCCACCAGGCTTCTATATTTCTAGACCGAGAAACGTATATGAATTGATGACGAATCTACCTGGCACGGTTTAATTTACAATAAGTTAGGTGACAAACGAATTTACAAATTTGCAGATTACTTTAGACTTTTACTGAAAGAATATTACCTGGAAATAATCAAGACATCAGCGATTAGAACTTACCATTTTAAAAACAAGACATTTTCAAATTATGAAAAATTGATGTATTTGGTAATTTAGATTCATAGTCGAATTGGACATCTTGTGAATCTACGGATTGGTGTCCACATTGCCTCGTGGACATTCTACGTGACTGTTAATGGTATTGAAAGTTCTTGATGAGACTATATACCATTTGCAGAAGAAATATTGACTCTCATCACTAAACAACACTCCTTACCAATTTCGCGCTTGCCAACATTCAACTTGTATTTCCCAATCATTCATTTCAACGTTAATCTTTGACTCAAAACTGCCATGTTATGTTTGCAATTACTCAAAGCAACCTGGATGTCAACAGATACTGGAAGACTTTACATGTATATCTTTACTAGGTCTTTTTCGGGAAATTTTTTGAAACATTTTACTTTTAGTGAGCATCACTTTCTAACATTTCTTTGCCATTCAGATGATAAGATCGAACTGCACCATCTGCATTGACTTTGGATCTTAGTTTTTTACAATTCTGATAACGTCCTGAAGAATTATTATATTCATTTAGCTTTACCTGGCACAAAATTGAATTGGACCTTTTTTTTAAATCAAGATTTGATTTTGATTTGAAGCACTTATCTTTTCACCAAATCGTTGGTCAGTCCCTGCAATAAATGGGTTCTTTACAAAAATCAATGTTTAATTTCATCTCTTCCATCTCTGCCGATGATGAATACATAATTCGTCAGTAGAATGTATGCTTTAAATGACAACGAAAAAGCCTTCAACATCAGGGGCGATAAGGTGTTATTGACATGAATTACTTGAGTTGTGTGAAATATTTGTTACCGCCATGCAATTTTGTTAGGGCCACCTCTGTATGTAATATTGTAATTATCAAGAAATAAAACTGCATTGCCTATGCATATTAAGCGAAATTTGAGAAGTATTCATTATCTGCAAAGTACTGATATATACTTGGCCCTGAATAAGCATAGCTAGGATTTATTTCCAATCAACAGATGGGACTTACAGTAATAGCTTTAGATAAACTAAATATAAGTGCAATTGCGAGGGTTTTTGAAATATGTCAAACACATGCATATTTACAAACAATTGAAATTTGATCGAACTGATTGCATAAGCAGATGGAAAGAAATACAATTAAAAACAACCACGTTCTAATTTACCTGACAGATTTTCTACTTTCAGAGATATAGGAGGCCGAGGCTTTGTACAGAGTAATGATATGTCTTTAGTTTGATATTGATTGAGTTGGCTATCTCCAATTTCCTGTACTTTAGACGGGAAAGGAAATTAGATTTAAATAAGTAATGGGAAAAAAGATCAAGCGTGTGTTACAAAACATGGTGTTTAATATTCTTAAAAGAATTTTGGTTACACAAATGCATTATTGGGGTTCAAACAAGGACTTCCAATGGTGCGAGCACTTTTGGAAATGTTACTTACCCTGCAAACATATTCCTGAACAGGTACACCTTCTTACATGTCAGGTGCGAGAATTTGAGTTGTGATACTTACTGTTGTCTTGCATTGATGTTAAACTGCAAAATGAGGTATTAAAGGGATGAATAAAGCTACAAAGTTTTCACGCTGCATTTCTGTCATAAATGACATTGCCAATGTGAAAAAACAAACTATTTGTAAGGATTGACAGGTCAGGGGATTGTTTTTCCCTTTCGTGTCTACCATACTTTGAATTCCGTTAGTGAAAATATTTTTCATTATTTGTTCAGTTGGTGCACTGTTTTGATGATCAAATAATCATCAAAACTTATATCTTGTCAGATCTTCAAACCAATTAATCTCAGTGGATCGTCGACACAACAAACAACAGCAACATCAATGCAAACCTTCCATTAGATAGGAGCCATCACGAGTCAATACTGAAAACAGCTTGAGGAGAGTTGCATGGATTCGAGATATAGCATTAGTCGAATCAGTGTATAAAGTGTGTAATGGCTTAATTGTGTCCATAAATGTGAGGAGACGGGATACTGAGTTTTGAGAGTAACTTTAAGAACACTCGACTCCTCTGTGCCACTTTGTGCCTATTTATTTTCTGTATTCTGGGCTAAATACAATTAAATAATTTGAACACATGGGTAATGTCACAGAGATGTCCTCTCATGCCAGTTGTTTCAAGTAAGATGGACAAGGGTACAAAATATAATTTCACATAAATTACAATATGAACTTTACACTCCATCTGGAAAGGAAAAGCAAATAAAGAATGATAAATCTAATAGATTTAATGGTATACCCCCCCCCCCCCCCCCCCCCCCCCCCCCCCCCCGCCGTATTCAGCTCCGTTCTTGTTATCTCATATCACAAAAGCTTATGAAACGTTAGAGTCTTCAAACTTGGTACCAGGTATCATATTGGGAATACGCAGGGCTTTACCACAACATGTTGTTAGCAATAAATCTAATTTTTCTCTGTTTGTCTACAAAAATAAACAAATACAATAAGACTATGCTGTGTACCACAGTATTTTTGCCCAACACATTTATCCTACTTACGAACCTGAAAATTAAACATGATACATGACCTCACAGACGGCGAAGTGATATAGATGGAGACAAGCCTCTACCTACAAGTCGACGACATGCCGTTATCCAGAAACATATTATTCAAAAACCTAAAACTTAATGCCAAAGGGAATAAAAAAACACCTATCGATGATAAAACATGGGGAACAATGAAAAAATTACATTTAATTCATGCAGCAGCATGGAACACTCTTGGTTCGAATACAGTATATATAGAATACAGATTTTTGCCAACAAATGATATTCTATTAAAACTGAAATACAGAGAATCTAATGAATGCACTTTTTGCAAATCCTAAAAAAGGAATCAATTTTATATCCTTTTTATGAATGTAAAGTCATCAAAATTATTTGGGAAACACTTTTTGAAAAAAACACCCCAGAAACTAAATTAACTTTCTCTAGGAATTTTTTTAACTTTTAGGTTATTACAAAAAGAGAAACTATGTCCAAAATTTGATAATCATTATCGTAAGTACACTATATTCAAAATGAAACAACAGGACAAAATACGGAACTTGAATCACCAATAGAGAGACATTAAGGTTATGCATTATGTTGAGCGCTTTAGTGCCTCTTCGAACTGCAAATATTAAGACTCCATACAATTCTGGTCGGTACGTCATGACCTTTTTTTAAATACCACTTTGTACCCTTCTGTATTGTAACTTTTCTTCCCAGCATCAATAGCTTGTAAATCAAGCACTGTGTTTTAAGTAATCTTGCTATGTATTGAACTAAGTATGTGATATGTCTTGAATGGTGATGACAAATGATTTTATTTTTAATTTTATCAGACAAATGGCAAAATACCTATACAACAGTCGATTTGGCTGACCTAAACTTCATTTTTAAGGCCATTGCACGATTTAGACTATTATAAAATTTAATTGTAAATATGTGTTTGTTTACCTTTCTATAGTGTTTGATTTTGTATGCATTTAGGGAACACTGATGTATTTATTAGTTATGTTTTTACAACTTATTAATGAACATGACAACAAGGAGATAAGGGAATAGGAAGGAGAAAGAGCGGATTCCTATAAGCTGATTTTTGACAGATTGTTTGTTTTCCTTGTGGTCACGTCATATCTATCGAATTATTTAAATTTACATGTTATCAAAATGACATAAGATTTAAGAAATTTAAAACCTCGTCCAAGTACTGCTCACATTGTAAACTAAAGGACTTGGAAGAATAATTGATGCGAAGCACCATTATGAAAACGACCCGCAACGCATCAAGATTTTAAAACCTGATCCCGTTTCAACATCAACTGCTTTCAAGATGATACGCCATTATTTTGCGTCGATGTCAATGGATGGCAAAAGTAGGTTGAAACTACATGGTGAGTAGACAAAGGTTCTGCTCCGGGAGAAGAGGTTGATGTCATCACTCAGGGAGGACAATCGTCTCATACAGCTTTAAGACTCGGCTTTCTGCTGCCACCAAGTTTTGTTTTTGCCAAACTTTTTAACAAATGATTTACAGAACTCCAATACATAACTTCCTACTCATACTCCTGGGGAATTCTTTTGTCATGTTCAAATTAAAAAATCGAATGAAATGAATTAAGTAAAAAATCCTTGTAACACGATTACTTGAAAAGTTGTGGTGCTATGAGGTTATGTGTATATCACTTGCCTTTCAAAGATTTAAATAAATCACTTAAGTAGTTTGTGTATAACTATTAGGCAGAATCATTTCTGTTCAGAATATCAGACTTATGACGTCAAGCTATCGTGTCTAGATCTTTTTCAGTAAATGAGATTTAAAGGTAAAAGTTTTGTTGTTGAATGGGCAATAAGTTGAGTATAACTGAAGTAAGGTCATATCCTCGTTACTTCCAATTCCCTATATAATTTGCCTTGTTTCCATTTACAACTTTCTAGAATTTCTATTTTTTAACTTCAATATTCCCCGATTTGATTTTTATTTTCCATTTCCTGGAACTTTATTTGGGAGAGACCTAGTTGGATTAAATCATGTTAATTTCCTTCGAGTACAGAGATATAACAACACTTTCAAAGCAAATACTAATTTCACCTGTCAACCTGCATCAAAGCTTAAGTATTCTGGAAGGACAGTGTGCATCCACCGCTCTGTTTTTCAATCAGGTGTTGTCTACATTTAAGTCTCTTTACCACATATCACTCGTTAATTGATCACTGATATAGACTAGTTTCGTTTCGTTATAAGCTCATTCAGGTTTACTCAAGATTTTGACTTTTGGATCGTGGATCGAATCTACAGGCCATCATCACTTATAATTAACCTGCATTCCCATGGGGCCGAATAGAAAAGGACCATTTTCTCCCAAACCTTTCTTCTCCTAGTACCTTATTTCAAGGTATACTTTAGGGGATCTATAATCATATTCATGGGCACTTCAATGTGAAATAAATCTATAAAATATTTACATCTATGAATAGTCGTTCTCTTTTTTATTCATGAATTGTTTTACTGTTATTGACATTTTCTGTGTGCAAGTTAATGAATTTGTAGCATTTTTTCACAATCACTTGATTCGACAACTTTAACTTATTAACGCAGCAGCAGGAAAAGGTCTTTCATAATTTATCATAAAAATGTGAGGCTTAAATGCTTTTAGTGATGTTTAGAAAACAGTCTCAAATATTTACACAAAAGAGTTAACCGTATAATTGGCAATAACACTTGTAATTACACAATAATGTGATTAACATAACAAATACACTTTATGAAGAATGGGTGATGTGCAAACAAAATAGCAATTATGTCCGACATAAAATATTGGCATGATGGCTACTCAGTCTGATTAACTGCGGAATAGACGGTTAGGTTATTTGGTGATGGATGTTGAATCTTTGTTATACAATGTCAGGTGTGTAACATTATACTCTGTCAAAGAGTAGATTATTTGTTAAACACCGTTTTTCAGTCAAACATACATATTGCAATGTGTTAACATGACTCTCCGTGAATAAAAGTTAATGGGATGATATGTTTACCTTTTTGCTGAGTTCAAATCAAACGTTGTGTTCTTCTCTAATGGGCAATGTGATCCCATGAACCATTTATCGTAACTTCCTGTCAGACGAAAATGCAGCGGGTTACTTCCTTTTCATATTACTGTCAAAAACGGATTAGTGTGCCATTGCTTAAATGGTTTGAGCCTAAACGTTAACAAATAAGTTAATCGTTACAAATGATATAATGTAAGTCGTAAGATGGATTATTACAAGATAGGATCAAATTAACTTTTATGTCTTACTCTAATCGAGTGGGCCGCCATGTTAAGGGAATCTTGTTTCCAAATGAAGCAAAGAATGTTGGGAAAATAAATCTGTAAACGAACTTGAGGAATTTGGCTGATCGAATTAATGTCGTCAACACTGCGTAGATTACTACGTGACGTGACGATTCTTTACCATAGCATGGAATGTAGACACATTAACGAGTAAGTTGCAAATAGTAAAGTAGAATGTATGTATTGTCCGTCGATAAAAGACGAGTGTTTACCTGTAAGGTATGAGGGTAGCATGATGATTACCATACGTCACTGGCCTACCGAGAGATTTCACTGATGAAATTGAGTTGACCAATATTTTACACATAGTATACAAGTTCTGTTCATGTCTTGTAAACTTTTAAAACTGAACTGTATCTTTTAAAGCTTTTTATCCCTAAGTATCAATGAGTGTACTCATTGCCGAGATTCATTACAGTGGTATAACACTAAGCCATTATATTGTTAGGTACAGTAAACTGTAATTCAGCTATTAACGCTTAAAGCAAATCATTGCGAAGAGACCCGAAAGCTGTGCCAGTCGGGCTTACATAGTAGAGTTACCAAAGCTACCCTCATCCATTCGATCCAGTTTTTCTGTCCACTCACTTTTGATTTTTTCGACGTTTTTAATAATCGAAATAATGTTGCAAAAGAATGTTTTATCAAATATTTGTCATAGTAAAGCAGAAAGTAACAACGTAATCAATCTTATTGATAACAGTTAGCCTTATCTTGCATTGTTCACATTTGCAGGCATTCATAGGCAGGAGGCTATCATAAGGGCATATACCAGCAACACTGAACAGCGCAAGAATACATGACGTCACATAATCACATGTTATGTGACGTCATACATAAAAGAAGTAGTTCGGCTTTTCATGACTATTAAATCCCAACCCACTCTATCGATTGAAGAAGAAATCGCATGTTGGACTGTTATCAATATATTTAATATTAATGTAATAAATATTAAAAGAAATATATAAATTTTATTAGCTTTATTCAAGGCACTTATCTTTACATTATTTATTGGCGGGATATCGCAGTGGTTAATCCGTTTGGTTTCGGAGGAATAGGTCCGTGATTCGAATCCCCATTTGGGCTCGGCATCTTTCTCTGCAGTAGTGAACTGTTCTACTGTTCGGGCTTTCTCCCTGCAATAATACAAGTAGCCGCGACATAAGTGAAATACTCTTGAAAGCGGCGTTAAGGCTGGCCGCACACAACGTCCGATTTTTTCATGCGTTGCGTCATGCGATGCGTTGCGTTGCGATTTTTCCGCGCACACTATACGCGATTGCTAATGCGTTAAATATTGCTTTTTTATCAGAACAGAACAGAACAGACATCAGACATTCGGATATTCTGGACATATTGAATCTTAAAAACAAAAATATACACGTACATATGTCGGTATAGCAGTTACATTAAACATTATTTCAATAACATATCTAATAACGGGACTTAGAATTATGGTACAAATCGTGTTTGCACTTTCCTTCCACGTGTTTGAAAAACCCCTGCGACACGTGGGAAATATGACGTCAGAAGGGAATCTCTCATGCGATTTCGTTTGCGATGCGTTGAAAATAGGTGCGTTTTTTTAACGCATCGCATGACGCATCGCATGGAAAATCGGACGTAGTGTGCGGCCAGCCTAAACCGAAAATCACCTCACCTCTTCATCGTCCTTGCATTATCTTTTCATCTATATCATCAATGATCCAACAAAATGTGCGTGAAATATGCTAATGTGAATTTTATTACCCACACTTGATCTTGCAGTGGTAGAATGAAAATATACAATCATGGAGTGTTTCGTTTCAAACACATTTAAGTATAACTTTTCTAATAACAAGGAAAATTTTATAGGGATATTACAAATGTATGTTTTACATGAACCTTTCAGAAGTTGCATCCATGTACATTGATTATCTTAATTTGGAGAACAAATTACATTATGTAAGCTAAGGAACTCTTGACATGGAGAAATGTCATCACTACTTTGACAAATAATGTTTCATGGACGAGTGATCACTTCAGTCAATTATCATGTCTGTTTGAAGTGCCAATGAATGTAAAATTCGTTCTGGTAAAAGGGAAGATGACCTTTCGGCTTGTGAATGTATTGAGGGATCGGATATTGGATTGGACTTACCATTTACCAAAGTCGGTAATTAACCACAAGTGTTATTAATGTATTTTTTAGCTTAAACATTCACCGAATTCACTGCTGCTACAGCTTAATGAGATGATGAGTAATAATTAGGGTGACTTTGAAAAGTTTATTATTTGATGTGTCTAGTTTCTATTATTGATGCAAACACCTAGAATTGTTTTAAAACACGCAGGTAAATATTAAAGAAAAACATTTTCTTATAAAATACGCCAAACAGGTGTAATATTGTTTTTCGAAAAGTTATTACTATTTTCCATCGAATTATTTGCTGATTAAATTTGCCGTCAATTAAAAAGTATATAAATGAATATAATATGACATACACAAGAGCGTGGTGGATTTACACTTTGAGATGAGGTGAGGTGATACAGGGTCAAACGACGCTTTCAAGAGCTATTCACTAAGCCATTGTGTCTATGCATTGAGCTGAACCTCCGAGCATCGGCTGGAAGTTGCGAACCATCGGTGGTATTGCCATGCAATTCAAAGTAGCATTGCAACCAAACCTTACTGCATGTAGAACAGATTGCAGTCATATTTGCCAATCCATAGCGGTATTCGAACCACGAAACTCTTGATCCGATGCAGAACTCTTGACAAGTTTATATAATTTGAGGTTACGCTAAACCAGTCCATAACTTGCTTAATCAGTCCATAACTTAGACACCGGCATTTCTTAAGTATTTCTGCTGGTCGAACGTTGTCTCGCTTAGTCCAGGGTCATGTGTCTGCACACACATGTATATGGAAGCAGAACAAATGTAAATGTGTTCCCTGTGCTAGACGGCATTAAAATTTAATTAATTTTAATTTAATTAAACATTTTCTTTATGTGTCTTGAGACCCACACAGTCGGTTACGGCGATGGAAAGGTGGTCAACATTGGTCAATTATGGAGTCTCCGGGCGCGAAGTCCAGCATCTTGTAGTGACAACTGTCTTTCTAAGAAAACGTAATCGTATTACTTGATTTTCCTAGAGTGACGTCACACGTGACGCACCAGGCGTCGGCAAGTCTACAACAGTTCAAGTTTCCTGCACTCTGGTTCATTGATTAACAATTTTTTGTCGTGAAGAATTAAAGAATTTTGCAACAGTGATATTTCATGTTTTTTCTTCATTTGCTCCAAAGTCAGGGGATGCACGACATTGTATTGTTTCATGAAATTATAGGATTACCACTGTTTAATTTTGTTAGAAATAATGAAAAGTTCATTTGTTTAACCAGAAAGAGAAAAGCGTTGAAATTCATCAATGCCAAGTTTTCATTTTTGCTCTGTATAATTCAACATTCATGTTTCTTTCAGTCAAAATGTGTTGAATATCAAGGATGGCATTCAAGATTGATAACAGGGAATACATGCAAATCATTGCCAACTAAACAATGAAGGGACGCATTGCGGACGGGGTAACCTTTATTGTAGTTGTAAGACATTAATGATTACTTTTTATATAGAGTTTTGCAAAATGAGCGAGAGAGAGAGAGAGACGTTGTTATAGTTTATTTAATGTTTCCCTCACACCACTAAACTTTTACAGCATAATGTTTCCCTCTTTTCATAGGAAAGATTACAGTGTGTATTAGTTAGAATAATCATTTTGTTAGCATGAACTTTAAGTAAATACATACGAATCTTTGGCACATTCGATGTAATTAGCAATGTCAATTTACGTAAATATTAGATAGTCATGATAGTTAACATTATCTCTAATGGAAAACACACATCACTTTTACTCTATCAATATTGTGCGTTTTGGGAGCAATTAAAGTTGTCATTATGTGCCATATTGCACAATATCATGAGCAAATGATGATCATTATCTCAAAGCAATAAACTTGAAAGCATAAAAATCCTTTTCTTGGATGCATAAAAATCCTTTTGATTACATTTTCATTTATAGATAATGCCGAGAAGGCTGAAATCAGGTCTCCACATCACTATTCTGCAGTCGACTGTGACAGTGTTATAGCCGCACAACCATTACAGTGATTAAGCCGCAGGGTCAGTGCATTAATGCATGGAGCACTTACGTTGTTAGCACACGGGGAACTATTATCAATGGCAAATGATAGAAAGAAGTATTCCCCATCAAGTTAACAGTTATCTCTGGCTGAAGTTAAAATTAATGGTGTTCTTGTCCTTACGTTCTGTTCTATAAATTACGAGGATGGTTAGTCGTTAGAGGTATCAAACCCGATGGTTCGTCTCAGTCGAGGTCCGCAGGTTCCACCTCAGTGCTTAGTCACAACAGTGTTGCGGGCTTTCTCCCTCCAAAAATTCTAGCGGCCGTGGTATAAGTGAAATGCTTTAGAAAGCGGCGTTAAAACCCTAAACACCACCCTGTGAAACTCGTATCCTCATTTGGAGTAGGTTCTCAACAATTACCACCACTGACTCAATCATACCTCATCGTGGTGTGATGGTTTGAGTACTTCTGAGACCCCGAGAGCTATGCCAGTTTACATACTCCTGGCAGGGGCACCCAAGCTGGACAGGTCGTAGGGCAGAAGCCAGGCCTAATTTGAGTCGTTTTTAAACCTGCCATTTATCTTTCACTTGTCTTTCTTTCCTCTAATTCTTTACACCCCTGAGCTGTCCATTCTCTGTTGGGTGCATGTCATACACGTGTTAAGTAACTGAAATATTATTCAAAACACATTAAACCCCTACTCGCTCATTCATCAATTACTCTTATCTGCAATGTTGGACACGTCCATCTTCTGATCCAAGTAGATCCATGCAAATAAAATCATGAACAAAACATTAATTAAGCATTCGTTGTTGGTTTATTGATAGACATCTGTATTTCGATCCCTATAGGAAACACATCAATTACACATCTAAGTGCATTTTATTATAGTATCGTGACCATTCGTGATTATTTGGATACCGACCAAAGCAGAGAACATCGATCTCGAATTTTAGGTTCGTGGTATGTTGTTGATGATATTGAACGCAAAGTAAGTATTTGCATTTTTGTGTTTTCTCCACCTTTCAAAATATAATGTGTGTTAAATAGCAAGTTTATAAACTAACTACATTTCAACCAGCAGAAATATTGTTTATTCACTGTTACGAAGGTTTGCAAATGCGATGCCAATTGTGATGAATCGATGTGCTATTTTTATTTGAATAAACGGACACAGCAACTAAATCATATTTATTCAACCGGAAAACAAGAAAAATAAAAAAATAATAACTAATACTCCTACCTACTCTCGAAAAAAAGAGAACTCTTCTGACATGAGTTGGATGTACATTGATACAAGTGCGTAATTTAATCGTTTTTGATTAAATGAATTATAACTATATATAGACATAGTGATGTATACAGACATCCTTTGAAAAGGATAATCTCATAAACAGATGGAAAGTTACTACTCCTATAAACACATCAAGAAATTTACCCAGAACAGAAGATGGAGGAAAACCAAAAAGTTAATAGGTCCTGTGTTGAACTAAATAGACAAAAGCAAAAATCGATTATATTTATTTGTCAGCCTCTTTATTTACGTATTTTCTAATAGGTAATATATAACCCCCCAAACAAACAAACAAACAATTAAAAAATGCGCAAATTTCTTTCAAATCTGCCATATGTATTGATATGGTAGACCAAGGCAGTGGGATGTTCTTGTCACGTTGACCTGCAATTTCATGGTTATTGCAAATACTGTATTCCAATCCCCCGAGAAAGCCACTTCATTTGTCTGGACCACAGATTCCCGCGGTGTGTATCTGACACATTTTGATATGGAATCGTATAAGGGACCAGTGGGTTATAATTAAATGCTCTGAAATATACATATGGGAATTAATCAACCCTTTTTTTCTGACACAGCAACTTCTATCCTATATCACCCGGGGATGTAGCTTGGTTTCACAGTGTCAATCTGGAGACCAGGGTCCAAATTCCTTTTAAGTCACACCAAATTGGTTTTTTTAGAAAATGACAGTTGTTACTGCCTGACTCTTTACATACATGACCACAGAAATAACCATAACCACCGCTGCAAGTGGTTGCCGGGTGCTAAATGCACAGGAGAAATTGCCAATTTACACTGTACTGCGAACAATAAATAATCATTATTTTAATTATCATTATATGATCGGATCTCGATGACGTTTCATTCGAAAGGGAAAATTTGAGTGAAACCTAGGCAAAGTACCACAAATATTCTGGTTTCGATATACCAGAATTGATTAAACGACATCAATTCATACAAAACATTTTGCCAAATGAACTTTTCGTGTGGAGGCCTGAATCTAATTATATAATGGATATAAACCAAAAAGTTAAAGTGAGTTGGTTATAATTAAAGTAATACATGTTTTTTGACTCGGCGGTGATTGATAAAGGACACACGGTATGCAACAAGTATATCAAAATGATTAATAAAGCAAACGAGCTTCCCAGTAAATATGTCGTCCAACTTGACTTCTATAATTTAGATTATATCTAAATATAGATAGAGAAAAGATATAATTATTACACACAAGCGACTAACTGCAGTAAGACAGCGTAGGCTGAGTCATCAGCAGGTTCAGGTTTGAATGAGATTACGTCCATTAGGAAGATCTTCTGCTTGATTACTTGCCCCAGTAGATGTTATCACGGATGGTCAGGTCAACATTTATCAAGTTTCTTCTTTTGTTGATACAATGACCCATAACCTTCCACATATAGTTCCCCAGGTAACTGAAAAGGCAATTCAGTCTTAGTTATCAATGTCATGTCACATGACGCCATGTTGGCATCATGACATTTCGGAAAACATTTATCATGTTTAATAGTTCTGTTGTTGAAACGTTTGTTTTTGTAACTGCAGACACGTGGCATTCTTCTAAATTAGAAAACATATTCCACAAAATTTCTTAGGGTGCTGAAATTAAGATTATCAAATTTTGAACTCATCAAACTCATTGCGATGCTTTGTTCATGAGCAATACTGGAAAAAAATGTGTTTAAATTAAGAGCACAGCGACATTATGTGAATAGGAGATTGTCAATAAACACAATAAAAGTTTATTTGTACCTGACATGTATTATTAACTTCTTGTTATTTTAAATCTAATATCACCAATAATTGTCAGGTCAATAAAGTTTCACTCCTTGTTCATCTTCTTTTAATCTCATTTATCGTTATCGCAGTTCACATTTAAACATGTTGTCTGTTACACCTAATTTCCATGATTAAAAGTCATGACGAAAGATAAATATCTCATTAACATCAAATTGGGTTTAAAAGTGCATTTTGAAGCGGAAAGGAAACCATGATACAACAAAAAGGTAAAACATAATAACGGGAAGAAAGCAAATGGACACTTGACCCCAGCCAAGAAGGTGTCTACTGAGGTACATAACAATAACAACATCACAACATACGCAGTCAGGTTTGGGTGCAATGCTGCACTAAATTTCAGCACAGTACCACCCATGGTTCGCTAGTGCCATCCGATGCTCGCAGGTTTCACCGCAATGCATAGCCACAATGGTGTTGCGGACTTTCTCCCTGCAATAATATTAGCAGCCGCGATATAAGTGAAATAATCTTGAAAGCGGCGTTAAACCCCAACTCACCCAACCACTGGGAGAGCGCCACTTCATTTAATTGGATGAAAGATTACCGTATTCTGTAGTGAGTGAGTGAGTTTGGGTTTAACGTGTTTTCAACAATATTTCAGTTATTAAATACGTGGATGACAAGCATCCAAAAGAGAGTGGACAGATCAGAGAAAGGGATCGACAGGATGAGGGAAAAGACGGAAAGAAAGGCATAGTGAGAGATAGAAAGCATGTTTTAGAAGGACTCAAATTTGGTCTGGCTTCTAACCGTCGACCTGTCCAGCTTGGGTGTCCCTACCAGGAGCATGTAAGCTCCAACTGGCATAGCTCTCAGGGTCTCTGAAGCACGCAAACCACAAGGCAGGGCCAATAATCTTATTTTATAAATTTTATTTATTTCTGTGAGTGAATTTTCTTGCATTATGCACCCACAATGGATTAAGGATCAAGAGATGTATTTCAGCTTCATATAGATGTGAAGCTAGTTCTCTGTTATGATTTATAGTGTATTGGTTTTTTAGGTTGTACAAAATTAGTCTGTGAGAGGGGGTTGACCATCCAACCGATGACGAACTCAGGAGTATAGGCCATGTGTATTTGTTGTTACGTTTCGCAGGCCTTTAGGGCGGCTTGTTCAGATACATGTAATTTGACTCTACATATGAGACGCTTTAGGTGCGGTGTGTAAGTGGACTTTGAAAAATTGATGTACAATAAAAAATAAAAGGAAATTTAGGTTTGTTGGTTTTCATTGACAGCTTGTTATGACGCTTGGAGGTATGGCGTTAACGGTATAAAATCATGGGTAAATATTTACAACCAGATGATAAACATGAAACATATGCTTATATACATGCAATAACTCTAAACAAAATTTATAAAGTACTGCAAAACATAAAATTCGAGTATGAAAATTAGACGTTTTGTGTGATTTATTTTACCAACACCAGGGAATCATTACTGATGCGCACTTCCTTTCAGGATGATTTGGACCACAACAGCCTAATCGAAGCTTTCAATGACAATGACATGATTTTCTCAAAATTGCCATCTATACTTTACGTTCAATCTAAATGACTACCCACATAATCGTTACCCATTAGAAAATGAATTAGATAAATCATTGTACACAAAGACAAACTCTAGAATACAAAACGCATATGACAGCTAACCAAGCATGAGTTATCAACAGGTCCTGGCTCTGAATGAGATTACGTCCATTAAGACTTCTTCTGCTTGATTATTTGCCTCAGCAGATCTCATCACGGATGCCCAGGTCAACATTAATCAAATTCCGTTTTTGTTGATATTTTGACCTTATGACCTTACACATATACTTAAACAGATAATTAAACAGCCAATTTAATCCTTGCTATCAAGATTATTTCACGTCACATGGCGTCACTATGACAACATGACATTTTGGAAATCAGCTATCGTTCAATAGCTTTGTTGTTGAAACGTTTGTCTTTGTTGGTTGGAGGACCCACCGGCCTCCAACCATCTTAACAGCTGAAATTCTCTCTATATTACAGTTGGAATTTTCAAAGAAACTTTCAACCAATCATATTTAGCCTCTTTGTATTTCGGCAATATCGTAAACCAATGAACACATCTGTATCAAATTTAGAACCACGTGACCATGTGGGTATTCCGAAATAATTGGCAACCTTTAATACGGAAAACGATTGTCTCTGCAAATCTCAAAATTTAAAGGGAACAGAGGTGTCTAAGAATAAAAAAGACAGTACAATTCTTCATGACCGCACGTGTATTAAATTAGACGGGTAAATGTCGCATGAAAGGTTAGAAAATTCGATCTATTCCATGTTAGTAAAAAAACCTCCTTTACAACGGCACACGCGAGAAACAAGCGGCTACAAGTCGATAAGTAGAGAATGTCATAAAGGCGAGTCAATTTGTGGGATATCGCTTCGTGACAGAATAAGATATACTTCTACTGGCACTCTTTGAGAGTTGAAAAACAATTAGTGATACATGTATATGAATTTATAAATTTGCAGAAGAGTCGAACACTTTGTGCGGTGCTTGACGCTATCAATTGTGACATATATTCTAAAAATAGATCTATTTCCACGGGATAAATCGGTGACTGTTGTTTAAAACACAACTGTATAGATCTATTTATAACTGCAAGTTTGCCTGACTATTCTATTATTTGATGCTATGAACAAATAATTGTATAACTTTTTTTTCTAAATAAAAGATAAAATGAAGGTCTTTGTTCTATTAATGGCCTTAATCTTATTATTTGCTGTAATGAAAATCCTATCCTATTTGTACCCTATGATTTCGCAGTATTTCCTAGCCTAACAAGGGTGCCTCCAACTTAGCCTTTTTAAAGGCTTTTCTTGTTATTACCGACACTTGGCACTCTGCTGATATAGAATACATCTTCCTACGAATTAAGAAGGATGCTCAAGGTTGTCAAATTTGGATTCACGGCTATTGACGATGCATTGATCTTAAGCAAAGCTTGCTAAGACTTTTTTTTACATTAAACATACATCATAATAATAATAATAATATAAACAAACATGATTACATGAAAGCTAATAAATGTAATAATTTATGATAAATACAATGAAGGGTTATTTCCCTTAACGTTTTATCATCTACTTTTCACTCTAATCTCACCCATAATTGTTATGTCAATAAAGCTTCACCTTTTGTTCGTGGTCTTGTAATCTCACTTTGATGTTACTTTTATTGCAATTATCACTGTCAAGTGTTTCGTGTATGTAAACTATTATATCTAATTAATTTCCATGATTAGATGTCATGAAGACTGAAAATTATGACATGGAGTTAAAACATGTTTTAATTGTAAACTTCATGTTAAAATTTAAATAAAAATGTTCTGAACATGATGCAACTACAAGGGACAATACTTACGGGATGAAAGCAAATTGACACTAATCAGTTCAGAAGGGATCTACCGGGATAATTTTCACACACAGAAAGTGACGGAAACACTTAGATGGTCACTTACAGAAGGTTATTGAACGACTGGGCAGGCTTTTTATTGATCATCCTACTAAATCCGTATATTAATCCGCTCTCGCTCCTTCCTAATCTCCTCATCTCTTCCAAGCCTCAACCCCCGTATCGCTAGCTATATAACCAGCAAATGAGACGGCTCGTATTCTGAAACAGCGGCACGACCCGGATGGAAAAATCAGATGAGTTCAAGCTCCTCAATTAACGACCTTTCATTACAGGTGAGCATTGCCACGATTAACAAGCCGCCAGCAATACGAGAAGATGGAGCGAGAACGGATACATATACGCTGATTTAGCGCTAGCAGGATGTTTATTGATGTGTTTTCTAATAAGAAATTTTCTAGAACACAGTAATGAAAATTTTTAAATGATGGCTGTTTCTTGTCAATTTGCAAGGTGATGTATATGGTAGACTTTGGCATTAGGATGTTCCTGTCACGTTGACCTGCAATTTTAAGGTTATTGAAAATACTTCTTTATCTGTATTCCAATCTCCCGAGAGAGCCACTTCATTTGTCTGGATAGTAGATTACTATAGTTTGTATCTGACACATTTAAATATAGAGTCGTCGAAAGACCAGTGGGTTATTAGTGAGCGTTCTTAAAAAAAGTCACAAACAATTATTAAGATAAGATCTACACTTTCCTGTTTTTAAAAAATGGTTAAGCAAAGAGTTTTTATAAAAAAAAATACCGGAAATCTGTTAAGGATAACATACAAGTAACCGTACATTCGTGAAAAAGAATGTACGAGCCGCGAAGCGGCGAGGACATTGTTTTCACGAATGTACGGTTACGAGTATGTTATCTGACTTAAAATACAGCCTAGTTTAAAGTGTTTTTTGTATGACCTGCTTTGGTTTATGATAATAACATTCGTATTTCATTGCATAATTATAACACAAAAAACGTTTTTCAATAAAACAAAATCCTTTAACAAAATTTGAGATGGTCCCAACTGGTTCACCGGTCATTCTTAATGCACGTGCAACGTAACCATCTTGCCGGTACATTCTTAATGCACGTGCAACGTTACCATTTCGCCAGTACATTCTTAATGCACGTGCAATGTATCCATCTAGCTAGTACATTCTTAATGCACGTGCAACGTTACCAGCTTAATTCACGTTGTTGAGTGGGAAGACATGGCCGAGTATCCACACTTCGAAGACATTTCTTCAGAGGATGATGTTGTGTTATCAAATAATGAAACCAATTCCCTTCCGGGGACCATCTCAAAATTATTATTGCTCAATTGTCCACATAGAAGCAGTAGATTCTTGTAGGATAATGTATGATTGAAACAATACAATGACGTCACTGCTGTATTTTAATGTAATTGCAGCGCCGATACTAATGACAGACGCATTCTTCATTGAGTTTATCACTTTTTTCTGTATTTAAAAAAGGTAAGCGTTAGCTATTTTCATTTAAATTCAGCTGAGATATTTCATGTGTTTAACGTCATGTTTTTTTGCGAAATGACGTGGTAAGGAGAGACACTCGACAAAGACATACATGTAGGATAGGGTGTTTTGAACATCATTATTGAGGGCTAGAATGCACGCAGAGTTCTGAAAATTGTTGCAAACGTCACGGGAAAGATTTCTGCGAGTGATGAACTATTTGTCTTGCAAAATGAGCCTATGACTTGGAAGTTTCACAAGGGAATATGAATAAAAAGCGATGATGTTGCTACACATTGCAAATTTGACATTATCTCACATACGGATGGAATAGGTCTGCATAAACTATACAAATGTCACCAAATTATATTATTAACAGAATTGATATCCATGTTACTGTCAGATAAAATTATGAGCATTATGCAACCACTGTCAAATATTATTCACTACAGACATATTTACATAGTTAATAATTTCGATTGCTAACAAATAGGCACTAATATTCTGAGGATTGGTTTTGTTAAACTTGTTTGCCTTGAGATATTCAAAGCATCATTTACCTCATGTCTCTTGCGAGCTGTTGTTTTTTTAACATCATGACGCAAGGCTGTCATTATTTAGATCTATAGGATCGTTGTTTAACAAGAAAAGCCTTTAAAAAGTTGGAGGCACCCTTGTTAGGCTAGGAAATACTGCGAAATCATAGGGTACAAATAGGATAGGATTTTCATTACAGCAAATAAGTATATTAAGGCCATTAATAGAACAAAGACCTTCATTTTATCTTTTATTTAGAAAAAAGTTATACAATTATTTGTTCATAGCATCAAATAATAGAATAGTCAGGCAAATTTGCATTTATAAATAGATCTATACAGTTGTGTTTTAAACAACAGTCACCGATTTATCCCTTGGAAATAGATCTATTTTTAGAATATAAGTCACAATTGATAGCGTCAAGCACCGCACAACGTCTTCGACTCTTTTGCAAATTCATAAATCCATATGTATCACTAATTGTTTCTCATCTCTCAAAGATTGCCAGTACAAGATATATTAAATTAAAGTCTAAAGCATAGTTCACTACCTCTATATAAATCTGTCACGAAGCGATATCCCACAAATTGACTCGCCTTTATGACATTCTCTACTTATCGACTTGTAGCCGCTTGTTTCTCGCGTGTGCCGTTGTAAAGGAGGTTTATTTTTACTAACATGGAATAGCATATTCTAACCTTTCATGCGACATTTACGCGTCTAATTTAATACGCGTGCGGTCATGAAGAATTGTACTGTCTTTTTTATTCTTAGACACCACTGTTCCCTTTAAATTTTGAGATTTGCAGAGACAATCGTTTTCCGTATTAAAGGTTGCCAATTATTTCGGAATACCCAAATGGTCACGTGGTTATAAATTTGATACAGATGATACTTAAATTACGTCTCAAGAAATGATTAACATGAAAACACAACATTTCATGGCATTTCAGTGAATATGTTTCCTTTATTTTCACTCTTCATTGGTCAATGGAAATTACAATTCATCATTAACCTCCATCTAACAGCATTTCGTCGTTTTTGCATTCATTGGATTAATGACGAATATTTCCCAAGGTTTATAAACGTTATATCTGGTAAGGAACGATTTAAACATAGCTTACTCATGAAACATAATGTAGTGCTGAGAACTACTGTACATGCTCCTGTAATATAAATCAAAACAATGAATATAACAAACAGCATAAGAATCCATTCATGACAAAGGCAACGAAATCAAAAGCTTTCCTTCATAGCATCATTATCTATTGAGCTATTCTGTTTATTAGAATTTAAATGCAAAACTCGTAACCTATTGTCAGTAATCGAAACTAGATGCAGCGCGAATCAAACACCGAATCACTCGGTCACGTTTGAAAATAAATATGGCAATTCTTACCCAAAATGACTGACATCGACATAAAATGACAGTACTATTTAACCTATATTAAATGCATCATCTAAGAGGGGATCCAAGGGTTAAATACATCGTCGAAATGTATCCAAGTATTAGCAAACCGTCATTCAGACGCCCGGAAAAACCCAATATGTTGTCGAAATCGAAGAGAACCTTCGCCTACTGATAAATAAGTACCGATATTTCTTGAAATCATGACTGTGACGATCCCTGAACAATAATACTAACCACAAAGTACGATGTTAGCGTGGGGCCTATACTAGTACGAAATAAGAACAACAATTTGTACTCAAAGGGCTAAATTTTCCAAAACCGCCAACCTGGCAACATACATGGCGTCAAATCTAACATCTCTCGCTTCAATGAGAAAGGGCGTCTGCGCATGCCCGGTAAGAAAAGTGTTCTCGAATTTAAAAAAAATTCTTTTCAAGAGATGTAAATTTGGTGAGTCGCGAATATTGTTTTAAAACAATACATCGCATCATTAGTAGTTTGTTCACTCAAATGTATCTTCACGATTTGTGCTGCACAAAAGAGAGAGTATTTTTGATGACTTTGTGAATTTTTGTTCAGAATAATTAAGATCACAAGACCCTAAATGAAGTTCAAAATAAATGATTTTACAAAATTGCCTTTGAAATCAGATAACTATTAAGAGGCAAGTTCCAGAAACTTATGACCAAGTGAAGAATACAAAACGTCCACGGCTTACCAACTATCAGTTATAAGCAGGTCCTGGCTCTGAATACGATCAGGTCCATTAGGACATCTTCTGCCTGATTATTTGCCCCAGTTGATCTCATTGCGGATGGTCAGGTCAACATTAATCAAGTTCCCTTTTTGTGCATTTCTGCAGATATTTGATATTTTGACTTTTACGATCCCATATGTATGGTACCCCAGATAATTGAATAGCCAATTTAATCCTTGCTATCACGTTTATTTCATGTCACATGGCGCCACTATGACAACATGGCTTTTAGAAAAAAAATATTTCGATAGGCAACTTTGGTACGTTGATACCAACGCTCCAGAAATCTTTATTGCTGCAGCAACATTATTTAATTGTTGAAGCTTTTTTATTGTTTACATCGCTGTCAGCAAATTACACTTTTTTCCCGATTTTAAATTCTGAAGTAAAGAGTGTGCTTTCCATGAACAAACTCCTAATTCTTTAACATATGTTTCAATATTATACTGGGATGCCAAACAAGTCTACTTACTGGGATGCCAAACAAGTCTACTTATTTACAACTATTGACAATGTTTGGAAAAATAAAATTAAGTTCGTCATTTTTTATCATATGTGCTGATAATTGTTATACCTATTGTCATTATTTAAAATAGTTTTTCTTGAATATTAATTTAGATACCGACTTCCAGGTTCTCAAATGTTCGATTTAAAACTTTTGACAATCTGTTATTTTTATCTATTCTGAAAAGGATACGTGTTTATGATAACACTTACACGATATTATACGGAATGAGATATTTGATATATCATGTATGAAAAGAAGATAATTATTTCACACCATAAGATATATCAAGGTATTTTGGGAACTCATCGTCTCAACACGTACAAACAACCGGTCATGTCACCTGCTGTTTTCGCCAGAATTATTTACATGATTAATTTTTCTTTTCGATACCTTATTAATCTGTATTAGAAGTTTCACGAGGTATAAACATCGATGTTAACGCTGTTTATAGATGTTAACAGTGAAAATAAATATATTGATCTAGGGGAATTTTATTTTGTGCTTCGGCATACTAAATGGTCAGGATTTGGATTGCTAACCACCTGTATCTCTCTGTAATTATAACCTAAATGTCTCTTTACTTTTAGTCATTGTTTGATCCCAGAAGTAACCATCATGAGTGACATTGAAGGGAATTCATAAATTACCAAGAACCTGAATGGGAGGTCCTGACTAATATTACATGTGAGGAAGTTCAGACATTCCAATAAATGCTTTAAGGACATTTGCAATCATTGCAAACACAATTTACACGTACGCATAATGTTGTCTGGTAATGTATTTTGCTTGTAAGAAACGTAACAGCTGATAGAGCAACCATCGAAGAAATTCAGAAAACCGCCTGTGTTTTTTTACTGTTTTTTTCTTTTCAAAATTGTTGTTCTGTCCAAGCAATATCAACTCTTTCAACATGACACTTTTTTTCAACCCGAATAACTGGTTAATTGTTTATAATTTCAATCCTTAACAAAAAGTCAGATGTGATAATGGCAGTTATCAATTTCTACATTTTTTATATTTATGAACAGAACAAGTTTATTGCATTTTGGGGACAGGAGGTTGTTGGATTATCGTTATTAATTATCATTACATTATTCAATTTTTTAAAATATTTATTTGAATCGCAGAAGGCATATGACATTGATAGTTAAAATATAAGAGGAAATGTGAAAAATGACAGTTTTAACTCTTTTCACATTAGCTGAATTGTCTGAATTCCTGTCACTGTTTGCTAATTGTTTGGTTTAGAGGTATTCATTAATATACTATTTCATACTGGTTGGCAGTCATGGCGACAGATAACTTCGAAACAAATGATGTAGTTGTTGATGATGAAAAATCGTTAAAGCGGCAACACTTTGTAAGGACAAGTTGTATATCTAAAGGTCCATAGAACCTTCCTCGCTAATATCGTTCAATCACAATAGTACAACAGCAGATTAAAAGTAATGACGGGATCAAAGCAAATTGACGCAAGGCAAGTCGGCCGTTATGGGGTCTACTGAAGTGAATTGCCCTTACACAGCCACTTCCGATTGACGTCTGAAATGTACCATTACACAGTGGGTGCCTTGAATGGCCACTTAGTGAAATACATGATACAAGGTAGCGATCAATGCGTTTAGCATCAGTTCTAGTTGTAGAAGTATTTCGGTTTGGTAGGTCCTTTGAAGGTGAAAAGAGAAATAACATGTGCTTCCACATCATGTCTGAACGACTCTAGCCAGGCTTCTTGGCATGCCCCTCACATCTCATTTGTTTCATTGGGCTATGTGGCGTCTTATGTGAGGATGCCTTTAGTTATCTCATGTGTTTATAAGAAGGATGTCTCTAGAATGGCATTGCTTATGTGGTTCCAGGTACGTTCAATAGGGTTTAGACTATGAGACATTCCTGGCCTGAATTCCGGGTAGAACCATTGCTCTCTAGATGTTGGATCAAAGCTTTGAAAAGATGGGGTTAAACCTATGTCGGTGGTCATCAAATTAAAACTGAATTCATCACCACATGGCTATTACATTTGCCTCTAATTTTCCCTTGTACTGTCACGAAATCAAGCTTACAACCACAAGAGAATCACCTAAACAGCATATCTAAACTTCAACTGCATAGTACGGTTCCTAACTCGTGTTTGTAGCCCAGATACTAATAACTCGCCATTCAACAGTTTTGGGAATCGACCTATCGGATTAATTTGTTCCACCATTGTCTTTGGAGACAAGCCTGTTTCAACGCTCGAGAATCCGAAAATGACGCAATATAGCCCTATCATCTTTTGCGCGGTCCCTTATATGGTAAGAAAAGTTTCTTAGACACGACGTATAACACAGATACCCATTTCTTCTTAATAATTCCCTTTTTTGGATAAATCTGCCATACCAATGCCTCCGACAGTCTATTTGCCTTTCGTAAAGAGAAGCCGAATCGAACTGACATTAGGTCGACAAGATTGGTGATTGCACAAGGACAAATATGATTCGTAAATTATTGATGATACACGAAATTGAGGTTGGAGGCTACATTTGTTTGCCGTGTTTGATATCATATGAAAAAAATTATAACACGTGTAATGTGTTTAAATATAACAAAAAATAAATGAAATATATATTGGAACCATAGATGGCTGATTGTCTACTGCTGTAGTTTCGTTTGATAGCTCTTGCTGTCCTAGTTTTGATCCTTTTTGTTTGTTAAGATATAGACCATATTTTATCAGAGTCCATGACGCACTATGTTTACAACACGAGTGGCTAATATTAGTATTTCCCGAGCGAGAGCGTGTGTCCTAAAAATAGTATGTCAGGGACACAAATATGATATTCTGTTTAGTACCGAAGTCGCGAAATGAAAGAAAACTATCAATATTAATCTCCAAGCATAGTCAGATTACCGGCAATCGTCACATTTGGAGCGCAACGTCATAGTAGAATTGTATTGTCAAAGCATTGTTTATAACGTGACGTCACAATGTTATAGTGATCTTTTGACCTAGGGCATCGTATGAAACATATGAACCCCGAAATGGTTGCCCTTGTAGGTAATAAACAGAAATATTAAGACCAGACCAAGTCGATTTCCTTTCATGCAAATTCACGTTTTCATCTTATACCATATAACTGTAATATTTGTAAATGTCAAATAAATTCGACAATGCAGGTAAGATGTTGTTATATATCAAAACAAACAAAATTAATAATAGAACTGGACATTAATTCTGTTATTAGTAATAGCTGAACCATAATTACACAATTCTGCATTGATAATTGATTAAAGCAATAAAACCGGATTAGCTTCATGGTGCCTTCTTTGACCTTCATTTCAACCTCCTGTCCTTGTAGTAACCAGTTCATGCTCTATCAAATGGTCTTGTTAAATTAATTATTTGATTTATTCACACAAAGGCTTCATAGATGGATTTAATCCATTTTATATATATTTGATATCTCTTTTAATAAATATTGTGTTACTACACGGCATTAAGTGTCATGGAACGTGTGCTGTCATGTCCTTTATCTACGCTTTAACACAAAATGCAAATTTGTTAATTGGTTATATTGTAAGACTTTTATTTAACATGTGCAGTAATAAATTGAACGATCTATCATGGCATAATTTTGCCAGATGTGACCTAATTTATCTCCGTTCACTGTGACCATATTTTTCATTTTATGACCTTATAATTTTTGCCAACAAACATTTCAGAAAATAACTTGTACTTTGTAATAATTGCAGCTCTCACGAATTGGAAGAGGATTTTCGGGAATTGCTTTCCTAATTGACGCAATAAGTTTCCTTCCAATCTGTCAATTACGCTGACAAAAATATGAAATGATGATAAATAGCTTCACCTCCAATAATCAATGTTTTGCTCATGAATATGACAAGGTTGCCCTCAGAATGTCTTCGCACACTTACCGTTTGTTTATATTTTTTATTCAGGTAAACATTTACTCAAAATTTTATTTCTATTCATCTAGTAATTACCTAAATTTTACAGAATGGGTAAAATTATACAAAAAGAAGTTTTGCAAACGTGTTCAAGCACCATCGAAACAGTATTGATGATTAAGCGCGTTTTGTGTCAATGACAACAACCGTTTAACCATCAAAAGTGTTTTTGAAAATCAAAAGTCTCACGTCAAGCTTAAAAGCGCACAATTCATACTGTAAATAATTATCTAAATATTTATCATATATAACTAAATATGTTATTACTGACTGAGGCAGATGGGAAGGTCAGCGTCAATCAAGATTCTCCGTCTGTCGATACCCTAGCATGTCAAATGGTCATGACCTCTTTTACCGGGGGAATTTCTGCACAACTGACATTTCTCATTGATAAGCCGTTCGATAACCAACAGTCATGCCATACGAAGCCAATCGTTGTAACGAAACGTGTTTTGCGAAATATGTCCAGATTTAACGAAACTTGTTTTGCGAAATATGTCCAGATTTAACGAAACGTTCTATTACGGTGCCTGTGTATACATGTAGTCAGACATTAAATTATGCAAACATTTGAAGATTGGTGAAAATGTGAAACAAAATAAGTTGAAATGCCATCTAACTAACATTATTGGTTAAGCTTTTTGTATAATCAGTGTTTTATTATCAGTCGAGGTTTTAAGTCGAGGAAGAAATACATCAATACACGAGTTTCAAAATGAACTGAGGTCTAGATAAAACACGAGAATTTTAATGTTAAAACAGGGCTGTATTTTATATAAGCTCAAAATCAATATCAACAATTGTTACAAAAAAGACAATGTTGGTTATAATTGAAAAGGTCAACAAGATCAATGTCTGTAATATTATTGAGTGAAATGGTCTAAAGGTTTATCATTTAGAAAATAATTCTGAAAAATGTAATTGGGAAATAACTGATAATTTATGATAGAAATAATTATAAAGGGGAAAAAGAGAAAACATAAGTAGTATTTGAATGAAATCACTGCAATATATAAATAGTCCAGCTACTTCATTAGCTTTGAAGGGCCAATGCCATGTGGAATAGCGTTAAGCAAATGTCAATCAAGATTCACCACGCCTGTCAATATAGTCACAGGTGAAAAGGTCGTGACCCCTTTTACCAGAGGGAAATCTATCCTGATATTAGTCTTTCTTACTCATGCCAATTTGATCATTTGATATTCAACAAAATCGAAGTCAGAGTCATGCTATGAAGTCCTGCTACTGTCATAGTAAATTCAGTGGGTGCCAATTCATAGCACTTTGATTGACTGTCCACTGAGGACATGGGAAAATACATATACTAAGTTGATTGCCTTTAACATAAAGGCTTTGGTGATTAATATGAAATCTATCTATTGCGATTAATAAAAGTACAGTGAGTACTGTTTCCGATTATGGAATGTTAATAAAATTCATTTGAAAAATTCCTTTAGAGGACTAAAACACCGTATAATTCTGTATCTGCCTCAAAAATATAAGTAGATTTAAAATATCAGATAAAGAGATTTTCATTCATTAAATTTGTATTTGCCAAAACATTTAGTGTTGATATTTAAAATGCATATATTCGGTTTTTCGTAGTTGTCAAATATGTAGATTGCCTTTATACATACTAGAGTTAACATTACAACATGGCCAAGGAAAACAAGCCAGTTATATGTCCTTGACTTTGGGGTCCATTGTACATAATTAAATTTTAAAATTTATGAAATACACAACCATGCTAATAATTCTTGACTACACATCTAGTTAGAATGTATACAGATTTACCGTCGAGTCAGTAAACAAAAGAGATGTGAAGTCAATTGATTTGAACATCTATTTGCAAAAGCAGTAATAAAACATGACATCGGTGACATATTATTTATCATTGATACACTTTCAAAAATAAAATAACTAAGTATGCCAAAAACATATTATATTAATATAACCTTTGCATAAATCCAACGGGCATTTGCAAAATAGCTTTTAAGATGGTTAAATGATCCTTAAAAAGATTAAAGGAATTCTTTTGGCTCCTAATTAACAAGGTTACGAAGAAATAAATTCCTCAGTACGTTGGTTGAAACATGTGCACCAATGCAATGATCCTTCAGCAATTTAACAGATCAATTTTGTAAATTGGAAATTGATTTTATAAAAAAAGTTTGAGAAGTCTGAGTGAGTTTTGCAAGAACATCTTAGCGCTATCAATTTGGCATATATAAAACCTTGTTTCTTTAACATTTTAAAAGCCGAGGTGACTCTTTCATTAGATTACGGGTAATTCTACAGATTGATTTCTCCAGTAACTATATTTGTGTAAAAACAGTGCGTCTTATGGCCAACATGGGTTTTATTCGTCTTCACAATCAAGATACTACAATTTTGAAATCTATATTCCATATTACATTACAAAATCGGTATTGTCTAAATGAGTTTTCTGTTATGATAATGAATGTTTGTAGTTAGGGTTAATGCCAGTTCATAAAATGAAACGGACCAATATTTGATCACTGACTCTTATACACAACCCATGGCAACACCAATAACAGTTATTCGTCTGTGAGTAGTCACATGTTAAAGCTCATGACCCCTTTTACAAAGATCTCATGAAAAGTTATTTCATATTCATACCAGTAGTTGATTAAATTCCTTCAATATCTAAATGGGTATGGGATATTGCCCATCATGCAGTCTATGTCAACTAAAATTTTAAACCATTTTATCCTCAATGTATAAATCCAACCATCAATCTAGGAAATTCATGTCATAGACACATGAATCCGTCAGTTTCTCGCTTTGTTACCTTATTTTCATTGTGACTACAAAGCAAAAAGGAGTTTCAGTTTTGACAACTGTCCTAAGAACATTCAGCTCAAGGGGTTTTTCAATACATTTTCTCATTCTTAACTTTTCTACTCTTTTGTACCGATTGTTAATTATAAAGCTGGAAAATGAAAAATACTACAGGGTCATAACTTATCATGGGAGAGTTAATCATTGGAATTTATGTTGTTTAGAATACAATGTATCGCCATTTTTAAAGGTCAAAGTATGAGGAAGAAAGTACAAAGAAGGGAACTTGATTAAGTTTGACCTGGACACCCCTGATTAGATGAGGCAGCACACAATCAAGCAGAAGCTCCAGTAAGACCCTGCTGTGAACTCTTAGTTACACTGCCGATGTACACTCGTGGACCAACTAAGCCTTTATAACATTGAGAGTAACCAACTAACTACCTCCTGACATCTTTTCTTCATTGTCCAGTTCTGAAAACAGTGGTTGATGTGAAACATGTCTGTACTGTCTGTACCCTACTGGCTTAAGTAAATCTAAATGTAAGTTTATCGGAATGGTTGGAAGGTTGTTTCAAATCATATATATATATATATATACTGTTTGGATACAAATTGTGTTTGATTCTGGTACAGTAACATATCCCTTGATCATTTTAAAATTTCTTTAGCTGTCAAATTTCCAAGGAAGTGAAACTATTCAATGCCTTTGTAATCTGCTTGACATTAATGCATGAACGGTTAACATTGAGACACAGCTCATGTGTAAATATTCAAACATGCACATTGATGCAGTGACCTTTCAGTAATTGAACGAATCGATCGCAACATTTTCTTGGCTTTGAGAAAGTGAAGAACGCCTTCTGATCTTATTCAAAGAATAAATATAAAATTCTGTATTTGATGAAGGAATGTCATCATTCTTAATATTTTTCCGATTTGTGCTACATGTATTTCCGATTTCTGAAATAAGAACAAGATCATTAATTCGATTCTACATTGCATCTGTCAAATTCGTATGCCCTATTCCAGATTATTTCTTGCAGGATATTTCTTGCAGGATATTTCTTGCTTGATATTTACTGCTTGATATTTATTGCAGGATATTTCTTGAATGATATTGATAACTTCCAAGTCATCCAAAGAAAAGGCTTGAACATTCCTTTGCTCTTATTAAGTCCACTTATAAAAATAGTTCACGCCTTTGTCTCTGACACCGCCTATCCTTGTTGCTAACAATCTCTGAACTATTTTCAATGATGTTTAGCTTTTTGAAAAAATATACAGGTTCATCATTTCATTTCACCATGTCTTAGCATATTGAAAGACGATTTGACATGTATACATAGATCGTGATAGTATAATGCTGAGCGTGATATCATCTACAACCTATTTAGGGAATTGTACCCATTTCAATTGACAAATCAATGTCGTTTTTTGATACAGTGAAAACGAAACTTAGGGGAAAAATCAACCTACAGCATAATGTGTCATTAATGAAGGTGTTACCATTCTATTCTCTTAATAGGAATTATACTTTTAATTACCGATACGGAAGATTGACACTTAGGGTTATATTCTTTAAGTAGTGACACCTTTTGCGGAGCGTTGATTGGCTGATAGAAAGTGTTATGTCATCTTGTTCTATGTCCCGCATTGGGTTTTCTGGTTAATTTCAACTAAATGAAAGTCAATTATCCTTAGTGCCCGGTCTTTATTTAACTTTGATTTATGGCATTAAAAGCAACCCATGCGAAATATCTTTTGTTGATGAGGCAACTCCAACTGAAATGTAAGTTATTGAAATACATACTCGCTATTTGACAATGAAATTTCTGACGAAAAACCGTGAATATCGCAGAAAATATGTTGTTGACTCAAACGTCTTACAATTTGCCTGAAATTGAATATATCATTTTAAAATTTCTTAACCAAACCTTGAAGAGAATTACGTTCACGTAAAAAATATGGTGACTATATCCTTGCTTCAAGATTTTTTCATGCTCAGCTGGATTAATGATGACACTCATTTTGACGTAGCATTTCCGAAATGTTAAATGACCCTCATTTTATTATTTGAAATGTTATGGGAATAGAAGATAAATGAAAGTCAATGATGTTTTTTTCCACTTTAAAGTGATCTTTAATTCTAACATGCGGTGGGAAACCATGCACCGGTGCTTTATATTCATGAAGCATACCAAACTCAAATTATTTTAATTCATTACATGAAATAAATTTCTGTGTATTTTACAAACGATCCCAACCCTCAATATTGCTTGAAATTGGTTTGTGTACAATATGTACTTCTGTTCTTTATCTTTACCACATTCACGAATATGTCCATATCTCAAATGTTGGACGTGACAATAAGATAACTTCACATTCCGTTTTACACATACATGATCTGCAAGATTTACATTGAATTCTTTATCCGTTTTTGTATAGTAACTGTCTGTTTGTCTGCTGATATATGTTTTACAGCAACTTGTTGCAATACAGAGAGCTAATACATGGCAAACAATATGATAATTGTCTGCGTACAGGCACATTAATATATTACTAGAACTGGACTAGAAGTGTACAAGTTTACAAAGAATATGCATTTGGCAACAATAAGTGTCGCAATTTATCTTGAGATTGATATTCCCAAAAACATGTTGAAATAGATGTACTTTTTAGATTTTGATAATAACGGCAATAATGTATACAGATACGGTGATTGGGAGAATGCATAATAGACGTAATCTCTCTGATCTAGGAATATTGCACCTAATTCACGTAATACATCATGATTATATAAGCAACATTTAATGAAATCGATAACACAGACTTTTACAGTAACTGTTTCATGTAAAGGTTAGAATAGTAAGATAACAAAACTGATTATTTAGAGTCCGATAGAATTCCACCTTAAAAAATCCTCCAAATCTACATTCCAACTCTGCTGCATATTGTCTGTACACCTTTCCTTGAAGTGAGAGATAAATAATGCGCTATTATATATGCCTTGCTGAAGCCAAAATACTTTAACATTTTTACCCAGGTAGGCTTAAGATAAAATGCAAGTATTCACCTCAGTATCACATTGCTAATTGGTAACGTCTCCGCGATGTCGTATTTAGAATCTACATTCATAAGGTGTGCTAATATTGATAAACACCATATGGACAAAATTTAAAATTTAAAAATTCTTAGTCTTCAATGATCACTCAACTCTTCGACACGCATTTCAATACAGTGCCTTTAACAAGGTAATAGAAACATAAAAAAGTAAGACCACACTTCATTTTCTTACTTCAACGTTTTCTTCAGTCTGAGTCTTAATTTAATTGCTTGAAAATAAAGCTTTCTCATTTTATCAACGTTGCCAAACAATTGAAAATGAAGACCATCTACTCTTATTTCGACATCTGGCGTTCTACAATAGGCAAGATTGATAACGATATCCTTAAACTTTGTATTTTTGGTAAGTAAACATATTGACGAACACGTAGGTGGAAAGCATCTATTCCCTTCACAACAGTGAATGATTAAGACCAGAGTAATAATGGGAATCAACGAAAGTGGATAAATCACTGAAAAGTAATTACTTTCAGACGATAGATGATTATTTTCTTAAATTGCAATACCAGGGTATAGCTGTTATTTGATAGTGAAAAATATGTTTGTCTTCATAGAAAAGTAGTAGCTATAAACGTGACATTAACTACTGTCCTTGGTCACATAAAACATCGTACTTCATCAGCAGATGACATATCATGACCATGTATTTTGCTGATACAGCCATATTAATTAGGTCTATACATATATGGTTTATAGCTATAGGTTAATGTGTCTAGGTAGAAAAATAGGGTTGAATATGGAAGCCAGTAAGGTAGAAACAGAAGTAGTTTAATAAGGGATTTTAATAGCTTGTTTTGTTATTGTTATTTCTTGTGTGCCCTACTAGGGAGCATCAGGAGAAACACGACCTTTTTCATTCTTTATACAAAAATACATGACCGTGCGATTTATGATTATGTGATGTTGTTCAATTCTAATCTGGTTTTCAGTGATAGAAGTGACAACTGGCAAGTAAATAATAACATCATATATGAGATTTCCATTAAGAAATAAGTGTTTTTGTGAATTTTTTTGTGTGGGTGTGTGTGGGGGTGTGTGTGGAATAATTGCCAACAATTCAGTATAAATGTAGGAAAATTAGATTACGATTAACATCACTTTTTCAACCAAAAGTAACATTCCTTTTACAGAAATTTACTCCTTTATCTTTATGTATATATTTAATCCTATGTTACAATTTTCAGATACTTAAAGATTCAGACAACATAATTAACAGTAAACATATTATGTACAATTTGAAAGTGGCATTCTGAAGAAACGTTTTTGGAAACATATTCTTTATAGTAAAGATACACTAATTTACAGAGTTGATGGTTAATTCTTCAAAATATTGGATGTGACAAAACAAGTTCCAGGCATCTCTAAAAGAAGCGAAAATGGATTAAGATTGCAAAGGTTTTTTTTCAAGTACGGCTACTTCATAGAAACGAGAGAAATGGGATATGGTTTGTTTGATCTTAATTCTTTGTGTAAACGCAGAATAAAATATAGAAATAAAACTTTGATTCGTTTATCCAGACAAGACTATATAAAATGAAATATTTTATATCAGAAATATTATGACCAAAGTAAACTTCGATATTTTCCCAACAGTTTCTGAAGCATATGCACATTTTTGAAGATGACCTTTAATTCAACAAGCATTCATTCTGATAATGTATATCAAACGCAAATGTGCTTGTAATGTACTTTATTTGGGGTCCACTAATTTTCAAAGTGCTTGAGTGCCTTCTCTGTTAACCATAGAAAACCAATGATTCCGCTTTATGGCTAACCTTTGTCTAAACCCACATCTACATTTAGTTTACAAAATTTCCCGGACACCATTTTACACCTTCAAACTGGTTATATCCCGACTTACTCAAGCATAGCTGATTTCAGGTCCTTTAAAATAAACATATGAATTGCAATTTTGAAACATCTTAAAACCAAATGTAATCACTCGAAACATTATTACAGGAGTTAGTATGATAATTTGATAGTACTGATAACATTACATGAAGATCATTGTCGGTTTTGAGCTGGGATTCAAAGCCGCAAATCGTATTGAATCGAAGTTGTTAATGATAACGTCAGTGAGTTTTTATCATAGAGTCGTTTGTGACGAATTAAGATAAGAATGTATGACAAGTTCAATAATCTCTCATTTTTGGTAAGGGAAATTACTGTATAACCTTTCTTGCACTTAAACGTGATTACCACGAGAATAAACGCATGACAATTTACGTTGATTGCAAGTTTCCCCATGAACATTACATTGTGCAACAAGAGAGCCGCTTAAAATCCCTAAATAAGTTTTTGATCATCGAATACGTACAGTAAGAAGCAGTGTATGGAAACTTTTTCAGATGTTTTGCCGAAGAAATCACAATATGTTCCATGCAATAACATTGATTAACCAAAGTATAATCAGTTATTACTTATATATAAATTCCATTTCATGGAAATACCTCATCATTTGGTGAAAAATTTAATGTAATATTATACGAGCATGTTTAAACAAATACTCCATGATTTTTATTGTACAATATTTGGCTTCCATATACGTATCAAATTTCCACAATGATGATTTCAATTCTCTCATACTAACATAAAAGTCACATACTCATGATCACCTAATTTGGCCCATTTGCAATCTGGAGATGCGATATTTAAACATAATTATGGCGTTAAGGAATGCATCAAATGAGATAATAGGATATGTCATGAACATGTGTATGTGTGTTTCTGAAAATTTTAATATAATTACAACTCAGCTGTGAATTCGGAAGACATTATCAATTAAAATGGACCAGACGTTAAGCTATTTCAAAGTTGAATCCTTACCACAGACAAAGCCTGATTAGATTAATCTAATTAGATTATTCCTACCGCCAACTTTGTCTTTGGTTGACAACACAACCCCGTCGTCACGATTTGCTGAAACCATTAAGAAACAGATAATGAAATTGACACGAACGTGCATCACTGGGTAGCGGGAAATCTCGTGCAAGCTGTCAGATTCACGTTTGACAGCGGAGATGCGTCCTGTCATGAAAAATCAACTGGTCAGGATTTTGCATTGAGCAATGTTTGTATTTGCATTTGGTGCTATGAAGGTGAATTAATGTTTAACAATAATTTGATGATGTAAACATCGGTTTAAAAGCGTATGTTAAGAATCGTGAACCATTTTGACCACAAGGAACATCCATGTTTTGGACTTATCCAATTTCTTTTGTATATCAATATTATTTCGCGGTATTTGCCTCTTTGATAAGTGTACCTCTAATTCATTTATTAGCGGCACAAAGAAATTTACATGCAGTATATATTGTAATTAGCATACAACAGTAAAACATGTGCAGCTCACGAAGCACAAGAACATTAAAGACTTTGAAATTTTTTGTCAATTTTTAGATGGTTGCTTATGTACAAGGTGATTAGTAAAATGTGCACACGTGTTGTTGTTATCTAAGTTGAAGCAAACCCTGATAGGGTAAATACAGACCAAACAGTCACTTCACCCTTTATGACCTTTATAGCTTGTCAGAACGTTCGTAACGTTTCATTGCTTCATGTGGTTTTTCAGCAGCAGGAATACATAATTTGGCATTTCATAATTCAAATTGATGTTAAGAGCTTTAAAAAAAAGCATGAAATCTTTAGATAGTTTCTGATTGAGTTGTTTAAGTCACCTTAGTCTAATGCTCATGTGAAACTCTTGATCTTGATTACGTCACCTATAAACTAATATAAGATATAATATGTATTATTATGGTATATTATATACTATTCAATACTCTCCCCGATGTTGAAGTGTGCTTCATTTGAGCTTGTTGATTATTCGCTGTATTCTTTTGAAGTGCTTGTTTTACAATATTTATATGAATATTAAATGCATATAACCCTACCTATAATTATATAATACATCTGTTGTTTCGAAACACTGCGATCACACATTTTACACGACACATTGATTGACAGGTATCACACGTGCATGTAATATAATATAACAGTTGATCAAAACAAGTTTTAAAGACGTTGTATTAAATTCAGATATTGAGATGTTTGATAGCCAAATTCTTATAGAAAATCTTTAGATTTGTATGTAAAAGTAGTTGTTATGTTGTCTTCTGCAATGTCTCTGTAAAGTATAAATAGCAGATTGTAGATTCACTTGCCCAAAATAGTAACGCTAGTTGTTAAAAATAGCTTGAATGAATTTTTCGCTCTGTCGTAAATATTTCTATAAATATTCAAACCCCGATACAAAACATTAGCTCTTGTACTCAAAAGTTAAACGAGCTTAGCTGCAAGAAAGAAATGAAAAGTAAATAAACAGTGGAGTTTTTAGCTACATTCCATCGAATCATAGATAATGATATTCCTAAAATGAAATTGTTAACACTCTGACATTAATTGCTCTATGTAAGATTGATACAAAGACATGACATGTTTTGTGCAGTAATTCGCATACGAAACCTATTTATAGGTTAATATATGATATAAATAAATGTGGTTTGGTTGTGTGTTTGTGGCATGACAAACTACGAGTATCGATTTCATTTTACACTTTCCGATCACGACTGGCAACCCTCATAACGCAACATCGACTTTTCCTTTGTGCTTGAAGGCAATTGTAATATTAGCATTGTAGGTTAAAATCAGATATAGCTTTCACTTGGATTTGTATTGGTATTTTTTCTACTGATTTTTACTATTTCTCTGTCTTTAAGCCAACAATTATGTCGCACTTTGACCCCACTTTGCATTTGTCTAATAATTCTCATTGGCGCTTGAATCTGTAGTTGAGAAAATTCATGTATATGGTAATAGTATTTCATATTAACCATTTAGACACGAAACTTCACTTCACCTCCGTTCACCATGTGGTTAATTCTTTTCCCTATCGACTATCTATTTATGAGAGGATCAATATCGTGTAGATCAATTTCAATGTTCCCTGTTTTTGTTAAGCGAGTGAACATTCATCATTTTATATTCAATCCTATCATTCCAACGAAATGTAAGATTTTATATTTTTGGCCAAATTGCTAGAAACTGAAATACGCAGCACAAATTGAAGCTTTATATAAAGTACATATGAGACTTAATATTAGTTTGAGATGCGAAGATTTGCATAAGTTTGTAAAACAACTTAAACCAGTATATAGCTTGTTTGCGCTATTAAGCAGTTTAGAATACTGTTAAAAAATTGTTTCAAATAAACTCTTTATACAACTCAAAGGTTTTGCTGTATCTTATTCAATGTCTGACTTAGGTAACCAAATGTTTACTAAGTATTACTGTTATAAAATAACAATTTACATGATCTCAGCTTATTGAACCTTAACATCAGATATGGAAGAAAGCAATTCCAAATTATACAGTAAAATGATTACATAACACTGTAGATAGCTAAGTTATGATGTACCCTTCCTATTACACAACGGAGGCTTAGTATCACTTCTGATTAATGTTTCACTTAATTTTTGTAAAGAGACTGCTTTATGCATTATTAGGAACACCAAAAACCAAAAACCATTATATTTGTTAGGGCTTTAAACTTGAGAAAATAGATGTGTTTTCTTCATAAGGAATATGAACTCATGCATTGTCATAAATCATCATCATTGTATTTAGTTAATTGACTTTGAATCAGACAATGGTCCATTTGTTAATGTTTCAAAAAATAGTAAAAGATATTAAGAAGATAATTTACATTCAATAATATACAATATCGCCTTAAATAAGCTAATTGTGCAATTTCAATTCACATGAGCATTTTAAGTGATAGCGTCAATGCCACAAATATTTATCATAGCAGTAACAACTACATTGTTCAACACAACACCACCCTAATATCCGCAGCATCCCGTGGGTAAACAATTATCTTTGCAGAGTCTTCATCTTTGGTCTCATAATGCCAACAGCGCACATCATTAACCATGTGTTGATAGATATTTTATGAACACAATAAGTTAATCATTGAAAACGTATATTCTACAGGGAATATGAATGAAGATACAATATCGCAATTCTAGAAGCTCAATAGAAACACGAATTCTCCTTGAACAGACATTGCAATGGCAATGTTCAAGATAAATGTAAGATAGGAAAAATATTGTGTTTATTTGTATATACTTTATCGAAAGTTAAAACTTCACATCTTTGTCAAACATATCTAAGGGAGATATGGAATGTTGAAGTTCCTTCACTGTTGAAATATTGCAATGTTTTATATGTTAATTGGTAATTATGTCTGCAGGTTGAACATTTGGAAAGTGTTAGGTGACAAGCGTTTGTTGTGATTTGTCTGATAAAATTAGAATGTTTTTATTGCATATGAATGAAAACTCTCAAAATCAATTCAAATACAATAAGTGTATGCACATATGTCGCAGCCTATAAAGTTTACTGTTAAATAACTAATCGATTGTGGGTTTTCATATGGTGATATTATCGTTCGAACTATGACAGTGCTAATAATTTTCCTACATTTTCCTGTGGTTATGTTTATCAATACTTTAAAGTTGTTGAGTAAATTCACAACAGAATCATATCAATTCTCTTATACAATCACCTAGGTCAATCACCTACCCATGTGAATAGTCTTTAATATGCTTCAGTAATTTGCGACGGTTTATTGTCCATCACTTTAGGCAATGGAAATTAAACAATTGTAATATTCATATCTAAGGAAGTATCATGTCAGTCATGCTCTATATGACATTTTATATGCTTGAGGGCTTTAGAGCTTTCAGTCATGTGAATCCCGTAAATAGGGCCCTCTCCGGAAGGAACGGGAGTCGAATCTAGAGTGAAACCTAGAGTGGAATCTACAGTGGGGAATGAGTGTCGACTAAGTGAGGTAAGAGCAAGGGGCAGTCACTTTGCAACCATTTGCCGTCATCTTCACAGCTGATTTTGTTCTGCATACTCAGGATGTCATCATCATCTTGTATGTGTGTGTGTGTCTGTCCACTCATGTCTGATCAGATGCTCTCCCCAGAACTCCGAGGTTGGATACTATAGCATCTAGCTAATTCCCTGGGATAAGCATAGACCGCTGCGAACATTTGAGACCGTAATGTCGATTGTCCTACGACTTGGCGCACAATGCAACACTACCTTAAAGTCGACAATTAACATTCATTTGTTATTGATAAAAATACTTAAATATCCTGTCTGTTTCTAATATTTGTTACTCTGTAACCGGAGGCTGCATTCTTTACTGAAGAAGATGTTATGCCTAAACCTTTATAGCTGTTCACACAAACATTCAATCATTTTAAAGTAAGTTCTCAGAGTAACGGTGTGTTTGTATTCTAACACTGCGTGCAGTGGCACATATGCTGCTTCTGAGTTATCACATAGCGACGTTAATTTAGATAATTTTAACAAAATCTTAAAATAACTGATTACTGGTTTAGCGTCCCCTGGGGAAACTGGCTTACTGAGAAAAGATAAAGGAGACTGAATATGTATGACAGTTGCTTTGTTTGTTTCCGCCATTCAGCGACTGATATGACATCTTGGTGAAATATATATATATATGGGATGCATCAGAAACAAGTCACGTAAATGAAAACACAAGTTATTGAGGAGACAACAATGTAACTGTTTGTCACCAACAACCAAGGCAACGGTAGATAAATGTCGTGTCTTTTTTATACATGAGATGTCATTGGTTACATTTCGGTAGGGATAACGATCGTTGAGCAATATGACTATTATATATTCAATCTTATCTTATTTTGTTGGATTTACAGTCTAAAAAGGTGAAGTCAATTGATTCGACAATCCATTTGCCAAAGCAGTTTTTGAAAATTGCATCCTTGGAAGTAATTTTACAACAAACTGAATCAATGAAATAAAATCCAATAAAAGAATTTACGGAAAATTCAATACTTTCATACTTGTGTCAGATAGAATAATTTGACTTTATTAAATCAAAACTAAAGAAAATGGCCTATTACACATAAACATTTCCTTTGCCATATGACATGTCATATTAGCGTGAAAAATGTATACAATTGCCTTTCGCATTAGTTAATTTTCTAGACAAACATGAACCATACATGTCACAGCTCACCGTAAGACTGTAAAGGTAAAAACAAGTATCCTGATTTAATGTGACTTGACCATCCGTGATGAGATATACTGGAGCAAGCAATCAAGCAGAAAAAGTAATAATGAAGCTAATCTCGTTAGGGACATGCTACATACTTAATTACTCATAGACATTAACGTTGTTAACAAGTTGCTGCCAAATCGATAAAGATTCCCATAGGTTTATACGTATAGACAAACAAGCAATAATTTGATCAGAAATTACCAACCATGGCGAATATGGAAAAATCTACATACACATATATTCATATTTTACATGTATCGTAAGCTTTATTAATGAACATTTACTTTTTATTATTAATTTTGAAATAAACCATATAAAGACAAAATTTTCGTTAATAAAAGGACACTATGACAAAATGTCTAGTATGTATAATGTAATGTATAATATTTTTGCAAACTTTAAACGTTACACTGGTGGTTGTTTCGTGTTAACTCACTTAATCGATGTGTTGAAGGAGTGATAACATTGTAAAATCGTATCGAATAAAATCATATGCACTTTGACACTAGCACACATGTTGCAGTCGATATGTTCGACTGTTATTTCTAATTAAGAAATAGGGAAAATCTGATGATAAAATTCGGGTTTTAAAAATTGTTTACAACATTGATATACATGCAGATTACCTTCTAAGGAATTCAGACATACGTTTTAATTTGTTTCTGTTGCCCAAGATTTTATTTCTACTCTATATTGTCTAAGAAGGGATCAACAGCGTCAACTTGGTTCAATACATTTATGTTGTAGTCCATCTATGTACTCATCTAGCATAGGTTCGAATACTTGCATTTATTATTTAACAGATGATAGGATGAAGTTAAAGTTTCATTGTTTTATATGAGGAGATTGATTCTTAAAAGTAAATGAAGTTCTATCACTTGTGCTTAACGAAATATAAATCATATTGTCTTTTAACTTAGGCTCACAAGTTGGTGAACAATCTTTTGGAATGCAGCTATATGCATACAGTTAATTAGTACGTTGAAGCTGCTAACCAATAGCAATGTAATGAAAGAATATTTCAGATGCGTATCCATAAAGTGACACAAAGCATGTATAATACATTTTTGTATGTTTTTTAAAGTAAGAGCCAAAAGAGAGAGAGAGAGAGAGAGAGAGAGAGAGAGAGAGAGAGAGAGAGAGAGAGAGAGAGAGAGAGAGAGAGAGAGAGAGAGAGAGAGAGAGAGAGAGAGAGAGAGAGAGAGAGAGAGAGAGAGACACACACACACACACACAGAGTGAGAGAGAAAAATGTTCTGTCAGTGATTGTGAAAAACATTTCCCTAAAAATTTCAAAAACTACCTGTTAGTTTGAAAGATTCTCTAACCAGATGATCAAAATTTCATATCAGTATGCCGCGGGCATTTGTAAATACGTTCCAAAGAATCTTTGAGGATATTTAAATGTTCCTTGTAATACTTCTTTGGGCTTGGGTGCCAGGTCAACAAGGTTATGAAAACATTAAATTCCTCAGTTTGTTGGTTAACACACAGACATGGAGAGCTGACTTTGAAAACAAATCAAGCACAATCATGTGCAATGATGCAATTATCCTTTTAACATTTGAATAGATCAATTTTGTAAATTAAAAATGGCTTCATAGAATTTGGAAAGAGACACTGGAGTCTCAAACTACCACTTGTAATAACATCACAGCACAATCGATTTTTCTATTTATATAAATCCTTATTTCTTTAGCATTTCCAAAGTCGTGGTGACCATTTATGGATTGTTAGCTCGAGAGACTATATTTTTGAAAGAAAGAGATCTTTGGCTAATATGAGTTTCATTCAACGTCATAATCAAGCGCCACCTGGATTGGTGACGGGTGGACGTGTTTCACAGCATGGGAGTGAACATTGAGTTATGGAGGGCACGTATCGGCCTTAATTGCCAACCCAACAAACAACGGGGGCATTTTATACACGGAATTAAACTTTCCAATGGTTTTTGTGCAAGGCAACTCCAGATAATGTTACTTGTGGGTGTTTTACTCCTCATGAGTGGAAATGTCGAGAGTAACCCGGGGCCACGTGGGTCACGACAGACTCGCCTGACGCAGTCTTCCACAGGACGGGTCGCGACAGACAGCAATGAAGTGGAGCTCAACGATATTCTTAATGACATTCGGAGCGACCTACAATCTCTTCACAGTAAGTTTGATAAATTTGAAAACTTATTTGAGACAGTTCAACATGAGCAGACTGAAATGTGGAAGGTGATAGAAAAATTAGAGGAAGATAATGCAGCAATGTCACGAAAGCTTGAAAATTTAGAATCCCAGTCAAGAAGAGATAACCTTTTATTTTTTGGTATAGAAGAAAATGAGATGGAAAATTGGAATGAGAGTGAGGAGAAAGTCAAAACGTTTCTTCGTGACGAACTGAAATTAACCAATGGCCAGGTAGAAGACTTGGGTGTAGAAAGAGCTCACAGACTTAACACTAAGCGCTCACCTCGCCCAATTATAGTCAAACTCACTTCTCATAAACAGAGAGAACATATCCTCCACGCAGCAAGACTAATTCTAAAAGGGAACAGAACTTATCGAGTATCACCTGACTATACCCTGTCGGTGAGGCAAACGAGGAAAATACTTGGTGAATATGTGAGAGAGTACAGGCAGAAAGGGGATGAGTGCTACGTTTCCTACGATAAACTCGTACTTAATGGCTCTCACTACAGATATGACTCTGAACAAAAAACAATTGTTGAGATCGGCAGACATGTCCTGACAAACCGCCGGGACAAGCCCAGGGGTGAAGACCAGCGAGCCCCAGCCAACAGCCCAGCCCACAGCCTAGCCCACAGCCCAGACACGAGCAGACGACAGGACAGATCACCGCGTCTCCCGGAGACCGACCGCAGCAGACGACACAAGCGAGATGCCAGCCAGCGCCGTGCAGCCCGCCCACTACACGACTCGCAGGCAGACGCGGACAGCTAGGGGGGAGGTCGAGGCCATGTCCAATCTAAAGTTATGTATTATAATGACCAATCAAACCATGCTATCATTAATCAACAACAGTTTCCAAAAATATCAATTTTGTGTTGGAATATAAATGGATTGTATTCAAAAATTCAAAATTTAAATTTTCTAAACAAGTTTGATGTTTTTGCATTAATTGAAACTTGGGCGAAAAATACTGCAGACTTTGAACATGCATTTCCAGATCACGTATGCCACCAGTGTGTCCGGAAGAAGATCCACTCCCGTGGTAGATACAGTGGTGGTATAGCAGTCTACGTCAGGAAGTCACTGTCGTCTCTCTTCACCCGGCTCCACAGAGAATGGACAGACTGCGTCTTCCTGCAAACTAGCCTACCCACTCAGCAGAACATTATGGGCTTTGTTTACGTGCAGGATGTCACCACCACGGCAGTGAACTCACAGGACTCTAGTGGCATTGAACTGTTAGAGTTGAGACTTATTTCTCTGACACTAGATTTTCCTATGTCTAAATTAACACTCTTAGGCGACTTTAATGCTCGTATCGGTCAGGAGCAATGTTTTATAGAAAATGATGATGTGCACTATCTACCAATTGAAGAGCTGGATTACGATAGCGACCAGTTTGACATATTTAGAAACTCCAAAGATGATATTGTCAACACACAAGGGACCCATTTATTGCGTATGTGCAGAAATCTAAAAATACATGTTCTTAATGGGAGATCGGGATGTGACAACAAAGGGGATTTTACATTTATAGGCTGTCAGGGGAATAGTGTAGTGGATTACTGTTTGGTGTCAACCGATATCTATGAAAGTTTCAAGAACTTCAAAATACTAACCAAAACACACTCCGATCATCTACCGCTAACAGTTGACATGATGACACCACGTGACCAGCCAGTGGCACGTGAAGCATGCACTCAGTCGCACACGCAGCACATAGAACGCTACAGGTGGAGGGCTGACTACACTGGTAGGTTTTCTGATATAATGAAGCATGCTCTTGATACATTTCGAGATAAATTTGATAACAGTATAAAGCAGGATGTAAATTCAACGCTGACATGCTTTTTGGATTTATTCAACCATTGTTTTGCCCTCTCTGATACTCGCACTAATAACACTACACATACCACACGTAAGCAATGTAAACAACAGCCCAAATGGTTTGATAAACAATGTGAAAACCTCAAGCGTTTAAAGTATGAACTTCTTGACATTTTCAGAACCACTAATGACTCTCAACACTGCACACAATACCTAGAAACGAAGAAATGTTTTAAAAAATTGTGTAAAGACAAAAAAACTGCCTTTGAAAAGAATATTGCAGATGATATCGCTAAAGCAGCGAAAAACAAAATGTGTAAAGAATTCTGGAAATCAATCAAAATACACTGTGACACTACCTTTGCACCTGCAAACATAAATGCCGATACATGGTTTGAGTATTTTAGGGATCTTTTGAACCCCGAACAGACTGAAAATTCACAATTTGATAAAGATGTTAAAGAGTTTCTGGAAAGTCACGATGTTGGTAGTTGTGATCAATGCAGAAACTGTGATGACCTATTAGGTAACGAAATCTCTGACGAAGAAATACTGAACTCTATTAAACATCTTAAAAATGGTAAATCCCCTGGTGCAGACGGTATTCCCACAGCTGCTCTCAAAGAATCATGTGCATTATTATTGCCATTTTATAAACGCCTCTTTAATGAAATTTTGAACACTGGTAATCTCCCAGAATCCTGGAACATAGGTTTGATTGTACCCTTGTATAAGAATGGAAGTAGAAGTGACCCAAATAACTATAGGGGAATTGCTCTTCTTGATATTCTAAGCAAAGTATTCATGTCCATTATCGAGTCCCGTATCAAGATGTGGATTACTACACAGGATCTAATATCAGAGTCCCAGGCAGGATTTAGGGAAGACTATAGCACAGCGGACCAAATATTTATTCTAAATGCTATAATTCATAAGTATATAAGAAAGAAACGCGGCAAGTTTTATTGCATATTTGTCGACTTCAAAAAAGCCTTCGACACTGTGGACAGGAATAAGCTTCTCTCAGTTCTCCTAAATAATGGCATACATGGTAAAATAAGCACCTTACTTCGTAATATGTACAAAAATGTAAAATCTGCTGTTCGGTGTAGTAAACAAACTATGACTGAGGTATTTACATCTACGGCGGGAGTCCGCCAGGGTTGCATCTTATCACCCGTGCTATTTATTTTATACATTGATGAACTTGTTAAAGATATTGTAAATAGTAACTATAGTGGCGCATTTATCGACGAAGCCATTGATGCACTCTCCATTCTCCTGTTTGCCGATGATGTTGCAATATTTGGAGACAGTGTTATAAATTTACAAAAGAAAATTGATGTTCTCGAAAAGTATTGTACGAAATGGGGACTTTCTATTAATACTGACAAGACTAAGGTCGTTGTGTTCAAAAAGGGCGGGAAACTATCAAAACATGAAAAATGGTATATTGGAAACCGTAAACTTGAAACTGTCAACTATTACAAGTACTTGGGGTTAACTCTGTCATGTCGAAATATGTTTTCCAAAGCTTGTGATATATTATCCAAACAAGCCGAGAAGGCTCTGTATCCAATAAAGAAATTTATCTGTACTTATAAATCAATACTTCCAGATGTAGCTTTTAAAATATTTGACGGAAAAATTCAACCTATCCTGATGTACGGTGCAGAATTGTGGGGGACCGTGTATCGCCACAACATAGAAAAGGTCCATTCAAACTTTTGTAAATTTGTTTTAGGCGTTGGCTACCGCTCACCCACAAAAGCTATCCTGGCTGAATGTGGACGATACCCACTACATATTAATTACAAAGCAAGAGTAATATCGTATTGGATACGGTTGCTTAGACAACCTGATTGCCGTAACTCAAAACGATGCTATCTAATGTTAAAACGTCTAGATGATTCTGGAGATGTTAATTGGACCTCATCAGTACGAGAGTTTTTATTCCAGTATGGCTTGTCTTATGCTTGGTTAAATCAGGATGTAGGCAATAAAGAAATGTTTATGAATATATTCAAACAAAGATGTAAAGATATATATTATCAAGAGTGGTCAGCCGCTGTGAATACTTCCAAATATCTGAACACTTATTCAACCTTTAAACTGAACGTAATGCCGGAAGATTATCTACGATTGTTACCTTCTCTTTATTTGCGAAGAGCACTAACAAAGTTTCGATGTGGCATTACTGGTTTTAATATACAACTTTTAAGACGGTCAAAATCTACAGACCTCACCATTGCCATGTGCTCTCATTGTCATGACAAGCTAGAAACTGAATATCATGTACTACTTGAATGTCCATTGCATAATGATGTACGAATAAGATATATACCATGTTATTATTACACCAATCCTAATCCATATAAATTCATTACTCTAATGAATTCCAAATCAGCTAATGTTATATTACGTTTAGCTGTGTACTGTTCAAAAGTATTACCTTCACGTAATGTAAATGTATAACACATGCCAAGGCGCTCCGGATTATATCAAATTATGAATGTCATTGTACTGTTGGCCTCATGGCCATTCATACGAATAAATCTTCTGTCTGTCTGTCTGTATAATAACCCTGAAGTCTTGTTTATTCCGTAAGTTGCATATAACGCTACCAGATTAGTACTGTATTTATGATTTTTCTCTGTCATGAAAATAAAGTTTTTTATTGACTTCAATGCTAGTTCATTAACTGAAACGGATAAAATAAATAATCGATCACTGACTCATACATTATCAAACTAAAAACAGTAACTCGTCTGTGGATACAGTCAGTAATAATGGTCAGTGTCATGTCGCATGTAGCCTATATCAATTTTGTATTTACATTTTATATTGGTATATATCCGGCCGTCAGTTTATGGATTTGTAACCTGCTACATCAGTGAATTTAAATCCACTGATCAGGGTATTTGAAATTCGCGGATTCAAAAACGCTTATTTAGCAGGATGATGGATTTCATACAAGAGTCTGTCATCCTTTTTACTTTGTATTTCACATCTCCTTGCCTTGAAGGAGCTTCAGTACTGATAACTGACATCATAGTTTTTAGCTGTAAACTGTGTATTGATATTTTTAAATCAAACTTAATTTGATTATTTTATTTATCTTGTTTACCTTTTTCACCGACTTAAAATAAAATAAAACCTCTTTAAAACAAATCATGACCGACTTCTGACACATACACGTGTATATGTGCCAACGTTGATAGTATCAAAGATTTTTTAAAATGTGAACATATCAACTCATATCAATGATTAATATGATCTGTTGATGAAAAATTATAAATTGTAATCGTAAAAAGCAATTCTTGTTAGCTGCATTTTCATAAAAATGACATTGAACAGGAATGAAATTGGTGTATGTCAAGATGATAGAACCTTTCTGGGGTTGATAAATTGCCCTGTTGGCGATTATTTTCAAATTCTCGTCTCTTTGTAATGTGCAAAGCATTAGTGATTGAACAGTTAACATTGAGGCACAGCTCATGTGTAAATATTCACACATGCACATTGATGCAGTGACCTATTAGTGATCGAACGAATCTATTTCGCACTTTTGTGGAAAGTGAAGAGCAGTAAACGACCTCATTGGGAGTTACTAAATACATTCTTTAAAAAAATTCTATAATTAATGATTTTTTTTACTTCATTTCATTATTCTGAGTTTTGGCGAAACCTGACAAGATCATTATATTGTTTCTACCCTGCATCTGTGAAAATGTTTTAATTTTTTGCATACCGCCAGAGTAGAGAAGTGTTCTACATGCAGTAAGGTTTGGGTGCAATTCTACACTGAATTTGAGCGCAGTACCACACATAGTTCGGTAGTTCAAACCGATGCTCGCATGTTCCACCCCAGTGCATAGCCACGATGGGGTTGCGGGCGATGTATGTGAAATACTCTTGAGAACGACATTAAATCCAAAATCAACTCACCTCATGTTAATCCAAATCATCTAAATAGCCAATAAAAAGGCTTGAAAATTAATTGTTTTCCTCTTGATAATTGATAACCTAGTACTAAATGTGATATCTACAAGCAATTTAGGGAATTGTACGCATTCCTATTTTCAAATCAATGTCAAACGCTATTTTTATAAACTACCTGCATAAAGTTATTTTGTGACATTTGAAACCTATATGTATATGCTAACTTAGGGGACGAATCAACGAACAGCATTATGTTTTACTGAAGAAAATTATACCATCTTATCCTCCTTAAAGGAATATTACTTTGTATTACCCATACGGAAGATGGACACACAGAGTTATATAATTTTAGGGAGAGACACCCTTGCGTAACGGTGATTGGCTAATACAGACATACCTCTGTACAGGAACTACTAAAAATCATCATTCTACTTTTGTTACTGTTAACGTCTGTTTTCCATATGTTACCCACAGTTGTAATTTTGGTTTTCAAGCATGTGCCGACGCAAACAAAGTCAGCAATGCTCATGATACCAATGTCAATGTCACAGCTTTGTATGCGGGTTTAATTTGTTATAAGGCATTCGTGTAAACGTATTGACGTTTTAATTATAAACATGTAAATGACTCCTATACACAAACACGATAGGTGTAATTTTGCAAGGGACATTTGCGTAGGGCGAAATATACAAAGATAGGTAGATGAGATAAGCCTAAATGTCCTTCACCGATCACTGTTTTTATACATTTCAATACATTTGTGGATACTGTAAGCATAGCGATCTTAATGAAGTTGAGAACAAAATAAATCCAACTCACTCTTTATAAGATAGTGAAAAAATTCAGACATTAACCACTCACGACCTCTTCTCTATGTATTGATAACAGTTTCTGGCCTGTTTTTACCCTGTTTAGCAATAACAAAAAGTTAATTACTAGATAAACTTCACATTGTCTCAAAAACTGCAACCGTTTAAGATTTCATCCGTTTCATAATTTGACAGACTGTTTCATCAAAAGTTTCATGCCCATGAAAGAGAAACAAAAATACAGCTGATCTGCTTTTGAAAACTTTATATGCTATTTTTTCTCAGTAAATAGATGTTATCTATCAGCTTTGCTTGCATTTAATAGAAAATTTAGTTTTAATAGTTTTTTAAAAGCAAGATTAATATTACACATGTGCCAGAAGGTGATTTGACATCTTGTTCTTCATAAGAGCTTTTTAAATTCAAGATAATTTTGAGTTGTTGCAAAAGGTATTTCACGATTCTTGCACCAGAACTGAACTGGTTCAGTTGTTGAATTCATTTCAGTCAGCATTTCCGAAATGTTAAATGACCCTGGCTTTGATCTCACTTAGTTTCTGGTCAATTTCAACTAACTGAAAGTCAATATTCCTTGGTGCTCGATCTTTATTAAACTTTAATTCTCGGTAGTAAAATCAACCCATGCAAATATATTTTGTCGATGAGGCCAACTCTAATTACACAACATGAAAAACATACTGGCTGCTTGACAACATTTCAAAAACTCGGAATATTGCAGAACATGGGTCCTTGTATGATACTTCCTCAACTTGCTGGACATCAAAATACCATGTTCATATCTCATAATCAAAACTTTTAGAAAAAACAAAACTCCCAGAATATGCCTTAAAACATAACAGAATTACATCAACGTTAGAAAAAATCATTCAATCTTTACTCCAAGATTCTTTTTCAACTAGTGCTCAACTAGTTTAATGATGTCAGTCATTTTGTGGCAGCATTTCCGAATGTTAAATGACCCTTTTCATCATTCTAAAATTGATGAATTAAAAGATAATGGAAAGTTAACACCGGGTTTCCAGTTAAATGATATTATTTACTTCTTACATGCAGTGGCAACTCACATCACCCTCACATGTCTCTTTTCAAATGGCTCATAGTGCCAAATCAGCGTATATGAATCCGCTCAGCTCCTTCCTTTTACCCTGATGTCTTTCAATACGAGCCAAAAGCTTTGTATCGCTAGCTAGCAACGGCGGCACATCCCGGAGGGCAAAATCCATTGAGTTGTTCAAAGTTAGTTGCTTTGAACCCCTTGCATAACGACATTTCATTGGCTGAAAAAATAACAGGTGAAGTAAGTCACGAATATCACGCCGATCCAGCAGAATCAGGCATTTGGCCTGGAAGAGATCAGGGTATATAGAATGAGCTGACCGGATTCATATGGCTACATGCAATGGTGTCTTGCTATATTAACACATGAACGTTTTTGTATATTAACTTGCTCTTTGTGATTGTTAATTCAAACATATTTATCAAGCAAAGAGTGAATTAACATTGCAAGTATTTATCTCAGTATCAGACAGCAAGTTTTAAACGTTAAGAGCAACATAAGGACAAAGTTTCATGCATTATTCAGGACCCTAAGTCATCAGGTATGTGAATATTGACAAACATCATGGAACCTATGTAAGAATGAGAGTCGTTAGTAAAAGCCTTACTGTCTTCATTCACATGCATTTCAATGTAATGCTTTGAACATTTTTAAAAACATATTGCATTAAGCTTACAATTGCATTTTCTTAATTCCTTCAATTAGTCGAAAAGTATGATCTGAAATAATACTCGTTTCTTATGTTGATTGTAAATTTCAACATAGTTAAAAATGAAAACCACCACCTCAACCTCAAATTTCGACATCTATCGCATATAGCAAATTTGATGTCTTGAAACATTGTAATGTTACGATTAGTAAACATACGGACGATCATATGGGCGGGAAGCATCCATTTTCTTTACATCAGTGGATAAAACATACTAGAGTTATAATCAGAAGCAAGGAAAGTGGATAAACCACTGAAATGTAATTATTTTAAGGCGATAGTTGACAAGTTTCATAAAATTGCAATACCAGGGTATAGCTGTTATTTGATAATGGAAAATAATGTTTGTCTTCATAGAGAGCTAATAACTATAAACGTGACATTTACTACTATCTTTGCTCACATAATCATCATATTTCATCAGCAGATATTTTATTGTTTTTTTCGATATCCGATATAGCCATAGTCATCTCTATATATACAGTAAGTTATAGGTGAATGTGTCTAGGAATGAACATAGGGTTTTAAAAGTGAAGGCCTGTAAGATAAAAATAGAATCCGTTTTATAAGGGATATCGTTAGCTTAGTTTTTTTGTTATTTACTACCAGACATCAGGAGAAAAAAAATAGATATTATCTATATTTACAAAAAACATTAACATGAGATTTGTCACTATGTAATTGTGCTCATTGATAATCCGGTTTTCAATGAAATAAGTGACCAGTATACTCATGGTATTTTATTAGAATTTAAAATTTTGAAATAAGCGACTTTGTAAATTTTTATTTGTGAAATAATGAGATTATGATTCACATCACTTTTTCAACTAACAAATACTTTCTTTCTACGAAGGTTTTCTCTTAATACATCTATCATTATGCCTGTGAAAGCACACGTTAGAACTGTCATATACTAAATAGTCGACTTGCATATGTAAAGTAGATATGAAACATTTAACATACTGATTTAAAAGTTACGAATGGGAGACATTTTCAAAATTTCCAAAAATGACGATTATACATAGGAAATTATTAAGAGTGAAACAAAATTTTGTTCAGAGACTGTTTAATTGACAGCTTGTTTCTTCATAATGTGGATGTTTGATATGTCCTTTATTGTTTTATTGACCAGGCATTCTTTTATGTTAATCATGATAGGGCAATTAAAGATGTGACTTAATAATATATGTTTAAACCACTTTTAAGGGAAGATCGAGATTTAGGTTTTGTGTTTGGGGAAAAAGGAAGAGACATTAAAAAACCTGTTATGTTTAATTTTGATTTATTTGTTAACCCATAAAAATAAGTCAGGTAAAATAAGTATTACCAATTTAAATTTGCAATGATTTGGCAACAGGCGCAATATTCAAAATTTAAAAAAAGGATAATTGAACATTTGAATCTCGAACCCTAATATTCTCAAATTTTAATCTTTTTCATACGTTTCTAATGCATATATACTTAAAACGTACTTTATGGAAGGTGAACTTGTATCTCCATTCGGGTTACTGTTTGTAATAGCATTTCTTGTATTCAACTAGCAATCGTCCTGATAATTTGTTTTCAGGCGCAAATGTACTTGTAATGTACTTTATTTAGGGTCCAGTAATAGCATTATTTACTTGTGGCTTGGATGCCTTCTCTGTGAAGCATACAAATATGGCGACGTAACCTATGTCTGAACCCACATCTGCATTCCGTTAACGAAATTTCTCGGACACAATTTTGACTCATCGACGCTCACTGCATCCTGACTAACTTAAACACGGCCGATTTGTCCGTTGAAATAATCATATAAATTACAAGTTTGAAACATCTGCAACCAAATGTAAGCACTCCAAACGATGTTACTTTCAGGAATTAATATGATAAATTGATAGTACTAAGAAGATCATTTTTCTGTACTGAGCTAGCATTCAAAGTCTGATTTCCCTGAGACTTTTTCAGCAAACCATATTAAATCCTTGTTATCAATGGTAACGTCAGTGAGTTGTTGTTATAGCGTCGTTTGCGCAGATTTCATGTAAGAATGTATGGTAAGTCCAAATTAATATATATCATTTTGACGAAATAAATCATTGTACATATATAATTTTACTTGCACTTAGACGTGCTTAACACGAGGTTTAACACATTCACGTTGATAGCAAGTTTTCCATTGAACGTTACAATGTTAAACAAGGAAGCCCTCTTAAAATCCCTAAATAACTTTCTGATTACCCAGTCTGAACAGGAGTGAAAACCTTATGAGATGACTTGTCCAAAGAAATGCCATAATATGTCTCCATGCAATAACATTAACTTAAGAATAGTCGATTGTGACCAACAATAAATAGTATAACTTGAAAATCCCATCTGAGGAAATACCTCATTATTTGGTGAAGAATTGAATGTAACACTATATTATAAGATACAGATACTGCATGATTTCTATTGTATCACATTTGATTTCGATATACGTGTCGAAGTACCAATAATGATGATATCAGTTCACAACAACTCACATACTCAACCCATTTTGCCCCTTTTGTTATTTGAATTTGTTATGTTTTGAATTTATATCACATGTATCAAAGACATGTCATAAACGTGTGTGAGTGTATAATGAAAATTGTGATAATTCATGGGAGAAAACCTATGTGAGTCCGGCAAGAAGGGCAACTGTAATACGAAGTCTGTTATTGTGTTAAAGTTAACAAACATTACAATTATAATGTCATAAATGAGATATAGACATTATTACACTACCAAGTGGGTCATATGATAGATACGATACGAGTGTCAAATGTTGTATTATCCGAGCGAGAGCCAGGGTAATACAACATTTTGACACGAGTGTCGTATATATCATATGACACACTTGCGAGTGTAATAATTTCTTTATGATCAATTTAAGTTGTGTTAGAATTCCCCTGAAAACGTTGAATTTAGCCTACGAAACGCATGAAGTAGAAACTAGGTCAATGCGCACTGAGACTTTACGGCGAGGTCAGTGACAGGAATTTTAGTGCACAATTAAGTCTCTAGCTTCGTCTTATAGAGAGAAACATACTGTGAAAATAAGTATATGACCATTTACTTTACACGTTTACGTTATGTAAGTGATATATCGACACTGCTTTCACAAACAGCGAAACTGTTTCATCCCTTTCGAAAGATAAAAGTTAGCATAGTAGTGACTCGGCCATTTTAACGTGTTGATCGACGTTCAAGCAAGACCGCTAGAATGAGTTATTCAGCTGTAGAAAAATGACAGAGTTGAAATTCAACTAAACATGATTAATTACTTTGAATATCAATTTGGCATCATCGATGAAACGTTAGTGTTTACGTTCGAAGGTTTCATTCGTCATCTGACGAGAGGTCGAGGGGACGTTAAATTCTCCGTTATTTGGCTTGAGGCGATGTAGGCATCATGCACTCAGTCACACCGGCACCCGACCCGATAGTGATGTTGAGTAAAAATATCAAACGATAACGAGGAATTTATTTGATTGTACCTGCTTCCTTACGAATCACAAAAACATTAAAACGTCCAAGTGGCTGAATTATAAGATAAGATAAGATAAGATAAGATAGGATAATCTTTATTGTCCCAAAAGGGAAATTTGTTTCGTATGATTACAATTCTCCAGAAAGTGAAGACAAGTAATAACATAATATTAAAAAAATATCGTAAAAATTGACATATTATTATGTCAATAATTTTAACAACAATCTATTTTAGCAAGAGGGTTGACAGGCGAAAACGTCGCCATAATTGTCGGCTAGCTGCTAAGTAAACTTGTGAAATTTTACATCCAAATTTTGCAGGAAAACTGGAAAATAACGTATACAAAGTTCACGTTTGTTGACGTTGGTTTATTTAGTGACAATTTATGAATAAAGAAAGCGTTTATTGTTGTTATGATTATCGACTTGTAATCTCGTCTCATCGTGATTGAAAACCGTGAATGAAGTTTACGCTACGTAGTAAAAAATTATGAATGGAGAAAGTAGTCCCTCGTCTCGTTCACAAAGGTCAAGGTCATATTTCAACAAAACAGATACGTCAGATGTGATATGTGCACATGTGCTCGTATCGAAAATATTCAACTCATCAACTCATATTATCAACCATATGGGTAATAAATATACATATTAACTGGTTATATTTAAGGGCAATCCGTTTTGTATATCCAAGGAATGGATTTCAAAGTAATTATCAAAGGTTGGAGATGGTAAAAATGTATAGTGTTAATTTACAGGTATTGTATATATAGGAGCAAGACCTCATGAGCTGGAAACAATGAAAAAAGAGGATATAGTCTAATTGGGATATGAGTCTTCCTTGAGCAACTGTGGTGAGATTCAAGCTTTCTTGATTTTGATATTGCTTATACATATACTTTAAAAGATGATTTACAGAAACTATATACGTCTTCAGTGAAACATATGATTATATTTTGCAGTACTTTCGTTTATATTTGATAGTCTAATCATATAACCAAATCGTAAAAGAAATTATCGTGAGAGCACGTCCAGAGGGATTCGAACCCGGAAACTGTTGTTAAACGTCTTCCACTCTATTGGTTGTGCCAAAAGGTGTCCCACTTGACTGAGAGGCTTCAGGAATGCTATTGACCTTACTTGCCTGAGCTTTTAAGAAAAGTAACATCTTCTAGAATAAAATGATAAAAGTATAACGATCCGACAATATTGCTGGTTTTTCTGAATACCTGAAATTTCATAATTTGATCGATCATTATTAAAGGTTAAATATTCTATAGAAGAGAGGAACAGTTGCACTAATTCTTATGCAATGATACTAGACGGCCATGAAGATCATTAGAAGTGGCCTTAACCACGTACAATATCACCTCACCTAATGTATAATGACAACTCAGCTGTCAATTTGAAAAAATCATTACTTAATTTGAGAAGACGTTAATCCATTTCAAAGCTGAATCCTTATCACCGACAAAGCCACGTTTATCCTGTTTCAATCTAATTGCATTTCTCCTACGCCAACTTCGCCTTTGGTTGACAACACTACCCCGTCGTCACGATTTGCTAAAACCATTAAGAAATTGATCATGAAATTAACAGGAACGTGTTGCACTGGGGAGCCGGAAATCTCGTGCAAGCTGTCAGATTCACGTTTGACAGCAGTGCTGCGTCCTGTGATTGTTGAGAACAAACAACTGGTCAGGAGAATGCATTGAGTAATGTTTGTACTTGCATTTAGTGCCATGACCGTGAATTAATGATGTGTCATTTTTATGATGTGAAAAAGCATTCCAGAGGGTGTGTAGTGTGTCGTCAACAAATTACGTCTTAAGTAGTTTATCCTTTATTTCAGCAAAGCAGAGCATATACACACGTTTATGGACTTACTTTATGCGTTTACTTTTTGAATGAATGTCTTGTCGTGGTATAAACCTCTTTGATGTAGTGTCCCTCAAATTCATTTGTAAAAGTTATGTTTTACAAAAGTTGATGGAAAATTCGATAGGCTTAATACAGACCCAACAGTCATTTGACCCTTTATAGCCTTTAGGACTAGACAGAAAACAATGTTTCTTAACACTGTATGTTTTGTTTAGCAGCGAGATCATACTTTGGCATTTCATACGTCAATTGATTGTGAGGGGTAAATGAAACCATTGTTTCTTTAAAGTGTCACTCAGTGAGTTGTTTTAGTCTTATACACCAAACTTTAGTGATGGTGTCATGTTATTGAGAAGTACGACCACATTAAAATAAGATCTAAAATTCGCTCATTTTGTGTAAACACACCTCAGATGACTCCTTAAGATATCAGATATTTAGCTTGAAGCGGGTGTCGCGGTGACCTGTGACCCGGAAATGAACCCAAACAACTCCGCACAATGTTAAATCATCCATTAGCACAACGTTCGGGGTGTTCAGAGACTTGGAAGTGCAGTCGGGGTCATAGATCCAATTGTAGTGAGCAATCTGTTCCATAGATGTCTCTTCTGACGTACAACTCCTATTATCCACAATTATCACACTGATAAATTTGTGTAGAAAACGAAATGTGAGCGAAAAGCTAGATCATACTGCAATGATTAATTTTAGAAATATGTATGGTCGGTGAAAACAACAACATGCTAATCACTAGCAGAGGGACAATGTGAACAGAAAACGTCGTCGCTCTGCTCGAAAACCGGAGAAATAGCTTGCGTCAAATATTATTATGGAAAATTATCTAGAGCATATAATTAAACATATTTAAGTTGATAGTGTTTTGAATTTTGTTTTGCAACACATAGAAGGCTGCTGTTTGAGTTTCATTGAAAACTGATAAATGCCATGTATTGGGGAGTTTGGGATTATGTTAGATTTTGAAAATTAATATCAACATAAATGTTTGATAGATAATCAAATACCATGAAAATCACGGGGTGCTACTCAAAGAATAAAGTTTGCAGTAAACGTCTGATTGTCTCAAATAAACTTCCATAAATAAAAGTAGATCAGAAAAGTAATGATAATAAGTTATTATTTCAAAAGGTTTATGCTCAGCCTTGTTTGACCGCTGGCTGTGGCCTTAAATTAAATTGAATTAAAATTTACCAAGGTTTTACCCCAAACCAGGTCATTCGTTAGTAGGTCAAATACATTAAATAATCAGTTTACCATTCGGTAAGCGGATTGCTACTGTCATACACATACTTCGATCCAACACGCAGAGAGGTGATTTATTGCTGGTTTATGGCTGCACGTAGTGGACAGGTATTGAGAGAATAGTATATAGGTCTAAGGATGTGTTAATGAATAGAGATAGTTCGGATTTGATAGTTAATTTTGACTTGCTGTTTGCTTTAAAGATAATATATTCTTTTAGAAAATAGATACAAATATGTCTATATTGCACAGTCCTTTAATTTACACTAACCAACAAACATAAATTATTGAAGAATGATATCGTTATCCAGCTATCATCCGAACTGTAATGTACACCTGAAAATAAAAGAATGCAACACCTGCTTTTCCAATGACTCTCGTGAATGGTTTAGTGTTTGTTGTTAGTTAGGCATCTCCGAAAATATTAAAGACAACATTCCTTACCATAACTAATCAGTTAATCATTTGGAAACAATCATCGAAGTAACTCTTAAAAAGCAGTTAAACTTCATGGTAAAAGTGTTTCGTGGAACATTCATGTTCGATTAGTAGGAATGAATGTCGACATATATTAATTTTGACTGATTACTGTAGAAGATACGTCAGTGTTTGGTAGACCTCAATGAGCCCGAGTTCTTGTCACAAATGGTTCCCTCATTCACAGAACAAGCATTCTCTCCCAACAGAGGCAGCTCCGTCATAAATTCCTATACAACCTCCGTCGTAATCCGAAGGTTTCTCGGGCTTCAGGCAGTTCCCCCTACCGGCGCAAAAATGCAACTTGCATTATTTCAGCCAATGAAAACACCGAATGCATGAATAGCATCTTTGTTGTCACATAGGCCTGTGCAATGATGCAGTCGCAAAATGAAGAGTATGTGTTCTGTAAAGACGACTCAAAGTGCAATGTGCATATTGGAATAAAGTTTAGCTTTTAACTTAGGCGATGTGAATGATACACTTTGAAACGGCGTCGCTAATTTCACAACTAACTTTGATTGCATCCAATCAGCGTTCTACTTTTCGTGCCCGAGAGACCTTCCTATTAAGACAGGTTGTATAGGACTTTATGATTGAGCTACCTCTTTGGGGAGAGAATGCTGAACAAGATGCTTAGATTTCTTTGAGGCCATTTGCTGTATTCTGTTTTGTATTAACTAAGAAACCTTAATGTGTTCAAATGGTAATCAGAACATCAGAATCAGAAATCAAGAAAAAAGGGCCTAGGAATACTTCAATCTAGTTAAAACTAGCTGTAATATAATACGTCCGTCTATTCCGAGTCCAGCAGGCGCGAACATCAGCCAATCAAAAACGTGCTGGCCCAGCTCTTCGAATCGCGGGTCAATGCGATTGCTTTGCCGCCCTTTGCGCCTCGATTACAAAATCCGAATGTTACCAATGTTTCGCAGTGAATTATGTTGCAAAATATGGTGACAGCATAAATTCTGTGCTGATAATGTTGACGTAGTAGTTTTGGGTTGTTTATTTGGTAATTTCTGGTCAAACAATGACAAAATAAAGGATAAATATAGACAAACCTAGGGTAAACGTCAGGATGTGACATTAAACAAGATGCAAAATAAACCCGTCTATGATTGGTTGGAAGCCGTCTTCATGCCCTCATTTTATTGGTCGGTTCAAAATTAGTCAAAGGTCATCTGAACATGACCTCAATCAGTAATTGTCTAGATGTATTGACGGATCAATACATCTAGTTTTAACTAGATTGAGGAATACTTCTCCCAAGTGTGCGATTGGATAATTTGGCACTTGATAAATCATTTTTGGTCCGATCCACCCTTACTACTTAATATTTCTTTCATGAAGCAAACGGTATACAATGCAAAGTGCGTGTGACATAAAATAATTTTAAATCTTATGTATGCATATATTTCGTTTTTGTCAAAAATACTTAATTTTGCTGGAACTTGGTTGTAAATGATGAAAAACAGCAGATGGTGTTGTAAATGCACTGAAATATGTATTAATGCAATGCTCTGTATGGACTTCCTGTTTTCTAGGCAAGTGTTTTCTTTACAATGAGGTTAATCTCGATGACCAAGCAGCATCAAGGAAAATATACAAATACAATGTTATCTCAAGATCTTTATAGGAAAGATGTAGAAAAATCGACATGGAAATGATGTCAAGCATAGAATATCTCCACGGTGACATATTTTGTAGTAATCATCATCCTATGTAAACGCATTGGGCTGCTATAAAGAATTGGTAAGCGATCCTTAAGAGGGAATCTGGAATACTGGGTTAAAGAATACGTGATAATCTGTAAGCACAATGTTTTCGCAATGATTAATTTGAAAAGGAAACTTGAGGCCGATATGCAAACACGTACGATATTACAATCAATTCGTGTTGTGACGTCTGATTCTTTGAGGCAATTTACTTCATGGAAACAACATTGATTTTGATGGTGTAAAGACGTGAGTGTGTTTGGTGAGAGCGAATGAATGAATGTCCCTTCAATAGTTCCTATCTTTGTGCTTACCAGTTCGATATCAGCAGATTGAATTTTGCTGTTTTGATAAAAGCGCTATATAAAGAAAAAGGATTGTATTCTGTTATGTTTTGGCAATGATTATTAATGTTTACTTATTTCTGTTGATACAGTACCACAAAGAATGGGAATCGATTTCATCTTACACTTTCCGACGATGATTGGCAGCTGTCATTAAAGAGCCACTTCGTGATTTTCATAGCGAACCTAGATGTCATATGTGGTGATATAAAATCAAAACATCTTAACTTTTCATGTCCAAAAGACATGTATATGACAAATACTGATTTTCCATGAAAATCTAAAATCAGCCTTGAAAATGCACAGAGGATAGATACTGGTGATATAACCTAACAGACACTATCAACTCCTAACTACCCTCCTGGCTGTTTTAGATAAGTCTCCAAAATTACGTTTGACTATTTGACGCGCGCCACTATCCGGTTTTCGATCATAATTGCGACGTTCTACCTTCATATCGTCAGTATAAAAAATCAATAAGTTTTAAAATGTGTTTGTTTGGTAACAGTCGATACTTCGCGATCAAATGACACCATTGATTAAGTTTGGCATAGATGAGTCCAACAACTCACGGAATGGCTCTTTAATCGGAGTTTCGTTTGCTTGAAAACCATTATAAAGAAGCATTGTTGCTACACAACACATATATATTTTATTCACGTTTGATTCGGTTCTTTTTTACTTACTGTTTGTTTACAGCGTTGTCTTTTAGTCCACAATAACGTAAACATTTGAATTTACTTTGCACTTGATTATTGATTCTATATCGGCGTTTAAAGTTGTAGGTGTTGCATATAAAAACTTTAAAAAAATATATTGATGTGTATGGTAATGGTATTTCCTTTAAACCATTCTGCTTTTAATATCACCGACACGAGTCTTCGAGGTCACAATTCTTTTCATTGTCGATTCTCTGTTTGGAACCAATTGTATTTGAAGATCAATATTTTGTTTTTGTTAAATAAGTGAATATTCATCAATAAAATATTCATTTCTGTCAATCATAACCAATAATTTTAAGTAACATTACAATCTGTCATATGTCTGACACAAAATTACATCTTAGATTACAAGCCCTCAGTATATTGAAAATCAACCTAAGGTATGAAATAAAGCGATTCTTAATTATACAGTATAATGATTACATAAAGTCAAAAATTTTCTTATGATAAAATCTTCTTTATCATTATTATCATAACTGATTAACGTTTCAGATAATGTTCTTGAAGAGACTTTTTGAACATTAATAACTGTAAGGAACAGAAAGGCTTCGAACTTCAGGAATCAAATATGTCACCGTTATAACAGATAAAAATGATTTAAAACTGTCACTTTCAGAAATCTTCACAAATACTGATTTATAATGTTTGCTTTTGAATAATCTAATGATACATTTTGTAATGTTTCAATAAATAATGAAGCGATATTAAGAACAAAATCGACATTCAAATCGAGGTTGAAAGGTAATTCACGAAAGGGATAAACTTTTGGGAAATATGACATTAAGTTGGTGAATGGTGACATCAATGCCACAAATAACAAATTGCAATAACAACTACATTGTTAGACTTAACACCATACCTAAATCCGTAAGCAGCATCCCACGGGTAAACAATTATACTTGCAGAGTATTCAGCTTTGGTCTCACAATGCCAACAGCGTACATCATTAAACATGTGTTAATAGATATTTCATGAACATAATAAGTTAATCATTGAAATTGTATATTGTACAGGGAATATGAATGAAGATACAATATCTGAATGCTAGAAACTCAATACAGACAAGAATTCTACTCGAAAAAGACACCGTGTCAAGGGAATTTTAAGAATAAAAGGAAATTCGACAAACGCTTGGGTTTCATCACAAGTTAAAGCATCACGTATTTGTTATACTTATTCTCTGCTGATATCGGATGTTGAATTTCTTTTGATGCTAAAAGTAGCAGGTTGACCTTTTAAGATAAACCTTATAAATGAAGGGCTAGTCAGACCAGTTTTTTAAAATTTGTTCCTGTTTGTCTGATTGATTTTGGCTGCATATGAATAAAAAAAACTTTTAATATTTTCAAAATCAATGTGAACACAAAACATATGTCGCAGCCCAACAGCGTACATCATTAAACATGTGTTAATAGATATTTCATGAACATAATAAGTTAATCATTGAAATTGTATATTGTACAGGGAATATGAATGAAGATACAATATCTGAATGCTAGAAACTCAATACAGACAAGAATTCTACTCGAAAAAGACACCGTGTCAAGGGAATTTTAAGAATAAAAGGAAATTCGACAAACGCTTGGGTTTCATCACAAGTTAAAGCATCACGTATTTGTTATACTTATTCTCTGCTGATATCGGATGTTGAATTTCTTTTGATGCTAAAAGTAGCAGGTTGACCTTTTAAGATAAACCTTATAAATGAAGGGCTAGTCAGACCAGTTTTTTAAAATTTGTTCCTGTTTGTCTGATTGATTTTGGCTGCATATGAATAAAAAAAACTTTTAATATTTTCAAAATCAATGTGAACACAAAACATATGTCGCAGCCCATACAGTTTAACAGTTTAATAACCAACTGATTGGGTTTTTCACTTGTTGACATTACCGGCTTTTTTAAATTACACCTTTAATGTGCAATTAGTGTTCAGGTTTTATTGTTCAAAGGACTTAAATATCCTGTCTGTTTCTAATAATTACTACTCTATACTCGTTATTGAAGAAGATGTTATGATAAAACTTGATAGCAGTTCACGCAAACATTCAATCATTTAAAATTTAGTTATCAGACTAACGGTGTGTTTGTATTCTAACACTGTGTGCACGGGCACATATACCGTTTCTGAGTTCTCATACAGCGCCGTTAAGTTGGCTGATTTGTATAATAATAGAATGTAGGTTAACAATCCCCTGAGGAAACTCCTTAGAAAAAATATGACTTACTGAGGTAGGACTGACTGGGTACAACAGTTGCTGTTTTTGTTGATAGAAAATCTGGTTACAAAGGACGTGATTTTCTTCTCCACAGTATTTATGTTATTGTAATAATAAAAGAATCCGAGTATTAGTGGTTCTTATACTTTACATTGACAAGACAAATGATCAGCAAAACCCTCCGAAGTTCAAACATCAGACACATAAATACAATTTGTCCTCTGGGTAAGATCTCGCGCTGTTAATATCTACATTATTGCAACCACTGATCGTAGAACTGCTATAAAAACCACTAAAATGGAGTGAAACACGGAAAAGATTGGACCAGAAACGCTACTTACTTGGTCATAAATGAGAAACAGAATCACTAAGGTCTTTGATGAATGTTTCTTTAAATATAACTGTACCAGTGTATTCTTGATTTGTGTTGTTTATCGCTTCAGTTGTTATGAAAGATGATGGATTAAGCTAATAAACTGTCTTTCTCAACATGATTTAAGAGTTTCTGTGATTATATCTTACAGCAGACAGAATTTAACAATCTAGTTGGGTGCAGTTGAATTTGACAACCAAATGACATAAAAAAATAATTGCTTCATTTCCTGCCTGCATTAAAAACATCTATAAAAATGTTATTCCCAACTACCATTGAACTAAAATCTGCATGAACAGATTCACCTCACCTTTATTAGATTCATAGTGTTGTGAAGATATGTAATAACCCTGTATTTTAAACCTAGCTCAGTTGTATCATTATGTACTGGCGTGCATTAACATCTTAAAAGCTTGAAACGTATCACTTCTCACACGAGAATGTGTCGATTAATTTGTACAACTGATATAGTGATTTCTAGCCATCTACCAATTAGACAGAATGGAAGAAGTTTCACGAATACAGCGAACAAATCCCCATTTAATCAAACACGCAATATCTTAATGTAAGTGGCTGTTACATATATGTTCACTCAGAAAAAAACCAATAGCTCACGATTATACAGAGGTTTACCATCAAGACAGAGTGAACCTTGTCGACAAAGTTCACTAAGACATTATTCTTTAAAACGAGCTTTTATAACGTAATATTGCTTTCTATCAAAGTGTTGATTTCTGAAGTGAGCATCGACGTGATACCAGGTGATAATATTTATTTGTATTCTTAAAGGGAGGAATTTGTTAGATGATATATGTTTATATTGATATACATGGAACGTTTTGACTTGGTTATACCATTAGTTTTGATTGTTTTCAACCATTGTTTCGCCATGCAAAGGCTGCAATGAATGAATATCCTATGATTGAATTTGTAAAAACTGTATATAAACACATTGATGAAGTATGTTTCATAATGCAGATATTTGGTTGAACTGCTGAGAGACCGTTCTTTATAATTTTTGTTTTCAGATAATTTTTATTTCGAACATTGAAAGAATATAAACATTGTAATTATAGCAATGGAGACAAACGGTGATACTGAATTCCTTATTTAAAAAGTCCAACAATTTGACATAGTTGTTAATGAGGTTTTCACCACATCAAGTTGAATTGTGAACCTAGTTTGATAATGGCTAATACCGATGCACCTTAATTTGACTTTGATTAAAGCCAATTTTTATATTTTGACAACCCAAGTTGGCGGGGGTAAAAAATTCCCTTTTTTTAAAATGAAATGCGTATTTGTTGTTTTGCTTCAACACATCCCAAAGTATTTGATCGATTACGTCTTCTTCAGTCCCAATGTAAAATGTTAATTGGCATAGGTTCTTCTGTCTGGGGGTGTAGTTTTGACAGTTTCATGTAGCGTTTAAGTGTTATTTGACGAGTGACAAACTTTGAGATATCACAAAGCAAAATGTAAAATACCATTTCCACAGCCATATCATATTGGCAATGTGTAAACATTGCTTTGTCAGCATATGGTTTCAAAAGAGTGCAATAAAATGTTTTAACAAGGTTTCCCGTTTCATGAGTAATATGCGGATCAATGAATATATCACCTAAACATCACAATGATGAAGTGTTAAAACTGGTCTAAAATGATTAAAAAAAATGTCTACTGCCACCAAAAACAACAGCTTCCTTGAAATCAGTATTAATCGCTATGATATATATATGTTCTACAAAAGGTGTTTCATTCAATTTTCTCAAATGAGGAATACAAAATCTTGGAATTCGACTATGAGATGCGTTTAATGTCTACATTCATGTTATGAGTTTTCCATAATTTCAGTTAGTAACAGCTTACTTTTAATTTTCGCTTTAAATCTCAGAGTAGCTATGAAAATAATACATAAATAAATAATGCATGAACATACGTACATTCAGTGTGATCTTAAAATTAGAATCAAAGAAAGAGGATAGATATTGTTGAGTCATGTATAGTAAGAATCTACCAAGGTAATTACAAATGGCCGCCTATACAAATTGATTAGAAATGAATTCCCGATTTTAAAGATAGAATTTATGTTACGTAGTAAAAGCAAACATAAAAAAATGAATGCACAATGTTTTCGCAGTGATTAATTTGAAAAGGAAACATGAGGCCGATATGCAAACACGTACGATATTATAATCAATTCGTGTTGTGATGTCTGATTCTTTGAGGCAATTTACTTCATGGAAACAACATTGATTTCGATGGTGTAAAAAACGTGAGTATTTTGGGCGAGAACGAATGAAAACGTTAAATCTATTCAATGGATCCTATCTTTGTGCTTGCCAGTTCAATAAGAGGAAATTGAATTTTTCTACATGACTGAAATGCATTAAGATTGAGTAATCATTTTGAAAACTTTTGAATAGTAACTGATAAAATGTATATTTATTTTGCATATCATTCAAATGCATTATTATAGATATTGATCTTAAAAAGATAGGTGATAGGTATGGTGCTCCGAAATAGATAACACTGGTAAATGCAGTATACCCATAATGACATGGTCATTTGGCAAAATGTATAAGCTAATATATAAACAAAAATTCAATTTTGGAAAAGAATAAAAGTCCTAAATACCCGTCATCTTTCAATAAGACAAAGTTCACCCTGTGTTTAAGTATATCGAGTCAATAGGTTCATTACCCAATGTCCTATTTGTTTGTTTCACAAAGAAGTAATCTAATATATTCTTGTATTTGTATAGTTTAATTACGTTACATTAATATTTTGTTAGCACTATTTGTATGGGCCGTTCTTCTGCATAAATGAATGATCAAGTACAATGAGCTTAACTTTGAACTTAACTGCATATCGATTTCAAACAACATTCAAAAGCTCATGTTGCATTGAGTGTCAGTTATGGGCAGCACCATTGCATATAAACAAGTTATGTTCAAAACCGCTGCTAGCATAGTGGTTATAATAGTCCTTTCTAAACCCCTTTTGACTGTCATGACATAGAGTAACCGTACACTCTGGAGTTTGATACTGATATTTATGTGAATCAGCAAATATGCAAATCAATATGCAATTGTGCTAGTTTTGAATAAAACTACTGCTTCTTACATAAAACGAAATATTGATCAGAAACCAATGTTTGTTTTGTGTAGGAATCAATCTTAGTTTTTGTTTGACCGGACCTACCTCTGGCAAAACAAAGGATTGAACTTCACAGAGTATATTGACGTTCCCAACTTGCATAAGCTAGTATCTCAGTTATTACAATTTTATTTGAGCGCTATGAACACAACAAATTCACGTTAAATAAATTAGCTTTAATGTATTTGTTAATCACCAATAACTTGCTTTTAAAAGTATTTTGTTAACAATTTCTATAGTGTGTATTTTGCGGATGTCAAAACATGCATATGTTACCATTGTATATTTAACTAAAGCGATTTTTTTATATGTATTGTATATGTTTTTATATGTCTTCATAATGAAAATGTTCATTTAAACCTAAACATCGATAAACATTAACATAGATAATTAACATTGGTTGGCTTTTGAATCAAATATGCATACATTTGGTATTGTTCATGAAAACAATTAAAAATGTCCAAAACAATACGAATAGAATTCACATTAAAACAGAAGTTTTAATTAAGTTAAGAGGATCATGAACACATTAAATGATACACGAAGTAAGTGACATGTGTCGTAATTCAATTGAGTCAAACATGAAATATTGACCATTGTGTAAAACAACTAAAATAATAGCATCGACACAGTAAGAACGTCCAAATAATAATAATAATAATAATAATGATGATGATGATGATGATGATGATGATGATGATGATGATAATAAGAAGTGTATTTATAGAGCGCATTTGTCCATCATTCAGTTGTCCAAATGGTGGACAGTTACCTTTACCATTGTTAGTCAATATATTTTACATCATGACGACAATGTAATAAATGGTGAACCATATGTATAAATATATTTCATGAATGCGATAAACTAATCACTGACACTGTATATTGAACAGGGAATAGAATTTAATGCTCAAATATCAACAAGCATAACAATTGAAACAGACGCTTTATCTAGGGAACGTTAAAGATAAATGCTAAAGAGTGAAGGTTGTAAGTAATTTTCATATGTTATTTCTCAAAGTAGAGACATCACTATTCTGTTCATTAAATTATAATGCAGATGTAATTCTCGATTTCCTTAACTATTCACAGTTGTACACGCTATATTCGTGTGTTCGTCACTCACAATCAGGTTGAGCGTTTCCAGGCATATTTTAAGAAAATTTGGAGCGAGATCAGCTAATGTAACGTGACCAAAGCTCTGATTGGTTGAGGTTAGTTTGATTGAAATGAGCTTTGACTGCCTGCATCTGAAAAGTGACTTCCTTTATATTTACAAAATCACTGCCAATACAATAATTTAAGGTACACATGTACACATTTTAAATATCAACTAGTTTATATTGGCTTTCCACATGGTTCACTTCATTCATTTCATCATACTGTTCACGCTTGACTGCTCACAATACAACAACAACTTCAACTGTTACTACTTTTTGTTATTGTGCACACGGAATCTGACACTTTTACGTCTATTTATAGCAGTCTGGTAAATCACCCGTCGTTAAAAAGGTATTTCTCAATCCTACCATGTGTGGTAAAGCAGTGCGTGCTGAGGCACGTATTCTTCTTCTGAGTTCCCACACAGCATCGTTAAGATTGATGATTTTGCTAGATTGTAAAGTAATTGACTGGAGGTTTGACTGGAGGTTTACTGTCCCCTGGGAAACTGCTTTGTTAGGATATGGATAACTGATCTGGGACTGAAAAGACAAATGAGACTGATTTGGTACGACAGTTGCTATGTTTTTTGCCGCAAGTTAGCGAGTGAAAGTATATCTGGTTAAAAAGGTCGTGATTTGGTGTTCCTGATTCTGTTACTGTGTTTTTCAGTCGATGGTTGGTGGTTTGAGGATTGAGAGCTCAAAGAAATATGCACTCCACCGACAGGACCAAGTGATAAGCAAAATCCTTCTAGAAGTCCAATGCTATACAGTGAAGTCATTTAGTAGGAATAGACCACTCTGAATAGCAACCACCACTTAGCAGAAGTTATTTAATTACTGTACAATGCAGTGGATCGCAGTAACGGTGTTAACGCTGCTAGATTATACAATCTGTAGGCATAGTAAATTATCAGAATAGTTAACGTTAAGGATTTAAAAAAGGAGAGGTTTGATGCATTGTTTTCAGTATTGTTTCTAAAACATATTTTTCATTTTCGTGTTGATTTTTCTCGTTTATGGCATCAATAGTTTTATATTATTTTGTCTTTTCTATAAAGAGAACGAGTGTATGCGATATACCGTTACTGCCAACATTTTGTTGAACAATACCAGATAGGAAGCAACTGTCAACTTGTTTTGTTTTACGTTTCCTGAATATCCACATCTTCAAATTTAATTGATTTTATTTTACATGATTCCTAAAGTGGGAAGTTTGAAGCAAGTGACACTTTTAATCTTAAACAATAACCAAATTAGGTCAGAAATGTTTTCATGTACTATTTGAACTTACAATGCAAATGCAAGTAATATTTGGTTTGGATTTAAAGCTGATATGTAAGCACGATCAAAACATATAAGCATATACATTGTATGTCCATAATTCAAACATATGTAAATTTCTTCATTTGTTAACTTAAGTAGATTTGATGTGTCTTGAACATAGACACACCTTTGACACATGTAATAAAGGCCGAAGAGATCTTATCCAATCGTTCACGCCCTTCTGGTTCCGAACCAAGAATGTGCAAATGGATGTCTTAATGAGTGCACTAAATTCATTTCATTTGGGTCTCATACAAAAAATTTCATGACAATAACATGTACAATACAAACTGTAAGCAAGTATCTGCATTCTTATAACGACTATCTAAAAACCTTAGGCCTGACTTTCGATGATTCACAAGTCAACATTAACAAAGAACCGACGCAGCTGTCAGATTATTCATAAATATCGATATATATATATATGGAGTATCAAATCTCCTTAATGACATTATGCCATCTTGATATGTATGTAAATTACAGTATTGGAAATATCATATTCTAACCTTTGATCTAAAAACATCAAACGGAGAAAGAATTAGTAGTTAAGATGGAAATTCACTTTTATAATTGAATTAGTAAAGCCTATACTGTAGTAAGTAGCTATTTAACCAAGGAAAATAAATAAAGCAAAGGTTTAGGAAAATATAATAAGCAGACGCAACATCAAACGAGATCACCTTTTACGGAGTTATTTTGGGGACATTATCGTCGTCTTAGGTTTTTTTTCATTAAATCTTACAGAGAACGACGAGACCTCTTCAGCTTGTGGTAGTAGGAATGGTCGGTACAGCTAAGTGAGTCAAGTGTCTTTTTTTAGTAAAAGTGCTTACAAGAAAGTGTTAGGGACGACAATGATATATGGATATACAACTTCTTTATTACACAGTGGCGACGTTTCGGTATAGATCCATATACCGTTATCAAGAATATGGGAAATTGATAGGTACAGTCCATCAATAGTCAGAACCATCAATAGTCTCAGCCGTCTGGAGAAGAAGTACATCCAATCCAGCAACCATCTCACCTTCCTCATGAGATGCCGCGACAAGAACATCGTTCCAAACGGCCTAAAACTCACATCACCTGTTGACTCAACAGCAGCCAGATCTATCCTCCATACTGCCTCCACACTCCTTGTCAAGGAGAGAATCAGACATCACCGAAAAATCAAGGCCATCACCCTCAGCAACATCACCAACCACCTAGATACCCTCAGCAGCACTCTAGAATCCAACACCCTCTCTTCTCTCTGTGCGGCCCAAATCAAATCCAACAACCTCCTAGACTCCAATACCAAACCTACCCACCTCAAGAAGCTTGAACTGCTCAAGCCGAAACCAACCAACAGCAACATCAAGCGCCAACAGAAAGCCGAATACCAGAAGAGGACTGTGGTCAACCTCAGCAACAAGACACTAACACAGGACGAGATCAATGTCCTATCCAGAGGACTTAAGTTTGTACCAACTCAGCCTCTCCGCAACCATGACGATTTTATAATCAACATAGAGAAAGGACTGCAGCGACTGGCACCTGGTGGCAACATAGACTTTCTCCGCCACCAGATCGCAGACATCTTACAAAAATCCAAGCAACAACAACCTAATATCACCAGAGAAGAAAAACAAGCCATCATTGATCTGCGCTGAGATGAGAGCATCACCATAGTCCCTGCAGATAAGGGAAAGGCCACTGTGGTTCTCAACACTCCGGACTTCGAAACCTTGGTCAGCAAAATCCTTGATGACACCACGACATATCTAAAGATCCAGAAAGATCCAACCCAGAAGCTCCAGAGACAACACAAAGCACACTTGAAACAACTCCGGGACAATTTTGAAATTAGTCACGAACTCCACCAGAAGCTTTGTGTACCTCACCCACAAGCTCCCAATGCACGTGCCACAGTCAAAATTCATAAGGACCCGCCGAAAGCTAGACTCCTCGTGTGCTCTCGTGACACCGTCTTTTACAATACTGCCCAGCACCTCACCAAAGTGTTGGCCCCATTGGGCAAAACTGCTGACTCATATATATCAGACTCTGCTGAATTCTGTAGTAGACTTAAAAGTGTATCTAATCCTGGCAAAATTGTAAGCTATGATGTAGTGGACCTATTTACCAGTGTTCCAATTAACTAAACCCTGCACATCCTCCGTCACCGCATTAACAACCTTGAAACCCTCTTGACACCAGTCACTCTATCCTTCAGCTCATGTCTAACTCCATCACCTCCACCTACTTCACATGGGGTGATGAACTCTATGAGCAAATCCATGGCCTGCCCATGGGATCTCCTCTCTCTCCCATCCTTTCTGAAATTTACATGACCTTCTTTGAACAGCACGCTCTCAGTACCTCACTAATCAAACCAACCTGCTGGTTCAGGAAGGTTGATGACACCTTTGTCATTCTTCCCCAAGTTATCGACCCCATTGGCCTCCTTAACCACCTTAACCAGCAACACCCTCGTATCCAATTCACTATTGAGACTGAAACTAACTCGCAGCTTCCCTTCCTTGATGTGCTAGTCACCCGCACCCCTAACAACACTATCCAAACCTCTGTTTATCGTAAACCCACACACACTGACCAGTACATTCATTTCGACTCTAACCATCCTCTCAGAACTAAAACAGGCATCATCACAACCCTTTCCCGTCATGCTATCAACTTATCCTCTGCCACTCCTAACGCTGAACTTGAACACCTCCGGCATGTCTTCACCAAACTAAACAACTATCCTACTAAACTTGTTGACCGTGTTATCAAATCCACCCTCAACCCAGCACCTAAATCAACTACTACCAAGCCTACCCCTGCCCCAATTCGCATCTCACTTCCCTACATCACACCACATCAGTCGCCTGCTCAAGCAAAAAGCCGGCATAGACATATATTTCTCCACATCCACACCTCTCAAAACCTACATAAGAGCCAACGGTAGGAAACCCACTACAAAACAACAACAGCCCAAAGGTGTGGTGTACAACATTAGCTGTGACTGTGGCAGCAACTACATTGGCGAAACATCAAGACCACTCAACATTCGCATCAAAGAACACAAGACATCCACAATCAAAGCCGACGCAAAATCAGCCATTTCGGAACACATCACCAAATTTCCACAACACAACATCAACTGGGAAACAGTCAAAACACTCACAAACAACAAACGTGATTACACTCAACGCCGTTTAGCCGAATCTATACACATTTTTCGATTTAAGTCCTCCAGGAACAGAGATCAAGGCTATTTCATCCCATCTGCTTACAACCATTTAATCCGACCATGATTAATCCTATCAACTCACCCCGGCTTCATCCTCCTCCTAACTAGGCTACTCCCTGCCTAATAGCCAATTAACTTACCACCTACCACTCAGTACTGGTATCCACACTATTTTATTCCCCTTTCATCTCATTGTTATATTACCCCTTGTATTGTTTATTGTCCTAATTACCTATATGTACATCATATATAATGACTGTACCCATCATTTTCCCATATGCTTGATAACGGTATAAGGATCTATACCGAAACGTCGCCACTGTGTAATAAAGAAGTTGTATATGCATATATCATTGTCGTCCTTACCAACTTCCAAAATGCCACTGAAACAATTTAAGAAAGTGTTATGCGCACAAATATGCTTTGACGTCTTAACAGGTGAATACATGTTCAGGTTCATTTACATGTACATTCAATTTGTCAGGATGGAACACTTAGAGTGCACGGTTCACGTCAACGCTACTGTGGTCTTATTTCATAACGTTGCTCGCCGACAAATAAAAAAGTAGATAAATTTACGTATTGATAAAAATGATATAAATGTTGTTAGAAATGGACCAGTCAATGCATACAAATTTGAAACCTGTGTTAACAGGATTTGCGCCTGCAAAACCAAAATAGAACAGAGTGAAATCCTCATAAAGACAGATTCGCGAGCACATCTCAAAGTTTATTTGTTTTAATCCCAACAATACTGAATGGTATGAATGTCATGCATGGGTAAAAAATTTTGGTACATGTCATGAGAAAATGAAGAATTTTCTTTGGCTTTCCATTAGGTAGAAAATATACACATTACTCTATCTACCACACTAGGAAATTATCAAAATGATAATTGAAATCATTTAGTCAAGGCTGTCACAGGATATTTACAACTTTAAATAGTTTTCAAACTCTTATACAGAGAAAAAACAAGATATAGAAATTCCAGTTCAATAGTAATTGTTACATCGAGATGAACGTTACCACCTTGTTTCATCTACACTGATGCTTTCAGACTAATTACTATTAAATAACTGAGTGGATTACAAGATCAAAAGTTTAAATGTGGAATATATGTATATATACTAGCAAGTGCAATAATGACTAAAATGATCGAATGGGAAATGTATGTGAAATAAATATGAATTACTATCTTGTACAGAAGTAACAGAAGAAAGTGAAAGTAGCTCAGTTTGAGTGATAAATTTGCTTCCTCGGTCTTCAAATGTGCTTCCTCAGTCTTCTGCCATTTTGCTAAAGTTAGGAACTAACCTCTAGAAGTTCACATCGATCCAGTATAATGTTACAACAACCTCGAACTGTATATGAGTTGAATGGCTTCTTCGAAAAGTTGTTTTGTAGACAAGAAACAATTAATTCTGTTTTTACTGAATTGATAATGATTGAAATCATCAAAAATTAATGCGTTTATTATTCCATTACATTTAGTAATTATAATTAAAGGTATTGGTGACATAGAAAATATATAATTTTGTCGACAGTGTCAAGATTTCTTTCACACAAACCGAAAGCCGCCTCTGAAATGGCCCCCACCCCTTTTCTGAGACAGTTTGTCTACGTTTCTGCGTATCCTGTATTTATGTAATTTTGGCTGTTATTAAAGCATCGTTGCATTGCGAAAAAAAAGAATAATGTTGAATTTCGAATACAGACGTGAACATTCATTGCACATTAAAGTGACACAGAGTTTGTTAAATGCGTTTTATATAGCTTTTTGTGTGTCAGGTACGTATATTAGTTGAATGAGCTAAAATAACTGAAAGAACTTACCTGTTAATCGTTTTAGTATACAGTATAGTAAACAATTGAGTAGACAGATAACCTTTATATCATTCAGATCATTACAATCATTCATGCAGATAGAGATTGATTGATCATAAGACCACATGCATCTAGATACCTATTTATCAAGAAAAAATGTTTGTTTTATGGCACAATCCATCGCTGATGTCCTTTGTCTGTAAAATCGTCTCCTAATAACAACACATTTTACCATCCACTTCACTACATTAACGTTCACAATTGTTTTGCTAGTATCTAAATCAATAGCTTTGATTTCATAAACTGTACTTTGTCACGAAAATGACCCATGTTTCATGGAGTATTAATCATTTATTTAGCATAAAACTTAATTGTTGTGGGTTTGTATTTTGTTATGATTACACAACTTCAGTTAAATTTATGTGTGCTATCTATATATTGAATTGAGCTTGAGCCATGAATAATGAAATGTGACATAAAGAATAACTCACATGAACTCTTGAAATGATAGCGTCAATACAACACATAACATATTTATCATAGCAATAAGAACTGCAGTATTTTCGTCAACCCCACAAATCAACACAACACATCGTAGCGTGGGCAATATCTCAGGGGTAATTAAGTAACATTGTGCAATACATCCTGGCGACCAAGGCGTGTTAATATATAATTAATAAATGCAATAAGGTTATCATTGAACAGGGAATGTGACTTAACATACGTTCTCTCAACGTTATTGGCTCAGTAAGAAACAAACATGCCTGTTAACAAGGATATTGCACCTAGGGACACGGCAAGTTGATTATTTGAGATATCTACATGTTAAGCTTGTGTTTACATTTATCTAAAAAGTATAAACATCACTTAATATTCATCAATTTTTACTGCGTAATCCGAAATATTTTATAGAAGTCCAATATTGAACAGGAATTACGCAGGACTGAGCACAGTATGCATTTATGAAACTCTATTCTTGATGTCTACAGCATTTTTTAACTGTTTATTTTAATTTCAAGCTCTCAATCTTGTTTGAAATAAAAAATCGCAATATGCAAATAAGATTTGAAACATCGGTTTTTTAAAAATTACAGTGATTGTGTATTGTCTTTGTATCAATATGTCTATCAGAAAGTCCACTGTGAAGCCAAAACAAGGTAAGCCTACCTCCCTACTTGTGGATGTCTTTTAGAGGCTGGTTTGAGATCCTTCAGGCCCACGAAAGAAATCAATTATTCATTTATTAAATACATGTTTTTTTCAACAAAGATTCTAAATTCCCTCTGTAGATCTATTTGTATCATTGGTGTCCAATGAAACATCATTATTTTTTATGGAGCCTTTGGAGTTAGATTTTGATCGTTACAACTGTATTAATCTTTTCCTTAATCTAATCTAAGACAAAATCTCAATATACTTACAGTGGTTATTCTTTTCTAATTCTGTCCTGTACATTACACTAAAATAAACACACCTGAAGCTAATGCCATTGCAAGGTAATGAGAACATTACAAATAGAATATCCTTTTCTATCTACCATTACCCTCTTTTGTTCATTTTCCTATGCATACAATATCAAATTTTACCTGTGCAAACCAATATTTTTATCACCAAGTACATGATATTACATCCCAGTACCATGACTTTTAAAAATGGATATGACGGAGACTTAGTGCTCGCCATTTGATTAAAAAGATTTGGTAGGGAAATATTACCACTGTCAGTCAGAATTTGTTTGGACTTTACACTTTTCAACGGTCTCGTGAAGTCAAACTGCTCTTGTAAGTATATTTCAAAATTATCCATTTTCAGTGTTCCCTGAATAGGATAATTCTTTAGACTCAGCATATTACCTTACTACATTTTAGTGTTAGTTTATGGCAATTTTATCTTGTTGCGTCTGGAAAGTGACAGTTTATGTACTTGTGTTGCCTTGAAAAAAGTTACACTATACATGAGATGTTTATAACCAAGTCCTCTCTTGGCATTGTCCAGTATTAGAATTATATGGTTAATTTGTTCAAATCCTTTCGAATGTTATCTTTAAAAATTCCATTTCTTCTATTTTGCCTTCTGAATAACTTTTAACAATATCTAATAAATAAAACAATTTACTTTTAATCTTGTACGACAGTAGCAAACATTCATGTAAGTTTACAGTGATGTTTGTACAGACAAATTGATTTGGTTTTGCCGAATAACTAATTACCAACAATGGTCCAATAATTGATCATGAGATATCTTTTTTGTATCTCTTTCAAGCCAAAACTCTGGTATCGCTAGCTATCTAACCAGCCAATGAGACGGCTCGCATTCAGCAACAGCGGCACAACCCGGATGGAAAAGTTCGACTAAGCTCCCTAGTTAACGCTATTTCATTGGCTGAAAATATAACAGGTATAGCCACGAATATAACGCGGCCAGCCATACGAGGGATTTCGCCCGAAAGAGATCAGGGTATTAGGAAGGAGCGAGAGCGGATACATATACGCCGATTTATCATGATAATGTTTTTTCTTCAAATTTTCTCTACCTCCTTTTCATTGTAGGATCACTACGTACAGTAACATTGTCTTGTAGAAGAAATCAGGCAGATACCGATTTAAGTTTTGGAGTAATGCCCCTAGAATTGGTTAAAGGGGATCTGACTTAAACCAAGAAATGACTGTTCGCGAGTGATGTTCATCCTGAGAGTAGTCATTGAAATGTCAAGGTAACTGTGAGAAAAGTATTAGGTTTTTGTAAATAACATGATACACCTGTTAAAGTTCAATGATTTAGCTACATAATGTGCAAGTATTTGCTCTCTAGTGCAATTATTAAAAAAGAAACAATACTTCAAAATTTGCAATGTCGGACTTTTCGTTAGAAAAAAGTTTTCGCCTTAATTTACTTTTTCATTATACACATATTTTATAGTTAAAGAATAACAATTAAATTTGATATGGATTTGTACACTTTAGTTACATGTGTAACACATACGAGTAATGGAATGGAATGTCTTTGTAATGAATATCTAACAACATAAATGACAGTAAAATAAAATATCTAAAATACACTTATTTTGTAGTTAAAGAATAACAATTAAATTTGATACGAAGAATGCAATGGAATGCTTTTTTAAAATCTAGCAACTGACCGTCAACCAAAAAAGCTTTATCTTCAAGACTAATACGTTACCAATGATATCCTAAGTAATAGTTTCCTTTTTAACCTTTCAAGCTGTTATTGAAATACCCCTTTATATCATTAGGTTCTTAAAAAGCAGTCTATACGCGCTCTAGGAGTACTTTACCCGAGTTCCCATCTAGTGCTGTAAAGCCAGTAGGTTTTACAATATTATAAAGTCATTGCTTGGAGCTCTACCTTCCACTGGGATACTAATAGGGAAGACTAATTTTTTACTGATTACGTATGACAGTTGCTGTGTTCGTTGCGCCAAGAAAATGCAGTTAACAGTAAATTGGAAAACTGATTAAAAAGCCCTGATTTTCTTACCATGTTACATTTACCTCTTACGGTGAAAGCACAAACGAGTTACTCAATGGCTTGCTGGTTATGGACATTGAATTGAAAAGCTTAGATATAAGTGCTGAGTATCAACAGGAAAAAATCACACAATCCAATATTGAAATTCAATCATAAAACAGAATTACTTAATTGCACCATAAAAGTGTTGCGCAACGCAGAATATACATTGTATGAAGGCTATCTAGCTTGCTGATAGGTAATCATCCAAGATGGGGTTCATCATATCTAAGTACAGCCATGCAGCTGGAAGGATAGAATGAATGCGTCTTTATTATCTAGATAATGAGAATACACTGAACAACGGGGTCTTCCTTGGCCAATTTCATGCATCTTCATGGCTGTAAACTGTGACTTGAAAACTTGATTATTTATTGTGAATTCTGCATTTCATCACTGTTAAGCAACCTCTTGAATCATGTCAAGAAACATAAAACCTCAACGTTCCCCAGGTAAACGTATTTTAGATTCTTGAAGCCTCACGTGGGAAGACTAACTTGGCATTCAAAAATAAATCTTTACTCTGTGCATGTGTGAAATGTTGATTTTCCTGTTAAGTAGAATTTGAATTTCATTTACAAACACGCTTTGCTAGTTAGCTTTAATATGCTTTGTATTCGTAGTTAAGAACTGATTTGCTATTGAACCGTATCATTAATAAATGTTTACAAAATTAAAACATTCCTTGATTGTTTTCATTTTAGGGGCGGAATATCGTGAATGGGAATTATTCCAGGTTCTTAACTGTTTTACAGAAGTAATGAAAGTAACGAAGACATAGAAAGTTATGATATAATTAAAACTAAGCATACCTTCCAAACTAGCATTACTTTACTACTATTGTATTTTTGTACATACATCGTAATTAATATAAATCCGGTTCATTCAGGCCAAGTCTGTAAGTCATTTTACAGTGAAGCCGTATATTCATTTGAAGATTTTGAATCATCAAACAAAACTGCCATTGATATCAGATGTCAGATAAAGTCGAATCCTTCATTTAATCTTTGCTACTATCACGAAATCGACAACCTAAGTAGGGTGTTTTGTTCGGGTAAACATGTCCAGTTTACTTTGGTATCTGTTTAAATAATCTCATTCAAACACGCATTGATTTTGTTCCAATATCTCAATAAAGGTATTTTCTTATCACACACCTCTCTAAAACAGATATTATATCAATCATAATATACAATGTAAAAAATAATTCTTTGGCTGAAAAAATGTTTTATTACAATTCAGGCCAATATACACTCGTTTATCATACTTTTATTAAGGTTAGAGTGATATCCTGTCATATTTTCATAATGTGTTCAGCAAGTGCGTCAGGGTTTATATATTTTATTACCAGAGAGATAGTCGGTTTTACTTATCTTAGAATGCGGTTGTTAGAGGCCGTCTGATAACAGGTCTGCTCGTAGTCCACTTACAAGTCTGCTCATAGTCTACTTACAGGTCTGCTCGTAGTCCACTTACAAGTCTGCTCATAGTCCACTTACAGGTCTGCTCACAGTCCACTTACAGGCCTGCTCACAGTTCACTTACAGGTCTGCTCATAGTCCACTTACAGGTCTGCTCATAATCCACTTACAGGTCTGCTCATAGTCCACATACAGATCTGCTCATTATCCACTTCTAGTCTGCTCATAGTCCACTTACAGGTCTGCTCACAGTCCACTTACAGGTCTGCTCACAGTCCACTTACAGGTCTGCTCATAGTCCACTTACAGATCTGCTCATAGTCCACTTACAGGTCTGCTCATAATCCACTTACATGTCTGCTCATAGTCCACTTACAGATCTGCTCATTATCCACTTCTAGTCTGCTCACAGTCCACCTACAGGTCTGCTCACAGTTCACTTACAGGTCTGCTCATAGTCCACTTACAGGTCTTCTCATATTCCACTTACAGGTCTGCTCTTAGTCCACTTACAGGTCTGCTCACAGTCCACTTACAGATCTGCTCATAGTCCACTTACAGGTCTGCTCATAGTTCACTTACAGGTCTGCTCATAGTCCACTTACAGGTCTTCTCATATTCCACTTACAGGTCTGCTCATAGTCCACTTACAGGTCTGCTCATAGTTCACTTACAGGTCTGCTCATAGTCCACTTACAGGTCTTCTCATATTCCACTTACAGGTCTGCTCATAGTTCACTTACAGGTCTGCTCATAGTCCACTTACAGGTCTTCTCATATTCCACTTACAGGTCTGCTCATAGTCCACTTACAGGTCTTCTCATATTCCACTTACAGGTCTGCTCATAGTCCACTTACAGGTCTGCTCACAGTCCACTTACAGGTCTGCTCATAGTCCACTTACAGGTCTGCTCATAGTTCACTTACAGGTCTGCTCATAGTCCACTTACAGGTCTGCTCATAGTCCACTTACAGGTCTGCTCATAGTCCACTTACAGGTCTGCTCATAGTCCACTTACAGGTCTGCTCATAATTCACTTACAGGTCTGCTCATAATTCACTTACAGGTCTGCTCATAGTTCACTTACAGGTCTGCTCATAGTCCACTTACAGGTCTGCTAATAATTCACTTACAGGTCTGCTCATAATTCACTTACAGGTCTGCTAATAGTTCACTTACAGGTCTGCTCATAGTCCACTTACAGGTCTGCTCATAGTCCACTTACAGGTCTGTTCATAGTCCACTTACAGGTCTGCTCATAATTCACTTACAGGTCTGCTAATAGTTCACTTACAGGTCTGCTCATAGTCCACTTACAGGTCTGCTCATAGTCCACTTACAGGTCTGTTCATAGTCCACTTACAGGTCTGCTCATAATTCACTTACAGGTCTGCTCATAGTCCACTTACAGGTCTGCTCATAGTCCACTTACAGGTCTGCTCATAGTCCACTTACAGGTCTGCTCATAATTCACTTACAGGTCTGCTCATAGTTCACTTACAGGTCTGCTCATAGTTCACTTACAGGTCTGCTCATAGTCCACTTACAGGTCTGCTAATAATTCACTTACAGGTCTGCTCATAATTCACTTACAGGTCTGCTAATAGTTCACTTACAGGTCTGCTCATAGTCCACTTACAGGTCTGCTCATAGTCCACTTACAGGTCTGTTCATAGTCCACTTACAGGTCTGCTCATAATTCACTTACAGGTCTGCTAATAGTTCACTTACAGGTCTGCTCATAGTCCACTTACAGGTCTGCTCATAGTCCACTTACAGGTCTGTTCATAGTCCACTTACAGGTCTGCTCATAATTCACTTACAGGTCTGCTCATAATCCACTTCTACCTGTAAGTGAACTATGAGCAGACCTGTAAGTGGAATATGAGAAGACCTGTAAGTGGACTATGAGCAGACCTGTAAGTAGACTATTAGAATACCTGTAAGTGGACTATTAGAATACCTGTAAGTGGATTATTAGAAGACCTGACAGTGGACTATGAACAGACCTGTAAGTGGACTGTGAGCAGACCTGTAAGTGGACTAAGAGCAGACCTGTAAGTGGAATATGAGAAGACCTGTAAGTGGACTATGAGCAGACCTGTAAGTGGAATATGAGAAGACCTGTAAGTGGACTATGAGCAGACCTGTAAGTGGAATATGAGAAGACCTGTAAGTGGACTATGAGCAGACCTGTAAGTGAACTATGAGCAGACCTGTAAGTGGAATATGAGAAGACCTGTAAGTGGATTATGAACAGACCTGTAAGTAGACTATTAGAATACCTGTAAGTGGACTATTAGAATACCTGTAAGTGGATTATTAGAAGACCTGACAGTGGACTATGAACAGACCTGTAAGTGGACTATGAGCAGACCTGTAAGTGGACAATGAGCAAAACTGTAAGTGGACTATGAGCAGACTAGAAGTGGATTATGAGCAGACCTGTAAGTGAATTATGAGCAGACCTGTAAGTGGACTATGAACAGACCTGTAAGTGGACTATGAGCAGACCTGTAAGTGGACTATGAGCAGACCTGTAAGTGAACTATTAGCAGACCTGTAAGTGAATTATGAGCAGATCTGTAAGTGGACTGTGAGCAGACCTGTAAGTGGACTAAGAGCAGACCTGTAAGTGGAATATGAGAAGACCTGTAAGTGGACTATGAGCAGACCTGTAAGTGGAATATGAGAAGACCTGTGGAATTATTGTAAATCATCATCAAATCAAAACAAATAATAAATTGTATGAACTGTCACTACTTTTTACTATTTAAAGTGATAGCTTCGATCTTTTCCATTTGTGTGTCCATGCAAGCACAGAGTCGTATATTCCAGTTTGTCTCATAGTTGACCTGTTTTTCTTGTATTGACCCAAATATCCTGTGTAAGCCCACTTAGTCCACAAGAGCCATATAATTGATAGTTTATTTATACTTGCTTATGTTGCTATGTTATGAAAATTGACATGACGCTTGAAACGGTTTTCATTTTGATTAGATATTCATCCGTATTAAACTGATTTGCACTCTGTTTCTGTCAATTTTACCAAGATTGTGACATATGAAATCAACATGCATTATTTCATGTTTGAAATTTGAAAATTTGCATTCGATAATAATTATTGACATCCTCGATCAATCTTTAGAAATTAATTTTGATTATTTGCTTATGCTATTTATGCATGTCAAATGCCAAGGGATCTAATCGTACTTCAGACTTTTGTCTTCAGTGCGACATGTTTTCGTTTCTCCGATAAACTCAAGCAACCAAACTTTTATTAACAGTAACAGTCGGTCACATATTCTTGAGTTAAATGACAAATCCTATTACGATTAAATTAAAAGATATTTCTGACAGATAAAAGAAAAGATGAAATCAGACTGTTATGGTAAATCTTTAATATTCCATTGACAGAACGGATAGAAGAGATTAAGGCAACATAATTATTTTTATAGAATTCAAGAAGGTATTATATGCTTTATATGACGATTTTTCAAAGCAAACTGTCCTTTATTCAATTTTATTATAAACTGCATGATGTAATTGAACCAGTCTGTTAAAATGATAAAATGATAAAACCACGTTCACACAAAATTCTTTAGATATAGTTTTGGATATTGTATCTTTAATTGCCATCCCTGGTATTAGATTAAACATAATGCCACTCAACAAAATACATTGCATTATTGACATTTGCATATTGTTGCCGTTTAAAAATATTGTGATCGTGTGTTGGTTATAAATTGCAAAACATTAAAGCTATATTTCAGTTTTGAAAGTCAAAAGATAATAAAAACTTTAAACAGCAAAACATATAACATTTTCTAATTTAATAACAGATACTGTCGCTTCCTGTTTCAAGACCTCGGAACTCATTACTATGTACTAGGCAGACGCCTATGCAAGAGTTGATTGTTGTAACCTATTGTTGCAGATATAGTGTTTTCTCATTTTTTACATTATGTCTATCCCGCCATGGTTCGCTAGTTCCAGACGATGCTCGCAGCTTTCACCCCAATGGATAGCCACAATGGTGTTGCGGGCTTTCTCCCTGCAATAATACTAGCAGCCGCAATGTGAGTGAAATACTCCTGAAAGTGACTTTAAACACCATATCACCTCGCCTCACCTCACATTATATCTACAATATTTTCACATAATATATGCGAACCATATGCTAGAACTTTGCAATCTAAAGAGAAAAAACCTACAAAGCAGCACGCTGTTGTTAATCGGCGTCTGTAACCAGCAGTCTGAATATCATCTAACGGTGTGCACCGGCACATACACTGCCTCCGAGTTCCCATACAATGCAGTAAAGATGGTTAATTTTGCTAGACTAGAAAGTAATTGACTGGAGCTATACCATCCGCTGGGACATTTTCTAGTTAAGACGTAGCTTACTGGGCTGGGATAGAAAATAGATGTTTAACTGATAAGGTGTGTCTGTAACCTTGTTTGTTGCCGAAGGGAAACACAATTGCATTAACCTGGAAAACTGATTTGAAAAGGTCATGAACTAACTTCAGCTCATGTTTCGCTGTAGATATCGAATGAAACAGATAATTAGCCATTGCGTTTTTGATTATTGAGATCGAACTGAAGGCTTGTACACGCAATACAAAATACCTTAAAAGTTCAAAACATACACTCACAATTCATATCTGATAACAATTCTTATGCTCAAATCAAGGTTCCCCACGAAAGGCTTCAATAAGTTGTATCTTGAAGTCTCACGTGCCAAGACTAACTTGGTAATCAGTTTAATAGCTTTGCTCTTCTTGGAAAGCAGAAGTATTGACTTTCATATTCCTAATTTGAGAGAATTTGAATTTAGATTGAGATCCACTTTAGAACACAATTAGGAATCCACTTTGCTGAATAGTTTTGCATTGTTGATATAATCTATGTTCATAACAGTTGTTGTTTTCATCATTATTATCTTGGAAAAGTATATTGCAGAAAGATTAGATAAGTGAAAAACAACTGTTCATTCGTCTTTATGATGTGATCTATACCTATTCAGGGCCGGGATCAGGGGAATACAACAAAGAGAGAGTCTCTGGAAGGTATTCGAATTAGAGATGATATTGAAAATTTACAACATTATGAAAGCAAAGTGTGTATTCTGTACTGACTATGAAACTGAACTCATCACTATCCCTAACATCTTATCTTATGTGAAAAATTTTCGTGTGCATGTAATTGAAAATGCTGAATAGCTCCTATCAAAGGTAGGTTTGCAATCATCTTATTGTATATTTCCCTATAGATGTCAGGAAGTCAAAAGTTATACAGTAGTTCTAACTTGATCTATATGAGTCAAAATTCAAAGACAGTTTTTAATAGATTGAAATATCTGTAATGAAAATATCCATCCTTTGAGAGTTTTAACATTGGAAGAGGGTCCAAATCAATTTAGGAAGATTTGTGAAATAGAGATGTAGAGATGAATTTAAGGATATAACTTACCGTAACATCACTCACGTCTACTTACTGCAGCGTCTTAGGATTCAAATCAACGCTCAAATATGAAATAGGACAAGGAAAATGTTTAGATTTTGCATTTCGTTCTTGTTAAGCATTAAATGCAACACATATCTTTAAATACCAGAGTTACTCAAACAACGCCTCCGAAACAGTGCTTTGAACACAATTTAGCTTACCAGGATAAAAATGTCACGTATCTATAAAGATAAATTTCAGGTAAGTGAAAACATCGCAATTTTGTTGTAAACAAATCTGTAAGTTTGTTGATGTTATCTAAATGAATGAAAAGAAAGATCGACAAGAAGTGATTTAAACAAGCGGACGGAGTCATGTATGTCCCTGCCAGGTATAAATGTGTGAAGTTTATTGTACAATAGTAATGAAACTGTATTCCATAATAAAATCTTAATAACTCTTAAGTTTAAAACTATTCTCAGGGATCATTCATAATGCATTTATTCTTAAGATATGATGAAGATTATTTGTTAAAGATCTTAAGTTTCTTTGTGCTTCGCGTTAAGGTTTTAAGTTTTAACTTGTGATCCAATGGAAACAGCCAATTTGAAATTCTAAGCAAGTCGAAATCCCAAAAGGCACCACTACACCTGTATTTCTACATACAAAGTTTCCATGAGGAAAGCTTTATTGGTTTTGAGGTATGATTCAGACACGATATTCTAAATAACGTTTTCATGGAAACGGTCGAAAAGATTGTAAGAAGACGTTGAAAAAACAAAATGCACTAGTACAAATGATTTTTCTATATACCAAGTTTCAATGAACTGGGCCTAAAGTTGCTTTACTTATTGTCGGGAAAGAACATCTTGCACGGACGAGTGGACGGGTGGACGGAAGTCTTTTCAATATCACCTGAAAATCACGTTTGGCAGGGGATAAAATACACTCTCTATCAGCATTGTTGTATTCTGTCCAAAAATATAGAGCTTTACTCTAGAAGCCAAGTACATGTATTAAGACACGTACAACAGATCTATTCCATTTTATCGGAGAGAAATCTCTATTTCATGCTCAAATATTACACAGACATTAAGAGGTAATATCTTCAAACATATGATACCACAAACAATGAATGTGTTGATACCCAATTCTTTATTCTATATTCATTGTTTTAATTATGTAAGTTTTTCTCCTTGTTAAGAACAGAAGAAGTTGTACCTTAACAGTAAAATTTTCTTAATATTTTTCAATATGTCATGTTTAAGTTGCTGTGTAGAATATGGAATTTCATTGAGAATTGAACAGCAAAATGAGGTTTCGTAAACTTAAAAAGTAATATTGATTTCTGTAAACAATACATTCAAAAGAGAAAACGTTTTTATATCTCCGTAAAGATAGTGTCTTTATTGGCTTAACACCGCTGCTGTTGTCACTTTCACATAAAAAGAATTCAATACCACTGTTCACGTACTGAGGTGCCACACGTTACACAACATGAGACAATGGTAAGAAAACAATATCCTTTCAAGGTACATTTATCTTTCAATGTTATGGCGCTGATGCTATGGTTACCCTGGTTCACTTCCATGTCCCTTCTGTTAATTGACTTTACTCGTAATGTTACGGTTGTTAAAATTCATGAGCGTATAATTTGATTAAGTTGTATTTGAATTACGTGAAATATGGAATATGAAAAATTGATTGTTGAAATTTTCATCAGTTTGTATAAGAGATAAATTCAATTATCATAAGAATTGCCACACGCCTAATTGTACAACTGCATTAAATACAACTTATCAAAACGAATAACTGTTTTTTCAAGGTAAAACTATTTGTTTTGTTTTTTCAAGTGAAGGAGGTGAGTTCGACTGCACAGCTTGGGTGATTTTGCATTTGCGTTCTTACAGACAATGATAAGCAACTTCTGAATAATGTCATGAGCTTTTCAGATATGTACTGTAGATCCAAAATGATTTAAGAAATGATTTGTTATAACATTGCATACATAAATCAAAGTCTATATAATGGTATTCTTTTGAATGGGTGAAGTTTTATGTTTTTAACCTTGATAATTTTTAAAAAAGCAAATGGCAGTGTTAAACCTTATACGTCTAGCATGCATGACTTAAAAATCGTAAAAGTCATGTGTAACAAAGGAGTCAAATTGTATTGTCTAACTAATGTTTTCTGTATATTTGATTTTATATCAGAATATAATCCTTAATCAATTCCCGGTCATCGTTAAAAATTGTAAATTCAAGGAATGTACCAAGTTTCCTCTAGGCACACATTTCTTACACAGATTTCAATTGCGAGCATTAACATCATTCCTTTTAGCATAGATTTCAAATCAACTGGCTGATTTAAGGAATGGATTTCGTAATGTGTTTGGTCACTAGCTTATAAACGGTTTCAAGGGTGCAATTTAAACTGTAATAATTGCCCAAGGCATTTATACTACAGTTTCAATTGAACTTTCAAACCGTTTATAACCAAATAAAAAGCATTATGAAATAAATTTCTTATTAATTCAGTCTTGTAGATCTAAGGGAAGTTTTAAGCTCTAAATGAAATTGAAAATTTTCATTAAATGCAAAAACACATTACAGCAAATAACTGTTTTGACTTCCATGTAACTAGCCCTCAGCTCCGCCTACATTAAGACTGTTACCAAAAAGACAGTTTTGAAAGCCTATTGTTTTTTACAGTGACAATATGAAGGTAGAACGTCGCAATTATGACCGAAAACCGGACAGCGGAGACTTATCTCAAACAGCCAGGAGAGCAGCGAGGAGTTGATAGCGTTTGTTAGGTTATATAACTATTTCCATGTATATTGGAAGTGATATCTACACCTCTGTGCATTTATAAGGCTGTTTTAGATTTTCATGGAAACTAATATTTGTCATATATATGTCTTTTTGACATGAATAGTTATAAGATGTTTTGATTTTATATCACCACGTATGACATTTAGGTTCGTATCAAAGGTACATAATATGTTAAGAAAATCACGGAGTGGCCAAATTAAGGCGGTTAGACTTTGTAAACTGCAGTTATGGATTAATTGAAATGTATACTGGCCACAAGACCTTGTTAGGTCAAATAAGAGGAGAAAAATTTTCGAAGTCTGCAATTATACAGATATAAAGGTATGCTGAAAAGGATATTGCCCTTTGATAGATAGACTAAGAATTTTGTAACTAAAACACGAGAACAACTTAATTTGTTGATATCAAATTGCACATGACTGCAAAATGGAAACGGTTAATTGACTTAGAAGAAGTTTAATTTTATATGTTCAATAGTGAGTTAATAATATGAATGATAAAAGAAGGAATAATGTAATAATAGTTTTACAAAACAAATGCATTTTACTATTGTCATAGGAATATTAGTGCATGTAGTTGGTTTAGAAAGTATTACTTTTATGCTATGTATTTGCAAAAGATACAAAATGTACTGAGGATATTTGTAAGAGGCCAAGGAAGTCTGATAAATGTGATGTCATACGGGGATATCTATTCGTTTCTCCGACAAACTCTATTAACGAAATCTTAATGAACAGCGACGTTCTGTCAGATGTTGTTGTAGGAAATGTCAGATTAAATTACGAATTATTTGCACACTCAGCGGCTATCTGGGATAGAGAGACCATAGGACATCTTAAATATCCTGCCTTTATCCAATGGTTAACAAGACTGAAGAGCATAGGCGATCTAAATAGACCGTCTTTATGGTATATGGTTTATGTTAAATGCATTTCAGTGACATAAAATGCACGAATTAGGATGTGGATTTTTCACAGTGCTGAGTACAGGAATGAAATTAATTTCAAAGTGGTTTATTAATGAGGACAGCAGGTAAACAAATAATTCCTGTCATTGTTTTTATCACCGATCTCCTGCGCGTCGATATCAACGAGTTCGCTTATGGTTGAATAAGGCAAATATTAGTTTTAACTTAATTACTTTCAAACGGTCTCCAAAGCATTAATATGGCAGATGGAGGAATCAGAACATGTCTCAAATTGTCCGAGATACGCCCGAGATACGATACCAGTGTAACAGAAAAATAAAATCACTTTCAACAACATATTATATTTAACAAAATATTTGATTGAAATCTCTGAATATATTTATGAACACATTAACGTTCAATACATCAGCTCAGTTTATTGGAACGTTGGAATACTTTGTCTTAGGATTATCACTTTAAAAGTGAGCTAATTTTGAGAGATACATCTATCAACATCACCTTAATTACTCATACAATTCATAAGTCCCAAATTATTATCTAAAAAATCATGTCTGATGCCGTTCTTTGCAAATAGAGAAATTTTTTACGTAATATTGTCATCCATCAATATCACATTATATATAAACCCTGTTTCAACCGTCTATTATAAAAATGTTCTGGTATGTATCTATTTTTAGTTTAGTGAAAAATGGACGTTCAAATTTATTTCATCTTCATTGACGTCAATATATAATGGACAGAGTCTTTGTATTTTTTCAAGTGAGTACATCCTTTTTCAGGTTCTCATAGACTCCAAGACTTTCTGTATAAAAACACAGCGTGAACTGCTTTCTTGCTGCCATCTTTGATAAACCATATTAATTGCGACGTGAAGTAAATCTTTCAAAAACATCTACGCATCACCAACAGTTTATTCAATCCAAATAAACCAACATCCATGAGAAAAAAAACAACATTTCTCTTATATGCGACACCCATGTTGTCATACCAAAAAACAATACTACTACGATATTTTGGCATATGGTGGGTCAAATCCCAAAAGCGGCGTTTACCCATTATCACCTCAAAATATCTCTATAAGATATTCAACTGAACTTGTTTGCCACAGACAGTTGTCAGACAGTAGAATAACATCATCTGCAAAAATATGTACCACATGTTTACCATTAGTAACAATATCATAATACAGTTCACTAATGAAAAAAAAAGAATAAAAAAGGACTCAATATGCATCCTACATAACCCTGATAGACAACGGTCAGAAAAATACCATACTCATTTCGTACACATGACTTTAATTTGAAAATATAGATTTCAAAATATTATAATCTTCCTTTGAAGTCCAGATTTCCTTAGACAGTGCCCTAGTTCAACGATCGATAGTGTCAAATGCATTTTTAAAGTTCAATAAAGCTACATAGACTGTTTGCACACGACGTGATAAATATTTCTTAATAACAGCATAAAGAGTAAATATGTGATCAGTGGTAGAATATTTTTTCTAAACCCAGCTAGAGCCACGGGGATCCTATCTCTCATATAGGCCCAGTTAGTCAGTCTACTATTTAAAACAGAGGTAGAAACTTTCCCTAGAAAACTCATTAATGAAATACCTCTGAAGTTATCAGCGCTTTTTTGGTTATCTCTCTTGTGCAAGTAAAGGGCTATTTCTGCTCGAGACCAACAACTAGAAAATATTTTACTGTCAAACAGGTTATTGAAATTTTTTAGGAGTTATGGCATTATTTCCGATTTGGAGCATTTGAGCATTTTCAATTAACGCTTGATCAGGACCCGCAGATTTTCCATTTTTCAACTTGTTTATAGATGACTTGATTTCCTGATCACTTTATTACAGAATCTAGAATAATCTCATCAATATCATCAAATTGATCTGACAATTTCATTTTTCAGTGTCAAACTGTTGCAAAAATACGTTGTTATTTGTTGTCTTTAAAATGAGTTTACCATTCTGCTTTTGATATGAAAATCGTCTTCTTATTTATTCTGCAATGACCGTAATTGTTTCCAAACCTAGGGTGGTTATTCATGCTTCTTCGTAGTTTCTCTACTGTTTGCTAACGTACAAATCGTTGTCTCCTAAACAGTTATAGTGTTAAGTGTTCACATCCCTAACTCTTGAAAGAACTATGCACCATCAAAAGAACATCCTTTATGTTATCCTTGAACCTCAACACGTGTATACAGAACGATTACGGGATTTACCATCAGCATCTTAAAGTCTACGACCTCAATGTGATCTAGCACTGCGTTTCGAGACACATATACTGCTCATGAGAGATCGTATAGTGTCGTAAATTTGAATAATTTTGCTAGATTATTACGTTATTGACAGGATCTGTACCTTCCCCCGGCACACATATAGATTTTAGACATATTTGCTACGGCATTTCATATTTTTGTTGCCGCAATCAGCAATCATGTCTCATATCAGACCGAAAAAGATCGTGATTTTGTTTTATTTTTCTGTAGTACTTGTGAGAAAAAATTCACCAAAAATCGTTGCTTCTCATCGTTAAACCACGTATAAATGCTACACAATCTACAGGAGCATAAACTCTTGAAATCAATCATCAAGAGACAAGGTTTAGATGTATTTTTATAAAAAGCGAAATCACTGCCAATAATGTTCATCTGGATTGCAATAATTGTTCTGTAATGGCAGGAAACAGTATAAGGGTGCTGCAATCCCAGGAAATCAGTAATCATGATCTTAGCCGTTATAATCTTTAAAGAGGCTGAACAAGACTATTTGCAACCGGTGTTTTTATAAATGCTTTAATTCAAATGTTGCCAAACAACTTTCTAGATATTCTATCGTTTTTATGTAAAAATTATTAAAATTAAATAATCACGCGTTTTGGTCATAAAAATTACAATTGTACATGACAAGTAAAATGTATCTCTTAATCTCAACTCTCACTTGATGTGATAGTCATTGCTTGAAGGGTTCAAAAATAAAAAATTGGAGCATCTTGGTATCAACCAGTGACCAGTGTTCTTAGTTGAATCGAATTGTTAAACACACTAGTTTGCTTGCACTTTTACCTCTTTTGATTTACTCGTGAATTGCTTTAATGTTATATAAATATTAACCTAATGTATGATTACATTTGAATAAATAATTGCAGAGACGGAGGGACGAATCATAGATAAACAAAGCGAGAGACAGACAGACAGAAAATAGAAGTACACATATTTACGGTTAGAGAGATGGAGGAATAATAAATATTATGATGATGGATGTGAATTTAGACCGACTTGATGCAATGGACAGACATTTTTTAGAAGTGTTCTAAATTTTTAATCATAGATCATCTTGCTAATGATATTTATGAGCGGTATACTTAGTTGATTCAACACAAGATTGAAAAGGAGAAGAGATGAGTTTGCTCTGCGGTGATATCTAGCTCATGTTAACCTTTTACTACTTTTGCTTTCTACCATTAACGTTTGCATGTTAAATAAGCTTCTACCAAATAAATGCTGTGTTAAAACAGCCGTCAATCATGTTTCAACAATAAAAGAATGAAATGAGTATGCCAATGTTTGTAATACCAACATTTCTTGAAGATTTTATTTAATGTATTTTATAATTCAATATTCAATAATTCGATTATTCAGTATTGTTATCAAAATAATATTTTATTACATTAATTCCTCTAAAATCTGTTTCGTTAATATGTAGTTAAGGTTACTAAGCTTGAAAGACGCTTAAGCGAATGAACCGTTTGCTTATCAACTTAACTCGGGCAGCAAGGACGTTTGAGAGAGTGTTTCCCATTAAATATCAAATTATAGTAGATCAAATCACTACTTTAGCACGGATGTCTCGTAATATAAGTGCATTTAATGAATTGGTTTCTTCCCATCTCCTAATTGAAATTACAGAAGTTTAAACTATGTACACAGAAAATATCTAGTTTTATCTTTTAGCCTATAATGAAATTGAATTGGAAATTTCAATCCAAGAAAATTGTGTAGCAAAGGTTCAGATAAACAGAGTTAAGAGACTCGATTTCAAAAGAAATTCCCTTTTATTAGGTTACTTAAGCACATGTAATTCATTTCAATGATTGTAGATACATATACTTCTAAATTATGAAGTATAATCTACAGATTACAAACATATTTCAGCACAATTAAGTTGCTTATATGTTATCCAAGGCTTACAGAAACATATTTCGTTGCTAAGCGACTATTGTCGACATATTTCATATCAGAGGACACGGAGTGCCAACAGTGATCAGTAAGCAGACTGAGGAATGTCTGAATATAATATGCTGTTGACCTGTTCATAGAAGTTTTAATCCGTGACATCATTTGTGTCCTCAGATGTGTCAAAGCATTATTCCATCATTAACTGATTATGGAACATCATTATTAAAATTCAACTGTAGCGATGTCTAAACTACAGTCGAAATGAAACGCTACCAACATTTTACCATATATTTTACATATGAAATAATATTATGAAAACATATTTTGCGTACCCCACAAACGAATTAAAGAATATTCGTAGAAAAATTCCCGGAAAAACGTTCACTTTGCGAAAATGACATTTTTCTCTAAAGCACGTTTCAACCTATACGAGGGCCGAGCTTACACATTGGTATGACATTAACAAAAAGCTCACAGAAAAATGCCACATTTGACAGCCACTGACAGAAAAAGAGCCGCTAGAATGGTCAGGAAGTCTTACATGCCGACGTGACCAGAGGGTTTGGTTGGGCGCGCACAACAGTCAACAGGTTAATGTAGAGTTAACATCCTACTTGTCAGACGTCTGTCATGCCCAGAAGTTGAAGGCCACACGTGACTGCTGCAAATGAAGACCGTAATATCCGGGTATGACACCTTTTGAACCACTCCCTCACAACGACGTCTACGGTGGTTACGTCCTGGCACGGAATCAGTCGACAGACCCCGTACAGGATAATTGTATACAACACAGTATCCAGCCACGCCATCGCTACCCCTCTTGACGCCTTGACGCCAGATCATCAACCGGACGGTGACAATTTGTCACCTTCTTTACCAATTTTTTACTGAAGTGTTAATTTTTCCAACATCTTTAGAGGCTCGTGTACATGGCTATACTCCATTGAGGAAAATATAGTTTTGTACACATGTTGTGAAAAATTCTATCAAAATCATACCAATCTGAAAGTTCCTTAATAGTTTGTTTGTTCTTATGTCCTTGCAAACTCGTGGTAACATTTAATTTGGACAGTAGATTCTATACAATCAAAATATTGCTTGTATCTCAAACAAGGGTCGTCTGCTGTTACTACTTTGGTAGATAAAAAAGTTTGATTCTAAGAACGGTTTTAATGTTTGATAATTTTTTACCACAGTCGTAATAGATGTGTGGAAAGCTCAACACATTCAGGAAGTTGGTAAATTAATATCAATAAAGTTGTGTAAAGTATTTATGACAACGTTTCGATATAAAATTACACGCCTCTTCCTTCATGTTTAGTGACATTGTTTCTGGAGCAAGATGTCCTGCTTTTGTAGACGGCGATTGAAGCAGAGGTCTTCTAAGGACACCAAGTCTTATGAGATCCATATAAATCAAGCACATGACAGTTTTATAACCGATTTACCAAATCTTATTTTTGTATACTTTGTGTAAGTTTTCTAAAAATATAAATATCCTTTTCAACATATAAGTATGGCAGCTTACAACACAAGCAAGCAAGAAAGGCAACACTCATGTTGAGTCAACACCTGCTGTTGTGGGTTGAAGCGCAGGCTTGGATTTAGAATGTTTCTGGTGAAGGTGTAATTAAATTGGTTCTTACATGTAAAGGCAAATATTATTCCCAGAAGTGATTATGAAATCAAAAATATTTTCGATGACAAATCTTGATAGTCAAATTTATTATTTTGTATATCGACCTTTGGACTGGATCTATATTTAGCCTATTCTTATAAGACAACTTTGTCAAAAGTTCTTAATTTGTTAAAAAAACCGTGATAAAAATGCTGGATTGATGGTTTAAATATGTTCGCTATCAATAAAAAACCCCCACACATATGGTTCTCTAGATCTAATGTAAATGAAGAAAGAAAGTAAAATCTCTATTTCTTTCACCTATAAGATCATCCGCTAACCAACCTATTTATAAGGATTGTACTTTTCACTGCTCAAAAGTCACATAATAAAACCCTCTAAGTATTCCTTCTAACGTAAAATACATGACATATTATCTGTCACAATTCCCCTGTCAATGGTGCATGATGATGAGGATTTCAGGCTGAAAGGAGGGTTTAAATAGGTGTGCACAATGTCTGGTGCCCCGAAGGCTTATACTCTCCTGTATCTGTTTAATGTCAAACGTTCCGGTGAATATATAACTTTCGTGATATTTCTCAAGTATATCAACTTTATAGGATTCGCAGGTATGGATCATGGCTTAGAAATGCACAGTGACTAAACTACATGACATACACGACATTTAAAAGTTATGTTATGGAAATATGTTCTCAGGATTTTAAAAATCTCACTATCACGAATCAAATTCACTCGATCTAAGAAGGAAATTGTTATGATGTCTCCGAAATATCTGGAATGTTTATTCAACGCACTTGCATCCGTTTTCAAGGTATGAAACCAGTTTAAAACTAAATTCCGCTTTCTACAATCTCCGAAGTAAAAACTTCATGTATGTTAGACATCTCAAAATATAGCGCACAACTTTTTGACATACTCAGGTTTTCAAATTACTGCACAATATGTAAACGCTAATTCCTCTACATATGCATTCTCATAAAGCATCTCTAAACAGTCGTCTGAAAAAAGGTTGGATCATATGGTAATTGACTATGGCGTTACATATAGGTTTATGCCCAAGTAACTTTGCATTACTTAAAGGTAATGGAGCAAAGGCCATAAGGTCTTACACTCGAAACATTACTTATCGAGTTATTTTTTACTTAAAACCATATAAAAATTAACCCAAGTGTTTAAAAAGATTTCCAAAACCTTCTTTTTAAAATAAATGGAGCGTGAGAGTAATATGATGACGTAACAGGTATAATTTAAATTCCTCTAAGTTATGTATAGTTAATATATGGCAACCTGTGACAGTTATGATCAGGGGCCCGTTCCACAAAACACTTACAATTGATCGTAAAGGTTTTTCATCTTGGTCATTGTGAACTCATAATGTCTTTCTGTTAACAATGCAATGGGGAATATAAGTGTTAACTTCACAGATGATATTTACATGTATATCAATATGCACTAACAAAATATGTTTCTGAATCTTATTAATGATAATTTTGATTTACTAATGAATAAAGAAACTTAATTAACATAAACGTGTAAATTAAGTTTTGCCTTGGCATAAAAACTATTATATTTATCCTTTTGCTGAAGCCGATATTGATAGTTACACTTATCAGATAGTTTGTGAATGATCTATTTGCTTGGATGATTTAGAATGTATAGCCGTTGTGTGGCAATTCTATTTTCTGTATAATGCTATCCTCCTTTGCTACAAATATTACCAAAATGATCAAGAGTTATTTTCAAAATCTGATGACATTTTGTTTCTGGTGAGATGGGTTCTTTGTTGTTGAGGCTGATTTTGATTGAAATAGTTTCTTATTACACCCGATTGCTATTATTGAATTCAGGATATTTTCCAAAACAAAATCACCTGAAAACAATCTCGGACAACTTCCGCTTTACTAGACGCTTCTGATGGAATTATTGATCTAATTTGTCATCAACATTAGGTTTCAGAGAAAATTTAAATCCTTCATTGATTCTTGACAACCATCATGAAATCAACAAATTTTAGTAGGATGTATTGTCAAGGTTAAAATGTCACTTGTTTTGATATCAGTTTGAATGATTTAATTCCAACAAGCATAGACTTTATTCCAATAGCTAAATCATTATTTTTCTCTGAAACAGTCGACGTCTCAAACCATCAGTCTGTGTTTGATCGAACAGTTCGTACTGAGACACGAATACTGCTCCTGAGTTCTCCTACAGTACAGTTAAGATGGTTATTTTATTAATTATGAGCAAGATTTGATATGGCATACTAGAGAAAATAGATGTGATGCAGGTCAGGTGTTCCCGTTGCCTTCATTTGTTGCTTGAAGAAATTACAATTGGCAATAACCCAGAAACCTGATTGTAATAGACCGTTATGCTAATGTTTTGTTGTTGAAATTGAACAGCTAACATGTCTTTGGGCTTCCGGTTGGTGAAATCGAATTCAAAGCGTTAATTTCCTTGGAAAATATTTTAAAATCTCTTAAACTTCAATCATTAAACATATAATCACAATTGGATCTTGATGATTTTATGCTCAACTGTTCCCCAGCAAAGGCGATTAAAAGTGTTATCTTGAGGTGTAACGTGGTCAGACTAACTTGGTATTTAGAATTAAACCTGTGCTCTCCACATCTGCGAAGGCTAAAGTGTTGATTTTCCGATTCCTTTATTGACATTATTTGAATTTAGATTGAAAGCCACTTTTGAACACAATTAGCAATCTTTTTTTGCAGAATAGTTTTGCATAGTTAAAATAGAATCGACATTAAAAGTGATCAAGCACTGCATTTTAAGACACATATACTGCTCCTGAGATATCATATCGTGTCGTGAAATTGAATAATTTTCCAAGATTATTACCCAAGCTTTCCGCGGCATACATATAGACATAACATTCTTACTGTCTTTGGACAGAACATAGATGTAAGACAGAAAAGCTACGGCAGTTTCTATGTGTGTTGCCGCCAGCAATGATTCGTCACACGAGATTGATCCTTTTTCTGTATCACTTGTAATATCAAGAATAGCATTGGACCGTTGGTGATGGCATGAAACATAACAAGAAAAGCCTTTAAAAAGGCTAAGTTGGAGGCACCCTTGTTAGGCTAGGAAATACTGCGAAATCATATGGTACAAATAGGATAGGATTTTCATTACAACAAATAGGTAGATTAAGGCCATTAATAGAACAAAAGACCTTCATTTTATCTTTTATTTAGAAAAAAGTTATACAATTATTTGTTCATAGCATCAAATAATAGAATAGTCAGGCAAACTTGCAGTTATAAATAGATCTATACAGTTGTGTTTTAAACAACAGTCACCGATTTATCCCTCGGAAATAGATCTATTTTTAGAATATAGGTCACAATTGATAGCGTCCAGCACCGCACAAAGTGTTCGACTCTTCAGCAAATTCATAAATCCATATGTATCACTAATTGTTTCTCAACGCTGAAAGATTGAATGTGTTCATGTACAAGCGTTGTATATATAAAGGAGTCTATAAAGGGGGGGGGGGGGGGGGGGGAGCGGGGACTAGTTTCAAGTGCTGTTTTTATTAATGCTTTCAAGTAAATTGTATATATTATATTCAGTTATAGATAGATATGTAAATCGATAAATAGATAGATTGATAGATAGTGGTTATATCTAACTTTATTTTTGCTTTATAACCTCAAAGTTTGTATGTTAAGTAAACTTCTACCAGCATGTATCTTCCTAATCTACGACATGAATTGAATGACAAAGCTATACAGAACTAGACATCGATATGAAAGATACGTCCACGTTTAATTGATGAACCTTGACAGAGTATTCTGTTGGAATGCTAACATAAAGTATGCCAAAATCTGTAATGCCACAATTTATAATTCAATATTCAATTATTCAATAATTCACTATTGTTATTGAAATCTCATTGTATTACATTATTTCATCTTAATTCTGTTAGGAAGATAAGTAGTCAAGGTAAATAGGCTTGAAAGACACTAAAGTGAATAAACTGTTTGCTTATCTACTTAACTCGCTTTGCAAGGGCGTTTGTGTAAGTGTTTCCCATTTGACGTCAAATTATTGTAGATCATATTGTAGATCCCCGCGGACGTCTCGTAATATAAGAGCATTTAATGAATTAGAATGACGGGAGGAAGTTTAAACGCTTTAATGCTATTGAATGTGGCTATTCTGATTCGACAAACACAGCTTCAGACAAACAGACTAGAGACACTCAATATCAAACACAATACACGTTAATTGAGACACTATTTACTCCAATGCCATCTTAAGCTGTAAGAAATTCTACATATCATAATTCTAACTTATGAAGTTTAATCTACATATTTAAGAAATTGTTCAGCACATGTTGCTTAATGCTTATCCATGGGTGAAGGAATGTGTACCCTTCCTATACGGCCATGATTGATATATGTAATATCATAGAACACAAATACCGAAGATTGCCAACAGTTATCAGTAAGAGACTGTATTTCATCATGTATATAAAACATTTGAAAATCAAGATGATGTATTCACCAGTACTTTCGACCACAAGGTCTCATCAGGTGAATGACGTTGAGTTTGCTGTTGGAGTTTGCAATATTGGATATGGTATATTTCTGTTAAATATGTAATCAAATTTGTTCCTATATGTAAATACAATTATCATTCAAAGAATACATTATCAAATCAACAGATATTTTAGATAACAGATCTTAATATTCATATCTATTCTTTCCTATACTTTTGGACTGCATCCTAATTTAGTCATATGAGTTAAAAATATCACAATGTTGTCAAATTAACAACAAAAATAGTAAAAGTTATAAATTGGTCACAAAACGTCAAAGAATTCCCAGGGTTAATTGTCACCACATATTCCTTAATGATGAAAAACAAACCATTAACACTCTTAACTTCGAATGTTGGAATAAGAAAGTGTAATCGCTTATAATTCACCACTGACCAACCCTTTGATAAGACATGTGAAATGCGTGACCTCCCAAACTCATATATACGAATAAGTAAGTGTAATCGCTGTTTATTTCAGCTGTCAGTTAGGAAGTAATTCAACCCAGTAATTAGAAAATGTTCTTTTCCCGTTCCCAAAATTCTTATAATCTTACCCTTTGGGTATCCCTTACAACGTATCATATGATGTGTCATCCCCCTGTCAATATCCCACGGTGATGAAGATTTAAGGCTGAAAGGCGTGTTTAAAAGATATGCGTAATGTCTGGTCTTGACAAATTTCCAAAAGGTGCCGGCAACTGTTTACTGTCACATGTTCCTGTGAAACTTCTGTGTTTAAGAGGTATGGACCATGCCTTTGAGATGAATAACGACTACACCGCATGATATACATGACATTAAAAGTTTATTCTATGATATAATGGTATCTGTATTTTTAAACATTGTTATCTTTTCACTGTCAAAAATCAATTATATCCGATTCAATCTGACAAATTAACTTTTATGTGCTTTTAGACAATATAACCATGAATATTAAATGATCATGCCAAACACATAAAATTTCTATGTTTGACAGAAGATTTAGTTTATAGAATGGTCAAATAAAATATCCATGTATGATAGGCAACATCAATTTATAGGGAATACTTTTTGTTTGGACATATGCAAGGTTTCAAATTACTGCACAGTATGTAAACGCTTATTCTTCTACATTCACATTAAACCAAACATTAGTTTTTTAAATTCTAGATTTTAAATTTGTATATGGACAGGGAATCCTGGATTACAGATTTTAGTCGAAGAGATTAGGCAACATTGACCTTTGATGCAACTCTAACTAGATTATATTCGCAAACATGTGTTTCTTCATTATATCGATTTTCCACATATATAATTTGAGATAAGCCGATAAAACTGTAGCCTTTTGGCGCCTTAGCAAGTTTCGCCAATCGCAATAACGTCTTTTTTACTCCTTGAAAGGTGAAACCATCTAAAAGGTCAACCATAAAATCGATGTCTACCGAAAGAGCTGACATTGATGGGAATACAGTGGTTTAGAGTTAGCATCTCCAAACAGTCGTCTCACGTACACATATGTCCTTTGAGTTCTCACAAAGTGTATTTAAACTGGTTTTACTGGATTAGATAGTAATTGGCTAGGGCTTTACTTAAAGGTTAATGTCTGAGTAACTTTCAATTCCTAAAAAATAATGGAGGCAAGGCCCATTGTTTTAAGAAATGGAGAGTTAAGGAGTTCTTAATTAACCACTAAAAGTACTGCTAAAACTATTGCTTATTCAACCAGGTACAAAATGAACATGTTCAAAAAGGTAATGTGAAACGCAACTCTAAATTATTGAAAAACAAGGGAGTGTGAGTTCATTAGGATGATGTCACAAGTATAATTGAACTTCCTTGGATAAATAAGATATGGTTTATTGAGCTTCTACAGGAGAAAAGACAAGTGCCATAAGTGTGGCGGTTACTCTTTTTTGTTTCTGCTATGAAATTAAAATCAGTATATTTTACCTCTATCCAGTTTGACAAGGTTGTGATGAATGAATCTAAAATCAAATTATTTTACTGGCTGGTTATATTTAGTTTGGTCGCTAAGGGTAATTGCCGCACAACCGAAAGGACAAACAATCGCAAACGCTTGAAATCAATCAACATATACATAGCAATGGGGTCCTTGGGTTAAGACATAGTGCCATAAAGAAGGAAATTATTGCCACTACTGTTCAGAAGAAGTGCAGTTAGTGTTCTATAATGATGAGGACACTATAAACATTGGATAGGAAAAGCTGTTAGCAGAGAGGATAAGAAAACATGGTCCTATAACATGGTCATCATTATATCAACCGCGGTTTTAGGAACCAACTAGGTATGACATGCTGTTTTCTTGACTGCTGTCCTTTTATTGTTCGAAGAGTAATTAAGATTTAATCATCCAGTTTGGTTATAGATTATAGCTGAACACAATGTGTGAACATAAGACTTTCCTTAGGTTTGTGCTATCTAGATGTATTATGTTCGTAGGGTATTTGTGAACTGTCAAGGAATCTAAAGATAGTAATGTTTTATGCGATGTGTTTTCTTTTCTCTGACAAACTCTATTAACGAAATTTTAATAAACAACGACGTTCTGTCAGATGACGTTGTAGAAAATGTCAAATAAGATTACGGATTATTTGCAAATTCAGCAGTTATCTGATACATAAAGAAACTAGGAAAATTAAAATAACCTGCTCTATCAAATACACAGGACAAAAAGTAGTGGAATCCGTTTACCGGATTCCTTCCGGATCCCGCCGGATCCCTGCAAATTTGGTGTACTGGGATCCGGTGACGGATACCTCAACGGATCCCAGATCCGGCCGGATTCCAACGGATACCTTAACGGATCCCTACAAATTTGGTATACTGGGATCCGGTGACGGATACCTCAACGGATCCCGGATCCGGCCGGATTCCAACGGATACCTTAACGGATACCGAGTAGTTGAGATTACAGGGATCCGGTGCCGGATACTTGACGGATCTCTTCTTCTTGCTAGAATAGACAAAAATTGAACTTTGAAAGGTTTTCAACTATCATTTAATTTATTTTTCATATAAGTACTGGTATTCCAATTATAGATTACAATTGATGATTGATTGAGTACCCTTAACAGATGAGATATTTGTTTGCAAAATTGATTAATAATAATTGATTAATAATAATTGATTATTACTTGGGGTAAATAAAGAATTACCTACTCAATTATCTTAATAGGTTTTTAGGAATAAAAGTTACTAACTGTTTGATTTTACTTACACTATCTGCCACTGTGTCATGTGAATTGTGATATATACATCAGGGTTTCAAAAATCATCTCATTCTGCACTAAGTCACACAGCTCTGTTTCAAATTCAAGAAAATTTTGCTTAATCTTTTTAAAAAATGACACATGTTAAAACTTTAGCTTTATTTAATTTTTTTGGTGATTAAAAGTAGACTTGAAGTAAGTTACTTGTGACTTCTGTGCTTTTCCAGATTTTTTGTATCCACTGTACACATACATGTCCAGTGATGTTTCATTTTCTGTCAGTTCTAAATTATTGATAGAAACTGCAATGATTATGAAGACAAGACCATATTCTTTTTTTGTCCCTGCTTTATAGTCACCTAGCTTCTTACTAGGAGTCTGTAAAAGTAAAACTTTTGTGGACAGTGGACATCTTATAATATCTAATATCCCTTTAAAAATTTGATGAATTCTGATTTAACCAATAAGTAATTGGTGATTGATTGGCTGGGTCAATATCATTGTAGACATTGAATAAATATGAAATTAAAACTGATTTCCAATACTACTGATTAATAATTCTGTCTTTTTTTCAACAATTACTTGAGGCGACAATTAACATACTGGTATGTTGTATAACTCTTTAACTATATTTATTACATGACTTCTTAATTGTGAGTATTTGCATTCATGTGTTTTTCAAATATGTCTCCTTGTTATAAACAGAATAAATCATCCTGATTTGTGTTACCTAGCTATTTCCTTTAATTTCTTAATCAAAACTATTTCAAAACCAACAACTAACTGGCTCAATTGAAACCTTTATCACTGATCATCTGAAAAGTAGCCTACAAGATTGAAACTTTAGCCTAGTCCACAAAGATAGTCGATTGATAATTAAAAAAATACCATAAGTCAACAATATGATTCTCACATTCATGATAAAACCTACGTGTGTGCCTGAACAAGGGATGAACAGATGAATGACTTTCAGGCGTTGAAAATGGATTAAATTTTAAAAAGCAACGTTCAAAACGTTTTTCTCATTTAGTGGTGAGCTTTAAATTACCCATTCTCAGTTTGTCAAACATTGTTTTCCTTGCTTCAAGAAAATTACTAAGGGTGGCAACTCCGCGCTCCTCGCCTTACATTAATTGCGTACCGCTAACAGATTCTTTACCACAAAAATTTATCGAACAAGCTCTTGAATAACATTCATGTGTGTTTCGTTTCTTATATTTAGCGAAGGTAAGAACGACATCTTTAGATCAAGGCTGTATTAAATTGCATAAGTTAGCTTAAAAACCGTGCAATATTCCGCACTGGTCGTCACACTTGAATGAACTCACTTAAGCACACGGCCGCGGCACCTGCATGTCGGTTACTTCATAAGTCACTTAGACAATTAAACAGGTGGATGGGCTAGTGTCCGTTAAGTAGGCAAGTTCGTTCCGCTTTTGCATGTGGTCGAGTCTAATTTGATGTATGTTAATTAATATCAATTTGAAAAGATGCTCCTTTTCATGGGATATTTTTGGGCTCGGATACGATCTTAATACCATATCTTGATATCATATTAAAACTCATATACCCAACCCTGAGTGCTAACTAGTTAAAAAATTATAACGATAGCTAGTATTCACACTTTATACACTATATTCATAGAAGACAAAACCATGTAAAAAAAGTTCAAGACTACTAAAATATGATCTATCAAACACTCTCAACTGCTCGCTTAGTTGCCTTCTGTGCGTTAATGACTTTCCCTTTTTACTGTACGATTTGGAGTTCGTTTGTTCTTTTTCCATAATTTCTCTCTCTGAAAATTCGATTCTCTATCAATTTACTTATATTTTTAGGAACTCTTCCATTTAAAGCAGATCAAAAGATAAGACAAAATCCATTTTACAGGCGATTTTGTTAATTTCATTACTATCATTAACAAGAAACCTCTAGCAGTATATATATTATATAAAATATGTTGATCTTACTATAAGTTTCGACAGCTAACATGTAAAACGATTTCATTTGTTCTGAAATGTGAAAAATAAAGCTGGATACTTGATTAAACTATTTCATTGTTGTTGTGTAAGTATATTAATCGGACTAAACCAACGATATTTTGATGAATCCATCAAATAATTCATACAAAGCGTCATGTATATAAGAAATATTATAGTAGGTCTAATAAATTCTGATGACATCTATCAGTATCATGTTATTATACTTCTTTGGTTGCATGTCGCACTCATATATCAGCACCTGGGGGTAATAAAACGCCTGTGTATTGTCAAGCAATTTAGTCGGAGAAAAGGCTCTCATCTCCTGTACGAGCCCGATGCTCAGCCAACCGTAACATGTAATGTTACTTACCGAAGGAGAGTTTGAGGTTTTATTTATTTAAATCGTTTTAATAATTTTGTCTCATGAGAAACTATTTCTTCTGTTACTAAATATCATAAACCATAAACATATTTTTGATATTCTAACAGTTTTGATAAGGAATTAAACCACAGCTCTCATTCATTATTAAGTATAATTGAATATTGCATATATATATATATATATATACATCGTCGGAGGTTCAGTAATTCTGTTCTATATTTTCGTCGTATTCTTATTAGTTATACAACTGGAAGATAATTAAGGATTCAGCAGAAATGCTGAATCCTTATTGTTATTGGCGTGTTTATTATTATTTTTATTATTCCACGATTTTGTGAACAAAATTCAGCCAAAACTATTGACTCGATAACAACCAAACTTTACGAGCTTATAGCCCTTACAAGGAACTCGCGACATGAAACTTTTCAGCCAATTCGGACATTGCATTAAAGGCTCAGTACCATTCAAAATTTTCAAAATTAACATTAAAAAAAAATTCAAAATTGACTTACAGACTTAAAACTTATTTCAAAAGATGCGCAATTAAATTGCAAGCAAAAAAGTAAATCATGGCGAATTCGTAAGTCACGTGATTTCGGCGCCATCTTGAATTTTCACACTTTTTGCAAGTTCACGACCCCATGCACATTTGAGGGATCACCACTCTGCTAATACTTGCAGTAGAGACCCGATATTTACATGATAAGTAGTTAAAGCATTGGCCTATAACTACATTGTCTCAGAATCTAAAAATTCACAATACTTTTTCCACAGCGACCATTCCAATTTTCAAAATTTTCAAAAATCGCAAACTTCAAGGGCAGATAACTCAAATACCTACCCGTCGAATTTCATGAATTTTGCATGAGAGGTAAACATGATCGAGGTCATTAAGAATCAAGAATAAAATGGATCGCGAACAGTCATTTCAGTTCACACGAGGGAGTCCAAGTTTGCATCATACTATATGTCAATTAAGTGCGTTAGCAAGGGTTAAATTGCAAACAATTGAAGGAAAACATCAATATTGAAGAACGGTCAAGACGTGTGACATGTCCAAATGCAGGTACATGCGCTCTTGCATGTGTGAAAGGGCAAAAGTTGACAGAAATACTCTACATTGCTTTTGTAGCAAGATTCGCTGAGTGCGTTAGCAAGGGTTAATTTGCAAAGTTGAAGGAAAACACCCTTCCTGTCAAGACATGCTACACGGGGCAAAGTTTGAGAGAAACACCCTCTGATGTCTTATATGCGAGCACGTAATTGACAGTGTACAGAAGGACGAAATTGCTCTTTAAAGCAGAAGTCCGTACGACTGTACGTATGGTCAACGTGCGAGATGACCAAATGCAAGCAAGTGCGTCAAGAGCTGTCAATATCTGTTCAGACAGGCAGAGAAGCGAGCTAAAAAGCCTGCCTGACTGATCTGAGCCGACTGACTGACATAGTCTTGATTATTTATATATAGTAAGACCCTCAACCTATGTACCAGCATTCGGGAACTATATTCCAGTGTCGGCAAAGCACTTGATCACGCCAAAGGAAAACACTAGCCCTTTTTCAACTTTCACACCTATACTGCCTCCCCTCCACATACCCCTCACATTTTGATGCTGTTGCTCCCTTGCCTCAACTGGCAGCAGGCCGTGTACATCGAGTAAACCTCACTTCCGCTCCTACGTACTGAAAACGTATACAAAACGTCATTTTGCTTCATGAAACGGCTAAATCAACTGCAGTGTACTAAAAATGTCTTCAAAACGCTATCTCAACTTGGAGAAGCACTTAGTTTGCCCCCAAGAGCCACGGATGCTCATATTTTGCTGAATCCTGTCATTGTCGTCGCTTGCGACTATATTTAAGGATTCAGCAATTTTGCTGAATCCTTATTGTTATTGGCGTGTTTTATTAAGGATTCAGCAGAAATGCTGAATCCTTATTGTTATTGGCGTGTTTTATTATTAAGGATTCAGCAGAAATGCTGAATCCTTATTGTTATTGGCGTGTTTTATTATTTTTTTTTTTTTTATTCCACGATTTTTGTGTACACGATTCAGCCCAAACCGCTAAAGCTATTACAGCCAAACTTGCCAGTCTGGTGGAGCTTCATGAGACGAAGCCACAATAAGCTTTTGGGCTTAATCGGCTTAAGCATTAAAGGCACAGTACCATCCAAAGTTCGAAAAATTAACATGGGGAAAAATTTCAAAATGCACTTAGAGACTTGCAACTTTTTTTGAACGATAGGCAATAACATTGCAAGCAAAAAAGTAAATCATGGCAAATTCGTAGCATGAATACTTTTGCCGCCATATTGCTTTTTTTGACGTTTTGAAATTTCCGGACCCTATCCATCTTTGAGAATCTTCTTCTCTGAAGATACTTGCATCTAAGAGCTGAAATTCATACTCAATGTAACTGAAGCATTGTAATTATGAATTTGACTTTTTCAAGGTTCTAACATTAAAACTTTTTTCTCGGCAACCCTGCATAGTCGGGCGTCTTAGCTCATATAAGCATGTTCAAGGGGCGATAACTGAAAAAGTTAGACTCACAATTGCAATATTTTTTCAGGAATGTAAGACCAGTATGTGGACTTGCAGAAACTGTTAAAACATTGATCGCGAACAGTCATTTTCGTTTACAATAATCGATCAAAAACAGCAAAAATATGTTTACAAAAAATTAACATGGGCTATTTTTTCAAAATGCACGTAGAGACTTGAAATTTGACTTGAAAGAAGCGTAAGAACAATACAAACAAAAAAGTCAATCATGACGAATTCATAAGTATTATAGTTTTTTCGCATTATGAACTTATTTGTTCCAGAAATTGCTTTCCACTATTCCCCGATTCTTGTGTACACGATTCAGGCCAAACCGCTAAAGCTATGACACCCAAACTTACCAGTATGCTTGAACTTCATGAGACGACGCCACAATAAGCTTTTGGGCTTAATCGGATTAAGCGTTAAAGGCACAGTACCATCCAAATTGCGAAAAATTAACATATGATTTTTTTTCAAAATGCACTTAGAGACTTGCAACTTGCTTGATACGATAGGCAATTACATTTTGAGCAAAAAAGTAAATCATGGCCAATTCCTAGCATGCATAGTTTGGCCGCCATATTGCTTTTATTGACTTTTTGAGATGCATCTTTAAAAATCTTCTTCTCTGAAGATACTTGCATCTAAGAGCTGAAACTCTCAAATCATGTAGCTGAGACATTGGGAATTTCAGGGTGATTCAGATTTTGATGTAAGTCCAATATTTTTTTCTCACCACTTCTTTGCAAAAACCGCAATATGCTTAGGAGATAAGGTCAGATGAAACTTGCTGCAGTAGCTTAATGCATGCTCTAATCCTCATGAAACTTTCAGGGAAACTGGCTAACATCACTATGTTTCTACTGAATGTGTTTTTTTTGCGCTGAATCCTTTTGTCGTCGCTTGCGACTATATTTAAGGATTCAGCAGAAATGCTGAATCCTTATTGTTATTGGCGTGTTTATTATTTTTATTATTAAGGATTCAGCAGAAATGCTGAATCCTTATTGTTATTGGCGTGTTTATTATTATTTTTATTATTCCACGATTTTGTGAACAAAATTCAGCCAAAACTACTGACTCGATAACAACCAAACTTTACGAGCTTATAGCCCTTACAAGGAACTAGCGACACGAAACTTTTCAGCCAATTCGGACATTGCATTAAAGGCTCAGTGCCACTCAAAGTTTTGAAAATTAACATTGGAATTTTTTTCAAAATTGACTTACAGACTTGAAACTTGTTTCAAAAGATGCGCAATTAAATTGCAAGCAAAAAAGTAAATCATGGCGAATTCGTAAGTCACGTGATTTCGGCGCCATCTTGAATTTTCACACTTTTTGCAAGTTCACGACCCCATGCACATTTGAGGGATCACCACTCTGCTAATACTTGCAGTAGAGACCCGATATTTACATGATAAGTAGTTAAAGCATTGGCCTATAACTACATTGTCTCAGAATCTAAAAATTCACAATACTTTTTCCACAGCGACCATTCCAATTTTCAAAATTTTCAAAAATTGCAAACTTCAAGGGCAGATAACTCAAATACCTACCCGTCGAATTTCATGAATTTTGCATGAGAGGTAAACATGATCGAGGTCATTAAGAATCAAGAATAAAATGGATCGCGAACAGTCATTTCAGTTCACACGAGGGAGTCAAAGTTTGCATCATACTCTACGTCAATTAAGTGCGTTAGCAAGGGTTAAACTGCAAACAATTGAAGGAAAACATCAATACTGAAGAACGGTCAAGACGTGTGACATGTCCAAATGCAGGTACATGCGCTCTTGCATGTGTGAAAGGGCAAAAGTTGACAGAAATACTCTACATTGCTCTTGTATCAAGATTCGCTGAGTGCGTTAGCAAGGGTTAATTTGAAAAGTTGAAGGAAAACACCCTTCCTGTCAAGACATGCGACATGGGGCAGAAGTTTGAAGAAATACTCTTCGATGTCTTATGAATTATCACGTAATTGACAGTCTAGAGAAGGCCGAAATGGCTTTATGCAGCAGAAGTCCGTACGACTGGACGTATGGACAGCGTGCGCGAGATGACCAAATGCACACAAGTGCGTCAAGCACTGTCAAATTCTGATCAGACAGGCAGAGAAGCGAGCAAAAAAGCTTGCTTGCCTTGCCTGGCCTGGCCTGGCCTGACTGACTGACTTACATAGTCTTGATTATTTATATATAATAAGACCCTCAACCTATGTACCAGCATTCGGGAACAATATTCCAGTGTCAGCAAACTACTTGAACTCGCTAAACTAAAACACTAGCCCTTTTTCAACCTTCAAACCTCTACTGCCTCCCCTCCAGATACCCCTCACATTGTGATGTTCTTGCTTTCTTGCCTCAACTGCCAGCAGGCCGTGTACATCGAGTAAACCTCACTTCCGCTCCTATGTCTCGCTACGTACTGAAAACGTATACAAAACGTCCTTTTGCTTCAGAATACGGCTAAATCAACTGCAGTGCACTAAAAAATCTCTTCAAAACGCTATCTAAACTTGGAAAAGCACTTAGTTTGCCCCCAAGAGCCACGGGTGCTTATATTTTGCTGAATCCTGGCATTGTCGTCGCTTGCGACTATATTGTACACATGCCTGCAATATCTATTGGAATCAAGGCAATAAGAGGCCAATAAAGTCTAGAAAAATGCAAAATCAGTCTAACAGTCTTTCTCAAGTCTTATTTAACGATATACAACCTTAAAATGCCAATATTTCCTAAAATTATTAAGGATTCAGCAGAAATGCTGAATCCTTATTGTTATTGGCGTGTTTATTATTATTTTTATTATTCCACGATTTTGTGAACAAAATTCAGCCAAAACTACTGACTCGATAACAACCAAACTTTACGAGCTTATAGCCCTTACAAGGAACTAGCGACACGAAACTTTTCAGCCAATTCGGACATTGCATTAAAGGCTCAGTGCCACTCAAAGTTTTGAAAATTAACATTGGAATTTTTTTCAAAATTGACTTACAGACTTGAAACTTGTTTCAAAAGATGCGCAATTAAATTGCAAGCAAAAAAGTAAATCATGGCGAATTCGTAAGTCACGTGATTTCGGCGCCATCTTGAATTTTCACACTTTTTGCAAGTTCACGACCCCATGCACATTTGAGGGATCACCACTCTGCTAATACTTGCAGTAGAGACCCGATATTTACATGATAAGTAGTTAAAGCATTGGCCTATAACTACATTGTCTCAGAATCTAAAAATTCACAATACTTTTTCCACAGCGACCATTCCAATTTTCAAAATTTTCAAAAATTGCAAACTTCAAGGGCAGATAACTCAAATACCTACCCGTCGAATTTCATGAATTTTGCATGAGAGGTAAACATGATCGAGGTCATTAAGAATCAAGAATAAAATGGATCGCGAACAGTCATTTCAGTTCACACGAGGGAGTCAAAGTTTGCATCATACTCTACGTCAATTAAGTGCGTTAGCAAGGGTTAAACTGCAAACAATTGAAGGAAAACATCAATACTGAAGAACGGTCAAGACGTGTGACATGTCCAAATGCAGGTACATGCGCTCTTGCATGTGTGAAAGGGCAAAAGTTGACAGAATACTCTACATTGCTCTTGTATCAAGATTCGCTGAGTGCGTTAGCAAGGGTTAATTTGAAAAGTTGAAGGAAAACACCCTTCCTGTCAAGACATGCGACATGGGGCAGAAGTTTGAAGAAATACTCTTCGATGTCTTATGAATTATCACGTAATTGACAGTCTAGAGAAGGCCGAAATGGCTTTATGCAGCAGAAGTCCGTACGACTGGACGTATGGACAGCGTGCGCGAGATGACCAAATGCACACAAGTGCGTCAAGCACTGTCAAATTCTGATCAGACAGGCAGAGAAGCGAGCAAAAAAGCTTGCTTGCCTTGCCTGGCCTCGCCTGGCCTGACTGACTGACTTACATAGTCTTGATTATTTATATATAATAAGACCCTCAACCTATGTACCAGCATTCGGGAACAATATTCCAGTGTCAGCAAACTACTTGAACTCGCTAAACTAAACACTAGCCCTTTTTCAACCTTCAAACCTCTACTGCCTCCCCTCCAGATACCCCTCACATTGTGATGTTCTTGCTTTCTTGCCTCAACTGCCAGCAGGCCGTGTACATCGAGTAAACCTCACTTCCGCTCCTATGTCTCGCTACGTACTGAAAACGTATACAAAACGTCCTTTTGCTTCAGAATACGGCTAAATCAACTGCAGTGCACTAAAAATCTCTTCAAAACGCTATCTAAACTTGGAAAAGCACTTAGTTTGCCCCCAAGAGCCACGGGTGCTTATATTTTGCTGAATCCTGGCATTGTCGTCGCTTGCGACTATATTGTACACATGCCTGCAATATCTATTGGAATCAAGGCAATAAGAGGCCAATAAAGTCTAGAAAAATGCAAAATCAGTCTAACAGTCTTTCTCAAGTCTTATTTAACGATATACAACCTTAAAATGCCAATATTTCCTAAAATTATTAAGGATTCAGCAGAAATGCTGAATCCTTATTGTTATTGGCGTGTTTATTATTATTTTTATTATTCCACGATTTTGTGAACAAAATTCAGCCAAAACTACTGACTCGATAACAACCAAACTTTACGAGCTTATAGCCCTTACAAGGAACTAGCGACACGAAACTTTTCAGCCAATTCGGACATTGCATTAAAGGCTCAGTGCCACTCAAAGTTTTGAAAATTAACATTGGAATTTTTTTCAAAATTGACTTACAGACTTGAAACTTGTTTCAAAAGATGCGCAATTAAATTGCAAGCAAAAAAGTAAATCATGGCGAATTCGTAAGTCACGTGATTTCGGCGCCATCTTGAATTTTCACACTTTTTGCAAGTTCACGACCCCATGCACATTTGAGGGATCACCACTCTGCTAATACTTGCAGTAGAGACCCGATATTTACATGATAAGTAGTTAAAGCATTGGCCTATAACTACATTGTCTCAGAATCTAAAAATTCACAATACTTTTTCCACAGCGACCATTCCAATTTTCAAAATTTTCAAAAATTGCAAACTTCAAGGGCAGATAACTCAAATACCTACCCGTCGAATTTCATGAATTTTGCATGAGAGGTAAACATGATCGAGGTCATTAAGAATCAAGAATAAAATGGATCGCGAACAGTCATTTCAGTTCACACGAGGGAGTCAAAGTTTGCATCATACTCTACGTCAATTAAGTGCGTTAGCAAGGGTTAAATTGCAAACAATTGAAGGAAAACATCAATACTGAAGAACGGTCAAGACGTGTGACATGTCCAAATGCAGGTACATGCGCTCTTGCATGTGTGAAAGGGCAAAAGTTGACAGAAATACTCTACATTGCTCTTGTATCAAGATTCGCTGAGTGCGTTAGCAAGGGTTAATTTGAAAAGTTGAAGGAAAACACCCTTCCTGTCAAGACATGCGACATGGGGCAGAAGTTTGAAGAAATACTCTTCGATGTCTTATGAATTATCACGTAATTGACAGTCTAGAGAAGGCCGAAATGGCTTTATGCAGCAGAAGTCCGTACGACTGGACGTATGGACAGCGTGCGCGAGATGACCAAATGCACACAAGTGCGTCAAGCACTGTCAAATTCTGATCAGACAGGCAGAGAAGCGAGCAAAAAAGCTTGCTTGCCTTGCCTGGCCTGGCCTGGCCTGACTGACTGACTTACATAGTCTTGATTATTTATATATAATAAGACCCTCAACCTATGTACCAGCATTCGGGAACAATATTCCAGTGTCAGCAAACTACTTGAACTCGCTAAACTAAAACACTAGCCCTTTTTCAACCTTCAAACCTCTACTGCCTCCCCTCCAGATACCCCTCACATTGTGATGTTCTTGCTTTCTTGCCTCAACTGCCAGCAGGCCGTGTACATCGAGTAAACCTCACTTCCGCTCCTATGTCTCGCTACGTACTGAAAACGTATACAAAACGTCCTTTTGCTTCAGAATACGGCTAAATCAACTGCAGTGCACTAAAAAATCTCTTCAAAACGCTATCTAAACTTGGAAAAGCACTTAGTTTGCCCCCAAGAGCCACGGGTGCTTATATTTTGCTGAATCCTGGCATTGTCGTCGCTTGCGACTATATTGTACACATGCCTGCAATATCTATTGGAATCAAGGCAATAAGAGGCCAATAAAGTCTAGAAAAATGCAAAATCAGTCTAACAGTCTTTCTCAAGTCTTATTTAACGATATACAACCTTAAAATGCCAATATTTCCTAAAATTATTAAGGATTCAGCAGAAATGCTGAATCCTTATTGTTATTGGCGTGTTTATTATTATTTTTATTATTCCACGATTTTGTGAACAAAATTCAGCCAAAACTACTGACTCGATAACAACCAAACTTTACGAGCTTATAGCCCTTACAAGGAACTAGCGACACGAAACTTTTCAGCCAATTCGGACATTGCATTAAAGGCTCAGTGCCACTCAAAGTTTTGAAAATTAACATTGGAATTTTTTTCAAAATTGACTTACAGACTTGAAACTTGTTTCAAAAGATGCGCAATTAAATTGCAAGCAAAAAAGTAAATCATGGCGAATTCGTAAGTCACGTGATTTCGGCGCCATCTTGAATTTTCACACTTTTTGCAAGTTCACGACCCCATGCACATTTGAGGGATCACCACTCTGCTAATACTTGCAGTAGAGACCCGATATTTACATGATAAGTAGTTAAAGCATTGGCCTATAACTACATTGTCTCAGAATCTAAAAATTCACAATACTTTTTCCACAGCGACCATTCCAATTTTCAAAATTTTCAAAAATTGCAAACTTCAAGGGCAGATAACTCAAATACCTACCCGTCGAATTTCATGAATTTTGCATGAGAGGTAAACATGATCGAGGTCATTAAGAATCAAGAATAAAATGGATCGCGAACAGTCATTTCAGTTCACACGAGGGAGTCAAAGTTTGCATCATACTCTACGTCAATTAAGTGCGTTAGCAAGGGTTAAACTGCAAACAATTGAAGGAAAACATCAATACTGAAGAACGGTCAAGACGTGTGACATGTCCAAATGCAGGTACATGCGCTCTTGCATGTGTGAAAGGGCAAAAGTTGACAGAAATACTCTACATTGCTCTTGTATCAAGATTCGCTGAGTGCGTTAGCAAGGGTTAATTTGAAAAGTTGAAGGAAAACACCCTTCCTGTCAAGACATGCGACATGGGGCAGAAGTTTGAAGAAATACTCTTCGATGTCTTATGAATTATCACGTAATTGACAGTCTAGAGAAGGCCGAAATGGCTTTATGCAGCAGAAGTCCGTACGACTGGACGTATGGACAGCGTGCGCGAGATGACCAAATGCACACAAGTGCGTCAAGCACTGTCAAATTCTGATCAGACAGGCAGAGAAGCGAGCAAAAAAGCTTGCTTGCCTGGCCTGGCCTGGCCTGGCCTGACTGACTGACTTACATAGTCTTGATTATTTATATATAATAAGACCCTCAACCTATGTACCAGCATTCGGGAACAATATTCCAGTGTCAGCAAACTACTTGAACTCGCTAAACTAAAACACTAGCCCTTTTTCAACCTTCAAACCTCTACTGCCTCCCCTCCAGATACCCCTCACATTGTGATGTTCTTGCTTTCTTGCCTCAACTGCCAGCAGGCCGTGTACATCGAGTAAACCTCACTTCCGCTCCTATGTCTCGCTACGTACTGAAAACGTATACAAAACGTCCTTTTGCTTCAGAATACGGCTAAATCAACTGCAGTGCACTAAAAAATCTCTTCAAAACGCTATCTAAACTTGGAAAAGCACTTAGTTTGCCCCCAAGAGCCACGGGTGCTTATATTTTGCTGAATCCTGGCATTGTCGTCGCTTGCGACTATATTGTACACATGCCTGCAATATCTATTGGAATCAAGGCAATAAGAGGCCAATAAAGTCTAGAAAAATGCAAAATCAGTCTAACAGTCTTTCTCAAGTCTTATTTAACGATATACAACCTTAAAATGCCAATATTTCCTAAAATTATTAAGGATTCAGCAGAAATGCTGAATCCTTATTGTTATTGGCGTGTTTATTATTATTTTTATTATTCCACGATTTTGTGAACAAAATTCAGCCAAAACTACTGACTCGATAACAACCAAACTTTACGAGCTTATAGCCCTTACAAGGAACTAGCGACACGAAACTTTTCAGCCAATTCGGACATTGCATTAAAGGCTCAGTGCCACTCAAAGTTTTGAAAATTAACATTGGAATTTTTTTCAAAATTGACTTACAGACTTGAAACTTGTTTCAAAAGATGCGCAATTAAATTGCAAGCAAAAAAGTAAATCATGGCGAATTCGTAAGTCACGTGATTTCGGCGCCATCTTGAATTTTCACACTTTTTGCAAGTTCACGACCCCATGCACATTTGAGGGATCACCACTCTGCTAATACTTGCAGTAGAGACCCGATATTTACATGATAAGTAGTTAAAGCATTGGCCTATAACTACATTGTCTCAGAATCTAAAAATTCACAATACTTTTTCCACAGCGACCATTCCAATTTTCAAAATTTTCAAAAATTGCAAACTTCAAGGGCAGATAACTCAAATACCTACCCGTCGAATTTCATGAATTTTGCATGAGAGGTAAACATGATCGAGGTCATTAAGAATCAAGAATAAAATGGATCGCGAACAGTCATTTCAGTTCACACGAGGGAGTCAAAGTTTGCATCATACTCTACGTCAATTAAGTGCGTTAGCAAGGGTTAAATTGCAAACAATTGAAGGAAAACATCAATACTGAAGAACGGTCAAGACGTGTGACATGTCCAAATGCAGGTACATGCGCTCTTGCATGTGTGAAAGGGCAAAAGTTGACAGAAATACTCTACATTGCTCTTGTATCAAGATTCGCTGAGTGCGTTAGCAAGGGTTAATTTGAAAAGTTGAAGGAAAACACCCTTCCTGTCAAGACATGCGACATGGGGCAGAAGTTTGAAGAAATACTCTTCGATGTCTTATGAATTATCACGTAATTGACAGTCTAGAGAAGGCCGAAATGGCTTTATGCAGCAGAAGTCCGTACGACTGGACGTATGGACAGCGTGCGCGAGATGACCAAATGCACACAAGTGCGTCAAGCACTGTCAAATTCTGATCAGACAGGCAGAGAAGCGAGCAAAAAAGCTTGCTTGCCTTGCCTGGCCTGGCCTGGCCTGACTGACTGACTTACATAGTCTTGATTATTTATATATAATAAGACCCTCAACCTATGTACCAGCATTCGGGAACAATATTCCAGTGTCAGCAAACTACTTGAACTCGCTAAACTAAAACACTAGCCCTTTTTCAACCTTCAAACCTCTACTGCCTCCCCTCCAGATACCCCTCACATTGTGATGTTCTTGCTTTCTTGCCTCAACTGCCAGCAGGCCGTGTACATCGAGTAAACCTCACTTCCGCTCCTATGTCTCGCTACGTACTGAAAACGTATACAAAACGTCCTTTTGCTTCAGAATACGGCTAAATCAACTGCAGTGCACTAAAAAATCTCTTCAAAACGCTATCTAAACTTGGAAAAGCACTTAGTTTGCCCCCAAGAGCCACGGGTGCTTATATTTTGCTGAATCCTGGCATTGTCGTCGCTTGCGACTATATTTATTATTTTTTTTTTTTTTTTTTTTTTTTATTCCACGATTTTTGTGTACACGATTCAGCCCAAACCGCTAAAGCAATTCCAGCCAAACTTAGCAGCCTTATAGAGTTTCATGAGGAGATCCTGCAATAAGCTTTTGGGCTTAATCGGATTAAGCGTTAAAGGCTCAGTACCACTCAAAGTTCGAAAAATTAACATGGGAAAAGTTTTTAAAATGCACTTAGAGACTTGCAACTTGTTTTAAACGATAGGCAGTTACATTTGGAGCAAAAAAGTAAATCATGGCAAATTCATAGCATGCATAGTTTCGCCGCCATATTGCTTTATGTTTACTACTTGAAATTTCCAGACCCCGTGCATCTTTGAAAATCTTCTTCTCTAAAGATACTTACATCTAAGAGCTGAAATTCTCCAATAATGTAGCTTAGACATTGGGAATATCAGGGTGATTCAGATTTTGATGAAAGTCAAATATTTATTTCTCAGCAACCCTTCACATTCGGGCGACTTAGCTCATGTAAGCATGTTCAAAGGGAGATAACTCAAAAAGTTAGACTCACATTTGCCCCATTTCCTCAGGGATGTAAGACCAGTTAGTGCACTTGACGAAACTGTTAAAACATTGATCGCGAACAGTCATTTTCGTTCACAATAATCGATCAAAAACAGCAAAAATATGTTTACAAAAAATTAACATGGGCTATTTTTTCAAAATGCACGTAAAGACTTGAAACTTGATTTGAAAGAAGCGTAAGAACAATACAAACAAAAAAGTCAATCATGACGAATTCATAAGTATTATAGTTTTTTCGCATTATGAACTTATTTGTTCCAGAAATCGCTTTCCATTATTCCCCGATTCTTGTGTACACGATTCAGCCCAAACCGCTAAAGCTATGACAACCAAACTTACCATTATGCTTGAACTTCATGAGAAGACGCCACAATAAGCTTTTGGGCTTAATCGGATTAAGCGTTAAAGGCACAGTACCATCCAAATTGCGAAAAATTAACATGGGATTTTTTTTCAAAATGCACTTAGAGACTTGCAACTTGCTTGAAACGATAGGCAATTACATTTTGAGCAAAAAAGTAAATCATGGCCAATTCCTAGCATGCATAGTTTGGCCGCCATATTGCTTTTATTGACTTTTTGAGATGCATCTTTAAAAATCTTCTTCTCTGAAGATACTTGCATCTAAGAGCTGAAACTCTCAAATAACGTAGCTGAGACATTGGGAATTTCAGGGTGATTCAGATTTTGATGTAAGTCCAATATTTTTTTCTCACCACTTCTTTGCAAAAACCGCAATATGCTTAGGAGATAAGGTCAGATGAAACTTGCTGCAGTAGCTTAATGCATGCTCTAATCCTCATGAAACTTTCAGGGAAGCTGGCTAACATCACTATGTTTCTACTGAATGTGTTTTTTTTGCGCTGAATCCTTTTGTCGTCGCTCGCGACTATATTTATTATTATTATTATTCCACGATTTTTGTGAACAACATTCAGCCAAAACTACCGACTCAATTACAACAAAACTTTACAAGCTTATAGCCCTTACAACGAACTGGCGAAACGTAACTTTTCAGGCAATTCGAACATTGCATTAAAGGCTCAGTACCACTCAAAGTTTTGAAAATTAACATTGGAAAATTTTTCAAAATTAACTTAGAGACTTGAAACTTGCTTTAAAAGATGCGCAATAAAATTTCAAGCAAAAAAGTAAATCATGTCAAATTCGTAAGTCACGTGGTTTGGGCGCCATCTTGAATTTACGCACTTTTTAGGAATGTCCGACCCCGTGCACCTTTGAGCGGACACTACACTGCTGCTACTTGCAGTAGAGAGATGATACTTACACAGTTACACAGCTAAATGATTGGTCTAAAACAAGTTTGTCTTGGAATTCGCAAATTCCTAATACTTTTACCACAGTAACCACTCAAAGTCAGTGAATTTTCAAAAATCGCCAACTTCAAGGGCAGATAACTGAAAAACCTACCCGTCGAATTTCATGAAATTTGCATGAGAGATAGACACGACCAAGGTCTTTAAGAATCAAGCATAACATCGATCGCGAACAGTCATTTCAGTTCAAAAGAGAGAGTCAAAGTTTGCATCATACTATATGTCAATTAAGTGCGTTAGCAAGGGTTAAATTGCAAACAATTGAAGGAAAACATCAATATTGAAGAACGGTCAAGACGTGTGACATGTCCAAATGCAGGTCCATGCGCTCTTGCATGTGTGAAAGGGCAAAAGTTGACAGAAATACTCTGCATTGCTCTTGTAGCAAGATTCGCTGAGTGCGTTAGCAAGGGTTAATTTGAAAAGTTGAAGGAAAACACCCTTCCTGTCAAGACATGCGACATGGGGCAGAAGTTCGAAGAAGTACTCTTCGATGTCTTATGAATTATCACGTAATTTACAGTCTAGAGAAGGCCGAAATGGCTTTATGCAGCAGAAGTCCGTACGACTGGACGTATGGACAGCGTGCGCGAGATGACCAAACGCACACTAGTGCGTCAGTAACTGTCAAAATCTGATCAGACAGGCAGAGAAGCGAGCAAAAAAGCCTGCCTGACTGACCTGAGCAAAAAAGCCTGCCTGACTGACCTGAGCTGACTGACTGACATAGTCTTGATTATTTATATATAATAAGACCCTCAACCTATGTACCAGCATTCGGGAACAATATTCCAGTGTCAGCAAACTACTTGAACTCGCTAAACTAAAACACTAGCCCTTTTTCAACCTTCAAACCTCTACTGCCTCCCCTCCAGATACCCCTCACATTGTGATGTTCTTGCTTTCTTGCCTCAACTGCCAGCAGGCCGTGTACATCGAGTAAACCTCACTTCCGCTCCTATGTCTCGCTACGTACTGAAAACGTATACAAAACGTCCTTTTGCTTCAGAATACGGCTAAATCAACTGCAGTGCACTAAAAAATCTCTTCAAAACGCTATCTAAACTTGGAAAAGCACTTAGTTTGCCCCCAAGAGCCACGGGTGCTTATATTTTGCTGAATCCTGGCATTGTCGTCGCTTGCGACTATATTTAAGGATTCAGCAAATTTTGCTGAATCCTTATTGTTATTGGCGTGTTTTATTATTATTATTATTATTATTATTATTATTATTATTATTATTATTTTTTTTATTCCACGATTTTTGTGGTCACGATTCAGCCCAAACCGCTAAAGCTATTACAGCCAAACTTACCAGTTCGATAGAGCTTCATAAGGAGATCCTGCATGAAACTTTTGGGCTTAATCGGCTTAAGCGTTAAAGGCACAGTAGCACTCAAAGTGCGAAAAATTAACATAGGAAAATTTTTCAAAATGCACTTAGAGACTTGCAACTTTTTTTAAACGATGCACAGTAACATTGTAAGCAAAAAAGTCAATCATGGCAAATTCATAGCATCAGCAGTTTGGCCGCCATATTGCTTTAATTAACTTTTTGAAATTTCCGGACCCAATGCATCTTTGAGAATCTTCTTCTCTGAAGATACTTGCATCTAAGAGCTGAAATTCATACTCAATGTAGCTGAAGCATTGTAATTTTGAATTTGACTTTTTCAAGGTCCTAACATTAAAACTTTTTTCTCAGCAACCTTGCAAATTCGGGCGACTTAGCTCATATAAGCATGTTCAAGGGGCAATAACTCCAAAAGTTAGACTCACAATCGCAATATTTTTTCAGGAATATAAGACCAGTATGTGGACTTGCAGAAACTGTTAAAACATTGATCGCGAACAGTTAATTTCGTTCACAATAATCGATCTAAAATCGCAAAAATACGTTGACTAAAAATTAACATGGGCTATTTTTTCAAAATGCACTTAGAGACCTGAAACTTGTTTTGAATGAAGCGTACTAACAGTATAAACAAAAAAGTAAATCATGACGATTTCATAAGTATTATACTTTTTGCACAATTTCAACTTATTTGTTCCAGAAATAGGTTTTCATTATTCCGCGATTCTTGTGGACACGATTCAGCCCAAACCGCTAAAGCTATTACAGCCAAACTGACCAGTGTGATAGAACTTCATGAGACGACGCCACAATAAGCTTTTGGGCTTAATCGGATTAAGCGTTAAAGGCACAGTACGATCCAAAGTTCAAAAAATTAACATGGGTTATTTTTTCAAAATGCACTTAGAGACTTGCAACTTGCTTTAAACGACAGGCAATTACATTTGGAGCAAAAAAGTAAATCATAGCAAATTCGTAGCATGAATAGTTTGGCCGCCATATTGCTTTTAGTGATTTTTGAGATTCATCTTAAAAAATCTTCTTCTCTGAAGATACTTGCATCTAAGAGCTCAAACTTTCCAATAATGTAGCTGAGACTTTGGGAATTTCAGGGTGATTCAGATTTTGATGTCAGTCAAATATTTTTTCCTCACCACTTCTTTGCAATAACCGGAGTATGCTTTGGAGATAAGGTCAGATGAAACTTGCTGCTGTAGATTAATGCATGCTCCAATCTTCATGAAAATTTCAGTGAAGCTGGCTAACATCACTATGTTTGTACTGAATGTGCTTTTTATGCGCTGAATCCTTTTGTCGTCGCTTGCGACTATATTTATTATTTTTTTTTTTTTTTTTTTTTTTATTCCACGATTTTTGTGTACACGATTCAGCCCAAACCGCTAAAGCAATTCCAGCCAAACTTAGCAGCCTTATAGAGTTTCATGAGGAGATCCTGCAATAAGCTTTTGGGCTTAATCGGATTAAGCGTTAAAGGCTCAGTACCACTCAAAGTTCGAAAAATTAACATGGGAAAAGTTTTTAAAATGCACTTAGAGACTTGCAACTTGTTTTAAACGATAGGCAGTTACATTTGGAGCAAAAAAGTAAATCATGGCAAATTCATAGCATGCATAGTTTCGCCGCCATATTGCTTTATGTTTACTACTTGAAATTTCCAGACCCCGTGCATCTTTGAAAATCTTCTTCTCTAAAGATACTTACATCTAAGAGCTGAAATTCTCCAATAATGTAGCTTAGACATTGGGAATATCAGGGTGATTCAGATTTTGATGAAAGTCAAATATTTATTTCTCAGCAACCCTTCACATTCGGGCGACTTAGCTCATGTAAGCATGTTCAAAGGGAGATAACTCAAAAAGTTAGACTCACATTTGCCCCATTTCCTCAGGGATGTAAGACCAGTTAGTGCACTTGACGAAACTGTTAAAACATTGATCGCGAACAGTCATTTTCGTTCACAATAATCGATCAAAAACAGCAAAAATATGTTTACAAAAAATTAACATGGGCTATTTTTTCAAAATGCACGTAAAGACTTGAAACTTGATTTGAAAGAAGCGTAAGAACAATACAAACAAAAAAGTCAATCATGACGAATTCATAAGTATTATAGTTTTTTCGCATTATGAACTTATTTGTTCCAGAAATCGCTTTCCATTATTCCCCGATTCTTGTGTACACGATTCAGCCCAAACCGCTAAAGCTATGACAACCAAACTTACCATTATGCTTGAACTTCATGAGAAGACGCCACAATAAGCTTTTGGGCTTAATCGGATTAAGCGTTAAAGGCACAGTACCATCCAAATTGCGAAAAATTAACATGGGATTTTTTTTCAAAATGCACTTAGAGACTTGCAACTTGCTTGAAACGATAGGCAATTACATTTTGAGCAAAAAAGTAAATCATGGCCAATTCCTAGCATGCATAGTTTGGCCGCCATATTGCTTTTATTGACTTTTTGAGATGCATCTTTAAAAATCTTCTTCTCTGAAGATACTTGCATCTAAGAGCTGAAACTCTCAAATAACGTAGCTGAGACATTGGGAATTTCAGGGTGATTCAGATTTTGATGTAAGTCCAATATTTTTTTCTCACCACTTCTTTGCAAAAACCGCAATATGCTTAGGAGATAAGGTCAGATGAAACTTGCTGCAGTAGCTTAATGCATGCTCTAATCCTCATGAAACTTTCAGGGAAGCTGGCTAACATCACTATGTTTCTACTGAATGTGTTTTTTTTGCGCTGAATCCTTTTGTCGTCGCTCGCGACTATATTTATTATTATTATTATTCCACGATTTTTGTGAACAACATTCAGCCAAAACTACCGACTCAATTACAACAAAACTTTACAAGCTTATAGCCCTTACAACGAACTGGCGAAACGTAACTTTTCAGGCAATTCGAACATTGCATTAAAGGCTCAGTACCACTCAAAGTTTTGAAAATTAACATTGGAAAATTTTTCAAAATTAACTTAGAGACTTGAAACTTGCTTTAAAAGATGCGCAATAAAATTTCAAGCAAAAAAGTAAATCATGTCAAATTCGTAAGTCACGTGGTTTGGGCGCCATCTTGAATTTACGCACTTTTTAGGAATGTCCGACCCCGTGCACCTTTGAGCGGACACTACACTGCTGCTACTTGCAGTAGAGAGATGATACTTACACAGTTACACAGCTAAATGATTGGTCTAAAACAAGTTTGTCTTGGAATTCGCAAATTCCTAATACTTTTACCACAGTAACCACTCAAAGTCAGTGAATTTTCAAAAATCGCCAACTTCAAGGGCAGATAACTGAAAAACCTACCCGTCGAATTTCATGAAATTTGCATGAGAGATAGACACGACCAAGGTCTTTAAGAATCAAGCATAACATCGATCGCGAACAGTCATTTCAGTTCAAAAGAGAGAGTCAAAGTTTGCATCATACTATATGTCAATTAAGTGCGTTAGCAAGGGTTAAATTGCAAACAATTGAAGGAAAACATCAATATTGAAGAACGGTCAAGACGTGTGACATGTTCAAATGCAGGTACATGCGCTCTTGCATGTGTGAAAGGGCAAAAGTTGACAGAAATACTCTACATTGCTCTTGTAGCAAGATTCGCTGAGTGCGTTAGCAAGGGTTAATTTGAAAAGTTGAAGGAAAACACCCTTCCTGTCAAGACATGCGACATGGGGCAGAAGTTCGAAGAAGTACTCTTCGATGTCTTATGAATTATCACGTAATTTACAGTCTAGAGAAGGCCGAAATGGCTTTATGCAGCAGAAGTCCGTACGACTGGACGTATGGACAGCGTGCGCGAGATGACCAAACGCACACTAGTGCGTCAGTAACTGTCAAAATCTGATCAGACAGGCAGAGAAGCGAGCAAAAAAGCCTGCCTGACTGACCTGAGCAAAAAAGCCTGCCTGACTGACCTGAGCTGACTGACTGACATAGTCTTGATTATTTATATATAATAAGACCCTCAACCTATGTACCAGCATTCGGGAACAATATTCCAGTGTCAGCAAACTACTTGAACTCGCTAAACTAAAACACTAGCCCTTTTTCAACCTTCAAACCTCTACTGCCTCCCCTCCAGATACCCCTCACATTGTGATGTTCTTGCTTTCTTGCCTCAACTGCCAGCAGGCCGTGTACATCGAGTAAACCTCACTTCCGCTCCTATGTCTCGCTACGTACTGAAAACGTATACAAAACGTCATTTTGCTTCAGAATACGGCTAAATCAACTGCAGTGCACTAAAAAATCTCTTCAAAACGCTATCTAAACTTGGAAAAGCACTTAGTTTGCCCCCAAGAGCCACGGGTGCTTATATTTTGCTGAATCCTGGCATTGTCGTCGCTTGCGACTATATTTAAGGATTCAGCAAATTTTGCTGAATCCTTATTGTTATTGGCGTGTTTTATTATTATTATTATTATTATTATTATTATTATTATTATTATTTTTTTTATTCCACGATTTTTGTGGTCACGATTCAGCCCAAACCGCTAAAGCTATTACAGCCAAACTTACCAGTTCGATAGAGCTTCATAAGGAGATCCTGCATGAAACTTTTGGGCTTAATCGGCTTAAGCGTTAAAGGCACAGTAGCACTCAAAGTGCGAAAAATTAACATAGGAAAATTTTTCAAAATGCACTTAGAGACTTGCAACTTTTTTTAAACGATGCACAGTAACATTGTAAGCAAAAAAGTCAATCATGGCAAATTCATAGCATCAGCAGTTTGGCCGCCATATTGCTTTAATTAACTTTTTGAAATTTCCGGACCCAATGCATCTTTGAGAATCTTCTTCTCTGAAGATACTTGCATCTAAGAGCTGAAATTCATACTCAATGTAGCTGAAGCATTGTAATTTTGAATTTGACTTTTTCAAGGTCCTAACATTAAAACTTTTTTCTCAGCAACCTTGCAAATTCGGGCGACTTAGCTCATATAAGCATGTTCAAGGGGCAATAACTCCAAAAGTTAGACTCACAATCGCAATATTTTTTCAGGAATATAAGACCAGTATGTGGACTTGCAGAAACTGTTAAAACATTGATCGCGAACAGTTAATTTCGTTCACAATAATCGATCTAAAATCGCAAAAATACGTTGACTAAAAATTAACATGGGCTATTTTTTCAAAATGCACTTAGAGACCTGAAACTTGTTTTGAATGAAGCGTACTAACAGTATAAACAAAAAAGTAAATCATGACGATTTCATAAGTATTATACTTTTTGCACAATTTCAACTTATTTGTTCCAGAAATAGGTTTTCATTATTCCGCGATTCTTGTGGACACGATTCAGCCCAAACCGCTAAAGCTATTACAGCCAAACTGACCAGTGTGATAGAACTTCATGAGACGACGCCACAATAAGCTTTTGGGCTTAATCGGATTAAGCGTTAAAGGCACAGTACGATCCAAAGTTCAAAAAATTAACATGGGTTATTTTTTCAAAATGCACTTAGAGACTTGCAACTTGCTTTAAACGACAGGCAATTACATTTGGAGCAAAAAAGTAAATCATAGCAAATTCGTAGCATGAATAGTTTGGCCGCCATATTGCTTTTAGTGATTTTTGAGATTCATCTTAAAAAATCTTCTTCTCTGAAGATACTTGCATCTAAGAGCTCAAACTTTCCAATAATGTAGCTGAGACTTTGGGAATTTCAGGGTGATTCAGATTTTGATGTCAGTCAAATATTTTTTCCTCACCACTTCTTTGCAATAACCGGAGTATGCTTTGGAGATAAGGTCAGATGAAACTTGCTGCTGTAGATTAATGCATGCTCCAATCTTCATGAAAATTTCAGTGAAGCTGGCTAACATCACTATGTTTGTACTGAATGTGCTTTTTATGCGCTGAATCCTTTTGTCGTCGCTTGCGACTATATTTATTATTTTTTTTTTTTTTTTTTTTTTTATTCCACGATTTTTGTGTACACGATTCAGCCCAAACCGCTAAAGCAATTCCAGCCAAACTTAGCAGCCTTATAGAGTTTCATGAGGAGATCCTGCAATAAGCTTTTGGGCTTAATCGGATTAAGCGTTAAAGGCTCAGTACCACTCAAAGTTCGAAAAATTAACATGGGAAAAGTTTTTAAAATGCACTTAGAGACTTGCAACTTGTTTTAAACGATAGGCAGTTACATTTGGAGCAAAAAAGTAAATCATGGCAAATTCATAGCATGCATAGTTTCGCCGCCATATTGCTTTATGTTTACTACTTGAAATTTCCAGACCCCGTGCATCTTTGAAAATCTTCTTCTCTAAAGATACTTACATCTAAGAGCTGAAATTCTCCAATAATGTAGCTTAGACATTGGGAATATCAGGGTGATTCAGATTTTGATGAAAGTCAAATATTTATTTCTCAGCAACCCTTCACATTCGGGCGACTTAGCTCATGTAAGCATGTTCAAAGGGAGATAACTCAAAAAGTTAGACTCACATTTGCCCCATTTCCTCAGGGATGTAAGACCAGTTAGTGCACTTGACGAAACTGTTAAAACATTGATCGCGAACAGTCATTTTCGTTCACAATAATCGATCAAAAACAGCAAAAATATGTTTACAAAAAATTAACATGGGCTATTTTTTCAAAATGCACGTAAAGACTTGAAACTTGATTTGAAAGAAGCGTAAGAACAATACAAACAAAAAAGTCAATCATGACGAATTCATAAGTATTATAGTTTTTTCGCATTATGAACTTATTTGTTCCAGAAATCGCTTTCCATTATTCCCCGATTCTTGTGTACACGATTCAGCCCAAACCGCTAAAGCTATGACAACCAAACTTACCATTATGCTTGAACTTCATGAGAAGACGCCACAATAAGCTTTTGGGCTTAATCGGATTAAGCGTTAAAGGCACAGTACCATCCAAATTGCGAAAAATTAACATGGGATTTTTTTTCAAAATGCACTTAGAGACTTGCAACTTGCTTGAAACGATAGGCAATTACATTTTGAGCAAAAAAGTAAATCATGGCCAATTCCTAGCATGCATAGTTTGGCCGCCATATTGCTTTTATTGACTTTTTGAGATGCATCTTTAAAAATCTTCTTCTCTGAAGATACTTGCATCTAAGAGCTGAAACTCTCAAATAACGTAGCTGAGACATTGGGAATTTCAGGGTGATTCAGATTTTGATGTAAGTCCAATATTTTTTTCTCACCACTTCTTTGCAAAAACCGCAATATGCTTAGGAGATAAGGTCAGATGAAACTTGCTGCAGTAGCTTAATGCATGCTCTAATCCTCATGAAACTTTCAGGGAAGCTGGCTAACATCACTATGTTTCTACTGAATGTGTTTTTTTTGCGCTGAATCCTTTTGTCGTCGCTCGCGACTATATTTATTATTATTATTATTCCACGATTTTTGTGAACAACATTCAGCCAAAACTACCGACTCAATTACAACAAAACTTTACAAGCTTATAGCCCTTACAACGAACTGGCGAAACGTAACTTTTCAGGCAATTCGAACATTGCATTAAAGGCTCAGTACCACTCAAAGTTTTGAAAATTAACATTGGAAAATTTTTCAAAATTAACTTAGAGACTTGAAACTTGCTTTAAAAGATGCGCAATAAAATTTCAAGCAAAAAAGTAAATCATGTCAAATTCGTAAGTCACGTGGTTTGGGCGCCATCTTGAATTTACGCACTTTTTAGGAATGTCCGACCCCGTGCACCTTTGAGCGGACACTACACTGCTGCTACTTGCAGTAGAGAGATGATACTTACACAGTTACACAGCTAAATGATTGGTCTAAAACAAGTTTGTCTTGGAATTCGCAAATTCCTAATACTTTTACCACAGTAACCACTCAAAGTCAGTGAATTTTCAAAAATCGCCAACTTCAAGGGCAGATAACTGAAAAACCTACCCGTCGAATTTCATGAAATTTGCATGAGAGATAGACACGACCAAGGTCTTTAAGAATCAAGCATAACATCGATCGCGAACAGTCATTTCAGTTCAAAAGAGAGAGTCAAAGTTTGCATCATACTATATGTCAATTAAGTGCGTTAGCAAGGGTTAAATTGCAAACAATTGAAGGAAAACATCAATATTGAAGAACGGTCAAGACGTGTGACATGTTCAAATGCAGGTACATGCGCTCTTGCATGTGTGAAAGGGCAAAAGTTGACAGAAATACTCTACATTGCTCTTGTAGCAAGATTCGCTGAGTGCGTTAGCAAGGGTTAATTTGAAAAGTTGAAGGAAAACACCCTTCCTGTCAAGACATGCGACATGGGGCAGAAGTTCGAAGAAGTACTCTTCGATGTCTTATGAATTATCACGTAATTTACAGTCTAGAGAAGGCCGAAATGGCTTTATGCAGCAGAAGTCCGTACGACTGGACGTATGGACAGCGTGCGCGAGATGACCAAACGCACACTAGTGCGTCAGTAACTGTCAAAATCTGATCAGACAGGCAGAGAAGCGAGCAAAAAAGCCTGCCTGACTGACCTGAGCAAAAAAGCCTGCCTGACTGACCTGAGCTGACTGACTGACATAGTCTTGATTATTTATATATAATAAGACCCTCAACCTATGTACCAGCATTCGGGAACAATATTCCAGTGTCAGCAAACTACTTGAACTCGCTAAACTAAAACACTAGCCCTTTTTCAACCTTCAAACCTCTACTGCCTCCCCTCCAGATACCCCTCACATTGTGATGTTCTTGCTTTCTTGCCTCAACTGCCAGCAGGCCGTGTACATCGAGTAAACCTCACTTCCGCTCCTATGTCTCGCTACGTACTGAAAACGTATACAAAACGTCCTTTTGCTTCAGAATACGGCTAAATCAACTGCAGTGCACTAAAAAATCTCTTCAAAACGCTATCTAAACTTGGAAAAGCACTTAGTTTGCCCCCAAGAGCCACGGGTGCTTATATTTTGCTGAATCCTGGCATTGTCGTCGCTTGCGACTATATTTAAGGATTCAGCAAATTTTGCTGAATCCTTATTGTTATTGGCGTGTTTTATTATTATTATTATTATTATTATTATTATTATTATTATTATTATTTTTTTTATTCCACGATTTTTGTGGTCACGATTCAGCCCAAACCGCTAAAGCTATTACAGCCAAACTTACCAGTTCGATAGAGCTTCATAAGGAGATCCTGCATGAAACTTTTGGGCTTAATCGGCTTAAGCGTTAAAGGCACAGTAGCACTCAAAGTGCGAAAAATTAACATAGGAAAATTTTTCAAAATGCACTTAGAGACTTGCAACTTTTTTTAAACGATGCACAGTAACATTGTAAGCAAAAAAGTCAATCATGGCAAATTCATAGCATCAGCAGTTTGGCCGCCATATTGCTTTAATTAACTTTTTGAAATTTCCGGACCCAATGCATCTTTGAGAATCTTCTTCTCTGAAGATACTTGCATCTAAGAGCTGAAATTCATACTCAATGTAGCTGAAGCATTGTAATTTTGAATTTGACTTTTTCAAGGTCCTAACATTAAAACTTTTTTCTCAGCAACCTTGCAAATTCGGGCGACTTAGCTCATATAAGCATGTTCAAGGGGCAATAACTCCAAAAGTTAGACTCACAATCGCAATATTTTTTCAGGAATATAAGACCAGTATGTGGACTTGCAGAAACTGTTAAAACATTGATCGCGAACAGTTAATTTCGTTCACAATAATCGATCTAAAATCGCAAAAATACGTTGACTAAAAATTAACATGGGCTATTTTTTCAAAATGCACTTAGAGACCTGAAACTTGTTTTGAATGAAGCGTACTAACAGTATAAACAAAAAAGTAAATCATGACGATTTCATAAGTATTATACTTTTTGCACAATTTCAACTTATTTGTTCCAGAAATAGGTTTTCATTATTCCGCGATTCTTGTGGACACGATTCAGCCCAAACCGCTAAAGCTATTACAGCCAAACTGACCAGTGTGATAGAACTTCATGAGACGACGCCACAATAAGCTTTTGGGCTTAATCGGATTAAGCGTTAAAGGCACAGTACGATCCAAAGTTCAAAAAATTAACATGGGTTATTTTTTCAAAATGCACTTAGAGACTTGCAACTTGCTTTAAACGACAGGCAATTACATTTGGAGCAAAAAAGTAAATCATAGCAAATTCGTAGCATGAATAGTTTGGCCGCCATATTGCTTTTAGTGATTTTTGAGATTCATCTTAAAAAATCTTCTTCTCTGAAGATACTTGCATCTAAGAGCTCAAACTTTCCAATAATGTAGCTGAGACTTTGGGAATTTCAGGGTGATTCAGATTTTGATGTCAGTCAAATATTTTTTCCTCACCACTTCTTTGCAATAACCGGAGTATGCTTTGGAGATAAGGTCAGATGAAACTTGCTGCTGTAGATTAATGCATGCTCCAATCTTCATGAAAATTTCAGTGAAGCTGGCTAACATCACTATGTTTGTACTGAATGTGCTTTTTATGCGCTGAATCCTTTTGTCGTCGCTTGCGACTATATTTATTATTTTTTTTTTTTTTTTTTTTTTTATTCCACGATTTTTGTGTACACGATTCAGCCCAAACCGCTAAAGCAATTCCAGCCAAACTTAGCAGCCTTATAGAGTTTCATGAGGAGATCCTGCAATAAGCTTTTGGGCTTAATCGGATTAAGCGTTAAAGGCTCAGTACCACTCAAAGTTCGAAAAATTAACATGGGAAAAGTTTTTAAAATGCACTTAGAGACTTGCAACTTGTTTTAAACGATAGGCAGTTACATTTGGAGCAAAAAAGTAAATCATGGCAAATTCATAGCATGCATAGTTTCGCCGCCATATTGCTTTATGTTTACTACTTGAAATTTCCAGACCCCGTGCATCTTTGAAAATCTTCTTCTCTAAAGATACTTACATCTAAGAGCTGAAATTCTCCAATAATGTAGCTTAGACATTGGGAATATCAGGGTGATTCAGATTTTGATGAAAGTCAAATATTTATTTCTCAGCAACCCTTCACATTCGGGCGACTTAGCTCATGTAAGCATGTTCAAAGGGAGATAACTCAAAAAGTTAGACTCACATTTGCCCCATTTCCTCAGGGATGTAAGACCAGTTAGTGCACTTGACGAAACTGTTAAAACATTGATCGCGAACAGTCATTTTCGTTCACAATAATCGATCAAAAACAGCAAAAATATGTTTACAAAAAATTAACATGGGCTATTTTTTCAAAATGCACGTAAAGACTTGAAACTTGATTTGAAAGAAGCGTAAGAACAATACAAACAAAAAAGTCAATCATGACGAATTCATAAGTATTATAGTTTTTTCGCATTATGAACTTATTTGTTCCAGAAATCGCTTTCCATTATTCCCCGATTCTTGTGTACACGATTCAGCCCAAACCGCTAAAGCTATGACAACCAAACTTACCATTATGCTTGAACTTCATGAGAAGACGCCACAATAAGCTTTTGGGCTTAATCGGATTAAGCGTTAAAGGCACAGTACCATCCAAATTGCGAAAAATTAACATGGGATTTTTTTTCAAAATGCACTTAGAGACTTGCAACTTGCTTGAAACGATAGGCAATTACATTTTGAGCAAAAAAGTAAATCATGGCCAATTCCTAGCATGCATAGTTTGGCCGCCATATTGCTTTTATTGACTTTTTGAGATGCATCTTTAAAAATCTTCTTCTCTGAAGATACTTGCATCTAAGAGCTGAAACTCTCAAATAACGTAGCTGAGACATTGGGAATTTCAGGGTGATTCAGATTTTGATGTAAGTCCAATATTTTTTTCTCACCACTTCTTTGCAAAAACCGCAATATGCTTAGGAGATAAGGTCAGATGAAACTTGCTGCAGTAGCTTAATGCATGCTCTAATCCTCATGAAACTTTCAGGGAAGCTGGCTAACATCACTATGTTTCTACTGAATGTGTTTTTTTTGCGCTGAATCCTTTTGTCGTCGCTCGCGACTATATTTAAGGATTCAGCAAATTTTGCTGAATCCTTATTGTTATTGGCGTGTTTTATTATTATTATTATTATTATTATTATTATTATTATTATTATTTTTTTTTTTTTTTTATTCCACGATTCTTGTTAACAAGATTCAGCCAAAACCGCTAAAGCTGTTAAAGCCAAACTTACCAGCCTGGTAGAGCTCTATGAGGAGATCCTGCAATAAGCTTTTGGGTTTAATCGGCTTAAGCGTTAAAGGCACAGGACCATCCAAAGTGCGAAAAATTAACATGGGAAAAATTTTCAAAATGCACTTAGAGACTTGCAACTTTTTTGAAACGATAGCCAATAACATTGCAAGCAAAAAAGTAAATCATGGCGAATTCGTAGCATGAATACTTTCGCCGCCATATTGCTTTTTTTGACGTTTTGAAATTTCCGGACCCTATGCATCTTTGAGAATCTTCTTCTCTGAAGATACTTGCATCTTAGAGCTGAAACTCTCCAATTGTGCAGTTGAGGCATTGGGTATTTCATGGTCTTTTTGAGTTTGATGAAAATCTAATATTTATTTCTCGGCAACCCTGCAAAGTCGGGCGACTTAGCTCATATAAGCATGTTCGAGGAGCGATAACTGAAAAAGTTAGACTCACAATTGCAATAATTTTTCAGGAATGTAAGACCGGTATGTGGACTTGCAGAAACATTTAAAACATTGATCGCGAACAGTCATTATCGTTCACAATAATCGATCAAAAACAGCAAAAATATGTTTAAAAAAAATAACATGGGCAATTTTTACAAAATTAACTTAGAGACCTGAAACTTGTTTTGAATGAAGCGTAATAACAGTATGAACAAAAAAGTCAATCATGACGATTTCCTAACTATGATAGTTTTTGCACATTATCAACTTATTTGTTCCAGAAATTGCTTTTCAACAATCGACAATTCTTGTTAACACGATTCAGCCAAAACCGCTCATGCTATTACAGCCAAACTTGCGAGTCTGATAGAATTGCATGAGACGACGCCACAATAGGCTTTTAGGTTTCATCGGATTAAGCGTTAAAGGCACAGTACGATCGAAAGTTCGAAAAATTAACATGGGTTATTTTTTTCAAAATGCACTTAGAGACTTGCAACTTGTTTTAAACGACAGGCAATAAGATTTGGAGCAAATAAGTAAATCATGGCAAATTCGTAGCGTGAATAGTTTGGCCGCCATATTGCTTTTACTGATTTTTTAGATGCATCTTAAAAAATCTTCTTCTCTGAAGATACTTGCATCTAAGAGCTCAAACTCTCCAATAATGTAGCTGAGACATTGGGAATTTCAGGGTCTTTCAGATTTTGATGTCAGTCCAATTTTTTTTTCTTACCACTTCTTTGCAAAAACCAGAGTATGCTTTGGAGATAAGGTTACATGAAAGTTGCTGCTGTAGATTAATGCATGCTCCAATCTTCATGAAAATTTCAGTGAAGCTGGCTAACATCACTATGTTTGTACTGAATGTGCTTTTTATGCGCTGAATCCTTTTGTCGTCGCTTGCGACTATATTTATTATTAAGGATTCAGCAGAAATGCTGAATCCTTATTGTTATTGGCGTGTTTTATTATTATTATTATTATTATTATTATTTTTTTTTTTATTCCACGATTCTTGTTAACAAGATTCAGCCAAAACCGCTAAAGCTATTAAAGCCAAACTTACCAGCCTGGTAGAGCTCTATGAGGAGATCCTGCAATAAGCTTTTGGGCTTAATCGGCTTAAGCGTTAAAGGCACAGTACGATCCAAAGTTCGAAAAATTAACATGGGAAAAATTTTCAAAATGCACTTAGAGACTTGCAACTTTTTTTAAACGATGCGCAATAGCATTGCAAGCAAAAAAGTCAATCATTGTAAATTCGTATCATGCATTGTTTGGCCGCCATATTGCTTTTTTTGACTTTCATAAAAATGCAAGACCCCATGCGTCTTTGAGAATCTTCTTCTCTGAAGATACTTGCATCAAAGAGCTAAAACTCTCCAATTGTGTAGCTGTGGCATTGGGAATATCAGGGTGATTCAGATTTTGATGAAAGTCAAATATTTATTTCTCAGCAACCCTTCAAAGTCGGCCGATTTAGCTCATGTAAGCATGTTCAAAGGGAGATAACTCTAAAAGTTAGACTCACAATTGCTACATTTCTTCAGGAATATAAGACCAGTATGTGGACTTGACGAAACTGTTAAAACATCGATCGCGAACAGTCATTTTCGTTCACAATAAACGATCAAAAACAGCAAAAAACTTTTGAAAAAAAATTAACATAGGGTAATTTTTCAAATTGCACTTAGAGACTTGAAACTTGATTTGAAAGAAGTGTAAGAACAATACAAACAAAAAAGTCAATCATGACGATTTCATAACTATTATAGTTATTTCGCATTTGCAACTTATTTGTTCCAGAAATTGCTCGTCAATATTCGACAATTCTTGTTAACACGATTCAGCCCAAACCGCTAAAGCTATTACAGCCAAACTTGGCAGCTTGATAGAGCTTCATGAGAGGATGCCACAATAAGCTTTTGGGCTTAATCGGCTTAAGCGTTAAAGGCACAGTACGATCGAAAGTTCGAAAAATTAACATGGGTTATTTTTTCAAAATGCACTTAGAGACTTGCAACTTGTTTTAAACGACAGGCAATTACATTTGGAGCAAAAAAGTAAACCATGGCAAATTCGTAGCATGAATAGTTTAGCCGCCATATTGCTTTTAGTGATTTTTGAGATGCATCTTAAAAAATCTTCTTCTCTGAAGATACTTGCATCTAAGAGCTCAAACTCTCCAATAATGTAGCTGAGACATTGGGAATTTCAGGGTGATTCAGATTTTGATGTCAGTCAAATATTTTTTGCTCACCACTTCTTTGCAATAACCGGAGTATGCTTTGGAGATAAGGTCAGATGAAACTTGCTGCTGTAGATTAATGCAATCTCCAATCTTCATGAAAATTTCAGTGAAGCTGGCTAACATCGCTATGTTTGTACTGAATGTGCTTTTTATGCGCTGAATCCTTTTGTCGTCGCTTGCGACTATATTTATTATTATTATTTTTTTTTTTTTTATTCCACGATTCTTGTTAACAAGATTCAGCCCAAACCGCTAAAGCTATTACAGCCAAACTTACAAGCCTGATACAGCTTCATAAGGAGACCCTGCAATAAGCTTTTGGGCTTAATCGGCTAAAGCGTTAAAGGCACAGTACCATCCAAAGATCGAAAAATTAACATGGGAAAAATTTTCAAAATGCACTTAGAGACTTGCAACTTTTTTTAAACGATGCGCAATGGCATCGCAAGCAAAAAAGTCAATCATTGCAAATTCGTAGCATGCATTGTTTGGCCGCCATATTGCTTTTTTTGACTTTAGTAAAAATGCAAGACCCCATGCGTCTTTGAGAATCTTCTTCTCTGAAGATACTTGCATCAAAGAGCTAAAACTCTCCAATTGTGTAGCTGTGGCATTGGGAATTTTAGGGTGATTCAGATTTTGATGAAAGTCAAATATTTATTTCTCAGCAACCCTTCAAAGTCGGGCGATTTAGCTCATGTAAGCATGTTCAAAGGAAGATAACTCTTAAAGTTAGACTCACAATTGCAACATTTTTTCAGGAATAAAAGAACAGTATGTGGACTTGAGGAAACTGTTAAAACATCGATCGCGAACAGTCAATTTCGTTCAAAATAAACGATCAAAAACAGCAAAAAACTTTTGAAAAAAAATTAACATGGGGTAATTTTTCAAAATGCACTTAGAGACTTGAAACTTGATTTGAAAGAAGCGTAAGAACAATACAAACAAAAAAGTCAATCATGACGATTTCATAACTATTATAGTTATCTCGCATTTGCAACTTATTTGTTCCAGAAATTGCTCGTCAATATTCGACAATTCTCGTTAACACGATTCAGCCCAAACCGCTAAAGCTATTAAAGCCAAACTTGGCAGCTTGATAGAGCTTTATGAGACGATGCCACAATAAGCTTTTGGGCTTAATCGGCTTTAGCGTTAAAGGCACAGTACAATCGAAAGTTCGAAAAATTTACATGGGTTATTTTTTCAAAATGCACTTACAGACCTGAAACTTGTTTTAAACGACAGGCAATTACATTTGGAGCAAAAAAGTAAATCATGGCAAATTCGTAGCATGAATAGTTTGGCCGCCATATTGCTTTTAGTGATTTTTGAGATGCATCTTAAAAAATCTTCTTCTCTGAAGATACTTGCATCTAAGAGCTCAAACTCTCCAATAATGTAGCTGAGACATTGGGAATTTCAGGGTGATTCAGATTTTGATGTCAGTCTAATATTTTTTGCTCACCACTTCTTTGCAATAACCGGAGTATGCTTTGGAGATAAGGTCAGATGAAACTTGCTGCTGTAGATTAATGCATGCTCCAATCTTCATGAAAATTTCAGTGAAGCTGGCTAACATCGCTATGTTTGTACTGAATGTGCTTTTAATGCGCTGAATCCTTTTGTCGTCGCTTGCGACTATATTTATTATTATTATTATTCCACGATTTTTGTGAACAACATTCAGCCAAAACTACCGACTCAATTACAACAAAACTTTACAAGCTTATAGCCCTTACAACGAACTGGCGAAACGTAACTTTTCAGGCAATTCGAACATTGCATTAAAGGCTCAGTACCACTCAAAGTTTTGAAAATTAACATTGGAAAATTTTTCAAAATTAACTTAGAGACTTGAAACTTGCTTTAAAAGATGCGCAATAAAATTTCAAGCAAAAAAGTAAATCATGTCAAATTCGTAAGTCACGTGGTTTGGGCGCCATCTTGAATTTACGCACTTTTTAGGAATGTCCGACCCCGTGCACCTTTGAGCGGACACTACACTGCTGCTACTTGCAGTAGAGAGATGATACTTACACAGTTACACAGCTAAATGATTGGTCTAAAACAAGTTTGTCTTGGAATTCGCAAATTCCTAATACTTTTACCACAGTAACCACTCAAAGTCAGTGAATTTTCAAAAATCGCCAACTTCAAGGGCAGATAACTGAAAAACCTACCCGTCGAATTTCATGAAATTTGCATGAGAGATAGACACGACCAAGGTCTTTAAGAATCAAGCATAACATCGATCGCGAACAGTCATTTCAGTTCAAAAGAGAGAGTCAAAGTTTGCATCATACTATATGTCAATTAAGTGCGTTAGCAAGGGTTAAATTGCAAACAATTGAAGGAAAACATCAATATTGAAGAACGGTCAAGACGTGTGACATGTTCAAATGCAGGTACATGCGCTCTTGCATGTGTGAAAGGGCAAAAGTTGACAGAAATACTCTACATTGCTCTTGTAGCAAGATTCGCTGAGTGCGTTAGCAAGGGTTAATTTGAAAAGTTGAAGGAAAACACCCTTCCTGTCAAGACATGCGACATGGGGCAGAAGTTCGAAGAAGTACTCTTCGATGTCTTATGAATTATCACGTAATTTACAGTCTAGAGAAGGCCGAAATGGCTTTATGCAGCAGAAGTCCGTACGACTGGACGTATGGACAGCGTGCGCGAGATGACCAAACGCACACTAGTGCGTCAGTAACTGTCAAAATCTGATCAGACAGGCAGAGAAGCGAGCAAAAAAGCCTGCCTGACTGACCTGAGCAAAAAAGCCTGCCTGACTGACCTGAGCTGACTGACTGACATAGTCTTGATTATTTATATATAATAAGACCCTCAACCTATGTACCAGCATTCGGGAACAATATTCCAGTGTCAGCAAACTACTTGAACTCGCTAAACTAAAACACTAGCCCTTTTTCAACCTTCAAACCTCTACTGCCTCCCCTCCAGATACCCCTCACATTGTGATGTTCTTGCTTTCTTGCCTCAACTGCCAGCAGGCCGTGTACATCGAGTAAACCTCACTTCCGCTCCTATGTCTCGCTACGTACTGAAAACGTATACAAAACGTCCTTTTGCTTCAGAATACGGCTAAATCAACTGCAGTGCACTAAAAAATCTCTTCAAAACGCTATCTAAACTTGGAAAAGCACTTAGTTTGCCCCCAAGAGCCACGGGTGCTTATATTTTGCTGAATCCTGGCATTGTCGTCGCTTGCGACTATATTTAAGGATTCAGCAAATTTTGCTGAATCCTTATTGTTATTGGCGTGTTTTATTATTATTATTATTATTATTATTATTATTATTATTATTATTATTTTTTTTATTCCACGATTTTTGTGGTCACGATTCAGCCCAAACCGCTAAAGCTATTACAGCCAAACTTACCAGTTCGATAGAGCTTCATAAGGAGATCCTGCATGAAACTTTTGGGCTTAATCGGCTTAAGCGTTAAAGGCACAGTAGCACTCAAAGTGCGAAAAATTAACATAGGAAAATTTTTCAAAATGCACTTAGAGACTTGCAACTTTTTTTAAACGATGCACAGTAACATTGTAAGCAAAAAAGTCAATCATGGCAAATTCATAGCATCAGCAGTTTGGCCGCCATATTGCTTTAATTAACTTTTTGAAATTTCCGGACCCAATGCATCTTTGAGAATCTTCTTCTCTGAAGATACTTGCATCTAAGAGCTGAAATTCATACTCAATGTAGCTGAAGCATTGTAATTTTGAATTTGACTTTTTCAAGGTCCTAACATTAAAACTTTTTTCTCAGCAACCTTGCAAATTCGGGCGACTTAGCTCATATAAGCATGTTCAAGGGGCAATAACTCCAAAAGTTAGACTCACAATCGCAATATTTTTTCAGGAATATAAGACCAGTATGTGGACTTGCAGAAACTGTTAAAACATTGATCGCGAACAGTTAATTTCGTTCACAATAATCGATCTAAAATCGCAAAAATACGTTGACTAAAAATTAACATGGGCTATTTTTTCAAAATGCACTTAGAGACCTGAAACTTGTTTTGAATGAAGCGTACTAACAGTATAAACAAAAAAGTAAATCATGACGATTTCATAAGTATTATACTTTTTGCACAATTTCAACTTATTTGTTCCAGAAATAGGTTTTCATTATTCCGCGATTCTTGTGGACACGATTCAGCCCAAACCGCTAAAGCTATTACAGCCAAACTGACCAGTGTGATAGAACTTCATGAGACGACGCCACAATAAGCTTTTGGGCTTAATCGGATTAAGCGTTAAAGGCACAGTACGATCCAAAGTTCAAAAAATTAACATGGGTTATTTTTTCAAAATGCACTTAGAGACTTGCAACTTGCTTTAAACGACAGGCAATTACATTTGGAGCAAAAAAGTAAATCATAGCAAATTCGTAGCATGAATAGTTTGGCCGCCATATTGCTTTTAGTGATTTTTGAGATTCATCTTAAAAAATCTTCTTCTCTGAAGATACTTGCATCTAAGAGCTCAAACTTTCCAATAATGTAGCTGAGACTTTGGGAATTTCAGGGTGATTCAGATTTTGATGTCAGTCAAATATTTTTTCCTCACCACTTCTTTGCAATAACCGGAGTATGCTTTGGAGATAAGGTCAGATGAAACTTGCTGCTGTAGATTAATGCATGCTCCAATCTTCATGAAAATTTCAGTGAAGCTGGCTAACATCACTATGTTTGTACTGAATGTGCTTTTTATGCGCTGAATCCTTTTGTCGTCGCTTGCGACTATATTTATTATTTTTTTTTTTTTTTTTTTTTTTATTCCACGATTTTTGTGTACACGATTCAGCCCAAACCGCTAAAGCAATTCCAGCCAAACTTAGCAGCCTTATAGAGTTTCATGAGGAGATCCTGCAATAAGCTTTTGGGCTTAATCGGATTAAGCGTTAAAGGCTCAGTACCACTCAAAGTTCGAAAAATTAACATGGGAAAAGTTTTTAAAATGCACTTAGAGACTTGCAACTTGTTTTAAACGATAGGCAGTTACATTTGGAGCAAAAAAGTAAATCATGGCAAATTCATAGCATGCATAGTTTCGCCGCCATATTGCTTTATGTTTACTACTTGAAATTTCCAGACCCCGTGCATCTTTGAAAATCTTCTTCTCTAAAGATACTTACATCTAAGAGCTGAAATTCTCCAATAATGTAGCTTAGACATTGGGAATATCAGGGTGATTCAGATTTTGATGAAAGTCAAATATTTATTTCTCAGCAACCCTTCACATTCGGGCGACTTAGCTCATGTAAGCATGTTCAAAGGGAGATAACTCAAAAAGTTAGACTCACATTTGCCCCATTTTCTCAGGGATGTAAGACCAGTTAGTGCACTTGACGAAACTGTTAAAACATTGATCGCGAACAGTCATTTTCGTTCACAATAATCGATCAAAAACAGCAAAAATATGTTTACAAAAAATTAACATGGGCTATTTTTTCAAAATGCACGTAAAGACTTGAAACTTGATTTGAAAGAAGCGTAAGAACAATACAAACAAAAAAGTCAATCATGACGAATTCATAAGTATTATAGTTTTTTCGCATTATGAACTTATTTGTTCCAGAAATCGCTTTCCATTATTCCCCGATTCTTGTGTACACGATTCAGCCCAAACCGCTAAAGCTATGACAACCAAACTTACCATTATGCTTGAACTTCATGAGAAGACGCCACAATAAGCTTTTGGGCTTAATCGGATTAAGCGTTAAAGGCACAGTACCATCCAAATTGCGAAAAATTAACATGGGATTTTTTTTCAAAATGCACTTAGAGACTTGCAACTTGCTTGAAACGATAGGCAATTACATTTTGAGCAAAAAAGTAAATCATGGCCAATTCCTAGCATGCATAGTTTGGCCGCCATATTGCTTTTATTGACTTTTTGAGATGCATCTTTAAAAATCTTCTTCTCTGAAGATACTTGCATCTAAGAGCTGAAACTCTCAAATAACGTAGCTGAGACATTGGGAATTTCAGGGTGATTCAGATTTTGATGTAAGTCCAATATTTTTTTCTCACCACTTCTTTGCAAAAACCGCAATATGCTTAGGAGATAAGGTCAGATGAAACTTGCTGCAGTAGCTTAATGCATGCTCTAATCCTCATGAAACTTTCAGGGAAGCTGGCTAACATCACTATGTTTCTACTGAATGTGTTTTTTTTGCGCTGAATCCTTTTGTCGTCGCTCGCGACTATATTTATTATTATTATTATTCCACGATTTTTGTGAACAACATTCAGCCAAAACTACCGACTCAATTACAACAAAACTTTACAAGCTTATAGCCCTTACAACGAACTGGCGAAACGTAACTTTTCAGGCAATTCGAACATTGCATTAAAGGCTCAGTACCACTCAAAGTTTTGAAAATTAACATTGGAAAATTTTTCAAAATTAACTTAGAGACTTGAAACTTGCTTTAAAAGATGCGCAATAAAATTTCAAGCAAAAAAGTAAATCATGTCAAATTCGTAAGTCACGTGGTTTGGGCGCCATCTTGAATTTACGCACTTTTTAGGAATGTCCGACCCCGTGCACCTTTGAGCGGACACTACACTGCTGCTACTTGCAGTAGAGAGATGATACTTACACAGTTACACAGCTAAATGATTGGTCTAAAACAAGTTTGTCTTGGAATTCGCAAATTCCTAATACTTTTACCACAGTAACCACTCAAAGTCAGTGAATTTTCAAAAATCGCCAACTTCAAGGGCAGATAACTGAAAAACCTACCCGTCGAATTTCATGAAATTTGCATGAGAGATAGACACGACCAAGGTCTTTAAGAATCAAGCATAACATCGATCGCGAACAGTCATTTCAGTTCAAAAGAGAGAGTCAAAGTTTGCATCATACTATATGTCAATTAAGTGCGTTAGCAAGGGTTAAATTGCAAACAATTGAAGGAAAACATCAATATTGAAGAACGGTCAAGACGTGTGACATGTTCAAATGCAGGTACATGCGCTCTTGCATGTGTGAAAGGGCAAAAGTTGACAGAAATACTCTACATTGCTCTTGTAGCAAGATTCGCTGAGTGCGTTAGCAAGGGTTAATTTGAAAAGTTGAAGGAAAACACCCTTCCTGTCAAGACATGCGACATGGGGCAGAAGTTCGAAGAAGTACTCTTCGATGTCTTATGAATTATCACGTAATTTACAGTCTAGAGAAGGCCGAAATGGCTTTATGCAGCAGAAGTCCGTACGACTGGACGTATGGACAGCGTGCGCGAGATGACCAAACGCACACTAGTGCGTCAGTAACTGTCAAAATCTGATCAGACAGGCAGAGAAGCGAGCAAAAAAGCCTGCCTGACTGACCTGAGCAAAAAAGCCTGCCTGACTGACCTGAGCTGACTGACTGACATAGTCTTGATTATTTATATATAATAAGACCCTCAACCTATGTACCAGCATTCGGGAACTATATTCCAGTGTCGGCAAAGCACCTGATCACGCCGAAGGAAAACACTAACCCTTTTTCAACTTTCACACCTCTACTGCCTCCCCTCCAGATACCCCTCACATTTTGATGTTGTTACTTTCTTGCCTCAACTGGCAGCAGGCCGTGTACATCGAGTAAACCTCACTTCCGCTCCTATGTCTCTCTACTTACTGAAAACGTATATAAAACGTCATTTTGCTTCCGAATACGGCTAAATCAACTGCAGTGTACTAAAAATGTCTTCAAAAACGCTCTCTTAACTTGGAAAAGCACTTAGTTTGCCCCCAAGAGCCACGGGTGCTCATATTTCGCTGAATCCTGGCATTGTCGTCGCTTGCGACTATATTTATTATTTTTTTTATTCCACGATTTTTGTGTACACGATTTAGCCCAAACCGCTAAAGCTATTACAGCCAAACTTGCCAGTCTGGTGGAGCTTCATGAGACGAAGCCACAATAAGCTTTTGGGCTTAATCGGCTTAAGCGTTAAAGGCACAGTACCACTCAAAGTTCGAAAAATTAACATGGGAAAAATTTTCAAAATGCACTTAGAGACTTGAAACTTGTTTTAAAAGATGCGCAATAAAATTGCAAGCAAAAAAGTACACCATGGCAAATTAGTAAGTCACGTGGTTTGGGCGCCATCTTGAATTTACGCACTTTTTAGGAATGTCCGACCCCATGCACCTTTGAGCGGACACTACACTGCTGCTACTTGCAGTAGAGAGATGATACTTACACAGTTACACAGCTAGATAATTGGTCTAAAACAAGTTTGTCTTGGAATTCGCAAATTCCTAATACTTTTACCACAGTAACCACTCAAAGTCAGTGAATTTTCAAAAATCGCCAACTTCAAGGGCAGATAACTGAAAAACCTACCCGTCGAATTTCATGAAATTTGCATGAGAGATAGACACGACCAAGGTCTTTAAGAATCAAGTATAACATCGATCGCGAACAGTCATTTCAGTTCACAAGAGAGAGTCAAATTTTGCATCATACTATATGTCAATTCAGTGCGTTAGCAAGGGTTAAATTGCAAACAATTGAAGGAAAACATCAATATTGAAGAACGGCCGAGACGTGTGACATGTCCAAATGCAGGTACATGCGCTCTTGTATGTGTGAAAGGGGAAATGTTGACAGAAATACTCTACACTGCTTTTGTATCAAGATTCTCTCAATGCGTTAGCAAGGGTTAATTTGCAAAGTTGAAGGAAAACACCCGTCCTGTCAAGACATGCGACATGGGGCAGAAGTTTGAAGAAATACTCTTCGATGTCTTATGAATTATCACGTAATTTACAGTCTAGAGAAGGCCGAAATGGCTTTATGCAGCAGATGTCCGTACGACTGGACGTATGGACAGCGTGCGCGAGATGAGCAAATGCACACAAGTGCGGCAAGAGCTGTCAAAATCTGATCAGACAGGCAGAGAAGCAAGCAAAAAAGCCTGCCTGACTGACCTGAGCAAAAAAGCCTGCCTGACTGACCTGAGCTGACTGACTGACATAGTCTTGATTATTTATATATAATAAGACCCTCAACCTATGTACCAGCATTCGGGAACTATATTCCAGTGTCGGCAAAGCACCTGATCACGCCGAAGGAAAACACTAACCCTTTTTCAACTTTCACACCTCTACTGCCTCCCCTCCAGATACCCCTCACATTTTGATGTTGTTACTTTCTTGCCTCAACTGGCAGCAGGCCGTGTACATCGAGTAAACCTCACTTCCGCTCCTATGTCTCTCTACTTACTGAAAACGTATATAAAACGTCATTTTGCTTCCGAATACGGCTAAATCAACTGCAGTGTACTAAAAATGTCTTCAAAAACGCTCTCTTAACTTGGAAAAGCACTTAGTTTGCCCCCAAGAGCCACGGGTGCTCATATTTCGCTGAATCCTGGCATTGTCGTCGCTTGCGACTATATTTATTATTTTTTTTATTCCACGATTTTTGTGTACACGATTTAGCCCAAACCGCTAAAGCTATTACAGCCAAACTTGCCAGTCTGGTGGAGCTTCATGAGACGAAGCCACAATAAGCTTTTGGGCTTAATCGGCTTAAGCGTTAAAGGCACAGTACCACTCAAAGTTCGAAAAATTAACATGGGAAAAATTTTCAAAATGCACTTAGAGACTTGAAACTTGTTTTAAAAGATGCGCAATAAAATTGCAAGCAAAAAAGTACACCATGGCAAATTAGTAAGTCACGTGGTTTGGGCGCCATCTTGAATTTACGCACTTTTTAGGAATGTCCGACCCCATGCACCTTTGAGCGGACACTACACTGCTGCTACTTGCAGTAGAGAGATGATACTTACACAGTTACACAGCTAGAAAATTGGTCTAAAACAAGTTTGTCTTGGAATTCGCAAATTCCTAATACTTTTACCACAGTAACCACTCAAAGTCAGTGAATTTTCAAAAATCGCCAACTTCAAGGGCAGATAACTGAAAAACCTACCCGTCGAATTTCATGAAATTTGCATGAGAGATAGACACGACCAAGGTCTTTAAGAATCAAGTATAACATCGATCGCGAACAGTCATTTCAGTTCACAAGAGAGAGTCAAATTTTGCATCATACTATATGTCAATTCAGTGCGTTAGCAAGGGTTAAATTGCAAACAATTGAAGGAAAACATCAATATTGAAGAACGGCCGAGACGTGTGACATGTCCAAATGCAGGTACATGCGCTCTTGTATGTGTGAAAGGGGAAATGTTGACAGAAATACTCTACACTGCTTTTGTATCAAGATTCTCTCAATGCGTTAGCAAGGGTTAATTTGCAAAGTTGAAGGAAAACACCCGTCCTGTCAAGACATGCGACATGGGGCAGAAGTTTGAAGAAATACTCTTCGATGTCTTATGAATTATCACGTAATTTACAGTCTAGAGAAGGCCGAAATGGCTTTATGCAGCAGATGTCCGTACGACTGGACGTATGGACAGCGTGCGCGAGATGAGCAAATGCACACAAGTGCGGCAAGAGCTGTCAAAATCTGATCAGACAGGCAGAGAAGCAAGCAAAAAAGCCTGCCTGACTGACCTGAGCAAAAAAGCCTGCCTGACTGACCTGAGCTGACTGACTGACATAGTCTTGATTATTTATATATAATAAGACCCTCAACCTATGTACCAGCATTCGGGAACTATATTCCAGTGTCGGCAAAGCACCTGATCACGCCGAAGGAAAACACTAACCCTTTTTCAACTTTCACACCTCTACTGCCTCCCCTCCAGATACCCCTCACATTTTGATGTTGTTACTTTCTTGCCTCAACTGGCAGCAGGCCGTGTACATCGAGTAAACCTCACTTCCGCTCCTATGTCTCTCTACTTACTGAAAACGTATATAAAACGTCATTTTGCTTCCGAATACGGCTAAATCAACTGCAGTGTACTAAAAATGTCTTCAAAAACGCTCTCTTAACTTGGAAAAGCACTTAGTTTGCCCCCAAGAGCCACGGGTGCTCATATTTCGCTGAATCCTGGCATTGTCGTCGCTTGCGACTATATTTATTATTTTTTTTATTCCACGATTTTTGTGTACACGATTTAGCCCAAACCGCTAAAGCTATTACAGCCAAACTTGCCAGTCTGGTGGAGCTTCATGAGACGAAGCCACAATAAGCTTTTGGGCTTAATCGGCTTAAGCGTTAAAGGCACAGTACCACTCAAAGTTCGAAAAATTAACATGGGAAAAATTTTCAAAATGCACTTAGAGACTTGAAACTTGTTTTAAAAGATGCGCAATAAAATTGCAAGCAAAAAAGTACACCATGGCAAATTAGTAAGTCACGTGGTTTGGGCGCCATCTTGAATTTACGCACTTTTTAGGAATGTCCGACCCCATGCACCTTTGAGCGGACACTACACTGCTGCTACTTGCAGTAGAGAGATGATACTTACACAGTTACACAGCTAGATAATTGGTCTAAAACAAGTTTGTCTTGGAATTCGCAAATTCCTAATACTTTTACCACAGTAACCACTCAAAGTCAGTGAATTTTCAAAAATCGCCAACTTCAAGGGCAGATAACTGAAAAACCTACCCGTCGAATTTCATGAAATTTGCATGAGAGATAGACACGACCAAGGTCTTTAAGAATCAAGTATAACATCGATCGCGAACAGTCATTTCAGTTCACAAGAGAGAGTCAAATTTTGCATCATACTATATGTCAATTCAGTGCGTTAGCAAGGGTTAAATTGCAAACAATTGAAGGAAAACATCAATATTGAAGAACGGCCGAGACGTGTGACATGTCCAAATGCAGGTACATGCGCTCTTGTATGTGTGAAAGGGGAAATGTTGACAGAAATACTCTACACTGCTTTTGTATCAAGATTCTCTCAATGCGTTAGCAAGGGTTAATTTGCAAAGTTGAAGGAAAACACCCGTCCTGTCAAGACATGCGACATGGGGCAGAAGTTTGAAGAAATACTCTTCGATGTCTTATGAATTATCACGTAATTTACAGTCTAGAGAAGGCCGAAATGGCTTTATGCAGCAGATGTCCGTACGACTGGACGTATGGACAGCGTGCGCGAGATGAGCAAATGCACACAAGTGCGGCAAGAGCTGTCAAAATCTGATCAGACAGGCAGAGAAGCAAGCAAAAAAGCCTGCCTGACTGACCTGAGCAAAAAAGCCTGCCTGACTGACCTGAGCTGACTGACTGACATAGTCTTGATTATTTATATATAATAAGACCCTCAACCTATGTACCAGCATTCGGGAACTATATTCCAGTGTCGGCAAAGCACCTGATCACGCCGAAGGAAAACACTAACCCTTTTTCAACTTTCACACCTCTACTGCCTCCCCTCCAGATACCCCTCACATTTTGATGTTGTTACTTTCTTGCCTCAACTGGCAGCAGGCCGTGTACATCGAGTAAACCTCACTTCCGCTCCTATGTCTCTCTACTTACTGAAAACGTATATAAAACGTCATTTTGCTTCCGAATACGGCTAAATCAACTGCAGTGTACTAAAAATGTCTTCAAAAACGCTCTCTTAACTTGGAAAAGCACTTAGTTTGCCCCCAAGAGCCACGGGTGCTCATATTTCGCTGAATCCTGGCATTGTCGTCGCTTGCGACTATATTTATTATTTTTTTTATTCCACGATTTTTGTGTACACGATTTAGCCCAAACCGCTAAAGCTATTACAGCCAAACTTGCCAGTCTGGTGGAGCTTCATGAGACGAAGCCACAATAAGCTTTTGGGCTTAATCGGCTTAAGCGTTAAAGGCACAGTACCACTCAAAGTTCGAAAAATTAACATGGGAAAAATTTTCAAAATGCACTTAGAGACTTGAAACTTGTTTTAAAAGATGCGCAATAAAATTGCAAGCAAAAAAGTACACCATGGCAAATTAGTAAGTCACGTGGTTTGGGCGCCATCTTGAATTTACGCACTTTTTAGGAATGTCCGACCCCATGCACCTTTGAGCGGACACTACACTGCTGCTACTTGCAGTAGAGAGATGATACTTACACAGTTACACAGCTAGATAATTGGTCTAAAACAAGTTTGTCTTGGAATTCGCAAATTCCTAATACTTTTACCACAGTAACCACTCAAAGTCAGTGAATTTTCAAAAATCGCCAACTTCAAGGGCAGATAACTGAAAAACCTACCCGTCGAATTTCATGAAATTTGCATGAGAGATAGACACGACCAAGGTCTTTAAGAATCAAGTATAACATCGATCGCGAACAGTCATTTCAGTTCACAAGAGAGAGTCAAATTTTGCATCATACTATATGTCAATTCAGTGCGTTAGCAAGGGTTAAATTGCAAACAATTGAAGGAAAACATCAATATTGAAGAACGGCCGAGACGTGTGACATGTCCAAATGCAGGTACATGCGCTCTTGTATGTGTGAAAGGGGAAATGTTGACAGAAATACTCTACACTGCTTTTGTATCAAGATTCTCTCAATGCGTTAGCAAGGGTTAATTTGCAAAGTTGAAGGAAAACACCCGTCCTGTCAAGACATGCGACATGGGGCAGAAGTTTGAAGAAATACTCTTCGATGTCTTATGAATTATCACGTAATTTACAGTCTAGAGAAGGCCGAAATGGCTTTATGCAGCAGATGTCCGTACGACTGGACGTATGGACAGCGTGCGCGAGATGAGCAAATGCACACAAGTGCGGCAAGAGCTGTCAAAATCTGATCAGACAGGCAGAGAAGCAAGCAAAAAAGCCTGCCTGACTGACCTGAGCAAAAAAGCCTGCCTGACTGACCTGAGCTGACTGACTGACATAGTCTTGATTATTTATATATAATAAGACCCTCAACCTATGTACCAGCATTCGGGAACTATATTCCAGTGTCGGCAAAGCACCTGATCACGCCGAAGGAAAACACTAACCCTTTTTCAACTTTCACACCTCTACTGCCTCCCCTCCAGATACCCCTCACATTTTGATGTTGTTACTTTCTTGCCTCAACTGGCAGCAGGCCGTGTACATCGAGTAAACCTCACTTCCGCTCCTATGTCTCTCTACTTACTGAAAACGTATATAAAACGTCATTTTGCTTCCGAATACGGCTAAATCAACTGCAGTGTACTAAAAATGTCTTCAAAAACGCTCTCTTAACTTGGAAAAGCACTTAGTTTGCCCCCAAGAGCCACGGGTGCTCATATTTCGCTGAATCCTGGCATTGTCGTCGCTTGCGACTATATTTATTATTTTTTTTATTCCACGATTTTTGTGTACACGATTTAGCCCAAACCGCTAAAGCTATTACAGCCAAACTTGCCAGTCTGGTGGAGCTTCATGAGACGAAGCCACAATAAGCTTTTGGGCTTAATCGGCTTAAGCGTTAAAGGCACAGTACCACTCAAAGTTCGAAAAATTAACATGGGAAAAATTTTCAAAATGCACTTAGAGACTTGAAACTTGTTTTAAAAGATGCGCAATAAAATTGCAAGCAAAAAAGTACACCATGGCAAATTAGTAAGTCACGTGGTTTGGGCGCCATCTTGAATTTACGCACTTTTTAGGAATGTCCGACCCCATGCACCTTTGAGCGGACACTACACTGCTGCTACTTGCAGTAGAGAGATGATACTTACACAGTTACACAGCTAGATAATTGGTCTAAAACAAGTTTGTCTTGGAATTCGCAAATTCCTAATACTTTTACCACAGTAACCACTCAAAGTCAGTGAATTTTCAAAAATCGCCAACTTCAAGGGCAGATAACTGAAAAACCTACCCGTCGAATTTCATGAAATTTGCATGAGAGATAGACACGACCAAGGTCTTTAAGAATCAAGTATAACATCGATCGCGAACAGTCATTTCAGTTCACAAGAGAGAGTCAAATTTTGCATCATACTATATGTCAATTCAGTGCGTTAGCAAGGGTTAAATTGCAAACAATTGAAGGAAAACATCAATATTGAAGAACGGCCGAGACGTGTGACATGTCCAAATGCAGGTACATGCGCTCTTGTATGTGTGAAAGGGGAAATGTTGACAGAAATACTCTACACTGCTTTTGTATCAAGATTCTCTCAATGCGTTAGCAAGGGTTAATTTGCAAAGTTGAAGGAAAACACCCGTCCTGTCAAGACATGCGACATGGGGCAGAAGTTTGAAGAAATACTCTTCGATGTCTTATGAATTATCACGTAATTTACAGTCTAGAGAAGGCCGAAATGGCTTTATGCAGCAGATGTCCGTACGACTGGACGTATGGACAGCGTGCGCGAGATGAGCAAATGCACACAAGTGCGGCAAGAGCTGTCAAAATCTGATCAGACAGGCAGAGAAGCAAGCAAAAAAGCCTGCCTGACTGACCTGAGCAAAAAAGCCTGCCTGACTGACCTGAGCTGACTGACTGACATAGTCTTGATTATTTATATATAATAAGACCCTCAACCTATGTACCAGCATTCGGGAACTATATTCCAGTGTCGGCAAAGCACCTGATCACGCCGAAGGAAAACACTAACCCTTTTTCAACTTTCACACCTCTACTGCCTCCCCTCCAGATACCCCTCACATTTTGATGTTGTTACTTTCTTGCCTCAACTGGCAGCAGGCCGTGTACATCGAGTAAACCTCACTTCCGCTCCTATGTCTCTCTACTTACTGAAAACGTATATAAAACGTCATTTTGCTTCCGAATACGGCTAAATCAACTGCAGTGTACTAAAAATGTCTTCAAAAACGCTCTCTTAACTTGGAAAAGCACTTAGTTTGCCCCCAAGAGCCACGGGTGCTCATATTTCGCTGAATCCTGGCATTGTCGTCGCTTGCGACTATATTTATTATTTTTTTTATTCCACGATTTTTGTGTACACGATTTAGCCCAAACCGCTAAAGCTATTACAGCCAAACTTGCCAGTCTGGTGGAGCTTCATGAGACGAAGCCACAATAAGCTTTTGGGCTTAATCGGCTTAAGCGTTAAAGGCACAGTACCACTCAAAGTTCGAAAAATTAACATGGGAAAAATTTTCAAAATGCACTTAGAGACTTGAAACTTGTTTTAAAAGATGCGCAATAAAATTGCAAGCAAAAAAGTACACCATGGCAAATTAGTAAGTCACGTGGTTTGGGCGCCATCTTGAATTTACGCACTTTTTAGGAATGTCCGACCCCATGCACCTTTGAGCGGACACTACACTGCTGCTACTTGCAGTAGAGAGATGATACTTACACAGTTACACAGCTAGATAATTGGTCTAAAACAAGTTTGTCTTGGAATTCGCAAATTCCTAATACTTTTACCACAGTAACCACTCAAAGTCAGTGAATTTTCAAAAATCGCCAACTTCAAGGGCAGATAACTGAAAAACCTACCCGTCGAATTTCATGAAATTTGCATGAGAGATAGACACGACCAAGGTCTTTAAGAATCAAGTATAACATCGATCGCGAACAGTCATTTCAGTTCACAAGAGAGAGTCAAATTTTGCATCATACTATATGTCAATTCAGTGCGTTAGCAAGGGTTAAATTGCAAACAATTGAAGGAAAACATCAATATTGAAGAACGGCCGAGACGTGTGACATGTCCAAATGCAGGTACATGCGCTCTTGTATGTGTGAAAGGGGAAATGTTGACAGAAATACTCTACACTGCTTTTGTATCAAGATTCTCTCAATGCGTTAGCAAGGGTTAATTTGCAAAGTTGAAGGAAAACACCCGTCCTGTCAAGACATGCGACATGGGGCAGAAGTTTGAAGAAATACTCTTCGATGTCTTATGAATTATCACGTAATTTACAGTCTAGAGAAGGCCGAAATGGCTTTATGCAGCAGATGTCCGTACGACTGGACGTATGGACAGCGTGCGCGAGATGAGCAAATGCACACAAGTGCGGCAAGAGCTGTCAAAATCTGATCAGACAGGCAGAGAAGCAAGCAAAAAAGCCTGCCTGACTGACCTGAGCAAAAAAGCCTGCCTGACTGACCTGAGCTGACTGACTGACATAGTCTTGATTATTTATATATAATAAGACCCTCAACCTATGTACCAGCATTCGGGAACTATATTCCAGTGTCGGCAAAGCACCTGATCACGCCGAAGGAAAACACTAACCCTTTTTCAACTTTCACACCTCTACTGCCTCCCCTCCAGATACCCCTCACATTTTGATGTTGTTACTTTCTTGCCTCAACTGGCAGCAGGCCGTGTACATCGAGTAAACCTCACTTCCGCTCCTATGTCTCTCTACTTACTGAAAACGTATATAAAACGTCATTTTGCTTCCGAATACGGCTAAATCAACTGCAGTGTACTAAAAATGTCTTCAAAAACGCTCTCTTAACTTGGAAAAGCACTTAGTTTGCCCCCAAGAGCCACGGGTGCTCATATTTCGCTGAATCCTGGCATTGTCGTCGCTTGCGACTATATTTATTATTTTTTTTATTCCACGATTTTTGTGTACACGATTTAGCCCAAACCGCTAAAGCTATTACAGCCAAACTTGCCAGTCTGGTGGAGCTTCATGAGACGAAGCCACAATAAGCTTTTGGGCTTAATCGGCTTAAGCGTTAAAGGCACAGTACCACTCAAAGTTCGAAAAATTAACATGGGAAAAATTTTCAAAATGCACTTAGAGACTTGAAACTTGTTTTAAAAGATGCGCAATAAAATTGCAAGCAAAAAAGTACACCATGGCAAATTAGTAAGTCACGTGGTTTGGGCGCCATCTTGAATTTACGCACTTTTTAGGAATGTCCGACCCCATGCACCTTTGAGCGGACACTACACTGCTGCTACTTGCAGTAGAGAGATGATACTTACACAGTTACACAGCTAGATAATTGGTCTAAAACAAGTTTGTCTTGGAATTCGCAAATTCCTAATACTTTTACCACAGTAACCACTCAAAGTCAGTGAATTTTCAAAAATCGCCAACTTCAAGGGCAGATAACTGAAAAACCTACCCGTCGAATTTCATGAAATTTGCATGAGAGATAGACACGACCAAGGTCTTTAAGAATCAAGTATAACATCGATCGCGAACAGTCATTTCAGTTCACAAGAGAGAGTCAAATTTTGCATCATACTATATGTCAATTCAGTGCGTTAGCAAGGGTTAAATTGCAAACAATTGAAGGAAAACATCAATATTGAAGAACGGCCGAGACGTGTGACATGTCCAAATGCAGGTACATGCGCTCTTGTATGTGTGAAAGGGGAAATGTTGACAGAAATACTCTACACTGCTTTTGTATCAAGATTCTCTCAATGCGTTAGCAAGGGTTAATTTGCAAAGTTGAAGGAAAACACCCGTCCTGTCAAGACATGCGACATGGGGCAGAAGTTTGAAGAAATACTCTTCGATGTCTTATGAATTATCACGTAATTTACAGTCTAGAGAAGGCCGAAATGGCTTTATGCAGCAGATGTCCGTACGACTGGACGTATGGACAGCGTGCGCGAGATGAGCAAATGCACACAAGTGCGGCAAGAGCTGTCAAAATCTGATCAGACAGGCAGAGAAGCAAGCAAAAAAGCCTGCCTGACTGACCTGAGCAAAAAAGCCTGCCTGACTGACCTGAGCTGACTGACTGACATAGTCTTGATTATTTATATATAATAAGACCCTCAACCTATGTACCAGCATTCGGGAACTATATTCCAGTGTCGGCAAAGCACCTGATCACGCCGAAGGAAAACACTAACCCTTTTTCAACTTTCACACCTCTACTGCCTCCCCTCCAGATACCCCTCACATTTTGATGTTGTTACTTTCTTGCCTCAACTGGCAGCAGGCCGTGTACATCGAGTAAACCTCACTTCCGCTCCTATGTCTCTCTACTTACTGAAAACGTATATAAAACGTCATTTTGCTTCCGAATACGGCTAAATCAACTGCAGTGTACTAAAAATGTCTTCAAAAACGCTCTCTTAACTTGGAAAAGCACTTAGTTTGCCCCCAAGAGCCACGGGTGCTCATATTTCGCTGAATCCTGGCATTGTCGTCGCTTGCGACTATATTTATTATTTTTTTTATTCCACGATTTTTGTGTACACGATTTAGCCCAAACCGCTAAAGCTATTACAGCCAAACTTGCCAGTCTGGTGGAGCTTCATGAGACGAAGCCACAATAAGCTTTTGGGCTTAATCGGCTTAAGCGTTAAAGGCACAGTACCACTCAAAGTTCGAAAAATTAACATGGGAAAAATTTTCAAAATGCACTTAGAGACTTGAAACTTGTTTTAAAAGATGCGCAATAAAATTGCAAGCAAAAAAGTACACCATGGCAAATTAGTAAGTCACGTGGTTTGGGCGCCATCTTGAATTTACGCACTTTTTAGGAATGTCCGACCCCATGCACCTTTGAGCGGACACTACACTGCTGCTACTTGCAGTAGAGAGATGATACTTACACAGTTACACAGCTAGATAATTGGTCTAAAACAAGTTTGTCTTGGAATTCGCAAATTCCTAATACTTTTACCACAGTAACCACTCAAAGTCAGTGAATTTTCAAAAATCGCCAACTTCAAGGGCAGATAACTGAAAAACCTACCCGTCGAATTTCATGAAATTTGCATGAGAGATAGACACGACCAAGGTCTTTAAGAATCAAGTATAACATCGATCGCGAACAGTCATTTCAGTTCACAAGAGAGAGTCAAATTTTGCATCATACTATATGTCAATTCAGTGCGTTAGCAAGGGTTAAATTGCAAACAATTGAAGGAAAACATCAATATTGAAGAACGGCCGAGACGTGTGACATGTCCAAATGCAGGTACATGCGCTCTTGTATGTGTGAAAGGGGAAATGTTGACAGAAATACTCTACACTGCTTTTGTATCAAGATTCTCTCAATGCGTTAGCAAGGGTTAATTTGCAAAGTTGAAGGAAAACACCCGTCCTGTCAAGACATGCGACATGGGGCAGAAGTTTGAAGAAATACTCTTCGATGTCTTATGAATTATCACGTAATTTACAGTCTAGAGAAGGCCGAAATGGCTTTATGCAGCAGATGTCCGTACGACTGGACGTATGGACAGCGTGCGCGAGATGAGCAAATGCACACAAGTGCGGCAAGAGCTGTCAAAATCTGATCAGACAGGCAGAGAAGCAAGCAAAAAAGCCTGCCTGACTGACCTGAGCAAAAAAGCCTGCCTGACTGACCTGAGCTGACTGACTGACATAGTCTTGATTATTTATATATAATAAGACCCTCAACCTATGTACCAGCATTCGGGAACTATATTCCAGTGTCGGCAAAGCACCTGATCACGCCGAAGGAAAACACTAACCCTTTTTCAACTTTCACACCTCTACTGCCTCCCCTCCAGATACCCCTCACATTTTGATGTTGTTACTTTCTTGCCTCAACTGGCAGCAGGCCGTGTACATCGAGTAAACCTCACTTCCGCTCCTATGTCTCTCTACTTACTGAAAACGTATATAAAACGTCATTTTGCTTCCGAATACGGCTAAATCAACTGCAGTGTACTAAAAATGTCTTCAAAAACGCTCTCTTAACTTGGAAAAGCACTTAGTTTGCCCCCAAGAGCCACGGGTGCTCATATTTCGCTGAATCCTGGCATTGTCGTCGCTTGCGACTATATTTATTATTTTTTTTATTCCACGATTTTTGTGTACACGATTTAGCCCAAACCGCTAAAGCTATTACAGCCAAACTTGCCAGTCTGGTGGAGCTTCATGAGACGAAGCCACAATAAGCTTTTGGGCTTAATCGGCTTAAGCGTTAAAGGCACAGTACCACTCAAAGTTCGAAAAATTAACATGGGAAAAATTTTCAAAATGCACTTAGAGACTTGAAACTTGTTTTAAAAGATGCGCAATAAAATTGCAAGCAAAAAAGTACACCATGGCAAATTAGTAAGTCACGTGGTTTGGGCGCCATCTTGAATTTACGCACTTTTTAGGAATGTCCGACCCCATGCACCTTTGAGCGGACACTACACTGCTGCTACTTGCAGTAGAGAGATGATACTTACACAGTTACACAGCTAGATAATTGGTCTAAAACAAGTTTGTCTTGGAATTCGCAAATTCCTAATACTTTTACCACAGTAACCACTCAAAGTCAGTGAATTTTCAAAAATCGCCAACTTCAAGGGCAGATAACTGAAAAACCTACCCGTCGAATTTCATGAAATTTGCATGAGAGATAGACACGACCAAGGTCTTTAAGAATCAAGTATAACATCGATCGCGAACAGTCATTTCAGTTCACAAGAGAGAGTCAAAGTTTGCATCATACTATATGTCAATTCAGTGCGTTAGCAAGGGTTAAATTGCAAACAATTGAAGGAAAACATCAATATTGAAGAACGGCCGAGACGTGTGACATGTCCAAATGCAGGTACATGCGCTCTTGTATGTGTGAAAGGGGAAATGTTGACAGAAATACTCTACACTGCTTTTGTATCAAGATTCTCTCAATGCGTTAGCAAGGGTTAATTTGCAAAGTTGAAGGAAAACACCCGTCCTGTCAAGACATGCGACATGGGGCAGAAGTTTGAAGAAATACTCTTCGATGTCTTATGAATTATCACGTAATTTACAGTCTAGAGAAGGCCGAAATGGCTTTATGCAGCAGATGTCCGTACGACTGGACGTATGGACAGCGTGCGCGAGATGAGCAAATGCACACAAGTGCGGCAAGAGCTGTCAAAATCTGATCAGACAGGCAGAGAAGCAAGCAAAAAAGCCTGCCTGACTGACCTGAGCAAAAAAGCCTGCCTGACTGACCTGAGCTGACTGACTGACATAGTCTTGATTATTTATATATAATAAGACCCTCAACCTATGTACCAGCATTCGGGAACTATATTCCAGTGTCGGCAAAGCACCTGATCACGCCGAAGGAAAACACTAACCCTTTTTCAACTTTCACACCTCTACTGCCTCCCCTCCAGATACCCCTCACATTTTGATGTTGTTACTTTCTTGCCTCAACTGGCAGCAGGCCGTGTACATCGAGTAAACCTCACTTCCGCTCCTATGTCTCTCTACTTACTGAAAACGTATATAAAACGTCATTTTGCTTCCGAATACGGCTAAATCAACTGCAGTGTACTAAAAATGTCTTCAAAAACGCTCTCTTAACTTGGAAAAGCACTTAGTTTGCCCCCAAGAGCCACGGGTGCTCATATTTCGCTGAATCCTGGCATTGTCGTCGCTTGCGACTATATTTATTATTTTTTTTATTCCACGATTTTTGTGTACACGATTTAGCCCAAACCGCTAAAGCTATTACAGCCAAACTTGCCAGTCTGGTGGAGCTTCATGAGACGAAGCCACAATAAGCTTTTGGGCTTAATCGGCTTAAGCGTTAAAGGCACAGTACCACTCAAAGTTCGAAAAATTAACATGGGAAAAATTTTCAAAATGCACTTAGAGACTTGAAACTTGTTTTAAAAGATGCGCAATAAAATTGCAAGCAAAAAAGTACACCATGGCAAATTAGTAAGTCACGTGGTTTGGGCGCCATCTTGAATTTACGCACTTTTTAGGAATGTCCGACCCCATGCACCTTTGAGCGGACACTACACTGCTGCTACTTGCAGTAGAGAGATGATACTTACACAGTTACACAGCTAGATAATTGGTCTAAAACAAGTTTGTCTTGGAATTCGCAAATTCCTAATACTTTTACCACAGTAACCACTCAAAGTCAGTGAATTTTCAAAAATCGCCAACTTCAAGGGCAGATAACTGAAAAACCTACCCGTCGAATTTCATGAAATTTGCATGAGAGATAGACACGACCAAGGTCTTTAAGAATCAAGTATAACATCGATCGCGAACAGTCATTTCAGTTCACAAGAGAGAGTCAAATTTTGCATCATACTATATGTCAATTCAGTGCGTTAGCAAGGGTTAAATTGCAAACAATTGAAGGAAAACATCAATATTGAAGAACGGCCGAGACGTGTGACATGTCCAAATGCAGGTACATGCGCTCTTGTATGTGTGAAAGGGGAAATGTTGACAGAAATACTCTACACTGCTTTTGTATCAAGATTCTCTCAATGCGTTAGCAAGGGTTAATTTGCAAAGTTGAAGGAAAACACCCGTCCTGTCAAGACATGCGACATGGGGCAGAAGTTTGAAGAAATACTCTTCGATGTCTTATGAATTATCACGTAATTTACAGTCTAGAGAAGGCCGAAATGGCTTTATGCAGCAGATGTCCGTACGACTGGACGTATGGACAGCGTGCGCGAGATGAGCAAATGCACACAAGTGCGGCAAGAGCTGTCAAAATCTGATCAGACAGGCAGAGAAGCAAGCAAAAAAGCCTGCCTGACTGACCTGAGCAAAAAAGCCTGCCTGACTGACCTGAGCTGACTGACTGACATAGTCTTGATTATTTATATATAATAAGACCCTCAACCTATGTACCAGCATTCGGGAACTATATTCCAGTGTCGGCAAAGCACCTGATCACGCCGAAGGAAAACACTAACCCTTTTTCAACTTTCACACCTCTACTGCCTCCCCTCCAGATACCCCTCACATTTTGATGTTGTTACTTTCTTGCCTCAACTGGCAGCAGGCCGTGTACATCGAGTAAACCTCACTTCCGCTCCTATGTCTCTCTACTTACTGAAAACGTATATAAAACGTCATTTTGCTTCCGAATACGGCTAAATCAACTGCAGTGTACTAAAAATGTCTTCAAAAACGCTCTCTTAACTTGGAAAAGCACTTAGTTTGCCCCCAAGAGCCACGGGTGCTCATATTTCGCTGAATCCTGGCATTGTCGTCGCTTGCGACTATATTTATTATTTTTTTTATTCCACGATTTTTGTGTACACGATTTAGCCCAAACCGCTAAAGCTATTACAGCCAAACTTGCCAGTCTGGTGGAGCTTCATGAGACGAAGCCACAATAAGCTTTTGGGCTTAATCGGCTTAAGCGTTAAAGGCACAGTACCACTCAAAGTTCGAAAAATTAACATGGGAAAAATTTTCAAAATGCACTTAGAGACTTGAAACTTGTTTTAAAAGATGCGCAATAAAATTGCAAGCAAAAAAGTACACCATGGCAAATTAGTAAGTCACGTGGTTTGGGCGCCATCTTGAATTTACGCACTTTTTAGGAATGTCCGACCCCATGCACCTTTGAGCGGACACTACACTGCTGCTACTTGCAGTAGAGAGATGATACTTACACAGTTACACAGCTAGATAATTGGTCTAAAACAAGTTTGTCTTGGAATTCGCAAATTCCTAATACTTTTACCACAGTAACCACTCAAAGTCAGTGAATTTTCAAAAATCGCCAACTTCAAGGGCAGATAACTGAAAAACCTACCCGTCGAATTTCATGAAATTTGCATGAGAGATAGACACGACCAAGGTCTTTAAGAATCAAGTATAACATCGATCGCGAACAGTCATTTCAGTTCACAAGAGAGAGTCAAATTTTGCATCATACTATATGTCAATTCAGTGCGTTAGCAAGGGTTAAATTGCAAACAATTGAAGGAAAACATCAATATTGAAGAACGGCCGAGACGTGTGACATGTCCAAATGCAGGTACATGCGCTCTTGTATGTGTGAAAGGGGAAATGTTGACAGAAATACTCTACACTGCTTTTGTATCAAGATTCTCTCAATGCGTTAGCAAGGGTTAATTTGCAAAGTTGAAGGAAAACACCCGTCCTGTCAAGACATGCGACATGGGGCAGAAGTTTGAAGAAATACTCTTCGATGTCTTATGAATTATCACGTAATTTACAGTCTAGAGAAGGCCGAAATGGCTTTATGCAGCAGATGTCCGTACGACTGGACGTATGGACAGCGTGCGCGAGATGAGCAAATGCACACAAGTGCGGCAAGAGCTGTCAAAATCTGATCAGACAGGCAGAGAAGCAAGCAAAAAAGCCTGCCTGACTGACCTGAGCAAAAAAGCCTGCCTGACTGACCTGAGCTGACTGACTGACATAGTCTTGATTATTTATATATAATAAGACCCTCAACCTATGTACCAGCATTCGGGAACTATATTCCAGTGTCGGCAAAGCACCTGATCACGCCGAAGGAAAACACTAACCCTTTTTCAACTTTCACACCTCTACTGCCTCCCCTCCAGATACCCCTCACATTTTGATGTTGTTACTTTCTTGCCTCAACTGGCAGCAGGCCGTGTACATCGAGTAAACCTCACTTCCGCTCCTATGTCTCTCTACTTACTGAAAACGTATATAAAACGTCATTTTGCTTCCGAATACGGCTAAATCAACTGCAGTGTACTAAAAATGTCTTCAAAAACGCTCTCTTAACTTGGAAAAGCACTTAGTTTGCCCCCAAGAGCCACGGGTGCTCATATTTCGCTGAATCCTGGCATTGTCGTCGCTTGCGACTATATTTATTATTTTTTTTATTCCACGATTTTTGTGTACACGATTTAGCCCAAACCGCTAAAGCTATTACAGCCAAACTTGCCAGTCTGGTGGAGCTTCATGAGACGAAGCCACAATAAGCTTTTGGGCTTAATCGGCTTAAGCGTTAAAGGCACAGTACCACTCAAAGTTCGAAAAATTAACATGGGAAAAATTTTCAAAATGCACTTAGAGACTTGAAACTTGTTTTAAAAGATGCGCAATAAAATTGCAAGCAAAAAAGTACACCATGGCAAATTAGTAAGTCACGTGGTTTGGGCGCCATCTTGAATTTACGCACTTTTTAGGAATGTCCGACCCCATGCACCTTTGAGCGGACACTACACTGCTGCTACTTGCAGTAGAGAGATGATACTTACACAGTTACACAGCTAGATAATTGGTCTAAAACAAGTTTGTCTTGGAATTCGCAAATTCCTAATACTTTTACCACAGTAACCACTCAAAGTCAGTGAATTTTCAAAAATCGCCAACTTCAAGGGCAGATAACTGAAAAACCTACCCGTCGAATTTCATGAAATTTGCATGAGAGATAGACACGACCAAGGTCTTTAAGAATCAAGTATAACATCGATCGCGAACAGTCATTTCAGTTCACAAGAGAGAGTCAAATTTTGCATCATACTATATGTCAATTCAGTGCGTTAGCAAGGGTTAAATTGCAAACAATTGAAGGAAAACATCAATATTGAAGAACGGCCGAGACGTGTGACATGTCCAAATGCAGGTACATGCGCTCTTGTATGTGTGAAAGGGGAAATGTTGACAGAAATACTCTACACTGCTTTTGTATCAAGATTCTCTCAATGCGTTAGCAAGGGTTAATTTGCAAAGTTGAAGGAAAACACCCGTCCTGTCAAGACATGCGACATGGGGCAGAAGTTTGAAGAAATACTCTTCGATGTCTTATGAATTATCACGTAATTTACAGTCTAGAGAAGGCCGAAATGGCTTTATGCAGCAGATGTCCGTACGACTGGACGTATGGACAGCGTGCGCGAGATGAGCAAATGCACACAAGTGCGGCAAGAGCTGTCAAAATCTGATCAGACAGGCAGAGAAGCAAGCAAAAAAGCCTGCCTGACTGACCTGACCTGACTGACTGACATAGTCTTGATTATTTATATATAATAAGACCTTCAACCTATGTACCAGCACTCGGAAACTGTATTCCAGTGTCGGCAAACCCCTTGAACTCGCCAAACTAAAACACTAGCCCTTTTTCAACTTTCAAACCTATACTGCCTCCCCTCCACATACCCCTCACGTTTTGATGTTCTTACTTTCTTGCCTCAACTGGCAGCAGGCCGTGTACATCGAGTAAACCTCACTTCCGCTCCTATGTCTCGCTACGTACTGAAAACGTATACAAAACGTCATTTTGCTTCAGAATTCGGCTAAATCAACTGCAGTGCACTAAAAATGTCTTCAAAACGCTATCCATACTTGGAAAAGCACTTAGTTTGCCCCCAAGAGCCACGGGTGCTCATATTTTGCTGAATCCTGTCATTGTCGTCGCTTGCGACTATATTTAAGGATTCAGCAGAAATGCTGAATCCTTATTGTTATTGGCGTGTTTTATTATTATTATTATTAAGGATTCAGCAATTTTGCTGAATCCTTATTGTTATTGGCGTGTTTTATTATTATTTTTTTTTTTATTCCACCGATTTTGTCGCCGCGATTTAACCAAAACCGCTCAAGCTATTAAAGCCAAACTTACCAGTCTTGTAGAGCTTCATGAGACGAAGCCGCAATAAGCTTTTGGGCTTAATCGGCTTAAGCATTAAAGGCACAGTACCCTCCAAAGTTCGAAAAATTAACATGGGAAAAACTTTCAAAATGCACTTAGAGACTTGCAACTTTTTTGAAACGATGCACAGTAACATTGTAAGCAAAAAAGTCAATCATGGCAAATTCGTAGCATCAGCAGTTTGGCCGCCATATTGCTTTAATTAACTTTTTGAAATTTACGGACCCCATGCATCTTTGAGAATCTTCTTCTCTGAAGATACTTGCATCTAAGAGCTGAAATTCATACTCAATGTAGCTGAAGCATTGTAATTTTGAATTTATATTTTTCAAGGTCCTAACATTAAAACTTTTTTCTCAGCAACCCTTCAAAGTCGGGCGACATAGCTCATATAAGCATGTTCAAAGGAAGATAACTCTAAAAGTTAGACTCACAATTGCAATATTTTTTCAGGAATGTAAGACCAGTATGTTCACTTACAGAAACTGTTAAAACATTGATCGCGAACAGTCAATTTTGTTCACAATAAACGATCAAAAACATCAAAAATATGGTTACAAAAAAATAACATGGGCAATTTTTTCAAAATGCACTTAGAGACCTGAAACTTGTTTTGAATGAAGCGTAATAACAGTATGAACAAAAAAGTCAATCATGACGATTTCATAACTATTATAGTTTTTGCACAATATCAACTTATTTGTTCCAGAAATTGCTTGTCATGATTCGACGATTCTTGTTAACACGATTCAGCCAAAACCGCTCAAGCTATTTCAGCCAAAGTTACCAGTCTGATAGAACTGCATGAGACGAAGCCACAATAAGCTTTTGGGCTTAATCGGCTTAAGCCTTAAAGGCACAGTACGATCCAAATTTCGAAAAATTAACATGGGACATTTTTTTCAAAATGCACTTGGAGACCTGTAAGTTGTTTTAAACGATAGGCAATTACATCACGAGCAAAAAAGCAAATCACGGCGAATTCCTAAGTAGCATTCTTTTTGCACATTATCAACTTCTTTGCAATTATCGCAATTTTCAGGTAAAACATGCCCCTGAAGCTTAATGTGTGCATCAATCTTCATGAAATTTTCAGTGAAGCTAGCTAACATCACTATCTTTGTACTGAATGTGCTTTTTATGCGCTGAATCCTTTTGTCGTCGCTTGCGACTATATTTATTATTATTATTATTATTTTTTTTATTCCACCGATTTTGTCGCCGCGATTTAGCCAAAACCGCTAAAGCTATTACAGCCAAACTTGCCAGTCTTGTAGAGCTGCATGAGACGAAGCCGCAATAAGCTTTTGAGCTTAATCGGCTTAAGCGTTAAAGGCACAGTACGATCCAAAGTTCGAAAAATTAACATGGGAAAAATTTTCAAAATGCACTTAGAGACTTGCAACTTTTTTTAAACGATAGCCAATAACATTGCAAGCAAAAAAGTAAATCGTGGCGAATTCGTAGCATGAATACTTTAGCCGCCATATTGCGTTTTTTGACTTTTTGAAATTTCCGGACCCTATGCATCTTTGAGAATCTTCTTCTCTGAAGATACTTGCATCTCAGAGCTGGAACTCTCCAGTTATGCAGTGGAGGCATTGGGTATTTTATGGTCTTTTTGAGTTTGATGAAAATCAAATATTTTTTTCTCAGCAACCCTTCAAAGTCGGGCGACTTAGCTCATGTAAGCATGTTCAAAGGGAGATAACTCTAAAAGTTAGACTCACAAGTGCACCATTTTTACAGAAATGGAAGACCAGTTTATGGACTTGTAGAAAATGTTAAAACATTGATCGCGAACAGTCATTATCGTTCACAATAATCGATCAAAAACAGCAAAAATATGTTGACAAAAAATTAACATGGGCTAATTTTTCAAAATGCACGTAGACACTTGAAACATGTTTTGAATAAAGCGTATTACCTGTATGAACAAAAAAGTCAATCATGACCATTTCATAAGTATTATAGTTTTTGCACAATATCAACTTATTTGTTCCAGAAATTGGTTTCCATTACTCCACCAATTTTGTCGCCGCGATTTAGCCAAAACCGCTCAAGCTATTACAGCCAAACTCACCAGTCTGATAGAACTTCATGAGACGAAGCCACAATAAGCTTTTGAGCTTAATCGGTTTAAGCGTTAAAGGCACAGTACGATCGAAATTTCAAAAAATTAACATAGGATTTTTTTTCAAAATGCACTTAGAGACTTAAAAAAATTTTTAAACGATGGACAATAGCAATGCAAGCAAAAAAGTCAATCATGGCCAAGTTGTATCATGAATAGTTTTTCTGCCACATTGCTTTTTTGACTTTTTGAAATGTTCGACCCAATGCACCTTTGAGAATCTTCTTCTCTGAAGATACTTGCATCTCAGAGCTGAAACTCTCCAATTGTGTAGAGGAGGCCTATGGAATTTCATGGTCTTTTTGAGTTTGATGAAAGTCAAATATTTTGTCTTCAGAAACCCTTCAAAGTCGGGCGACTTAGCTCATGTAAGCATGTTCAAAGGGAGATAACTCTAAAAGTTAGAAAAACAATTGTACCATTTTTACAGGAATGTAAGACCAGTATGTGGACTTATTGACACTATTAAAACATTGCTCGCAAACAGTCATTTGCGTTCACAATAAATGATCAAAAACAGCCAAAATCTTTTGACTGAACTTAACATGTGGAAATTTTTTAAAATGCACTTACAGTCTTCAAACTAGTTTTGAAGGATGTGCACATAACAGTACAAACAAAAAAGTCAATCAAGACGAATTCTTAAGTAGCATCGTTTTAGCACATTATCAACTTCTTTGCAATTATCGCAGTTTCGTCACATAAAACATGCTTCTGAAGCTTAATGCATATACCAATCTTCATGAAACTTTCAGGAAAGCTAGCTAACATCACTATTTATGTACTGAATGTGCTCTCTATGCGCTGAATCCTGTCATCGTCGCTTGCGACTATATTTATTATTATTTTTTTTTTTTTTTTTATTCCACGATTTTTGTGTACACGATTCAGCCCAAACCGCTAAAGCTATTACAGCCAAACTTGCCAGCCTGGTAGAGCTTCATAAGGAGACCCTGCAATAAGCTTTTGGGCTTAATCGGCTTAAGCGTTAAAGGCACAGTACGATCCAAAGTTGGAAAAATTAACATGGGATTTTTTTTCAAAATGCACTTAGAGACTTGCAACTTGTTTTAAACGATGCGCAATAGCAATGCAAGCACAAAAGTCAATCATGGCGATGTTGTAGCATGCATAGTTTGACCGCCATATTGCTTTTTTTGACTTATGTAAAAATGCAAGACCCCATGCATCTTTGAGAATCTTCTTCTCTGAAGATACTTGCATCTAAGAGCTGAAACTCTCCAATAATGTAGCTGAGGCATTGGGCATTTCAGGGTGATCTTGAGTTTTATGAAAGTCAAATATATTTTTTTCAGCAAGCCTTCAAAGTCGGGCGACTTAGCTCATGTAAGCATGTTCAAAGGGAGATAACTCAAAAAGTTAGACTCACAATTGCACCATTTTTTCAGGGATATAAGACCAGTTAGTGCACTTGACGAAGCTGTTAAAACATTGATCGCGAACAGTCATTTTCGTTCACAATAATCGATCAAAAACAGCAAAAATATGTTTACAAAAAATTAACATGGGCTATTTTCTCAAAATGCACGTAGAGACTTGAAACTTGATTTGAAAGAAGCGTAAGAACAATACAAACAAAAAAGTCAATCAAGACGAATTCATAAGTATTATAGTTTTTTCGCATTATGAACTTTTTTGTTCCAGAAATCGCTTTCCACTATTCCCCGATTCTTGTGTACACGATTCAGCCCAAACCGCTAAAGCTATGACAACCAAACTTACCAGTATGCTTGAACTTCATGAGACGACGCCACAATAAGCTTTTGGGCTTAATCGGATTAAGCGTTAAAGGCACAGTACCATCCAAATTGCGAAAAATTAACATGTGATTTTTTTTCAAAATGCACTTAGAGACTTGCAACCTGCTTGCAACGATAGGCAATTACATTTTGAGCAAAAAAGTAAATCATGGCCAATTCGTAGCATGAATAGTTTGGCCGCCATATTGCTTTTAGTGATTTTTGAGATGCATCTTTAAAAATCTTCTTCTCTGAAGATACTTGCATCTAAGAGCTCAAACTCTCCAATAATGTAGCTGAGACATTGGGAATTTCAGGGTGATTCAGATTTTGATGTCAGTCCAATATTTTTTTCTTACCACTTCTTTGCAAAAACCGGAGTATGCTTTGGAGATAAGGTTAGATGAAACTTGCTGCTGTAGATTAATGCATGCTCCAATCTTCATGAAAATTTCAGTGAAGCTGGCTAACATCACTATGTTTGTACTGAATGTGCTTTTTATGCGCTGAATCCTTTTGTCGTCGCTTGCGACTATATTTCGTCTTTGTTATTACTTGTAAAAAAGTGCACATTCTTCAATTAAATTTAAGTTTCTTTATTGGTCAAAGTATCCACATGCATTCAATGAATAGGATAGAAAAAATAGTGTAAGTCTATATAATACTGATAATTATTTCAATTAATTGGGGTAACTCGAGAAAGTTTGGATTATAACAATAAGAAATATTTCGTGATCTTGAAACGCCCGAGCGATTCCGATTGCAAGGCAAGCTCCTCGCACGTTTTGTTGCTAGCGCTGTTATGGAGCTTGTGCAACGGAAGTCGGGACTTGTCAACATGACCCCCAAGTTTTCTCGTAGAAGAAATCGAGTTGATACCATCGATGTTTTAATCATTCTCTACATACCTGATGACATCAAACTTATAGTGTGACAGAAGACTGACGTAACGGACATTTAGCAGGTAAGTAATATTTATTCATACCGGCACTGGTTATAGGCCCTAACCCAACTGACAGATTGTTGATTGTCATGAATCGTCAATACTGAGTTTATTAAACTCTAATTAGGAACCTCATAACATCAATACAGATGATGTTTGATATTCCGATTCTGAAATTAGACACTTTTGATTATTGTCACTGTGAGAAATTTATCAATACCTCCGACTGGAGTAACATATGTTTCTTTTAATGAAAAATAAATCTATAGTTGTTTTCATCTTTTGATGAATCTGGTTTCATTTTGAAAATAGTCGAAGATTTTTACATATTTCTTTGATGTCACCTGTTTTTATGTTAGTTGTTATAATCATGATGGTACATGCCACAAGTCAAGTTTTATTATTAACAGATTAATTAAACTTTGGTTCATGTGCGATGAATGCGCACCCGAAGTTAAGATCTTAAACCTATCTGTTGTGGCTTGCCGATGATTTTGATCAACAAACAACAAAATTTTGTCAATAAAAAAACAAAACATCCCACTTCAATCGACACATGGCTAAAGAGATAAAACATTTGGCTAATATCTCCAACCAGGTTTTTTATTTAGAAAATCATACTAATATTGCTAGGTTATATTTCATAAAATTTTAGAGAAAAAATATCAACTTCATTTCTCTCAAAGTCATTAAGTAGTTGAGTATGAGTATAATTATTTTTGTACCCTACAGTTTATTGCCTGATAAAGGATAATTTCACACACTTTTTAATGTAGGTCATGTTTATATTTGAGGTTGAACTGCTTACAAATATCTTAGTCGACTTTCGAAAAAAAATTATGGGAGATATTTGTATAAATCAATTCAGTCATATTGGGGACTGCCGTGATATATCATCTTATGATGAGTCTTGAATACAAAATGCTCTTTAGTGTGTTTCACCCCATAATTTCTTTTTAGAAAAAGACTTGGAACAATTGAAAAACACTTTCCCATACAGAAAGTTCTTCTCATTAAATTGATGTGTTTTTTGTTGTATTATTCACCATTTCATATATTCAATTGCAGCATGGATTCACAGGATCAGGATAAAGTGTGTTGCTGTAACTTTGTTTCCAAAAAAATTAAGGCCTATGTCCACCTCCAAAGCCATGAAATGGAAATGTCGATTTGAAGAGCTGGGTATGTTAATGAGTTTATGGATTCAAAGTCTTTTAAGTTTTGTTTTGTATTGCAAATAAAACCATAAAATTATCAGTTACAGTGAATACTTACCAACAAAATGGCCTCCCATATGCTTAGGGTCATTTCATCTTTCAAAAGATAAAAGCTGTCTGTTAAATAGAAAAACTTTGACAAAGAGTCAAGGTAAGTAGCATGACCTATGAAAATCTAAAGATGGTGCAGTGTCATTGTGAATTCAGAATAGTTTCAGCTTGTGGTGAATGGTTCACCTATGGTGGCTGATTTCTGCCATTTGCGTCTTCGCTATTTCGTGATATCCCAACCTGTAGCGAAATGGCGAAGCAGCGATGCGAAATGGCAAAATGGCAATGCGAAGTAGCGATGCAAAGTGGTAAAGACACAAAGCACTTTTGCGTCGCTATTTTGCATTGCACCTTCCCTTTTTTGCATTGCATCTTCATTATTTTGCATTTCTATTTCACTGATTCGCCCTAGGCTGGGATAATGCAAAGATGCAAATGGCAGAAATCAGCCACCATATGCCCTTTAGCTTTTGTGTGGTGTGTATCAATACACACTAGTTCTTTTGTTAAACTTTAGTCATCTTCCCATACCGGGGCCTGACTTGCGCCAATGACATGCTAAGATAGTCCTTGCAATATTTCCCCAACTTTTCTTATCCTGTGTCAAGGCTGCTGCAACAAATCTTGATAATCCAATGAGAAATGTTATGAGAATTGCAAGTTATTGCCATTTAGGACACTGCTCTCAAAACACAAATATTGACAGGGAAGCGGCAAGGTTTGGATCAGCCAGTGAGGAAGAATTGCCTCTTGAAGCCATGGGGAAAAGCTTTATTTGATATTCATTTCATGATAACTCATAGTATCTTTTGTGTGCAAATGCAGAGGTGTTTATCCTGCAAAATGGATGTTCAGTTTTAACACTGGCAGGTCCAGCTGTGTACACATGATATGATAGAAATTTATATTTTGAAATTAATGTTAGTTTCATAGTGAAGACACTCTTTGAAATTGCAATTTATCATTAAAAGACATATACAATTGTATCAATCTAAGCATGGGATCAAACCTGGGACTGTAGGTTTTTTCTCAACTGGCTAACCATTAAAAAGTATATATACATGCTTAAAGTGTGACAGGCTTTCTGTTATAAATGATAATAATAAGCATCAAACATCTGAGTTTTGTGAGGAAAATTTGATCATTTATGACAAAGGATTGTTTTTCACCTCGAACATCATTATTGTCAAACAATGTTGACTATCTCAAAGCTTATGTTAAATCAAATCTTGGTGAGTCAGTTTAGTAGACATTTTCAATTTTTAAAATAGGAAAGTTGAGTAGATCTTTAAATGATTGTTCTATTACTAGTATTCATTGAAATAAACCATCTTTCTTTTTGTGTTAAGGATACTAAGATTAAATATGTTCTTCCTCTACTAAAAAGTAAAGGGGCTTTACTATCCACTCAAAGGTGGTGATTGATAAAATATTATAAAAAACATCCGGTAATAAGTAATAAGTATTCAGACGAGCAATGTGTATGGCACAATTGTATACCCCAAATGTCATTGTATAAAAATCAAATCAACTGGTCTGTCAAGCTACTTTTTGGAATACACAAGCTCGTTAGGCCTGCTGGCCTGACATCTGACTCGTTTGCCAGTAATTGCATGTATATTGAACTCATTTGGGGTATTCCTTCAATACACAAATTTATGACCATGTCTAGTTAGATCTTTTATAAAATAAATATGTAGATGCTTGTAGCAACAGGGAAAGAGGTATGTGGGATATGGGAGGTTAGGTGTACTAATGCCTACAGTGATTATTGCCTACATGGAATAATAGATAAACTGCATGCTGTGGTTATGAGACGCTAACCTGCACACAAGTTAACTGATCCAATTTGTATAAACTGTTCCATTCAAACTATCAATCTCAAGCATCTTAGGTTTAAATTAAAAGATCATGAAATAATGACATTAATTAAAAAAAAAGGGATTGGAAAAATATTTCAAATAAGTGTTATAATGACTTAATGACATAAAGTCATTTTGATAACAACTATGCTTTCTTGAAGTAAAAGACTTTGGAAGACAAAAAGTTTGTCATTGCTTTCATTAACTATATCACTATGATACTATGCCACCAGGCTCAAAATGTAGGATGTGAAAACTTAATCCTGTATTTCCTGCAAATTTCTATATGTATGGAGGATAATATTTGCACAAAAGTGATATCAATTATTATATGTAGATGTTTATGTCACTTTAATTGTAGCGATGAAAAGCATTTTCTGTACAAGCAATTTTTCATCAAAGTATTATTGTCATTAATGTCAACAAAGTCAATATTTCATTAGATTATCAACATATAATGAAGGTGATTTTTTTTTCAAAATAATTTGATCTCAACAATTCATTATTATCAATGAAGTAATAATTGACAATGAACTATACTTTGTGAGTAAATACTAAATGTCTTGTTCTTAATTTTCATTGTAGGCATTAATGCCCCCCCCCCCCCCAACAATTTATGTCATAAAAATCCAAGAAGAAATAGTCCCTTTACCACCTCTCTGTCCTTATGTTTCTGTTCTCTGTGAAAGAAATTTTCTGAAAATTTGGTTAATATCTTATGATTATATTTTCATGTATGAAGATGAAGACAATGGACCGATATGGAGTGACAACCATGATAACTTTGCTGATCAGTATCAAGATGTGAGTATTTTGACAATACAGGAACATTTATATCTTTACTTTAACTTTTGATGTATCTTATGTAACTCAAGAGTCTAAATAAATAACTTACTGTTACGCACATCTGTAAATTACAACACTCAAACTTTGTTCATATATTGTGAAAATATTTGTCTGACTGAATGTGAATATGTCTATTAATACATCAATAATTTTAACTAGATTTGAGTTTCCTCTGCCTCTTATGTCTCATTCATTTTTCCCTTTCTTTCAGTTACCTGTTGACTTGTACCTTCCAAAATAACAATTTGACTACATCAATCCTGTCTCAGTCTGCAAAGGGATCAGATTCTGGTCATACAAGATTCAAAATAATAGTCCATTGACATTGCTCAATCAACAACACTAGCTGTTTCTAGTTTAGCCCACAAAGCAAATCAAGGAAAGATACAAAGTTACAAAATACATTTCCCTCTGTCCAATGCTTTATACTTGTGAATCAAGGAAAAGATGTGCTATAAAGTTTATCTTCATTGCAAACATCTGTAACTTGTTGTTTTGTCCAGCTTCCCTTTGACTGAAGGAAAATGCAACATCCATTTAGGGCCATTACAAATTGATATTTATAGTTTGCCTATTACAGGAGCATACAATCTCAGAATTTGCTTCACACACAAAAAGCAAATCCTTTATTTGTTTCAATCTAATTAGTCAAGGTAACATATGTGATTAGGCTGACAGGTGCTGGGTGCTCAAGCTTGTGCGTTCAAGCGTGAATACCGTTATGGAATACTGTACTTAGCTCTCTAAAACTAAAAAGTTCAATCAAATTTGAAAACTCTTTTTTCTTATTACGGCGTCAACAAAACAAATGAGATGATATATACCTTACTTAGGAATTTTTTAAATGCAGTATTTTTAGTAAGGTTATGATACTAATTTCATCTAGAAATGACAATAAGTTCTAGGAATTTGGCACAGAGGCTTGGAAAGGATGAAATTGTAGTGGGATCCAAAATATAACAATGTTAGATTTATTCACTATCTTAATTGCATGTTGCTTTAATTTATGGCCTTAATTTAATTTTAATGTGCAACTTACTTGTTCGCTTTAGTTGAATGTCAAGGTCAGCCTTCATTAAAGTTAATTTTTTTAATAGTTTTTAAAAAATATTTCTAAACCTGAAGTTAGCTCATCAGACTGGCAGGGACCAGGTTTTGGCTTATTGAAATGGTCAATGTAATCACATTCATGTTCTAATGAGGATTCAAACAAGCTGAAGTTCATGTCAGTATTACACTTAAGAAGCAAAATATGAACCTAACATAGTTAGCAATGTTACAGTCAATCACCCACCTCGTTAAGTCTGCAGTTTTTTATTAGTGGGCTCATAGTAGCTTGGGACAGGCATGCGAAAACCTGATATCATTGCGATTTCTTTGCGAATTCGCACGGATTTGGTTGATGTTAATTAGGGATGAGTAAACAGCAAATGGAGAGTCAGTAGTTGGATGTAGAAAGTTGGTTAGAAATGATGTTTGAAGTGCCTTTAGTGCTTACAGAAGGTATTTCAACAAGAAATGAGAGGGCAAATATATATATAAAACTTGTATTTGACAACTAATATAATTATTTTATTTTTATGACTAAAGGTGTGAATAAGAATAGAAATATAGTAATTTGCAATTTGTAAAAAGGATCTGCTTTCTATTTGTTTCATGATTTAAGGAACAATATTTAGTTTTATTGATTTTATTCAAATTTTATGTGAAAGCAGCTTGTCTAATGTACTGATATTGGACAATCTTTTTTATGTATTTCTCTTTGAGACCTAACAGTTATAAATCTAGTCTTAAATAAAGTCTTGAACATCAACAATACAAAGGCTGATTAGTTACAGAGACTGCTCTATTTTTGTCATGAAAGTAAATACCCAAAATGGTGAAGTCATTTCAGTATTAAAAAGTGGAAAAATTGTCTTTTTGCAAGTATGAAAAATAAATTCTACTAGAGGTGTGAACCTTTCATTGTTCAATTCTTGACCACTTTAGAAATAAGACAGGATCTGGTAATAGGTGTCAGGCACCGGATCCCTACAAGTCGGTATCCGGTGAGGTATCCGTTGGAATCCGGCCAGATCCGGGATCCGTTAAGGTATCCGTCACCGGATCCCAGTATACCAAATTTGCAGGGATCCGTTAAGGTATCCGTTGGAATCCGGCCGGATCTGGGATCCGTTGAGGTATCCGTCACCGGATCCCAGTATACCAAATTAGCAGGGATCCGGAGGTATCCGGAAGGAATCCGGTAAACGGATTCCACTACTTTTTGTCCTGTGATACAGAAATAAAGAACATTGCAATCTAAAAAGACGGTCTAAATGGTAAATGTGTTCAAGGGACATAAAAGGCAGAACATAGAGTTTGGGTTTGTGCACACTAAGTGGAATGTACATGTGATATATTTCAAACTGTTTAATCAAATGAACAAAAAGTTTGCACTTTAACAAAAAACTTTTCCTACTGCTATCATTAATGTAGAATTCATTATTTTTCTATCTCTGCTATATATGCAGTGTTTGTTGTAGCAACCTGGCCTCTGGTACATGGCAACCGCATTATCCGAGTGCACGTGCAAGGCATGCTCGCCCCGTGCTCGCGTCGGTAACCTTGTAGAGTGTGAGTCCACTGATTAAAGGTGTGAACTTCGTTTTCTGCTGTTGTGTCCTCTTTCACCAAGGTAATGAATGAAAACACTACAAATTGGCGACGAGGATGGGATATATCACTCAAGGGGTACAGGCTGATGTAAACTTGAGTGAGGATACCAGAGACGTAACGTCTTCAACTTCTCAAAATGACGTGATGTCATCTACATCACAAACTACGCATCAAGATGTGACACAAAGGATACCTGTGTCTGAAACTCCGGGGAGAAGATATCCCACAAGGGAGCGGAAAAAGCCTGAGAGATTTTCTTATTGAATAACCAGTATCAAATACTAATGTCGAAGTGACCTAGTGTCCCAGTGACCTAGTGTTATGATGACCTCATTACCTGGAAATGTAGGTCAAATTCAGGACATTGAAAAGTGGGATGTAAGGAAAATTTATACCTTTTGAGTTAAGTTTTTTTGGTAAAATTATATACCGATTTTATTATTTCAAATTAATGGGAATTTTTACTTTTATTAAGAGGGGAAAAGTGTAGAATTCATTATTTTTCTATCTCTGCTATATATGCAGTGTTTGTTGTAGCAACCTGGCCTCTGGTACATGGCAACCGCATTATCCGAGTGCACGTGCAAGGCATGCTCGCCCCGTGCTCGCGTCGGTAACCTTGTAGAGTGTGAGTCCACTGATTAAAGGTGTGAACTTCGTTTTCTGCTGTTGTGTCCTCTTTCACCAAGGTAATGAATGAAAACACTACAATTAACGTGTACCTTAGTAAGTATCAATGGATTATCTCAAACATGAATAAGGAAGATACATGTATTGGTTGTTATCGAATCAAAAGGTCTCTTAATCATTCAAAATAGTGAAAGAATCAGAACATCTGTTTCCTAATCATCCTGCTTCATCGGCGTGATCGAGCTCCTTCCATGTACCCTGATCTCCTTTCGGCCAAAAGCCTCGTATCGCTAGCTATCTAACCTGCCAGTGAGACAACTCGCAACCAGCAACAGCGGCACAACACGAATGGAAAATTCTGTTAAGTTCAAAAGAGTAGCGTCAAGTTCCTCGGATAACGACATTTCATTGGCTGAAACATTAACGGCCGCGCCAGTCGTACGAGGGATTTGGCTCGAAGGAGATCAGGGTATACGTAAGGAGCTCGATCAGCGGATTCAATTACACTGATGAAGCAGGATGCTTCCTAATTAATTTGATGGTACCCGTCTAATACATTGATATAGCTGCCTAATCATCATCAACATTATGTTTATTTAACAGTGGATTTTAATTTCAATCTCTTATGAATTATATATCAATATATCAACATTCAATGCAATAACATTATTGGATTACTGCATTTGCCAATGGAAAACTTTGCTATAATGTTTGGATTTACAAGTTCAGAATCAAACAAATTGAGTCACTACCTTTATCAAAATCACCTTGACGAAACATTTCATACGTATGATTAACAAGTATTCAACTATAACAGGTGAGATAACCTTTTATCTCAGGAATATGGGTTCGGCATAGTTCAAAGCAACAGTCAGGAAGATTACCAATGTCTCTCGATGATATTGAGTGCATTTGATTAATAACATTAAAGACATTATCATTTAGATTGCTAGACCATGCCAAGTATCCATTCTACACAATCTACATGACAAACACGCCATTAAACTTTAAAATCGATCATCAAAAGACAGAAACCAAATTGGGTCCCTGGTTTTAGATATAGTGCTTTCGAAAGAAGCTATTTCTAATCACAGTTCAGAAGACGTGCAATGATGGTTGTGAAACGCTGCTAGCTTGGACAATCAGTAACAATGGTCGTGCATCAACGTTGTAAACATTTGAGGAATCAGAAGAAGCAGAGGCTAAATGATTTTATAAATACTATCCAATGATGCCAAATAATTTTCTTAATTTTCTGTCGTTTTTATGTCCAAGGTGATTTATCACGTGTCTTTGGGTATTTCATTTATTGTCTTACATGACATACTTCGCCATACTAATTTATCTCTTGATCTCGCATCTCACTTGATGTGATTGCTTGAAGAGGACAAATGTTCCAAAATCGAAGCATCCTGGAATGAAGGTTATTAGTGAATTGTTGAACACACTATTGATTGTTTGCACTGTTACTCCTTTTGATTTAATTATGTAATGCTTGAATATTATATTAATGTCTACCTAATGTTTGATTTTAGATGGAAAATTAATGCACAGACAGTAGGACGAATCATAGATAGACAGACGGACGCTCAAAGTGATAGTTAGACAGACAGACTTACAGTTAGAGAGAAGGGGAAATGGATAGATAGTTTGATAGAAATATAAAAGTGTCATTTAATCCAATTGTTTGCGATAAAGAGAGTGTTATTTTCAGCTTCAAAGAACTTTATATCAATATAGAAATCATATTATTGTTAACCGATAATTCTTTTCAAAATTTTCACAAAGTGTGCAAAAACTGTAATGGCACCGTATTCAATCATTCTTGTGCTTTTATAATTCAATATTCAATAATTCAATTATTCAGTATTGTTATTAAAATCTGGTCATTTTATCATATTAATTCCTCTTAATTCTGTTAAGATAATATGTAGTCAAGGTAATTACGCTTGAAAGACGATAAAGTGAATAAACCGTTTGCTTATCTACTTAACTCCCGCCGCAAGGACGTTTGTGTGAGTGTTTCCCATTAAATATCAAATTATAGTAGATCATATCACTACTTAACCATGGATGTCTCGTAATATGAGTGCTTGCAATGAATTAGATTCTTTTCCACCGCCTGATTAAAGGATACAATAAAGTTTGATGGATTTAAAGAGGGAATCGCTACTTCATTCAATTCCTAAATATTAAAATGCATTTGAATTGGCAATAGTGTGCCTATTTCTACTGAAGAAAATGAGTGCACCAACGGTTCAGGACTATAGAGTAAACAGACTCAGCGTCAAACGAAATGGACATTTATGGAGTTATTTTGAGCTCACATAATTATTCGAATGCTGTCTAAAGCTACACGAAAGTCAACATGTTATGCTACTTAATTATTAAGCTTAACCTACAGATTATAGACACATTTCAGCACAAGTTGCTCAAAGCATATTCAAGGCTTACAGTAATATGTTTCGTTAATCAACCAACGGCTACTATTGACATATTTCATGCCAGAGGACACTGCTATCACAGATTGCCAACAGTTATCAGTAACAGACTGAGTGCATCTGTATACAAAAATCTGTTCACCTGATCATATAAGTCTTTCCTTGTGATGAAGTTATAGCTTAATAACTTGTGTCCTCAGCTGTGTCAAAGCTTTATTCCGTCATTACAATTTAACTGTAGCGATATCTATATACATTACATAAAATTGCTTGTATCTCAAACAAAGGTCGTCTACTGTAGGAGACAATTTTGGGTTTCACAGTGACATAAATGTATGACATAAAGGTCACAAAAACGTTTAACTTATTTCACCATGCTACTTTGTAGGCCACTATATCATGCATTCTGTAAATTCGGTAGCACTGAGCGTTGTAAATATTTCTGGATGAACATACACAAAAGATGTTTATAAATTATGTACACTTTATAATTTACATATTAGTTATAATTTTATTCTCAATTCTATTTTCAGACAGCTGGCAAAAACAGCCGTTTGCCAGAAAGGCAACACTCACCTCTTGTTGTAGACTGAATTACTGGGCTTGAATATGGTATATTTATGTTAATGTGTAATCGAATTTGTTCCTATATGTTAGGACAACTAGCAATCCCAGAATAGATTATCAAATTGACGGATTTTTTAGATGAACTTTTGGACTATTTATTGAACCATATGACTTTAACATGGCACTGTGTTGTCAAAGTACTAATAGAGATAGTTAATGTTCTAAAATTTCACCTATTAGATAATCCACTTACAAACCCTGTAATTTTAAGACTCATTCGCGTGCTCGCTATATTCCTTAATACGTAAAGTATATGACATATTATCTGTCAGCATTCCCCTGTCAGTTTCGTAAGATGATGAAGACTTGAAAGGATGAAAGGAATGTTTAAAAGATGTACATCATGTCTGGTCTTGACATCTGCCCTGAAGGTTTGTACTGTCATGTGACATTTTACTGTCATTCGTTCCTGTGAAGACCGTTTCTCAAGATTATCAAATTTTAGGATTCAATAGTAAGAATCACGCCTTTGAAATGCTTAATGACTCTTTGCAATGATATACGTGTACACGGCGTTTAAAAAGCATATGTTGTGAGAATATGTTCTCTGTATTTTTTACCATCTCACTGTCACGAACCATTTAGACCCGATCAAGTCTGAAACATGAAGTTTTTATTGTATCTCAGAACTATGTGATAATATTGATATGATGTGTATGGAATATTCATGCAAGAAAATTGCATCCGTTTGCTATGTTTGAAACCAAATTATGATTTATACATTCTTCAAAATGAAACATCAATGAATAGCAGACATCATAGCAGGGTAGACATTTTAGCACATACCTTGTTTTACATACGAAGGATTTCAAATTACTCAACAATATGTACATGCCTATTCATCCACCTGCCCTTGTATAAACGAAAAGGTCAAAAGGGTAATCATGAATTGAAGATTTTTGGTAAATCGAATAAATCAACTTGAATCTATGATGCAGCTGTATGAAGACTATAATCACAGCACATAGATGTATTTCTTCATTTGATCAATTTTCCATGTTTATGATTTGAGATAACCTGAACTGTAACCTTTTGGCGCCTAAACAAGTTTTAAGAATCGCAGTAACATTAATTTTTACTCTTTGAAAAGGTGAAACCAACCAAAAGGTCAACCATAAAGTCGTTGTCTGCTCTACTGGAAGAGCATAAGGTGATGGGAATACATTGGAGTTAGCACCTCAAAACAGTTGTCTGAACGTTGTCTAGCTGTGTGTGCTGTTGACTGAGATAGCCTCCAATTTCTCACGCAGAGTAGAGAAGCTGGTTTATGCTGGATTATATAGTTCTTTGCTAATGCTTTACCGTCCTCTAGGATACGTATACTTGTACAGAAGAACAAATAAAAAGTTGCTACTGTTACAAAATAAAAAAAGATTATTTTCTTGGACGAGTTGCACTCGTGTGATAGCTTATACGACAAGGTTAATTACGCCACAACCAATGGAACAAACATTCGTAAATTTTTAAATCAGTCATTTGACGCATAAACAGTTGGGTCCTTGGGTTAATATATGGTGCCATAAAAAAAAGAAATTATTGCCACTACTCTTCAGAAGGAGTGCAGTTAATGTTACAAAATGGTGGGTACACTATAAACATCTGATAGTAAATGCTTGTAGCCGATAAAATCCGTAAGCATGGTCATATATCAGACATGGAGGCTTGCTGTGAGTGGAGTTTTTAACTGCCAACCAATCATGTCAAACTGTTTCTTCATTGGTGTTGTGATATCACGTCATAAGAAATTGTAATGTTATCTGTTTTGGTTTTTGATAATTGCTGAAAACAATATACATAAACCATTGAAACCAAAGTGCACCTCGATTCACTAGTTTATGTAGGATGTGTTGTTATTCCAGAATTAGAGACTAAATCTATTCATATAGATTTAAATTGAAATGTTTGCAAGAGAACTACACACCAACTTAAACGAATTTGGAATTTGGATAATTATCATGTTTGTTTCTAAATTGTTCAGATATCTGCAATGAAACACTTTTTAAGAACATCGAGTCAATTAATCATATCAAATAATTCAACATTCATCATTGGTGACATAACTATACAGCATAATATGTATTGATATTGTAAAAATATGTAGTCAAGGTAATCAAATTGAAAAGACAATATACCGAATAAACCGATTGCTAATCTTATTTTAACGTAATGTTTGTTTGAATGTTTCAAGCCGAATTTAAACTCATTTTAGATAATACAACTTCTTAAACACGGATGTACCGGTATATTAGTGCACTGAATTCATAGAGTTCTCCCCCTTCCGCCTCAGACCGACTGGAGGAAGTTTTTTTAGGTAAAGGTTTGATATCAAATCCTATATTATCAAACCACATGGAATAATTTATGAGTACATGATAGCTATTTAATGACGTCTCACAGCAATAAAATATCAAATCAAAGCTTCGTAGGATATCAGTGTTTTCCATGATGCACGAACCTAAAGGATATATGGTTCTTTAAACAGGGAATCATTTTCTAAAAATGGCACATCAAAGTGATATTTTAACAATTTACTTGTTGATGTAAGTATAATGAGTTGATTAATGAAAGATATATCCGGGGCTTCCTGAGAGTATGTTATTTAACCAACGAGTATTTATGTATGCTAGACACGACGGGGAGCAATCAATTATCAACTAACATCATTTGCCCATAGTTAAAGTAACAAGCTGCGGATAAGTGGACAATAAACAACCATTAAGATTTTTAAACAACGATCTTTGTTAGGTCAAAGCATTGTTAAATCAGTTAGTAACTTCGATAACCCGAAGATGTTAACCGTGTCATTGTTTATTAACTTATCGAATTTCATTTTGACAGTTTGAATATAGTCATATGATTTGTAGATATCATTCAAGCGATTAGGAAATTACTGTTTGATCAAGTTATGTGACTGCGTAATACCGAAAGTTTTAGACTTTGGTAATTTAAGCATCACTCCTCCATGACCTATTTTGTAAAATCTGTAGTAAAATGGGTCGATATTACCCAATAATGGAATATACCCTTTCATTACCGATAACGCTTTACTTTACACACCTAAGAAATGGCTCTTTCTGTTTTCAGTATTGCTGATGACATTTGTATGTGAAAGTCGATTCAAACTTATGGCATTTAACTCACAAATAAGTAAAAAACTGGAGAAGGTTGTCAGTAATATTTAAGGATTCTATTAAAACAACGAAAACAAAACCTCTAGATAACCAATGTCCTTTAACTATACTAATCCTTTGCAAAGTGAAGCACTCAAACCAGTTGCACTTTAACCATTCAAAGTCAGTAGGGGTCCGAATATTCGTTTTCCATTTGCTCATTAAAATGTATCAAGGCCACTCAAATCTTAAAATGTCTTGTTCGAGTACTAAAAATTGTCATGATCATGAGTGAAAAACATCTGAAAATGTCACCTGGCGGCTGCTCAAATGTATTGGTGCATGTTCTTCTGTTAAACTCTAACACGTTCTAATGAAGTTACTAAGAGTTGTTTTGTCAGTGTCAAACGTTTAAATGTAAAAAAAATCGCTAGACCTGAGACCCATTTCGACGCTGTCAACATCATGGGTTTTGGGCAATATATGAAATCTTAATCCAATTCCACTGATTTCATCTGATGAGGCTTTTGATTTGCATGAAGTTTTACCGACATGGCAATTGATGAATATAACGCCCCTAAGAGAAAGCCTTAATGCTGGTCTAAAAGAAGCGAACGTCAGATCATAACCAACATTTGTTTGTTACATGTATGTTTGCCAGTGTGTGACGAGCATTTGCAAATGTAGCAAGATCACGTAATTAAAACATTTAGGAGATAAACCTAGTGTGTTTGAAAATCAGAGACATGTTATACTGGATTGATAGCGAGTAAATTTTAAATTGAAACCGAACGCGCAGCGTGAGGTTTCAATTTAAAATTTACTCGCTATCAATCCAGTATAACATGTCTCTGATTTTCAAACACATTAGATTTATCTCCATTCTACCATGACGGTTTTAATGCTGAACTCTTTTTTCATAGCGAAATGCACAGTGCAAAATGTTCCGACTTCTTGAGACAAACATGAACTCGTCAGCATCGGGGATTTTGCGTCATAGTATTGAACTAAAATTAAACCGTTAACAAAGTTAAACTCAATACTGCATGTTCACGAAATGGTTTCGTACTAGTATGTGGTACAAATGTAAATATCGAATCGTTTAAAAAGCCTTTTATCTTGTTTTAATAGCAAACAAAGACCGCGACACCGCCTCATGACGCAAATGGATAACTCTAACAGTAGACCACTATGACGTCGTAATAGGGTTTATGACGTCAGAAGCGCTCGCGAAATGACGTCATTGTTTTGTTGCCGTATTCGAAGGAATGCTGCTGCATGCCCAGTAGCGGAAAGCTTAGTTTACGATATTTTTTCACTCAAACTTCTTATTTTGTACAAAATACGATATAAAATTAAAACAATTTGCTCTCTCCGTGTAAACACACGAAAACAAATACGATTAATTCCTTTTGGAAAGATATTAATCCGACTTGCAAGCGGAATATCGACTCTGAAGTTACCAGTCGAATAGTCGGAATTCAATGTATGTATTAATACATTGTAAACTGATTTCGGTTAAACAGAGCAACTTCAATCGTGAATTGATACCCTCTGAGTCGGACAAAACAGCCAATCAGAATCGAGTATCCAGCACTTTCATGGTAGAATAACCAATCATTCTACAAAATATGAGAATATTCAATTAGGAAAGAATACAAAATTTAAGACTTCAACACTGAGACATATGTACATTTATGTTTTTAAATGTTCAAAGTTTCAGTTTATATAAAAAATACTGTATGGGGACCTCATTATATGTGAAAATGTGGTACAAAGCTACGTTCATAAATAGTCATAATTTTATTAGAAAAATCGGGTGAAGTTTTGATTACTGAAGATAAGGACACTTCATCATTGAAATGAATTATTTTTATTTTATTTTATTTTAACCTCTAACTAGATATCATTTCATGCATTAAAGTAAAATAAATGCAATGATTGAGTGTAAGACGACATTTTCAAATACAGTGTAAATAAATTGACATGTAGGCTTGTTCATGTTCATGCTGAGTGACATTGTTTCTGAAAAATTATGTGTTAAGAGTTTGTTACAGTGATCCTGTAACCAATACTTGTATTTATGCATAATTCCCACAACAGTATGTTAAACAGTTTTCCTAGTTAAACATTCAAATCAATTTCTTAAAGTTAGGCAAGTGCTCACTTTAAAAAAAACCCTATCTTTTTGTTGAAAAAAAATGTGTAGCATCTGTCAACACGCGCTGCTTGTCAGAGAGACTACACTGGGACTGACTTAACACCTGCTGTTAAAGCACTTGGTTTGAAAATAGTTTATTCCTGTTTCAAGCTGAATAGAATGTGTTAATATCTGTGATTCTTCGTTCGGCACTTACGCAAGCTTTTTCGGTTCACATTGGCCATTTTGAATCACATGAGGATATTGCCATTCACTTTAGCTTTCGATGCAATAAAATTCTTATTACTCTTAACAATTGACCAGCAATCAAAAGGACAAGATATTAAAAAGTTATGGTCAACTGTGCACAAAACAGGAAAAAATTCACAGTTGAAAACGACTTAACAAGTATTGTGTGCAACTATTGAATTTACCGATCTGTGAATTGAGAATAAAGGATGAAATATCGATTATCAAAGCAATCTTGAAAGTTAACCGATTTAAAATAATGTATTATTAGCATTGTTTTTGGATTAGGATAGCTGCTGCCGTTTTCGCTCTTCAGGTTGTAGGCAATTTGTAACATTTCCGATATATGTAGACGTACACTAGACAGAGGTCAAGTTGATAGTGAAGTTCGAACATTGTCATTGTCATTAAGGTAGAAGGATATAAAGAGGCAATTATCATAACTTTTCTGAAATAGTTCAAACCCATACTTGGCGTTCCAAATTTGAAATGAAATGCATGAGTAGGAAAGTGCAATTGCTGTTTAGTTATCCTACCAGCCCTCTCACTTATTAACCCATTAAGTAGAAAATGTACTTAAATTATTTTATGTCAACCAATGGAACATCCTTTAGACCGAGTAAGTTAAATATATAATATATCATCAGACAAGCAAAATAGAAAGCGTTAGAAATTGAAATCTAGACAAAAGGTGTAAAACTAGGTTACACAGTACATGTATTTTTCTGGATGTTTTACTGCAGAGTACATTAAGTTTCCAGATGTCTTTCCTGCGACTATATATTGTCAAATGTTCCTTATGAATGCTTGAACAAATAAGACATACTTGATACTTCAGTTGACTTTACTACTTTTCACCTGCTATCTTGAACGATTTTATTTCAGTAACGTTGCATGAATCTTGAAAAGTGCAAGGGATTTATTTTAAGTCAACAGCAATTTGTCTGTTTATGTCATTAGTAAAACCAATTCTTAATATTGAGCGTCATACCTATCTTAAACAATCAGGCCAATCAAGATAACTTATACTAAAATACCTTATGCGCTCTTCTACTTGTAATTGCTTTGTTAGAGGCTTCTGGTTAACCAAATATCCTTGTATTGTTAGTTTCATTCTCGCAATAAAACCACAGCCACAGTTTACCGATATTGCATATATGAGTTATTGTAATCTAATGTTATGGAATATAGAGATTTGTGCCTGTTGTATATTGATATTGTAGATGCAAATGTGCTTTGTTCACAAAATCGTATACTTGCCTAACTCTTTTATGTTTTTTCAACGGTAATGTGAATGCAACTCCTAAATATATAATTGGGATTCAATAAGGATAACTGTACTATATCGTTATCAACATGTGTATACAATCGGACATTAATTCATGCACATATGTAAAGTTTTAATTAATAAAAATGTTTGCGGCTTAAAAGAGAATCAGTGATTAACATTTCTCCCTTTGGAATAAATATTGTATAAAAATGTTTGGGGGAAAAGTGGTTAGACAGACGTATGTGTAACCTTCTAGTAATGTTCAAAGGTTTAAGCTATTCGATTCTTTTTCCTTTTAAAAACAATAAAAATGCAACATACTTGGTAATCATTTATACCTTTGAAAAAATATATATCAACTTGCGATATGAACATGCATTAATGACTATACTTCATTTCTGATAATATACATATTTTTACAAATGTAGGGTTTCAAACACTTTAACACTATATGAATGCTGATATCCCTTTATTACAATGAATACAAAATAAAAGACCTTCCATATGCTCATTTAAAATAGGTAATGATTAAGAGGGATTAGGCAATATGAAGCATCTCGAACAAGATTGCATCTACATAATAAATTAAGTTTGTTCTTTCAATTCCTTTGCCTAATTTATTTTTAGAGATAACCTGATAGATATGTACCTTTTTGTCGCGTAAGCAAAATCAGTTTATTATAAAAGTTGTTTAGCATACCTTACCAACAGTTTGTGTCTGATCTTGTCAATGCTTAAAATATATCTTCTTGAGCTGACATTAAAGAGTTATTTTATCCTGAAAAGGTGTGGCAATTGTTGTGTTTCTTTGAAAATATTATTAATCTTTTATTGATAATATTACTTTTCCGTTCATGGTCTATCGAACCATGGAAAAATAATGTCGTGTTTATAAGTCCCATGCCGTAGACCACTGGAAACTTCTTAATATGTAAATACATGACATGATATCTGTATAGAGCTTCCTTGTCAATATGTCACTCCGATAATACAGATTTAAGGAGATTTGATAATTACTGTCATCCCCACCACCTCCAAGCACCATTCCAGAAGAAACATGTCTTGATATTGCTTTGATGCTTCTGGAAGGTGACAGTGTTTGATAGGTTTCCTATGAACTTTGCTTGCTTTCGTAAAGATTACATTCTGTATGTGCTATATTAGGCTAGGGAATGTCTCTTTGGTAATACATCAAACATTGTTTCTTTAAAACAGAAAATATAAACCTTCGTCAAGATAATTTCCCACTAAGGTTTGTTTTCCTTTGACTAGTAACTTTTTAAGGCAAGATATAAAGTGTGTTTAAATTGACAACAGATGATAACGCGAATTGGAACATTTTTGCAATGGTCGTTAGAAATCGTGTCAGTCCTAAATAAATCTAAATCAATATTTTGGTTAAAGCGGACATTATCATTATGATGCGACATGTATACCAGGTAAATAGTACATATTAATTGGAATAATACGTTATTTGCAACAAGAAAGGCATCTTTAAGGGATTTTGAGAAGGTTTGAGCAATAGAAACACTTAAAATACGATATTCTTTCAATACCATAAAGTCATTGTTGTATGTCTGATCATAACTTTAAGCTTTTTGTATGTATCGGAAGCATTCGAAGATATTTTCGCATAAAAGTTCATTAAGAATATATTTAAAAATTGACATGAGAGTTACGCCAGAGAAAGTAGTACTGAAAACCAAGAGGGCAAAACTTAATTTAAAACGTTGTTAATTGCTGCTACCTTTAAAGAGGTTATCTGTATGCCATGACTAGTATAGTCGGATTAAAATGTGGTGTTAAAATCTGCAGTTGCTTGGGAGATAAACCTATTGTGTTTTTAATTTTGTGTGATTCGAACGTAGATTCGAAACCTGTTGATTTTATTCGGAGCCGAACGCGAAGTGAAAAGATAGAGTAGGGAACGTTTAAAATCAAAGAATTGTCAAGATAACACGTCAGAGCATTGAGTTTTTTTTGACACTCATTACGGCAGCACGAAACATGACAATTTGACTTCCAAAAAGTACCTCCAACAAAATGGCCGATACCAAATTCCTTTAGCTGATCACGTGACCAGTCTTGTGACGTCATATCACACTGCACAAGCCTATGACGTCACTGTGTTAGAATGAAAACTATCGGGGCTGAGTCTGATCGTCGCGGCTTGAAATCAAACGTTTTCCTCATATTAATGCAAACAAATCAAGTGATTGAGTAGTAGACTGTTTAAACAAGCGTTAAGAAGTATGCATGCCTAATAGGTAATTGGTAACAGAAGGCTATCAAAAGCACGTTTTCATCATCTTTAGCGGTAGAGCGTCAAACTCCGCACAGTGCTGTTGCGTCTCTTCTTTGTATCGAGCCTTGAGGCAGATGTATTCAAACGCGGTTAATCGGCTATCTAAAAATCGTGTTCGAACGTAGATTCGACGACGATATAAACCAATCAAAAACAAGGATTTTTAAATGTCATGGTAGAATTGACGTTTGAATGTTCATCAGAACATCTTGCCTGTGGTTGGTTGGTTTCTGAAAACCGATTCCTCCCATTAGAGCCAGAGCGTGCTTCGAAGAGTTACAACCCTGGCCCATTATCTCATTGTTATCAAATACATAACTTATCGTCTTAACAATCTACAGAACACATCCTGTTGTTGAAAACGTTATTTACCAAAGATATAGAAATAGTTTTCTGGCTTATTAACCAAGAGGGTCAGTTATCACCCCAGTTATCACCCTAGTTATCAGAGGGTTTCTGCTGCGCATGACCACTTGACACAATACCTTATCCATCCAACTCCATAAGCTCCCGGAAGGGACACCCAAGCTTGACAGATTGTCAGGTCAAAGGTTATACCTGCAAACCTTCAAGACAGCATCGCATTATGTCAACAGTTATTTGCCTCCATACAATCAATACCTGTATCTCTAGTGCAACACATTTTTGTCGCAGAGGCGTGGTTTCAATGACTTCAAAACCACGTTCATGTCCTTGTCTCTTACTCCTAATTTTGGATATTTAATCACCATTATCAATTTGCCGATCAAGATATGTTTTATTTACAGTTTGCCCCCCACAGTTCTTTAACTTTACTTTGGTTATCTGTCAATAATGTGCATATCACATTCTGGGTACGATTAATGGAATATTTATGGTCCCTGTCTAAGAGCAGCGGACTGACCAGTTTCAGAGTGAAGTTAACGACGCCAATAGTTTATGCTATATGTTTATGAAAAAAAATCCTTGGCTTTGGAGTCGGTGACGTTTTAGACTCCTCACCATCTACAGTCATGGGTATACACTGGGCATGCACATTTTGACGTTTGGACTGGTTGCGATGAGCGATAGCCCTTGACTTAGATCATATGAATAATAATCTTTGGGAACCCCGATACATAACGATGGAACAAGTAAATTTATAACCTTTGACATGTTCTCCTTTAAGGTTATAGGTCGACGTCACACGTTGTCGCTGTTTTATAATCTCAGCTAAAGCCAAACTACAAAGGTGTAAAGAGTTAATCAATTTCTTGCCTTCAAAAATGGTTCTTTGAATCAGTTTTGAAAGGTCAATGTCACATTAAAACATTTTTCATTGTCAGCTGTTTTCTGTTTTCCATTTGGGTAGGTCGAATTAAATATTGTGAATTATAAAAATATGGATACAATATGTACAATGCTGTTTGATTCAACTTGCTGTAAATAAAACTATTTCTTACACTTCGTATTCCTTTAAATTATTTCTTAAGAAGGTTAACTGTGTACGAAAAGAAAACGTGGTTGGGGATGTTGTGCTTTCAAACCCTTACTCTGAACCAAATCCAACTCGACTCTCACAGTAATGTTTGACTTTTTCTGATACCAGAACAGAAGCTAAATGTTGTTGCTTATTTCTGATGCATACCTAAAGTGCATTATCTGCAAACCTCAAGTTAAAAGTTATATTAGTCAAAAAGAGCATTGGTTAGGCCTTATTGGAAACGGCATGTGAACAGGTGTGCGATGAAGTTAAAAATACACCTGTAAGCTAGATACGGTGGTTAAAGTACAAATGGAATCATATCAAATTGTCTCACGCTAATTTGAGGGAGATATTGCATAAAGTCAAACCACCAAATGTATTTTGAAGTAGATGACAAAAACATGTCTCTATCTATTAATATAAGAAAATAATGATACATGTATATTAATGAATTATTGTTTTACAATATTGAACAATTTATTATTTGTTGATGATCAAATAAGAGCTTAACACGCTATCAATGTAGCGTGTAAACTTTCAACTGAAAACTTATCTAAGAATGCACATGAAACAAACTATTGAAAGAGTTATAAAAGAGTTATAAAAGTTAATCAACCAGGCTTGCCATGTTACCCAATTAGTTTGTATGTAATTATTCAAATAAACTTGATATCTACAATGACACTATTTCCGAAAGCTTCGAGGGTAACCTATAATTCAATATTCAATAACACAATAATTCAATATTGGCATTTAAATCTGGTCGTATTATTACATTATGTCCTCTTAACGCTGTTAAGAAAATATGTAGTCAAGGAAACCAGGCACGAAAGACGCTTAAGTGAATAAACCGTTTGCTTATCTACTTAACTCGTGTCGTAAGGACGTTTGTGTGAGTGTTTCCAGGGGAATATCAAATTATTGTAGATCATATCACTACTGAAACACAGATGTGTCGATATTACTCTTTAGTACATCAGATTCTTCCCCTTCTCTGACACTGACTGGAGGAGGTTTTAACGGTGTAATGTAGGAATATTCTCTTATATCATTAACTTCGTAAAGCCTTTTAAAATGATTATGAAAAAGCAGCTCCTTTGAGGAAAGGAAAATCATGAAGCAAAGGTTCGTGAAAATATGGTAAAGAGGTTCAACATAAAAGAAAATACACATTAGGGGATTTATTTTGGTTGATGGACATCAGGCCAATAATGTCCCGTGTCAAAACAGATTAAATCATACAGAGACCGGAAGTCTTCTTATATATAGGTTTTACGCTTGACAATAACATCATGTCATTGAGACCTTCTTTTAAGTAAAATTGTAATGGGAATTATTTTTTTTAAATCTGTAAATTGCTGCCTCAACATTTTATCAGTTTTTATGAATTCACCAGGTTGGGTGCTAGATGTGCTTAAATAATATCTATAGATTAGAGATTTTAAAAAAGGAATATCAAATACATTAACACGAATTGACTAACGTAACAGATGTCCAACACTTCACGGCGATCTGTCATTTTCATGACAAGACAAGTTGGGAGATATGTTTATAAACCAATATCATTCCATTCATTTGAGAACAGGTATAGGTCATTTAACCGACATATCTGAACACAAAGCTCCATTACAACTACATAAGAAAAGTTTAAAATAAGATTACAGCATTGTGACGTCAACAGCATTTGGGCATCCTGTCACTGTTACATAATTAACATTGTTATATCAACAAAAGGTTAACGCTGTTTCTCCATGGTCTTCATTTAACCGCCCAGCCATGGAACTTTATAAGCCTTACCGTTGCCAAAGCTGTATATCAAGTGGAGTTGTTGTTTTGTTCCTAGTTCAATTTTGTATACTTACACTATTGAATAAACGAAAACGACGAAACACGCACCCTAGGACTATTTGACGTCACACGTGAAGACGGCAAAGTCGCTTTTGTTGCTCGGCTGATTGGAAAGCATTCCTAATGTACATGTACATTGTAAATAGTAAGCTCTTTAACTCGGGAAACGGAAGCAGTCTGAATCTAGTGACTATTATCCTAGGGTTTTTTCATTACCCGTCACAAACATTTTGAAATTTATATTTCTTTGGCAAATGAAGGATAAACTTGTACGTCGTAAGTTGAACATTGATGGCCTCCGACTAAGACAAATGATGTTTATTATGTTGAGAAAAACTGTAGTGCAACTGTATTGACACATCGCGTGTAAGATAATATATGGCAAAAGTTCGTGTCGTCGTGTTAAAGAAAGAGTTGTAGAATGCTCGGTAGCCATGTATGTATAAGTACGAAGCGAAATCTTTCACAACCTCGCCTGGTTACCAAGTAATATTAACCCGTCGTCAGGACTGAACGGCCTTGTTTTGAACAAGTTGTTCGTTTCTGATAACATTCACTATTTCAGTATAATTTAACCCGTTTGAGCTACAACATAGTGTAACAAGTCGTCAGTGATGTCAATATATTGTTAAGTCATTGACAACTGATGAAATAACAAAATAAACATTTCATCTTAGCAATACTAGAATGCATACAGTGTAGATATGACGTTTAGCTTTTGACCTCTTACAATCCCTATATATGGTTGGAACCAGCTTTTGATATATTAACGTCACGTGGTATATCTTATAGACACTAAGTCACATACACTGTCGTTATTATTTCTCTATATAACTTTATATTGAACTGTAGGTACTTCTTGAAATTGAAGCTTGATGAGCCATGTTTATAGTAATTACTTAAGGCCAACGTTCCACTTACTTCCACGAATCAAACTGAGCTCTTGAAACCGTGCAGCCACATCTCTATGGATGCTAATTAAAAATGTACATCCATACCATGTGCGTTCATACTTGAAGGTGACATGACATTCTACAAGATCTAATCGACCTAAACCCATATTCACAGTTGTACTCTAGCAAGTACTAGATTAAACGAGTAAACCAGGCCGTTGAGAATCACTGGAAATGATAGATAAGCAGATAAACGTAGTCCGTGTTGATACAGCGAAGAAATGGCACATTACGTTATGTTGGCTAAAAAAACCAGAAATGAGTACACCTTTTTATCCTCACATCTGCGTTGATAACTAAAATATACTTTCCTCGCCCAAGCAAAGCAATCACCTTCACCTGTAGCTGTTTCCCTCTAAGCGTTTCGAAATTATGCCGTTTTTAGTTATTAGCTCCTCAGATTTAAGTTAAGCGGGTATTGGTCGTGCAGGCGACTGAGCATTTAAAGCCCTTTATAGCTAATTCTCTGTCAGTGCATCCTCTCTATCCGCTATTGTAAAACAATGTATAGTTAATGGTCAAGGGCTAATACAGGTATATGTCTGCAACAATATAAGGTGTGTTTTGATAACATAGCAAAACGTTGAGACACAAAACACCCTTAAATGGATGGACCTTTGATAGCTTGCGTAGATATAACGGACTGCAAAAGCCATTCATTATGTATCTTTATAATTCAAAAACAATTTGTAATTTCTTGACAGACTTTCTTAGAGTAATTATTACGGATAATTGTACTTTCATTTTTAACTATTTTAGTGAAAATACAAAAGCTCTTTTGAGACATTTTACATTGAAATTTGTCTCACTTGGAATATACGTAATGCTACTGGGCGTTCACTACACTTTCACCCTAACCGGAACTTGCCAGTAATTGTATGGCACACACTTGAAAAAGACAGCGGATGTTTCGGAACGATTTCTCAAATAACAAAACATCTACATATTATTTCAAATGTACATTTTTTGCATGAACAGAAAAAGTTTGCACGCTTTTAATATTTCATTTCTGAGCATATTCAAATTCACAGCTGTTATATTTCCATGGAATGACTATGGCAACCATTTACTCTTCATCAGGGATGATAATTTGAGTTGATGTCTAGACCAACTTGCCACTGAATTGTCCAACAACAATATGTCTGCTACATGGCCGTACGCAGAGGAAGTAGTTTCGCAGTAAACAAACAGCATAAACGAAACTAATTTTCACCACACGACACTTGACATACCTCATTACAGTCATAGCAACTCAATCAGTAATTGTGCTTATTTGGCAGACTCACAGGTCTGAATTTTCAGTGTGGATGTTTATTTCATAAGGATTATTTAACAAATGTTACATACCATGATTTTCGTTATTTCCACCAGAATAATTTTATGATCTTTATTTTATTTAGAATCAAATTCTGAAATTTCCAAACTACCATTAAAATTTACACTTGTTTGAATAGTATTAGCTTTTCGTCGGAGGAAATCTGTCCGTACCTGTCTACTTATTAAAATTTTAATCTTGTACAAATTTAAACTTTACATCATCAGTCTCTTTGTATTGTCTAAATGATGGGGTATCGTATGGATCTGTATATTTCAACCAAACCTTTCAATAGAGCTCAAATGGTGATTTTATAAAATATTCATTTAAATGTAAAAGTCATACATCTCTTAAACAGTAGGAACAATCACCAAGATACCATATGACGCACGTAACTGTTGCAGATCTTTGTAACCATATTACTTTTAAATTTACATGAAAACAGCAAAAAGAATTGTCTTGACTTAATGATGAAAAAAAAATGGAAACTTATCGAATGGTATCAATTCCGATAACCAAGTTCTGTTTTTCTATCACTTTGTCTCATAATATTTGTAGATGTTTTCTGCCAAAGAGCATGTTTAAGTAGGTGTATTTAAACAATCTGTTACCACTTTTATGCCTTTACTTCCTTTTCCGTTTACAACGTTGTCCCGAAATTTCGAATCTCTATAAGTCTCATTGGCCGTCACAGATGCCTCTTATCCAAAAATAATTTCGATAGAAAAATCAAAATCTTTAATTAGGTTTCATGAATAACTTGTGTCTTTAACCGAAAATAAGTTCTGAATCAGTAAATAAAAAAGAAATGAACAGAAAGATGCTTCACATACCTCAAGGGATTCAGCAACACACTGTGTGAGAGGGAACTTGCCAGAGTGAAACTGTTGATTTGTTCGTCAGATAAGGTAATTCTGATAACCTACAAATTACCTACTTACATCAGCGTAACTGGCTCCGCGTCATGCCGATCCAGATTTTTTTTATTTTCGCTAAAATAGTAATAAGTTTCTTTTTCGCTGTAGTTAATGATGATCCTATCTCCTATTTCTAAACACTGATTTAAGGTATCATGTGGCTACTTAAGAGTTATTAAGGATTCAGCAGAAATGCGTTAGCGTTAAAGGCACAGTACCACTCAAAGTTCGAAAAATTAACATGGAAATTTTTTCCAAATTGCACTTAGAGAGCTGAAACTTTTTTTACAAAATAGGTAATTACATCTGGAGCAAAAAAAGTAAAACATGGCTAATTCGTAGCATGCATAGTTTCGCGATCATTTTGCTTTTTTTGACTTTTTGCAATTTCCGGACCCCATGCACTTTTGAGAAACTTCTTCTCTGAGATACTTGCATGTAGAAGCTGTAGCTAAAGCATTGGGGAGTTAAGGGATTTTTCGATATTTGCAAATTTCTAAATATTTTTTTTTTACAAGACTTTAAAGTTGGGTGACATAGCTCATGTGACCATGTTCAAAGGGCGATAACTCAAAATGTTGAACTCATAACTGAACCGTTTTAGCAGGAATGTAAGACCACTATAAACACTTTACAAATGAATAAAAATATTGCTCGCAAACAATCATTTCCGTTCACAATAAACGATCAAAATCGGGAAAAATCCTTTTTTCAAAATTAATAAGGGCTAATTTTTCAAAATGCACTTGAGACTTGAAACTTGTTTTGAACGAAAGGTAATTACAATACAAACAAAAAAGTAAATCATGCCGAATTCGTAAGTGTCATGTTTTTTTCGCATTATGAACTTAGTTGCTGTTGAAGCTAAATGCTTCAGCCGATTTTCATGAAACTTTCAGGGTTGATCGCTAACATCACTATCTATGTACTGAATGTACATTTTAAGCGATGAATCCTTTTGTCATCGTCTGCGACTATATTTAACGGTTACAGTTACTTCTATGTAAAATATCATAATATTATGGTGAAATGATTAACATAAAGCCTTCTTATATCTGAAATATCCTAGGCTTGACTTTCTCACGTTAATTTCGATTTTTACATTATATGATGCTAAAACCATGGTGAAAGACGTACAAGTATGCGGGAAAACCCCTGTAACATATAACCGTCTCTTTGGTACCTAGTGATATATCTGTCTTAGTTGAGATTATACATTCTTAGTATTGTCTTAAAGTGATTCGACTTTTGATTTCAATGACACTGTGTGTTCTTATGTGATTTGTGTTAAGCCTGTCTTCTCTCTGTCGTTTCTGACTAGGGGCGGGAAAGCGAAGTGGTTAGCGCGTTCGGCTTCGGATCAAAAGGTCCGTGGTTCGAATCCCGGTAGGGGCTCGACAACTTTGTCAGCAGTAAGGTTGCTACAAACAGTAAGATTGCTACAATGAATTTCAGCGTACTAGCACTAATGGTTCTCTGGTTGCAGCCATTGGTCGTAGGTCTCACCGCAATACTTAGCCACAAATGGTGCTGCGGGCTTTCTCCCTGCAACATTAATATTACTAGCTGCCGTGTCAAAAGGGAAAAAGCTCTTGAAAGCACCCGGCCGTTAATAGATTACTTGCAAACTGAGTATGCATCTTCTACCGTTGGAAAACCACACCTTATCATCAAGTGATTTGTTTAATTATTTAAATTTTATACACATATAGATTCAAATTACGCAGTGTACTTTATATAGAAGTGGATTGTATAATGATGGTGTGAATGTTTCTTTTATTATGATTGTAAAATTATTCCCCTCTCTCCTTCCTTGAGACATTATCAAGTTTGATAATGTGATTAAGTCAATCTCTTCTTTTGGAGGAAAGGAATATGATTAAACTATCAAAATGTCTATCAGTATTAAAGTTAATAAATGCTGGGGCCATTTCGTATAATTCCTTTAGACAAGCTAGTCGAAATTTATATTCACAATTGAATTGCCAATATTCAGTAAGGGTTTCACACACCGAAGAGTGGACATTTTGCATGTATCATGAAAACTAGTTCTGAGATTAACTTTAAACACTCAGAGTTATAAAAGAAAGGAAAACCTTTAAAAACTTTATGGAAAAACATAAAATAGTTCAGTCTCTGACCTCTCAGCGAAGTGTTTTCGCAAACATCGTTTGTAACAGAAATAGGTTGTCAACTCGCCACAAACCTTAACTTCTATAAATCTTCTGTAGTTGAAGATAAGGTTAACTGTTTTTCTCTCTGGCAATCTTAATACGATATTAGATCACCCTTATGGCAAAAGGTGAATGATTTATCAAATCAAGCCATATTTCTCATGCAGTTTTTGCGTCACTCCTTGCTGTTAAACTGTCATTTTGTTTAAGGCGTTGAAAAACTAAGTCATGCAAATTCGTAAATCAAACAGTATGTATGACCTAACATACATATATCATAATGATAATAATATTAACAATAATAATAATAATGAGTAATTATAAGCGCTATATCCATACACAAAGTATTACCTATAAAAGATATATTTTATTTTAAGATTTAAAAGCTTCTCTCATTTATCTATACCTTTACCTTTTTAAGCGTCTAGGTGGCCATTGTTGACCGAATCATTTGTAGTTAGCTGTCCTCAGCTGAAACTATGGTCTTTTCTCTTCATATATGCCAGCTTGTTATCCATTATCATATTGTCTACGTAGAACTGACACAGAAATGTCGTAATCTATTTCGTTTGACATGTTTGAGCTCAAAGAGGATTATGCGTTCTAAGCGTCTCAAGGGTATGCGACTTAGGTCCGTATATTATTGTAATGTCAATAGCAATATTTTCAGATTTAAGAAATGTTGGTTATTATGTGTCATTCCTATTGTTGAGAGTCTTACAGATGTAGGTTATCCTCTAAAGTTGAGTGATTTTTTGTGTGTCAAGATTTACTAGATTTTAATCAAATAAACCTCATCCAGCAAGTCTAAAACCTTACATACATTTTGACTGCAATCGTATTGAAGCGAGCAAAGGTCACATAGCCCCGCTTCCCACTTAAAACAGAACCTGTTAATTAGCAAAATGCACTTCTTTAGTATGTAATAAAAATATGTTTATAGTTGTAAGTGGAACTCAAAAGTGTCTTGTCTATTTTCAATTGTGTTCACCTTTAAGGTTACAGTCGTTTTCTTTTCATTTAGCAATATCTGGTTGACAATATTCTAATATTCCAAAACTTAAACATAACGTTTTGCTGTCAACAAGGAAACATATTGGATATAAGTATCAATATAGCTGTCAACCTATTAAACATTAAACATGTATACGCCTAACCTCCATAATGCATCTCTAGGTATCATGGTTGAGATACATTGAGTATTTTAAGAGACATTCTCGGACAAATGACTTGCGCAGCATCACTGATTAAGTCATGTTTTCACGGACACAGACATAACTTGATAACGCTTTTGTTCTAAACTTCAAAAGAGAAAAGGATAATGGTTAACAGGGGTATTTATTATGAAAATAACTTGAATATATTGAGATATATGCTCTGTACTAAGGTCTTACTCACAGACTCACTGCTGAAGTCGTGGTTCGATGGAATCCACAAACATTTATTTGAGGTTTCAGTCTATTCGTAAAACGGCACATCGTAGGACAATGGTCTACATGGTGAAGTGGCTTGGTGAAGATAGCTTGCATGCTACAGACAAAAGGCTTGTTGAGAGTCACTTCTGAGGTAAAGTTGTCATTGAAACCGCACAAAATAAACCTGAGATTTTGTAATATCCTTGAAAAAGTACATCGAGGGTTAATGGTTGCCATGTGTATCAAGTTTGGTGAAGATACCATGAGTAACTTGAGTGATATTAATAGGACGAAATGCTTGCTCAGAGACATCCCGCTTAGGTCATGTTTCCACGGAAACCGCACACAATAAAAATGAGATTTTGGTCTTAACTTGAAAAAGCACATCGAGGGATTAAGGTTGGCATGTAAATGAAGTTTCGTAAAAAGCTTGCATAGTTTGAGGGATATGTTTCGGACAAATTTTTGTGATGGACATACAGACGATGGACTGACAGAATGAACGTTATATATCCCCGTTTACGCTGTAGGGTTGGGGCAATAAAATAGTATTTTCAGACGTCTTAATGCATGCAACTTCTAGTTCGACTATAAGAACTATAAGAACTAATGCCGTGCTGTTTGTGCGCGTTTCAGTTACATCATATGCCCAATTTCAAGACCAAGTCTTTCCAAAGTCAGAAAATCTAAGTGCTTCTACAATACCAAATAGCATATCGCAAAGTTAATATTAAGATACGGATTATCATATTGTAAGTGTACACAAGTCACATGCAATAGATAAGGAATATCAAATGTCACCTTCCAGACCCATCATGGTTGTGCTGTCACTGGCATCCGAGACTGCACAAAGAGAGGATCAGGTTTGACGGAAACGTAAATAAGTCATATTTGACAGCCATTGGATATTATACAATGTCTGTATATACAGAGATCATACGTTCGTGGAATAATCTTATTAGCGTCATTCTTGTCACAGACACTCGTAATACTGCCTTTTCAGAGGCATGATCCTATTCCGAGAACTTTGAAAAGGAAAAATCTTGACACATGTATGTACTAATGAGATTTATATATAATACATCGGAACTTTTGACATTGAATGATCACAAGAAAGCCGGCTGGTACAAATCTTAATGTCATGCACACAAGTCACATTGTCTTGTCAAGAAATAAGGAAGATAATATGAGACATAAGGACTTAGACTATGAACATGATTTAGAACATACTAGTTACTAATTCAAGCTGTACTATTCCCTTTTGTGTTAATAGTGACATCATATGAAGTTTCATTCTGTTATTATCTAGAATCATTTACGACTGTTTATTCTGTTTCACACATGAAAGGTATCTAACAGTGAACAAAACACCTTAACTAAAACTTAGAATTAGTCATATCTCTCACCAGATTCATCACAAGCTTTTCGTCTTAGAGGAAGGTATAATGGTATGATCTCATGCCTTCGCATAATACCTATCGCAATTCAGGCTGCCACGATAAACAATTATTTATTCTCAGGTTGCGTTTAGTAAACTGATGCTTATACACAAAACACATTATTTAGTATCTGTAATAAACTTTCGTTTGATTAGCGCTGTTAGGAAATACCAACCCTTTCATATGATTCGCCGTGTTCATCAATTTGATCTTTGATATATAATTATATTGACATGTACAGAACATTAGCTTCATTCATCATCCGTTTCGTTCTGTTGAAATGACACTTACAATAGTAATGGATATGAAAGTTAGAAGAAGTTGCAGTTTTGAAAATAATCCTTTATTCAAAGTTGCTTCCACAGAAAAAGCGAAAAGCGTCCTCGCATAAGAATAACATCCCTTCGTGTTTTTATATCCAAGCAAGCATCGACCGGGACATAATTTCAGATGCGCTGTGCGTATAAATTATCAAACTTCGCAGTGGTCGTTGACAGCCTCATCACTCATTCTCTTTTATTCCTCCGCCGGGGTAATCTAGATTGCACGCCAGTTGCGGAGAATCAATGTTGTAACGGGAGGCATTATATCCGTTAGTAATCCAGCAACGGTTCTGAACCGCGAAAATTGGGGGGAATATAGGGGCAGAAAACACCAATTTCTCATAAAACTGAGGAAATTTCCTCCAAAATGGAATTGGATCACTTGGTGATTATTTGCGATTAGAAAAGAGAAATGAGCTTGATATATTATAGACCGTACAGGTCCTCAGAATCAGCTTTGATCCAGCTTCTTTAACCTCCAAATCTGATGGTTAGTTTATTTGTGGCTTGTTAAGGAGAACTCAAGAAGATGATATTTCAAAGATAGAATTCAAAAAGCTTCACATGGAGTTGTTCGAGATTCACTGACGGCGACTAAATTTCCTCTTCATCAGTGAATCAAGAAGATAATGTTTCAGAGGAGATTTCAGAACTCGTGAACTCAGCTTGTCAGATCTACACCGGTTCTCAAAATCTTGAAAAGTTCGATATCCCCGCCATCGTCTTAGGGTATCGTCCATCCATCGACCGTTCTTAGGTTACCACCACCAGCGACTTGGTTGCATCGATCTGCTCTTGAAATCAATGGCAGCGTATTAGGAGTAGCGTAGAACGGTGTGTAGCAGGCCGGAGTACATGCAGCTACAAGAGGCACCACTTAAACACTGTCAATTCGGTCCCTGTACTGATGTCAGAGGATCCACTATTGATAGGTGTCCAAATGACGACTTTTCGCGCTATTTTAACTATTTCCGTCCAAAACGACTATTTTTAGCAACTGCGGAGGATAACGTTAAGGCGTAATTTGTCTTGGGTGAGATAAATTTCGCAAGTAATTTTTCGTGATGTCTCCTCTAGTAACGTATTTATAGACTACCTCCGGTTTGATTTTGTTCCTTTCTGATCTCGCTTCAATTCACTAAAGCACAACATTGATTTGAAATGGAAATCTATTTTACGAAGTTTGTAGCAATAGAAGTTTTAATATTTTTTACTTAAAATAAATCATGGGCTATTGATCAACATTAAAAAGGAGAAAACTTTGAAGGTTTTATCTTCGGTGTAGTTGATGCTTTAATTTGAATATTTTATTTTCATTTCTTTAACAAATGACTTATATTAACATTACCTGACCGTAACTGACTTTTTTTTAACGAAGTGGCCTTTTTGGACACTTTCGATGTAAAGTGTCTCTACTCATCGCGTTAATATCAAGTGAAACATAAAAAACAAATTTATAATTTTGAGCAACAATTGCTTTCAAAGATTGTTCCCCTCTTAGATATTTGAAAACATCTTTGTAATCAACGAAAGCGAAACTACATGAAATGTAACCTTATCTTGAATTGGGTTTACTTGAGCATTATTTTGGTTTTGTTTCTCTAAAAAAGGGATGAGGGCGAATCACAATGTGACAGGCTAAAGTTTTTCTGTAGTTTTCGATGGGAAAATGAGAGCGAGATTTATTGCAAAGAAAATGCCCACAACGCCCTCGCGGTGAAAGCTGTCAGCGTCGGTAAGGGCTGGTTAAACGTGGGTGAACCCTATGCGTAGGACAGGTGACGTTCATTGAACAGACCTCCTTATTACAGTTAAAACACAATGTCTGTCTTCACTTTTGATTTAACTTGCAAAGAAGTGTGGTATGGCAGAAGAAACTGTTACCAAATAACATTTCAGATTCCATTACATATTTCCTAATACAAAGGCTTGCCTTGAGTTTGATATCTATTTGAATACATTTAGGACACTTTACCTTTTATGTGAATAAAAAGTCTTCCTGTCTCAGATAGTATACTTATTTATCATCTAAAACGCATTTGCGGTATAGTCACTGGTAGACTTTGTGTATAAGTATGTGTCACCAACGACAAATTAATGATCTTGTATTGGATGTAATTGGTTGCTTGATAGATTACCGAGTGCCTGATTGCAAAGGGAATCTTATTACAGCCCTGTTAGGGTATAAATTAGAACTCCAGAATACTTTCACTGCATACCAACTAGCTCCAACATCTTATTCGCTTATCGGCTATTGATTGGTGGGACACTGCGATACTAATGAGAGTAACAAGGCTTTATAATCCATAAGTAACGATTAATTAATAATGTCTCCAGCATAATCTCGGTCATATATCAGATCGTCCCTGACCGCAAATTTTAAAATGATTGTTCCGTTAATGACGTCCGTTAGTATGTTGTGACCATTTTGATTTCCATACAGTTAAACATGTTCAACTATACCATTGAATGTATAGAACCGTTTTGTTATTTTCTGTGAAAACAATTATTTGAAAATTCTAAATGACTTAGATTATTTCTTAGAAAACTCTTTCAAGAAATTGAAGGAGGAAAAAACCATCGCAAAGCAATTTGTAATTTTGATTTTCAAGTCGAATTGTTATTCTTACAAGAAATAGATATGATAATTGTCCAAAAATCAATAATAGATTATGTCAAGAAGTTGTAGCACTACAAACAGAGATAATAATTTACAACAAGGGACATTACGTCTGAAATAAGATGGGGGAAAACAAGCAGCAAATTCAAATGACTATAATTATAGCTCTGACAAACCTTATTCATAACGCAATCGATAGCTGCTGTTGTAGGGTCGAGGAATGCTGGGATAGCAGGTCAGTCGGAAATGGTTGGCCAATCGTCACGCGTCTTTAAACCGGGAAGCCCATCGATTTCACATTAAGCCGAGCCGTTTATATCTCATGAATTAGTCGCTTCTGAGAAACAGGTTTACTTTGGCCGTCTGAACTCGTCCTCAAGTATAGCATTGTTGAGTGGCCGTTTTACACAAAGGCACGTGTAGCACTGTATTTTATGCATTTCGTTTTGTTGAGGTTAGGTTAAACAGGTATGGACGACATTTCCTTGTATCACATATTTTAGGTAAACCTTAGACGAATTCACGTGGAGTATATGCATTGTACTTTGTGACCTTGTATAAACCACGTGAAGCTTAATTATAATGGTTTGATTTTGGCAACATTTACACATCTGCGATGCAACATATTATAATTTCGCACTTAAAGTTTACACATAATCCTGAACGTTGATTGGTCGAGAGCAAGGTCATATGATCTTGATTTTAGAGGTTCATTTCCCAAGGTCAGAGAGAAAAAACGAGACGCATTTAGACAGTCGCAAGATAAATTTCAAATTACGATCAATATAGGGAACCATGACGTATACTAAACCCGACTAAACGCTCACGATATACCTGTACTTCATATGGGAGGGGCAAATGCACACACTCATTACACACTCATTACTTACTTATACAACTGTTGCTTACATATTTTGACGAAAAGACATAAACAAATGGCGGCTCGTGGCGGCCGCCATGACATGGTAATGCATAAGGCAGGTCACTCTGATCGCGTGTTCTTGTATGGCTTTTATTTCTGTATGATTGCAATGGAAAATGAATGATGTCATAGCTCGCTTGGTTCACAAGAGTTTGAATGTATCTTTGACATCGTTAATTTTGCATTGAAAACACACACACACTGACATTCAATTCTTAAATAGCAGTTGACGTGTGTTATGGTATGTTTTTGGTAACATTTACACTAATGCACGTGACGTATAGGTATTTACACAAATGTTCTTGAAGGATATAAATTATGCTTTGGTTTTGGTCACAATTACACACGTTCACGTGACGTTTGCAAATTATGTTTTGTTTTGGGCAAATGCACATAAAGCATATGTAATATGGTTTGTTCTTGGTAACCCTTATATAGGTTCACGTAAAACTTATGTATTTAATATGGTCTATTTTGTATAAAACTTTACAAAAGTTAATAAGAAGCTTACATACTATGGTTTGGTTTAATTACCTTTACAAACCTTTCCGTGAAGCAAATGTATTGTGGTATATTTTGGTTACGTCTGCAAAGGTTCACGTGAAGTAATGCATTATGGTTTTCTCTGGTAACCCTTTTAAAAGTGTACGTGAAGCATATGTAATATTGTTTGTTTTGGATAACATTTACGAAAATGTGCCTGGAGCGAATGCCATATTGTTTGTTTTAGGTAACATTTAAACAGAGTTCCTAGAGCATTTCTATTTTGGTTATTTTGGTCGAGGGGTTGTTTGTAGGACGCTTTTAAAGTAATGATTAGTTTAGTCGATGAAGTTGTGAAAACTTTGGCGTGATCTCAATTCTTTCATTCGTATTTTTGATTTTTTTTAAACATATCACATTACATGGTATAATCAGCTCGTAAATAGTCCTACCGAAATTTTGCTCGCTCTTTGTGTCTTCTTGCAGTACTTGTTCACATTTTATACACACAAGACATGTAAAGACTTGTATTGTAAATTTTTAAAACTAATTTTAAGTTAAAACTTAATTTGTTAGCAGTGTGTGACTAGTGAAACATACAATTTCAACTTTGGGAACTGATACATGTAGATTAGCAAAAATATGTACTATTGATTTTTTAAAGTTAACTGCATACAAAACATTCTAAATGACCATCGAATACCGAACACAGACATCCTTGTATATTCATTTTATAAAATACTCGACACGCATCAATATGTATTTCATTCCATCCCACATACTATCAATTTCAATACTCTACATAGAAATTTAGAAGGCTAAACGATATTGCTCCCCTATTCAAATTAACTCATCGACTAAAAGTTAGCTTCAATCGAACAGCGACGGAAAGGTTCCGTATCAAATTTCACCTTCATCGAAGTTATTTATTCGCAGAGTAACCGGCTGGGCTTTAAATGTGATTGATATCTTTTGTTCTCAGATTAGAGTGGTAGCAGGGCAGGGTCTAATTTGTTTTAAAGCGATTTGGGTTTCCACGTAAGGCAAGAAGTACAAACAAAGGCTGTTGACTGTGGTGAACGTGTAAACATTTAGTGTTAATTTATTAGGTTGAACCTTAATATGTGATCACAGGTTGTAAAAGCGCACGGATTCTTCTATTGAACGTCAATATTATTCTACTTGCTTTAATTCAATTCAGTGCGAATACGGACCTAAACCGACGGAACGGAACTACCAGACCAAAATCTTAGTGTATATTTCATTCCTTATTTAAGGATAGTTGTAATTGAGAGCAATCATTGTATATATTTAAGTGATAAATCACAAAACCTTCGAATTTTTTGGCATACATTTATCCTTTAAAAATGCCTTTGTATACATTCAGAAATAGATATCTGTAAAATTCAAATTTAGATTTATCAGCTCAATTGTTAACGTGTCTTTTTCTTTCCGATTTTGGATTGATATCTTCAAAACAGTTTTTAGATTTTTTAACCTTCTATCCTGAAGGATCATACTTATAACAATTGTAATGACAATACCGTTGTTATCTCGGGGTGAAATTGATGTACATTTTAACTGATACCATGATTTATCCTAAATATTTAAAATCATGTTGATTATTATTCAACGATTTACCTGTCTTATATTCTAATATTTTGCCCATACATAATCTTTTTAAAATGTTCAAAATCTCTAAAAAAAAATCAGCTTTTGCCAGCTTTTCACAAATCGATTAATTAATCAGGTCCTGTAATGCAAGATCCATCTGCCATCAACTAATATTGCTGATTCGATGATTATGCCACTCGTTTTGACCTATCGATCTCTACCTCTAAGATAACCAATTGTGTATAAATCATTAGTAACAACCAATAAATTACCAACACGTTCTGTATTGATAACGAATAGCCTTCTCATTTCTAACGACTCCAAAATGACGGTAACAAGTGTAATGACTTTCAATGGAAACACATTTAAGTATGTAAAGGAAAGAAGCAAGTCTTAGATGTAGTAATTTTAACTAATTCTAAATGAAATCTTTGACAGTAAAGTAGCATAGTCACTGTCATTTACATTCATAGTTCATAAACATCCTCGTGTTCATGACCTCCAACATTACCATTTGTGTATAAATCATTAGCAACACCCTATAAATTACCAACACGTTTTGTTATGGCAATGAAAAGGCCTCCAACTTAATACGACTTGAAATGACGGCAGCAAGACAAACAATGAAATGTTATTAGTTATACTGAAAAGTAATTTGTCAACCAGGAGGTGCTTGGTAGCAAGTGCCCGTTAGTGAGTGGTGTATTGATGGGGGCCTATTGATACCAAAGGTTTCTTCTCGTACTTCAGAAAGTCCTTGTCGGCGCGCCATCGATCTAGGCTCTTGTTAGCACGATTGATGAGTTAATAGGTGTAATTGAGTTTGACATAGAGCCGCAGAAACAAACCGAAATAACTTTCGATTTAGGGAATATAATGGTGATTATGGGTATCTCTTTAAATGACGATGCAAGAAATAATTGCCGCCGAACTAATGCCGGTATGGCGAGAGGAGAATGGTAAAGAAGGTAACAAGTGCGCTGGAATACTGTTTCTAAGCTGTTGGCATGTTGAAAGCGATAGGCTTGTCCTGATCGGATAGTTGCAGCCATATTGTCTCAGATTTAATATCATATCATGTGATTTTAGCTTCAAAGTCTCAAATCATCCTTTAAAAGAATATTTACAAATCTAAAAACGTGATTGATGTGACATTTGTTAATGAGCATTTCGTTGGAATAAAATTTAATGATGTAAATACAAGAAGTAATTAAGTCCTTGAGGTAGTAATTGAAACTGATTCTTCGTTAAAGACATGGCAGTAAGACATCATATTCCCTGTACTTTTTATTCATGTGATTTATGTATGTCGCTGAAGATAACGTATTAGTAAAGAAACCAATATACCGTTGTAGCTACCTCATTCACTCCTACTATCTGTTAAATACTTTATAAACTTTTCAGACACTAAGTAAATAATTAGAAAAGTGTACACGCTTACTTATATCCAATACTTGTGAAACATACGTATCGCTATGTAATGCCGTGATACCTCATATCCCTAGCACACTGTCATGAGTATCAGAGGGTATTGTTCAGATGAAAGGAGCATATATGTTATTCCAGATTCCATACTTCTTTCTATCGGGATAGCGAAAGTGACAATAAAAGTATGATATGGACATGGCTATGATTTGTCTTTATTACCTTCGCGACATAGAGTTATTAACGCCAGTATTTTCTAGAAAGACTATTAGAAAAGCAAGTGGTGCAAATCCCTTCTGTACTTTTTATTTTTGTGTTTAATCACCGACCAGTGCTAATTCATTGTTTTCCCAATTGTACAAATGTGCTGGAAAAAGTTTTATCACGTTCTGAATAGTTGAATACCCTATTGTATGGTATCAATCAAAGACCACAGAGCAAATGAATGTTTTCTTTATCCATATTGCAAATGAAGTTGATAGATTGTATTTGGAGTTTAGTTGCATTAAATACTTTGAGCAAGTCTTGATTTGCTTGCAGAGTTGTTAATTATACATCTCGGTGATTTTTTACGCCAAACACTTTTGTCATACCTTGCATGTGTATTCGAGAAGATAATGAATGTTATTCTCTTGCCATAATCTTCATAATATGAGTTTTTTCGACACTCATAGCTTGCTATTGATTATTGTTGATCAATTTAAATGATATGGTCATCTAAACATTAAATGGAAAAAAAATCAGCAAATTGTAAAGGCTGTAAGATAAGATGAATAGCGTTTTGCTGATGGTAAGTCTGGTGTTGTTGATAAATCTTTTCTGCATTCAAATTGATTGATGTATAAAGTAACAATCGCTCAAGCCATTTTTCCGCATTGTGTAACCAAGTAAATATATTTTCGAACGTATCGACCAAATGCAGAATCTCGCACAAAATGAAATGGTGCAAAAATCCCACCTATTACTAAATAGACACGCAGGGAATCTCTACCCGGTGGATATTTTGCCGTAGGATTTGTAGGGGGTTAAAACAA